>CM038141.1:213145588-215545588 GCA_021437245.1 Aegilops speltoides | reverse complement strand
TAGTATGCCAAATCCGTTGCTTGTCATCAACTTAAATTGATGAAGGATACGCATAACATAATTCTTATTCTTGTTTCATCCAAGTGTTTAATTCTTTTCTTCCGGAGATTGTTCATAATGAAGTAATTCTCGGTTCTAGTGTTTCATCTTTTTTTTCTTCCGGAGTTCCAAGTTTTCCGCATTATCTCGTCGCGAAGCTCTTTCTAAATCATCACAAGGCTTCACCTTGTGCTTTCAACTTCTCTTTCTTTTTATCATCTTTTTATTACCGGAGTTCTCCATGGAGGCTCTACAGGGTGGTTCATCAAGGATTCCTTTCATTCTTCAATTGTTCTTCAAGATTTCTCTCGAAGTTATGACCTGCCAAGCTATACTCTAAAATAAACATGGTGCTCAACACATGTTTTGTTTTGAGGAGCTCAAGTATTCTTCATCTTGCATTCCAAAGTGCAATTCTTTCTACCTTATCTTTTGAGGTGGTGTTATGTCACTCTTGACAATTTCCTTCATGTTTCATGAGTCACAAGTTATCAAGAATGAGGTACTCTATATCCATTAATCCCTCCATTTGAGTTATCTTGGTAAAGATTTCACCTATAGCCTTCCCTAAGGAATATTGCTAATTATGGTGCTATCAATGATCCGAGTTTTCTCCTATCCTCTCGGTGAAGAAGTTTTTCATCTCTTTGGTGCTCTCAATCAAATCAATGGTTTCCATTAGTGGTCGGTTGTCACCTCATAGTCTCGAGATGTTTTCCATAAGCCCAAAACAAGCTTGTGCTTCTCGTTGTTGATTTTCCAACAACTCCGTTTGATTCTTCTTTGCAAGGGTGCTTTCCAAGTTCAGTTGTGGTAGAAGTTGGCATTTTCTTCTCCGTCCCTTTATCTCCAATGATCTATCTTCTATTTTTTTCATTCGGACGCAATGTGATGTTGCTCTCTTCGCTCATCATCTCGGTTTGTGAGGATCGTGTTCTTTTCATGCTTATCCATTTAACCAGAGTGTTGTGTCATCTCTTCAAGTTCTTTTCATCTTATCAAGTCTTTCTTCTATTTTCTACCGGAGTGCTGTCCAAATTCTGCCATTCTTGTTCCTTGGCTATCTCATTATACCGAGGTGGTCATATTCTTTTCGTTCATGAAGCTCTTATTTCCATGTCTTTCAACCTTCAAGTTCTCGCAATGTTCCTTGTTCCTCTTTTCTAACGGATTGTTTGTAATCTCGTTCATCTCTGTTGTATTCTTTCTTTTAAATTGCTCAACCTCCCAAGGTTCATGGTTTCACTCATTCATCAAAGAAGCAACTTAGTTTACCTCTTATCTTCCTCTTCCTTTTCCCTCCGGTGCCATCCTAGATCTCGGGACGAGATCCTCTTGTAGTGGTGGAGTGTTGTAATGCCCCAGATACAACTTTCCATATTCGTAACTCCAACTCTTGCCTTTTCCGGAGATGCGATATGTTATTTTCTCTGTGGTTGGGTTTTTGTCGTTTGTTTTGCATTTTGTTCGTGTCATGCATTTCATCATCGCATCATGAGCATTGCATCCGCATGTTTTTAACAAAACTCGTAGCCATTCGCAGTTGTCCTTTCTCTCTTTGCCTTCGGTGTCAGTTTGTCAGGCCCTTGTCCTTGTTGACCTCTCTCAGACCCCTCGTGTGTGTGTCCGAAACTTACCCGAACTCGACCCGGGCAGTCATGACCGATGGGTCCGGATCATCCCCCAACATCTATAAAACATCCCCGTTTTCTTAATTGGACTCTCTAACCTATTTTTCCTCAGCCGTCCGATTACGATCCGAGGGTCATTCTAGCCCCTCCCTAAAACTCTTTTGCTATATAAAAAGACCAACCCTAGATCCTAGGAGCCTTGTCCCATCGCGCCGCCGCCACTCCTCCACCCGGTCTCTCCTTCCACCTCGGGATCTTCCCAGATCCAAATCCTCCCCTCCTCGATTTCAGCCACCAGCCAACCATCGCTCTCCACTGCTCCTCCTCGATCCAGAGCTCGCGCCTCCGATCCAAATTCTTCTCTGCCTCCACCCGTGCAGCCTCCTCCCTCCTGCTAGTGCCCGAGGGTTTGTCTCGAGCGCCGTCGCAAGCAGCAGCGCCCGAGCGCTCCTCCACCTCGCGACTCGTCGTCGGCGACCCGTGGACCAGGCCCCCCCCCCCCCGTGACCCTGCTCTTTCTCTTCCTCCCTTCTTCTTCCCGTGCCTCACATCTCTCTGTTCCCTCTCGCTCTCTCTCCCGCAGGAGCCCATGGCGGGCCTGACCGAGCTCTTCATCATCCCTGCGTCATCCGAGTCAAGCCACCGGCGAGCCTCCAGCTCCTCCAGAGCAACGGCCTCGCGCTCCTGGAGCCCCTGCATCATCTCGTTCCAGAAGGAGAGGAGCCTTCTGAAGCTCCTCCTCGACCCTGACGCGGCCTCGACTCCTCTGCTCCGTCCATCCTCGTCGTTGACCAGGCAAAACCAGCTAATCCGGTGCCCATGCTCCCTTCTCCTCGCTGATGGCTTCGCCCGCGCCGGGGCACACGAGCAGCCACAGGCCAAGCCGCCTCCCGCATGGCGTCGCTGACCACCTCTCCAGCAAGGCCCGTTCCCTTCTTCTCCTTCCTCCAATTCTCTTGCTCTCTATCTGATTTGAGTTGCGCCGCCGTTCTTTTGCAGGAGCCACCTCCGCCGCCCTTGCCCGTTCCTGGCCGGATCCCGCCGCCTGAGCCCCGTCCCCGGCCATCGGTGCCCTCGTTGGAGACCATCCGAGCCATGCCCAGCCACTCAAGCCCCGTGCCGCGGCCTCTGCTTCCGCTACAACGAGCGCTGCTCGCGTTGACTGCCTCCGCATCGACCGAGCGGCCTCCCCTGCTCGCGTGTGGGCTGCGTCCCTCTTCCGGGCCTTGGCCCAGGGTGAGCAGCGCCCGCCCCTCTCCTGTACACCTTTCGGGCCAGCCAGATTCGGCCCAGCTCCTGTTTTTTTCCTTCTGCGAATTTAGACATTATCCAGAGTATTACAGTTTTGCAGAAAAACCCCTATGCATCATGCATTTAATAACTCTTGAACCGTGCATCGGATTAAAATGATTTAAACATGTAAATTGCTTAGAATTTTGTGTAGATTAATAATATCCCACTTTCATCCATGTTTAAAATGTTTAAATTGCTGCTTGCATTAATTTGCTCAAATGCCATGTTAAAATGATTTATTTCATAACTAAATAACTGTTGCTCCGTTTTAAATAAACTTTATATGTAAATGGGGTGGAAAAATGCCTAGTTTAACATGGTCCACTTTATTTTCCTGTTTAACAACTTTAAAATATGTTTTAGGGCAGAACAGTACCAAATCAAAATATGCACAAGAGCATTTTCCAGAAGTGTTGTTTGTTATTCCGGCCTCATTTAAACTTGCCTAAATAGCTAGTTTAATTATGCTTCACCCCTTGCCATGTTTAACAACATTTAATATTGTTGAGTAGCTTATAATGAGAGAGAACTAAATAATTGATGTGGTGTTTTGTTAATATGCAACTCGTTGCATATTGAGCTCCACTTAACTTGTAGTCTTGTTTGTGCATATTGCCATGCCATGCCTCATTAAACCGGGCATGCATCATACTTGTTTGTGCATCATGACATGTTTATGCTTGTGTGTTTACCATGTTGTTTGCTTCTTTCCGGTTTTGCTTCTCTCGTTAGCTTCGGTTTCATTCCGGAGTTGTGAGGATTCGTTCGACTACGTCCGTTCGTCTTCTTCATGGACTCGTTCTTCTTCCTAGCGGGATTTCAGGCAAGATGACCGTCACCCTGGATCTCACCACTATCATTGCTATGCTAGTTGCTTCGTTCTATCGCTTTGTTGCGCTACCTATCAATTGCTCTTCAAGCCTCCCAAATTGCCATGAACCTCTAACCTTTGTCACCCTTCCTAGCAAACCGTTGCTTGGCTATGTTACCGCTTTGCTCAGCCCCTCTTATAACGTTGCTGGTTGCAGGTGAAGTTGAAGATTGCCCTTGGTGGACAGGATTATGTTGGGATATCACAATATCTCTTATTTAATTAATGCATCTATATACTTGGTAAAGGGTGGAAGGCTCGGCCTTATGCCTGGTGTTTTGTTCCACTCTTGCCGCCCTAGTTTCCGTCATACCGGTGTTATGTTCCCGGATTTTGCGTTCCTTACGCGGTCGGGTGATTTATGGGACCCCTTGACAGTTCGCTTTGAATAAAACTCCTCGGCAAAGGCCCAACCTTGGTTTTACCATTTGCCTCACCTAGCCCTTTTCCCTTGGGTTTAGAGCCGAGGGTCATCTTTATTTTACCCCGGGCGGTGCTCCTTCGAGTGTTGGTCCAACCAGAGCGATGTCCGGCGCCCCCTGGGCAACTAGGGTCTATGCCAACCCGACGTCTGGCTCATCCGGTGTGACCTGAGAACGAGATATGTGCAGCTCCTATCGGGATTTTTCAGCACATCGGGCGGCTTTGCTAGTCTTGTTTTACCATTGTCGAAATGTCTTGTAAACCGGGATTCCGACACTGATCGGGTCTTCCTGGGAGAAGGTATATCCTTCGTTGATCGCGAGAGCTTGTCATGGGCTAAGTTGGGACACCCCTGTAGGGTATAAACTTTCGAGAGCTGAGCCCGCGGTTATGTGGCAGATGGGAATTTGTTAATGTTCGGTTGTAGATAACTTGACACCAGATAGGAATTAAAACGCATCAACCGTGTGTGTAGCCGTGATGGTCTCTTTTCAGCGAAGTCCGGGAAGTGAACACGGTTTTGGGTTTGTTTGACGTAAGTAGGAGTTCAGGATCACCTCTTGATCATTGCTAGTTTCACGACTGTTCCTTTGCTTCTCTTCTCGCTCTCATTTGCGTATGTTAGCCACCATATATGCTTAGACGCTGCTGCAACCTCACCACTTATCCTTTCCTTACCTATTAAGCTTTGCTAGTCTTGATACCCATGGTAATGGGATTGCTGAGTCCTCGTGGCTCACAGATTACTACAACAACAGTTGCAGGTACAGGTTATGCGATGATCTTGACACGAGAGCGATGTTTGCTTGTTTTGGAGTTCTTCTTCTGCTTCTTCTTCGATCAGGAGATAGGTTCCAGGTCGGCAGCCTGGGCTAGCAGGGTGGATGTCGTTTGAGCTTCTGTTTCTGTTTCATCCATAGTCGGATGGTGCTCTTATGTAAGACGATGTTGTATTCGTGTGGCATTGTATGCCCTTTTGTATGTATCCCCATCTACTATGTAATGTTGATGTAATGATATCCACCTTGCAAAAGCGTTTCAATATGTGGTTCTATCCTTGGTGGGACCTTTGAGTCTCTTTAGGATAGTATCGCATATTGGGCGTGACAATAGGTTAGTCCCAAAAATAATATAAAAGTGGAAAATGAAGCCCATTATAGTCCAAAATAGTAGATAAAGTAGCATGGAGCAATCAAAAATTATAGATACGTTGGAGACGTATCAAGCATCCCCAAGCTTAATTCCTCATCGTCCTCGAGTAGGTAAATGATAAAAAAAGAATTTTTGATGCGGAGTGATACTTTGGCATAATTTCAATGTAAATCTTATTAATTGTGATATGAATATTCAGATCCGAAAGATTCAAGACAAAAGTTCATATTGACACAAAAATAATAATACTTCAAGCATACTAATCAAAGCAATCGTGTCTTCTCAAAATAGCATGGCAAAAGAAAGTTCATCCCTACAAAATCATATAGTTAGGCTATGCTTCATTTTCGTCACACAAAGATGTTCCCAACTTATATACCCCCGATGACAAGCCAAGCAATTGTTTCATACTTAAATAATCTCAAACTTTTTCAACCTTCACGCAATACATGAGCGTGAGCCATGGATATAGCACTACGGGTAGAATAGAATATGATGATGGGGATTGTGTGGAGAAGACAAAAAAGGAGAAAGTCTCACATCAACGAGGCTAATCAATGAGCTATGGAGATGCCCATTGATTGATGTTAATGCAAGGAGTAGGGATTGCAATGCAACGGATGCACTAGAGCTATGAATGCTCGACAAAAGAAAACTAGTGGGTGTGCATCCAACTCGCTTGCTCACAAAGACCTAGGGCATTTGAGGAAGCCCATCATAGGAATATACAAGCCAAGTTCTATAATGAAAAATTCCCACTAGTATAAAAAGACAACTTATGAGACTCACTTATGAAATACATGGTGCTACTTTGAAGCACAATATATGAGACTCACTACATGAAGAACAAGGTGCTACTTTGAAGCACAAGTGTGGAAAAAGAGATAGTAGCATTGCCCTTATATATATATATATATATATATATATATATATATATATATATATATATATATATATATATATATATATATATATATATATAGGCCTTTCTCTTTTTGGCCTTTCTCTTTTTGGGCAATGCTCTAATGATGATCATCACACTTTCATTACAACATAAAATTACAACTCGATACTAGAACAAGATATGACTCTATATGAATGCCTCCGTGATGTGCGGGATGGTGCAATGAATCAAGAGTGACATGTATGAAAAATAATGCATGGTGGCTTTGCCACAAATACGATGTCAACTACAAGATCATGCAATGACAATAATGACAAAAGGAATGCATGTCACAATGATGATGGTGGAAGTTGCATGGCAATATATCTCGGAATGGCTATGGAAATGCCATGATAGGTAGGTATGGTGGCTGTTTTGAGGAAGATATAAAGAGGTTTATGTGTGATAGAGCGTATCGTATCACGGGGTTTGGATGCACCGGCGAAGTTTGCACCAACTCTCAAGGTGAGAAAGGGCAATGCACGGTACTGAAGAGGCTAGCAAAGGTGGAAAGGTGAAAGTGTGTATAATCCATGGACTCAACATTAGTCAAAAGAACTCATATACTTATTGCAAAAAATTTAGAAGTCATAAAAAATCAAGTACTACGCGCATGCTCCTAGGGGGATAGATTGGTAGGAAAATACCATCGCTCGTCCCCGACCGCCACTCATAAGGATGCACAAGCCAGGTACACTTCATGTTTCAAATTTGTTACATAACTTTAACCATACGTGCATGCTACGGGCTTTGCAAACTTCAACACAAGTATTTCTCAAATTCATAATCACCCAACTAGCACGACTTTGATATTATTACGACCACATCTCAAAACAATTATCAAGCATCAAACTTATCTTACTATTCAACGCACTCAAAAGAAAGTTTCACATATCTTGAATACCAAGTATATTAATATTTAAGCAAATTACCATGCTATTAACGACTCTCAAAATAATCTAAGTGAAGCATAAGAGATCAAGTTTCTTTAAAACAAATCCACCACCGTGCTCAAAAAGATCTAAGTGAAGCACTAGAGCAAAAATTATCGAGCTCAAAAGGATATAAGTGAAGCATTATGAGCAAAACTATCAAGCTCAAAAGATATAAGTGAGGAACATAGAGTATTCTAAGAAATTTCAATTCATCTATTGCTCTCTCAAAAGGTGTGTACAGCAAGGATGATTGTGGTAAACTAACAAGCAAAGACACAAATAATACAAGACGCTCCAAGCAAAACACATATCATGTTGGTGAATAAAAATATAGCTCCAAGTAAATTACCGATGGAAGTCGACGAAAGAGGGGATACCTTCCGGGGCATCCCCAAGCTTTGACTGTTTGGTGTCCTTGGATTATCTTGGGGGTGCCATGGGAATCCCCAAGCTTAGGCTCTTGCCACTCCTTGTTCCATAATCCATCAAAAGAATTCACCCAAAACTTGAATACTTCACAACACAAAACTCAACAGAAATCTCGTGAGCTCCGTTAGAGAAAGAAAACAAAAGACTACTTCAAGGTACTGTAATGAACTAATTCTTTATTTATATTGGTGTTAAACCTACTGTATTCCAACTTCTCTATGGTTTATAAACTATTTTACTAGCCATAGATTCATCAAAATAAGCAAACAACACACAAAAAACAGAATCTGTCAAAAACAGAACAGTCTGTAGTAATCTGTAACTAACGCAAACTTCTGGAACTCTACAAATTCTACCATACTAGGAAGTCCTGGAAAATTTGTTTATTGATCAGCAGCAAAAAGAATCAACACAAAATCACTCTCCAGTAAAACATGGCAGCTAATTTCGTGAGCGCTAAGGTGATGAGGACATCAATACCATTGTTACACCCACAGCCCCTGCTGCTATACATACTGGACCAATTACTAGAGCTCGCGCACGCCAACTAAATTACCAGGTACTTTCGTTTCTTGGTAATGATTCTAATGTTCATGAGAATATGATGCTGCCTAAATTGGATACATTTGTTTTGCTTACAAATGAAGGGCCTAGCTTGGAGAAGGATGAACATTGGAGCAAGAACAAGCATGGAGATGATGGCATGCGCAAGGGGGACAAGAATGGAGTTACAAGTGATGATTTCAGGACTTTGAAGCCACCATAATGAGTGCATGAAGCCTTGGACGAAATATACAAGATGCCACTTCATAAATTTCGTCCAGAGGCTATTCTAGGTGTTGCGTCACCTTATTATTGGGCCAGGCCCATGTAATTTCGAAATACATTAGTATAGGCTATTTTTAGAGTCCGTATGTGTGGGGAAACAAGAGATAGGGTTAGTTTGGACCCTCCACCAAGGGCCACGAAATTCTCCCCTCTTCCTCCATATATACAGCCCTTAGGGCACCGTTTAGACTTTGGGGTTTTGTTTAGATCAAAAGTTCGCCATAGCTGCAACTTCGCGTGCCGTTTGTGTTCAACGACCGGACAAAGCGTCCACGAACCCCACCTTGATCAATAAAGCTTTCATCTTATATTCGCAATATCCAGATTGCAATCTCAGTTTCTTGCTTGTTCTTCGTTTGCTCACGTGAAATAGACCCTCGTGGTCGGGTTGATCGTGCTCGGCGTGGTCAATAACCTCTCGGAGTTGGTTTAGCGATTGCTAAGGCGCGGCGTCCTCGCCGCTTCGTAGTCGGATCGTCAAAGTCGATTTCCACCAAAGCGAAATCCACCATCTCATCGAAAGACGGGACACCTTTGCCTCTATCAAGTGGTATCAGATTTCCGGGTTGCTCGGTGAGATTTTACGATTTTCGTAGTTTAGATCGAGTCATTCTTCATACCTACAGTCCACGAAAAAGCCAAAAAAATTAGGGTTAGGTCATCATATCCGAACCAATCTGAGCCTTTGCATAATCTTTTACGTATTTGCGTTGTTGAATTTGCGGTTGCATCGCCGTGTCTAGTTGCTGGTCTTAGAGTCTAGTCTTTTAGAGTTTGAGTTACGGTCATAAGTTGTCACGCCGCCCGCACCATCATCATCTCCCCGCCATCTACCACCACCGCTTATCCGCCACCGCTTCGAATCCGTATCCATATACCACCACCGCTGCCATATACCACACCGTTGCCATATACCACCACCATATATCCACCACCAATCCGAGTTCATTGCATATTAGATTTGTTTTCGGGATCCATCTAATTTCCGATTAGTGTTTCCTTATCGAGTAGGTTTGATTCCAGCAATCTTTTGCCGTCAGTAGAAGAGGTTGGTTTCAAAAAAAAAGTCCGGAAACCACCCTCCGTTTAGGCCCAAAATTTTCCAAAACGCACGGGACAAAAAAAATTCGCTATCCTATTTTTAGGTGTTTCTAAGCGTATTGAGGCGATCGCCGTTATAGAAAGTTTTTTGACCCGTTTCGGTTTTTGGGTCGAGCGATCGAAAAAAAAATTTGGTCGAAAAATTTCGTGCCCATCCCGTCGATTTGACACGGGAAGAGTTTTGAGACACTCGCCATTATAGTGATTTTCACAAAAAAATGCAGCGCAAAAAAAGCAGCAAAAAAAAAGCGAAAAAAAAATTCAGAGTGTGCTTTTCCTTTGTTTACGTGCGGTACCGTGATTTTGTTAGTGTTCTAGGCTCGCGTCTCTAGCACAGTCTAGCCTAGGACCAAAGACAAGATGCCGTCGTTGGCGTTTATTCAACTTTGCATCTCTGAATTGATTATTGTCAACCCTTTTGCTACCATATTATAAGCCTTCGAATCGGTATGGACGAGCTCAGCGTGTTCCTATTGAGCGAGACAAAATTCTGGTGCCATTGCTCTGCTGTTGGTGCTTCTTTGGCTCACTCTGCTGCTGGTGGTACCGAGGAGGATGATGAGTATGTGGGCGATTATGAGGATGAGGTTGATCAACATCGAACTACGTGCAACCACCAGCACCACAACCACCGTGTCGTCCACATGCAAATAATGGCAATATTAGGGCTCCCCCTCAGTGCGAGATCATGACCATCTCCCTAAACTGAAATTGAATATTCCACCATTTGAGGGTAGATATGTTCACGATATATATCTTACTTGGGAGTTAGAAACTGAACAACGATTTACATGTTTACAATATCACGAGGAGAGACGTGTTCTGCTTCTTTGTTTGTGCTTTCACTAGCTTTGCATGTGTTTGGTGGTCCGAACATTGTAGATTATATCTGTTCCAGCTACTTAGGCTGCTTTGAAAACTGCTATGCGTACTCGTTGGGTTCCACCATATTATCAGCGTGAATTACTTCAAAAATTGCAGCGCTTAAGACAAGGAAAAACTCAGTAGAAGAATATTATCGGGAATTACAAACCGGCTTGATTAGATGTGGTATTGTTGAGGAGAATGAAGCTATGCTTGCACGTTTTACGGGTGGATTAAATAGAGATTGAGACCATTCTAGACTATAAGGATTATAATAATATCACTCGTTTATTCCATCTTGCTTGTAAAGCTGAGCGTGAAGTCAGGATCGGCAGGCATTGGCGCGCACTAACTTTTCTCGCAGTCGACCTTCATCATGGACACCACGTGCATCATCTACTTCCTTTGCACCATCACCTCCTTGGTGCCACCTCCAACCGTGATACAAGAAAGCGAGCACAACCACCACTATCTCGCCAAGAGCACACTGCCGGGCCTGCACAGAGCTCTTCTTCTTCCATGGCGTCAGCAGGCACACAAGTGATATTATTTGTCGTCGATGTAAGGGAAGAGGACATTTTGCGAGAGAATGCAAATCTCAGCGTGTGATGATTGCTACTGAGGATGGTGGGTATGAGTTTTTCAGCAGAATCAAATCAACTATCATCGTAGGTTATCCTATAGGTCCTACTTGGCACAAACACTAACTAAAACATAAAACCACATACAAACAGAAGGTAGATGGATTATTTATTCCTAAACAGAAGCAAAAACAAAAAACACAAAATAAAATTGGGTTGCCTCCCAACAAGCGCTATCGTTTAACGCCCCTAGCTAGGCATAAAAGCAAGGATAGATCTAGGTATTGCCATCTTTGGTAGGAAATTCTTCAATGAGGCATCTACCTCCTTTAGAATTTTCTTTCTTTCTAGAAATTATCAAACCTTTAGGCATAAGATCGAAAAATTCATTCGTAGCAAATGGTTCCTTAATGATAGTAAAAAGATCAGGATGAATACTCATAGATTTAAGATCCGCATTTTCCTTACTAGATGATTCACCCTTATTTTTAGGAGCATACACAAGCTTGGCAATTTAGTTAGGAGGACTAGGAGTATTCTTTACGGAGGAAAAAGCGGTTCCCAAATTGGTAATGATACCCTCAAGTTTATCGATACGAGTAGAGTCTAGATTTATTTTTTCATTAACCATGGGTTCCTTCTCCTTAATATTTTTCAAAGTCATTCCTACCTTAGATCCATATTGAGTAATTTGATTATGAATCTTTTTATCTAGGTTTTCAATGGATTCAATGGTAGCAACTTTGTTTTCAATAATTTCAAGACTTTGCGTAACATGCTCCAAAGTTAACATAGTTCCATTAACCAAAAGAGGAGGTGAGCCAAATAAATCTATTAAAGCATTATAGGAATAAAAAGTATGGCTACCCAAGAAATTACCTCCGGTAATGGTATCAAGGATATATCTATACCAAGGATTAGCACCTACATAAAATTATGAAGAAGAACTCAAGTAGATTGCTTCTGGTAGATCTATTTTGAGCATTGCAAATTCTATACCAAGCATCTTTTAGATTTTCTCCCTCCCTTTGTTTAAAATTTAGCACTTCATTCTCGGGAGATAACGGAGAAGATATAAGACTAGTCATGATGACAAGCAAGCAAAAGGACGAGGAAAAGGCAACGGAAAAGAGAGGAGGAGATTGGGAAAAAGAGGGCGAATAAAACGGCAAGCGTGAAGTGGGCGAGAGGAAAATGAGAGGTAAATGGCAAATAATGTAATGCGAGAGATAGGGATTGTGATGGGTACTTGGTATGTTGAATTTTGCGCAAGACTCCCCGGCAACGGCGTCAGAAATCTTTCGTGCTACGTCTCGAGCTTGTGTTGATTTTCCCCGAAGAGGAGAGGATGATGCAGCACAGTAGCGTAAGTATTTCCCTCAGTTTTTGAGAACCAAGGTATCAATCCAGTAGGAGGTCACGCGCAAGTCCCTCGTACCTGCACAACACGATAGCAACTCGCAACCAATGCTTAGGGGTTGTCAATCCCTTCACGGTCACTTACGAGAGTGAGATCTAATAGAGATAATATTTTTCGTGTTTTCGATAGATAGATGCAAAGTAAAAAGTAAAGGCAAATTAAAAACAAAGCAAGTAAATAAAGTGATATAGATTGATATGATGAGAATAGACCCGGGGGCCATAGGTTTCTCTAGTGGCTTCTCTCAAGAGCATAAGTATTCTACGGTCGGTGAACAAATTACTGTTGAGCAATTGACAGAATTGAGCATAGTTATGAGTATATCTAGGCAATGATCATGTATATAGGCATCACGTCCGTGACAAGTAGATCAAACGATTACGCATCTACTACTATTACTCCACTCATCGACCGCTATCCAAAGATGCATCTAGAGTATTAAATTAAAAAGAGTAACGCTTAAGCAAGATGACATGATGTAGAGGAATAAATTCATGCAATATCATAAATACCCCATCTTGTTATCCTCGATGGCAACAATACAATCGTGCCTTGCAACTCTTTACATCCTTGAATAAGGACACCGCAAGATTGAACCCAAAGCCATGCACTTCTCCCATTGCAAGAACTACCAATCTAGTCGGCCAAACCAAACGGATAATTCGAAGAGACTTGCAAAGATAACTCAATAATACATAAAAGAATTCAGAGAAGAATCAAATATTTTCCATAGATAATACTGGATCATAAACCCACGATTCATCGTTCTCAACAAACACACCGCAAAAAGAATATTACATCGAATAGATCTCCACAAGGGAGGGGGAGAACATTGTATTGAGATCCAAAAAGAGAGAAGAAGCCATCTAGCTGCTAGCTATGGACCCGAAGGTCTGAAGTAAACTACTCACACTTCATCGGAGGGGCTATGGTGATGATGTAGAAGCCCTCCATGGTGGATGCCCCCTCGTGAGCTCCTAACAGGCCCCAAGATGGGATCTCGTGGATCTGAAGGTTGCGGTGGTGGAATTAGGTTTTGGCTCTGTTACGATCATATGGGGATACGTAGGTATATATAGGAGGAAGGAGTACGTCGGTGGAGCTCCGAGGGGCCCACGAGGTAGGGGGCGCGCCCGGGGGTGGGGGGGGGCTCCACCCTCGTGACCGCCTCATGGCTTTCTTGATGGAGGGTCCAAGTCTCCTGGGCCTTATCTGATGAGTAAATCACGTTCCCGAAGGTTTCATTCCGTTTCGACTCCGTTTGATATTCTGTTACTGAAAAAGGCAAAAAACAGCAATTCTGGGGTGGGCCTCCGGTTAATAGGTTAGTCCCAAAAATAATATAAAAGTGGAAAATAAAGCCCATTATAGTCCAAAACAGTAGATAAAGTAGCATGGAGCAATAAAAAATTATAGATACGTTGGAGACGTATCACTCCCCGGTGGCCATCTCTGTTGGCATGGCCAATAAGGCTTTGGATAGTAGCCCTACACTCTTCTTGATTCTCCGGGGCAGGAGGAAAGTCGAGGAGCAGCTGCGCTCGCGACAGCGCTTCCGCTCCAGTGGGTGGTAGCGACAGGCGTGAGGAATAGGAGGAACTCGGACTTCTAACGATGTTAGAAGGAGTCCCATCACGATTCTACGGTCGCGCGCTCTTTTCGCCTGCACCATGATGTGCATGTCGGTCCTGCGTGTCTTGAGAGTGACGCTGAGGGCTCTTGCCATGGCGACGCCCCGGGTCCTCAACGTCGCGGCGTGGTTCGTCGTGCACGAGCGGAGGAGACCGCGGCACGCGTGTTGGCGAGGCTGATCTTCCGCCCTTGGAGGTCCCCGCACCACCCACAGGTGGCACAGCTCCACCCTTGGGCGCGGCGGCGCGCTGACCCCCGTCGCCGCTGTGGAGGACGGCGGCCGCCTGGCTTCTTGATGCGGAGCATCCCTCGCTCATCCCCATGGACGTATCTACATCTCCCTCAACACCACTTGGACCCATGATAAGAGCCAGAGCAAAGGCTATCGAAGATAAGGTGAACTCGCTCCTCTCCGAACTTCCTCTCTCTACTCACGAGACTTGGCTACTACCTCATATGGACACTCTGTGTGTGATCAGGTTCCACCCTACATCATCTTGGTATCATGAGTCACGTTGATCACGTTTTTGGAGCCCCTACCCCTCTTTTTCTAGCTTGATTTTGTTGTTTTCGTCCTAAATCCGAAAATTCCCCACCAAAAATAGCCCCAATTTTTTTTTGATTTGTTGGTGAGTTGAGATTTTGTTGGATTTGGTTCATGGATTTGAGTTGCTACGTGTGGATCTAGCTTTCCCCACCCTCCCCACCCTTTTCCATCCACCAATCCGCTCGATTTCGACCTCACCATCTCCATCCACCCCAAATCGCTAGTTCATCCGTGCCAATTTCGCCGAGGCACGGACGATCGACGGACCTGCGGACGTCCGACGACCGGACCCTGCCGGACGTCCGACGACCGGACGACCGTAAAACCCGGACGTCCGTGAAACTCTGACGAAACTGAATTTTTCAGTTCGGCCACCACTACTACCCCACCTTCCACCACATCTTCCAAACCCACATACACCACAATCCTCCCCAATACCTCCGATGACGATTTTGACATATTTTGGTCCTTGAGATTTTGAGTGTGGTCCCATGTCCTATTGTGTTTCGGCTATTTAGGTACGGTTGGACGTCATCATCACCACGGCTCATCTTCGCAAGGGTCTCATCATCGCCAAGGACGGTAACTTTGACGACATCTTTGTCATACCTTGCAATTGCATTGATACCCCACATGGCCTTACTTTTGCATAGCTTACCCATTGAGACTAGCCATCGAGTATTGCCGACAACGTGACTTGTGCACATTAGTGATCATACTCCGTAGCATACATACCATACCATCGCGGTGCATATCTTGGCATCAACTTGTGTGTCACAAAGTTGTCATCGCATACACAATTGCTATCTTGATTCGTGAAGTTTTGCATGAGAAAAGAGCTCAAAAGTGAAAGAGCCACCCAAGCTTTTAAGCAAAGAGGAAAGATAAGCAAAGAGCTTATGAGCAAGAACCATATCATACTACATTAAGATTGTCATATAAGATCATCTTGGATCATAGCACCGAAATACCATACATATAGCATACTTGGGATAGAGATTGTTGCATTTTTACCTAGTAGGTTGTGCACAAGTTCCGTATCCTCCTATTGTGCAATCGTTCTAGCGTCTCTCTAGTATTGTGCAACAAGAGCATTTTCGTGGGTTCCACATTTTGGCTCACTTTTGGTTTGCACAATCCCATCTATCTATTTGCGTGTTTGTTCCCGTGTTCCACTATTTGCTTGGTCTACTTGTTGCATTTGCATTGTGAATCATTTCCAACATTATTGAAGCTCACTTACTATTGCATCAAATTTTATGCCACCATCCTAACCAAGCTCCACCATAAGCTTTTACTTGTGTAGGTGTGAGAACCGACAAGAATTGGTACCAATAGTGCTATTACATTGTACGCATTTGAGTGAACTTGATTCATCATCAACATCAGTCAAAGGTACATTGGTATTAGTTCTTCTCCTTCTACCACTCACATTTTGCTTGGGATGATGGATAGGCCAAGTACTTCTACCAACCCACTCTTCATCGAGCAAGACGACAACATGTCATCATACGTCACCAAGAGCCACCTCTTTGGTGCACAACGAGCGTTGCATCAAGAGCAACAAGCAATGAACGACCGCATCGACAACCTCGCCACCGACTTGCTACTCTCCGAGCAACGTACACGAGACTACTTCGACAACAAGCTCGACGCGCACAAGCAAGAGAACGATGCAAGAATGGACGAGATCCATGCCTTGTTGGTGAAATGGCCTCCTTCTACATCGTCATACTCAAGACGGAGCCACTCAAGTCAACACTCCGATGACTCCTTCTCCGGCTCAAGTACACCGTCATCGGACACTCTTCGAAGAGCCGCGCGTCAAGACCGTCATGCATCTCGAAATCCGCTACACGTCAAGCATTCACAAGAGCAAGCCGATGAGCAAGTCCCTCGTCCTCAACCAAATCAAGTCGCTTTTACCCAAGCTCAAGAATGACAACGTCTTCATCGCCAAGAAGAAGAAGAAAGAGCGCGTCTGCACCAAGAGCAACAAGACGCCGAGGCTCAACGTCTTCAACAACAACTACGTGAAGCACAAGCTCTTGAGGCGGAACGTGCCCTTCAAGAATCAAGTCAAGCCATCGCCAACCGCAATCGCAAACGGGGCAATCAAGAGGAAGCCCTTTCAGAAGAAATTCAAGAGAGGAACTATCAACCACGCGTGCAACGTCAAGTCCCTCAAGCTCCTCCACAAGCTCGTCAAGCTCCACCTCAACCTCAAGGTCAACAAGAGCAAGTTGATCATGGACTTCCTCCACGCCAAGAGCAACATGAGGATGATTACCCTCCACGTCAAGGGCATCATCATCACCATCGCCAACAACACAATGAAGAGCAACGCTATGGCAAGCTCAAATTCACAATGCCCAAGTTCAATGGAAGCAATGATCCCGAAGAATACCTCTCATGGGCATTGAAGGTCGACAAAATCTTTCGTTTGCACAACTATGAGGAAGAGAAGAAGATCGCTATGGCATCACTTGAGTTCCAATACTATGTGCTCATATGGTGGGAACAAGTCCTTGAGCACCGACAAGCAAGAGGTGAACCTCCAATCACCACTTGGGCTCAAATGAAGGATGTCATGCGAGCACGTTTTGTACCAACCTACTACAACCGCGATCTCTTCAAGAAGCTACAACTCCTCAAACAAGGAACAAAGAGTGTTGAAGAATACTACAAGGAAATGGATTCTTGAATGATTCGAGCCAATGTCACGGAGGATGATGAGCAAACAATGGCACGATTCTTGAATGGACTCAATCATCCCCTCAAGAAGATCGCCAACTTCCAACCCTACTCCAACCTCATTGAGCTAGTGCATCAAGCTACAAAGGCGGAACGTCAACTGCAAGATGACTTCAAGTATGCCAAGTACTCATCCAAGACCTACAGCTTCTCCAATAACCAAGGTTCAACAACCACTCCAACTTCGACATCAACCAAGCCTTCTCCAAGCAACGACGACAAGTCAAGTTACAAGATACATTCGTCAAGTTCAAGTCGTCTTCCTCCTACTACAAGCAACTTCAAGCCGCATGCTTCTTCATCTACTCCGACATATGAGACCGTCAAGACAATCTCCTTCAAGTGTTTCACTTGCGGCGGCCGAGGCCACAAGTCCTATGAATGCAGAAACAAGCGCACCATGATCCTCGACAACGATGGCACCTACGACTCAATGAGTGAAGATGAAATGGAAGCTATCAAGCAAGTGGCCATGCATAGGCGAGTGAATGAAGATGAAGATAACAAAGTCTTTTGTGATGAAGATATGAGCCCTGCTCTTGTTGTCTCCAAGGTCTTGACTCTTCAACATCAACAAGAAGAAGACCAATGATGCCATATCTTCCACACAAAGGCCGGCATCAATGGAAGGTCCGTCAAGGTCATCATCGACGGAGGTAGTTGCCACAACTTGGCAAGTGAAGAACTATGCTCCAAGCTTCAATTGGTCAAGAGGAAGCACCCGCACCCCTACAAGGTTCAATGGCTAAGTGACTCCGGCACTATACAAGTTGAGCATACGGTCCAAGTATCCTTCAAAATTGGTGCATATGAGGACACTTTGGAGTGTGATGTGGTCCCAATGACCGTTTGCCACCTCGTTCTTAGTCGATCATGGCAATTCGACCGTGGTGTCTTCCACAATGGGCGTACCAGTCACTATAGCTTCAAGATGAAAGGGAAGGAATATGTGCTACGACATATGTCTCCTAGTCAAGTGATAGCCAACAAGCAAGCCACCCACCATAGAGAGAAGAGTGAAAAAGGGATCCACCAAAAAGTGAGTGAGAGTCACAAGCCAAACTTGAGCGCCTCTTCGCCTAGAGAGAAAAACCTCATACTATTCACCACAAAAAGTGAGATGAGAGAAGTGTGTGAGAACCCATCGAGTGTGATGCACTTTGTCCTTGTGTGCAAGGATGGAGAACCTAAAACTAACACCTCTCACAAGCTACCCTTAGTGTTTCAGTCTCTTTTGCAGGAATTTCAAGATGTTTTCCCTGATGAGCTACCTCCGGGTCTACCTCCTCTACGAGGCATTGAGCATCGAATCGACCTCATCCCCGGAGCGCCACTTCCAAACAAAGCTCCATGCCGTGTCAATCCCAAAGAAACCAAGGAGATTCAACGGCAAGTACAACAACTAATCGACAACGGTCATGTACGTGAAAGCTTAAGCCCTTGTGCCGTTCCCGTTATACTTGTGCCTAAACCTGATGGAAGTTTCTGCTTGTGTTTTGATTGTATTCCTATAAATGTTATCACCATTCTCTATAGGCATCCCATTCCTCGCTTAGATGATATGCTTGATGAACTTAGTGGAGCCAACTTTTCTCAAAAATTGATCTTAAAAGTGGCTATTATCAAATCCGCATACAAGAAGGTGATGAATGGAAAACTGCTTTCAAAACCAAATTTGGCTTATATGAGTAGTTAGTTACGCCTATGGGTTTATCGGAGGCTCCCGGTACTTTTGTGCGTCTCATGCATCATGTGCTTCGACCTTATATTGGAGTCTTTGTTGTGGTTTGCTTCGATGATATTCTTGTGTTTAGCAAAACCATGAAAGAGCATCTTGAACATGTTAGGGCTGTTTTACAAACACTTCGCAAGGAAAGTCTTTATGCCAACATGAAAAAGTGCACATTTGGTGTTAACAAAGTGGTTTTCTTGGGGTTTGTTGTATCATCCAAGGGTGTACATGTTGATGAATCTAAAATTGAAGCAATTAAAACTTGGCCCCAACCCACCAATTTGCAACAAGTGCGAAGTTTTCTTGGTCTTGCGGGTTTTTATCGTCGCTTTGTGAAAGATTTTAGCACTATCACTGCTCCTTTGCATGCCTTGAGTAAGAAGAATGCTCCTTTTGTTTGGGGATCTTTATAATCCACCGCTTTTGATGAGCTCAAATCCTTGCTTACTCATGCTCCGATTCTTGCTTTGCCCAATTTTGACAAGACTTTTGAGGTTCATTGTGATGCAAGTGGTACCGGAATTGGCGGAGTTTTGATGCAAGAAAAACGGGCCATTGCATATTTTAGTGAAAAACTCTCCCGTGCTCAACTTAACTATCCCATCTATGACAAAGAATTGTATGCTTTGGTGCGTGTGCTACATGTTTGGGAACATTATCTTAGACCTCATGAGTGTGTCATCCATACCGATCATGAAACGCTTAAGTACTTACAAGGTCAAACTAAGTTGAACAAGCGTCATGCCCAATGGAGTGAATTTATTGAATCTTTCCCCTATGTGATCAAGTACATTAAGGGTAAGGAAAATGTAGTTGCGGATGCGCTTTCACGCATATGCACACTTGTCACTAAACTTGAGTTGAATGTTATTGGCTTTGAGCAAATAAAAGACTTGTATGCTAATTATCCATCTTTTGCTATTCCTTATGCTAAGTGTTTGATGCATACTTCTTGGGAACAATATTATATCAAGGATGTTTATCTTATGAAATCTAACAAACTATGCATTCCCGAGTCTTCTCTTCGTTTGCTACTTTTGCAAGAGGCTGATGGAGGCGGACTCATGGGTTATTTTGGACGAGATAAGACATTCGCCACGCTATCCAAGAACTACTTTTGGCCCAAGATGTTTCAAGACGTCTCACGCTTCACCACTCGATGCTCTACATGTTGCAAAGCTAAGTCTAAAGCTCAATCTCATGGTCTTTACATGCCTCTTCCTATTCCTTATCAACCTTGGGAAGACATTAGCATGGACTTTGTACTTGGTTTGCCTAGAACTCAAAATGGAAAGGATTCCGTGTTTGTTGTTGTGGACCAATTTTCTAAGATGGCACATTTCATCCCTTGCAACAAGATAAACGATGCTTCACACGTTGCAAATCTCTTTTGTAGGGAAATCTTGCGTCTCCATGGAGTACCAAAGACAATCGTCTCCGACCGCGATGTCAAGTTCTTGAATTACTTTTGGAAGACCCTATGCGCCAAGCTCGGAATCAAGCTCTTGTTCTCATCCGCATACCATCCTCAAACTGACGGCCAAACGGAGGTGACGAACCGGATTCTCTCCACTCTAGTTCGCGTGTTGATCAGAAGAACATCAACAAGTGGGAAGCATGTCTACCCATCGCCGAGTACGCCTACAATCGTGCAAGACATTCGACTACCGGCAAGTCCCCCTTCGAGGTCATCTACGGCTTCAACCCGTTGTCACCATTGGACATTCTACCTCTTCCTCTACAAGAGCGCACCAACATGGATGCGAGTGCACGGGCAAGCTACATCAAGAAGATGGATGAGGATACAAGGCACACCATCGAGCGCCAAGTACAATGACTAGCGACCAAGCTCAACGTGAACCAGCAACCCATGATCTTCAACATTGGCGATCTTGTGTGGATACAACTTCGAAAGGACCGCTTCCCCAACAAACGCAAGTTCAAACTTCTCCCTCGAGCCGATGGACCCTTCAAGGTGCTAGCACGCTACAACGACAACGCCTACAAGATAGACCTACCACGAGGCAAGTACAATGTGAACGACATCTTCAACGTCAAGGACCTTGCGCCATATGATGGAGATGAAGCATTTGATCCGTGGTCGGATCTCTCCCAAGGGGGGGAGATGATGCGGAGAATCCCTCACTCATCCCCATGGACATATCTACATCTCCCTCAACACCACTTGGACCCATGACAAGAGCCAGAGCAAAGTCTATCGAAGATAAGGTGAACTTGCTCCTCTCCTAACTTCCTCTCTCTACTCACGAGACTTGGATACTACCTCATATGGACACTCTGTGTGTGATCAGGTACCTGGAGGAGAGCCACGGGACAGCTACACCCAATGGCTAAAGTGGCAAGGACGCCAAGCACGGACATCAAGAAGGAAGGCTGTTTGTGAAGCTACAGGCTCCGGACGACCGGCCGGCTCCGGACGTTCGAGCCCTGGGAGATGCTATAGCGAGGGAAGGAAGACAGGACAAAGCTACAAGCCACGGATGACCGGCCCTTCCTGGACGTCCGACGACTCCCAGGGCCACAGACGACCGACGCCCTCCGGATGTCCGGCAACTGGGCACCCGAGAAGAAATTAACGGAATACCGAAGCCACCGGACGACCGGGCGACCGAGACTTGAGCCGAATTTACGGAAGTTTGACAGCCCCGGACGTCCGGACCGTCCCGAAGCCCCGGACGTCCCACGCCTTCCGGACGTCCGACACCTGTGTGTTGATTTCGTGTTGGGCCGCAGCCCATGTACCCCTTTGCCCCCCAAGACTATATATACTCTTTCTTCCCCACCTTTCGAGGGTAGCATTGGTTTAGCTCATATTTGTGTGAGAGCCTTGCTCATCCACTTGGTTACTTCTCCTCAGAGATCATGACCTCTTCGGAGAAGATCCCCCAAGCGGATTCAAGACCCCTTCTAGGGAAGACCATCAAGACCTCCTCACGGAGAAGAACGGTTCCTTTGTATCCTTACCTTTGTTGATTGTGGATCATGTGTTACTATTTGTTCTCGGTGATCTAGCACTTGTGTGATTGATTCCTTGTCGGTTTAGTGATTCTCTCTCGTTTTCCCCGTGTTTCCCCTTTGTGCTTCCGCGTGTTCTTCGTGATTCCCCGTAGGATCCACTCCAAACGTGAAAGATCGTCCACCTAGGGTTCCGCCCTACATCACTTCTTGTATTCAGATGGTGTGGACGATCTCTATCTCCTCCACCGCTGGCGCCCGCCCCATCGCCCATCCGCGCGGGTGCGGGTGGAGCGGCTCCGGACGGGCTGATCGCCGCAGCCGTCTTTTTCTTTGGAGCCATGGTGATGAATGAGCTATTGTACTAACTACGGACCAGATTCTCACAACTAACTCCCCCTACCTGGCGCACCAAAGATGTCGAGGAAACCGATCACCTATGGGGTGACAAGGATCACTTCTATGTTCAGCGGGGGATTAGTTGCATGAAGAGCAGGTCGAGTCATTAGCACATAGAGGATTTTATCCAGGTTCGGGCCGCAAATATGCGTAATACCCTAGTCCTGCTGTATCTGGTTATAAGAGTGTTCTTGAGCTTTTGAACTAGCTATGATGCGTGCCTTGTCCAAAAGTCCAAATCCCATCTCTGTGTGCCTTGGGCCTCCTTTTATACACAAAGGGGTTGCCACAGTGGCACACAGGAGGTGCCAAGCTACAGTGATACGAGGTTATCGCTCAATCAACGTAGGACAAGCACATTTAATGCGATGCCTACGTGTCCTCTCGCTTTATTGGGGATGACAACAAAGGCCATCCCGTCCTTCACTGCCCCCTCCCCCCCCCCCCTCGTCTTGCCACGCGTCTGGGCCGACAAGGCATGCAGCACCACACTGGCCAACCAGCTGCTATGTTGGCAAAGTGGTAGGCTTCCACAAAGATCTGCATGCCGTCACGCAGGCGCCTGCTTTGCTGGCATGCTTATCGCCGTGTTGGAATGGTGGTGAGGTGGCGGAACCTTGCCGAGCGCGGGCCTGGCCGCAACCCAGCAATCATCCCTGGCAAGGGTCTTGCCAGGGTTCTTCATCATTTGACCCCGCGTGGACTAGTGGGTTGTCGATCTTCATGAGGAGCCGCATGCTACCAGGCATGTGCTCTTCAAGTCTTGATCTTGAACATTGTCGATGGTGTCAGAGCTTACAAGCCCATGGGTAGTGGCCTTGCTGGTCTCTTCACAAGTTTCCCTGGCAAGAGGCTTGCCGGGGGCCGCGCAGGTCACCTCGGCAAGGCTTGTTGCCAGGTGTGGCCCTGCTTGCCTCTTGCTGCTCACTACTCTGAGCATTTGCCTTGATGTTTTTTGTTCTTGTCTCCTACTTTCTTCCTCTGCCTCGCCAAGCCTTGTTATAGGGGTGGCTGCGACCGTCCGTGCACAAGTAAGGGGTATAGAAGCACCCATACTTTTGTACACCGACAGTTACCGATGAGAAAATGCCTCCATGTCTTCAGCGCATGCACTACGACTGCTAACTCCAAATCATGCATAGCATAATTCAACTAATCAGGTCGAAGCTGTTGTGAGGCATATGAAACAAGTCTTCCTTCCTGCATAGGAACACCTCCAAGTCCTCGACGTGAGGCGTCGCAATATACTTGAAAATCCTTGCGTTGGTCTGGGAGAATCAGCACTAGTGCTGTAACCAAATGTTTTTCAACTCCTGAAAACTGGCCTCACAATCCTCAGTCCATTTAAACTTGGTGTCCTTCTTCAATAACTCCGTCATGGGTTTTGCAATCTTGGAGAAGTTCTCAATAAACCTCCGGTAATAACCCGCTAGTCCAAGAGAACTCCTGATCTCGCCAACTGAGGTGGGTGCCAACCATTTAGTGACAGAAGCAACCTTCTCCGGATTTAACATGTCCGAGAAATCCAACTTCCTTTAACCAAAACTCACATTTGCTGAATTTGGCATACAATTGTTATTCTCTGAGCTTCTCAGGAACCAAGCACAAATGCTCCTTATGCTCTTATTAATTGTTTGAGTAGACCAAAATATCATCAATAAACACCACGACAAACTTATCCAAAAATTCCATATACACCTTGTTCATCAACTCATGAAATATGCAGGGGCATTCGTCAAACCAAATGACATCATTGTATACTTGTATAGCCCATACCTCGTGGTAAAGGCTGTCTTAGGCATATCCTGCTCTCGGATCTTCAAATGGTGATAACCGGACCAAAGATCGATCTTGGAGAAAACTTTAGCTCCTTGCAACTGGTCAAACAAATCATTCATCATCGGCAGAAGGTATTTGTTCTTGATCGTCACCTCACTAAGCGCACGATAATCAACAACCATCCTCAAAGATCCATCCTTCTTCTCCACTAGAAGCACTAGGGCTCCCCAAGGCGATGAACTTGGTCGACTGTAACCTTTCTCCAGTAACTCCTTAATGTGCTTCTAAATTTCCTCCAGATCTTTTGCGGGCATCCGATATAGTCTCTTGGATGTTGGTCCGGTGCCTGGCAATAGCTCAATCAAAAACTCATTGTCTCGATCTGGTGGCATGCCTGGTAACTTCTCCGTAAATACGCCGGGATAATCCTTCACCACTGGTACTTCCTCCTGAACGAGTCCTATTAAGGAATTCACCTAAGTCCTCCTCGGTGCATGCCGGGATACATATTTGATCCTATTTCCTTCTAGGGTGGTGAGAAGAATTGATTTATTGGCGCAATCGATGTTTTCCCTCAAACTTGGATAGCCAATCCATGCTTAGTATCACATCCAATCCTTGTGACTCCAGAACAATCAGGTCAGTGGGGAAAACATGCCTACCTATGGTTACTGGCAACTGATAGCATCCCCTACTAGCCATATACTCCGCTCCTGGGGAACTTACTAACATAGGTGACTTAAGGGCTACGGTTGGCAATTTATACTTATCCATAAATCCCCTTGATATGAATGAATGTGATGCAACAGTATCGAAAAGAACAAGTGTTGTAAATCCATTAATCAAAAACTTACCAACAACTGCGTCGGGTTGATCCTCAATCTCCTCCACACTAACGTGGTTCACCTGACCTTTGATGAAGGGTTGGGCTTCTTGGCAGAACCTCCATTGCCATTTCCATTATTGGCTTCAGGACAATCATTGGCATAATGTCCAGTCTTCTGGCACTTGAAACAAGTAATGTGGCTCAGATCCCTCTTGGCTGGTGTTGAGGTGTTGGAACGGTTCTGACTGCTGCTTCCTCCATTCCCATTGCCATTCCTGGGGCCATTGTGGTTATGCGAACTTGCTCCATTGTGTGTGTGTGTGTGTGTGTGTCCTCCATGGTAATGGCCTCCATGGTTGTGAGTATGTCCTCCCGAGTATGGGACATAGCGGGGCTTCTGCTGAGCTCCAGAATTATTCCTCCCCTATCCATACTTCCTCTTGCAATTGTCAATCTGCTGTTGCTTGCCTTCTATCATAAGGGCCCTGTCTACCAACTCCTAGTAGTTGTTGAATGTTGCCACCATCAACTGCATGCTCAGCTCATCGGGCTTCTCGACTGGGAATAATACTGCGAAAGGTTGTGTTACTTTGCTCAATGCGACTTCTGTCCATTTGTGTTTTATTGAGCGTGTCCTCGTAGATGAGGTTCCGTCTGCTACCACCGTCCATGAGCACTTTAGTGAGCCGAAAGCCGTCTACGATGGGTTTAGGACCAAAGCGGCTGGTGCTCGTACTGAGCAGGATCTTGATCGCCGTGTCGTTCCAAGGATTTACTGCTGCCACGTGACAGACTTCGGTGAGGTCGCGGAGCGCCCTTTTGCGTCAATTATTTGAAGAAAAGGTCCCAAAGACCACGAATACTTTGGGATCATTGTCCTCCGCAGAGTAGTTCTATGGGGTGTGGTTACTAAGGATACCCTCGCCGCTCTTGGCCACCTGCCGGAGTATCCAACATGCTCAAAGGCTATGCGTTGGTTCGTTGTTTGGCGTCATGTCCATTTTACAAGGCTTGTCGAGCCATTCCTCGAGGACAGTTATATGCCCCGTAACGGGTTTAATTTTCTTGTCCACGGGATGATGATTGGGTGCTCTGTGGGGGTGCATCCTCTTTTCCCGTCCAGGGGATGGCCTAAAGGCCTGCGGTTCCCAACGGGCTGTCTGGGTTTTCTAGGCGCTTTCCATTGCACAGTATTTCTGTACTATGTGTGCCAAATCGGCAAAGTGCAGTACGCGACGGCGGCTGAGGGCATTAAGGATTCCCTCATCCGTGTAATTGTTGCAAAATACCAAGATCGCGTCGTCGTCACAACCATCCTCGATCTTGTTTTTAACAAGTAGGAATCTAGCCCAAAAGTGGTGGACTATTTCCTGAGTCTGCTGCCGCACATACTAAGTCGCATATGTCCGGAGGATCGGAGTTGCTTGGGGAATATTGATTGTGGTGGGTGGGCGGGTTCAAATCCGTACCCTGACCCACTAAGGAGTCCGGATTCTGAGGAATCTCCGAGGTTACGGGCCTGGGCTCCGAAGTATCCGGTGCATTTTTAGGCTCAACGCCCGATTCCATGTTCGGAGGACAAGAAGTGTCTTCCGGGAGACGAGAGTCCGGTTCTCCGAGCTCGGAAACCCGAACATACTTTGTTCTCACGTAGGAGAAGAGTCGTTGTCGGCTTGTTCCTCCACGATTGCCACATGATGGGTGATCGGCGGGGATCTGATTTCTCTCTGATCGGGTTTAAGCCCAATCCGGTCATAGTCGGTTGCGACCCCCTGGGCGGCGATGTGATCTAGCAGTTCATTTAAAGCTGATACAACTGCTTGATCCATCTTGTCGGAGTATTCAGGGCCGACGGGAGGCAATTTTTGGCAATGAGTTGGGCTGCTTTTGGCTTAACGGTCAGATGAGCGCCCATGATGAAGCTGCCGAGCCGGAGGGTTTGCCCTGAAGCTAGGGCTTCTCCAGAAGTGATGTTGTCCTTGATGACAAGGCGACCATCAATCCTTCTGTTGATGGCACAGAGAAACTCTCAATGAAAGCACCAATGTCGGTGTCAAAACCGGCAGATCTCGGGTAGGGGGTCCAGAACTGTGCGTCTGAGGATCAAAGGTAATAGGAGGCAGGGGACACGATGTTTACCCAGGTTCAGGCCCTCTTAATGGAGGTAATACGCTACTTCATGCTTGATTGAATTTGATGAGTATACAGGTTACAAGAGTTGATCTACCTCGAGATCGTAATGGCCAAACCCTAGATGTCTTGCATGTATGATTGTGATCGCCCCTAAGGACTAAACCCTCCGATTTATATAGACATCGGAGGGGACTAGGATTGTACAAAGTCGGTTTACAGAGGAAGGAAACTACACACCCGGATGCCAAGCTTGCTGTCCATGCAAAGGAGAGTCCCATCCAGACACGGGAGAAGGCCTTTGGTCCTGTATGTTCACGACCCGTCAGTCCGGCCCATGTCACATAGGTCGGCTCTCCACGGACCCCATAAGCTAGGACTCCCTCAACCTGCACACTCAAAAAACATTGAGCAACTAAACTTTCATACCTGTCAGCATCACCAGCGGCCATGTATTGTGTCTCTTGTTCAGAATCATCTCCATCGTGTTCTTCACTTGTAATAAGAGCCAAAGTCTCCTCATCATAGTCACTAGCGGACTCATATCCACCATCCTCAGTAGCAATCATCACACGCTTAGATGGGCATTCTCTCGCATAATGACCTCCACTCTTGCAACAACGATAAATAATATCATGTGTTTTCCCTATTGATGCCATGGATGAAGAAGAGATGTATGTAGGCCCAGAAGGTGTGCTCTTGGTAGGTAGTGGTGGTTGTGCCTGCTTACTTGTATCATAGATGGAGGTGGCAGTTGACGGAGGTGCCTGTGCAGCAAAATGTGTGGAAGTAGAGGATGCACACGGTGTCCATGATGAAGGACGACCTGCAGAAAAGTTATTCCGTGCCAATGCATGTCGATCCTGCACTTCACGTTCAGCTTTGCAAGCAAGATGTGATAAATGAGTGATATTATTATACTCATACTCTAAAATGGTCTAAATCTCTCTATTTAATCCACCCATAAAACGCACAAGCATAGCTTCATTATCCTCAACAATACCATATCTAATCATGCCAGTTTGCAATTCCTGATAATATTCCTCTACAAAAAAAATCATTGTCTTACGCTGCAATTTCTGAAGTAATTCACGTTGATAATATGGTGGAACCCAACGAGTATGCATAGCAGTTTTCAAAGCAGCCCAAGTAGCTGGAATAGGATATAATCTACAATGTTCATACCACCAAACACATGCAAAAATAGTGAAAGCACAAACAGTAGCAGCAACACGTCTTTCCTCGGGATATTGTAAACATGTAAACTGTTGTTCAGTTTCTAACTCCCAAGTAAGATATATATCAAGAACATATCTACCCTCAAATGGTGGAATATTCAATTTTAGTTTAGGAAGATGGTCTCTCGTACCTGAGGTGGTGGTGCAGGCCTAACATTGTGATTATTTGCATGTCAACGACTATGTGGTGGTGCTGGTGGTTGCATGTAGTTCTGATTGTCCTCCTCCATAGGAGCAACAAGAGCCAAAGAAGCATCAATAGCAGTAGCAGAGGCACCAGAAGTTTTGCCAGGCTAAAGAGGAACACGACTCGCTTGGCGGAGGGCTGTTTCGCGATGTGGAGGTGGTTGTTGATGTTGTTGCAATGGTGCATCAGATGCGGGTAATGGTTGTGGTAGACACACGAGTACTTTAGTGAACTTTGCATCCAACTTGTTGTCAATTGTCTTCTCAATGTCATCAATCCTCGCTAATGCCTTGCCAAAACTGGCCATCACATCTTCTACCTATTGACCCAACATTTCCTGGAATTTATCATGGAGCTCCTTGTTCGTCATGTTCCCCAGTCCAGCTCATCCGCTTGTGATCCTGGCATGGCTAGCAGCAAGAGAAAGACACAAGAATATGATCCTACATACTACTAGGAAGTGGTGGTGGTGTTGTGGAAAGTCACAAATCCGTCAAGCAAATCTCAAATTCTTACCAGTTCTTACCAAGCAGTAGGTGGTGACCGGCAACCATTGTAGTCAAAACTCTCAAAGCTTGGATAGAGCGATGGCAAGGGAGAGTCAAACGCACGACGTAGATATATGTGCAGTTGGGAAGGCTTATGATATGGTAGCAAAAATGGTCAGCAATAATCAATCCAGAGATGCAAAGTTGAATAAACGCTCAATGATGGTACTATGCTAGTCCTAGGCTGGAGGTGTTTTCTGTAGGAAGTGGCCGCCATGTGGGAAAAAGCAGCCACTTAGTCACCTTGCGGCTTGACACCGCACTGATTGATGACTTGCGTCCCTTGTGAGGTGGAGTGGTGGAGTGGCTTGCCTCCATAAGCCCTGGCAGGCCTGCCGGGACAATCTGCAATCTTGCTTCCAGGGCAAACCCAACCTTGTCAGGCTCGCCTGCCCGGCAAGGGAGGTTCTTTCTTTAGCGATATCTTGCTCCTCTGGCTCATCTTGGTCTTCTTGATCTGTACTTGGATCTTCAAAGAATTGATCCCTCTTGTTTGGTCTGATCTTGGTGCTGTAACCTTGTCCTTGTGCCCGTGCACAGTACGGGCAACGGACCCATGGTTATTGCATCGACAGGAGCCCCCGGGCCTGGCACGAATGCGCTGCTGGGCATCGGCGGGGTAGGCCCTAACCAGTGCATAGGCAGGAGCACAATGTTGGCTCCACCCTTTGAGATCTTCTTTGCTTCTTCATTTACCCGAGGTTGGGTCAGTTTCTGTTTCTCCCGCACGCCATGCAACACCAATTATGGTGGGGCCATTTTTGTAGTGGCCCGTGAATGACTTAACGCACGGGCGGGTAACTGCCAATTCACTCTTTCCACTGTGCCCTTATCCTTAGCCACGTATGCTGCATGCATTGAGTGGGGTAGATAATGGAGGTGCGTGGTACGGGAGAGCATCAAGGCAGGGCCCAGGTCTCTTTGGATTGGTGAAGGAGGACGGGGGTTACCTGCCCGGGAATCAGCCCCCAGCTCCAGCTCCCCTATAAAAGGAAGAGCGGGGGAGGAGCGGAGGCATCATCCACATTCCTCTCTTCCTCCTTTCTCTGTTTTCTCCTCGGTATGATGAAAGGGAGAGCCCGGGGCCAGGCCCCGGGCCCTAGCTTAGAGCTGATGATGCCAATTGCCCATGCTAATGTTTGGGGAGTGAGTCTGGTCCAGGTCCAGAGGCGGCACGGTAGGCGAGCCATTCGCGGTGCAGGAGATATCAAGCTTTCCCATTGTGGTGAAATGCTTCCCTCCTCTGCCTTGGTCGGCCGTTTTGTGGGGAGCATGGCACCCTGCGGTGAGATATTGCAGCTCGTCGGCCTGGCAAACAGGCTCTTGGAGCCATCGACGCCCGTCCGGGGTGCAGGGCTCGGGATCGTTGGTAATCCCAGCACTGCCCCTTCCCTCGGGTCCGGGAATGACGTCGAAGAGGAGGGCACCTTCCTGCCCGCCAATGTGGCGAGCGGCACACCCCGAGCTCCCTGGCCACTGCGAATGCCCGCTGTCTCCTCGGGGAAGGTGCCAGACCGAGAGGCCAGCGTCTCCCTGGGGTAGTGTTGATGAAGATGAAGCTAGGGAAGATGGAGAAGGCGGGAGGCAGGCCTTCAGGTCGGAGTATGATGGCACCAACACGTTCGTCTCGTACTGATGACCTGCCGCCTCTTCTTTCCGTTCTTCCCCTCCCCTCCCCGGCACCATCATCACCGGCCTCCCAGTAACCGGGGAGGGGGGCGCTCTCTTGGTGCCTTCGCCTCCTCCAGCAATCTTCCATCTGAGCTCCGACGGCCTTCCCTGTCGGCTCTCGCGCTGGGGCTTCTAACTGGTCCTAGAGGTGGCGACTAGGGCACCACCGAGCTGCTCCTTCCGCCCTCCTCCTTTGCAGCCTCGCCACTCTCAATCTTGTCAAGCTGCACCCAGCGGGTCCTGACAGGATCAGGGTGGGCTCTTGCTTGAGCGCTCCTCATGTCCCCTTCTCTTCCAACCGCAATACCTGGGATAAGAGGGATAGGGAGAGGAGTTTACGGTGCACTTATCTTTTTCCAATCTTAAATCTGTAGGCACATGCCAAATTTTAGTTCAAATATTGTAATCTCTTGAATCCATGTTTGTGTCCTGTAAGGTCTGTACTTGCTTGATCAGCATATTAATGAAAAAGATAAACCTTGCCAGGGACTCGTGCATGTATACGTCCATGCAGAGGTGGGATACCTCTATATTTTTGAGTAAACGAGTTTCCCCCGGTAGGCTATCCTGCCTGTACCCTCTTTTTGTTGCCGAAAAGTAGCCCTACTGGGCACAAACCATGAAGAGGGACCAGCCCCTGCCAGTCCTTTTCCATCAAAGGCCACTGCGACCACCCTGGCTGAAGCAACGTTCAAGTCAAAGGGTGGGAGCACCTATGTTTTAAAGGGTAGCAGGGTTTTCTTATGCATAAGTCCTTACTAATAGAACTTGTATGGATAAGAGAAAGAACTTATCTATTTCGCTTGTCGGAGACAGTAGTGTTGGCTTGTCTTCTCATTTCCTCTTGGAGACTGAGTCAACGGCAGGAGCCTGAAGTTTATACAGATGAAAATGATGCCAGATGCGATCTTATCTACATGAACATGCAATGCTCATGATATGCTTACGCATGCATGCAACTTGTTGGGGGGCCCCAGCGCTTCATTTATTTCTCTGTTGCTCATGGTCTACGCTTGGCTTTGTACAACGGGTTACATGCAACTAAGGCAAAGCCTATACAAAAGGGTGGCTGCCGGGTAGGGCCTGACAGCCGCGCCTTGCGGGTAGAAGTTGCGGAGATGCTCACTATTCCATGAGTTTTGCAATTGAATTCCATCTCCGGTCTCCAGACAGACTGCGCTAGGTCTAGTGACTCGTACTACCTAGTAAGGGCCTTCCCACTTCGGCGACAACTTGTTTGTACCCTTGGCGGACTGAACGTGCCTAAGGACAAGGTCACCTTCCTCAAAACACCGGGCATGAACCCTGCGGTTGTGATAGCAACACAGGGTTTGCTGGTAGCGTGCAACACGCGTAGCAGCCCGGAGATCGTTCTCCTCAAGAAGCACAACATCGTCACGCCGGTGTTGTTCCATTGCTACTTCATCATAGGCAAGTACTCGAGTGACCCGTAGATGAGTTCTAGGGGGATAACTATTTCTGCCCCATAGACTTGGGAGAAGGGAGTCTGCTCAGTAGCTCGATTTGGTGTCGTTCTAAGGGACCAAAGAACCATCGGCAGCTCATTGATCCATCACCTGCCGCACTTCTGCAGCTTATCAAATGTTCTTGTCTTGAGTCCCCGCAGCACTTCAGTGTTTGCCCTCTCAGCTTGTCCATTGCTTTTGGGATGTGCAACAGAAGCAAATGAGATCTTGCTTCCGAGGGCATGAACGTATTGCATGAAGGCGCATCTCATGAACTGGGTGCCATTGTTGGTCATGATCCGGGCAAGGACCCCGAAGTGGCACACCAATCCTTTCAAGAACTTGATAGCTAACTGAGCAGTCACCTTCCTCACGGCATATACTTCTGGCCACTTTGTAAACTTGTTGATTGCAACAAACAAGAATTCAAAGTCCCCGGCAGCTCGAGGGAAAGGGCCGAGGATATCGAGCCCCCAGACCAAAAACGACCATGACAAAGGGATTGTCGGAAGTGATTGGGCAGGTAGATGGATATTCTTGGAATGGAACTGGAAGGCTTCACACTTGGTGACTAGCTCGACCACATCTTGGAGGGCTGTGGGCCAATAGAATCCTTGCTGGAAGCTTTCCCAACTAAAGCCCTTGATCCAATGTGGGAGCCGCACATGCCTTTGTGTATTTCTGCAAGCAGTTCCTTTCCTTCTTCCCGGCAAATGCACTTCAACTTCACACCGTTGGGCCTTCTTCTATATAGTGTCATCGACAAACTGATACATACTAGCCCTCCGGGCTACTCTTTCCGCTTCTTCTCGCTCTTCGGGAAGTTCTCCAGTTTGGAGGAAATGGACTATATGCCTTGCCCAAGTTGGAGCCTGGGGCTCGGCAACGAGGACAAGCGGCACCTCCTCATTCGTGGGAGCGCATCCCTCGACCGCGGGGACCAGTGGCCCGGCAGGAGAGTGCGGCTCGGCAATCAAAGGGGAGTTGTTTCTGACAGGGTCCCTGCCAGGAGTGCCGAGGGGTTCTACCGGGAGAGGCTTACCGGAGTCCAATTTCCTCCTCTTTTGGGCCATTGTGTTATCGAGGATACGGAGGGCTGAGTAAGATGGAGAACAAAAGTTCCTGGTTCCACAGGAAGCTTCTAGGCAACGCACTTTGATAGATGATCAACAATGTTGTTTTCCGCATGGGGTACGTGCTCTGTTTGCAATCCGTCAAAGCGCTCCTCCAATCTTCTGACTTCCTCGTTGTATGCCTCCATCAATGGAGTTTGGTAATCCTTGTTGACTTGTCTCACCACAAGTTGTGAATCTCCTCGAATGATCAGCTTATTGATTCCCAATTCCATGGCAATCCTAAGCCTGACAAGGAGCCCATCATACCCTATATTGTTGGTCGCCTCCTCCTGGGTAAAATGCATCCGGACAACGTACTTCAGGTGCTCTCCAGTGTGAGCAATGAGAAGCACGCCAGCCCCTGCACCTTTAGGGAGATGGCACCATCGAAATATATGATCCATTCTTGGGGCGCCTTCTTGCCGGGGATAATTGTTTTCAGGCACTTCTTCATCAAGGGTTGGCGTCCATTCTACAATAAACTCTGCCAATGCCCTGCTCTGAATCATTGGTGTGCTCTCAAACTTCAGGGCAAAGCTGGATAACTCCAATGCCCATTCCACTATTGTCGGATTTCTGGGTCCGGCAACCCGTGAGAGGTTCGAACACTAGGGTGCGTGCGGAGATCTCAACCTGCCCAACCTGCCTACTCACAATCCTCCCTAGCCTAGCGCGAAGAGCTCATATAGACGCAAAGACACAGAGATTTATACTAGTTCAGGCCACCATTGTGGTGTAATACCCTACTCTAGTGTGGTGTGGTGGATTGCCTCGAGGGGCTATGGATGGATTTGTTACAAGGATGAACAAGCCTCAGGAGGTGAGGTGTTCTTGAGCAGGTGGGATGCTCTACTTGTTCTGGTTTCGGTCCCTTTCTATGGTGGTGGCTAAGTTCTATATATAGTGCTTGGTCCTCCTCCCAAATATGAGCGGGAAGGGATTCCACAACGGCGGGATTTGAAAGGGGACAAGCTGTACAGTCTATCCTGACAAAAGTAGTCTTCGCCTGCGAAAAGCCTCTGGTCGTGACGCTGCGGTTGGCTCGGTGATGACCTCCGTCCTGCCATCTTGGCGTTCTTGGTCTCATTGCACCAGAATGGAAACCTTTGGCTAATTCCTCGGGACTCCGCGCCTATGGCTTGTCTCCCTTGCACCGAAGAGGAAACCTACGCTCTGCGCCCGCCTGGCCTTGGTCGTCATGGATCACGTCAGCTGAGCCTCATGTGGTAGCTACATAGATCTCTCCGCCCCTCAGGAGCCCTCCTAAGGAGGCCAACTCCTTCAGGGGTCTCGGCGTCGTCCGCCTCGCGAGGCTTGGCCCCTCGTGAGGGTCTCGCTATGTTGTTGTCAAAGCTGGGATGTACCAGGCCGTCGATGGAGCCGCGTGGTGGGCCGCAGGCAGGTAGGACTGGATACCTCCAAGTCCAGGACGCCGACAACTATCTTGCTTGTAGCCTCTGGGTTTCGGAGTATCCTTTGCAATGGGAAGCGTGGGCACCGTGATGTCATGGGCTTGGAAGTAGTGGTGTAGTTTCTTTGAGGCCATGACAAGGCCAAAAATCAATTTTTGCACGCCAGAATACCTGGATCTAGCCCCATGTAACAGGGAGCTGATGAAGTATAATGGGCACTGCACCACTTTCTTCCTTGCCGCGTCCTTGGGGTTGCCTCTGCTGCCGTGCTCCTCTTTGTCCTGACCCACATCTGGCCTTGCGGTCTGTTATCTCTCTCTTCCCTGGACGGGACACTTGCTGAGGCTGCTGTCTCCTCCACTTACCATTGTGCCACTAATGCTGCGCTAACCATTTGATTAGTCACTGCCAGATATAGCAGCAACGGTTCATGCGGTCTGAGTGCAACCAAAGTGGGCATAGAAGACAAGTTGGTCTTCAAATCTGGTAGCACTGCGCCTGCTTCCAGGGTCCACTTCATGCGTCCTGCCTTCTTCAAAATTTTGAAGAACGGCAAGGTGCGCTCGGCAGAATTGGAGATGAATCTGCTAAGCACGCCTACGCATCCTGTCACATGCCTCACATCCTTAACTATCTTGGGTGCCTAAATCTGCTCGGTGGCCTTGATCTTGTCTGGTTTAGCCTCAATCCCCCGGTGGGACATAAGAAATCAAGTAGCTTGCTGGAGTGAACGCCAAACACACACTTCTCTGGGTTCAGCTTCAAGTTGATCTTGCGCAGATTGGCAAATGTTGCTTCTAAATCCTGGGTGAGGGTTGATTTGTCCTTGGTCTTGACCACAATGTCATCCAAATAAGATTCAATGTTCTTGTGCAACAGTGGCTCAAAACCAATTTGGACTGCTCTTGCAAAAGTGGACCCGACACTCTTCAACCCGAAAGGCATGCGCACAAAGCAGTATGTGCCACATCGGGTGATGAATGAGGTCTTTTCTTCATATTCCTTGGACATAAAGATTTGATGCTACCCAAAGTATGCATCCAGAAAGGAGAGGAAATCACACCTGGAAGTGGAATCCACAATCTGGTCGATGCGCGACAAGGGGAATGGGCCCTTCGGGCATGTCTTGTTCAGATCCGTGAAATCTATGCAAAGCCTCCGTTTCCCATTAGCCTTGCGCACAACCATTGGGTTTGCTAACCATGTTGGATGTAGTACTCGTCTGACCAAACCAGCTGCGTCAAGTTTCTAGATCTCCTCGGCAATAAACTGCTGCCTCTCCAAGGCCTGCTTTCGAACCTTCTTCTGGAAATGTCGGGCATGTGGGCACAAAGCAAGGTGGTGCTCGATTACCTCCCTGGGAACACCGGGGATATCAGATGGTTACCAGGCAAACACATCGATATTCGCCCACAGGAACGCAACGAGCATGCTTTCCTATTTTCATCAAGGGTGGCACTGATAGTGAAAGTACCATCAGCACCAGCCAGCCCTACGGGGACCTTTTTCACATCGGGTGCATGAAGTCTCCTAGAACTACGTCGGTATTTACCCAAAGAGGAAGGGATGATGCAGTATAGCGATGGTAGGTATTTCCCTCTGTGATGAGACCAAGGTTATCAAACCAATAGGAGAACCTCCTCACACCACGTAAACAACACCTGCACACAAATAACAAATACTCGCAACCCGACGTGTTAAAGGGGTTGTCAATCCCTTTTGGGTACGACACCTCAAGATAGGAAAAAACATGAGGTAAAAAGTGGTAGATAGGATAAATAGATCGCGGAACAAATAAATTGCAGCAAGGTATTTTTGTATTTTTATTTTAATAGATGTGAAAATAAATGCAAAGGAAAATAGATCGCCAAGGCAAATATGATGAAAAGAGACCCGGGGGCCATAGGTTACACTAGTGGCTTCTCTCGAGAAAAATAGCAAACGGTGGGAAAGCAATTACGGTTGGACAATTGATAGAACTTCAAAAAATCATGACGATATCCAAGCAATGATCATTCTATAGGCATCACGTCCAAGATTAGTAGACCGACTCCTGCCTGCATCTACTACTATTACTACACACATCGACCGCTATCCAGCATGCATCTAGTGTATTAAGTTCATGAAAAACTGGAGTAATGCAATAAGAAAAATTACATGATGTAGACGAGATCTGTTTATTTATTGCGAAGATATGGATCCCATCTTGTTATCCTTAGTAGCAACGATACATACGTGTCGGTTCCCCTTCTGTCACTGGGATCAAGCAATGGAAGATCGAACCCACTACAAAGCACCTCTTCCCATTGCAAGATAAATAGATCAAGTTGGCCAAACAAAACCCAAATATCAGAGAAGAAATATGAGCCTATAAGAAATCATGCATATAAGAGATCAAAGAAGACTCAAATAACTTTCTTGGATGAAAACATAGATCTGATCATAAACTCAAAGTTCATTGGATCCCAACCAACACACCGCAAAAAGATTTACATCATATGGGTCTCCAAGAGACCATTGTATTGATAATCAAGAGAGAGAGAGAGAGAGGAAGCAATCTAGCTACTAACTACGGACCCGTAGGTCTACCAAGAACTACTCACGCATCATAGGAGAGGCACCAATGGAAGTGGTGAACCTCACCATGAAGGTGTCTAGATTGGATCTGGTGGTTCTGGGCTCTGTGGCGTCTGGATCAATATTTCGTCGACTCCCTAGGGTTTATGGGATATTGTGGTATTTATAGAGCAAAGAGGCGGTTCGGGGGGCACCCGAGGTGGGCAACACCCACCTGGGCGCGCTTGGGCCTCCTGGCGTGCTTGGGCCTCCTGGCGCCCTGGTTGGTGCTGCTCCCCTTGAGCAGCCCCCCAGGTGCTTCCTTAGCCCATTGGCTTTCTTGTGGCCCAAAAAAAATCCTCCAGGAGTTGTGTTGCGTTTGGACTCCGTTTGATATTGATTTCCTGCGATGTAAAAAACATGCAGAAAACAGCAACTGGCACTATGTTAACAGGTTAGTACCAAAAAATGATACAAAATGACTATAAAATGATTGTAAAACATCCAAGAATGGTAATATTACATCATGGAACAATAAAAAATTATAGATACGTTGGAGACAGATCAGCATCCCCAAGCTTAATTCTTGCTCGTCCTCGAGTAGGTAAATGATAAAAACAGAATTTTTGATGTGGAATGCTGCCTAACATGTTCATCACTTTTCTTTTCTTTATAGCATGGACATATGGACTTTTATATGATTAAAATCTATAGTCTAGTTTTGACATGAGGACTTTAATACTCAAGCATACCAACAAGCAACCATGTCTTTCAAAATATCAACACTAAAGCAAGTTATCCCTAGCCCATCATGCTCAATCATTGATCCATTCATGAAACACACTCGAATATTAGCTACATCCAATGCTCATACGATCATAGTGCCCCTTAGTTGGTACTTTATAAGAGAAGATGGAGACTCAAATTCCAAACAAAAATTGCATAAGTAAAAGAAAGGCCCTTCGCGGAGGGAAGTATGGATTTGTAGAGGTGCCAGAGCTCAAAGCTTAAATTGAGAGATAAAATTATTTTTGAGAGGCATACTTTTCCTACCGACGGAAACGACTTGCAGCATCCCAACACTTTCCATGCTAGATACATCATAGGTGGTTCCCAAACAGAAAATAAAGTTTATTCCTTTTTTCACCATAACTTTCACTTTCCATGGCTAGCCGTATCCACGGGTGCCCTCCATACCAACACTTTCCAAGGAATTTATTATTTGACAACATAAAGTAAATTTATTTATTCATTTTGGGACTGGGCATCCCTAGTATCTTTGTTGTACTCTCGTGCATTGACAAGTGAATAAACACTCATCGTGAGAATGACACATCTAGCATGGAAAATATTGGCTACCCTTTACCGGTTCGCGAGTAGTAGAGCACACAAAAGAGAAATTTATTTTGAACATTAGAGATGGTACATGCGAATTTGCTTATAATGGCATGGAAATACCGCATATAGGTAGGTATAGTGTATTCATAAGGCAAAACTGGTTTACATTTGTTTTGGATGCACATGCAGTGATCATACTTAGTGCAAAATGAAGGCTAGCAAAAGGATTGAGAAGCGACCAACCAAAAAGCGAAAAATCTCGTACCCAAGCATTAAGCATAAGTAACACCGAATAATGCACCATAAGTATGATATAAATTTCATTGCATAACTATTGACTTTTGTGCTTGCATAGGGAATCACAAACCTTAACATCAATATTCTTATTAAAGCACAATTACTCATCAACATGACTCACATATCATAATATCATATCACAAAACCATTACTAAGAATCAAGTTTATTTTGTCCAATGATCTTCATGAAAGTTTTTATTCTCCTTGGATATCTATCACTTTGGGACTATTTTCATATGTTGCTTTTGATAAGCTCAAACAAATATAAGTGAAGATCATGAGCATAATTTTTTTTATTTTCTCTCAAAATAATCTAAGTGAAGCAAGAGAGAATTTCTTAAAACTTTAATAACTCCCAAATAAATCTAAGTGAAGCATGAGAGCATTTCTTCAAAATTAACAAAGCACACCGTGCTCAAAAAGATATAAGTGAAGTACTAGAGCAAATCCATGGCTCTAAAAATTTAAGTGAAGCATAGTAGCAAGCAAAGAATAATTTTTGGCTCTCTCAAAAGGGTGTTTACAGCAATGATTCAACACTTAAAACACAAAGCAAAACTAGCAAATACTCATATCATACAAGACGCTCCAAGCAAAACTCATTTCATGTGACGAATAAAAATATAGTTTCAAGTAAAATACCGATGGTTGTCAGAAGAAAGCGGGGATGGCACTCGGGGGCATCCCCAATCTTAGTTGCTTGCTACTTCTTTGAATATTATCTTGGGGTGCATCGGGCATCCCCAAGCTTAGCCTTTTGCTTATCCTTATTCCTTCATCCATCGTAAGATAGCCCAAAACTTGAAAACTTCAATCACGCAAAACTCAAACAAAACCTTCGTGAGATCCGTTAGTATAAGAAACCAAAAAACTACTATAAGTACTGTAGAAAACCTATTCTTATTTTTTTGTGCATTATATCTACTTTATTCCAACTTTTATATGGCAAAAACTCATCAGAGAAAACAATAGAATCATCAAAACAGGCACACAACGCAAAGAAAACAGAATCTGTCAAAAATAGAACAGTCTGTAGCAATCTGACAATTACGAATACTTCTGTAAATCCAAAAATTATGAAATAAATTGGTGGACGTGATTAATTTGCCTATTAATCCTCTTCAAAAAGAATCAACTGAAAATCACTCTTCTGTAAAAAATGACAACAAATCTCGTGAGCGCAAAAGTTTCTGTTTTTCAGCAAGATCAAATAAACTTTCACCCAAGTCTTCCCAAAGGTCTTACTTGGCACAAACACTAACTAAAACACAAAAAACACAATCATAACAGTAGCAAAATTGTTCTAACACTCAAGAACAGAAAGCAAAAAGCAAAAATAAATTTTAGTCATTGGGTTGCCTCCCAACAAGCGCTATCATTTTACGCCCCTAGCTAGGCATAACGCGTAGGATCTAAGTTTTGTCATCTTTGGTTCTAGATCCATAAGATGCCCTCATGATTGATTCATATGGTGGACTAATTCTTGTTCTAGGGAAGTGTTCCATTCCCATCCTTAGTGTAAATTGAAATTTAATATTGCCTTCTTTCATATCAATCACGTCACCAATAGTACGCAAAAATGGTCTACCAAGAATAATTGGACAAGACGGATTGCAATCAATATCAAGAACAATAAAATCTATGGGCACATAATTCCTATTTTCAAGAATAAGAACATCATTAATTCTTCCCATAGGCTTTTTAATAGTTGAATCCGCTAAGTGCAAATTTAAAGAGCATTCTTCAATATCGGTAAGACCAAGCACATCACATAAAGATTTCGGAATTGTAGAAAACTAGCACCCAAGTCACATAAAGAAAAACACTCATAATTTTAATCTTGACTTTGATAGTAGGTTCCCACTAATCATGCAATTTTCTAGGAATTGAAACTTCTAATTCCAACTTTTCTTCAAAACCTTTCATCATAGCATCGACAATATGTTTAGTAAAAGCTTTATTTTGTACATAAGCATAGGGTGAATTTATCAAGGATTGCAACAAAGAAATACAATCAATCAAATAGAAACTACCATAATTAAAGTCTTTGTAATCCAAAATGGTGGGCACATCACTAGTTAAAGTCTTGACCTCTTCAAACCGACTTTTATCAATTTTTTCAACAAGACTTTCACCCTCCGAATCATAGGGACACCTTGTAACTAAAGTTGACTCTTCTCCAGTCCCTTTTTCATAAATCTTAAATTTATTAAACAAAGAATCAATAGAAGAAACACCAATCACTTTAAGATCTTCATCAGTTTTATGATAGTAATCACTAGAAAACGATGTTTCTAAAAATTCTCTTTTAGCTCTAAGCATAGCGGTTCTTTTCTTACTTTCATCCAAAGAAACATAAAGAGCTTTAATTGATTCTTCAACTTTAGGCACAAAAATTTTCATTTTGAGAGTTTCTACATCATGAGAAATTCTATCAACACTCCTAGACAAATCATCAATTTTATTCAACTTTTCTTCTATCAAAGTGTTAAAAGCCTTTTGCGTATTAATAAATTCTTTATTATTGTTCTCAAGATCAGAGGTGTTTCTATTATTATTTTAGGTGGGATTACCATAGGAATTACCATAATTATTATAGGAATTACTAGGAAAAGGCCTAGGATTAAAATTACCTCTATAAGCATTGTTGTTGAAATTATTTCGCGAGACAAAATTCACATCTATGTCATCACTATTTTGCTCAATTAAAGTAGACATAGGCACATCATTAAAATAAATAGGATCCCTTTTATTAGCAACCAACTTCATAAGAGCATAAACTTTTTCACTCAAAGAATTTATTTCTTCTACCGAATTGACTTTTTTACTAGTAGGAGCTCTTTCGGTATGCCATTGCGAGTAATTTGAAATAATATTGTCTAGCAATTTAGTAGCTTCGCCCAAAGTAATTTTCAGAAAAGTACCTCCCACGGCGGAATCTAAAAGATTACAAGAAAAAATATTCAATCCCGCATAAAAAATTTGTATGATCATCCAAAAATTTAACCCATGAGTTGGGCAATAGTATCAATTTCATCCTTTCCCAAGATTGTGCAACATGCTCATGTTCAAGTTGCTTGAAATTCATGATCTGGGTTCTAAGGGAAATAATTTTTGCGGGCGGAAAATACTTGGTGATAAAATCATCTTTGCACTTGTTCCAAGAATCGATACTATTGCGAGGCAAAGAAGAAAACCAAATTTTTGCAAGATCTCGCAAAGAAAACAAAAACAATTTCAACTTCACTACATCATTATCCACATCTTTTTTCTTTTGCATATCGCATAATTCCATGAATGTGTTAAGATGGGACGCGGCATCCTCATTAGGAGTAACGGCAAATTGATCTTTCATAACAAGATTCAACAAAGCAGTATTTATATCACACGACTCCGCACTAGTGGCGGGAGGAGCAATCGGAGTGCTAATAAGATCATTGTTGTTGGTATTTGAGAAATCACACAACTTGGTGTACTATTGAGTCATGATGACTACGCAACAAGATTGCACTCAAAAATAGATCTGACGAGAAAAAGGCAAATGAAAAAGAGGGCGAATAAAACGGCAAATTTTTGTGAAGTGGGGGAGAGAAAAACGAGAGGCAAATGGAAAATAATGTAAATTGCAAGGAGAGAGATTTATGATTAGGAACCTAGTTGATATTGAAGATTCTCCCCGGCAACGGCGCCAGAAACTCCTTTTGATGTCTGCTAGAACTACGTTGGTATTTCCTCAAAGAGGAAGGGATGATGCAGTATAGCGATGGTAGGTATTTCCCTCAGTGATGAGACCAAGGTTATCGAACCAGTAGGAGAACCTCCTCACACCACATAAACAACACCTGCACACAAATAACAAATACTCGCAACCCAACGTGTTAAAGGAGTCATCAATCCCTTTCGGGTACGACGCCTCAAGATAGGCAAAAATGTGAGGTAAAAAGTGGTAGATAGGATAAATATATCGCGGAACAAATAAATTGCAGCAAGGTATTTTTTGTATTTTTTGTTTAATAGATATGAAAATAAATGCAAAGGAAAATAGATCGCAAAGGCAAATATGATGAAAAGAGACCCCGGGGCCGTAGGTTTCACTAGTGGCTTCTCTCGAGAAAAATAGCAAACGGTGGGAAAACAATTACTGTTGGGCAATTGATAGAACTTCAAATAATCATGACGATATCCAGGAAATGATCATTATATAGGTATCACATCCAAGATTAGTAGACCAACTACTGCCTGCATCTACTACTATTAATCCACACATCGACCGCTATCCAGCATGCATCTAGTGTATTAAGTTCATGGAAAAATGAAGTAATGCAATAAGAACAATGACATGATGTAGACGAGATCTGTTTATCCATTGCGAAGATATAGATCCCATCTTTTTATCCTGAGGAGAAACGATACATACCTGTCGGTTCCCCTTCTGTCACTAGGATCAAGCACCGTAAGATCGAACCCACTACAAAGCACCTCTTCCCATTGCAAGATAAATAGATCAAGTTGGCCAAACAAAACCCAAATATTGGAGAAGAAGTACGAGGCTATAAGCAATCATGCATATAAGAGATCAAAGAAGGCTCAAATAAATTTCTTGGATAAAAACATAGAACTGATCATAAACACAAAGTTCATCGAATCCCAACAAACACACCGCAAAAAGACTTACATCATATGGATCTCCATGAGACCATTGTATTGATAATCAACAGAGAGATAGAGAGAGAGAGAGGAAGCCATCTAGCTACTAACTACGACCCCGTAGGTCTACAAAGAACTACTCACACATCATAGGAGAGGCACCAACGGAAGTGGTGAACCCCTCCATGATGTTGTCTAGGTTGGATCTGGTGGTTCTGGACTCTGCGGCGGCTGGATCAATATTTCATCGACTCCCCTCGGGTTTCTGGAATATTATGGTATTTATAGAGCAAAGAGGCGGCTCGGGGGCACCCGAGGAGGGCAACACCCCCCAGGCACGACTTAGTGGGTGCTGCTCCCCTCGAGCAGCCCCCAGGTGCTTCTTTGGCCCATTGGCTTTCTTCTCGCCCAACAAAATCCTCCAGGAGTTGTTTTGCATTTGGACTGCGTTTGATATTGATTTCATGCGATGTTAAAAACATGCAGAAAACAGCAACTGGCACTGGGCACTATGTCAATAGGTTAGTACCAAAAAATAATATAAAATGACTATAAAATGGTTGTAAAACATCCAAGAATGATAATGTAATAGCATGGAACAATCAAAAATTATAGATATGTTGGAGACATATCAGTGCAGCAGCCTTGGACCTCTTGCTGTTGGAACTCTCTGGCACGTCATCAACGGGTGTGGCACACTCCAAAGAGGTACACTTCCCGGATTACTTTCTAGCGTCCTTGCTAGCCTTCTTCTCTCTTTTGCTTTCCTTGGCGGGCACTATGGCTTCAGCGGCCTCTGCCGCGACTGCTTCCCGATACATCTTATCCACGCAAATAATTATGTCTTTCTTGTCTGACGGACTGGAAATGACGCCCATCGGCCCTGGCATCTTCAAGGTGTTGTAGACATAGTGGGATGCCGCCATGAATTTGGCCAGGGCTGGGCGTCCAAGGATTCCATTGTACGGCAGGGGGAGGTCGACCACATCAAACACAACCTTCTCAGTCCGGTAGTTCAACTCTCCTCCGAATGTCAATGGCAACGTGATCTTTCCCTTAGGATGACTCCTGCCGAGATTGACTCTTGAAACGTGCCTGTGGTCTTAAGCTCTTCCTGTGCTATCTGGAGTTTGTTGATAACCTTTGGGGAAATCAGATTCAAACCGGCCCTGCCGCCAACCAACATCTTTGTGATTTTGAGGTTGCGGATCATTTGTGAGACCAACAACGGCAAGCACCCTACCGTAGTGATGCGGTCGGGGTGATCCTCTTCATCAAAGATGATGGGCGTGCGTGACCACTTCAGTGGCTTCCAAGAACCTGCCGCTGGCTCTATGGCATTGACCTCATGTGCCCACTGTTTAATTTGGTGGTGAGAGGAGTGCAGAGATGCATCCCCATCAATACCCATGGCGTCAGTGGCCTTCTGGAATTCCTGCTCGCTGGTTTCCTTTTCATCCCCTCCATCACTTCCAGCATTGCAATCCTCCTTCTCTCGGCCTCTGCCGGGTTTCCCTTGGTTCCGAGGAGCCTTGCCGGGGTGATTTTCTTCACCACCCCAGCCCTTCCCGCCAGTGTTGTTCTGACCTTTTTTGACGCGGAGCATCCTACGGACATCACAATGTCACGAGTCCGTTCGGCAAGTGATACGTGCGACATCTACTTCACTTACACAAACGTGAATCGTCTCCTTTACGTGTGTTCACTTGACCCCTTTTGGGATGGTATACTACTTGACACTCCTCTTGTGTGCATACATATGTATTGTCGAAACACATGGACAACGAGGAGGAGTGCGGACGCAAGTGTGCAACTACATGATCTGTGAGAGAAGCATGGAAGAGGAGGAAGAAGAGAATCTACCCAGTCCAAAAATACCGGTACAACCACCCAACTACCTCCCAACTACCGGTCGACCGGTACAACCGCCCAACTACCGCCCAACTACCGGACAACCTTTTGTAATCAAGCGGCACAAGACTGTTACAACCCCGGTTATTCCCCAGCTACGTCTAGAATGGTACTACCGGTCCAACCACCGATACAACCGGTCCATACCTCTGCGAACACCTCCAGAAACCAGTACCTAAGCTCCTAGCTGTAGAACGGCTCACATGTCCGGTACAACCGGTCTGCCTGCTGTTCGCACACGAACACGTCACCGTGTACCTCCAATGCCGAGGGTGATGCACCGCAGCTCATGTCGAAGGAGACCCGTCCGGAAGCGCGGTACGCAGGCAATCAGACAGGTGCTTTTGAGGACCCGAACCCCACACGCCCAGGAGGGACCCCGTCAGGGCGCGTGGTGGCTATGGGATGCCCTAGGTCGGCCTGAACGCCCCTAGGGCCTCGAGGTTCGCCGCCCTACAACAAGAAGAACGAACGAAGAACGAGGAAGAAGAGCAAGGAAGAGGGAAAAGTAAAGGTATAAGATGTAGATAGATTTGCTCGATTGTGTGTTTTTGTTCAATCGGCCGTCACCCCTTAAGTATATAAGAGGCGGCTGGACTTCCCGTGCATGGAAAAGGCTTCAATTCATGTCCAAAACCATAATCCAATTCGGATTTGTTTCGTCCAAACTTTCCAAAACTGTTCGGTAAAATCTGGCTGCACCTTGCGGGTCATGTTTGGGGGAGTAAACGACTCGGATGGAAATGAGCCCAAAAGAAACCTTGACCGTTTCGACGAGGCGAACAACTTTAATGTTGAACGTTTTTTGATCCGAGGCCATATTGAGGGGGTTTTCAGCTGTTTTCTGAAGTCTGCAGCAGTGAAATTCAAAACCCGGACGAACATACCCGGAGTGTCCGGCCATCCAGTGTAGTAGTGTCTTGTACTGGCTGTAACCTTTGTATAGGACCTCGGATTAAGACGATTTTTATATCAAAATTGACCATTTCGACGAGACGAAGATAATTCGTGTTGATCATTTTTCCATATGAGGACATCTTAATTAGGTTTCCAGCCATTATTTAATCTGGTGTCAACATGAGCATCTATGAACTTGTCATAACTTTTGCATCCGAGCTCCATTTTAGACCATCTTCATATCCATCTTGATCTTCTCGAAAAGATCCATCCCATGGTGACCTCCAATCATAAGTTTGAATTAATCTTGACATAGCTTAAAGCAACTTTTACCATTGTGCCACTTTTGAGCGCCAACACATCCCCCCCTGTTTTTTGGCAAAGCTAGGGTGCCGAGAAATAACTTGTACCATATTTGTTCTAAGGACGATGCCAACACTCCATCGGCCATTTATATGTTCTTAGGGCGATAATTATATATCATCCATGTTTATGCTAAGGGCGATAGTTATATATATATCGTCCGTTTGCCTATCTAGGCTTCTTCCCACACACTTGGGTGATACTTCTTTAAATGTTTGCCATTGAGAGCTCGAGGTAATAATGTGCCTTTTACGGATTCCACCAAATATGAGTTTCTGCGAACCACTCTTGTAATCTTAGAAGGACCTTCCCAACTTGGAGACCACTTCCCGATCTTTCTATCTTTTGAACCCATTGGTAGAATCACCTTCAACACGAGATCGCCAACTTGAAAATTCTTCAACTTGACCTTCTTATTGTAAGCTCTTGCCACCCTCAACTTATCTCTCTCTATGGCATTCAAAGCAGCCAAACATTTATCGGCGACTTCATCAATATTGTCCATCATCAAGTTATAGAAGTCTACCACCGATAAATCATTTTGTTTGGCTATTCTCAAAGCATTCAAATTCACTTCCACTGGTAAAACGGCTTCCTGACCATATACGAGCTTATATGGAGTTACCTTTGTAGCACCATGCCTTGAGATTCTATGTGCCCACAAAGCTTCGGACAATAGCTCATGACATCTTCTTGGATTATCCTCAATCTTCTTCTTGATGAGCTTGATTAATACTTTATTACTAGACTCAGCTTGTCCATTGGCTTGGGCATAATATGGAGAGGAATTGAGCAACTTTATCTTATATGATTCGGCAAATTCTCTGACTTGATGTGACATAAAGGAAGAACCTTGGTCCGTAGTTAATGTTTGAGGAATGCCGAATCTATGAATAATATGCTCAGTTATGAATTGAATTACCTCTGTATGCGTCATATTTTTGAGTGGTATTGCTTCAGACCATTTACTGAAATAATCAGTTGTCACCAACACGAACCCCGATGCCCCTTTGAAGAAGAAGGATGAATCTCTCCAATAAAGTCTAATCCCCAACATCTAAAAGGCCACGGCTTGATAATAGGATGTAACATAGCAGCGAGAGCTAACTGAATATCACCAAACTTTTGACAAGCTTCACATCCTTTATAATACCGGAAGCAATCACTAACCATTGTCGGCCAATAAAACCCAACACGTTGTAGTAACCATTTCATCTTGGGAGCCGACTGATGAGTGCCACAAATACCTTCATGGACCTCTTCCATAGCAACTCTCGCTTGGTCCTCGTCCAAGCACTTTAAAAGAACATCATCAACCGATCGGTGATAGAGACCATCATCTCTCATTGTGTATTTGAAAGCCATACGCTGAATAGTCCTGTCCACCCTTTTACTAGGACCACACAAATAATCAATAATGGGCTTCCTCCTGTATTGATTTTCTCCTGCATTAAATATTTCATTAGTGGCTGAAACGGTGGGCTTCGGTTCGGCCTCCCCTATGTTGGCAAGACTAGACATCGGCCTTTGAGAAATATGAAACATGCCACGATCAACATGATAGCCGGATGCTTGTTGTGCCAACTCATTTGCTCTCCAATTGTCATGTCTAGATATATGAGCAATGCTAAAATAATCCAAAGTAGAAATTATATCTAGACATTTATCACGATAAACATTAAGTGATTCATCAAAACATTGAAAGACTTTGGATATCTGTTGCACTACTAATAACGAATCACCAAAAGCCTCAATATGTGTAGCACCTATGGCAAGCAACATCTCTAAGCCGAATAACAATGCTTCATATTCGGCTTGATTATTTGTGCAAAAATGTTCTAAGCGGCATGAGGCTTCAAAGACAGCACCACGAGGAGATATATAAACAATACCAATACGTTGGCCATTGCTACAAACAGAACCATCAAAATATAATCTCCATGGAACTAACGAGACAAGGTTTGTGTCAATATCATGCTTGTCATCAATCCGATGCTCAACAATAAAATTAGCAATGATTTGGCCTTTCATGGATTTCAGAGATTCATAAGCCAAATCATATTCAATTAAGGCATAAGCCCACTAGCCAATTCTGCAACTATGAATTGGTCTATGCAACATATATTCAATGACATTGGTCATGATGTCTCAACTCCATTCAATCAATAATATAGGCATACATATAAATTTCCATGGGCACGTAGCTTATCTCGCTCTCCAATCGAACTAAGGATGATGTTAGAGTACTACACTGGCCATACTTTGACATATTCTTAGGGCGATAGGTAAATATCGGCCATTACCATGTCAACTTCGTTCAAAGCACATACAGCCAAAACAAACAAATGAAATGACAAATCAAGTATTCCGGCCCTTTGGATCAGCAAAAAACTTGTAGCTAACCAAATGTATAGTGAATTGGTAATGCCCATTCATGATGTAAGAAATTATATTGCATCCATGGATTAGAATAAGCACATTGAGGGTTACCAATCATACCTGATGACGAATTCCATGACATAGGCGTTAATGGCATAGTTGAAGAATATGGACAATGTGTAGACCGAAGATGTTGAAACCTTCGGCTTGGTCCTTCATAGTTTTCACTCTTTTCCTTCTTCACCTGTGCTGCACTTCTTGTAATGGAAGCTTGCACATAATTCTTATTTTGAGCACTTCCTTTGGGAACCCATGCCATGTTCCTTTCTTCAAGTTCTTATGCACTAAGTTTTTGTAATTTTTTGTTTTGCCAATATGATAAGCCGAGTGGACACCTCGGCTGTGATTCTGTTTCAACTAATGGCAACTCATTTTTGGCGTTGTGCACCCTCAACTTCTTTTCTTCATATTTGGCACTTTGATTCTCGACAATTGATTGCTTCATTTCATTGCCTTTAGTAGCCAATGTTAACACTTTAATTGGCTCTTTATCCTTTAAGATCAAATCTGAATTGGCACTCTTGCGACCATCTTTTTTAACTCAATATACTTGTTTGATCACCTCTTTTTTCTTTCTTGAGCTCTGGACTGATTCTTTCTTATCGAAACGGTCTTGAAAATATGACTGCTCACTAAACGTTGATCTTCTTGGAGCTGCATAATAATGGTGAGATGGTCTAAAATATGATGGAGAATGTGCCATTGTATCATACCTGTCCCATGATGAATATCGATCTACATGAGCATAGGGAGGCATCCACGACAATGGCATTGGCGACCCAAAATAAGGATATGAACACGTGGCATGAAAATTCTCTTCTTGCCAATACTGATCCTTGGATTTGCGCCTAGGGAGTGATCTTGATGTTTTTGCATTACTCGACCGATAAGCACCATTCTCTTCAGTTTTCTTTTGATATTTATCTAATAATAGTGCAAAAGTGACCTTGGATTTCTTGTGCTTGTGCTTATTGCGGCCTTTATCTCCTTTGGGTTTGCTTGCATCGATCTTTGGATTGCTTTGTCCCCCCAATCCTTGGCGTCTTCATTGGATCTTCGATAGAACTCATGCCTTCAAGAATATTTTCATTATGCTCTTGAACAACTTCTTTACTTGAAAGCTTGATCCCATCACCTGCAGTTTTTACCTTCTCATTTTTAAATGAATCATCTTGAAACAGCCAATTGAAAAACTTTTTCCATTAGGACCAATCAGAATAGACTGGTCATCCCTTGCTGTTTCAACAAATTTTAATTGTCCTTAATCAATGGCCGATTTAACTATTTGACAAAACATGTTGCAATCCTCAAAATTATGCTTGGACGAATCATGCAACTTGCAATACATTCGTCCTTGGATTGATGAACTCACATGGTGATCAAGAACTCTAATGTAAATATTTTTCAGCAACAAATCAAATATTTGATCACACATGCTTGAATTGAAGGTAAACTTTTTATTCTCTTGCCGATCTTGCTGTGAGAACGGCTTTGTAACTAAGCACATGAATGGTTCAGATTTGGAGTCTTCCCATTCGGCTATGCATTGTGTTTTGCACTCTATCTCCGATGTCTTTGGATAAGATATTACAAAAGCATCGGTTTTCTCAATAGAATTTAACCTTGGCTTTAAATTTCTGAAATGAAGATAGTTAGAATATACATGTCTCAATTGAGACCAAATGCAAGCCAAGTAATAAATAAGCAAAGCTACCCAATTAGATATGAACTTTAGATAAAGCAATAGGGAAAGCCTTGGCTGGAAAAATAAGTCACTATCGGTCTTTATAAATGGTGCAATGGGTTGACCGATATGCTCAATAACAATTTTATTGCTAACAAGTAAATTACCCTTCTTCATTGGTCTTTAAAATTACTTATGAGGACTTTTCTAATAGATGCATCAACTATGAAATTGCGACCAAATCTGGAGATAGGAAAATTACTTGCTAGGCATACCTCTTCAAATATGTTGGGAGAGCATGACAGTGATGTGACTTGAACAATATCTTGCTCCATCTTTGGATGGCTCCCCAAGGCCTTATCATCATCTTTTTCTTGATTCCATGCATCATTACTTTGAAGATCCTTGTCAGCCGAACTTTGTTTAGCTACTTGCTCTTGTCCTTGAGGCTTGTCAATTTCTATGGCACGGAACTCATAGGGCAGGAAGTAGGTTCCATTAACTTCAAAAAAATTAAGCATGGTTGTTTTGCTATGCTTGCCATGCCCTTTCTCAATAATGCTTTTTCAATCGAAGCACTTCCATGCTCCGAATCATCCTTCTTTTCGTGGATACTACCAATTGGCAATGCTTCTTTTACTTGAGCCAATTCTTTTTCTTTTTGTTTCTGACGGCGAGCAGCAAAATTGGCTTTAAGTTTTTTCTCAATTTCAGCCCACTCCAGATATAATTGCCCCCCAGCGCTTTTAGATTCTTTCGGTAATGACACATGGGTGTTGCCGAAACTTTGCAATTGTGTAGGGGGTGTATAATATGATGTTGTACTAGGTGAAGGCATATGCATTGTTGTAAAACCATATTTTTGCTCGGCAATTTTATCAATTGGCAAAGATTCATCTTCTTGCAAAACTCTAGATTTTATTGCGGCATAATCAGGAAATAGCCCCTTTTCATGTTCTTCAAGGCAAAGAGCACTAATCTTGTTATTTCGGCCTATATCCCTTTTTAACGTAGCCACTTCCCATTCTTTAAGGGATTGCTCCACAATATTTTTAGACTCTTTCGGCAATGAGGTGTTGCCAAAATTATGCAATTGTGTAGAGGATGCAATATATGCTACACTATTAGATGATGGCATGTGCACTCCTGGAATTTTTTCACTTATTCGGCTATGACCATGAAGGTGCGAAGCCGAATTATGAGCATCTACAGTTGTATACGGTGCCGAAAAATTACTAACATGAGGTGTAGCATGTGACGGTCGAGAGTAACTGGCCGAATAGCCATTAGTAGCATAGCCAATTCTCTCATTCATCGGCATAGTTGGATTAGTATATTGCACATTGGTTGCCGATGAATAAAAGGGTGAAACACTTTCTTGCATGGCATTGGAAATTCTAACTTGGGGTGTTTCAAATTGATTAATCGAACTCATCATGTTGCTCATTGGCATATGAATTTTCTGGGTTGCCGATGCATGAGAGTTAGGATACATATGTTGCATGTTGCTAAAATTATATGAAGTTGAAGCATGAACATTATTCTGAATAGGCTGTTGCACATAATTAGATGCATGATTGATAAAACTAGGGCTAGCCGATACAGTATGCTCATTAGATGATCTAGCATCAACATATGCATTATTTGCATCTACATAAGTGAATTAGGCATTCATGTTAGCTTTGTGGATTGCAAACCCTAGATGACGATCTCTTCATAGCAAGAACAGGCCGGAGACCGTTCAAAGCTTCGGTCCCCGGCGGAGTCGCCAAAAAGTGTGTTCGCACACGAACACGTCACCGTGTACCTCCAACACCAAGGGTGATGCACCGCAGCTCACGTCGAAGGAGACCCGTCCGGAAGCGCGGTGCGCAGGCAATCCGGCAGGTGCTTTTGAGGACCCGAACCCCACACGCCCGGGAGGGACCCCGTCAGGGCGCGCGGTGGCTATGGGCTGCCCTAGGTCGGCCTGACCGCCCCTAGGGCCTCGAGTTTCGCCGCCCTACAACAAGAAGAATGAATGAAGAACGAGGAAGAAGAAGAACAAGGGAGAGGGAAAAGTAAAGGTAAAAGTGTAGATAGATTTGTTCGATTGTGTGTTGTTGTTCAATCGGCCGTCACCCCTTAAGTATATAAGATGCGGCTGGACTTCCCGTGCAAGGAAAAGGCTTCAATTCACGTCCAAAACCCTAGTCCAATTTGGATTTGTTTCATCCGAACTTTCCAAAACTGTTCGGTAAAATCTGGCTGCACCTTGCGGGCCATGTTTGGGGGAGTAAACGATCTCGTATGGAAACGAGCCCAAAAGCGACCTTGACCGATTCGACGAGGCGAACAACTTTCATGTTGAACGTTTTTTGATCTGAGGCTATCTTGAGGGGGTTTTCGGCTGTTTTATGAAGTCTGCAGCAGCGAAATTCAAAACCCGGACGAACATACCCGGAGTGTCCGGCCATCCACAGAGAAAATCAAAACCCGGATGGTTTCCCCGGAGTGTCCGGCCATCCAGTGTAGCAGCGTCTTGTACTGGCTATAACTTTTGCATACGACCTTGGATTAAGACGATTTGTATATCAAAATCGACCGTTTCAACGAGACGAAGACAATTCATGTTGATCATTGTTCCATATGAGGACATCTTAATTGGGTTTCCAGCCATTCTTTAATCTGGTGTCAACATGAGCATCTCTGAACTTGTCATAACTTTTGCATCCGAGCTCCGTTTTAGACCATCTTCATATCCATCTTGATCTTCTCGAAAAGATCCATCCCATGTTGACCTCCAATCATAAGTTTGAATTAATCTTGACACAGCTTAAAGAAACTTTGACCATTGTGCCACTTTTGAGCGTCAACACCTGCCAGCAGTAAAGGGGTCAACGACCCGTGTAACCCCCAACTTACCCCTTGGAATATAAGTACTCTTCCCTAGCTCCGAATTAGGGTTACCAAAGTGATAGCTCATTTCTATGTGAGCTTTGCTACTACCTCTACTCTTGAGAGAGAGAGAGAGAGAGAGAGAGACTACCACTCCCATGGAGTTCAAGCCTCCATGTGAGAAGATCCTGCGGGATATCGTCAAGGCCCCTCAAAGTAAGATTCGTCTAGGATATCATCAAGACTTCCTCTTGGAGATGAACTCTACCTTGTGTCTTTCCCTTTGCTGTTCATGTACCCATGTGGATCTTGTGTGTTTGATTGTCTAGTGGATGTGTGATTGGACTTGTTCTTGAGTGTTTCCACTTGTGATTTCTCTCCATTCTTCCCCGTGTTCTCCGTGTTCTTTGAGGGATCCCACTCCAATCATGAAATATCGGCCTACACCGGGTTAGCTCCGTATCATATGGTATCATGAGCCACGTTTATCACAAATTTGGAGTCCCTACCCCTTGTTTCTAGCCTTCTTTTGCTTGACTTCGTCCTAAATTCGGGAATCCCCACCAAAATTGTCGGTGTACTAAAGTAGGGGTACCTTAGTACCCCGAACTTGTGCATGGGCAGTCGCAGCACCCCGTGGCAAGGCTCGCCAGGCGTCCGCCAAGACCCTCCATCATTTCCATTTACCGCCATTCAAGAACAAAGTGTCAACCAAGTAGACAAGGCCCCAGCAAGAGGAGCTTGCCGGGAAGGACAAAGACCCCAGCAAGAGGAGCTTGCCGGGAAGGCCAACCAAGGCGCTTCCAGAAGACTTGCCACGACGCCCTGCGCATCCCGGCAAGGCCGGCGACCGCAAGCTTGCGGCGCGACAAGAGAAGGGTCATGACAAGGCGCTTGCAGCGCAAGGCTGCCACCTGCACCCAAGCTCCAGCGCATCCAGCGACGTGTCACCCGGGGCCATCCCAGAGCACGTGGTGGTATTTGTGCAGCCATCTTGAGCGAGGTGGCAAGCGGAGCGACAAGGAGGCCATCGTGGCGATCGGTGGCGCACCTAACGGTCGTTTCCTCACCTTTGTTAGGCGACGGGACGGGCATTAAATGCCTTTGTCCCCCGCTGTCAGAGTTAGGTAGGGGACACTGTTGGACACTGTTGTACCAACCTGCGTTTTTACTCTTTTACCCCCTCTTCCTACGCTGCCACCTGTCGGTGACCCCTTTAGACTATAAAAGGGAGGCCCATGCGCACGTAGAAGGGGTTCGGTTCATTCGACACATCCAACACCACCACACGCTCGCGCTCTCGAGCAAGAACAAATACAAACACAAAGCAGCAGTAGGAGTTTTATCTCTCCGGAGAGCTCCGAAGCTGGGTAAAAATCGCCCGCTTCCCCCGCGCGCTCGACCTCGATCTGCTCTGCGTGCGCCCTCCGCTCCCTCGCCGGACTAGAAGGGCCCCCCTGCCCCATAGGTGCTCGTGCCCCGCAGAACCGCATGACATCTTTGGCGCGCCAGGTAGGGGGGCGTCGAGGTCGTGAGCATCTGATCCGGTCTCCTTGCGCTTCATCAATGCCTTCATCAACATGCCACCAAAGAAGAAGCCTTGAGGTGGCGCTCCGTCTACATCGATTCTACCACCACCGCGAGAACAAGCGGGCGGTGGAGTGGGCGCCGGTGGAGGAGCGGGCGCCGACAGTGGGACTCACGTCGTCACTAGGTCCAAAACAAGGCCCATAGCGTCGGCGACCGTGCGACACCACGCCCTTCCGGGAGGTGCAAGCTCGACAACGCCCGGTGCTCCTAGCACCGTGCTCGCGTGGAGCAAGGCCAACTGGTGGGTCGCGGGGCGTTCGAGACCAGCATGCACGCCAAGATGTCTTTGGCGCGAGTGAGGTCTGATCGCCGGACGGGTGTTGCTCCTTCCAATCCAGTTGGGAGTCCGAGCACATCCGCTCTCGCGCCGCCATCGCCACCGCCACCCAAGATCGCAGAGGAAGCGCCGGCCGAGCCCGGCTGCTTGTAGATTACCCTCGGCGCCACACAAGATTGACGGCGGAGGATGACCATTTATAGCCTCATCGGCCGCCAGCGGCGATAAGCCCCGCAACCGAGCGCGCCGAAGCCCGGCAAGCGCCCGGCACAAGCCGACGCCGACAAGACCGCTGGGGGTGCCACTACCACGCACTCCCCGCCCCGAAGGCCGAGATCACCGACTCGTCGGGCCAACCTTGACGCCGACTCCACCGCGTCGTCGGACCCGCAAACCCGCCGTGATCAACGCCACGTTCTCCAAGAACGACGACACGAAGATGCTCGTACTGCGAGCGCGAAGGGAAGCGCGACGTCAATCGACCAGCGCGGGGCCCATGTCGATATGCATGCGCCAAAGGGAACGGGCGACTTGCCGTATGCGGCAAGTTGCCCTGCGTTCACCCGTGAGCTGCGGCAAGTCCAGTGGCCCAGTACCAAGAACTTCAAGCCCGACGTGCCCGAGAAGTACGATGGCAGGATACATCTGTCGGAGTTCCTCAGCATCTACACCATCGCAGTGCATGCTGCCGGAGGGTGCGACGAGAAGATCCTCGCCAACTACTTCCTGCTGGTGCTCAAGCCTAACGTTAGATCTTGGCTCATGCACTTGCCGGTGAACTCCATTTCTTCGTGGGCGGACCTGTGCCATCAGTTTGTCGGTGCCTTCACAGGCGGCCACTGCCGGGGGAGAGCTGCCCGCCGCGGACACCTATGGGACCGGAGCCCCTTGTCTGTGCGGTACGAGGGCGGAGGGAGCACAGAGAGCAGATCGTAGCGAGCACGCGGGCGGTTTTACCCAGCTTCGGAGCTCTCCGGAGAGATAAAACTCCTACTGCTGCTTTGTGTTTCTATTCTGTTTTTGCTCAAGAGCGTAGGTGAGTTGTAGTGTCCAATGAGTCGAACCGAACCGAACCCCCCTCACGTTGTGCATGGGCCTCCTTTTATAGTGCAAGGGGTCACCGACAGGTGTCAACGTAGGAGAAAGGGGTAAAAATGTAAAAGAGGTGGTAGTTGGAACAGTGCGGGAACAGTGAAGCTACGGTCGTGAGCAAGTGGTCGCTACCTACTTTGTGATGGGGACAAGGGCATTTAATGCCCGTCGCCGTCGACCCAAAAGCTCCGCCCTTGTGTCTCCGTCGCCACGGCGATGGATCCACTACCGTGAAGTGCCACCGTGTCCCCAGGCTGCACAACCATCCGCCACGCGTCCTGAAAGGCCCAGGCGGCGTGGGCTGATGAGCTGGGCCTTGAGCACACAACAGAATCCTCCCGGCAAGCACCTTGCCGGGTCTTGACTTTGCGGGCCCGGGAGCTTGCCGGGCTTTGTAACTTGCCGCTCCCCGGGCCCTCGCCGAGACGCATATAGCGCCGAGGCGTGTCTTCTATGATGGAATCTTCTAGTCTTCCCGACGAGCTCCTCTCGCCGGGGCCTTGTGTGAGTGATGTTACCTTGAGCCTGGAACGGCCTTCCCGGCAAGCTCCGCTTGCCGGGGTCTCGATCTTCTGTCTTGTATATTTCGTCTTTGAATGGTTTGACATGGAGCAGGGAAGGTCTTGGCGAGCAGGGGTAAACCCTGCCGCGGGAAGCTGCAACCGCCCGTGCACAAGTTGGGGTACTGAGGTACCCCTACCTTAGTACACCGACAGGAGCCCCCGGGCCTGGGCCATACACGGTGCAGAGCGCTGTTGGGCCAGGCCCAAAACAGTACACGGGCACACGCGGCCCACGGTGCGTCGAATCCACTTCCGCATCTGCCGCATCCCCCCGTAACGGCGCGCGTCGATTGCGGCGTCGTGGGATACGTGGGCGGCGCGTGCGGTCTTTAGGGCATCCACCCCCGTGATCGTGGTGCAGGGCGAGGTCACTCCACCCGTCGCTCCGGCCCCGCTTTTTCGCCACGCGGCCCTCATGCATGGGGGTCGTGGGCGGCGAAAGTGGGAAAGCGAGCCGTCACGGGCGGAGATGGCGAGTCGGCCCCGCTCCTCTGCCCTCCTTGCTTCCCGATTGGCGGGCGGGCGGGTTGAGCCCCACCTCGCCCTTTAAAAGGGGCGGAAGGGGAGCATAATGGTCTCACACTTCCTCTTCTCCCTTCGTCTTCAGCTTCCGTTCTTCTTTCCGCCATGGAAGGAGGAAATCCTAGTTCTTCAACGGTGGCAGCGAGGGTCGCCTCCAGTAGCGCACTTCTCCTATCCGCACCCGTGGCGGCGGGCAGCACGAGGGGAGAGGGAGGGCGAGGCGCGGCGAGGCCGAGGGCGTGGTCGAGGCGGTCGGGGAGAGGCGGTCGTGGCGATGTGCCTCCCGTCTCCTCTGGTGGCTCCTTTCCTCGGGCGGTCCATCTTGAGACGATCCACAGGAGTTCTTCATCAAGCTGCGCCCGGCGCCTCGACGCCGCCTCGGCCGCCGGCCCGTTCGCGGCGATGGGCCGGATCCGCCCGAGTGATGGAGTTGCGCATGAGGGGTGTGGGATCAGCGGCACTTTCGAGTGAGTGTCGTGTCCCCAGCCCGGCGTGATGTACTTCGATCGAGGTGGAAGGCGTTCGCCGCATCCACAGCTTGACGGCGGGGTTTACCCTCCATTTCAAGTTAATGGAGGCGACCTTCGCCGTCAAGGTCTTCGAGACTCGGGACCGGGCGAGATCTTTGTGTGGACAGCTCCTCCGATGTGAAGGTCCCTCCTCGGCGAGAGTGACGAGAGGGGGCGACAGCGGCGACGACGGGATGGCGGGTCCGACTAGGCGTCGGATGCTGCCTCAGGCCACCGCGACCCCATCATCCGGTCGCCCGGCCTTCAACTCCCCGGGCCGTCTCCTTGGGCGGTGGCGTGGGAGGCTGCGGAAGGGAAGAGAGGTGGCGGCAAGGCCGTCAAATCGAGTCTGAGGCGAGGAGCCCTCGTCAGTGGCCGACGCCCCACCACCTCGTCTTCAAGCTCTGCCTCCGGCGCCTCCGTCTCCGCCAAGCTCCTGGCCGACCCCCGGGAAGTTCTCTTGGTGTCTTCTGGCGCCCGTAGCTCTCCTAGGCGCCCCTTTTGCCCTTCCCGGCAAGCTTCTCTTGCCGGGGCCTCCTTGACCTACCTCCTGTACTCCTGAACAGAGAAACAGGAGAGGGGTTACGGGCATCTTATCTTTCAATTTGTAAGCCCTCGGGCCTTAGTTGCATTTAAAATATGTAATCCTCTCTATCATGTTTTTCATCCTCCATGGACTTGTACTAAACTAGGATGTTCTTAATGAAAAGAGGGGAACGCTTGTCGGACCGAGTCCTTTACTTGACTTCGTGCCTTGTATGTCCCCATCCTACGCTCTCGGGAAGCTTGCCGTAGCGAACACGCTTCTTGAGTCGCGGGACATCGGCAGCCAGTGGCGGTGTTGCTTCCGCAAGCAACCTTGCGGGCGATTCTGCCAAGACTTGTGTTTGTTGAGCGGACTCGAAAAGCGAAACAAGGGCGCGACACTTGTCGCAGCTCACTTAAATCGTTGGCGTGCTCGAAAACAAACCAAAAGCGCAAGCGGGCCACGACACAGCTCCTCCGCGGGGTTTTACAAGACACGCTTCGTTCAAGGGCGCAGCCCGCTTTCCCGGTCCATGAGAGGATGCATGACGAGGATGAAAAACTTATCGATTCCGCAGCTTTTCGGTGATATTATCCCAGTGGGAAGGAATCTTGGCACTTTCGCAGCCCGGCAACTCGGCTCCGCCAAAATCCAGTCTTGGTGTGCTCTTCTCGTTTCTCCTTGTTGCTGTAATTTCAGCCATGAAAACAGCTGAGCTAGTTTTGCAACAGTTTCATTATTCACATGTATATGTATAAAATCGTTTACATGCAACTTTGCAATCTGATGCCGTGCTTTGCCCTTCGTATGTTTATACTCTCACGCTCGGGGAGCTGCTGCGGCCGCGAACACGCTTCTTGAGTCGCGGGACATCAAGAGTTCGGCGGGTGTTGCTTCCGCAAGCAACCTTGCGGGCGAGTTATAGCGCTTTGTGTTTGTTGAGCGGACTCGAAAACGAAACAAGGGCGCGACACTTGTCGCAGCTCACTTAAATCGTTGAGCATGCTCGAAAACAAACCAAGGGCGAATCGGGCCACGACACAGCTCCTCCGCGCACAAGTTTCTCATCTGAAGGGCATCTTCTGGCGGGGCTTGCTCGTTACACCCTCTACTTTATACCCTTTGTGCGCTTTTACCCTCGCTTCGGGGGACTTGCGGCAAGGGCCCTTGCCGCGAAGCGCCGAGTCTTGAACTCGAAGCGACCCTGGCCGGCCAAGGTCTTGCCGGCAAGCAACCTTGCATGACTAGTCGCAACGCACTTAGCTTGCCGAGCGGACTCGAAAACGAAACAAGGGCGCGACACTTGTCGCAGCTCACTTAAGTCGTTGAGCGTGCTCGAAAACGAAACAAGGGCGCGACACTTGTCGCAGCTCACTTAAATCGTTGAGCGTGCTCGAAAGCAAGATAAGGGTGCGGCTATCCACGGGTAGGTTCCTCCGCGCACAGGTATTGCGCACAAAGGACGAACGCACGAGGGACATAACATAAAAAAGCATGGAACTAAGGAGTGCTCTGCACGAAAGCTCGGACAACTTAGCTTTTCCGTCTTCTGCGATCCGGCAAGGCCGCACTTCTCCCTTGATTTCCTTCCTTGTACGTTTTCACCCTCACGCTTCCAGGGAACCTGCCGGCGCAAACACACTTGCCAAGTGCGGAACATCAGCAGCCCGCTGGCGGTGTCGCCTCCGGCAGGAAGAACTTGTCGGGCTAGTTGCAGCGCGCCTTCATCGTTGAGCGGACTCGAAACAGATCAGGGGCGCAACTTAGCCACGATTCGACCCCTATCGCATGAGTTTCTCCATACAAGGTACAATTTTCGGAATACAACTCAAAAGTTTGAAGCTGGCTGCTTTCTTTGCCCTCTTGGCGGTGGAGCTCGATGGCACGTCCTCGGCGGCGCAAAGACTCGGAGAGGTGCGCTTGCGGAGCGAGCACCAGAGCTGTTCTTCTGGGGCTTAGCCTTTGGCTGGTCTGTCTTTGCCTTCTTGCACTTTCGCCGGTGGAGCTCGATGGTGCGTCCTCGGCGGCAGCGCAGCTCCAAGAGGTGCGGTTGCGGAGTGGGCCCCGAGCACTTGCGGACTTGGTCTTCGTCTTCTTCCCCGGAGCTTCAGCGGCAAGTGTATTCTTGTCGGCGCGGCTGCCGCATCCCAGAGATCTTGTCGGCGCAGATAAGCGCATCCTTCTTGTCGCCGTGGGCGGTGATGGCGCTTATCGGCCCGGCATCTTGAGTACGTTGTAAGCATAATGGGAAGCTGCCATGAACTTGGCGAGGCGGACGGCCGAGTATTCCATTGTATGGCAACGGAATATCGGCGACGTCGAAAGTGATGCTTCGATCCTGAAATTGAGCTCCCGCCAAAGGTCACCGGCAGAGTGATCTTTCCTTGGGCTTGCTCCGTCCGGGTTGATTCCTTGGAAAGAACCGGTCTCTTGAGCTCGCCATCTGGAATTTGGAGTTTCTTGATCACAGCAGAGGAGATCAAGTTCAGCCCGCCCGCCGTCAACCAACATTTGGTGACCTTGAGGTTGCGGATGGTGGGCGAGACCAGCATCGGCAAGCACCCGACCGCGGTGGTGCGGTCGGGTGATCCTCAAGATCAAAAATGATGGGCGTGCTGGACCATTTGAGGAGCTCAGGCGACTCCACGGGCGGCTCACTGCATTCACCTCACGCACCTTTGCTTTAGCTGGCGGTGGGAGGTGTCTTGAGAGGCACCACCGTCAACGCACAGGACCTCCGTGGCCTTCTGGAACTCCTGCTCGCTGTCATCCTCATCCTCCATATCTTCGTCGTCGTCTTCTTCATCCTTGTCGCGGCCCCGGGGAGGTCGATCACCTTGCCGCTGCTTGGCTTTGCCGCGGCGTCCTCCCCGGCCATTGAACGGCCGCTTCTTGCTTGGTTCTCCTCCGCCACCTTGGGCTTTCTCCTTGTCGCGCCTCTCGTACTCAGCTTTTTGCTGCTCGACGAGATACTCGGCACGCTTGCGATTGGAGAGATCGTGGCCCTTAGTGCGGTGGATTTTGCAATATTGCTTGTCGGAGCCGTCCCGCTTGTCGGCTGCCGCTTCTGAGGCGAGCTCTTTGCGGAGAAGCAAGCTGCGTTTGCTTGGCGGGAGCCTCCTTGCGGACTTCTCGGCGGCAAGCACCTCTTTCTTGTTCTTCCTTGGTTGTTCCGCCCCGGCTCTGCTTTGCTGGGCGGTGTCGTCGTGTCGCTTTCCCTGCGCCAAGATCCTCCCCGGGAGTCTCCTCCCTGTTCAGCGCGTCGCGCCTTATCAGCCAGAGCATAGAGCTCGCCGACATCCCGAATCTTGGTCATCGCCATCTCTTCATGCATCTGCGCGATTCGCGCGTTCGTGGAACGCACCGATAACCGCGGCGAGGGTGGACATCGAGGATGTTGTGTTGCACACGGTGAAGCGTTGGATATACTTGCGCAGGATTCTCCTTCCTTCTAGGCCAAAATGTGCGATCGCTCTCTGGCCGTGGGGTTTGTGGCCGCCCGGTGAAAGGCGCCAACAAACTGATGGCAAAGGTCTGCCCAAGAAGAAATGGAGCCTTCCGGCAAGTGCATAAGCCAAGAACGAGCGTTCGCTTAAGCACGAAGCGAAGTGGTTCGCCAGAATCTTCTCGTCGCGCCCGCAGCTTTGCACCGCGATGGTGTAGACACCGAGGAATTCGAGGGTGCGTCTTGCCGTCGTACTTCTCCGACGCGTCGGGCTTGAAATTCTTCATGTTGGGCCTTTGGGCGCGCGCGCTTCGCGGGTGAACGCAGGCAGCTGCAGCGTCGGCAAGTCGCTGGTTCACTTGGCGCGTCTTGCGTCGGCAGCGTTCCAGCTCTGGTCCGATTGTCGCCCGAGCTTCTCGGCGGCGCTTCGGTTGTGGTCGGCGTCTTCTTGTCGCCGGTCGTCGAGGACTGGCGTTGATCCTGTCGAGCCAGCGGATCCGGCGATGCCGTGGAAACCGTCGTCGGCGTTGTTCGGCGGGGCGGCGTGTTTTGCTTCGCGGCGGGAGTGCGGTGGTTGCACCCGGCGCGCCTTGTCGCCGTCGGCCTTCGTCTTCTCGGCTTGCGCGGCGCGAGGTCGCCGGCTGCTATGAAGAGTCGTTGTTGGCGGCGACCAGAGCTCGGATGGTAGCCCTCGATCTTGCCTTGTCCGCCGCTGAGGGAAGTCGAGCGATTGCGCCCTTGCGAGCGCTTCTGCGGAGTGGAGGGAACGAAGCGGCGGTGCGAGGCGGGATATGCTCGGACTCTAACGGCGTTAGAAGGAGCAAGTCTGCCCGGCGCCGCCGCTTTGCTTGTGTCCGGACGGTGGTCCGGAGCATCCCGCGAGCCTCCGGTGTGTCCTTGCCCGGCGGCGGATACCACCTCCCGTGGTGCAGCGCTGCTGGGTTGTCGTCTTGCTGAGATGGGCGCGCGCGTCCACGGAGACCGAGCGCGGTCATCCGTCTTGTCCTTGATCTGGTGGCGCGCGGCGTTCTGCCGGCGACCACCCTTCCGACAGCGTCTCCTCCGCCCACCGTTGGCTCTGGTGGCGGCGGATGAAACGCAGCCGGCTCGCAACCTCGAAGCCTTCTTCTTGGGGCCATGGCGCAATTGTTGACGAAGTTGCTGATGAAACCGGAGAGGTTGATGAAGAACGCGCCCAGCGAACGCCGGATCAGTCCGCACAACCTCGGCGCCCCTACCGGGCGCGCCAAAGATGCCGGGGAGAGCTGCCGCCCGCGGACACCTATGGGACGGGCCCCTTATCTGCATGCGGTGCGAGGCGGAGGGAGCCTGAGAGTAGATCGTGGCGAGCACGCGGGCGGTTTACCCAGCTTCGGAGCTCTCGAAGAGATAAAACTCCTCTTTGCTTTGTGTTTCTATTCTGTTTTGCTCAAGAGCGTGGGTGAGTTGTAGTGTCCAATGAGTCGAACCAAACGAACCCCCCTCACGTTGTGCATGGGCCTCCTTTTATAGTGCAAGGGTCACCGACAGTGTCAGCGTAGGAGAAAGGGGTAAAATGTAAAAGAGGTGGTAGTTGGAGCAGTCTTGGGAACAGTGAAGCTACGGTCGTGAGCGATGGTCGCTACCTACTTTGTGATGGGGGACAAGGGCATTTAATGCCCGTCGCCGTCGACCCCAAAAGCTCCGCCCTTGTGTCTCCGTCGCCACGGCGATGGATCCACCACCGTGAAGTGCCACCGTGTCCCCAGTGCACTGACCATCCGCCACGCGTCCTGGAAAGGCCCAGGCGTAGCGTGGGGTGATGAGCTGGGCCTTGCACAACGCAATCCTCCCGGCAAGCACCTTGCCGGGTCTTATTCTGCGGGCCGGAGCTTGCCGGCTTTGTAACTTGCCGCTCCCCGGGCCCTCGCCGGGACGCATATAGCGCCGAGGCGTGTCTTCTATGATGTAATCTTCTAGTCTTCCCGACGAGCTCCTCTCGCCGGGGCCTTGCGTGAGTGATGTTACCTTGAGCCTGGAACGGCCTTCCCGGCAAGCTCCGCTTGCCGGGGTCTCGATCTTCTGTCTTGTATATTTCGTCTTTGAATGGTTTGACATGGAGCAGGAAGGTCTTCGGCGAGCACGGGGTAAACCCTGCCGCGGGAAGCTGCAACCGCCCGTGCACAAGTTGGGGTACTGAGGTACCCCTACCTTAGTACACCGACAGCCACAAGCCTCATGGCCAGGAGAGCGACCTTCACTTGCTCGTCCAGAAGGAGGGAGAACCCCTGCGCAAGTACATACTGAGAGATTCAGCCAAGTGCGCAACATCCTCGACGTCCACCACCGCGATTATCGGTAGCGTTCCATCGAGCGTCGTAACCATAGGATGAGGAGGAGATGGCGATGTGCAAGATTAGAGATGTCAGCGAGCTGTACACTCTGGCCGACAAGTGTGCACGAGCTGAGGAGGGGAGGAAAATCCCCGGAGAGATTGCGGGAGCAGAAGGATCTGACAGTGAGGATGCCGCCCCGGCAAGGAAGAACCAGAGGCGGAACAACAGAAAAAGAAAGGCTAAGGATGTGCTAGGTGTCGAGCATTCCGGCGACGGAGGCGGCTCCGACAAGGCCAAAGCTAGTGAGTCCGGCAAGGCTGTGGTGGCCGCCGACAAGCAGGATGGCTCCGGCAAGCAATATTGCAAGATCCATCGCACCAAGGGCCATGACCTCCAAGCCTGCAAGAAAGTTGAGCAGATGGCGGAGCTACAGAAAGCTGAGTACGAGCGCCGCGACAAGGAGAAGGCCCAGAAAGATAGCGGGGGATCCGGCTAGAAGCTTCCTGCCCGGGGAGGGCGCCACGGCAAACCCAAGCAGCGGCAAGGTGACAGACCTCCCCGGGGCCGCGACAAGGACGAAGAAGAAGATGAGGATGATGAGATGGAGGAAGATGAGACTGATGACCAAGAGTTTCAGAAGGCAACGGAGGTGTTGTGCATCGACGGCGGTGCCTCTCTGCACACCTCGCACCGCCAACTCAAGCAGTGGGCGCGAGAGGTGAGCGCAGCAGAACCGTCCGTTGAATCGCGCAAGCCCCTGAAGTGGTCCAGCACGCCCATCATCTTCGATGTTGAGGATCACCCTGATCGCATCACTGCGGTCGGGTGCTTGCCGATGTTGGTCTCACCAACAATCCGCAACCTCAAGGTCACGAAGATGTTGGTTGACGGCGGGGCCGGCCTGAATCTGATCTCTTCAGCGGTGCTCAAGAAGCTCCAGATCCCCGACAGCGAGCTCGAAGAGACTGGTACCTTTCAGGGGATAAATCCGGGAAGGAGCAAGCCGAAGGGGAAGATCACACTGCCAGTGACCTTTGGCAGCGAGCTGAATTTCAGGACAGAGAGGTTCACATTTGACGTCGCCGACTTCCCATTGCCCTACAATGGGATACTCGGCCGACCAGCGCTTGCCAAATTCATGGCAGCCTCTCACTACGCTTACAACGTGCTCAAGATGCCTTGTCCGATAGGTGTCATTTATGTCCAAGGCGACAAGAAGGATGCACTTATCTACACTGACAAGATCTACCGGGAAGCAGCAGCCGCACCGGAGCGCCAACCACTTGCCGCTGAAGCTCCCCGGGGGAAGGAGAAGGCCAAGTCCGGCAAGAGTAGCTCGATGCCCACTCCGCAAGCGCACCTCTTTGAGTGCTGCGCTACCGTCGAGGATGCACCATCGAGCTCCACCGCAAGTGCAAGAAGGCAAAGACAGCTTCACAAGAGACCATGTCCGCAAGCGTAGCTCGATGCCCACTCCGCAAGCGCGCCTCTTGGTCTTCTTGCTGCCGAGGACGCACCATCGAGCTAGAAGTGCAGTCGTTCTTATATTTCTGAGTTATGATCCTTGAACGACCGTGCCTTGTATGAAAAACCCGTGCGCGGGGGAATCAACTCGTGGCTAAGTTGCGCCCTTGATTCGTTTTCGAGTCCGCTCAACAATACAAGCGAGCTGCAACTAGCCCCGACAAGGTTTCTTGCCGGAGGCGGCACCGCCAGCGGGCTGCTGATGTCCCGCACTCAGCAAGCGTGCTCGCGCCGGCAAGTTCCCTCAAAGCGCAGGGTTGAAACATGCAAGGGATGGGATCAAGTAGAGGAGATAACATAGCAGTCGGCGTTGTTCAAAGAAGCCCAGCCTTGCCGGACACGACGCGAAAAAGCTAAGTTGCCCAAGTCGAGTACAAAGCCCAAAGTTCCAAATTCTTATGTTATATTCCTTGAACTGCCGCGCTTTGTATGGAAAACTTGTCTTGTGGAGGAACTGCTCGTGGCTGAGTTGCGCCCTTACTTTGTTTCGAGTCCGCTCAACAAATGAAAGTCTTGCTGCAACCAGCCCGACAAGGTTTCTTGTCGGGGCAAGACCGCCACGGGTTGTCATTGCTTCAAGACTCAGCAAGTGTGCTTGCGCGGAAAGTTCCCTAAAAGCATGGGGTAGAAACATACAAGGAAGCGGCGAATAAAGGATATAACATAGCCATCACTGCCCTAGGGCGCAGTCAGTTTCAAATTTTTAGAGTTATGTTCCTTGACGGCCGTGCCTTGTATGGAAAACCTGTGCGCGGAGGAACCGGCTCGTGGCTGAGTTGCGCCCTTACTTTGTTTCGAGTCCGCTCAACAAATGAAAGTGCGCTGCAACCAGCCCGACAAGGTTTCTTGCGGGGCAAGACCGCCAGCTGAACTGCTGATGTTCCGCACTCAGCAAGTGTGCTTGCGCCAGCAAGTTCCCTAAAAGCGTGGGGTAGAAACATACAAGGAAAGAGGCAGAATAAAGGATATAACATAGCCATCACTGCCTAGGGCGCGATCGATTTCAAATTTTAGAGTTATGTTCCTTGACGGCCGTGCCTTGTATGGAAAACCTGTGCGCGGAGGAACCGGCTCGTGGCTAGGTTGCGCCCTTGATTTGTTTTCGAGTCCGCTCAACAATACAAGTGAGCTGCAACTAGCCCGACGAGGTTTCTTGCCGGAGGCGGCACCGCCAGTGGGCTGCTGATGTTCCGCACTCAGCAAGCGTGCTCGCGCCGGCAAGTTCCCTTAAAGCGTAGGGTAAAAACATACAAGGCACCTAATCGAGTACAGGACATGACATAGCAAGCTTTGCTTAGAATAAAGTTATATATTACGGTAAATAACTTGCCGCGCTCTAAGAGACTGTTCCTATGACACATCTAGCAGCAGCGAGAACAAGGAAAGAGAAGAAAGGTGCGCCGGCACCTGGGCCCCGGCAAGCCAACGTCGCTGGGGGCTGCAAGTACCAAGACTCATCCCCGACAAGCCCGAGTTGCCGGGGGCTGCGATAACAGATAAGTTTTCCATCCCTCATCATGCATCCTTTTATGGACTGCGAAACGCGAAGTTATATTCCTTGGACGTCTGTGCCTTGTGTGGAAAACCTGTGCGCGGAGGAATCGACTCGTGGATAAGTTGCGCCCTTGATTTGTTTTCGAGTCCGCTCAACAATACAAGCGAGCTGCAACTAGCCCGACAAGGTTTCTTGCGGAGGCAAGACCGCCAATGGGTTGCTTGATGTCCCTTTTCGACAAGCGTGCTCGCGCCGGCGAGTTCCCTCAAAGCGTAGGGTAAAAACATACAAGGCACAGAAACGAGTAAAGGATGTAACGTAGCAAGCTTCCTCTTTTTCATTAAAAAAACATCCCATTTGAGTACAGTCCATAGAGGATGAAAAACATGAAGGAGAGGATTACAAGTTTTAGATGCAACTAAGGCCCGAAGGCTTACAAATTGAAAAGATAAGGTGCCCGTAAATCCCTTTCCTGTCCCCCTTTTTTCAGGAGGTAGGTCAAGGAGGCGAAAAGGGCAAAAGAAGCGCCTAGGTGAACTACGGGTGCCAGAAGACACCAAGAGAACATCCCGGGGGCCGGCCAGGAGCTTGGCGGAGACGGAGGCGCCGGAGGCAGAGCTCGAAGACAGGCGGCGGGGCGTCGGCCTGCTGTCGAGGCACCACGCCCTCGTACTCCGACTTGACGGCCTTGCCGCCAACCCTCTTCCTCTTCCGCAGCCTCCCTCGCCCGCCGCCCAAGGAGACGCCCGGGGGAGTTCAAGAGGCGGCGACCGGATGATGGGGTCGCCGGTGGCGCCTGGCGACGCCCGACGCCTGGTCGGACCCGCCATTCTCGTCGTCGCTGTCGCTCCCTCCTCGTCACTCTCGCTCGAGGAGGAGTCTTCCATCGGAGGAGCTGTCCACGCAGCATCTCGCCCGGTGCCGGAGTCCCGAAGACCTTGACGGAAAGGAGGTCGCCTCCATTAACTTAAAATGGAGGGTAAACCCCGCCGTCAAGCTGTGGATCTTGACGTCTTCCACCCTCGATCAAGATACATCACGCCGGGCTGGGGATACGACGCTGACTCGCGTGCCGCTGATCCCGCAGCCCCTCATGCGCAATCCCAGCGTCTCGGGGGGTCCGGCTCCATCGCGCTCGCAAACGGAGCTGGGAGGAAGATGAGGAAGTGCGGGATTCCTGCGCTCCCCTCTCGCCCTTCTTAAAGGGGGCGAGGTGGGGGCTCGGCCGCCCCGCTCGACGAATCAGAGCACGAGAAGGGCAGGGGATCGGGGCCGACCCGCTGCCTCCGCCCGTGACGGCTCGGTTTCCCACCTCCACCGCCCACGACCCCACGTGCATGGGAGCCGTGTGGCGGGGACGCAGAGCCGAGGCGACAGGTGAGATAACTGCGCCCCGCCCCGTGATCATGGGGGTAGGTGCCTCGAAAGTCGCGCATGCCACCCACGCCTCCCACAACGCCGCGATTGACGCGTGCTGTTACGGGAGGGCGCGGTGGATACGGAGTGGATTCAGTTGAACCCAGGCTGCGTGTGCCCGTGCACTGTTTTGGGCCTGGCCCAACAGCGCTTGGCACCGTGTATGGCCCAGGCCCGGGGGCTCCTGTCGGTGTACTAAAGTAGGGGTACCTTAGTACCCCGAACTTGTCTGCAGGGCGATCGCAGACACCCGTGGCAAGGCTCGCCAGCGTCCCGCCAAGACCCTCCGTCATTTCCATTTACCGCCATTCAAGAACAAAGTGTCAACCAAGTAGACAAGGCCCGGCAAGAGGAGCTTGCGGGAAGGATAAAGACCCGGCAAGAGGAGCTTGCCGAAGGCCAACCAAGGAGCTTCGGAAGACTTGCCACGGCGCCCGCGTGTCCGGCAAGGCTGGCGACCGCAAGCTTGCGGCGCGACAAGAGAAGGGCAGCGGCAAAGGCGCTTGCAGCGGCAAGGCTGCCACCTGCACCCAAGCTCCAGCGCATCCAGCGACGTGTCACCCTGGGCCATCCGGGAGCACGTGGCGGTATTTGCCAGGCATATCTGCGGAGCGAGGTGTAGCGGAGTGACAAGGAGGCCATCGTGGCGATCGTTGGCGCACCTAACGGTCGTTTCCTCACCTTTGTTAGGCGACGGACGGGCATTAAATGCCTTTGTCCCCGCCGTCGAGTTAGGTAGGGGACCTTGTTGGACATCTTGTTGTACCAACCTGCGTTTTACTCTTTTACCCCTCTTCCTACACTTGCCACTGCCGGTGACCCCTTAGACTATAAAAGGGAGGCCCATGCGCACGTAGAAGGGGTTCGGTTCATTCGACACATCAACACCACCACACGCCAAGCTCTCGAGCAAGAACAAATACAAACACAAAGCAGCAGTAGGAGTTTTATCTCTCCGGAGAGCTCCGAAGCTGGGTAAAAATCGCCCGCTTCCCCCGCGCGCTCGACATCGATCTGCTCTGCGTGCGCCCTCCGCTCCCTCGCCGGACTAGAAGGGCCCCCCTGCCCCATAGGTGCTCGTGCCCCGCAGAACCGCACGACAAAAATAGCCCCAATTTTTTTGTGATTTGTTGGTTTTGATGATGTTTTGTTGATTTTGATCCATGGATTTGCTTGGTTTCGAGTGGATCTAGCATCTCCCCAAGTTTCCCGACTTTCCATCCACAAAATCTCTCTAATTATTGCCCCCAAAATCATCCATTTCCGCCCCAAATCCATTCGGATCCAGATCTGAGCAAATATTTCCCGACAAAAGCTGTACAACCAGCCACCAAGGCGGTACAACCGCTCCACCATCCCCTGATACTTCTGCCAGCCCAAAAATGGAACCCCAGGACGCTCCAGGAGTGGTACAACAACCGCCCACCCCGCCCCTCTCAGTTTCAGCCTTGGCTAATTGACAAATTTGACCATAACTAATTCATCTGGAGTCCCTTTTTGATGTTATTTAGCTCATTGGACAGTTATTGACATCGCCCATCCATATAGATAGGTTCCAACACCATTAGACACCATCATTTTTTGAACTTTGGCATCCTTTCCTAGGGCTTTCACCATATCATTCACATTACCACCACCAACTTCCGCAACCTAACCCATTTTGTTCCCCACAGTATTAGTTGTTGCTTGAGTAGTGATTCGAGTCTCCTAAGGTGTCTCGGCTACTTAGGGATGGTTACTTCTTCATCAACCACCGCCATGATATCCGCATAACCTTGCCCACCATATATTTCCACCACCCCACCTTAACCCAATTCTGTTTGAGCTTGTTTGTGTTGTGACTTGTGTCTCCTAAGGTGTTTCGGCTACTTAGGGGCCGCGTGCTTCCAACTCCGACACCGTGTATAGCCCATTATACCCTTCCACCACCATAGCCCATTTTGAACGGGTTTCCACCAACACTTCCGCATTGCCAAGTGCAAACCACCACCGCTTTCCGCTACCACCATTTGACAATTGGCCTTTGAGATTTTGAGTTTGCGGTTTTTTCCTTTCCTAGGGTGTTTTGGCTAACTAGGAATGGTTTGACATCGATAACACCGCCGCTCAACCTCGTCAAGGATTCGACATCGACCACTTCATCATAACCCGTCCTTATGTACACAAACCATCGACGGTAACCTCAACGACACCATCGTATATTCCCCTTGCAATTGCATTGATAACCCCTAGCCCATTTTGCATCACTTTCCTATCGAGACTAGCCATTTGAGTATTGCCGGCAACGTTACCTGTGCACATTAGTGATCATCGATCCGCCATTCCATTGCATAATACCATATCATATTGGTATCATCATATCATCTCGTGTGCCACAAGATTGTTCCGGCATATTCACAATTGCTATCTTGGTTTGTGCATCGTGGCCATACAAAAAAAGCTTTTAAGCAAAAAAGGAGAACAAAGAGCTTGTAAGCAAGACCCATAGCATTGTATCATAGTTCATTCCAATATATCATATGGCATCATACTTGATCATTTTGGATCATTGTGTGAGAAACACCGGGAACCATACATACATAGCATACCTGGGATAGAAAGTTTATCCATTTTGCATCTTATAGGTTTAGCACAAGTTCCGTATCCGCCTATTGAGCAATCATGCTAGCGTCCCTCTTGAGTTGTGCAACACGAGCGTTTTCCGTGGACTCCACATTTTGTGCTCATTCCTTGGTTGCACCACCCCATTTATTTATCCGTGTGTGTGTTTCCGTGTGCCATTCATTGCTATTGGTCTACTTGTTTCACTTGCAAATTTGTGAATCTTTTTCAACATTATTGACTCTTGCTAACATTTGGCACCAAATTTTTGTGTCACTATTGTCACCGAGCTCCATCATAAGCTTTACTTGATAGGTGTGAGTGAGCAAGTCCGATACCAATTCCACTATTCTTTCATGTCACATTGAGTGAAACAGGATACATCCTCAACTTTGGGAAAAGGTAAATTGGTATTGTTTATCTCATTTCCTACTCACCTTTGCTCGACTCTTGTGATGGATAGGCAAAGCACACCTCCTTTGGTCTACAACAACAACAAGTTCAATGCCACGAAAAACAACTTCGAAGCCAAGATGCAAGCTCAAATGGAGGAGATCAAAGCCCTCATCAAGGCCTATAAGCGGTCTTCCTCATCTTTGAGAAGACGTTCTAGTGCACATGCTTCCGAGCTACCATCTCCGGCAAGATCACATCAGCATGGACACAATCACCGACAAGAACGTGAAGGTCAAGAGCTCAACACCAACAACTGCTCAACGACTTCACCATCTCCCTTGGCATCTTCGCCAAGCGACTTCAAGGCATCTTCTCCTACGGACATACGACATCTTCGCCTACAAGCACCTCAAGACTACGCTCAAGAGAAGCTCCCCAAGCTCAAGTCCGTGATTTCCACAAGCTACTACGACCTCGACACCGACTACAAGATTCCTTTCTATGGGACTCATGAACCCGAGGAGTATCTCGAGTGAGAGCGCTTGATGAACGACTACCTCAAGCTACATCACAACAAACTTCCACGCCTACGTGTCGACATGGTGGCTTCACACACCTTCGGAGAGCTACGACATGAGTTGGTCCAAGACGAAAAGAGGTATGAAGCGAGAATTCGTGCCTCCAACCTACACGGAACAACTTCAACGCCAATTGGATAACACCATCCATGGATCCAAGTCCATCAACGCGTACTTCCAAGAGATGAAGAATGTCTTGCGATGAGCTGATGTCTACTAGGCAACCTTCTTCTTGTAGATGTTGTGGGGCCTGCAAGTGCACAGGTTTGTAGGACAGTGGCAAATTTCCCTCAAGTGGATGACCTAAGGTTTATCAATCCGTAGGAGGCATAGGATGAAGATGGTCTCTCTCAAACAACCCTGCAACCAAATAACAAAGAGTCTCCTGTGTCCCCAACACACCCAATACAATGGCAAATTGTATAGGTGCACTAGTTCGGCGAAGAGATGGTGATACAAGTGCAATATGGATAGTAGATATAGGTATTTGTAATCTGAAAATATAAAAACAGAAAGGTAACTAATAATAAAAGTGAACGTAAACGGTATTGCAATGATAGGAAACAAGGCATAGGGTTCATACTTTCACTAGCACAAGTTCTCTCAACAATAATAACATAGATAGATCATATAACAATCCCTCAACATGCAACAAAGAGTCACTACAAAGCCACTAATAGCGGAGAACAAACGTAGAGATTATGGTAGGGTACGAAACCACCTCAAAGCTATTCTTTCGGATCAATCTATAAAAGAGTTCATACTAGAATAACACCTTAAGACACAAATCAACCAAAACCCTAATGTCACATAGATACTCCATTGTCACCTCAAGTATCCGTGGGCATGATTATACAATATGCATCACACAATCTCAGATTCGTCCAACCAACATAAAAGTACTTCAAAGAGTGCCCCAAAGTTTCTACCAGAGAGTCAAGAAAATGTATGCCAACCCCTATGCATAGGTTCATGCGCGGAACCCGCAAGTTGGTCACCAGAACATACATCAAGTGGCACATGATATCCTATTGTCACCACAGATAAACATGGCAAGACATACATCAAGTGTTCTCAAACCAAAGACTCAATCCGATAAGATAACTTCAGTAGGGAAACTCAATTCATCACAAGAGAGTAGAGGGGGAGAAACATCATAAGATCCAACTATAATAACAAAGCTCGCGATACATCAAGATCGTGCCATAGAGAGAACACGAGAGAGAGAGAGAGAGAGAGAGAGAGAGAGAGAGAGAGATCAAACACATAGCTACTGGTACATACCCTCAGCCCCGAGGGTGAACTACTCCCTCCTCGTCATGGATAGCGCCTGTATGATGAAGATGACCACCGGTGATGGGTTCCCCCTCCGGCACGGTGCCGGAACAGACTCCCGAGATGTTTTTGGTGGCTACAGAGGCTTGCGGTGGCGGAACTCCCGATCTATCTTGATATTAGATGGTTTTAGGGTACGTAGGGTTATATAGGCAAAAGAAGTCGGTCGGGGGGTGCTCGAGGGGTCCACGAGATAGGGGGGTGCGCCCTGTAGGCGGGGGGGCCCTATCTCCTGGGCTCCTCGAGTATCTTCTGACTTGACCTCCAAGTCTCCAGGATGATAATCTTCCAAAAAATCACGTTGCCGAAGGTTTCATTCCGTTTGGACTCCGTTTGATATTCCTTTTCTTAGAAATACTGAAACCGGCAAGAAAACAGCAATATGGGCTGGGCCTCCGGTTAATAGGTTAGTCCCAAAAGTAATATAAAAGTGTATAATAAAGCTGATAATCATTCAAAACACATAGTAATATAGCATGAATGCTTCATAAATTATAGATATGTTGGAGACGTATCAGCATCCCCAAGCTTAATTCCTACTCGTCCTCGAGTAGGTAAATGATAAAGAAATAATTTATGAGTGTGAATGCTAGAAGGTGCACAAGTTTGACCAATGATAATTTCAATCACCTTTTCTAGCATGATTATATGTCATAACAGTAGTTCATCTCATAAAACTATTCATAATCAAGTAACAAGCTATTCACATGTTAAAGCATAGACCATAAACTTTCTTGAAAACTAGCAAACTTCATTCTTAGTCATCAAACAACTGCAATTCATAGGTAGTCATTAAACATTTTCTGGAAGAGTCTATGTCAGAGCTTTGATTTAGCAAACTTCACATACTCAACTATCATATAGTCCTCTACAATTGCTAACACTCACGCAATACTTGTGGTTATGAAGTTTTAATCAGACACAGAGAAAGATTGGGGCTCATAATGTTGCCTCCAAACGTATTCACCTTTGGATGATGTCAACAATAATAGTTCATGCTAACTTACATCCAATTGGATATATATATATATATATCAGGATCACCCCAACACAAAGTGCTTGCCAAAGGATAAAATGAAAAAGGGAAAGGTGAAGATCGCCTTGACTCTTGCATAAAAGTAAAAGGCATAAAGTAAAAGATAGGCCCTTCACAGAGGGAAGCAGAGGTTGTCATGCGCTTTTAGGGTTGGATACACAAAATCTTAATGCGAAAGAACGTCACTTTATATTTCCCCTTGTATATGGACCTTTATTATGCAGCCCGTCGCTTTTATTGCTTCCATAACAAGTTCGTACAAAGCTTATTTTCTCCGCACTAATAAGTCATGCATATTTAGAGAGCAATTTTTATTGCTTGCACCGATGACAACTTACTTGAAGGATCTTACTCAATCCATAGGTAGATATGGTGGACTCTCATGGCAAAACTGGGTTTATGGATATTTGGAAGCACAAGTAGTATCTCTACTTGGTGCAAGGAATTTTGGCTAGCATGAGGGGGAAAGGCAAGCTCAACATGTTTGAATGATCCATGACAATATACTTTAACTGAGATGTCGGAAAACATAAACCATTACGTTGTCTTCCTTGTGCGACATCAACTCTTTAGCATGTCATACTTAATGAGTGCTCCCAATTATAAAAGATGTCTAGGATAGTATATTTATATGTGAAATCTCTCTTCCTTCAATATTCTTTCATGAATTGTTCAAATGACCAATACAAAGCTTGCTAACCTTCAATAATTTTACAACCTCTACTTCTTAGATGTGAAGTCATTACTCCCCATGGGATAAGCAAATGAAACATATATAATTTCAGATTTATGACAATCAACTCATTCAACAATTTACTCATAGGATATAAGGCACACGAGTAAATGACCAACTACTCCAACAAGGTATAAGTGAAGATCAATGAGTAGCTAAATAATTATGTAGCTATATGAAGACTCTCTCTCTCATTAAAGAATTTCAGATCTTGGTATTGTATTCAAACAGCAAGCAAAACAAAATAAGATGACATTGCAAGGATAGCACAACTCATGTGAAGAAGCAAAAACTTAGGCTCAACCGATACTAACCAATAGTTGTTTGAAGAAGAATGGTGGGATGCCTACCAGGGCATCCCCAAGCTTAGATGCTTGAGACTTCTTGAAATATTATCTTGGGGTGCCTTGGGCATCCCCAAGCTTAAACTTTTGTGTTTCCTTAATTCCTCTCATATCATGGTTTCTCTTTTTATCAAAAGCTTCATCCACAACAAACTCAACAAGAACTCGTGAGATAGGTTAGTATAAACCAATGCAAAAGCTTATCATTTTCTACTGTAACAAATCACTAAAATTATTATTCAACATTTCATACTAAATGCCTCTGCATATTTAATACTCCTATCCTCAAATAGAATCATTAAACAAGCAAACATATGCAAACAATGCAAACATAACAGCAATCTACCAAAACAGTACAGTCTGTAAAGAATGCAAGAGTAAGAATACTTCCCTAACTCCAAAAATTATTAAATAAGATTCCCACTGTAGTAAATTTATCATAGCTCATTATGCAAAAAGTTTCAACATTATATCATACTCTGACTTTTCTAGGGAATTTTTGCAACAACGATAAACTTTCTGTTTTCAAATAGCAACATGTATACTAGCAAAATAAGCATGGTAAAGGCTATCCTTGACTTTTTTATTGAAAATAAAGATGCAAAACACTATTCTAAATAACATCAAGCAAATACTAACAAAATAAAATGACGCTCCAAGCAAAACACATATCATGTGGTGAATAGAAATATAGCTCCAAGTAAAGTTACCGATGAAGGAAGACGAAAGAGGGGATGCCATCCGGGGCATCCCCAAGCTTAGGCTCTTGGTTATCCTTGAATATTACCTTGGGGTGCCTTGGGCATCCCCAAGCTTAGGCTCTTGCCACTCCTTATTCCATAGTCCATCGAATCTTTACACAAAACTTGAAAACTCCACAACACAAAACTCAACAGAAAACTCGTAAGCTCCGTTAGTATAAGAAAATAAAACCACCATTTAGGTACTGTAATTAACTCATTCTAAATTAATATTGGTGTAATATCTACTGTATTTTAACTTCTCTATGGTTCATACCACTTAATACTAGCCATAGATGCATCAAAATAAGCAAACAGCACACGAAAAACAGAATCTGTCAAAAACAGAACAGTCTGTAGTAATCTGTAACAAACGTATACTTATGGAACTCCAAAAATCCTACCAAATTAGGAAGTCCTAAGAAATTAGTGTACCAATCCAGAGCATAAAGAATCAGATCAAGAGCACATTTCTGTGAATTAACAAAACTAATTTACTGGGCGCAAAAGTTTCTGATTTTCAGCAGGATCAACACAACTATCACCGTAAGCTATCCTAGAGGTCTTACTTGGCACTTTATTGAAACAAAAGCTATAAACATGATTACTACAGTATCATAATCATGTGGACACAAAAAAACAGTAAGGATAAATATTGGGTTGTCTCCCAACAAGCGTTTTTCTTTAATGCCTTCCTAGCTAGGCATGATGATGACAATGATTCTCACATAAAAGATAAGAATTGAAACATAACGGGAGCATCATGAAGCATATGACTAGCACATTTAAGCCTAACCCACTTCCTATGCATAGGGATTTTGTGAGCAAACAACTTATGGGAACAATAATCAACTAGCATAGGGAGGTAAAACAAGCATAACTTCAAAATTTTAAACACGTAGAGAGGAAACTTGACATTATTGCGATTCCTACAAGCATATGTTCCTCCCTATAATAATTTTCAGTAGAATCATGAATGAATTCAACAATATAACCATCACCTAAAGCATTCTTTTCATGATCTACAAGCATAGAAAATTTACTACTCTCCACATAAGCAAAATTCTTCTCATTCGGAATAGTGGAAGTATCATAAAAGACTTGAACACTAAAAATTGTTTCCACATTAAAAGAGTAATGTTCAGAAAAAGGGTAATCATAATCATGACAAGATTTGTAAATATAACCATCACTACTTTTTACAGCATAAGTTTCATCACAATAATCATCATAAGTAGCAACTTCGTTCTCATCATAATTGATTGAAACCTCTCCCAAGATAGTGGAATCACTAAATAAAGTTGACACTCTTCCAAATCCACTTTCATGTTCATCACAATAAGATTCAACATCCTCCAAAATAGTGGGATAACTGCTTCCTAAAGTTGACACCCTTCCAAACCCACTTTCATCAATATAATCATCATAGATAGGAGGCATGCTATCATCATAATAACTTTGCATATCAAAACTTGGGGTGCTAAAAATATCATCTTCATTAAACATAGCGTCCCCAAGCTTGGGACAAACGTTAATTTCAGCAAATATATTCTCAAATATTTCATCCTCATCAAACATAGCTTCCCCAAGCTTGGTCCCTTTCATATCATAAGCATAATCACTTTCATCATTAAAAATATTGATAGCACCAATAGTATAACAATTATCATCATCACAATGAGTAGTAAGAGCAGCATCATTTGGGAGGGATACCTTTCTACCTTTGTTGCTCCTTTTCTTTTTCTTCTTCACATTATGTGTGGTTTCAACCTTCCTTTTTGAGCTCCTTATTGACGAGATTGGTTGAATAGAAAGCTCCTCCTCGTTACCTGATTCATCATAAGAAATAATAGGAGGATATTGGGAAGTCTCTTCCCTTTCATTAGTATTCTCATCATCTTCTATTTGATTTCTTTTCTTTAGGTAATTGGCAATATAAGGATTTTCAATGCAATTCATCGCACAATACAAATAAATCTTCTCTAGATCAATATCAAGGAATTTCTTATGGGCAAATTCCTGAAGGTCCTTGAGTAAAGGTTTCAATTCTTCATAACCCAAAAGCAAACTAAGTTCATTGTAATGAGCAAGGGAGATCAAATCATCACAATTTTTGGACACGATTTGATCATGAATTTTTTTGCATAGGAGATGTAAATGACCACGTTCATTGCAAAGTTCACAAGTACGGCAAAGGAAATTCAAATTTTCAGCACTCACATTTAGCCTTTCTTGCAACCATTTAGTTTCTAAATGCTTATGCCTCATGCAATATATATCTTCTCTATTTGGTGTGTTCATGCAAACATGCACTCCACAAAAGTTGACATGCTCATAAGATATATTTTCATCATGACTAGAGCAATCATCATTAGTACTATGGATATTCAAGGAGTTTAGTACCAAGCATTTCAAAGCATTCTTCTTCTAGAACTTGAGCACAATTTTCCTTTCCATCAAAATCATGAAAGATATTAAAAAGACGAAGCGTATGAGATAAACTCAAGTCCATTTTTTGTAGTTTTCTTTTATAAACTAAACTAGTGATAAAACAAGAAACAAAAAGATTCGATTGTAACATCTAAAGATATACCTTCAAGCACTCACCTCCCCGGCAACGGCGCCAGAAAAGAGCTTGATGTCTACTACGCAACCTTCTTCTTGTAGACGTTGTTGGGCCTGCAAGTGCACAGGTTTGTAGGACAGTAGCAAATTTCCATCAAGTGGATGACCTAAGGATTATCAATCCGTACGAGGCGTAGGATGAAGATGGTCTCTCTCAAACAACCCTGCAACCAAATAACAAAGAGTCTCTTGTGTCCCCAACACACCCAATACAATGGGAAATTGTATAGGTGCACTAGTTCGGCGAAGAGATGGTGATACAAGTGCAATATGGATAGTAGATATAGGTATTTGTAATCTGAAAATATAAAAACAGCAAGGTAACTAATAATAAAAGTGAACGTAAACGGTATTGCAATGATAGGAAACAAGGCATAGGGTTCATACTTTCACTAGTGCAAGTTCTCTCAACAATAATAACATAGATATATCATATAACAATCCCTCAACATGCAACAAAGAGTCACTCCAAAGCCACTAATAGCGGAGAACAAACGTAGAGATTATGGTAGGGTACGAAACCACCTAAAAGCTATTCTTTCGGATCAATCTATAAACGAGTTCGTACTAGAATAACACCTTAAGACACAAATCAACCAAAACCCTAATGTCACCTAGATACTCCATTGTCACCTCAAGTATCCGTGGGCATGATTATACGATATGCATCACACAATCTCAGATTCATCCAACCAACATAAAAGTACTTCAAAGAGTGTCCCAAAGTTTCTACCGGAGAGTCAAGAAAACGTGTGCCAACCCCTATGCATAGGTTCATGGGCGGAACCCGCAAGTTGGTCACCAAAACATACATCAAGTGGCACGTGATATCCCATTGTCACCACAGATAAACACGGCAAGACATACATCAAGTGTTCTCAAACCAAAGACTCAATCCGATAAGATAACTTGAAGAGGGAAACTCAATTCATCACAAGAGAGTAGAGGGGGAGAAACATCATAAGATCCAACTATAATAACAAAGCTTGCAATACATCAAGATCGTGCCATAGAGAGAACACGAGAGAGAGAGAGATCAAACACATAGATACTGGTACATACCCTCGGCCCCAAGGGTGAACTATTCCCTCCTTGTCATGGATAGTGCCTGGATGATGAAGATGGCCACCGGTGATGGGTTCCCCCTCCGGCAGGGTGCCAGAACGGACTCCCGAGAGGTTTTTGGTGGCTACAGAGGCTTGCGGCGGCGGAACTCCCGATCTATGTTGATATTCGATGGTTTTAGGGTACGTAGGGTTATATAGGCGAAAGAAGTCGGTCGGGGGGTGCTCGAGGGGTCCACGAGACAGGGGGGCGCCCTGTAGGGGGGGCTCCCCCTATCTCCTGGACTCCTCGAGTATCTTCTGTCTTGACCTCCACGTCTCCAGGATGATAATCTTCCAAAAAATCACGTTGTCGAAGGTTTCATTCCATTTGGACTCCGTTTGATATTCCTTTTCTTCGAAATACTGAAGCAGGCAATAAACCAGCAATATGGGTTGGGCCTCCGGTTAATAGGTTAGTCCCAAAAGTAATATAAAGGTGTATAATAAAGCTCGTAATCATTCAAAACACATAGTAATATAGCATGAATGCTTCATAAATTATAGATACGTTGGAGACGTATCACGAGCCGGCGTGGACGAACCCATTTCGATGAAGTTTCCCTTCATGATGGGATTGCACAACGACATCTCCAAGGCTATCTTCCTCGAGAACTACAAGTCCCTCGACGACAACTACATTGGTGCTCTCAAGGAGGAACAAGAACTCATGAAAGCCAAGGCATCCCCACCCCAAGCACAATTCGCAAAGACCCAGCTCCAACATGACGAGCATGAGGCTAGTACCACCCTGATGTCCAAGCTCGATGAGCTCCAAGATGATGCTCCCAAGTTCGACTTCACCGCCATCCCTCTTTGTATCATTGATGATGCTGAGTCTACCATGACTCTTTTTCAAGACGGTGCGGCGATGAGTACGACTACGGAGACCTTCAAGGACCAAGGTTTGGAGGCGAGTGGCATAGTGATGGGCAAGGATGATGCTGCCATCTTAGGAGGCGAGAGTGATGATATGCCATCTTCGGCATTCATCCATGACGACGGTGACAAGATGATCGAGCATGGGATTTTCCCTTCGGCCATGGAGGAGAGTGATGATGTGCCATCTTTGGCCTCCATCCATAGTGACGTTGACGAGATGATCAAGCATGGGATTTTCCCTTCGGTCGAGGAGGAGAGTGATGATGTGCCATCTTCGGCCATCACCCACGGTGATGACGATGCGATGGTTGAGCATGGGATTTTCCCATCGAGCATGGCGACGTATGACGACTTGAGTGACTTGTGCCACCATATTACGAATGAGAGCGACTTCACCACTAGCCCCATATATGATGTGTTGCCCCAATTCCCATGCGAGGAGAGCCACAACCCCCACCACTTGAGTGAGATGAGTGACTCCACCATATGTGTGTTTGAGTGCACCTACCTTGAAGGAGTGAGTGAGCCACCACATAGAGCGAGTGAGATAGTTGATAGGTCATGTGAGGCCACTTTCAACACTAACAACTTGACCTCTTCCTCTATTGTGTCTTCTCATTTGGTGCTAGGTCCCATCTATGATGACGCGCCGATCCTCGAAGACTGCTTCCTTCCTTTGGACAAGAAGATGGCCATGGTGGAACATGATGCACCCCCACATGGTTCCATCAAGTTGATGATGATGACCACCATTTGGTCTTTCCCACCTCACCTACACTACATGGGTGGAATGAGGATGGTAACATAGGTGACAGTGATGATATTGTCCCACTTGTGGACTATCTTGACATTGATTGCTTGCATGATGTTGATCCACCTATATCCATGCTTCATGCTATTGCGGCATCCTCATGCAATGATTTCTTGCCCATTTACGATGAGTATGATGATTCTCATGTGGAGTCTATTAGTTGTAATGCCATGTTACATAGGAGTTCTTGTGACAATTGTTTAGGTCACATGATGTTTTGACAATCCGCTTGACTTATCATATGCTATGAATGAGATCAACCATCTGTTATATTTGCAATCTCTTCGTAGTGAATATGCATATGTGTCACACCCTGATTTTCAGGCCACAACACTTAAGCTAATAAATCATGATAAAATGTGGTTTGACAAAAACTTTTGGGTGTTTTGTCTTTGCTTTGATTGAATGTTTGACTGCTGTTTGCAAGTGCTCTAAAAATCAGATAAATCCTCCAACTCCTATACTTCATCTCCTTGCTCCAAACTCTTGAACCAATGATCATGCCATGTGTATAGGACATAAAAATAATTTCTTACAAAAATAATTTGGCCAAATAGTATTTTTAAAAATTAGTTTTCCAAAACCCCTTGAATTGAGGTTTGCACTGCAAGTACTTAATTAAGGGCAGTAAAAATCGTTCCAAAAATATATTTGACTCCTATTAGATATAGGATACCCAGAAACCACAAAAATATATTTTTAAAAGTTATTTTCCTTTTTTATTTAAAAGCTTTTTCTTAAGGCCAGAAATGGTCTTTAATAGGGAAAAATCATTTTATTGTTTCAAAAATATTTGACAAAAACATAGGGAAACTCAGTGGACATATATTGTCCATATATAAGAGTTTAAACACATGGTCATGTTCAAAATATTGGTCAGATCCCTCAAAAACCCTTTCTGGATATTTCAAGCTTTTGAAATATTTACAAAGGAAATATTCTCCAAAAATTCCAGGAAAATTTTAGCATGTCTCATATGACATGCTGGATGATCTTGACAAGTATCATGTCATGGAGAATGGTATAACCCCATTAAATCTCCTCAAAACCATTTCTGTCCATTTTGAAGTTTGAGCAACTTTACATTGCCAAACATGTCCAAATGTTCTCAAACCTTGTGAACATGCTCAAATGGTCTAATAATTCATCTAGACCAAATGGCACAAGTTGGACAAAATGTTATATTGATCAAAGTGCCCCAAAACCCTTCCCGTCCAGAACCAAATTTGAACAACTCTACCTTGGAAACTTTCTCCTTTTGATCTCAACTTTTGTGGAAATGTTCAAAACCTTAAATTATGACACTACACCAAGTGGTGCATCAACGAGAATAGATTTGCATGACTAAATCTTGTAAAATCCATTTCTGTTCATTTCTAGGGTTTGCCAAAGTTACATTGGCAACTTTCTTCAAATGAGATCAAACTTGGTGATCATCCTCAATTATATATGCCATTTGATCCTGTTGATTCTCATGTCAAGTGGGATCCATTTGCTTGACCAAACTACCATCAAACACCTTCTGCCATAATTTCGTGATCAACATTTGGGGCACCAGATGGATTCTCCTTGAGCCACAATTCCAGCCACATCATGTCCTAGAACCCCTCTACCACTGGCAAAAGTTGGATGGCTTCAGCTCAATTATTTAGGGGTGAGAACCTCATTTTTCATCTTTGTCCAGAAACTTTCCCTCTCTTTCTGCTCTCCCTCTCTCTTTCTTTGACTTTGCTAGCTCTCCAGCGTCACCCCAGGCTTTAGCCCATCACCTAGCACACTCCAGATGCAAGTGGACACGGCAGAGCCATAAGAACGCTCCATGCCGCCAAAGCCTGCTCTGAGCTGCCATGATGGCGGCCGAGCCTTGCCGCCGCACTCCCGTCCACCTCGGGTCGCCCAAACGAGCTAGTCGACGCGCCTCGGCGTCCGCGACACGCCACGGCCTGGTCCCCCTACCCCTTCTCCCTCCTGCTGCCCCCTCGCACGCGCGCCAGAGCCGCCCGAGAGACCCAATGGGCGAGCCCACACGCGCGGCGCTCTGCCACGTCGCCGCTCCTTCCCTCCCTTCCCCCGTCCGTAGACCATCTCTACAAACGCCCTGAACATGCACACACGAGCCCCCGTGACCCCTAGCAACGGTAATGACCTCGCCGGCGCACTCGTCCACGGTGCACCATCGCCCCGCCATAAAAGGCCACCCCAAGCCCTCTCTGGCCTTCTTTCGCTCCCTCTCCCTCCTTTGCATCACCCCGACCGGCTCACTCCTTTCCCCGCGCCCTCCTTGCACCTCTATGGCCGAAGCCGAGCCACCGGCCTCCTCCTAAATTCCCACGAACCAGGGCTCCTTCCCCCTTCCTTTCTCCATCAAGAAAACCCCAAGGCCACGGAGGAACCTTCCCCCTCTTCTTCCCCTGCTCCGGTACCCCGTAGCGCCGATGCCACCATCACCTTCGGCCTCGTCCGCCGCGACCAACGCCCTGCTCGACCCCGTACTCCTAGGTGACCGTGCCACCCGTGGATGGATGCGTATTGGCTCCCTGAGTACGCCGGTGGGCCGAGCCCCGTGGGAGGTGGTCGGGGTCGCCGACAATCATCGCCGGAGTCGTCGGCCGCGCCAGCCGCTCGAGGTTGAAGACGACCGCGACGGCCAATGGGCGGGCCCTACACGTCAGCGAGTCAGCGCCCGGGCCCGCGGGTTTTAAGTGGAAACGGCTTCACCGAATCCGCCTTCGACGTGGCCCTTTCCCAAGACGTTCTTTGAAGTCTGCTGGGCGGCAAGACTAGCTATCTCACGCCCAGTGCGTCTTTTAGGTATAAGCCTAAACTTTTCCTTTTTCTTTTATTCTGAACTTCTAAAATCCATAATCAATTCATTTTAACTCCAAATTTGTTGATTCAAATTCCTAGTGACCCCATAAATCATTACCAACCTCCAGGAGTACCATGCACATTTTTCCAGAATACTTTCTTTCACACATATTTCACAAAACCCAATTTCCCTATTTTTGTGATGGACTTTGGAAAATCACAGAGAGATGATATTCGATCCAAATGCCATGATTCAAATTTCTTGATGCTTCTAAGTTCATAACTTAGGTTATGAACATTTTTATTAATACTTTCTGTGCAACACAATATAATGAGCCATTTCTTCATATTTGACAACATTGCAAATTCATAGGAAATTACTTTGAACTCCAAATCCAGTGAAACCAACTCCTAGATGCTTCTAAAATCATTATTTGATAAATGGGTGCCTTTGCTCATTTTCCAAAATAGTATTTCTATACACTTCTTGCAAATCCACAAATCCCTTGGTTCGATCATATTGAAATGTTCAGAGATATCCATTGATCAAATCCCAATAAAACCACTTTGGTCATACCTCACATGACCAAAGGTATCCTAGAAAAGTCCAACTTGCATTTTTAGAGCACTTGTATTTCTGCCTTGTTGTGTTGCTTATTGTGATTGTTTCCGACGTTGGTTGACGAAGTAGACGTAGTACTTGAAGGACCCGAAGACTTGATGACTCTGATGAACCAGGCAAGCAGCCCTTTGACCATGTCTATGAAACCCTTTTTATGCATGAAAAATAGCACCATATTTTTGTTGCAACAGAATCATGATGAGGTGGTAACCACTTTGATGGTTTGCCACCGTTACTTCCTCGGTGATACTTGCTTTGTGCATGACCCTACCTTCTTATGAGGGTTATGCTGGTGGGAGTAGATAGGACGCTAAAGTAGATGCTACGCAAAAAGGGACGGGTATATGCATGATGAAGGAGACAAAGTATTTTCAAAGGACTTTTCGAAAACCCCGTCGGGTGCCACTTATGCCCGAGGGAGATGATGAGATGGGTAACCACTTGATGACGAAGTGGTGTACCGAGGCAAGTGTGTGTGTTGTTTTCGAAAACGGATTAGATTTAAGATTTGTCGACTGTCCCAACCTTACATGCGCAACCACTCTACCCTTATATGGGAAAGGGCATTATTGATTATCTAGGCCGATACTAGCTTGGAGCCCGCATTACTAGTGACGGGGGAGAGTTGGTGCTCTCTCTCGGGACGGGGTCGTGCCAGGTAGGGCGGCCATGACTGTTTTCACAGGGCACCGGATACACTATTGTGTCCCCTCTCGGATGTTACGATCTCGAGTGAGTCTCGTATGATGTACATCATGAGGATACGGAACAACAAGTGGACTCCTTGTTAGTGTCGTCTAGGGAAAGGTAGTGATCGGGTGCTTACCCCGGGTACTTGAGGTATCGCGGGCCGTGGATGACACGAAAGTTCCCCGGATCTTGTGGGTAAAGTGTGCAACCTCTGCAGAGTGTAAAACTATTCGAATAGCCGTGTCCACGGTCAAGGACAGTTGGGCGGTGCTGCTTAGACTATGTCCAGAGTTTTACAACCGTGTGTGTGAGTTGATAAAACTACTTGGGTCAAGTCAAAGGACTTGGCATGATTGAGTTGGGTTGGTGCCCACTCTATTTATGTTGATATCTGTAACCTGTCCTCATGGTTACTTGAATTGTCTTGATGCATGTCTTACAAGTTGTTGAACATGTCATTGCACTCAAAACTAGCTTTCTGCAAAAGTTTACCTATATCATGTATTATTACATCTTGGACCAAAACATGGGTTGCTTGCGAGTACATTCAAAGTACTCATTGGCTTGCCACTGGTTATTTAATTGACCAGGCATGGAAGAACCGGAGTTCGAAGAAGAGTTCTTTGGAGATGAACATGCAAACTAGGACGCTTCCCAATGTAATGCCTCAGAGGGTTAAGGCGATGGCATGGGTTCTACTTATCGACGAAGATTTCCGCTGCTTGTGTTTCATTTGAAGTTCAGCCCTTAAGGCTTTATCAATGTAAGACTTGAGCATAATGGTCATAATTTGTGTAAGACGGTATGTATGGATGTAAGACTCTTGTTATTTAGCTTCTGTGTGTTTAGTGAGCATTGATCTCTGGGATCACTGTACACGTGCATTCGGTGATCTCGACTTATGAGTCGGGGTCCTTACAGAGCTGGTATTAGAGCCATCCTGACTGTAGGAAGCCTTAGTTAGCATGGTCGTTAGTTAGGGCAAAGCTATTTTCAAAACTATTACTAATTTTCAAAACTATCTATACTTCTCTTCCCCTTCTGAGTTTTTCGAAAACTAAGATATACTTTCCTCTCCCCCTTCAAAATTTAATGGTCGCTAAAATCCTTATGCCCCTGACCATGGGATTCCTTGTAATCCTCATGGATAATCTAGAAGGAAGACGCCTTGCCAGACATTCACCCATATCTCCTGAACACAAGATTGGTGACATCACAACAAGACGATACCAACAGAAGATACATCCTCGAGGAATGAGGACACAAGACCTGGAGATGGTGACATCCTTGACACTGCCCCAAGATGATGCAACCTTAGCCTACGATGATCAGGGCATAGGATATGCAAGATCATGATATACATCACTAATAGAGTAACCCTGTCACTACCGTTGTTGTATCGGCAACCACCGATGGATGAGAACCTAGCCACTTGGTCCGCCTCACCATAGTGAGCAGGAAAACGGTTCTCCTCATCCCCCGCTCTTGGTGTCAATGTTGTCGTCAACGTAACCGACATGATGGACCTCTATTACGCCTTGATAATGTCATTGCATAAAGGATTACCTACCTGGTACCATCGACGGCTTAGAAGACAAAAAGGGATCGTCGTGATTAAGAAGACAATAGAAGACCAAGTCAATGCCAGTTACGAGGAGCCACCCTCACCCCATCACTTCAACATGTGAGAAGTTGTTGAAGAATCTTCAGGCTCAACCCGGATTGTTTCATCGAACAACTACAAGAGACGTAGCAACACCTGAGGAAAACTGAGAAGACTGCATGAGGCACAAGGCACGACTACTGAGTCCGAGAACCCCTAGGGTAGGATGAGTCGTGTACCCCCTATGCGCAGTCGAGTCCGTATGATAGTTCGAATAGAACCATGATTGCGTGTTGCTTGTTTTTATTTGTATGTGTTTTGATATAGGTCGCACTTTTGCCCTAGGCGACAAATATGCAACTATATCTCCTTCCTCACCTTGTTTCTTTTGTTTGGCCCTATTTGCACCTATTTGTTTGCACTAGCACTATAGAACCCCCTTTAGTCATTCCCCTCCTCTATGCTACCGCTCCCTCTCATCTCTGTCCTCAACTGAAGGCTAGCAAGACAAGATACACCAAGGATTCTACTTTGGCAACCAACCAGCACTAAAGACTTTTGCCAAAACCTCCTCGACCAAGTGCAGCCCCTTAGAGTTATGGTTGCCCCTCAAGATTAGAAACCCATTCCTAGACCCTTCGAGACTTCATAAGATACCCTAGCTCGAATCCTTGACCATGCGCTTAACCCACAGAATTGCAAGAGAACCTGTTAAGCCTCCGTAACCTTGCTTATCACTGGGTTCATTAGGGAACTAGTGGACATAGTGAACGAGCACATTATCATCCTAATATAGCACCAAAACTGACGACGCCATAGGGAAGACCAATTTAAGGATATAGGAACAGAGGAAAAATGACTTGGAAAGTTTATATCAATGACTTTGAGGAATCGTCCGAGACTATTTGGTGGATTATGAGGCTTTCATGTTGGTAGATGAACTTGGTGAGATCATGATTATAGAGTAGCATAGCTTTCATTACCCCTGAGTAAATTGGATTTATAGGACAATTATGATCGCAAGCTGGAATTCTTGGAAGTATTTGGATTTGTCTTAGCCAGGGGATATTGATAGGAGATAGTTGATATTACGATAATGACTTGGGGGTAAGTGTGGAAACTCTCGCGGGACATGAGATTTGGATTAAATAGGTTACCCTAGTGGAGTATGGATGCAGAGTAATTTTACATGGTTCGGAGTAAATTGGATTTAGACTGATGATCTTGATCATGATACCGTGTTTCTCGGTGGACCATAAACCAGGAGATTGGATTAATTGTCAGAGTTTATTTAGGGATCTATATATGCTTGACCTTGGAGTTACTTGACCCCGATAATGGGAATTGGTGGACTGACTATAGTAAAGATAACCCTTTTCAAGTATTTGAGGATTATAAGAACCTTAGGAGATCATGTGGAATACCATAACCATTGGATTTGTAGAATTAAATGGATTATAATGGGCTGTTGGAGTTGATTCATAGGAAGGAAACAAGATCTTGAAGTGGCTTACGATGTGTTTCCTTAGGATAGAGGTGATTTATCTTAGACCTTGGAAGAACAGGCTGAGCACTTGGATTGTCACGTTCAAGCTTAGCAGCTTATATGTTCTACCCATGGATTTTTAGGGGTAGACATACATATGAGTTTGGGGATTGTAGACATATATGATTTTGTTAGACCTCCTCTCGGGAGCCATGAGGATATGAATCACATGAGTGATGATTGGAGTTGACCTATGCAAAATGATGCTATCGGTGATATGATGTGATTTTCTTAAAGGACTAGATAGACTATTGGCATCTCAGAAACCATGCTTAAAGATAAGATGATAAATGTTCACTCGCACACTAGAATCCTTGAAACCCTTAAGCCCTACCAAGCTACAACATGGTCGGATCAGGACCTTAGGGCCTTGACACTAGATCTAGAACCACCTTGGCCCACACTCAACAAGACCACCACTAATTCCCCAGCCTACTTTATGTACCCCGTGAACAAAGTCTTCATGGAGTGCTTAGACAAGATAGTTGTCATCATCATTTGGTGACCTACTTGTCCACCCAAAGACGAAAGAAGAGTCATTCAGCTAGTCCAGGAACATTTGAAGACTGCCATGCCAAGGAGGAAGAACTACCACCATCATCAAGAAGTAAACATCCGCGTCGAAGACCAGGTGTATCTGCAAGCCACTTCTCTCTAAGGAACCAAGCATTTCCATGACAAGGAGACCCACACCAAGATTCATCGCCCCCCTTCGAGATCATTCCAAGATTTAACAACCCCCTCTGAGATCACTACGAGGCGAAGAGAAGACAGCTTACTGATGGAGTTGCCACCGAGTTACTGATGTGCACAATGCTTTCCATGCATCACAACCCCTGAAGTGTTTCCAACTTCCTAACTTGCCCGATCTCTACGAGGGCATTAACCACCGAGCCATCGACCCCTAGCCCAATCTAACCTACCGCAAGCTACCCACTAGCAACCTGGATCAAGAAGAGCGTCATACACGAAGCCACACCATCAAGTACTTCAAGCTCAATGGAGCACTACACGGAGGTAGAAGCAACATGAGGACTTGAAGACTACCCCAGATCCAAGTTTCTGTATCCCTTTCCGCGCCTAGTTTGGGAATCTGGGGGACGAGATTCTTGTAAGGGGTAGGTCTGTCACCCCCTGATTTTCAGGCCACAACACTTAAGCTAATAAATCTCTCCCTAATAATAAAGTATGGATTGGATCTTCGGGTTCACCGTCGTGGCCTTTTAAGTATTCAACCCGCAGTCACGTCCTAATTGAATAACGATTCGTGATAAAAAAAAAGTGTCCCGAGCATATGCTGCATCGCCCCCGCCGCTTGGCCTTGCTCAGCACCGGCGCAGCCCACCCCGCCGCCTGACCTCGCCTCGCACCGGAGGCGACCACCACCATCCTCGCCGCTCCCTCCCCTCCCCTCCCCCAGCCCAATCTAGATGTCTAACCTGCCCCCTCCCATCTCTGAGCATAGCATGCTCCGTCGGCGGCGGCGGCAGCGGCGGCTCCTTCTGGCCGGATTGAGGCGCGGAGACCCATTCTCCTCTCATCTGGTTGGATCGCCTCCTCCGGTAGGATCTCCTCTCCGAGCTGGATGTTGAGCACGAGATCCCTGCTCTATGGATCGCCTCCCCTCATACGGTCACCCCGACGCGGCGACCCTGCATCCTGAGACCACCAACGCCGCCTCCTTCGACCACGGGAAGGTACCTAGATGCACGTCATGGATGAGGTCGGGGCAACCTCCCCCACAGGCCAGTTTACAAATTAAGCTTTCTATTTTCTTCGAATCTTTAGTTTTGCAGATTAGTTTTGTCGATGACGGCAAGGTGTTTGATGGAAATCCAACCTGACTGTACGCTTGCTATGTAGATATTTTATATGTCCACAAGGCATTTGATGACAATCCAAACAGGTATTTGATTATACTCATATGACTCTCAATGTTATGACTAGATTAGTTCATCTAACTAATCATGTTCAGGTTTTTTAGGCACTGTATGTTATCCCTAACCAATTACAGAGGTTGCAGTACAAACATGTAGGATACAGATGCATTCTATAGTGTTCTTCATGATGGCTGTACTAACGGACATGATTGCCCTTGTCTAAATACTAAGATCCAACTTTACATGCAGGTGAGGAATTAGTAATCTTCTTTTGCATGTTTTTGTCTTCTTTACCACTTCAAATTTGTTTCCACTTTCTGCAGTCGTACCCATGCCAATTTGTTGGAGCAGAGATCATCTGACTTAACTGAGTCTAAGTCAGAGGGACGTCCATCCATGCCGCATCGGACGACAATGAAATCTAGAGAGGCTCTATGGCTCAGGTCGCCACGAAACCAGCGGCCCATCCGGCTCCTTGTGACACAAGTGAAGGAAACAACATGCAAGGTGTACAGAAACAGCGTGCGATCGACCAGAACGATACCGCCTTGGCCGGATGGTACGCGTTGCTCTGCTCGTGACCTCATGTAAATATCAATAGTCCGCCTTTCTCTTGTCATCTTCCACACAAATAAGAACACTGGAATTGATTGAACCCCCACCATATAATTTCGTTGGAACTTGATCAATTTCCCTTTTTCTCATGGAAAAAGCATCTGATTGAACTTGATCAAATATCCTTTTTTTTCTTATAGAAGAAGCAACTGAGATGGAATTATGGAAGAAGAGGCTAACACCACACACATCCAGATTCCAGTAAGTACATATATATTATTATTCCAAGTACATTCACTTTGGCACCAGTTCAATATTTTGTCATCCAGAGCAACAATTCAAGCTTTGTGCTATTCAGTCGTGTTAATTCTGGATATTTTTGGATTTGGTTCTGTTCTGGGTTCCATTAGTTCAATTATGGGCAATAGTGGCCATTTAGTTCCGTTCAAGTTCAGTTCTGGGTGCCAGCAATAGTTGTCATTTAATTTAGTTCAAGTTTAGTTTTCGCTGCCATTTAGTTCAATTCAGTTAGGAGCAACAATTGACATTCAGTTCATTTCAGAATTCTGCATATGTACTTCTGTCCAATTCTGCACTTACACAAAGCTTACTGGAACACTCATTTACTCATAACATTCAAGCAAACACTGAAAATTTTTACCATTAATTTTGTTTTTACAGATGTACAAGTAGCAACTGCAATTCCTATTCAGTCGTAACAATAATATTTAGTGATCTCAATTTTCATGCCATGCTGAATTAAATTCAGCTAACATCAGCGATTTAGTTGGACGCTTCCTGCACTTTCAACTTTATAAAATGATTGTTTGCAATCAGCAACTCATTAGACGGCGGTGGCAGTGGCGTGATTGGCCCACTTGAACACAAACCACAGGACGTCAACAACACAGGGCCTATGGAACCTTGTCCTCTGGTCCAACCATTGCTTCTCCTCGTGACACCTGTGGTCTACGGTGACAGGGCCTTGGCTGGCGGCTAATGCCACGAGGCCTCGGAGCCGGACTTGTGCTCCTCCTCTTGGGAGTCGTCGCCAGTGCGGTGGCCCTGAAGCCGGTTGGACGCGGCTTGTGTGCGCTAGGGCAGTGGCATCGCAGAGGATGAAACCAACACTGGTTGAGAGCGGCCTCGATGGTGTGGTGTAGCTGACCATGACCGTGGGGATGGGCGTGCCGGACGCGTGAATGGAAACGGTGAGTCCATGCCGGGCCCTCCTTTGGTGAGCGAACAACGACGTCGAGTGTAGGGGAACTCAAGAAAGGAGGGTTTTTTCAGAGCTGGAGCGCCACTTTCCCTCTCCCTTCAATTGGACTGGGTTGCATCATGCTTTTGGGCCGATCCTGCTCTATGTTTCCACGGGCTCCACCTGCTGTCGTGGATGCGCAAAGAATGGGATACACACATCCAATAAATTGTATGCAAGTAACATGAGTCTTCTACTTTTCAGTTTTTTCCCTGCTTTGATGCTGATTATCCTTTTCTATATGCAGTCGCTAGGCGCTTGGTACTACAACTTCTACATCTCGACGACTTTGGACAATAAAGGTGAGGCCCTTTGTATCTCGATGGCAACTCTACAACGGATGTTTTGCTTTCAGGCATATGTAATTACACCACTTTGATATGCTCTACCTGGGCGTGGTCTAACTCTACCTCGGCCAGGTGTGGTGCCACGAGGAAGCACCCAAGGTACATGTGTGTGTGTGTGCGCGCGCGCAAATATAGATTAACTACAGATAAGTACTTCGGTCCCATCAGTCGCCACCAAGTAAATCAGCAGCAGCCAGCACTACAAGAATTCGGTTTGACATTTGATTTATGCTGGGTAATTTGAGGTGTGCCTGTTGGTTATGCCATTTATCTTTTTTCTGTCAAGCAATTGTTTTCTATTGCTGTGATAGGCCTGAATCAGTTTTTGTTTTTTGTATACACCGAGATGAAGCTGAAAGTTATGACGATCAGATCAAACACCAAAAGTTGTAACTCGGATATACCATGATATTTTGAATGGTGTGCTACCTTAATAGCTTTCAGTGGTATGTTGTCTGTTCAATTCCGAAAATAAGATTTGTGGTAGGTTGACCTGTTGACAGCTTTCAATGCTACTGTATGTTGTTTGTTCAACTCCGGTCACCGAATCTGAATTTCCATACAAAACCAAGATTTGTTCTAGGTAATTATTTAGGCACCAAGCAACAAGTGCATGGATTTAAAATATGCACACAACGACAAACATTTGTGTGGATTTTCTGTAGGTGTCTCTGTTGACCTACATGTTTGCCTGGTGAGTGAAACATAAGTGATTCCAGTTCTACATATATGTAACATGCTATTTTTGTTGGCTTATATTAACATGGGAACCGGGTAAGTTTCTGCAAATGTATTCTTTTGGTTGTTTTGTGTCATTTGTATCCCGGTCAACAATTTGAGAGATTTACTTTGAGTAAATTCATGGTCTGAACTGGCTGCAGTATTCATTGATCAAATAATTGTCGTCTAACGAGTGTTATTGATAAAGGAGGAGCTTGAGAAAATGAAGGTAACTATGAAGCTTCCTCTATACATGATGAAGTGGGCGAATGCGAAATACAACAGGAGTTAGAGAAAGGCACACCTTGCACTTATCGTTTCCTGAGTGCCAAAGAAAGGCTCACTGAAAGTATCAAATTTATTTGATGTGAGGTAGTGACAAGCTTTAGAGTTCAAGCTTTTAGTGGAGTGCTTTTATGCATATAATCTTAATATAATTCATAATTGTAAATAATCGGAAGCACACAGTGGTACATACATTGTATGCATTGTGAAAGAAAATATTTTTATAATCGTGCTTGTGTTTAACAAGAATTGGTAGAAACATTATGTTTTAATTTTAATGAATATATATTACACCTTTTGTATAAACTAAGTCATATTGTCACACTATCATTTTCTTTCCTTTTGTTTGTTGGTTCACCTTTTTTCTCCCGTTGCAACGCACGGGCTATTTTGCTAGTTATGATAATATGTGGTTTGACAAAAACTTTTGGGTGTTTTGTCTTTGCTTTGATTGAATATTTGACTGCTGTTTGCATGTGCTCTAAAAATCAAATAAATCCTCCAACTCCTATACTTCATCTCCTTGCTCCAAACTCTTGAACCAATGATCATGCCATGTGTATAGGACATAAAAATAATTTCTTACAAAAATAATTTGGCCAAATAGTATTTTTAAAAATTAGTTTTCCAAAAACCCCTGAATTGAGGTTTGCACTGCAAGTACTTAATTAAAGGCAGTAAAAATCTTTCCAAAAATATATTTGACTCCTATTAGATATAGGATACCCAGGAACCACAAAAATATAATTTTAAAAGTTATTTTCCTATTTTATTTAAAAGCTTTTTCTTAAGGCGAGAAATGGTCTTTAATAGGGAAAATTCATTTTATTGTTTCAAAAATATTTGACAAAAACCTAGGGAAACTCAGTGGACATATATTGTCCATATATAAGAGTTTCAACACATGGTCATGTTCAAAATATTAGTCAAATTTCTCAAAAACCCTTTCTGGATATTTCAAGCTTTTGAAATATTTACAAAGGAAATATTCTTCAAAAATTCCAAGAAAATTCTAGCATGTCACATATGACATGCTGGATGATCATGACAAGTATCATGTCATGGAGAATGGAATAACCCCATTAAATCTTCTCAAAACCATTTCTGTCCATTTTGAAGTTTGAGCAACTTTACATTGCCAGACATGTCCAAATGTTCTCAAACCTTGTGAACATGCTCAAATGGTCTAATAATTCATCTAGACCAAATGGCACAAGTTGGAGAAAATTTTATATTGATCAAAGTGCCCAAAAACCCTTCCTGTCCAGAACCAAATTTGAACAACTCTACATTGGCAACTTTCTCCTTTTGATCCTAACTTTTGTGGAAATGTTCAGAACCTTAAATTATGACACTACACCAAGTGGTGCATCAAGGAGAATTGATTTGCATGCCTAAACCTTGGAAAATCCATTTCTGTTCATTTCCAGGGTTTGCCAAAGTTACATTGACAACTTTCTTCAAATGAGATCAAACTTGGTGATCATCCTCAATTATATATGCCATTTGATCCTGTTGATTCTCATGTCAAGTGGGATCCATTTGCTTGACCAAACTACCATCAAACACCTTCTGCCATAATTTTGTGATCAACATTTGGGGCACCAGATGAATTCTCCTTGAGCCACAATTCCTACCACATCATGTCCTAGAACCCCTCTACCACTGGCAAAAGTTGGATGGCTTCAGCTCAATTATTTAGGGGTGAGAACCTCATTTTTCATCTTTGTCCAACAACTTTCCCTCTCTTTCTGCTCTCCCTCTCTCTTTCTTTGACTTTGCTAGCTCTTCAACGTCACCCCAGGCTTTAGCCCATCACCCAGCACACTCCAGACGCAAGTGGACATGGCAGAGCGCGCAAACGCGCTCATGCCGGCCAAAAGCCTGCTCTAGAGTGCGCTACAGTGGCGGCCGAGCCTTGCCGCCGTACTCCCGTCCACCTCGGGCCGCCCAAACGCGCCAGTCGACGTGCCTCGGCGTCCGCGACACGCCACGGCCTGGTCCCCCTCCCCCTTCTCCCTCCTGCTGCCCCCTCGCACGCGCGCCAGAGCCGCCCGAGAGCCCCAATGGGCGAGCCCACACGTGCGGCGCTCTGCCACTTCGCCGCTCCTTCCCTCCCTTCCCCCGTCCGTAGACCATCTCTACAAATGCCCCGGACACGCACACACGAGCCCCCGTGACCCCTAGCAACGGCAACGACCTCGCCGGCGCACTCGTCCACGGTGCACCATCGCCCCGCCATAAAAGGCTACCCCCGAGCTCTCTCTGGCCTCCTTTCGCTCCCTCTCCCTCCTTTGCATCACCCCGACCGGCTCACTCCTTTCCTCGCGCCCTCCTTGCACCTCTATGGCCGGAGCCGAGCCACCGGCCTCCTCCTAAATTCCCACGAACCAGGGCTCCTTCCCCCCTCCTTTCTCCATCAAGAAAACCCCAAGGCCACAGAGGAACCTTCCCCCTCTTCTTCCTCTGCTCCGGTACCCCGTAGCGCCGATGCCACCATCACCTTTGGCCTCATCCGCCGCGACCAACGCCCTGCTCGACCCCGTACTCCTAGGAGACCGTGCCACCCGCGGATGGATGCATATTGGCTCCCTGAGTACGCAGGTGGGCCGAGCGCCGTGGGAGGTGGTCGGGGTCGCTGGCAATCATCGCTGGAGTCGTCGGCCGCGCCAGCCTCTCGAGGTTGAAGACGACCGCGACGGCCTGTGGGCGGGCCTGACGTCGGCCGAGTCAGTCGGCCCGCTGGTTTTATGGAACGGCTTCACGAATCCGCCTTCGACGTGGCCCTTTCCCGCACGCTGTTGAGCTGCTGGGCCGGTCCACTAGCTATCTCACGCCCAGTGCGTCTTTTAGGTATAAGCCTAAACTTTTCCTTTTTCTTTTATTCTGAACTTCTAAAATCCATAATCAATTCATTTTAACTCCAAATTTGTTGATTCAAATTCCTAGTGAACCCATAAATCATTACCAACCTCCAGGAGTACCATGCACATTTTTCCAGAATACTTTCTTTCACACATATTTTACAAAACCCAATTTCCCTATTTTTGTGATGGACTTTGGAAAATCACAGAGAGATGATATTAGATCCAAATGCCATGATTCAAATTTCTTGATGCTTCTAAGTTCATAACTTAGGTTATGAACATTTTTATTAATACTTTCTGTGCAACACAATATAATGAGCCATTTCTTCATATTTGTCAACTTTGCAAATTCATAGGGAATTCCTTTGAACTCCAAATCCAGTGAAACCAACTCCTAGATGCTTCTAAAATCATTATTTGATAAATGGGTGCCTTTGCTCATTTTCCAAAATAATATTTCTATACACTTCTTGCAAATCCACAAATCCCTTGGTTCGATCATATTGAAATGTTGAGAGATATCCATTGATCAAATCTCAATAAAACCACTTTGGTCATACCTCATATGACCAAAGGTATCCTAGAAAAGTCCAACTTGCATTTTTAGAGCACTTTTATTTCTGCCTTGTTGTGTTGCTTATTGTGATTGTTTCCGACGTTAGTTGACAAAGTAGACGGAGTACTTGAAGAAGGACCCAAAGACTTGATGACTCTGATGAACCAGGCAAGCAGCCCTTTGACCATGTCTATGAAACCCTTTTTATGCATGTCATATAGCACCATATTTTTGTTGCAACAGAATCATGATGAGGTGGTAACCACTTTGATGGTTTGCCATCGTTACTTCCTCGTTGATACTTGCATTGTGCATGACCCTACCTTCTTATGAGGGTTATGCCGGTGGGAGTAGATAGGATGCTAAAGTAGATGCTACGCAAAAAGAGACGGGTATATGCATGACGAAGGAGACAAAGTATTTTCAAAGGACTTTTTGAAAACCCCGTCGGGTGCCACTTATGCCCGAGGGAGATGATGAGATGGGTAACCACTTGATGACGAAGTGGTGTACCGAGGCAAGTGTGTGTGTTGTTTCGAAAACGGATTAGATTTAAAATTTGTCTACTGTCCCAACCTTACATGCGCAACCACTCTACCCTTATATGGGAAAGGGCATTATTGATTACCTAGGCCGATACTAGCTTAGAGCCTGCATTACTAGTGACGGGGGAGAGTTGGTGCTCTCTCTCGGGACGGGGTCGTGCCAGGTAGGGCGTCCATGACTGTTTTCACAGGGTACCGGATACACCGTTGTGTCCCCTCTCGGATGTTACAATCTCGAGTGAGTCTCGTATGATGTACATCGTGAGGATACGGAACAAAAAGTGGACTCCTTGTTAGTGTCGTCTAGGGAAATGTAGTGATCGGGTGCTTACCCCGGGTACTTGAGGCATCGCGGGTCGTGGATGACACGAAAGTTCCCCGGATCTTGTGGGTAAAGTGTGCAACCTCTGTAGAGTGTAAAACTATTCGAATAGCCGTGTCCACGGTCAAGGACAGCTGGGCGGTGCTGCTTAGACTATGTCCAGAGTTTTACAACCGTGTGTGTGAGTTGATAAAACTACTTGGGTCAAGTCAAAGGACTTGGCATGATTGAGTTGGGTTGGTGCCCACTCTATTTATGTTGATATCTGTAACTTGTCCTCATGGTTACTTGAATTGTCTTGATGCATGTCTTACAAGTTGTTGAACATGTCATTGCACTCAAAACTAGCTTTCTGCAAAAGTTTACCTATATCATGTATTATTACATCTTGGACCAAAACATGGGTTGCTTGCGAGTACATTCAAAGTACTCATTGGCTTGCCACTGGTTATTTAATTGACTGCATGGAAGAACCGGAGTTCAAGAAGAGTTCTTTGGAGATGAACATGCTAACTAGGACGCTTCCCAATGTAATGCGTAGGGTTAAGGCAGATGGCATGGGTTCTACTTATCGATTTAAGATTTCCGCTGCTTGTGTTTCATTTGAAGTTCAGCCCTTAAGGCTTTATCAATGTAAGACTTGAGCATAATGGTCATAATTTGTGTAAGACGGTATGTATGGATGTAAGACTCTTGTTATTCAGCTTCGGTGTGTTCAGTGAGCATTGATCTCTGATCACTATACACGTGCATTCGGTGATCTCGACTTATGAGTCGGGGTCCCCACAATATGCCATTAAAATGAAGCCAATTTGCACATATGGCATGGGTGACAAGCCCATGGTTATTGGCATTTGTTTTTTTTTGTGATGATATTGATATGCTCTCTTTGCATCGTTTATCTAATATGCCATGCCATGACCACCTAGCTTCGGATATGCATTGTTTTGGATGTTGTCCATTTTCTCCATATGATGTTCCCGATATTGCTCATGAGGAGACCCACATAGTTTCCTCATCCATTTTAGGAGATTTTGATACATCCCATGCATTGCATGATTTCCATGATTGTGTGCATCATATACATCCCATGAATAAAAATGCTATTGTTGTGCCACACACTTTCTATAATTGCATGCTCAATTTGTGTCCCCATCGTGTCATACATAACAACTATTCTTTCATGATGGATGACATGTTCATAAACCATGCATCAAATTTCTTCGAGCGATGCTTATCTTGTGCTAACTCACACGTGCACATACACATCATGATGGATGATGTGTACATTTACCACACACACAATTTCTTTGGTTTGTGTCTCTTTTGTGTATGTACCCAGGAATACTTGTCAACCTCACAATCCCATGAGTTGCCAAAACGAGCTCTATAGAGCAACGATGACTTGGGATCACCTGGAGTGTATTTCACACCGTTCCCATTGCGCAACCACTTCGCGCATTTCTTCTACATGGCCCTCACATGGTTATGTGTTGTTGTCCATTACATATTCTGTGCCCATCTTGCCATGTTCACTTTGCATGACATGCTTATTCCAATGCCTTTACCATGCATTTCTGACCCATGCTTTGCATTACACATGATGATTGATTCTACTACTTGTATGTGTATTTGCAAGCTTGGTGGAGATATTGCTTGTTATTGCCATATTCCATTTATGACCCATTCTTATGATGATACTATGATCTTGCTTTGTGTTCGTGCTTGCGATATGTCATGTGCATTACCTATGCTTACTATTTTCTCACGTGACATGATTGCCATGATTTCTTCTAGTGTGTTGCATCTTAGCTCCACTAGTTTGCACGACATGATTCACATGCTTGCTTATGTTGCATCACCCATGATTCATACTTGCTCATTTCATGCGGTTGATGACAACCATTACCATGCTTTGCACATGATTCATATTGTTTCTTCTCATATATCTTCATATGTTGCCTCTCTTATGCTAGATTATTTGCCATGCATTGAGTGCAACAATGATTATAGTCTTACTCATGAGATTGCCCCCATAGCATTCTCACATATATTTGGAGATTTTGACATATTTCTTGTGAAGCATGCTTGTCGGTGTACGGAAGTAGGGGCTTTGCTTTTGACCCCTTTACTCATGCACGGGCAGTCAGAGCCTCCCGCCACGGCCATGCACAAACACGGTAGGAAAGGGAAGCCCGAGAGAAGCCAAAACCACAAGACAAATGAAGCAACAACGAGGACCAAGGCCACGAAGATCAGGTGGATGAAGCAGGTTCTCCCGGCAAGGACCCTTGCCGGGGCAGGCTCAGCGGCCCCGGCAAGACCCTTGCCGGGGAAGCTCGCCCACGCCAACCGGGTGAGCCACCCTTGAGCCCACCAACACTGAACAGATGCATTGGGACAAGCCTCGGGAGGCACCTCCGTGGTGGCATGCATATCTTTGTGAAGACATAGAATGCTCAAGATCAAAAGAGGACAGAAAGGTAACCATCCTCACCAAGGAAACCCGCAAGACCCCCGGCAAGATCCTTGCCGGGGAAGCTAGTGCGGCACGGCAAGACCCTTGCCGGGCTACCCGACAAGACCCTTGCCAGGCCACCCGGCAAGACCCTTGCCAGGCCACCCGGCAAGACCCTCGCCAAGCGCACCGGCAGGGCCACCGCCAGGCCCGCACAAGCCAAGTCATCGCCGCCGTTCGCATGCAGCTACCGACCCAACCAGCTGGGCAGGCACCTGCGTGGCAACATGCAAACCTTCATGGAGGCTCCACCACCACGCCACCTCAGCTGCCTGCCTGCCTACATGGCACCGCATGCATCGCTGGCCAGGGCGCGTGTCGAAGCGAGGGGGAGCGGCGACGGACGGACGGGCCTCACCCCCGTCCCCGATAAAGCGAAGGGACACCTAACTCTCGCATTTAATGTGTCTTGTCCTGTAATACTAGCAATAAACTCGCAATGCTGTAGCACTTTCCACCTCCTGTGTGCCACTATGGCAGCCCCTTTCGCCTATAAAAGGAGGCCCATGGCACACAGAGAAGGGATTCGGCTCTTTCAAACCCCACAGCACCCAGAGCTAGTTCGAGAGCTCAAGAACACTAATACATCCACCAAAGCAGGATCGTAGGGTTTTACGCATCTTTACGGCCCGAAACTGGGTAAATCCCCCTTGTGTCGTCTGTTAGTCCTGCTCTTCTCACGATCCCCGTGCCCTGCAACCGTAGAAGGGATTCCAGTGATCCCATAGGTGTCTTTTGCCACCGACATCTTTGGCGCGACAGGTAGGGGACCGCTATTGTGAGAATCTGGTCTAGCAGTTGGCCTAGCTGTTCTTCATCGCCATGGCTCCTAAGAAGAAGGCGACCACGGCGATCGGTTCATTCGGGACCAAGTTGCCGGCACATGTGCAGACCAGTAGCGGGCCAGTCGCGGAGAGAACCCGTGTCGCGGCCTGCGAACATCCACATCGCCCAGGTGGTTCAGGCCTAGCGAGTGGCATCGTTCGCGCGGCAGGCGACGAGCCACCGGTCGCGGGCTCCAGAGTCGGAGTCACCCCCGCCTCGTAGGTGGCGCGGGGCCCCTCAGGGCGCCGCCCGCCAGCGGCGCACGGCGACCTCCAAGACGCCAACACCGGCGCCCACGGCGCGCTCCTCTCAGGTTGTGCATGATGTGCAGCGTCACCCTACCGGTGACCCTGCGCGCCGCCCTGGGAAGAGTCCCGTGCGTCCATCACATGAAGAGGAGGGCCAGCATGTGTGCCGAGGTGCTGACGGAGGTGGCGAACGGCTGCGGAGCCGTGACACGGCTCCTTCTAACATGGTTAGGAGTCGAGGCGCATCGCGGTCCACCCAACTTTCGCTGCCACCCACGCCAGCGAAAGCCCTAGCGCACACATAGCTGCTCCTCGACTTTCCTCCCGCCACAGAGAAGCTTGACGAATGGAGGGCCACCGTCCGGAGCCTCGTCGGCATCGCCAACAACGATGGGCTGCGGCCAGCGGAACCCGTCGGTCGTTGTTCGCTGGCTGCCACGCAGCTAGCGGAGGCCACGCCGCGGCGACGCGCACGTGTACTCCCGCCCGCCGTCCGACCGCCCGGGCGTCGGCCCGTCACGGCGACGCTCGTGATGATATCTCCATCACGTCGTCCGACCCGCGAACCAACCGTGATCAGTGCCAGGTCCTTCGGGAGCGGGCTCATGAGGACGCTCGGACTACGATCGAGCATCGATGTGACGCACGCCACCAGTTAGACAGGCGGGCAAGGCCCGCTACGGATCACCTAGCGCCGGGAGGCTACGGTGGCCTACCTTACGAGGTGGGTTGTCTGGCCTTCACCCGTGAGCTGCGGCAGTTCTAGTGGCCCTCCCATCGCACGTTCAAACCCGACGTTGGCGAGAAATACAATGGCAAGACCCACCCGTCAGAGTTCCTCAACATCTACACCATCGCGATGCAAGCTGCTGGGGCACGCGACGATAAGGTGCTTGCCAACTACTTCCCGTTGGCACTCAAGCCCAATGTTATGTCATGGTTGATGCACTTGCCGGTGGATTCCATCTCTTCTTGGGCGGATCTGTGCCATGAGTTTGTTGGCGCCTTTACCGGAGGTCACCAAGCTCATGGCCAAGCGAGTGATTTACACATCATCCCCCAGAAGGAAGGAGAAAACCTGCGCAAGTACATCCAAAGGTTCAGCCGGGTGCAGTACAACATCACTGATGTTCATTCCGCCGCCGTGATCAGTGTGTTCCACCAGAACATGCACAATCGCAAGATGCGTGAAGAACTGGCGATGAACAAGGTTAAGGATGTGGCCGAGCTCTATGTTCTGGCCGATCGGTGCGCTCGTGACGAGGAGGGAAGGAAGTACCTTGGCAAAGATGCCGGTGCAGAAACCGACTCCACTGGCGATACCGCCACCCCAGCAAAGAAAGGCCGACACCGTAATAGGAAGTGCAAGGGCAAGGCCGTGCTTGCCGTTGAGGGACCGGATGACACCGGCACCACCAAGAAGACCAAGGCAAGCGACCCCAGCAATGAGGTTGCCTGGTGTGATGCTTGCCGGGCCTTGGCGGCTACCGACAAGCCAGGAGGCTCCAACAAGCAGTACTGCAAGATCCACCGTACCAAGGGCCACGATCTCCAAAACTGCCAGCAGGTAGAGCTGCTCGCCGAGAAGCAGAAAGCCGAGTACGAGCGGCGGGACAAGGAAAAGGGCCCGGACGGTACCGAGGGATCTGGCAAGAAACATGGCGGCCAAGGAGGCCGCCGCGCCAAAGATAATCAACAAGAGAGGCCCGCCCGGGGCCGCGACAAGAAGCAGGAAGACGATGATCATGACGAGGACGACGAGTCCGGCGAACATGAGTTCCAGAAAGACATAAAGGCCATGTGTGTCGATGGTGGCGCCTCGCTGCATACATCCCACCGCCAACTCAAGCAGTGGGTGTGTGAGATCACCGCGGTGGAGCCATCGTTTGACGCACGAAAGCCGCTGAAATGGTCCAGCATGCCCATCATCTTCGACACCGAGGACCACCCTGACCGCACTACTGCGGTCGAGTGCTTGCCGTTGTTGGTTTCACCAACAATCCGCAACCTCAAGGTGACTAAGATGCTGGTTGACGCCGGGGCCGTCCTGAACTTGATCTCGCCCGTTGTGGTCAGAAGGCTGCAGATCCCTGATGGATACCTCGAGGAGATGGGTATGTTCCAAGGGGTTAACCCGGGGAGGAGCCAGCCAAAATGGAAGATCACGCTGCCCGTGACATTCGGAGGCGAGTTGAACCACAGGATGGAGAGGATTGTTTTCGACATAGCCGAGATCCCCTTGCCTTACAACGGGATCCTCGGCCGCCCGGTGCTAGCCAAGTTCATGGCGGCTTCACACTATGCCTATAACATGCTGAAGATGCCCGGGCCGATGAACATCATCACCGTCCCCTCTGACAAGAAAGATGCGCTGATCTACGCCGACCAACTCTACCGGGAAGCAGTTGCAGCAGCTGCCGCTAAGGCACCTGTTCCTGCCGACGGAGCCCCGGAGGAGAAGAAGACCGGCGAGACCCCTCGCACCCACTCCGGCAAGCGCACCTCTTCGGGCTGTCGCGGCTCCGTTGAGAACGTGCCAGAGAGCTCCGCCGGCAAGAGCAAGAAGTCCAGGGCTACACTAACAGAGACCAAGAAAGTGCCCGTCAAGGAGGACGGCACGGGAGGAGCTTTCACCATAAGCTCCACCCTCGACGACAAATAGGAAAGCGAGCTCGTCACCTTCCTGTGGGCGAATGTTGATGTGTTTGCATGGCAAGCCTCCGACATCCCCGGCGTTCCCAGGGAGGTGATTGAGCACCACCTTGCTGTCTGTCCTCACGCGCGGCCCGTCAAGCAGAACGTCAGGAAGCAAGCTCTAGAGAGGCAAGAGTTCATCACGGAGGAAATCAGAAAGCTAGAGGCGGCAGGCTTGGTGAGGGGAGTGCTCCATCCGACGTGGTTGGCCAATCCGGTAGTGGTGCGCAAGGCAAATGGGAAATGGAGGCTGTGTATTGACTACACAGACATCAATAAGGCATGTCCAAAGGATCCTTTCCCGTTGCCGCGCATCGACCAGATTGTTGACTCCACGGCCGGGTGTGACCTCTTATCGTTCCTCGACGCCTACTCGGGATACCACCTGATCTTCATGACAAAGGAAGACGAGGAAGAGACAACATTCATCACCTCATGTGGTACGTATTGCTTTTTACGAATGCCTTTCGGGTTGAAAAGTGCTGGCTCAACCTTTGCAAGAGCAGTCCAAATTGATTTTGAGCCCCAGCTACATAGAAATATGGAAGCTTATATGGATGACATAGTGGTCAAAACCAAGGACAAAGTAACGCTTGTGGAAGATCTGGAGGAAACATTCGGGAACCTGCGCAAGATCAACCTCAAATTGAACCCCGAGAAGTGTGTCTTCGGCGTTCCGTCCGGCAAGCTTCTCGGGTTCTTTGTGTCCCAGCGCGGGATTGAAGTAAACCCAGATAAGATCAAGGCCATCGAGCAGATTAAGGCACCCAAGCGGATCAAGGACGTGCGTCGGCTCACTGGCTGCATCGCTGCCATGAGCCAGTTCATCTCCAAGTCCATGGAGCGTGCCCTTCCTTTCTTCAAGATCTTGAAGAAAGCAGGTCCAGTGGAGTGGACCCCAGAAGCCGAGGCAGCGCTGCAGGATTTGAAGAAATACCTCTCCTCCACCCCAGTGCTGGTTGCGCCCAAACCACAAGAACCGTTGCTGCTCTATCTAGCGGCAACAAACTAGGTGGTTAGCGCTGCACTAGTGGCGCATAGAGAGGCCGACGAAAAGGCAGCGACAGCGGCAGAGCCAACATATGGCAGGCCGAAACCCTCTTCGGTAGGGCTCGATCCCGGCAAGATCGAGTCCCCGGCAGGGGCTGACGGCAGCGCAACAGGACGCACGCAGTCGGGTGAAGAGGCGCAGAAGAAGAAAATGGTGCAGCACCCAGTATACATCTTCAGATCCCTCTTGCAGGGGGCTAGGTCGAGGTACTCAGGTGTGCAAAAGCTGCTCTTCGGCCTCCTTATGGCCTCGAGGAAGTTGCACCACTACTTCCAAGCGCACGAGATCAGGGTGGTCACCCGCCTCCCATTGCAACGAATACTACACAACCCAGATGCAACGGGGAGGATCGTGGAATGGGCACTGGAACTGTCAAGTTTTGGTTTGAAGTTTGAGAGTAGCTCGACAATTCAGAGCAGAGTCTTGGCGGAGTTTGTTGCGGAGTGGACCTCAACGCCCGACGAAGAGGTACAGGAGACCACTCTTCCCGGCAAGGAAACAAGCTGGAACTGGATCATGTACATTGATGGTGCCTTCTCGCGGCAAGGCGCCGGTGCTGGTGTGCTGCTTGTCGCACCCACCGGAGAGCACCTCAAGTATGTCATTCAGATGCACTTTCCCCAGGAGATGTTGACCAACAACACCGCCGAGTATGAGGGTTTGCTTGCCAGTCTCAGGATTGCGGCAGACCTCGGAGTTAAGAAGCTCATCGTCAGGGGAGACTCACAGCTCGTCGTCAGGCAGGTCAACAAAGATTATCAAAGCCCGTTGATGGAAGCTTACGTAGATGAGGTGAGGCAACTGGAGGAGCGCTTTGACGGTATACAAGTGGAGCATGTCCCTCGGGCGGAGATACATTGCCGACTACCTGTCAAAGCACGCTGCCCTCAAGCTACCTGTGGAACCAGGTACCTTCGTGCTTTAGTTAACCCAACCATCCGTTGAGCCGCCGACTGGGCAGAACAAGTGGAGGAAGCTAGGCCCAGGCAACTACTTCCCCACCGAGCTCCCCGGAGCCGCCGGTGAAGATGTTGCCGTGGACGCCGATCCCGCCGCGGGGCAGCCAACTCCGACAGGACCTCAGGTCATGGCCATAGAGGCGACCGCTCCCGCGGCAGAAGAGATGCCTTTGGTCCTGCCGTCCGAGCCCTGTGATCCGCATGGGCGCAAGACACCGTCCGCTTCTTCAGAAGGGAGCTCACGAGGAGCAGGAAGAGGCAGAAAGAGTAGCCCGCCGGTCTACTTTGTACCATTTCGTTGATGACGTATTGTACAAAAGAAGACCGAATGGGGTGAAGTTGATGTGCATCTCCCGGGAGGAAGGACTAAAGCTGTTGGCAGAGATACATGGAGGCATATGTGGCTCCCACATAGGGTCGAGGGCCATTGCCGGCAAGGCCTTCCGGCAAGGTTTCTTCTGGCCCACCGCCCTCCAGGATGCGACGACACTAGTGACCAAATGTGAAGCGTGCTAGTTCCATTTGAAGGAGCTTCATCAACCACCTCAAGCCCTTCAAACTATCCCTCTCTCCTGGCCCTTCTCGGTCTGGGGGCTTGACATACTGGGCCCTTTCCCCAGTGTCATCTGGGGCTTCGAGTACTTGTACGTCGCAATCGACAAGTTCACAAAGTGGCCAGAGGTGGAAGCAGCGAGGAAGGTGACATCGCAGTCGGCCATCAAGTTCTTCAAGGGGCTAGTGTGCCGTTTTTCATCACCGACAATGGCACACATTTCACAAGCCACACCTTCGTGCAATACATTGAGGATCTCGGCAACATGGTCTGTTTTGCTTCCGTGGCACATCCACGGAGCAACGGCCAAGCGGAGAGAGCGAATGCTGAAGTCCTGCGAGGCTTGAGGACGAAGACTTTTGACAGGCTGCACAAAAGCGGGAGCCGCTGGATTGATGAGTTGCCGGCGGTTCTTTGGTCGATCAGAACGACACCAAATCGAGACATCGGCCAGACACCCTTTGCCCTGGTTTACGGGGCAGAAGCAGTTCTCCCCACGGAACTCATATATGGGTCACCTCGAGTGCTCGCTTATGACGAGCTTGAGCAAGAGCAGCTGCGCAAAGATGACGTAGTGCTCCTTGAGGAAGATCGTCTCCGGGCGGCTGTGAGAGCAGCGTGCTACCAGCAAGCCTTGCGCCGCTACCATAGCCGCAAGGTTCATGCCCGGAGCATTGAGGAAGGCGACCTTGTTCTTCGGCACATTCAGTCGGCCAAGAATTCCAACAAGTTGACGCCAAAGTGGGAAGGCCCTTATCGGGTAACACGAGTCACCAGGCCCGGCGCGGTCTGGCTGGAGACCAAAGATGCCATCCCAGTGAGCAACTCCTGGAACATCTAGCATCTTCGCAAGTTTTACCCATCAGGGGCAGCTGACGGGCCTCCCGGCAAGCCACCCTTTTGTACAAGCTTTGCCGGCAATGCATGTAACCCTTTGTACAGAGCTAGGCACAGACCCTGAGCATAAATAAATAAAGCGTTGGCGCCCTAAGTTATAGCATGCATGCTAGGTTGAGTCTCTTCCTTGGTTAGGGTTGATAGTGCTTAGCGACGGCTAACCCCTAGCTTAGAGGTCGAGTGCGCGTCTCTCTGTTCTTCTCTGTCTTCTTTGGTTCGCAGGGCACGTAAGTATTCTTGTCGAGCTGTTTTGGAAGAAAAGGAGCGGGCCGGCGCTCGGGCCCCAGCAAGCCAGAGTTGCCGGGGGCTGCAAGAACAAGGATCTCTCCGCGACAAGCCAAGATTTCCGGGGGCTGCAGATCCACATAAGTCCCTTATCCCCTATCATGCATTTCGATATGGACTGGGATACGTGAAACCCCGTTCTATCTCTGGGCTACCGTGCTCCCTATTTTCGGCACCCAAGGATTATCTCCTGGGTATGGATCTGGTCGTAGCCGCGGCAGCAGAGAAGGGGAACGAGGGGACTAAGCCCACCTCATCCCTGCCTCCGCCAAGGGCGTGAGAAAGGTCGAGCGAGGTGGGGAGATGGCAAGGCCTGTTGCGGGGCAAAATAAATGTTTGTCTTAAAGATGACAAGGATTCACCCCTTGCCGTGGGTTCCTCCCGCGAACGAAAATCCCGGCAAACATCCCTTTTTCATTAAAAAACATCCCGTACAGGTACTATTCATACGAAATGAAAAACATGAACAAGGGGATTACAAGTTCTAAAGCTAACAAAGGCCCGAAGGCTTACAAGACTAAAAAGATATAAGGTGCCCGTAATCCCTTTCTTGTCCCTCTCCTCAGGAAATGGAACAAGAAAGCAGAAGGGCAAAAGGGGCGCCTAGGAGAGGTATGAGTGGCAGAAGTCACCAAGAGAACATCTCGGTGGCCGTCCAAGGGCTGGATGGTGATGGCGGCGCCGGAGGTAGAGCTCGAAGACGAGGCCGCAGGACGCCAACACGCTACGAAGGCGTCGGTGCCCGCGTACTCCGACTTGACGGCCTTGCCGCTCATCCTCTTCCTCTTCCGCAACCTCCCTATGCCAGCCGCCCAAGGAGACGACCTCGAGAAGTTCAAGCAGCCGGCGACACGGATGATGGGGTCACCAGTGCCGCTCGGAGCGGCGCCTGACACCTAGTCGGACACGTCATCCTGCCGCCCGCTGCCTTTGTCATTGCTGCCATTGTCTTCCTCGCCACTCTCTCTTGAGGAGAAATCTTCATCATCGGAGGAGCTCTCTACGCAGCACCTCACGCGGGTCCCGAAGTGCCCAAAGATCTTGACGGAGAGGAGGTCACCCTCCATTAGTTTAAAATGGAGAGCGAGCCCATCCGTCAAGCGATGGAGGCGAGCGAAGGTCTTCCATCCTCGGTGAAGAAACATGACATGGGGGCGGGGAACTCGACGTCGACCCATGTTCCACTGTTCCCACAACCCGTCATGTGCAGCCGCAATGCCTGCGGCGGATCCAGCTCCATCTCCCGCGCAAATGGGGTCGGAAGGCGAAGGCGACGGCACGGCGGATGGCGCAGCCTGACGAAGAATTCGCAGGGGTTGTCCCTAGCGTGGCCCTCCATCGGAGGAAGGGCTGCTGGAGGGGCGAGGCGGATCTTCCGCCCCATCCTCCTCTCCCTCGGGCACCACGGCGGCCTCGACCTCACCCCCTCCTCCTTCCTCTAGTGGCTGTCTCCGCCACTACGAGCTCTTGGGTGGGAGTGACGCGTTGTCTGGCCGAAACCCTCGCCGCTACCGATGAAGCATCGCCGCGCCCCCTCGCCATGGCAGAAGAAGAAAGGAAGCAGGGATGGGGAGAGGCAGATGGCGAAAGGTTGAGAGGCACCGTCCCTCCCACTCCCCGCCTTATAAAGTGGTGGGGGCGAGGTTCGGCCGCCCCCTCACTACTGGAATCAGCTACTTTGCCATCTGCCAGCTCTTTGCCGTCTGCTAGCGGACGGCAAAGAAGCTCTTTGCCATCAGCTACCGAAAAGCAGACGACAAAGAAAGGGCTGACGGGAAAAGAGGCCTTTGCCATCTGCCGGCTCTTTGCCGTCACCGGTGGTGACAACAGAGAGAGGTGGCCCCACCCCCGCCTGCTTGGGGAAAACTTAACGCCCACCTCTTTGCCGCTCGCTAGCAAAGAGGAGATCAACTAACGGCCGCAACCCCCCGCGTTAATTACTCTCTTCTTCTCTCTCTCTCCCCGACGCCCGCCACCAGATCGATCCCCACCCACCGCCGCCCGCCGCCGCCCGCCCCGCCCCGGCCCCCGGCCCGTCCCGCCCGGTGCCGCGCGCCCCCGCCCGCACCAGCAGCCCGTCGCCCCACCACCCCGCCTTCGCCCTCACCCGCCGATGCCCCATCGCCCCACCACCCTCGGCCACCCGCCGCCGGCGCCCTACTCGCCATCGCCCGCCTTGCCTCGTCGCCCCACCACCACTCCGCCCCCCCACCCGTCGATGCCTCGTCGCCCCACCACCCTCCGCCCCACCTCTCCCGCCCGAACCCGCCGCCCGGCGCCGCCCCGCCGCCGCCGCCGCCACCGCCCGTCTCCGGTGCCGCCCCACCACCGCCCTCGCCGACCATCCCATTGCTCGGTGAGGGACTACTTATTTTTCTTCTTTTGTTTTTTCATTTTTTTTGTTGTTTAATTGTTAGTGTTAGTGTTAGAAAAGAATTAGAAGAAGTAGAAGAAGTAGAAGAAGTAGAACAAGAAGAAAAGAAAAGAAGTAGAAAAAAGATGAAAAAATAAAAAGAAGAAAAGAAGTAGAAGAAGAAGTGTCGGTGTCAAAACCGGCGGATCTCGGGTAGGGGGTCCCGAACTGTGCGTCTAGGCGGATGGTAACATGAGACAAGAGACACGATGTTTTACCCAGGTTCGGGCCCTCTTGATGGAGGTAAAACCCTACGTCCTGCTTGATTAATATTGATGATATGGGTAGTACAAGAGTGGATCTACCACGAGATCAAGGAGGCTAAACCCTAAAGCTAGCCTATGGTATGATTGTTGTAATGTATGTTGTGTCCTCTGGGACTAAAGCCCTCCGGTTTATATAGACACCGGAGAAGGCTAGGGTTACACAGAGTTGGTTACAATGGTAGGAGATCTACATATCCAGACGCCAAGCTTGCCTTCCACGCCAAGGAAAGTCCCATCCGGACACGGGGCGGAGTCTTCAATCTTGTATCTTCGTAGTCTTGGAGTCCGTGACGATGATAGTCCGGCTATCCGGACACCCCTAGTCCAGACTCCTCAAGAGCCCTGAACCAGGTTTCAATGACGATAAGTCCGGCCAAGATAATGTTCGGCATTGCAAGGCGGGTTCCTCCTTTGAATAATCGAGAGAAGATCATGAACACCGGATAGTGTCCGCTCTGCAAAATAGATTCCACATTCCACCGTAGAGAGAATAAAATGTACACAAGTCCAATCTGCTGACGTATTATGCGGCATGACATCACACCGCTACCAAGCCTTTACTTGAATCGTTTTTTATTATACCACCTCAAAGACTTTTAGCGGCGCGTTTCAGCTTGGCACGCCCCGTCAAGCGAGATCGTGTTCCCCTTATTCCGGGATTCTCATCAATACGGACGTGGGTAACCCAACCGCGCCATTGATAGTGGCGCTTGGGAGATAAGCGAGTTTTACCAGGCCGGTGGGGGACGCATAATCTTCGTCCGCCTATATATAAGGGATAAGGATTCACCTTCTCACCTACGTCTTCCTCCTTTGCTTATCCATCTCAGCGCACTCGAGCTCCAGCGCCCAAGTTCGCGCATCTCGCCTCGACCTTCTCCGACCATGTCCGGAGCAGGAGGCAAGTGGTTGGCCTCCACCATTAAGGAGGAGCACATCACCAAGCTGCGCAGCGCCGGATACCTTTCCGTTGACATCGCGCATTGGCTGCCCGACGAGGGGCAGCTCATCCCCACCCCGGGCCCCATGAGAGGGTCGTTTTCCTCCCCCACTTCCTCCGCGGACTGGGCTTTCCACTTCACCCTTTTGTCCGGGGGCTCATGTTCTACTACGGCCTGGATTTCCACGATCTGACGCCAAACTTCATCCTCAACATCTCGGCGTTTATCGTCATGTGCGAGGCCTTCCTCTGCATCCAGCCCCACTTCGGCTGTGGCTCAAGACCTTCAATGTCAAGCCGAAGGTTGTGAAGGGCACGCAAGCGGAATGCGGAGGCGCCATGTTGGGCAAGATGCCCAACGTCCTTTGGTTCGAAGGGGCCTTCATGGACTCCGTCAAGGGGTGGCAATCGGGGTGGTTCTACATCACCGAGCCGCGCGAACCCACGTGGGCGGCGGCCCCCGAGTTCAGATCTGGCATCCGTACGCAGCTCACCTCCTGGAAAGAGAAGGGCTTGTTGTGGGGTAATCCGGAAGCTGACGGGACTCGAGCCCAGTATCCGGCTGGTGAACAATAAGCTCAGGCTCGTCGACGTCTTCAAGTCATGCTCATCCGCCGGATCCTCTCATGCCAAGAACGGGCATTCAATCTGTGGGAGTTTGATCCAGAACAGCACCAGGCATTAAGCGGGCTCTTCGACACGACGTACGAAGGCGCTGGAGGGTGCTTGTTTAAGGCGCCGGTTTCCGTATCCGCGACGGAAGATCGCGGATTTCGCCGCAACATCCACCGACGAGGTAAGTGATTCTACCCTTTACGGGACACTTGTTAATAGTTCGACCCTAAGCGGGTTTTAATCTCCCTTTTCCTTCGACAGAATGGATGAAGAAGGCCGAGCAGCTCATCCGCCTGGCTCCCATGCCGAAGACCAGTGGGCCTTTATGCAAGGGGCTGTTGATTCGGCACCGCACGTGGTGCGCGAGAAGAAGGCCAAGAAGGTGGCCACGGGACTCGAAAGAATTCCCGTGTCAGGCGTCCGGACGAGGCGGACTCCTCCCCGAGCGAGGAGGAGGAAGAAGACTCTCTCCGGAGGAGGAGAGAGGAAAAGGAAGGCTTCCCCAACAGGGGAGGCCGAAGGGTCCAAGAGGGGGAGAACCATTCCCCCGGACAGCTCTGCCAACACCGCGTTGGCGACGAGGAGTGGCCTTCAAGGGCCAGGCCTCCGGCGAGATCGTAAGTATCCGGATCCCTGTATAATCCGAAATTTCTTTCGTGCCACATAATGCCTTTCTAATGCCGCATACTGCCTATAATCCGACCGACGATGATCTCCCTGCTTCATCGAGCGGGTCGTTGTCGGCATCGGATGTGAGTCCATCCCGATCGCTTCCACCTCGCGCCAACGAGGACGCCGAGTGGGATCCCGGAAAGGGACCCATCGGGAGGAGGCTCGGAGGCGCCGCAAGGCAGCCTCTGGACTATGCGCCGGACTCTGGCCGAACTGCGGTGGTTCCAGAGTCCGGCAGCAGCCCTTCGCAAGAAGGACAAGACCGTGACACCGGGCGGCCCTGTCCCAACCGGAGGCACCGTACAACTTGTTGGAGGCGCCAAAGGCGCTTCCATCGAGGAAAAACACCGCCTTTATTATGAGTGCGGTGATTCAAGGTCCAGCTTCGCCAAGAGCGGGCTGACCAGCTTCGCAGAGCCTTTAACAGTGCTTTGAGGTTAGAAGTTAAAATTGTGTAACGTAATACCGCATAGACAAGAGTCTCGATGCTCGGTTCGGTGTTCGGAAGAAAAGCGGACCGAGGATCTAAAAAGATATTCGCAGGTTGCTAATAAATTATGTCAATATGAGTTTGCAGGCTGTGCTGCTGACCTCTGCCGCACTGACTGTGGAGGTTGGTACATTAAAGCAAGATCTCGAGCGATCCGAGCGAGAGCTCGGCCATGCCAAGAGGCAGCTCGAGGACAAAGAAGGTGAGTAGCACCACTTTGAATTGTTACCTTACAGAAAAGGATTTTGGTTGCAATAAAATTAGCAAGGATAATATGGGTATTGCAGGGGCCACAAACGAGGTGGCAGCCTTGAAGGAGGCTGTGTCATGACGAACGCAGCAGGCCGCATGAACAGCAGCGACGAAAAGCAGGAGGCACAGTGCGGAAGCACGGCAAGAGCTCCAGGGTCTCATGGAGAAACATGAGAGCTTGAGCGTGACTCGAGACTCGAGAGTCCGAGCTTGCCTCGGCCTCGAAAGTGCCAAGTCCGCCAAGGCCGAGGCCCGTAAGGCCCTTCAGAGGTTGAAGATGTAAAGAAGATAGCGGCGGTAAGGCATTTTTCATGCAAAGCAAGCATGTTAATGTAAACTACGACACTTACCCGAATTCGAGCTCTCGAGGCGTTTGCAGATCTGCCAGCCGTTGTATCCGATGCACCGCATTTACCGTGGCCGGAGGGAGCTCAACGGAGAAGGTCTTCGTCTCGACTGCTGAGGCGGCCATCCAGTGCCCCCAAGCGACCAGTGAAGCAGCCGGCCAAACTCCACAAGGTAGCCGAGGAGGCCATGAAGGGCCTTATAGTCCGGTGGCTCGACAGGCCATGCACAGGAGCTACTTCACCTCGTCTGCGGCCGGTTGGTGGATCGTGCCCGGTGGAAGTCATCAAGCGCTCCACCAGATTGAAGGTGCTCGTCGGGCCCTTGCCCGCACAAAGGTGCACTGGGCAGGCTGGATGCGGAGAAGCTTCTCATCGACCCGCCGCCACCGGCAAGGAGTATCGACGCCGAAATGTATTATAAAACTGTCTGAAGGGAGCCCGCGATATTGGGGATGAATGCCCCGAGATGTAATTTTGAGTAAACTTCGCTATGTATTATCCTGCATAAGCTGAAAACTTTGTTCATATGCGCTTTAAGCGGCGCTTGTTTAATTTAAAATATTACCTTCAGGCGGCCGTTTTAAAAATCGAGAGATGGCAAGTCGTTGGCTTGACCCTCGAGCATGATCTTTGGGGTGTTCAGGATAAACTTGAGCATTCTTGTTCCCATTTTGGGTCCATCTAGGGAGGCGCTCAACACAACGAACAAGGCAACCGGACTTATAATGCTTGAACACTCTCCTTAGCCATAGAATTCTATAATTTTAAATTTAGTGAAGCCCCAGGTATTCGGAAGACCGAATCCGGGCGCTATCCACGCCTATGCGGACATTATCCGAACTTCGCTCAAGCGGCGTGAGTCTTTAAGGACCGAAAAGACCTCTCGAACAGCGACAGATCTCGCCTTATCATGCCGGTCAGTTTAGCTTTCTCCATCGAGCTCGCCCGGCTCAACCGGGCGCAATCGCGATGGTTCTCCAGGTGCCACCTTAGCCGCAGAGCGGGCGTAAGGCACCAAAACATGGGGCCGGCAAACCCAACTATTGACCCAAGACATGATTCGAGCCGATTCATATAATGCTATAAGTTCGGGTGCCGCACTTGTGAAAGTGTTAGGACTTATCACACCATAATGTGGGGAACATAAGCCCTCGGTGTATTAGGCCGCACCAAAATATCTGGTGCAAGATGTCATGTAATGAACATATATATGTAATAACGAGCAAGAAAGTGCTGCATTATTTATTAAAGGAAGTCTGCTATGAATGCGGACTGATACAAATAGTGCGGTAAGCAAGGGTTTTGGACTAGTTAAACATGTCCCCCTCTAGGGATTAGCTGCGGACTTGGTGTATACAATCAAATTTAATGCTCGTAACTGAGACCACCTGAGTGTTAGTCGCCGCATTCTTTCTTCCCCAGCTGTTGCATCATGAGTTCGGCAGGTTCACCGCCGGACAGGGCCTCTGGATAATGGAGTCCTGTGTATACAAAGAAGAAAAATAATAATAAGAAAGAGTCGCACACTTGCGAGCCCCTGGTGTGGTCGAGCCGCACTCTGGGTCTATTGTGGTCGTGCCCCTTCCCATACGCCCATGGTATCTCCAAAGCGTAATGATGTACACGGAGGGTTGCTCTTGCGATCGTGTGAGGGCGGGGGTTAGGGCCGCATTGCTACGCGTGCTCGGATCGTGCCAGGTGGTCTTGGTTGATGTTGCTCCAGGCGCGTTTGGCTGTATCCGGCCGTTTAACGGTCAAACTCGAAAATTGCCTTAAAAGGCTGCTCTGTATTTCGCGCGAGCATTGTATGTTCCTCCGTTCGGAGGGCGTTCCGTATTTCCGTTGACCGTGATGACTCCACGAGGGCTGGCATCTTGAGCTTGAGGTATGCATAATCGCGGCACCGCGTTGAACTTTGCAAACGCGGTTCGTCCGAAGCAGAGCGTGATAGCCGCTCGAATGGGACTATGTCGAAGATTAACTCCTCGCCCGAAATTATCCGGGATCCAAAGACCACTTCGGTGTGGTGAGCCTTTACAATTGGCTTCCACACCTGTATGACACCTTTAAAGGTTGTCTTTGTAGGTTTAATCCTTGAGGGTCTATGCCCATTTTGCGCCAGATATCGATAAAGCAGGTTCAAAGCTCTGCCGCCGTCCATCGTAACTCGTGAGGTGAAATCCATCGACGATTGGGTCTAGAACCAATGCGGCGAATCCGCCATGGCGTATGCTGGTCGGATGGTCTCTTCGATCGAAGGTGATCGGACAAGAGGACCATGGATTGAACTTCGGGGCGACTGGCTCCATCGCATATACGACCCTTAGTGCACGCTTCCACTCCCTCTTGGGTATATGGGTTGCGTAAATCATGTTCACGTCCGCACTTGTGGGGGGAAACCCTCTTGTCCTCTTTTTTTCGGCGGTCGGGTCTCTTCCTCGTCGTCGGTGTTTAGCCCCTTGTCATTTTTTTCGGCAATTAACTTGCCTGCCTGCTTGAACACCCAGCAATCTCTGTTGGTGTGATTAGCTGGCTTTTCGAAGTGCCATGTATCGGCATAAGCGGTCGAGTATTCGGTCCAAATTGGGCGGACCGAGTGGTTCTTTTGAATGGCTTCTTCCGCGACCAGGTTTAGAGCCTCGAATCCGGCGTTGACCGCCGTATCCTCCTTCGCCGCCGTTAATGCGGCGTTTATTTTGCTTCGACGCGACCTGCCATTGTGGTCCTTAGTATCCGGACCGCCAGAATTTTTACCGAGGTTGTTGTTTGCGAGCTAGCCAGCTATCCTCTCCAGCATAAGCGGGTCATTAATGATGTGAGGGCTGCCATTGATTTCGCTTTTCTGTCCCGGTGCCGGGCTAGCCACTCGTCACGGATGTTATGTTTGAAGGCTACGAGGGCCTCTGCATCCGGACAGTCGACGATTTGTATTTTCTTTGTCAAGAACCGTGTCGTAATTGTCCGGCGATTAAATCGCTGCTGAATTATGTGGCTTAGGTCATCGGCGTGCGGTGGCCGCACATACGCGTCTCTGGAAGTTGTCGAGGAATGCGGCTTCCGGTCTTCCCAACACCCAATTGACTCTCACGGCAAGCTGTTAAGCCAATGCCGAGCTGGTCCTTTAAGCTTGAGTGGGAGATACTTGATGGCATGGAGATGTCGCCGCGCGGGCCATATGGATGTGAAGGAGATAATCTTCAATCCAAACCGCGGGTCTGCAGTGCTGTCGTGAGATTCGATGTTCGGGTTTAAACCCTTGAGGATTTGATGATCCATTACTTCGTCGGTGAAGCATAGTGGGTGTCTGGCGCCTCTATATTTAGCAATATCACGGCGTAGCTCGAGAGGCGTTATCTGCTGTGTTGGCCCGGCGGGTTATTGTATCCGTAGCGACGGTATTCGTCGCGGGTCGTGGGGCGCCCTCGTGATCCGTAGATGGATCTGGATTGCCTTGCTTTGTCCTCCAATGCGTCTCGCAAGTCCGGCGCGTTCCCTCTTGGCTTCGTACTTTTGGAGCGATGCCGGGGTACGGTCTTGGCGGAGGGCCTAGATGCCTCTCTGTCGCGACCACGGGGTGGTCGGTCTACCATATCGTTGCTGGTGATGAATGTACGTATGCTTCCTCCTCTAGTCGGGGGAGCAACTTGCGTCTTGGGTAGCTTTTGGAGGGGCGCTCGAGTTTAAACTCTTCGGCCGCGAGGACCTCGGTCCATCGATCGGCCAGCAGGTCCTAATCAGCTTGAAGCTGCTGCTGCTTTTTCTTTAGGCTATTTGCCGTGGCGATAAGCCTGCATTTAAAACGCTCTTGTTCGACGGGATCCTCGGGCACGCATTTAATTCATCGTTGAGGCTTGCCTCGTCTTCGAAGGGAGGTATATAGTTATAATCCTCGACCTCTTCATCTGCCTCCCTCTCGTGAGGGCTTGCTTCTGCATCCTCCTGTGCTGAGTCTTGCTGGAGGGGATTATCTTCGGCACTTTATGGGGTATTATTATCTCCAGTGCGGAATCTCCATTCTTCTTTGTGGCGGGATTTAGAGCGGCGCCCGATGCCGGGCGCTTAGGGTGTTTCTTTAAGGAATCGCCTCCGCTACTTCTTCGCCGTCCCGTCTTTTGGGGTGTCCACCATGTATATGTCATATGGCGAGGTGGTCTTCGAGCCCTCAGAGGCGCTGGTTCTGTTAAATCTCCGGCATCATCGTCCATAGCGTCGATGTCTTGAGTCGTAGTCTAGCATGTCGGTTAGATCGTCGACAGTGGCTACAAAGTGGGTGGTGGGTGGGCTCTGAATTTCTTCGTCGTCCGTATCCCAACCATCCTGGCCATAATCTGGCCAGGACTCTCTCGATAGCGAGAGACGCTTTAGCGAATTTAGGATGTCGCCAAAGGGCGAGTGTTGGAAGATGTCCGCGGCGGTGAATTCCATAACCGGCGCCCAATCAATCAAATTCGATTGGCAGGGGCGTGGGAGGTTCGGAGTCCGGCAAGGAGTCCGGCACCTCGGAGTCGCGAGCTTCGCGAGGGACAAGGTTAGTGTTTGGCTCCATCGCCATGGGAGTTGGAGCCCCCGAGGCGGTGTCCAACCACCGGTCCTCGATCTAGGCGATCGGCTCCGGTCTAAGGGCCGGAGCGGATTCTTGTGCGGCCACCAAGGCACTGTTCGGCGGCAGAGCTAGATCATGCCCATCGTAATAGTGCGGCACGCTTGGCTGTGGTTCGAGTCTGTCGAAGATCAAGTCCCCGCGGATGTCGGCCGTGAAGTTTAGGCTTCCGAATCGGACCTGATGGCCAGGGGTGTAGCTTTCGATCTGCTCTAGATGGCCAAGTGAATTAGCCCGCAATGCGAAGCCGCCAAATACGAAGATCTGTCCGGGGAGAAAAGTCTCACCCTGGACAGCGTTGTTGATTGAAGATGCCATCGAGCCTATCGGTGACGACACAGAGGAACTCTCAATGAAAGCACCAATGTCGGTGTCAAAACCGGCGGATCTTGGGTAGGGGGTCCCGAACTGCGCGTCTAGGCGGATGGTAACAGGAGACAAGGGACACGATGTTTTACCCAGGTTCGGGCCCTCTTGATGGAGGTAAAACCCTACGTCCTGCTTGATTAATATTGATGATATGGGTAGTACAAGAGTGGATCTACCACGAGATCAAGGAGGCTAAACCCTAAAGCTAGCCTATGGTATGATTGTTGTAATGTATGTTGTGTCCTACGGACTAAAGCCCTCTGGTTTATATAGACACCGGAGAAGGCTAGGGTTACACAGAGTCGGTTACAATGGTAGGAGATCTACATATCCGTATCGCCAAGCTTGCCTTCCACGCCAAGGAAAGTCCCATCCGGACACGGGACGGAGTCTTCAATCTTGTATCTTCGTAGTGTTGGAGTCCGGTGGACGATGATAGTCCGGCTGTCCGGACACCCCCTAGTCCAGGACTCCCTCAAGAAGAAAGGAAGAAAAGAAAAGAAGTAAAAAAAGATGAAAAAAGAAGAAGAAGAAAAGAAGTAGAAGAAGTAGAAGAAGAAGTAGAATAATTATTAGTTAGGTCATATATTTTTCGATTTTGTTATGAAGAACATCACATATAATTGTGTTGATCGGGTAGATTTAAATGTGCAATTGTTTCATCGCTGCGAGGTTTGCTGTTCGACGACCTCGCCGTGCGTTTGACGAGCTCCGGCCCTTCGTTTGTGGGTGAGCACAAATGACATGTCCTTCTCCCCCATTAATTATTTGCTCTGTTCCGGTGTTCGTGCTGATGAAATTTGATAGCTAGCTATATATGTGTCTTGAATCATCAGTATGCGTAACCAATATGTGTCTCCCGTTCAAAAGCATCATAGTTATAAATATGCATGCATTTGCATATTTATAACCTTGATTCTTTTGAATTGTCCAACGCTATCCATGGACAGCCTGAGTATGTGTAGATTGGGTTCGTTTTCCCATATGCTTTGCTCCGGATCCGACGCATAAATTTTGTCGATGTTTCCCGTTGTTCTCCGGTACACATCCTCTCTGCTCATTGCGAGTAGACGTGTATCGAGAGAACAGCGGGAGGTGCTGCTGAAATTTTAAGGCGGATCCGGAGCATAGCATGGAAAATGAACCCAATCTACACATACTGTGTGAGATTAGGACCTATCATTACCTATTAGAGTGTAGGTTGGATGGACGTAATAAAATTGACAAAGTAGATCAACTGATGAATATATACATGGTGAATTATATATATAATTGTTGTGTGTCCAGAGCTCGAAAGTCAAGATGAGTGAGCGTGCGTGGATGTATACCGTCACACCGGTCGAACAAATGGAGTCTGAATGGATCACAAAACCAAGGGGTTTGTGCAAGCCGCATTGTAAATGGCCGAGGAAAACTGGTGCCCTGTTTCCGTTCTTGGCAATCGGGAAAAGAGGACAGAGGCTGAAATGGGCAAACACCTGCAGAAGAATGGTTTTACGCCCGATTATATGGTGTGGACATTTCATGGTGAGTCTGCCCAACGTGACCGAGCTGAGGTGGATCGTCGTCGCACCGACGAGCATGGTACCGGGATGGAAAACATGGTGCAAGACTATGATGATGCTCGGGATTCGGACGAGGAGATGGAGGAATCTGCAAAGGCCTTCAATGAAATGTTGGAGTCTTCAAAACGTCCGCTCCACGAGCACACTGAGCTTTGTCATTTGGATGCCATCTCACAAGTAATGGCTCTGAAGGCTCAGTTCAACTTGGGCAGAGAATGCTACGACGCAATTATGACAGTATTTGGACGCTTTCTACCCAAAGGCCATGTAATGCCTGCAAACCTGTACCAGTCGGACAAAATCCTCCATGCACTGAAGATGCCCTATGAGAAGATACGTGCCTGTGAGAAAGGATGTGCCTTATTTAGGCTTGACTATGCGGACTTGAACTATTGTCCCATTTGCAAGTCTTCCAGGTATATTGTGGTAGACAACGGTATAGGTGAGAAGACATAGACCAAAATCCCCATTAGTGTTCTTCGGTATATGCCAATCATACCAAGACTTCAACATCTTTTCATGGTCGAAGAGATGGCCAGACAGATGACATGGCACAAAATCGGAAAAAGAACCGAACTAGATGCAGATGGGAATCTGATGATGGTACACACATCAGATGGTGTTGCGTGGAAAAAGTTTGATGAATTACATGCTGACAAAGCGGCATATCCGAGGCATCCTCGAGTCGGCATCAACACGGATGGGTTCAGTGTGTTTGGTATGACGGCAGCCCAATACAGTTGTTGGCCCGCATTTGTCTTTCCACTCAATCTCCCCCCCCGGACAGATTGTGCAAAGAAAGAACATTTTCCTAACGTTGATAATTCCAGGGCCCAACTATCCAGGGAAAAATATGAATGTGTACATGCAGCCCCTTAAGGACGAATTGCAAGAAGCCTGGGATAATGGGTTCAAGACATACGATGCCTATAGCAAACAAAACATCATAATGCGTGTCTGGTACATGTACCCGATGCATGACTTGCCGATGTATGCGCTATTCGTTGGCTGGTGTGTGCATGGAAGGTTCCCGTGCCCCACATGCAAGGGAGCTCTTGAGTTTTGTTGGCTTCAGGCCGGTCGCAAGTTTTCTTGCTTTGACATGCATAGATAGTTCCTGGATCCTCGCCATAAGTTCAGGAAAGACAAGAAGAACTTCATCAGAGGTAGAGTTGTAAAAAACTCTGCACCACCTACGTTGACAGGCCAATGCACTGGATCGCTTAAACGCTCTCGAGCGGATCCAGGCGTCGAGGTACTTCAAGGGGTATAATTCTAAGCACGCCTGGACTCACAAAACATGCTTATGGGATCTGCCTTACTTTAAAGACCTCCTTTGCCCACACAACATCGACGTGATGCACACTGAGAAGAATATCGCCGAGGCACTTTTTGTTGGAAATATGAGCAATTTACCGAATGATCTTAATAACAGAAATACTAGATAAAGCATGAGTAGTATAGCAGTGATAAAACAAGTCATGCGATTTGACAAAGTGAAGGTAAATAACATCTGCATATATGATCTAGAACCGATCATCTCTTGAGCAGACAAAAGATCAAGATGCATATGTGAGGTAGATCCTAACATGTGTAGGGCAAACACTAGAACAAGAAACTGTAGCAGAACCTCCAATAGAAAGGGGAGAAACACGTACGTGACAGCTGCAGGAGCAGAGGCACTGTACTTGGGGTCGGTGTCCTCCATGTCGTCGAGGAGGTTGTCGACGTTGGGGAAGTAGTCGTCGAAGTCCGGGGCGTCCGTGATGTCGAAGTCAGTAGTCGTGCAGAGCGCTCCCCAAAAACCTTGTCACCCTTCTCCCGTACAGGACTCAAAAGGTGCGGTTTCAGAGGCCTACTGTCCCGACTCGCGGTGCATGCCGCAAGCCGGGATGAGGAAGACAGCAGCATCGCAGAGATTGGAACCGGTGGCGAGAGGAAGGAGAAGTTCTGGTGCGTCTCGCTGAGAGGAGCGACCTTCATTTTATAGGCGCAAGAGAAGGAGGCGAGAGGGCAGCGCCATGAGCTGAAGGGAACGAGGGAGATGAAATGAACAGACAGCAGTCGAAGGGTGCAGCGTTTGTATTCAATGTCCACTACAGCAAAATCTTTTCAGCTTCTGAGTGACCTTTCGTATACGCGTAGTGCATGGCAAAAATTTAGACATCGGCTCGACTCATTCCCGAAACCCGCGGCGCGTCGTGACGAGGCGAGGCGTGGCGTGGCAAGGCGTGTGGCGGAGGAGGAGCGCGCGTGGACGTCCCTCTTGTTCTCATGCTCATACAAGTGGGGAATGAGCCTCCCTTATAAAGAGGTCCAACCCCCTCTAAACTAGCAATGTGGGACTAAACTTTAGTTCCACCTCTTGCCTTGCACGAATGGGCTGCGTGGGCCTCTAGGATTTATTAGGAATTTCTGAAACTGCTATTGGGCTAGGCCCAAAATAGACAAAATTCCAGCAATTCCCCACCAGATCGCAGAGGCACACAAAATTTGCTTTTGGTTCCAAAACACTGCTTTATATACCGATGCTGCGGTGGAGACTGTTAAGTTGAACTTCCACCTAGAACTCTATGCTACACTAGTAAGCAACTTGAACAGTGGACTGGGCCTTGAACTGCAAGTTTTCTGCGAATCTAGTTTCACACAAAGCCTTGACCGATACGTGGCTACCGTGGGTCTTCCCCACGGGTGGAGCTTATGTGTCATACTCCGAGACCTTTCATGAGTTTACTAGAGAGAACCCTACTCTCATAGATTGCGACGTTTTAACAATCAGACTCATATAGGTGCGTTCTTTGAAAGATGTTCTGCAGGACAACATCTTTGCTTCAAAGAGCCACTTAGAACACATTAAGATATACATCAACCTGCCATGCAGATTAGGAGAGTATTGCATCTTCATGGAGTGGTATTTTTAATAGTAAGGGTACTCTCCTCCCAGTTGACCAACAAATTGTCTTCCACATCTAATTCACGGGATCTCCGATCACAAAGAATAGGTTACCACTGTGAACAACTCAAATTGTGGGTCTCATACCCATCTCCCTCGATGCATTATCTATCACATTACGTGATAGACCCTTAGTGAAAGGATCTGCCAGATTTTTAGATGTTTGGATATAATCCAATGCAATAACTCCGGAGTTTTTCATTTTCCTGACAGACTTTAACCTTCTCTGAACGTGTCTTGATGACTTCATGTTATCCTTTGAGCTGTTCACTTTCATGATCACAGTTTGATTGTCGCAGTTCATAAGGATACCCGGTACAGGTTTCTCAACTACCGGCAAGTCATTCAAGAGCCGGCGAAGCCAATCTGCTTCGACCATAGCTGTATCTAGTGTTGTGAGTTCTGCTTCCATTGTTGACCTCGTTAAGATGGTCTGCTTGCAAGACTTACAAGAAACAGCGCCACCTCCATGAGTGAATACATATCCGCTCGTGGCCTTTATCTCATCTGCATTTGAGATCTAGTTTGAGTCACTATTCCCTTCAAGCACCTTTGGGTGCCCAGTGTAGTGAATTCCATAATCCACAGTGCCTTTCAAATAATCCAATGCACATCTCCTAGTTTTGAGATAAAACGACTCAGTTTGCTAACAGAAAAAGAGATGTCGGGTCTTGTAGCACTGGCTAAGTACATAAGCAAGCCAATAATCTGAGAATATTTCAATTGGTCTCTAGCAATTCTTTGATTCTTTCGAAGCAACACACTAGCATTATATGGTGTTGGAGAGGGCTTGCGATCCTTTGTAAAAGCGACTCAAGATCTTTCCACATAGTGAGATTGAAGCAATGTAATCCCACCATCATCGTCTCTCAATAACTTGATGTTCAGAATGACATCAGCCACTCCTAAATCCTTCATCTCAAAACAGCGAGATAGGAAATCCTTGACCTCCTTAATAACATTGATTTGTTACGAAAATCAGTATGTCATCAACATACAATCAAAGCATAACTCCCTTGCCCCCACCATGGCGATAGTACACACATTTGTCGACTTCATTCAAAACAAAGCTGCAGGTTGTTAAAGTTCTTTCGAACTTCTCATGCCCTTTGTTTGGGTGCTTGCTTGAGTCCATACAAAGATTTCACAACTTGCACACTTTCCCTTCCTGACCATCTATTACAAACCCACCTGGTTGTTCCATATAATTTTCCTCATCCAACTCTCCATTTAGGAAAGCAGTCTTAACATCCATTTGATGAACAAGAAGACCAGGTGAGGCAGATAGTGAAAGTAAAACTCGAATAGTGGTCAGTCGAGCCACAGGTGAGTAAGTATCAAAGAAGTCTTCACCTTCCTTTTGGGTAGCCGAGCCTTGTACTTTTCGATAGTACCATCAGGCCTAAGCTTCTTCTTGAATACCCATTTGCATCCTATAGGTTTGCACCCATAAGGGCAATCAGTTATCTCCCAAGTTTCATTCGCCAAGATGGAATCCATCTCGCTATGAACCGCTTCCTTCCAGTAGTCAGCATCTTCCGATGCATAGGCCTCCGAAATAGAACTGGGAGTGTCATCTATGAGATACACAAGAAAATCATCACCAAAGGACTTTGCAGTCCTCTGTCTCTTGCTCCTAGTAGGAACTTCATTGTTCTCCTCCACAGGACTTTCAAAGTGTTCCATCGAAATGGCAGGTTCGGTAATTGTAACTGGTTCCTGATTCGATGAACTAGGCATCTCCTGATTAGATGAGGTAGCCATATCCTTCATGGGAAAGATATCTTCAAAGAAAGTCGCATCATTCGACTCCATGATCGTACCGACATGCATATCAGGTACCTCAGATTTTACAACCAAGAATCTATAGCCAATGCTATGAAAAGCATATCGAGAAAACACAATCCACGCTTTTGGTCCAAGCTTCCGCTTCTTTGGAATTGGAATATTGACTTTAGCCAAACAACCCCATGTTCGCAGATAAGAGAGTTTTAATCTTTTCTTCTCCCATTCCTCGAATGGAGTTATCTCTTTTTCTTTGTGGGGACTCGATTTAGGACATGACATGTCATCAATATCGCCTCCCCACCATGCCTTGGAGAGACCCGATGTGTCTAACATGGCGTTAACCAAATCAATTAGAGTACGGTTCTTTCTTTCGCCACCCCATTTGGTGAGGTGAGTAGGGGGCGTCCTCTCATGGATTATACCATGTTCCGCACAAAAAGCATCAAATTCATTGGAAAAATACTCCCCACCACGGTCGGACCTAAGCCTCTTTATTTTTCGATCAAGTTGGTTTTCCACTTCAGCTTTATAGATCCTGAAAAAGTTCAAAGCCTCATCCTTAGATTTCAGAAGATACACACGGCAGTATCTAGTGGAGTCGTCAATTAATGTCATGAAATATTTATTTCCACCTTTTGTCAAAACACCATTCATTTCACATAGATCTGAATGTATAAGTTCTAGTGGTGCAAGATTTCTCGTCTCCGCAGTCACGTGAGACTTACGAGGTTTCTTAGCTTGCACACACACTTGACACTTAGATCCATTGACAGTGGTGAAACTAGGGATTAAGTTCAACTTCGCTAGTCGCGACATGCAACCAAAGTTACAATGACAAAGACGTGAATGCCACACATTTGATTCACTATTGTTGCAAATATGATTAACAAGTTTATTGCAAACGTCTGACAAGGATAAATGAAACAAGCCTCCTGACTCATAGCCTTTACCAACAAAGGTTCCATACTTGGATATTACAAATTTATTCGACTCAAAGACAAGCTTATAGCCATCTCTACACAGAAGAGATCCGCTAACAAGATTTTTATTGACGGAGGGGACATAATGCACGTTCTTCAGCCGCACGATCTTCCCCGAAGTAAACTTCAGAGCGACCATGCCAACACCACGAACAGAAGCACTTGAACTATTGCCCATTAGCACGGATGAAGTCCCTGCGGTCTGATAAGATGAAAACATGGAAATATCACCGCATACATGCACATTAGCACCCGTGTCAATCAACCAATCAAGAGAATGACATACTGAAAGAATAGTGGAAAATATACCATACCCAACATCCTTCATGTGAGTGTCTCCAATGACAATATTAGCGGTCTTGCCGCCTTTCCAAGGATGACACTTGTCGTAGCGATTAGGGCAACTTGGAGCGCAATGATCAGGATCCCCCCACACATGACAAACACCTTTCTTCTTGTCATTCTTCTTCTTGAAGTTCGTGTGCTGCACAGCCTTGTTCTTCCCATCAAACTATGCTTTACCACCAAGCTTGCCCTTGTTCTTGAACTTGTGGGACTGGAAGTTTTTCTTCTGTACCAAATTGGCACTAGATCCTCCCTCAATACCTCGAGCACGTGTGTCCTTTGCTCTCGCCTTTTCTTCCACATCAAGAGTACCAATGAGATCCGAAACGGAAAACTCCTGTCTCTTATGCTTCAGTAAGGTAGCAAAGTTCCTGCATGAAGGAGCAAGCTTAGTGATGATACCCCCGACAACAAACTTGTCTGGTAGCATGCAATTGAAGTGCTCAAGTTCTCTAGAAAATGACTGTATCTCAAGAGCCTGCTCAACCACGGAGCGCTCTTCTCACGTGACTGCGGAGACGAGAAATCTTGCACCACTAGAACTTATACATTCAGATCTATGTGAAATGAATGGTGTTTTGACAAAAGGTGGAAATAAATATTTCATGACGTTAATTGACGACTCCACTAGATATTGCCGTGTGTATCTTCTGAAATCTAAGGATGAGGCTTTGAACTTTTTCAGGATCTATAAAGCTGAAGTGGAAAACCAACTTGATCGAAAAATAAAGAGGCTTAGGTCCGACCGTGGTGGAGAGTATTTTTCCAATGAATTTGATGCTTTTTGTGCGGAACATGGTATAATCCATGAGAGGACGCCTCCCTACTCACCTCAGTCAAATGGGGTGGCCGAAAGAAAGAACCGTACTCTAATTGATTTGGTTAACGCCATGTTAGACACATCGGGTCTCTCCAAGGCATGGTGGGGGGAGGCGATATTGACAACATGCCATGTCCTAAATCGAGTCCCCACAAAGAAAAAAGAGATAACTCCATTCGAGGAATGAGAGAAGAAAAGATTAAAACTCTCTTATCTGCGAACATGGGGTTGTTTGGCGAAAGTCAATATTCAATTCAAAGAAGCGGAAGCTTGGACCAAAGACTATGGATTGTGTTTTCTCGGATATGCTTTTCATAGCATTGGCTATAGATTCTTGGTTGTAAAATCTGAGGTACACGATATGCATGTCGATGCGATCATGGAGTCGAATGATGCGACTTTCTTTGAAGATATCTTTCCCATGAAGGATATGGCTACCTCATCTAATCAGGAGATGCCTAGTTCATCGAATCAGGAACCAGTTACAATTACCGAACCTGCCATTTCGATGGAACACTTTGAAAGTCCTGTGGAGGAAAACAATGAAGTTCCTACTAGGAGCAAGAGACAGAGGACTGCAAAGTCCTTTGGTGATGATTTTCTTGTGTATCTCATAGATGACACTCCTAGTTCTATTTCGGAGGCCTATGCATCGGAAGATGCTGACTACTGGAATGAAGCGATTCGTAGCGAGATGGATTCCATCTTGGCGAATGAAACTTGGGAGATAACTGATCGCCCTTATGCGTGCAAACCTATAGGATGCAAATGGGTATTCAAGAAGAAGCTTAGGCCTGATGGTACTATCGAAAAGTACAAGGCTTGGCTGACCACTATTCGTATTCAATGTCCACTACAGCAAAAACTTTTCAGCTTCCGAGTGACCTTTCGTATACCCGTAGTGCGTGCCAAAAATTTAGACATCGGCTTGGCTCATTCCCGCAACCCGCGGCGCGTCGTGACGAGGCGAGGCGAGGCGTGGCGTGGCGTGGTGAGGCGGGCGGCGGAGGAGGAGCGCGCGTGGATGTCCCTCTTGTTCTCATGCTCATACAAGTTGGGAAGGAGCCTCCCTTATAAAGAGGTCCAACCCCCTCTAAAGTAGCAATGTGAGACTAAACTTTAGTTCCACCTCTTGCCTTGCACGAATGGGTTGTGTGGGCCTCGAGGATTTATTATGAATTTCTGAAACTGCTATTGGTCTAGGGCCAAAATAGACAAAATTCCAGCACTTTTTGGTACATTGTTCGGTATAGATGGGAAGTCAAAGGATAATACTAAGGCTAGAGTCGATCTGGAGGCGCTATGTGATAGGCCGTTACAAAACATGAAAGAACCGGAAGGAAGCGAGAATCGGGCGAAGCCAAAGGCATGGTTCAATCTTGGAAGGCCAGCTATGAGGGAAATTATCTTGTGGGTGAAAATGCAGTTGATGTTCCCCGATGGGTATGTAGTGAATCTAAAGAGGGGAGCGAGTCTTGATAAATTGAAGATATTTGCTTGTCAAGAGTCATGATTGGCACATATGGATTGGCGGGTAATGCGGTGATGTTGCGTGGCTTCATCCACGAGGATGAATGGCTAATCTTGGCAGAACTTAGCTATTTCTTCCGTGTTCTTTGTGCGAAAGAACTATCGCTGGCGTGCTAGAAGAAATGGAAGAGTTGGTGCGGAGTTGATCGCAAGTTAGAAGATCTTTCCACGGGCTTCTTTAATCGGTCAGCATTTGATTTTGCATCTCCCGACCGAGGCAAGATTGGGGGGGGGGCCCATGCAAAGTCGTTGGTGCTACCCAACTGAGAGGATGCAGAAGACGCTTCGAGAAAAATGTAAAAATAAACGTAGAATTGAAGTATCGATGGCTGAGGCATTCATCAATGAGGAGGCGGCAAACTTCGTGACAGCACACTACGAAGCCGAAAATCGTCATTTGCATAATCCGAAGCCTCGATACAATGCTGACGAGCCTAAAAAGGGTGGATCCAACCTCAGCCTATTCAAAGGGAATCTCGCACCAGCCAGTGTTTCAAATCCAGTATCTTTGGATAACGAAGAATGGGGGACCATTACATTGTATATCTTCAACAACCTGATAGAAGTGCGGCCGTACATTGAGTAAGTTCTCGGTACATTGTTTCGCAACTTCTATTTCCTTTGAACTGCTCTTATTCCTGGATATTTCATACAGTCGATACGTCGCCCTATTCTCGTATGGAGCGGTGATCCAAAAGGATTCCGTCAAAGAGTATGAGCTTCTCGCAAATCAAGGAGGCGCCTATCCCGGTTTCATCTCTTGGTTCAAACAAACGGTAATTTCTATTAGACAATTTCATTTCATTCACTAATTTGTGCGTAATGCAACAATCCTTTCATATTAAACTTGTAGGCTAATTCAGATTCTATGGACGCCGAGTTGAGACAAGTCGCTAATGGTTCTGACTATAAGGTCCGTTCAACGGGTATCGCTTTCGTACCTATGGCAAAGAGCTATCTATGGCCGACCGAAAGTCTACAAATTGTTGTGTATCTGCTATCGGCGAAGGAGGTACTGAGTATTATGGGAGAGTTGAAGCAATTTATGAAGTTCTATTCTATGGTGAAAACCCACCGAATGTCGTAGTCTTCAAATGTTATTGGTTTCAGCCGAATGAGACTAAAAGGACTCATGAACCTATAGGGCTAGTTGAAATCAACCAAAGCACCCATTTAGATGTTCCTGATGTCTATATTACGGCTCAACAGGCGACCCAAGTATTCTATCTACCGTGGGCCTGCCAAACTAATCCAAATCTGAAAGGTTGGGATGTCGTTTATGAAGTGCCGCCACGTGCTAGACTATATCCCCCAAAGGAAGAGGATTATGAACCTCACATTAACCCAGACACATATGAAGGAGAATTCTTCCAAGAGACACGTATTTCCAAAAAGCGTTTCAAGAACCGCTATACTTCACCACAAAACATTGAAGTAGACAGCGAAAGTGAATCCCACATCACCCTAGAGGAGGAACAAGAAGAGCCGGAACAAGAAGAGGTTACTGCTGCGGATGACCTGTCAATGCTTGACCGATTATGTAAAGGTGGCCTTCCACATGTTGGTGCCACTGAATCCTATGAGCCCGTCATTGATTATAGTGATGATGATGATTATGCATTTATTGATGATACTGATCGAGATTATTAGTAGTGTCAGGTATTCAATTTTTTTATGTTGTACTTGATGATGATACACTTAAGTGATATACATATTATTATTCATGTCGGTATTTTTTTTATGTTGTACTAATTTCGTTTACTCTTTGTCATGGCAGGTGTTGAAAGATGGAAGGGGAGCCAACTGAGGCCAAGGACAACCGTGCCCAAATTGAAGGTGTGCCACACCATCAAGGTAACTCCATCTTATATCAGTCCGAGCAGAACTGGGTATGTGGTTTGCTTCATGATTAATGCAATTCATTCATCATGCTAGCTTGAGCCCTTTAATTACAAATTTACTTTGTTTCCCTCTTTTAGGAATGCTACAATAAGACGGATAAGGTGCCAGAGGGGTACGACCTGTATGCCATGGCCCACGCTGCCTCTTACAAGCAAGTCAAGGGGAAGGCGAGGAAAGGGGAGGAGTTTAACCCGAGCCAGATTCCCATTGATCGAGGCGGTGATGATATCGGTGGCGGGAGGTCCGTGGCTCCATAGCCATTGATCGAGATTGCTCCGAGACCACGATGAGTTTAATTTGAATGGGCGTTACTTGCTAGTCTTTACATTTGAGTGTCATCATGCTAATGAAACATTGGAAATGATCTTTGGTGCAACAGAACCCGCACAAGCATCACATGATCCTTCTCCGACTCTTGCACGAGCCACCCGCTCCTACACCTCCATGATCAAGGTAAGTTTCTCTAGTTTTTTCCTTAACAAATGCATAAAGACCTAGACTTAGCTTTATTTCCTCCAATATGCTTACCTTAATGACCTAGAGTTAGCTTCTTTTCCTCCAAAATGACTTAATAAGCTTACTGACCTCCAAAACCAGCCATTTTACCTAAGTTAGCTCTAAAACGATCTCTACTTAGCTTTGTTTCCTCCAAAATGACCTAAGTTAGTTATAATATGCTTAGTTAACTAGGTTTGCTCAATAATGACATGTACTTAGCTTACTTATGTAAAAAACGGCATAATTAGCTTAGTTAGCTCATAAACGATCCATTTTACCTAAGTTAGCTCTAAAATGACCCATTTAACCTTAGTTAGCTCATAAATGATCCATTTTACCCAAGTTAGCTTTAAAATGACCCATTTTAACTAGATTATCTCCAAAATGATCCATTTTACCTAGATTATCTCCAAAATGATCCATTTTACCTACGTTAGCTCTAAAATGGCCCATTTTACCTACGTTAGCTCCAAAATGACCCATTTTACCTACGTTAGCTCCAAAATGACCCATCTTACCTACGTTAGCTCTAAAATGACCCATTTTACCTACGTTAGCTCCAAAATGACCCATTTTACCGACGTTAGCTCCAAAATGACCCATTTTACCTATGTTAGCTCCAAAATGACCCATTTTACCTACGTTAGCTCCAAAATGACCCATCTTACCTACGTTAGCTCTAAACTGATGCATTTTACCTAAGTTAGCTCATAAACGATCCATTTGACCTAAGTTACCTCATAAACGATGGCGTGCTTCTTCTTCTAGTCTTCTTCTTCTAGTCACCTTTTCCTAACTTTCTTATTTGCCATTTTGCAGATTTCATTCACTTCTCGGAAGCTAGCTTACTATGATGGAGTGCTTGTTTTTTTATTTCATTCTCTTCTAGTATTCTTCTAGCTTGCTATGATGGAACTTGCTATCTTGATGAAACTTTGCATTGTAATATGTATGTGCAACTTCCTAATGGTTGCAACTTATGTGTATGTGCAACTTGCTATGTATGAATGGATGGAACTATATATGTATGTACGATGAAACTTATGTGTTGGATATGTCATATGTTTGCTGTTAAATAGCCCTGTGAAATATATCTATATATGTCACATATATTTGCTGTGAAAATGGTTGGATTTAAAAAAACAGAAAAAAGAGCCAATATGCAGGCTCTTTGCCGCCCGCCACCGACGGCAATGGGCTCTTTGCCAACAGCCACGGACGGCAAATAAGACACGTGGCAACCAACTGTGCTTCCTGGGAGCTGACCCATTTGGTCAGTTTGCCTATAGTGGTAGATGACAAAGAGCAAACAATTTTGCCGTCAGCAGCGGACGCCAAAGGCCTGCCGTGTAGTGACATCTAGCTGACATCATACGGCGGACAGCAAAGGCAGGACAAATTTTGCCGTCAGTGGCCGATGGCAAAGTCCTGCCGTTAGCCACCTAACGGACTAACAACGAATTTTTTGTCGTCCGTGTTCTTTGCCGTCCGCTGCTGATGGCAAAGGCCCCTTTGCCTTCAGCCATCGAAAGCAGACGACAAAGTAGCTCTTTACCGGACCTTTCTTTGCCGGAGCCTGTTGCCGTCCGTGGCGGACGGCAAAGACCTTTGCCGTCCGCCATTCATGCCTTTGCCGTCCGCCGTGGCGGACAGCAAAGTAGCTGATTCCTATAGTGCCTCTCGACCAATCCGGCCTCTTGAAGTGACAGCGAATGGGGCCGTCGACCGCCCTCCTCGGTCCATTGAAGGCGCGTGGGAATCGACCCACACGCGCACGACTACCCATGACCCCTGCGCCTATCATTCGCTCTGCATGCAGCGAACGTGGCGCAAGGGGTGGGCACAATGGGACGCGTGGAGCAGCGGTTCGAGCAAGGGCGATAAATGGGGCGGCCTGCGGTCTCAAAGAGACACGCAAGCCGCCTCTTCTTGCCCACCGCGAGGTGGCGCCAAAGATGCCCACGTCATGCGCGCACAGCCCCCGTCAGCGCGTTCAACGCGGGTCGTGGAAGCACGGCAGAACAAAAGCGTGGCGCGGTGAAAATCGCTAGCTGCGCACACCATTACGTGCTGGCCCAACAACATCTTTGCGCTTATGTGGCCCGGGCCGGGGCTCTGTCGGTGTCGAAAGTAGGGGCTCTGCTTTTGACCCATTTACTCGTGCACAGGCAGTCAGAGCCTCCCGCCACGGCCATGTTGGGGAACGTAGTAATTTCAAAAATTTTCCTACGCACACGCAAGATCATGGTGATGCATAGCAACAAGAGGGGAGAGTGTTGTCTCGTACCCTCGTGAGACCGAAGCGAAGCGATCTGGCGTAGAGAAGTAGTCGTACAATCTCCTCGCGATCCGACCGATCCGGCGCCGTTACTCCGGCGCCCGAGTTCTTGACACACATACAGCTCGATGGCGCTCCTCGGGCTCCAATCGAGAGAGCTTCGGGAGGAGAGTTTCGTCGACCTGACGGTGTGGTGGCGATCTTGATGTTCTACCAGTAGAGGCTTCGCCTAAGCTTTGCGGCGATATGACCGAGGTGGAATATGGTGGAGGGGGCACCGCACGGCTAAGGAATGATCCGTAGATCAACTTGTGTGTCCTAGGGTGCCCCCTGCCTCAGATATAAAGGATCAGCGGGGTGCGGCGGCCTTGGAGGAGGCGCGCTGAGGAGTCCTACTCCCACCGGGAGTAGGACTCCCCCCCTAGTTGGAGTAGGATTGGGGGGGGAAGAGGGAAGGGGGCGCCGCCCCCCTCTCCTTGTCCTATTCGGACTAGGGGGGAGGGGGCGCGCGGCCTGCCCTGGCCGCCCTTCCTCTTCTCCCTCGTGGCCCACTAAGGCCCAATAACCCCGGAGGTTCCGTAACCCCGGTGTTCGGTAAAATCCGATTTCACCCTAACCATTCGAACTCAAATATAGGCTTCAATATATCAATCTTTATGTCTCGACCATTTGAGACTCCTCGTCATGTCCGTGATCACATCCGGGACTCCGAACTTCTTCGGTACATCAAAATACATAAACTCATAATATAACCGTCCATCGAAACCTTAAGCGTGCGGACCCTACGGTTCGAGAACAATGTAGACATGACCAAGACACGTCTCCGGTCAATAACCAACAGCGGGACTGGATGCCCATATTGGCTCCTACATATTCTCGAAGATCTTTATCGGTCGAGACCGCATAACAACATCGTTGTTCCCTTTGTCATCGGTATGTTACTTGCCGAGATTCGATCGTCGGTATCAATACCTAGTTCAATCTCGTTACGGCAAGTCTCTTTACTCGCTCGTAATACATCATCTCACAGCTAACTCATTAGTTGTAATGCTTGCAAGGCTTGATGATGTGTATTACCGAGAGGGCCAGAGATACCTCTCCGACAATCGGAGTGACAAAACCTAATCTCGAAATCGCCAACCCAACATCTGCCTTTGGAGACACTGTAGTACTCCTTTATAATCACCCGATTCGTTGTGACGTTTGGTAGCACCAAAGTGTTCCTCCGTAAACAGGAGTTGCATAATCTCATAGTTACGAGAACATGTATATGTCATGGATAAAAGCGGTAGCAACATACTAAGCGATCGTGTGCTAAGCTAATGGAATGGGTCATGTCAATCAGATCATTCTACTAATGATGTGACCTTGTTAATCAAATAACAACTCTTTGTTCATGGTTAGGAAACATAACCATCTTTGATTAACAAGCTAGTCTAGTAGAGGCATACTAGTGACATATTGTTTGTCTATGCATTCACACATGTATTATGTTTCCGGTTAATACAATTCTAGCATGAATGATAAACATTTATCATGAAATAAGGAAATAAATAATAACTTTATTATTGCCTCTAGGGCATATTTCCTTGAGTCTCCCACTTGCACTAGAGTCAATAATCTAGATTACATAGTAATGATTCTAACACCCATGGAGTCTTGGTGTTGATCATGTTTTGCTCGTGGAAGAGGCTTAGTCAGCGGTCTGCTACATTCAGATCCGTATGTATCTTGCAAATCTCTATGTCTCCCACCTAGACTAAATCCCGGATGGAATTGAAGCGTCTCTTGATGTGCTTGGTCCTCTTGTGAAATCTGGATTCCTTTGCTAAGGCAATTGCTCGATATTGTCACGAAGATTTTCATTGGACCCGATGCACTAGGTATGACACCTAGATCGGATATGAACTCCTTCATCTAGACTCCTTCATTAGCTGCTTCGAAGCTGCTATGTACTCCGCTTCACATGTAGATCCCGCTTCTACGCTTTGTTTAGAACTGCACCAACCGACAGCTCCTCCGTTTAGTGTAAATCACGATCCGGTCTGCGATTTAGAATCGTCCGGATTAGTGTCAAAGCTTGCATTAACGTAACTGCTTATTTACGATGAGCTCTTTGTCACCTCCATATCGAGAAACATATCCTTAGTCCTTTTCGTATTTCAGGATGTTCTTGACACTGTCCAGTGATCCACTCTGGATTACTTTGGTACCTCCTGCTAAGCTTATAGCAAGGCACACATCAGTCAGTACACAAGATTGCATACATGATAGAGCCTATGGCTGAAGCATAGGAACATCTTTCATTTTCTCTATCTTCTGCGGTGGTCGGGCATTGAGTCTTACTCAACTTCATACCTTGTAACACGTGCAAGAACCCTTTCTTTGCTTGATCCATTTTGAACTTCTTCAAAATTTTGTCAAGGTATGTGCTTTGTGAAAGTCAATTAAGCGTCTTGATCTATCTCTATAGATTTTGATGCCCAATATGTAAGCAGCTTCACCGAGGTCTTTCATTGAAAAACTCTTATTCAAGTATCCCTTTATGCTATCCAGAATTCTATATCATTTCCGATTAGCAATATGTCATCTACATATAATATCGAAATGCTCTGAGCTCCCACTCACTTTCTTGTAAATACATGCTTCTCCAAAAGTCTCAGATGAACCCAAATGCTTTGATCACACTATCAAAGCGTTTATTCCAACTCGAGATGCTTGCACCAGTCCATAAATGGATCATTGGAGCTTGCACACTTTGTTAGCTCCTTTGGATCGATAAAACCTTCGGTTGCATCATATACAACTCTTCTTCCGTAAATCCATTCAGAATGCAGTCTTTACATCCATTTGCCAAATTTCATAATCATAAAATGCGGCAATTGCTAACATGATTCGACAGACTTAAGCATCGCTACGGGTGAGAAGGTCTCATCGTAGTCAATCCCTTGAACTTGTCGAAAACCCTTTGCGACAAGTCGAGCTTTGTAAACGATAACATTACCGTCGGCGTCGGTCTTCTTCTTGAAGATCCACTTGTTTTCTATTGCTTGCCTACCCTCGGGCAAGTCAACCAAAGTCCATACTTTGTTTTCATACATGGATCCCATCTCGATTTCATGGCCTCAAGCCATTTTCCGAATCTGGGCTCACCATCGCTTCTTCATAGTTCGTAGGTTCATCATGATCTAGTAGCATGATTTCGAACAGGATTACCGTACCACTCAGTGCGGATCTTACTCTGGTTGATCTACGAGGTTACGTAGTAACTTGATCTGAAGTTTCATGATCAACATCATCAACTTCCTCACTATTTGGTGTAGATGTCTCAGAAACCGGTTTCTGCGACAAACTACTTTCAAGTAAGGGAGAAGGTACAATTACCTCATCAAGTTCTACTTTCCTCCCACTCACTTCTTTCGAGAGAAACTCCTTCTCTAGAAAGGATCCATTCTTAGCAACAAATGTCTTGCCTTCGATCTGTGATAGAAGGTGTACCCAACTGTCTCCTTTGGGTATCCTATGAAGACACATTTCTCCGATTTGGGTTCGAGCTTATCAGGTTGAAGCTTTTTCACATAAGCATCGCATCCCCAAACTTTAAGAAACGACAACTTTGGTTTCTTGCTAAACCATAGTTCATAAGGTGTCGTCTCAGCGGATTTTGATGGTGTTCTATTCAGTGTGAATCGTCCGTCTCTAGAGCATAACCCCAAAGCGATAGCGGTAAATCTGTAAGAGACATCATAGATCGCACCATATCTAGTAAAGTGCGATTCGACATTCGGACACACCATTACGCTGTGGTGTTCGGGTGGCGTGAGTTGCTAAACTATTCGCATTGTTTCAAATGTAGACCAAACTCGTAACTCAAATATTCACCTCCACGATCAGATCGTAGAAACTTAATTTTCTTATTACGATGATTTTCAACTTCACTCTGAAATTCTTTGAACTTTTCAAATGTTTCAGACTTATGTTTCATTAAGTAGATATACCCATATCTGCTTAAATCATCTGTGAAGGTGAGAAAATAACGATATCCGCCACGAGCCTCAACATTCATCGGACCACATACATCTCATATGTATGATTTCCAACAAATCTGTTGCTCTCTCCATAGTACCGGAGAACGGGTTCTAGTCATCTTGCCCATGAGGCACGGTTACGAAGTGCCAAGTGATTCATAATCAAGTGACTCCAAAAGTCCATCAGTATGGAGTTTCTTCATGCGCTTTATACCGATATGACCTAAACGGCAGTGCCACAAATAAGTTGCACTATCATTATCAACTCTGCATCTTTTGGCTTCAACATTATGAATATGTGTATCACTACTATCGAGATTCATCAAAAATAGACCACTCTGCAGGGGTGCATGACCATAAAAGATATTACTCATATAAATAGAACAACCATTATTCTCCGATTTAAATGAATAACCGTCTCGCATCAAACAAGATCCAGATATAATGTTCATGCTCAACGCAGGCACCAAATAACAATTATTTAGGTCTAAAACTAATCCCGAAGGTAGATGTAGAGGTAGCGTGCCGACCGCGATCACATCGACTTTGGAACCATTTCCCACGCGCATCGTCACCTCGTCCTTTGCGAGTTAAGCAATCCGTAGTCCCTGCTTGAGTTGCAAATATTAGCAATGAACCAGATATCAAATACCAGTGCTCTGCGAGCTCTAGTAAGGTACACATCAATAACATGTATATCACATATACCTTTGTTCACCTTGCCATCCTTCTTATCCGCCAAATACTTGGGGCAGTTCCGCTTCGAAGACCGATCGCTTGTAGTAGAAGCACTCAGTTTCAGGCTTAGGTCCGACTTGGGTTTCTTCTCTGAGCAGAACTTGCTTGCTGTTCTTCTTGAAGTTCCCTTCTTCTTGCCTTTGCCTTTCTTCTTGAAACTAGTGGTCTTATTGACCATCAACACTTGATGCTCCTTCTTGATTTCTACCTCCGCAGCCTTTAGCATTGCAAAGAGCTCGGTATAGTCTTTACTAACCCTTGCATATTATAGTTCATCACGAAGCCTTTGTAGCTTGGTGGCGTGATTGAAGAATTACATCAATGACACAATCATCCGGAAGATTAACTCCCGGTTGAGTCAAGTGATTGTAATACCCGGACATTTTGAGTATGTGCTCCTTGTGACGTAACTATTCTCCTCCATCTTGCAGCTATAGAACTTATTGGAGACTTCATGTCTCTCAATCCGGGCATTCTGTTGGAATATCAACTTCAACTCTGAAACATCTCATATGCTCCATGACGTTCAAAGCGTCGTTGAAGTCCCGGTTCTAAGCCGTAAAGCATGGCACATCGAACTATAGAGTAGTCATCAGCTTTGCTCGCGGACGTTCTTAACGTCGTCGGTTACATCAGCGAAGAGTTCTGCACCTAGCGGTGCATCGGGGCGTAACTCTTACGTGCAGCAATGAGGATAATCCTCGATTCGGACCCGATCCGTGTAATTGCTACCATCATCTTTCAACTTTGCTTTCTCAAGGAACGCATTAAAATTCAATGGAACAACGGCCACGAGCCATCTATTACCAATCAAACATAGACAAGCAAGATACTATCAGGTACTAAGTTCATGATAAATTTAAGTTCAATTAATCATATTACTTAAGAACTCCCACTTAGATAGACATCTCTCTAGTCATCTAAGTGATCACGTGATCCAAATCAACTAAACCATAACCGATCATCACGTGAAATGGAGTAGTTTTCAATGGTGAACATCTTATGTTGATCATATCTACTATATGATTCACGCTCGACCTTTCGGTCTCCATGTTCCGAGGCCATATCTGCATATGCTAGGCTCGTCAAGTATAACCTGAGTATTCTGCGTGTGCAAAACTGGCTTGCACCCGTTGTAGATGGACGTGGAGCTTATCACACCCGATCATCACGTGGTGTGCAGGCACGACGAACTTTGGCAGCGGTGCATACTCGGGAGAACACTTCTTGATAATTTAGTGAGAGATCATCTTATAATGCTACCGTCAATCAAAGCAAGATAAGATGCATAAAAGATAAACATCACATGCAAATCAATATAAGTGATATGATATGGTCATCATCGTCTTGTGCTTCGTGATCTCCATCTCAGCAGCACCATCATGATCACCATCGTCATCGGTAGCGACACCTTGATCTCCATCGTAGCATCGTTGTCGTCTCGCCAATCTTATGCTTCTCGACTATCGCTACCGCTTAGTGATAAAGTAAAGCATTACGAAGCGATGCATTTCATACAATAAGCGACAACCATATGGCTCCTGCCGATTGCCGATAACCGGTTACAAAACATGATCATCTCATACAATAAAATATAGCATCATGTCTTGACCATATCACATCACAACATGCCTGCAAAAACAAGTTAGGCGTCCTCTACTTTGTTGTTGCAAATTTTACATGGCTGCTACGGGCTTAAGCAAGAACCAATCTCACCTACGCATCAAAACCACAGCGATACTTCGTCAAATAGACTCGTTTTAACCTTCTCAAGGACGGGCGTAGCCACACTCAGTTCAACTAAAGTGAGAGAGACAGACACCCGCCAATCACCTTTAAGCAGCGAGTGCTCGTGGCGGTGAAACCAGTCTCGCGTAAGCGTCTGCGTAATGTCGGTCCGGGCCGCTTCATCTCACAATACCGCTGAACCAAAGTATGACATGCTGGTAGGTAGTATGACTTGTATCGCCCACAACTCACTTGTGTTCTACTCGTGCAAAACATCAAACCATAAAAACCTAGGCTCGATGCCACCGTTGGGGAATGTAGTAATTTCAAAAATTTCCTACGCACACGCAAGATCATGGTGATGCATAGCAACGAGAGGGAGAGTGTTGTCTCGTACCCTCGTGACCCAGGCGAAGCGATCTGGCGTAGAGGAAGTAGTCGTCACGATCTCCTCGCGATCCGACCGATCCGGCGCCGTTACTCGGCGCCCCGAGTTCTTGACACACGTACAGCTCGATGGCGCTCCTCGGGCTCCAATCTAGTAGAGCTTGGGGGGAGAGTTTCGTCGACCGACGGCGTGGTGGCGATCTTGATGTTCTACGGCGCGAGGCTTCGCCTAAGCTTTGCGACGATATGACCGAGGTGGAATATGGTGGAGGGGGCACTGCACGGCTAAGGAACGATCCGTAGATCAACTTGTGTGTCCTAGGGTGCCCCCTGCCTCGTATATAAAGGAGCAAGGGGTGCGGCCGGCCTTGGAGGAGGCGGGGAGGAGTCCTACTCCCACCGGAGTAGGACTCCCCCTTCCTAGTTGGAGTAGGATTGGTGGAGGGAAGAGGGAAGGCGCCGCCCCCTCTCCTTGTCCTATTCGGACTAGGGGGAGGGTGTGCGGCCTGCCTGGCTGGCCTTCCTCTTCTCCCTCGTGGCCCACTAAGGCCCAATAACCCCGGGAGGTTCAGTAACCCCGGTGTTCGGTAAAATCCGATTTCACCGGAACCATTCGAACTCAAATATAGGCTTCAATATATCAATCTTTATGTCTCGACCATTTTGAGACTCCTCGTCATGTCCGTGATCACATCCGGGACTCGAACTTCTTGGTACATCAAAATACATAAACTCATAATATAACCGTCATCGAAACCTTAAGCGTGCGGACCCTACGGTTCGAGAACAATGTAGACATGACCGAGATCGTCTCCGGTCAATAACCAACAGCGGGACCTGGATGCCCATATTGGCTCCTACATATTCTCTGAAGATCTTTATCGGTCGGACCGCATAACAACATCGTTGTTCCCTTTGTCATCGGTATGTTACTTGCCCGAGATTCGATCGTCGGTATCAATACCTAGTTCAATCTCGTTACGGCAAGTCTCTTTACTCGCTCGTAATACATCATCTCACAGCTAACTCATTAGTTGTAATGCTTGCAAGGCTTGATGATGTGTATTACCGAGAGGGCCCAGAGATACCTCTCCAACAATCGGAGTGACAAAACCTAATCTCGAAATCGCCAACCCAACATCGCCTTTGGAGACACTGTAGTACTCCTTTATAATCACCCGATTCGTTGTGGCGTTTGGTAGCACCAAAGTGTTCCTCCGTAAACGGAGTTGCATAATCTCATAGTTACGAGAACATGTATATGTCATGGATAAAAGCGGTAGCAACATACTAAGCGATCGTGTGCTAAGCTAATGGAATGGGTCATGTCAATCAGATCATTCTACTAATGATGTGACCTTGTTAATCAAATAACAACTCTTTGTTCATGGTTAGGAAACATAACCATCTTTGATTAACAAGCTAGTCTAGTAGAGGCATACTAGTGACATATTGTTTGTCTATGCATTCACACATGTATCATGTTTCTGGTTAATACAATTCTAGCATGAATGATAAACATTTATCATGAAATAAGGAAATAAATAATAACTTTATTATTGCCTCTGGGGCATATTTCCTTCAGGCCACGCACATACACAGCAGGAAAGGGAAGCCGGAGAGAAGCCAAAACCACAAGACAAACGAAGCAACAACGAGGACCAAGGCCACGAAGATCAGGTGGACTAAGCAGGTTCTCCCGGCAAGGACCCTTGCCGGGGCAGCCTCAGCGGCCCCGGCAAGACCCTTGTCGGGGTAGCTCGCCCACGCCAACCGAGCGAGCCACCATTGAGCCCACCAACACTGAACAGATGCATTGGGACAAGGCTCGGGAGGCACCTCCATGGTGGCATGCAGATCTTTGTGAAGACATAGAATGCTCAAGATCAAAATAGGATAGAAAGGTAACCATCCTGACCAAGGAAACCCGCAAGACCCCCGGCAAGATCCTTGTCGGGGAAGCTAGCGCGCCACGGCAAGACCCTTGCCGGGCTACCCGGCAAGACCCTTGCCAGGCCACCTGGCAAGACCCTTGCCAAGCGCACCGGCAGGGCCACCGCCAGGCCCGCACAAGCCAAGTCACCGCCGCCGTTCGCATGCAGCTGCCGACCCAACCAGCTGGACAGGCACCTATGTGGCAACATGCAAACCTTCGTGGAGGCTCCACCACTGCGCCACCTCAGCTGCCTGCCTGCCTACATGGCACCGCATGCATCGCTGGCCAGGGCGCGTGTCGAAGCGAGGGGGAGCGGTGACGGATGGGATGGGCCTCGCCCGCGTCCCCGATAAAGCAATGGGACACCTAAGCCTCGCATTTAATTCGTCTTGTCCTGTAATACTAGCGATAAACTCACAATGCTGTAGCACTTTCCACCTCCTGTGTGCCACTGTGGCAGCCCATTTCTCCTATAAAAGGAGGCCCATGGCACACAGAGAAGGGGTTCGGCTCTTTCGAACCCCACAGCACCCAGAGCTAGTTCGAGAGCTCAAGAACACTAATACATCCAACAAAGCACGATCGTAGGGTTTTACACATCTTTGCGGCCTGAACCAGGGTAAATCCCCCTTGTGTTGTCTGTTAGTCCCGCTCTTCTCACGATCCGCGCGCCCTGCAACCGTAGAAGGGATTCCAGTGATCCCATAGGTGTCGTTTCCCACCGACAATGCTTGTCTTACTTCTTAGCACCATATACCTAGTACCATGAATATCACCATTGTTGCATCATATTATTCATGCACTTGTGCTTCTAATGGTTATGTGCAAAAGAAGAGAACCATCATGATGGATGATGTGTTTATCTACCATGCGCATACATTATTTGTTTTGTCGTGTGCATGTGTATGATACTTGGACTTCGTGTCGACTTCCACTTCACGTGAGTTGACCATTCAAGCTCTTGAGAGCGAACCACCTTCTACCACGATGTTTCTACATCACACTTGCTTGTGTTTTGGCATTGTGAAGGACGCACAAGGACATGCATTCAAGGTGATATCCTTCTCTTTTGAGAACCCCAAACCATGCACTTGGATATTATGGATCATACTACTTGTGTTGCTTGCCCCATGAGACTTATTGTTCATCTTGGACTACTTGATTGCGCACATGTTAGAGATCTTGTTTCGACTTGTCATTTTCACCATTACATGCCTCATGACATATGTACCTTGTGTGTTGTATCCAATTCTTTGTTTACTTGTTCCTATCACATGTTTGGTTGCAACAATGTCATCACTTCACATATGCCATATCCCATTGATTGCTACATGCTTGCCTTGACTGCCTCACACATGTTGAATAATTGCTCTTTCTATTGTGTTGAGTGCCACACTATCTTCACTACACCCTATGCACGTTATGCTTGTATTGTCTTGCCCTTGACCCATGCGTTTAGACACTTCATTCTATTTGGTGTTGTGAATGATTCCTATGGCTACCATAGACCTTTCATTGAGTGCTTTATGCATGAATTCTATGACCATGAGGGAGATGCTTATTCTCTTGTCACACATATTTGCATCGCTACCTCACATTTGCATGCTTGTTTCCATGATGTCCTTCATTGTCCTCAATTTATGTGCTTACATTCCATGTCACAATCCTTTGTCACACCTTATGCTATGCTTGATGATGACACTTGTTGGGTGAATCACCACTTGAATGCTTGGTTTTGCACTAATGCTAACCACGTTTGTTGTTCCAAGTGTTTGTTGTCCTTGCTCCTTTTGAAGGAATCACTAGACGGTGCGACATTGGAGAGTGCCAAATGCAAGCTTGAAGATGATGAGTACTTGGTGAATGTCAACTTCTACACGTCTAAGCCATCTCATTCCCATGGTGATTTGGTTTTCGATCCGAGGTCGGATCTTTCCCAAGGGGGAGGGGATGATGCGGAGCATCCTACGGACATCACCATGTCAAGAGTCCGTTCGGCAAGTGACACGTGCGACATCTACTTCACTTACACAAAGGTGAATCATCTCCTTTATGCGTGTTCACTTGACCCCTTTGAGGTATACTACTTGACACTCCTCTTGTGTGCATACATAGGTATTGTCGAAACATCATGGACAAGGAGGAGTGCGAGCGCAAGTGTACAACTACACCATCCGTGAGAGAAGCATGGAAAAGGAGGAAGAAGAGAATCTGCCAAGTATAGAAATACCGGTACAACCGCCCAACTACTGGTCGACCGGTACAACCGCCCAACTACTGGTCAACCTTCTGTAATCAAGCGGCACAAGACCAGTACAACCCTGGTTTTCCCCCCAGCCGCGTCTAGACCGGTACTACCGGTCCAACCACCGGTACAACCGGTCCATATCTCCACGAACACCTCCAGAAACTGGTACCTGAGCTCCTAGCGGTACAACAGCTCACATGTCCAGTATAACTAGTCTGCCTGCGAGCACTAAAAGGGTCAATGACCCGTGTAACCCCCAACTTACCCCTTGGACTATAAGTAGTCGTCCCATAGCTCCGAATTAGTGTTAGAAAAGTGATAGCACATTTGTATGTGAGCTTTGCTCCTACCTCTACTCTTGAGAGAGAGAGACTACCACTCCCATGGAGTTCAAGGCCTCCATGTGAGAAGATCCTGCGAGATATCGTCAAGGCCCCTAATGGGAAGATCCTTCTAGGATATAATCAAGAACTCCTCTTGCAGGTGAACTCTACCTTGTATCTTTCCCTTTGTTGTTCATGTACCCATGAGGATCTTGTGTGTTTGATCGTCTAGTGGATGTGTGATTGGACTTGTTCTTGAGTGTTTCCCTTTGTGATTTCTCTCTGTTCTTCCCCGTGTTCTTCGTGTTCTTCGAGGGATCCCACTCCAATCGTGAAAGATCGGCCTGCACTAGGTTAGCCCCGTATCATTTTTTGTTATCTCGCTTCTCATACTAAGCCCTCTGCCTCTTGACGAGCTGCACAGCCTGATGACACTCCTGGAGATTGTGGCCCTTGGTCTGGTGAATCTTGCAGTATGACCCATCACTTTTCCAAGCTTTCTTGGCAGTCGCAACCTCCCGGCAATCAGCGCATGCGGCAGCTTCCTTGCCGGGGGCTTCAGCCTTGGCCTTCTTGTTGGTACTAGGTGTGCCCAGTCCCTCAACAGGCGTCACCGCCTTATTCTTGCGCTTCTTGGTCTTCTTCTTCTGATTCAAATAAAATTTCTGTGGTTGCGCACGTTGGATGGGAAGGCAGCTATCACAGCTTCCTGGTGGATGTCTGGAATATTTCTGTGGACTCGGTTGAATGTCTACAAGTACTTTCGCAGGGTCTCTCTTTCTTTCTGTTGGAGAAGCTGCAAGTCGATGGGCCGCCATGGTTCTTGATGGCTGACAGTGAAGGCGCCAATGAACTCATGGCACAGGTCAGCCCAGGTCGAAATGGAGTTCTCCGGCAGGTGCATCAGCCAAGACCTCCCATTTGACTTGAGTGCCAAAGGGAAGTAGTTGGTGAACACCTTCTCATCTCTTCCGCTGGCGGCTTCAATAACGATGGTGTAGATGCTCAAGAACTCTGCTGGGTTCAGTCTCCCATCATACCTCTCAGGTATCTCTGGCTTGAACTTGCGGGCGGACGGCTAACATACTTGTCGCAGCTCACGAGTGAAGGCAGGGCACCCAACCTCTAAAGGAATGCACCTGCCATCTTCGAGCATGGGCTCGTCGACATCGGGACCATCGCACCCATTGGACCGGCGGTGGTTATCGCGGTGCCGCTCGACAACGACGTGCACGCCATCCCTCCGCCTGTCCTCCGGGGCCCACCATTGGCCTTGACACACTCAAGGGTCGAAAGAGGCCATTGAGACATCATTGGGTTCTTGGTTTCGTGGCTCCCGTGCTACTTCCTGTGGTGGGGATTGCACCGTATGGGTGGCCCCTTCCGTACGGTCAGCTGCACGAGCCATTGTTGTTGCCTGGGGAGGCCGTGGCGGGCTAGGCCGCTATGATCCTCCCGCCTCAGCGAAACCAATCATGCTTTGGATGGTGGCTCGTCACTCATCCATCTGATCGGCTGCCGGTGGAAATCTCAACAGCAGTTGGGCTCGCGCCATGGCCTCTGAGGTAGTGCTTGGCATAGGTCATGACAATGTAGATCACAGTGTCGCTCGGCTCCTGATGGTGCCGGTGGCGTCCGTGCCATGCCCTCGTTGTTGTGAACCAGCCGCTTGGATGGCGTGGTGACGCAGTAGAGGCGCTTGAGGGCCAGCGGCTCCGTTGGGCATAGTCGCTGGGTCATCTCGTTTAGGGGGTGGCGCGTGCCCTACGGCCGCGCCGACAACGGGGGCGGACGGGGGGTTGCCATTTGCCCCAGAACAAGCACCACTACTGCGGCTGTGTCCTTCAGCGAGGAGAGAGGGTGCAGACGGAATAATCCCTCCATCCATACCTCATGGAGCATCGCCGCTGGGATTCTTCTGACGTTGTCCTTCCCCGGTGCCTCCCGCTCCTGCTTCGGCTATGGGGGAGTTGGTGACAATGCCGCCTGCGCCGACCACGTCCCCCGCAGTGTCCACATCCTCAATTGTCCCCGCATTCCCAGCAACATCGGCGGTCGCAGGCAGCAGAGCCTTTAAGGTGGACAGGTGATTTGCAGCTCCGGGCTTCTTCTTGTGCGCCATAGTCGATTGCGCTGTTGACGACAAAAATGGCGATGAAGATGACACACTACTGATGCTCTCGGGTTCGCACAAGTGATCCCCCTACCTGGCGCGCCAAAGATGTCGTGGGAAACCACTGCCACTTATGGGGCCACGAGCCCCTTTGGATTCGGCGGGGTGAATGGCAGATTCCACAAAGAGCGGAGAAGCATAGCTCAGCGCGGCAGAGATCACACATGCAGTATTAACTAGGTTTGGGCCTCCATGAGGCGTAAAACCCTACTCCTACTTTGGTGGATTAATGGTGGAAAATGGTGGCGAACGCAGCGCACTTGCCCGGTAGGGTTGCCTCAGGGAGAAAGTGGCTCTGCGTGTATGAATGTGTGAGGGTCCGAATCCTTTCTATGGTTGCCATGGGCCTCCTTTTATAGATCAAGGGGTTATCACAGTGGCAAATCAGTCTTTACGTACTGATTAGATAGCAAACAATGCTATTATACCTAATTCTCTAGGCTAACAGAGCGCATTAAATGCGGTGTCTAGTGTCACATCACAGCGTGGCCGGCAACCCTTGCCGGGCTGTTTTGACACCTTTGCGCATGGTTGCTTGACACGTCTCAGGACAGGTGTCATATGGAGGTGTTTGCTGTAGGAAGTGGCTGCCATTTGGCAAAAAGCAGCCACTTAATCACCTTGGGGCATGACACCGCACTGGTTGATGACTTGCGTTGCATGTGAGGTGGAGCGGTGGAATGGCTTGCCTTTGTAAGCCCCGGCGGGCATGCTGGTACGATCTGGAAGCTTGCTTCCGGGGCAAACCCAACCTTGCCAGGCTTCCCTTCCCGTCAAGAGAGGTTCTTTCCTTAGGGATATCTTGCTCCTCTGGCTGATCTTGGTCTTCTTGATCTGCACTTGCATCCTTCAAAGAATTGATCCCTCTTGTTTGGTCCGATCTTGGTGTTGTAACCTTTTCCTCTGGCCTGTGCACAGTCCGGGCAACGGACCTAGGATTTGTTGCACTGACAACCTCTCAAAGGGCAAAACACTTTCTCATCAAGCGGTTTGGTGAATATATCCGCCAATTGCTTATCGGTACAAACATGCTTAAGATTGATGTGTCCTTTAGCAACACGATCTCGAATGAAATGATGACAAACTTCAATATGCTTACTTCGAGTATGTTGCACGAGTTTGTGAGAAATCTTAATAACACTCTCATTATCACAAAGCAATGGAACATGTTTCACATATATTCCATAGTCCTTAAGAGTTTGGGTCATCCAAAGTAATTGAGCACAACATGATCAGGCAGCAATGTATTCCGCTTCGGCGGTGGATAAGGATACCGAGTTTTATTTCTTGGAGGACCAAGACACAAGAGATCTACCAAGAAATTGACAAGTACCTGAAGTGGACTTTCGATCAACCTTGTCACCGGCATAGTCCGAATCGGAGTAGCCAACAAGATCAAAAGAAGACCTCTTAGGATACCAAATGCCAACACTTTGTGTATGAATTAGGTATCTCACTATCCTTTTCACAGCCTTAAGATGACATTCTTTAGGGGTCACTTGATATCGTGCATACATGCACACACTTAGCATAATATCAGGATGAGAGGCACATAGATATAACAATGAAGCAATCATAGAGCGGTAAACCTTTTGGTCAACTGGTTTGCCATCCTTAGTCAAGTCAAGATGTCCACTAGTAGGCATGGGTGTTTTCATACCTTTGCTTTCTTGCATGTTGAAATTCTTGAGTAAGTCCTTGGTATACTTTGTTTGGGAAACAAACGTACCCTCCTTAGTTTGCTTGATTTGAAAACCAAGAAAGAATTTGAGTTCACTCATCATAGACATCTCAAACTTCTCCGACATTAACCTTCCAAACTTTTCACTAAAATAAGGGTTAGTCGAGCCAAATATGATATCATCCACATGAATTTGGCACACAAATAATTCACCATTAAACCTTTTAGTAAAAAGTGTAGAATCAATCTTCCCAATTTCAAAGCCTTTTTTAATAAGAAACTTGGTCAAACATTTATACCATGCTCTAGGAGCTTGTTTAAGACCATAAAGAGCTTTGTGAAGTTTGTAAACATGATCGGGTTTCTTGGGATTAAAAAAGCTGGGAGGTTGTTTAACATAAACATCCTCCTCAATTTCACCATATAGAAAAGCACTTTTTATGTCCATTTGGTACAAAGTGATATCATGATGGTTGGCATAAACAAGTAAGATGTGTATGGACTCAAGTCTAACAATGGGGGCATATGTCTCACCATAGTCCATACCTTCGACTTGAGTGTAGCCTTGGGCGATGAGATGGGTCTTATTGCGTAGAACTTGTCCATCCACATTTTGCTTATTACGAAACACCCATTTGGTTCCAATGACATTGTGCTTCTCATCGGGCTTTTCAACCAACGTCCATACTTGATTCCTCTTGAAATTGGGTAGCTCTTAATGCATAGCATTCACCCAATCTGGATCAACAAGAGCTTCTTCAACCTTCATAGGTTCAATAGTAGAAATGAATGAGTAATGTTCACAAAAGTTAGCCAAATGAGTTTTAGAGGGAGTAATTCTCCCGATTTTAATATCATCAAGGATCTGTTCGACATGATGATATCTTGAGACTATTTCTCGAATTGATCAGAGCTTTTGTTTGGGTCGGGGTGGAACATCCTCTTCATTGTCTTGTTCTTCCTCTTGTCCTTCTGCATTGTTGTCGGCGTTATTTTTTTCTTATGGAGGTGGAGAAGGAGATAGATGAGGTTCATCTTGTTGTACTTCCTCGTTTCCTTCATCTTGACGTGTTCCACTTGTGGATGCCTCCAAGTCAACTTTTGGATCAACTTGGTGTGAAGTTGAGGATTCCACTTGAACGAATGAGGTACTCTCCTTCAACTCCGTTGGGCGATTCTTGCCAATAGACAAGTCTTGGGTTGCTTCTGAGGGATCTTTATCTTCTACATCAATTGGCAATTGCTCAACTTGCGAGCCGCTAGATTCATCAAACTTCACATCTACAGTCTCTTCAACCTTTCGGGTGAAATTGTTGTAGACACAGTAAGTGTGAGAGTTTTGAGCCATAATAGAGTAGGAAACCTTCATGAGGTTTAGGAGCAAATTTCAAATAATTATGCTTATCAAGAACGTAGCACTTTGATCCAAATACTCGAAAGTATCCAACTTGGGGTTTGTTACCGGTGAGTAGCTCCTATGCCATTTTGTCGAGAAGCTTGTGAAGATATAGTCGATTTTTTGCATGACAAGTTGTCTCAACCACTTCCGCCCAAAAGTGTCTTGGCATCTTGTATTCATCAAGCATCCTTCTCGCCATCTCAATGAATGTCCGGTTCTTCCTCTCAACAACTCCATTTTGTTGAGGTGTGTACGTAGCCGAGAACTCATGTTGAAATCCCTTCTTCGTCAAGAAAGGTATCCACATTGGCATTCTTGAAATCCATTCTATTGTCGCTCCAAACCTTCTTAATCTTCACTTCAAATTGATTTTGGGCTTTCCTAGCGAAGTTCTTGAAGATCTTTTGCACCTGCGAGTTATCATCAAGAAAGAACACCCATGTAAATCTTGAAAAACATCAACAAAGACCAATCCGAATGAGTTACCACTGAGATTCTTGTAAGCGTTGGGACCAAAAAGATCCGTCTGAAGTAGCTCGAGTGGTCTTCTCGTGGTCATGATGTTCTTCATGGGATGACTTCCTCCAACTTGTTTTTCCTACTTGACAAGCACTGCAAAGTCTATCCTTGTCAAATATGACATCTTTAACACCAAGGATATTATCACCGTTAATAAGCTTATCAAGATTTCGCATGCCCACATGACCTAACCTTCTATGCCATAACCAACCTTTAGATGATTTAGCAATTAAGCAAGTTCTGGGTTGAGCTATTTTAGTGAAATCAACAATGTATAGATCACCTCTTCGTATATCAGTAAATACCATATCATGATTATCTTCAAAACACTTGGCAATCTACTTTAGTGAATAGAACATTGAAACCGAAATCGGCTAGTCTAGATACTGAAAGTAAATTGTAGCCAAGAGATTAAACGAGCATAAAATTTGGGATGGAGTTGACATGTGAGATGGCCACCTTACCAAGGCCAACCAGCTTATCCTTTGAGTTATCACCAAAAGTGACATACTTTCCGGGACTATCATTTTTAGCAAGATCACGAAACATATCCTTGTCTCCGGTCATGTGATCAGTACATCCACTATCAAGAACCAATTCCTTTTCTCCGGCCTTGTAACCACGAAGGTTAGCCATAAGACCAAAGTGTCTCATTGACTCATCCAGGTCAAAGTCACTATCCTCATCCTCATCTTAATATCCATGTTCAACATTGTCTTATGATTTATCATCACCTAGAGAGAATGATTCATTAGATTTATGATCATGACAATGTGCATCTTTATGGATTCTAATGACTTGTGAGATGATGCTACTAATGACTCCAACATCTCCTTTGGCACGCATGAGATCGCGAAGCTCAAATAGACAATAACCAAGTTTAGGACCACTAGGATTTTTTATGAAAAGCAATGGACTTTTGAAGAATCTCATCTAGATTTTTCAAAGTGTAGTTTGGAAAGTGTTCCACAAGATATCTCCATATAGTATAAGCACATTCAAATGTAAGCAAGCACACAAGCAAATTTCTAGGCAATCCTCTTATGATAAGATCAATATCTCTAAGTTGCGGGTAATTTCAAGATACTCTTTGGAGGTAGGATGTAAGTGATCAACAGGAGGCGCATAAGGGCTAGTAATACTTGTACAAATTATATTCATTGAAAATGTAACATCCCAATTTTCAATTTAGATGTTATTCATAGATCATTCATATGCATCCATGTGTAACATCCCAAATTTTCAATTTGGAATGTTATACATAGGTCATCATATGCATATCATATTTTTTATTCCATTTTGGTCGAGCCTAGAAACTCTAAGCAACTCAAGGACCTAGGAGAGAGTTGGGGGTTTCATTTATTTTCATATTTGAATTTTCTCAAATTTGAAAAGAGGATCATTTTGGTTTTAATTATTTTCTCTCTAAATATTTCCAATATCAAAATAAAAGAGAGGAGATAAAATGACTTCTCCAAAATAAAAGAAACATTGAAAAAATATGTTAAAATCAATTAATTGATTTTATTTGGTCTTATTGCTATTTTATTTGAATTAGAAAAATATGCATGTTTCCAAAATTGCATTTTAGGCCAGAAAAATGTTCACTTTGTTCTAAATATTTTATTTAGACGGCGAAAATTGTTTTTGGCATTTTTAGAAAAAAATTATATTTTTCTTAGGATTTTTATGTTTTGGCGGAATTATTTAAAAACGTTTCCGGACCGCCTTGGGCGAAGGCCCACCGGCCCGCCTCGCCGCCTTCCCCGCTGAAGCCTTGGCCGTGCACAAGGCGGACTCCTCTCGAGTCCGCTCCGAGCCATTCTTAGCGCCACCATAAGCCACCGCCTGGCCTTTAAAGCATGAGCCCCGTCCCCCACACCGCCTTTGCCACCGCCCGCTCGCTCCTGCGTCGCTTTGCAAGACATCGCCGCCGCAGCCCGCCGCCTACCTCGCCACCTCAGCGCCGCCCGCCGCCCGCGCCGAGCCTCCGCCGCCGCCACTCGACACCGCCGCCGCCGCCAACAGCGCAGGAGGTAGCCGCCGCAGCCATTGTCATTTTTAAAAAAAAACCGTCTTGGTTTTTTAAGAAACCCTAGATTTGTTCTTTTAGATAGATCGGTTCAGTTTTCCGTCGGTTTATTTATTTAGCTGACGTTCGTCCGTTCGTTCTTTTTAACGAACATTGTTCACCGGTTAGGTTTAGACAGCAAACGTTCGTTCCTTAGTCTGTTCGTTTTGTTTTATTTTCCAGGGTTTATCTACGATTATTTTTGATCGCGATTTCTGCCCTGATCTTCGTTCTAGTGTAACTTTTTGCTCGTTTATCCAAATTAATGAAACCAACGCCTAAATCTTTGTCTCGAAGCCCTCTTTCTGTTTAACCAACTTGAGCATCATTTTGGTACTGTAAAATTTTACTTTAGTCCGGATTAGTAAATGAATCTTGTTTCGCTCGTTTCTTGAGTTTCGTTGCTCCGTTTGAGTTGATTCTTTTTGCTAGTTGAAGCCCTTCAGTAGAGCTTTCTATTTGGATCTTTTTATTTGAGTTTTACCCATGCTTCTTGCTGGAGTGCTTATGTCGCTATTGTTTGTTTGCGATAGAATTCATAGAGCGCGAAGCATGCTACTACGAGTCTCTAGGTTTTGCAGATCATCAGCAAGGCAAGTAACACTTTGATCATATCCCTTTATTACCTAGTTTTTATGCATTAGTTCCAATCCTCAAACATTTCATTATTAGGAGCTGATTAACATGTGGGTTGGGAAGTAGATGATGAGGTAGAACCTATTGTCCTTTTCTTATCAAACCTTTGGGAGTTACTTCTACGTTATGCTCAGGATTGCTGTGTTATGCTCGTAGACATGGATTGGGTGAGTGTATCCATGACAGATGTGAGAATTGTTAATTAATGGTTAATTTAAGGTGGCCACTTAAATACACATCTGGGTGGATTGGTTGCGGGCACCTGGAGAATACATTGTTTTCCTTGGATACCCCAGAGTACCCGTGTGATCATCATATGGTTTGCCACCCAGGCTCAAAGGGATCATAAGATTATTCATGCTAGAAACTTCCATGTGCAGCCACAAGCTATTATGGGCTCTAGCATAGTTGAGTAGGTTGCATGACCTCTTTCAGTGGTGGGCTAGCGGATGTAGGGAAAGTAGGTGTAACTGTCCATCCAGGGTAAAGAGTTAATGTTTCTAAAAGACTGTCTCTCGGTCATCCGTTTCTCAAACATCATGTAGTGCGAGAAATCTAACGGAGGAGATCGAGTCTTGTGGGGAAAAGTGCGCAAACCTCTACAGAGTGTACAAACTAATCATGGTTAGCCGTGTCCCCGGTTACTGACATCTAGGGTATCTGGTTTTTGGATTATCATGTTGATCTCATCACTCTAAATTCATTTGTTGGGTAAATTGATATTGTTTAATTTGGGTTTGAGTTGGAGGAACCTTCTCAATGTTTAACAACCACCATGAAAGTTAAATAAAATTTATTCCTTTATTGTAGGGAAAAATTGGCTTTATGCAAAATTTTAACTATAGAGCTCTCTACCAGCCATATGTGCATGTAGTGATAGCATTTATTTTGTTCATTACTCTCTTGTGTTACTTTGTCAACATATTCCATGTGCTGACCCATTTCGGGTTGCAACATTTCACGTAGCAGACTTTTCAGACGACAAGTAAGGTGCGATAGGTCATTGTCGTTCACTCAGCTATGCCGTTGGAGTTGATGGACTCACTTTATCTTCCAAGCCTTCTGATGTTATCTTTTAGACGGCCTTAAGCCAAATTATTGTAGTAAGTTCTCTTTTGAGACATTTCGATGTAATAAGTGTGTGATTGAAACTCTGTTATAAGTCCTTGAGTACTGTGCATGTCAGCATTACCGACTCAGGGATGACACTGATGCACAGAGACTAGACTATTTGAGGTCTAGTCGCTACACCATGATTTATGGATTTTGTTGTTTTGTTTTAGTTGCATTTTGATCCAAGAGACCTTAAGCAACTCAAGGACCAATTTGAGAGAGTTGGAGGTTCCACAAAAATCCTTTTTTGATTTATCAAAACTTGGTATATTGGATCAAATTATTTTCTTTTCAAAGTTCTTTTCCAATTATTTTAAAATAAAGAGAGTGTAGCGACCAGGATCCCAATGGACCGAAGTCTCTGTGCTTAAGTGTCATCCCTGGATCGGTAATGCTGACACACACAGTACTCGAGGAACTATAACAGAGTTCAATCACACACTTATTACATCGAGGTCCTCATAAAGAGTATGATTACACAAAATAATATGGCTGAAGGCCATCTAAACTAAATAACTGCGGAAGCTTTGAAGGGAAATGAGTCCGTCAACTCCAATAACATAGCTAAGTGCATGAAAACGACCTATCGCACCTTTTTCGTCGTCTGAGTAGTCTGAACATGAGACGTTGCATCCGTGTAGGTCAGCACATTGAATATACTGGCAGAGTTACACTGTAAAGCAATGAATGCAAGAACTACATCTACATACAATATTTGGCTGGTGCAGGGTCTAAGTTTAATTTTGCATAAAGCTAATTTTTTCCTACAACAAAGGAATAAATTTTATTTTTTTACTACCAAGTTTATGCCAATATTGAGAAGGTTCCTCCAACTCAAATCCCTACTAAGCAAGTATCATCATTAACCCCAATTCAATTAATTAAAGAGTGATGAGATCAACAGTAATATCCAATTCCAGATACTCAAGATGTCCATAACCGGGGACACGGCTAACCATGATTAGCTTATACAGTCTGCAGAGGTTGCACACTTTTCCCCACAAGACTTGAGTGCATCCATGATCGGAAGATCAAGACATAGTCTTTCTGAAGCATTAACTCTCTACTCTGGGTAGACATGTACACCTACTTCCCCCTACATCTTCTAGTCCACCTCTTCAAGAGCTCATACAACTTACTCAACTATGCTAGAGCCCATAATGGCTTGTGGCTTCACACGGAAGTTTCTAGTCAAGAAATATCATATGATCCCTTTGAGCCTAGGTGGCGAACCGAGGAAAAATCATACGGTACTCCAGGATTTCCTAAACGGACAAACACTGGATTCTCCAGGTGCCCCAACAAATCCACCCAGATATGTATTAAAGTTGCCACCTTAATGTTATCCAAGATTAATAACTCTCACAACTTCCATGTGTATCACGATCCAATCCCCGTCTATGAGCATGGCTAAGCAGTAATAGAGCATAACGTATATTCCTGAGGTGATCAAAGGTATTAGGTTCCTACCTCAAGTACTACAACCAACCCACATGTTCCCAATCCTACTCATGCAAATATTTGAGGGGCTATACTAATGCATAGTAAAAATTGGGTATAGAAAAGTATGATCAAAGTGTAACTTGCCTTGCTGACGATCTGCAAACTCTAGAGATTCGTAGTAACAAGCTTCGCACTCTGGATAATCTAGCGTAGACAAACAGTAGCATACATAAGCAATCACTCAAACAAAACAACGAGAAAATGAGAGAAAACCCAAATAAAACTCGAAACAAGGAAACGGCTAAACTAAATAGAAAACTAAACCTAACAGCATTATTTCCATGTGGGTTAGATCCTATCAGTAGGTACAAGTGATTAGCTATGATTTGCAAAAAGAATCAACTCAAACGGAGTTATGAAACTCAAGATACAAACGAAACAAGATCGAATACTAATCTGAACTAAAATCAAATTTTCTATTGTCAAAATCATGTTCAAGTTGGGTTACTAGAGAGAAGATATTGTTACGAAGATTTAGGCGTTGGGTTCATCTAATTTGGATAAACGAGCAAAAAGTTACGCTAGTTTTAAGATCAGGCGCTAAATCGCGATAAAACTTATTTGCGGATAGGTCCCTAGGCGAAAATAAAACTAAAAAGAAAAATCTATAGAACGAACGTTCTCTAACAGATTGTAACGAACGAATTCGTTCATTAACAGAAACTAACGAGTGAACATTCGTCAAATAACGAACTAAAAATAAAAACTGATCTAACCTAATAAACCGAAATTTAAAAAAACTGAAACTAAACCGAGAAAAACCCAATCGGTTTGTACCGGTCGACCGGGGTGGCGAGGTCCATGGCATCGGCGGCGGCAGGATCCGGCAGGGCGAGGCGCGGCTCCGGCGGCGAGGCGAGGCGGCAACCACGCTGGGCGGTGGCGCAATGTGACAAAGAATAAAACAATGGCGGCAAGCAAGTCTTGGCGGGTGATGTGGTCGAGGGGCCGGTGGTCGGCCGTATATAAGGAGGGTGGGCGGAGACTTGCGGGAGGGGGCGGTGGATTGGAGTCCGAGCCGGACTCCTCCTGGCAGCGGCGGCCGGGACTCCCCGAGCGGGAGGAAGGCGAGGGCGCTCCGCTGGGCCGGCCAAGGAAATGTTTTTAAACGATTTTCGTGAGGAAAACCCTAATAAATAAAAATAAAAATCTAAAAACTCCAGAAACAATATTCACCATCCCTACCTAATATTTGGGACAATATGAACATTTTTCTGGGTTAAATGCATGTTTTCTCTAATTCAAATAAAACTGCAAATAAAATTCAAATAAAATAATTATTTGATTTCCAACTTTCTTCTCCAATATTTCTCCTCTGTTTTGAAGAAGTCATTTTATCTTCACTCATTATTTTTATTGTTGGAAATAATTGGAAAGAAATTGTTGAAAATCGAATTGATCCACTTTTCAAATTTAAATAAATTCAAATATGGAATCTTTGTGAAACCTCCAACTCTCTCCTTGGGTCCTTGAGTTGCTTAAGATGTCGTGGATCACAACCAAATGCAAAATAGAATATGATATGCATATGATGATCTATGTATAACATCCAAATTGAAAAATTGGGATCTTACAAACCTACCCCCCTTAAGATGAATCTCACCCTCGAGATTCGGGTTGGTCCGCAAAAAGGTGTGGGTGGTCCTTGCGGAGGTCTTCTTCTCGCTCCCAGGTGGCTTCCTCCTTGGTATGGTGGCTCCACTAAACTTTGCAAAACTCGATAACCTTGCTGTGAGTAACACGGCTAGAAAACTTGAGAATCTTGACTGGCTTCTCTTAATAGGTCAGATCACTATCCAACTGAATCACTTCTAGTGGCACTATATCTCTCAGAGGAATGTCGGCCATCTCTGCGTGGCATTTCTTCAACTGGGAAACGTGAAACACATCATGAACTCCTGACAATCCTTCAGGCAATTCCAACTTGTACGCAACTTCTCCCATGCGTTCCAAAGATTTGTTTGGTCCCACAAAATGTGGTGCTATTTTCCTTGCCTCCAAGACGTTTAACTCCTCGAAGTGGGGACACACGAAGATAGGCTCTGTCTCCGACTTCGTAGGCTATCTCCTTGCGTTTAGTATCCGCATAACTCTTCTGCCTGGACTGGGCTACATTGAGTCTGTCTCAAATCAACTTAACCTTCTCCTCAGAATCTCTGATTAAGTCTGGTGCGAACAACTGTCGATCTCCAACTTCCTCCCATGATAGTGGTGTCCTGCACCTCCTTCCGTACAAAGCTTTGAAAGGGGCCAGCTTCAAACTGGCTTGATAACTGTTGTTATAGGAGAACTCTGCATAGGGAAAATTATAATTCCAACTAGATCCATAATCTAGCGCACAAGCTCTCAACATGTCCTCCAGAATATGATTGACTCTCTCGGTCTGTCCATCTGTCTGTGGATGAAAGGTTGTACTGAACTCTAGCCTAGTACCCAAAGTTCACGTAATAATATGGCCTTATTAGTGACATAGTAAACATTTTTGTAGGCCTAAATGCCTAAACTAAAAAGGAACATTATAGTACTAACTACTCTGCTAACAAATAAAATAACTAACGAATAAAATTAAATAAACTTTCCAAAAATTCAAAATTCAATTTCAAATATTTCTTTGCTGATTTTGAAGAAGTCATGTTATCTTCTCTCTTTATTTTAAAATAATTGGAAAAGAACTTTGAAAAGAAAACAATTTGATCCAATATATCAAATTTTGATAAATCAAAAATGGATTTTTGTGGAACCTCCAACTCTCTCAAATTGGTCCTTGAGTTGCTTACGGTCTCTTGGATCAAAATGCAATTAAAACAAAACAACAAAATGCATAAATCATGGATGCATAAGCATGATCTATGAATAACATCCAAATTGAAAATTGGGATGTTACAAACCTACCCCCCTTAAGATGAATCTCACCCTCGAGATTTGGGTTGGTTAGCAAAAAGGTGTGGGTGGTCCTTACGGAGGTCTTCTTCGCGCTCCCAGGTAGCTTCATCCTCTGTATGGTGGCTCCACTGAACTTTGATGACTCTGCTGCGTGTAACTCGGGTGGAAAACTCGAGAATCTTAACGGGTTTCCCTTCATAGGTCAGATCGCTTTCCAAGTGAATCGCTTCTAGTGGCACTATATCTCTTAGAGGAATATCAGCCATCTCTGCATGGCACATCTTGAACTGGGAAACGTGAAACACATCATGAACTCCTGACAAACCTTTGGGTAATTCCAATTTGTAGGCAACTTCTCCCATATGTTCCAAAACTCGATTTGGTCCCACAAATCATGGTGCTATCTTCCCTTTGACTCCATATAGCTTAACACCTCGAAGTGGGGACACTCGAAGATATGCTCTGTCTCCAACTTCATAGGCTACCTCCTTGCATTTAGTATCCGCATAACTCTTCTGCCTAGACTGGGCTATCTTGAGTCTATCACGAATAAACTTGACCTTCTCCTTAGAATCTCTGATTAAATCTGGTCCGAACAACTGTCGATCTCCATCCCACGACAATGGTGTCCTGCACCTCCTTCCATACAAGGCTTCAAAAGGGGCCATCTTCAAACTGGCTTGGTAACTATTATTATAGGAGAACTCTGCATAGGGTAAATTATCATCCCAACTAGATCCATAATCTAGCGCACAAGCTCTCAACATGTCTTCCAGAATCTGATTGACTCTCTTGGTCTGTCCATCTGTCTATGGATGAAAGGCTGTACTGAACTCTAGCTCGGTACCCAAAGTTTCATGCAACTAATTCCAAAACTTTGAACTAAATTGTGTTCCTCTATCTGATAGGATGGTCCTCGGAACTCCATGCAGACATACGATCCTGATCATGTATATCTTTGCCAACTTAGCACTCGTATAGTTTGTCTTCACAGGGATGAAATGGGCTACTTTTGTCAAGTGATCAACTACAACCCAGATAGAGTCATAGCTTGAACGAGTCCTGGGTAATCCAGTGATAAAATCCATGCCAAGTTTATCCCACTTCCATTCGGGTATCGGCAAAGGCTGTAATAACCCTGCTGGTTTCTGGTGCTTTTCTTAACTCTCTGACATACATCACATACCGCTACATACTCAACAATATCCTTCTTTATTGCTGTCCACCAGAAACTTTCCTTCAAGTCCATATACATCTGGGTGTTGCCTGGGTGAACCGAGTAAGGCGAATCATGAGCCTCCTGAAGAATCAACTTCCTGATCTCAGGGTCATTAGGCACATAAATACGATCCTCAAACCATAAAGTGTCGTGCTCATCCTCACGAAATCCTTTAGCCTTTCCTTTACTCATCCTTTCCTTTATTTCAGCAATCTCCTTGTGTGTCTTCTGGGCTTCTCTGATCTTACCCAACAAAGTGGATTGAATTTCCAATGCTGCAACATAACCTCTCAGAACTATCTCCAAGCATAGCTCTCGAAGGTCGTCTGCTAACTCCTTAGGTAATCCTCCGTTTATGAGCGTGTTAACATAACTCTTGCGGCTCAATGCATCTGCTACGACATTGTCCTTTCCTAGATGATAATGCAATCTCATATCATAATCCTTTATGAGCTCCAACCATCTCCTTCGCCTGAGGTTTAACTCCTTCGCGTGAATATGTACTTCAAACTCTTGTGATCCGTATATACATCACAACGGTTACCGATGAGAAAGTGTCTCCATGTCTTGAGTGCATGCACTACGGCTGCTAACTCCAAATCATGCATAGCAAAATTCAACTCATGAGGTTGAAGCTTCCGTGAGGCATATGAAACAACTCTTCCATCCTGCATAAGCACACCTCCAAGTCCTCGACATGAAGCGTCACAATACACTTGGAAATCCTTGCGTATGTCTAGGAGAATCAGCACTGGGGCTGTAACCAAAAGTTTCTTCAACTCATGAAAACTGGCTTCAGAATCCTCAGTCCATTTGAACTTGGTGTCCTTCTTTAATAACTCAATCATGGGCTTCACAATCTTTGAAAAATTCTCAATAAATCTCTGATAATAACCTGCGAGTCCAAGAAAACTTCTGATCTCTCCCACTGAGGTGGGAGCCAACCATTTAGTGACAGAAGTAACCTTTGTAGGGTCTAATGCTATTCCTTGTCCAGATATAACATGTCCGAGAAATCCAACTTCCTTCAACCAAAACTCACATTTGCTGAACTTGGCATACAACTGATGTTCCTCAAGCTTCTCAAGAACCAAACGCAAATGTTCCTTATGCTCTTCTTCATTCTTCGGGTAGACCAATATGTCATCAATGAACACCACGACGAACTTATCCAAAAACTCCATGAACACCTTATTTATCATACTCGTGAAGTAGGCAGGGGTGTTAGTCAAACCAAATGACATAACTGTATACTTATATAGCCCATTCCTCATGGTAAAAGGTGTCTTAGGTATATCCTGCTCTCGGATCTTCAAATGGTGATAACCTGACCGAAGATCGATCTTGGAGAAAACTTTAGCTCCTTGCAGCTGGTCAAACAAATCATTGATCATCAGCAGAGGGTATTTGTTCTTGGTCGTCACCTCATTCAGCGCACAATAATCAACAACCATCCTCAAAGATCCATCCTTCTTCTCCACTAGAAGCACTGGGGCTCCCCAAGGTGATGAACTTGGTCGAATATAACCTTTCTCCAATAACTCCTTAATTTGCTTCTTAATTTCCTCCAGATCATTTGCGGGCATCCGATATGGTCTCTTTGTTATTGGTCCGGTGCCTAGCAATAACTCAATCAAAAACTCAATGTCTCGATCTGGTGGCACGCCTGGTAACTCTTCCGGAAATACATCGGGGTAATCCTGCACCACTCGTACTTCCTCTTGAACAACTCCTAATAAGGAATTCACCAGAGTCCTCCTCGGCGCATGCCTATACACATACTTGATCCTCCTTCCTTCCAGGGTGGTGAGAAGAATTGATTTACTGGCGCAATCGATGTTTCCCTCAAACTTGGATAGCCAATCCATGCCTAGTATCACATCCAATCCTTGTGACTCTAGGACAATCAGGTCGGTGGGGAAAACATGTCTACCTATGGTTACTGGCAACTGATAGCATCCCCTACTAGCCATATACTCTGCTCCAGGGGAACTTACTAATATAGGTGACTTAACGACTACTATTGGCAACTTATGCTTATCCACAAATCCCCTTGATATGAATGAATGAGATTCACCAGTAGCGAAAAGAACAAGTGATGTAAATGCATTAATCAAAAACTTACCGACAACTGCGTCGGGCTGCTCCTCAATCTCCTCCACGCTGATGTGGTTCACCCGACCTTTGGTGAAGGGGTTGGGCTTCTTTGCAGAACTTCCATTGCCATTTCCGGTCTTTGCTTCACAACATTCAGTGGCATAATGTTCGGTCTTCCCGCACTTGAAACACGTAATGTGACTCAGATCCCTCTTGGCCGGTGTTGAGGGGTTGGAACGGTTCTGACTGTTGCTTCCTCCATTCCCATTGCCATTCTTAGGGCCACTGTGGTTGTGCGAACACCCTCCATTATGCGTATGCCCTCCATGGTTATGGCCTCCATGGTTGTGAGTATGTCCTCCCGAGTATGGGGAATAGTGGGGCTTCTATTGAGCTCCATAAGTGTACCTCCCCTATCCATACTTCCTCTTGCGATTATCAATCTGTTGTTGCTTGCTTTCTATCATGAGGGCCCTGTCTACCAACTCCTGGTAGTTGTTGAAAGTTGCCACCATCAACTGCATGCTTAGCTCATCATTGAGTCCCTCAAGAAACTTCTCCTGCTTTGCGGCACCTATGGCCACATCATCTGGGGCATAACGGGCTAACTTGCTAAACTCATCCAGAAACTGTCCCACTATGCGACTCACTTGGCGCAAGTTGCGAAACTGGCGCTTCTTCATGCTTATTTCTCCTGCTGAAGCATGGGCGATGCAGAAAGCCTGCTGAAATTGATCCCATGTAACAGTATCAATGGGGTAAGTGGTGGTGAAATTCTCCCACCAAGATGTTGTGGGTCCATCAAGCTGATGCGCGGCAAAGTGCACTCTCTCCGCATCTGTGCATCCTGCAGTAGTCAGCTCTCTTCCAATCTTGCGGAGCCAATCATTTGCAACAATCGGCTCGGTGCTGCTAGAGAATACCGGCGGATTAACCTCAGAAAACGAGCTAGGTTGTCAACACGGGGTGGTGGCGGTGGGTTGTTATTGTTGTTCCCTTGGTTCGGATTCTGGTTCTGGACTAACATCTCCATCAAGGCATTCTGCTGCTGGATCAACTGAGTGAGCTCCAGCAGGAACACAAATCCAGTGTCACGTCTCGGAGCCATCTGATGGGTTAGAAGGGGTGAGAAAACAGAATAGAATAAGGTCTAAGAGAGATTCACTACCCATATGCACGTGAGGCAAATACAATAAATTCACTTCATTCAATATCAAACAAGATTCACACAAGCGATCTAACTACGATTACAAATCGATCGATTCTAACTACTTTGAAGAATACTACTAGTAACATGGTGGTAGTCTAGAAATTTTGATCGGTGGAAGACTCCATGATATCTGCTCCAGCTTCATCTACGTAGTTGTCATCACTATCATCATTTGCATCACTGTCTGTGTCGGTGTCGTCCAAGATGGTGTAGGCCTTTGAATAGATTTCCACTTCAGGTTCTTGCTTATGGTTCTCCACGGGTAGTCCTAGCTTCCTCTTCGAATCTTCATGCTTCTCAAGTAGTACAACAATTTCTTCCTCATATCCATCGCATGTTGACTTGAGTTCCTCTTCTAGCTTGATATTCTTCTTCATCGGCTTCTTGATTTTCTTCATGTTGAAGCACAGCTGATTCTCGTATCGGCGAATGTGGACACCCATCTCCTAAATGTAAGTTGCAATTGATCCATCCTTCCTGGTACGAATCATCTCCCATTCTTCGTTGGCGTCCACATATTTGATAGACGATGTTTTCAAGCTCGTTGTGGTATACTTCGCATATGTGTCCAAAAGTGATGTGGGCTGCCATGCCCTTTCCCAAACCCCAACTTGGTGCATCCAGGTAGAAATCAATAGGCTCTGTTGTTGGCGCAAAAGTCCTACCAGGTACCCAAACTTTGATCTTCCAGCGCTCCTCTTCCGATAAAGTTGTAGAGAAAGTCCCAGTGATGCTTGGTAGTCCGATGTTCAGGTACTTAGTGACTTCCTTCAAGTGCCGTCCGAAAGGGGTGTCGTCATCCAGCTGAGTGAACTTGATCCTGGGGTTCGCCATCTATAGAGTAGAAATAGATGAGAATTAGAAATGAGCAAAGAAGAGTGATCCTGTGGCTTTTCATAGTGGTCGCGTCCTACAGTCAGTGTGTGCTCTGATACCATCTTGTATTGACCATGATCCCAATGGACCGAAGTCTCTGTGCTTATGTGTCATCCCTGGATCAGTAATGCTGACACACATAGTACTTGAGGAATTATAACAGAGTTCAATCACACACTTATTACATCGAGGTCCTCATAAAGAGTATGATTACACAAAATAATATGGCTGAAGGCCATCTTAACTAAATAACTGCGGAAGCTTCGAAGGTAAATGAGTCCATCAACTCCAACGGCATAGCTGAGTGCATGACAACAACCTATCCCACCTTATTCGTCGTCTGAGTAGTCTGCAACATGAGACGTTGCAGCCGTGTAGGTCAGCACATTGAATATGCTGGCAGAGTTACACTATAAAGAAATGAATGCAAGAACTACATCTACATGCAATATTTGGCTGGTGGAGGCTCTAAGTTTAATTTTGCATTAAGCTAATTTTTTCCTACAATAAAGGAATAAATTCTATTCTTTTACTACCAAGTTTATGCCAACATCGAGAAGATTCCTACAACTCAAATCCCAACTAAACAAGTATCATCATGAAACCCAATTCAATTAATTAAAGAGTGATGAGATCAACAATAATATCCAATTCCAAATACTCCAGATGTCCATAAACGGGGACACGGCTAACCATGATTAGTTTATACACTCTGCAGATATTGCGCACTTTTCCCCACAAGACTCGGCCGCATCCATGATCGGAAGATCGAGACATGGTCTTTCTGAAGCATTAACTCTCTTCTTCGGGTCGACTGGTACACCTACTTTCCTGTATATCTGCTAGTCCACCTCTTCGAGAGCTCATACAACTTACTCAACTATGCCAGAGCCCATAATAGTTTGTGGCTGCACACGGAAGTTTCTAGTCATGAAATAGCATATGATCCCTTTGAGCCTGGGTGGCAAACCAAGGAAAAATCACAAGGGTACTCTGGGATTTCCCAAACGGACAAACACCGGATTCTCCAGGTGCCCCAACAAATCCACCCAGATGTGTATTAAAGTTGCCACCTTAATGTTATCCAAGATTAATAACTCTCACAACTTCCCGTCCATGATCATGGCTACGCAGTAATAGAGCATAAAGTGTATTCCGAGGTGATCAAAGGTATCAGGTTCCTACCTCAAGTACTACAATCAAACCACATGTTCCCAATCCTACTCATGAAAATATTTGAGGGGCAATACTAATGCATAGTAAAAATTAGGTATAGAAAAGTATGATCAAAGTGTAACTTGCCTTGCGGACGATCTACAAACTCTAGAGATTTGTAGAAAAAGCTTCGCATTCCGGATAATCTAGCGTAGACAAACAATAGCATACATAAGCAATAAGTCAAACAAACAAAGAGAAAACGAGAGAAAACCCAAATAAAACTCAAAACAAGCAAATAGCTAAACTAAACAGAAAACAGAACCTAACAACATATTTGCATGTGGATTAGATCTTAACAGTAGGTACAAGTGATTAGCTACGATTTGCAAAAAGAATCAACTCAAACGGAGTTACAAAACTCAAGATACAAATGAAACAAGATCGAATACTAATTTGAACTAAACTCAAATTTTAATTGGCAAAACCATGTTCAAGTTGGTTTACTGGAGAGAAGAGATCGTTACGAAGATTTAGGCTTTAGTTTCATCTAATTTGGATAAAGAGCAAAAAGTTACGCTAGTTTTAAGATCAAGGGCTAAATCTTGATAAAACTTATTCGCGGATAGGTCCCTAGGTGAAAATAAAACTTAAAAAGTCTACAGAATGAACGCTCGCTAACCGATTGTAACGAACGAATTCATATGTTAACAGAAACTAACGAGTGAACATTCGTTAAATAACAAACTAAAAATAAAAACCGATCTAAACCTAATAAACCGAAACTTAAAAAAACAAAACTAAACCGAGAAAAACCGGATTGGTTTATACCGGTCAATAGGGGTGGCGAGGTCAACGACGTCGGTGGCGGCGGGATCCGGTGGGAGGCGCGGTTCAGTGGCGAGGCGGCGGCGATCTTGAGCGACAGTCTGGCGGCGGAAGAAAGGGCGGCGAGCAAGTCTTGCGGCGGTGGTGGCGCCATGGCGGCAGCTGGCCGATGCAGGAAGCGGCGGCTGATGTGGTGGAGGGGCCGGGGATCGGTCGTATATAAGGAGGGGGCGGAGACTTCCGTGAGGGGGCGGTGGATCGAAGTCCGAGACAGACTCCTCCTAGCGGCGGCGGTCGGGACTCCCCGAGCGGGAGGAAGGCGGCAGCGCCCGGCTGGGCCATGGCCCGACTCGGCTGGGCCAGCCCAGGAAGTTTTTCTTAAATGATTTTCACGAGGAAAACCCTAATAAATAAAAATAAAAATCTAAAAATTCAGAAACAATATTCACCGTCCCTACCTAATATTTGGGACAATATGACCATTTTTCTGGACTAAACGCAACTTTTAAAAATGCATGATTTTCTCTAATTCAAATAAAACTGCAAATAAAATTCAAATATAATAATAATTTGATTTCCAACTTTCTTCTCCAATATTTCTCCTCTATTTTGAATAAGTCATTTATCTTCACTCATTATTTTTATTGTTGGAAATAATTGGAAAGAAATTATTGAAAATCAAATGGATCCACTTTTCAAAATTGAAACAAATTCAAATATGTAATCTTTGTGAAACCTCCAACTCTGTCCTTGGGTCCTTGAGTTGCTTAAGATTTCACGGATCACAACCAAATGCAAAATAAAATATGATATGCATATGATGATCTATGTATAACATCCAAATTGAAAAATTGGGATGTTACATAGAGAAGATAACATGACTTCTGCAAAATCAGCAAAAAATATTGATAATTGAATTTTGAATTTTCGGAATGTTTATTTGATTTTATTCGTTAGTTAATTTTACTTGTTAGTACAGTAATTAGTACTATAGTGTTTGTTTTTAATTTAGGCATTTAAGCCCAGAAAAATGTTCACTAGGTCTCTAATAAGGCCATGTTATTACGTGAATTTTTCTGGTTTTTTTAGGATTTTATTTATATATCTATTTTGCGTGCTTTGTCTCTCTGGAAAATTGTTTTTTCTAAAGTACGCATCCAAACTAGGCCGGCCCAGCTTCCCCAGGCCGCGGCCCAGCCATCGTCGCCCGCGCGACCGACTCCCTCTGGAGTTCGGCCACGCCACGCCATAGCTGTCGCCGGAGTCCGATTCGGATGCCAAGCCGCCGCCGCCTCCTTTTGCCCCTCCCGTAAGCTGCCGCACCCCCTGCCCCATTTAAATACCGGGCCAACCCGGACCCTCCTCCCCACATCGCGCCGTCGCCGCCCGACTTCTCGAGCCGCCGCCGCCACAGCACCCCGCCGCCGACCGCCACCGCCGTCGCGAGCCCGCCGCCACCTCCTCACACCTCAGAGCCGACGCTGCCGCCGTCTTCTCGACACCGTCGACCGCCGTGTAGCCCCCGATCTAATATCAACTGCTAGATCTCGATCCAACGACTGAGATCTTGCCTCTGTTTTTTTCGTTATCATTATATAGCGAGCGTTAGGATTCCGTAGCGAACATTTTTGTTCTGTAGGGTTCTATAGCGAAAGTTCGTTCGATAGTTTTTATCTTTTTATTTAAGTTTTCTACTAGGGACGTATTCATAGTTTTATTTTACAGATTAGTCCCTCATTTCAAACTAGCACAATTTTTTGCTCGTTTGTCCAAATTTGACGAAACCAACGCCAAAATCTTCAGAGTGATCTCATATATCCAGTAAATCAACTTGAACATGTTTTTGACAATTTAAAATTTGAGTTTAGTTCAGATTTGAATTTGATCTTGTTTTGTTCGTATCTTGAGTTTCGTAGCTCCGTTTTAGTTGATTCTTTTTGCAATCCGTAGCTAATCACAAGTACCTACTGTTAAGATCTAATCCATATAAATATAATGCTATTAAAATTTGATTTCTGTTTAGATTAGTTATTTGATTGTTTTGAGTTTTTCTGGATCTTTTCTTCATTTTCTCTTTGCATCGTTTGCTTGAGTGCTTATGTATGCTATTGTTTGTCTACGCTAGATTTTCCGGAGTGCGAAGCTTGTTACTACGAATCTCTAGAGTTTTTCGATCATCAGCAAGGCAAGTTACACTTTGATCATACTTTTTAATACCCAGTTTTTTTTACTATGCATTAGTTTTACCCCTCAAATATTTGCATGAGTAGGATTGGGAACATGTGCATTGGTTGTAGTACTTGAGGTAGGAAACTATTACTTTGACCACCCCGGGAATATACCTTGTGCTCATATATTGCTTAGCCATGCTCCTAGACGGGGACTGGTTAGTGTGATTCATGGAAGTTGTGAGAGATAATAATTTTGGACATCATTAAGGTGGCAACTTTAATACACATCTGGGTGGATTGGTTGGGGCACCTGAGAAATCAGTGCTTGCCCATGGGAATCTAGGAGTACCCATGTGATTTTACCTCGGTTCGTCACCCAGGCTCAAAGGGATCATATGATATTTCATGCCTAGAAACTTCTGTGTACAGCCTCAAGCCATTATGGGCTCTGGCATAGTTGAGTAAGTTGCGTGAGCTCTTGAAGAGGTGGACTAGCAGATGTAGGGGAAAGTAGGTGTACCGGTCTACCCAGAGTAGAGAGCTAATGCTTCAAAAATACTATGTCTCGATCTTCCGTTCATGGATGCGGTCGAGTCTTGTGGGGAAAAGTGCACAACCACTGCAAAGTGTATAAGCTAATCATGGTTAGTCGTGTCCCCGGTTATGGACAATTTGAGTATCTAGAAGTGGATATTTATGTTGATCTCATCACTCTTTAATTAATGTTTTGGGTTTAATGGTGATACTTGATAAACTTTGGAATTTGAGTTAGAGGAACCTTCTCAATCATTCGTATAAACTTTGTAGTAAATAAAATTTATTCTTTTGTTGTAGGGAAAAATTAGCTTTATGCAAAAATTAAACTGACAACCTCCACCAGCCAAATATGCATGTAGATATAGTTTCCTTCATTCTTTTGCTCTACAGTGTAACACTTCCAGCATGTTCCATGTGCTGACCTACACGGCTGCAACGTCTCATGTTGCAGACTTTACCGATAAAGTATAAGGTGCGCTAGGTCGTTGTCATGCACTCAGCTATGCCATTGGAGTTTGATTGACTCATTTATCTTCGATGCTTCCACAGTTATTTAGATGGCCTTCAACCATATTATTTTTGTAATAAATTCTCTTTATGAGGACTTCGATGTAATAAGTGTGTGATTGAACTCTATTATAATTTTTCGAGTAATGTGTGTGTCAGCATACCAATCTAGGGATGACACTTAAGCATAGAGACTTCGATCCATTGGGATCGTGGTGGCTACAAGATGGTATCAGAGCACAGGCTGACTGTACGACGCGACCACTAGGAAAACCCAAAGGATACTCTTCTCTACTCATTTCCAATCCTCCTCTATTTATACTCTATAGATGCTGGACCCCAGGAACAAGTTCACTCAGCCGGATGACGACACCTCTTTTGGACGCCACTTGAAGGAAGTCACGAAGTACCTGAACATCAAACTACCAAGCTTCACCGGAACCTTCATTGCAAATTTACGAGAAGAGGAGCACTGGAGGATCAAAGTTCGTGTACCTGGGAGGACATTTGCACCGACAACCGAGCCCATTGAGTTTACCTTGGATGCACTGACTTGGAGCTTAGGAAAGAGCATGGCAGCCCACATCACTTTTGGACGCATTTGTGAGGTGTACCACAAGGATCTTGAAGACACCGTCTATCAGATATGTGGACGCTGGGATGAGCAATGGGAGATGATTGGCACCAGGAAGGATGGATCGATTGCAACGTACATTCAGGAGATGGATCAGCACATTCGTCGATATGAGAATCAGATGTGCGCTATCATGAAGAAGACCAAGAAGGTGATGACCAGGAATATCGAGCTAAAAGAGGAACTCAAGTCAACCTGCGATGGATATGAAAAGGAAATTGCTGTGCTACAGGAGAAGAATGAAGACCTAAAGAGGATACTAGGAATACCCGAGGTGAAACAAGAACGTGAAGTGCATATTCATGAAGACGACTACATCATACTAGATGACACGGACACGGACAGTAATGAAGATGAAGACAGTGATGCCGATGCTAGAGATCGCGATTATGAGCCCATGGAGTCTTTCACCAATCAAAACATCTAAACGACCACCCTATTATTAGTAGTATTCTTCCAAGTAGTTAGAATCGATCGTTTTGTAATAGTAGTTTAGATCGTTTGTGTGAATCTTGTTTGATGTTCAGTGGTGTGAATTGAATGTATTTGCCTCATATGCATATGGGTAGTGAAATCTCTCATAGACCTTATGCTATTCTGTATTCTCACCCCTCTCACCCATCAGATGCCTCCGAGACGTGACCCCGGTTTCACTTTTTGGCCGGAGCTCACACAGTTGATCCAGCAGCAGAATGCCTTGATGCAGATGATGATCCAGAACCAAGGCAACAACAACAAGAATAACCCACCGCCAACACCCCAGTTGATAACCTTGCCTGTTTTCTGAGGTTGAGTCCGCCGGTGTTCTCTCGCAGCACCCAGCCGATTGTTGCAGATGATTGGCTCCGCAAGATTTCGTCGGAGCTGACCATTGCTGGATGCTCGGATGCGGAGAGAGTGCGCTTTGCCGCACATCAGCTTGATGGACCTGCAACCTCTTGGTGGGAGAATTTCACCACCACTTACCCCATTGCTACAGTTACATGGGATCCATTTCAGCAGGCCTTCCACACTGGACACATCTCAGCTGGAGCCATGAGTTTGAAGAAGCGTGAGTTCCGCAACTTACACCAAGGGAGTCGTAGAGTGGGGAAGCATGTGGATGAGTTCAGCAAGCTAGCACACTATGCCCCTGATGGTGTGGCCATAGATGCCGCAAAGCAGGAGAAATTGCTGGAGGGACTCAATGATGAGCTGAGTATGCAGTTGATGGTGGCAACCTTCGAAAACTACCCGGATCTGGTAGACAGGGCCCTCATGATTGAAGGCAAGCAGCAGATAGAAAACCGCAATAGGAGGTATGGACAGGGGAAGTATAATTCTGGAGCTCAGCAGAAGCCTTGCTATTCTCCGTACTCGGGAGGACACACTCATCATAACCATGGAGGACATTTTCATAATGGAGGAAGTTCACACAACCATAGTGGCCCTAAGAATGGTAATGGGAATGGAGGAAGCAACAGTCAGAGCCGTTCCAACCCCGCGACACCCGCCAAGAAGGATCTGAGTCACATTACATGTTTCAAGTGCGGGAAGAACGGACGCTAGGTCACTGAATGTCTTGAAGCAAAGAATGGAAATGGCAATGGAAGCTCTGGGAAGAAGCACAACCCTTTCACCAGAGGTCAGGTGAAACACGTCAGTGTGGAGGAAATTGAGGAGCAGTATGACGCAGTTGTCGATAAGTTTTTGATTAATGCATTTACAGCCCTTGTTTGTTTTGACACTTATGCATCTCATCCATTCATATCAAGGGGATTTGTGGACAAGTTTAAGTTGCCAACCATATCCCTTAAGTCACCTATGTTAGTGAGTTCCCCAGGAGTAGAGTATATGGCTAGTAGGGGATGTTATCAGTTGCCAAATAACCATAGGTATACATGTTTTCCCCACCAACCATATTGTCCTGGAGTCACAAGGATTGGATGTGATTCTAGGCATGGATTGGTTATCCAAGTTTGAGGGAAACATCGATTGTGCCAGTAAATTTATTCTTCTCACCATCCCAGAGGGAAAATGGATCAATTATGTGTCTAGGCATGTGCCGAGGAGAACTCAGGTGAATTCCGTTTCGGGAGTTGTTCAGGAGGAAGTTCCAGTTGTGAAGGATTAACCCGATGTATTTCCAGAGGAATTACCAGGCATGCCACCAGACCGAGACATAGAGTTTCTGATTGAGTTGTTGACAGGCACCGGACCAATATCAAAGAGACCGTATCAGATGCCCGCCAATGACATGGAGGAAATAAAGAACCAGATTAAGGAATTACTAGAGAAAGGTTATATCCGACCAAGTTCATCACCTTGGGGAGCCCCAGTACTTCTAGTTGAGAAGAATGATGGATCTTTGAGGATGGTTGTTGATTATCGTGCGCTGAATGAAGTGACGATCAAGAACAAATATCCTCTGCTGATAATTAATTATTTGTTTGACCTGCTGCAGGGAGCTAAAGTTTTCTCCAAGATCGATCTTCGGTCAGGTTATCACCAGCTGAAAATCCGAGAGCAGGATATACCTAAGACAACATTTACCACAAGTTATGGGCTATATGAGTATACAGTTATGTCATTTGGTTTGAATAATGCCCCTGCCTATTTTATGAGTATGATCAACAAGGTGTTCATGAATTTCTTGGACAAGTTCGTCGTGGTGTTCATTGATGATATATTGGTCTACTCAAAGAATGAAAAGAGCACAAGGAACATTTGCGCTTGGTTCTCGAGAAGCTCAGGGAACATATGTTGTATGCCAAGTTCACCAAATGTGAGTTTTGGTTGAAGGAAGTTGGATTTCTCGGACATGTTATATCAGGAGAAGGAATAGCAGAAGACCCTACCAAGGTTGCATCCATCACTGAGTGGTTGGCAACCACCTCAGTTGGAGAGATTTGGAGTTTCCTTGGACTAGCAGGATATTATCGGAGATTTATTGAGAATTTTTCCAAGATCGCGAAGCCCATGATGGAGTTATTACAGAAAGACACCAAGTTTAAATGGACCGAGGATTGTGAGGCCAGTTTTCAGGAGGTGAAGAAACGTTTGGTTACAGCCCCAGTGTTGATTCTCCCAAATATATGTAAGGATTTCCAAGTATATTGCAACGCTTCTCGTTAGGGATATGGAGGTGTTCTTATGTAGGAAGGAAGAGTTGTTTCATATGCCTCACATTAGCTTTGACCTCATGTGTTAAATTATGCCACGCATGATTTGGAGTTAGCGGCCGTAGTGCATGAGCTCAAGATATGGAGACACTTTCTTATCAGAAACCGTTGCCATGTTTACACGTATCATAAGAGTTTGAAGTACATCTTCACGCAGAAGGAGTTGAACCTTAGGCAGAGGAGATGGTTGGAGCTCATAAAGAATTATGATATGAGACTGCATTATCACCTAGGAAAAGCCAATATCGTAGCTGATGCATTGAGCCACAAGAGTTATGTTAGCACGCTCATAACCAGAGGATTACCCAGGAGTTAGTCGATGACCTCCGAGCACTTTGCTTGGAGATAGTTCCAAGAGGATATGTTGCGGCACTGGAAATTCAGTCCACCTTGCTGGGAAAGATCAGAGAAGCCCAGAAGACAAACAAGGAGATTGCTGAGATAAAGGGAAGGATGAGTAAAGGAAAGGCTAAAGGTTTTCGTGAGGATGAGCAAGAAACTTTATGGTTTGAGGATCGTATCCATGTGCCCAATGACCCTGATATCGGGAAGTTAATTCTTCAGGAGGATCATGATTCGCCTTATTCGATCCAACCAGGCAATACCAAGATGTATCTGGACTTGAAGGAGAGTTTCTGGTGGACAGGAATGAAGAAGGACATTGCAGTGTATGTAGCAGTATTCGACGTATGTCAGAGAGTTAAGGCAGAGCATCAGAAACCAACATAGTTACCTCAGCCTTTGCCGATACTGGAATGGAAGTGGGATAAACTTGGCATAGATTTTATCATCGGATTGAAGGAAATATGCCCTAGAGGCAATAATAAAGTTATTATTTATTTCCTTATTTCATGATAAATGTTTATTATTCATGCTAGAATTGTATTAACCGGAAACATAATACATGTGTGAATACATAGAGAAACATAGTGTCACTAGTATGACTCTACTTGACTAGCTTGTTGATCAAAGATGGTTGTGTTTCCTAGCCATAGACATGAGTTGTCATTTGATTAACGGGATCAGATCATTAGAAGAATGATGTGATTGACTTGACCCATTCCGTTAGCTTAGCACTCGATCGTTTAGTATGTTGCTATTGCTTTCTTCATGACTTATACATGTTCCTATGACTATGAGATTATGCAACTCCCGTTTACCGGAGGAACACTTTGTGTGATAACAAACGTCACAATGTAACTGGGTGATTATAAAGGTGCTCTACAGGTGTCTCCAAAGGTACTTGTTGGGTTGGCGTATTTCGAGATTAGGATTTGTCACTCCGATTGTCGGAGAGGTATCTCTGGGCCCACTCGGTAATGCACATCACTTAAAAGCCTTGCAAGCATTGCAACTAATGAGATAGTTGTGGGATGATGTATTATGGAACGAGTAAAGAGACTTGCCGGTAACGAGATTGAACTAGGTATTGAGATACTGACGATCGAATCTTGGCCAAGTAACATACCGATGACAAAGGGAGCAACGTATGTTGTTATGCGGTTTGACCGATAAAGATCTTCGTAGAATATGTGGGAGCCAATATGGGCATCTAGGTCCCGCTATTGGGTATTGGCCGGAGACATGTCTCGTTCATGTCTACATAGTTCTCGAACCCGTAGGGTCCGCACGCTTAACATTTCGTTGACGATATAGTATTACATGAGTTATGTATGTTGGTGACCGAATGTTGTTCGGAGTTCCGGATGAGATCATGGACATGACTCCGGAATGGTTCGGAGATAAATTTTAATATATGGGATAATAGTGTTTGATCTTCGGAAGGGTTTCGGAATTAAGGGGTTCTGGATGTTTCCCGAAATGTTTGGGTACAAGAACACGTTATTTGGGCCAAAGGGGAGAGCCCACAAGGTTTTTGGAAAGTGCAAAAGGAAGTTTTGCATAGTCCAGGGGCTAGACGCCAGGGTCCCTGGCGTCTGGGTCCAGACGCCGGGAACCCTGGCGTCTGGCCCTGGAGTCCGAGAAGGACTCTTGCCTTTCGGGTGAAACCAACTTTGTGGAGGCTTTTACTCCAAGTTTCGACCCCAAGGCTCAACATATAAATAGAGGGGCAGGGCTAGCACCAAAGATACATCAAGAAACACCAAGCCGTGTGCCGCAACCCCGTCCCCTCTAGTTTATCCTCCGTCACGCTTCCGTAGTGCTTAGGAGAAGCCTGCGGAGATTGTTCTTCACCAACACCGCCACCACGCCGTCGTGCTGCGGAACTCATCTACTACTTCGCCCGTCTTGCCGGATCGAGAAGGCGAGGACGTCATCGAGCTGAATGTGCGAGAACTCGGAGGTGCCGTGCGTTCGGTACTTGGATCGGTCGGATCGTGAAGACGCGTCGACTACATCAACAGCGTTGATAAACGCTTCGCTTAGCAATCTTCAAGAGTATGAAGATACACTCCCCCTCTCATTGCTATGCATCACCATGATCTTGCGTGTGGGTAGGAATTTTTTTGAAATTACTACGTTCCCCAATAGTGGCATTCGAGCCAGGTTTTATGCGTAGATGTTATATGCACGAGTAGAACACAAGTGAGTTGTGGGCGATACAAGTCATACTACTTACCAGCATGTCATACTTTGGTTTGGCGGTATTGTTGGATGAAGCGGCCCGGACCGACATTACGCTGCATACACTTACGCAAGACTGGTTCTACCGACGTGCTTTGCACACAATGGTGGCGGGTGTCGGCTCCAACTTTAGTTGAACCGAGTGTGGCTACGCCCGGTCCTTGAGAAGGTTAAAACAACACTAACTTGACGAACTATCGTTGTGGTTTTGGTGCGTAGGTAAGAACGGTTCTTGCTAAGCCCGTAGCAGCCACGTAAAACTTGCAACAACAAAGTAGAGGACGTCTAACTTGTTCTTGCAGGGCATGTTGTGATGTGATATGGTCAAGACGTGATGAGATATAAGTTGTTGTATGAGATGATCATGTTTTGTTGAAGTTATCGGCAACTGGCTGAAGCCTTATTGTTGTCTCTTTATTGCATAAGATGCAATATTTGCTTTACATTATCGCTATGTGATAGCAATAGTTGCAATAGCAATAGTTGGCAAGACGACCATGTGACGACACATCGATATAGATCAAGATGATGGAGATCATGGTGTCATGCCGATAACGATAGAGATCATGACAGTACTTTGGAGATGGAGATCAAAGGCGCAAGATGATCATGGCCATATCATGTCACATATTTTGATTGCATATGATGTTTATCTTTTATAAATCTTATCTTGCTTTGATTGACGGTAACCTTATAAGATGATCTCCGTCGATGTCAAAACCGGCGGATCTCAGGTAGGGGGTCCTGAACTGTGCGTCTAGGCGGATGGTAACAGGAGACAAGGGACACGATGTTTTTACCCAGGTTCGGGCCCTCTCGATGGAGGTAAAACCCTACTCCTGCTTGATTAATATTGATGATATGGGTAGTACAAGAGTAGATCTACCACGAGATCAAGGAGGCTAAACCCTAGAAGCTAGCCTATGGTATGATACTTGTAATGGTTGTTCGTCCTATGGACTAAAACCCTCCGGTTTATATAGACACCGGAGAGGGCTAGGGTTACACAGAGTCGGTTACAATGGTAGGAGATCTACATATCCGTATTGCCAAGCTTGCCTTCTCGCCAAGGAAAGTCCCATCCGGACACGGGACGAAGTCTTCAATCTTGTATCTTCATAGTCTTGGAGTCCGCCGATGATGATAGTCCGCTATCCGGACACCCCTAGTCCAGACTCCTCGGTAGCCCCTAACCAAAGCTTCAATGACGACGAGTCCGTGCGCATATTGTCTTCGGCATTGCAAGGCGGGTTCTTCCTCCGAATAATTCATAGAAGATTGTGAACATCAGGATAGTGTCCGGCTCTTAAAAACAAACTCCACATACCACCGTAGAGAGAATAATACGTACATGAGTTCAATCTGCTGACGTATTTTGTGGTGTGACGTCACGCCAATACCAAGCCTTTACTTGAATCGTTTTTATTATACCACCTCAGCGCGTTTAGCGAAGTGGTTTCCTTGGCATGTCTTGTCGAAGCAGAGATCGTGTTCCCCTTATTCCGGGATTCTCATCAATACGGACGTGGATAACCCAACCGTGCCCACTGCCACGCCTCCTCTATCGAAGGTGAGTCCCAAACGGTCACGGGGACGGCTCTTGGTATTCTCCCTCTTTATAATGGGACCAAGGCTCGTTTCTTTTCTTTAATCCTCAATCGAATCTGCCCCTCGCCCCGAGTTCCAACACCCAGAGCCCCAGATTCGAGCGCCTCGGACCTTCAACAATGTCTGGCTTCGACCTACAGGGCCGGTGGATGCCCTCCTCCATCACGGAAAAGGACGTGCTAAAGCTGAGAGAAGCCAGGTACCTGACCTACGAGATTTTGCATAGGTTGCCCGCTAAAGGGCAAGTCATTCCTACTCCCGAGCCCGGCGAGAGTGTCGTGTTTGTGTCCCACCTCCGTCGGGGTTTAGGCTTCCCGATGGATCCTTTTGTGAGAGGGCTCATGTTTTACTACGGGTTGGAATTCCACGACTTGGCTCCGGAGTCCATCCTCCACATCTCATCATTCATTGTCATCTGCGAAGCCTTCCTCCGCACTACCCCTCACTTCGGTTTGTGGCTCAAAACCTTCAACGTGGAGCCGAAGATGATCGAGGGGCGTCAAGCAGAGTGCGGCGGGCGGTTGTAAGCAAGAGGGCCGATGCTCCATGGCCCGAGGGCTCTTTCCAGGAGGAGCTCGGCTTGTGGAAACAGGAGTGGTTCTATATTACCGCCCCAGGGGCAGTAGGCAGAAGCCGCCGCCCATCTTTTGCCCGGCCCCTCCACAACGGCGGATGTCATGGGTCAACCAAGGGCTCAACTGGGGGCCGTCAAAGGACGTACCCCTATTGCAGGGCCGGATTCGAGACCTCCAGGAGAGGGAAATCGATCTGGTCGTGGTGACGCAGGTTATGCTAATTAGGCGTCTCCTGCCCTGCAAACGTCGCCCTCTCCGGCTGTGGGAATTCAATCGGAGGGACCACGAGTCCTCCAACACTTCATGGGTACGACACCCGTGGAGATGTACAAATTGTTCTTCGGATCACAAGAGGTGTGTCCGGAATTGACCAAGGACGCCGGCCTAAGCTGCAATCGCCCGGATACTCAAGTAAGTAGCTCTGTGTCCGGACATACCGTTCGTTTGCATATCTTGGATCTGCCTTTTAACCAATTGTCCTCTGAACAGGAGTGGATAGCGCAAGCAAATTTGATACGGTGTCCGGCCCCCCTCCCGGAGACCGCGCCGGATCCCATGTTGGTCAAGATGCTGGAGGTTGCGCCTTCAGAGGAAGGCAAAGGGGAAAACAGAGAAACTACCGCCTCTACCAAGGAGGCTTTCGAGAAAGGGGGGATCGAGAATCCCTCCTTCCTAAGGGAGAATAGGACCGCTTCCGAGAACCCGGAGGCCAAGGCCTCAAAGCGGGGGAAGAGATCTTCACCGGAGGGTCCTGCGCCTGGGGAAGCCCCGGCCGCACCATCTCCCCCAAGGGATCAGCCCTCCAGCGAGCCGTCAGTAGAAAAAGGGGAGTTTTGTAATAAGGGACATCCCTATTTTTGCTTTTGAGGATAACCGAAGTTTTTACCTTGTAGTTCGGATCTCCGTCCTTCTCAGCTGAGCTCGTCTTCAGGGGACCTTCGTTCGAAGATGATGGAGAGTGAAACGCCTCCATCTGCCGCACCGTCAGGCGGGGCGGACGACCCTGAGGTGTCGTCATGGAGGGTATCCCCGAGTCCGGCAGGGCCGGAGAGTTCGGCGCCAACTGGTGTACGGTCGGGGGAGCTGAAGGATCTGCTTGAGAAGGCGTCTATCTCAGAAGGTCACCGTACATTGATGAGTACGGTGATTGAAAGAATTTCATCCGCCAAGGGTGGGTTGCATAATGCCGTGAGAAGTTTGCTGGCGGGGTTTGATGTACGTAAAAATGACATACCTTTTGACAGTTTTACACATAAAGCGCGCCATGTATAGATAGTAGCCCCTGAGACTCGGTATGTTGTCGAAAGCGACAGCGTGCCGAGGATCATAATATCAGGTATTAATTCTCGCCTTTCCTACACAGTTGGCGGATAGTTCGATGGCCAGCCGGACTGATGGAGTTGCTGAACTAAGGCGGCAACTTGACGTTGCCGATGCGGACATCGCGCTGGTCAATACATGACTTGACGAGTCACAAGGTAGGTTGTTTCTCCGTGGTCACCTAGTTAGGGAGCTGATGCTCACTCCTTACAACATGTATGCTTAATGCAGATGGTGCCGCTGCTATGGAGGACCTTCGAGCAGAGCTTGCTCAAGCCAAGGAGCAGGCCCGAAGGAGTGATGCGGCTGCCTCGAAGGCGGCCGAAGAGCTAGAAGCCGAAAGGGCTGCTCACTGCCGAAGCAGGGGGGAGATGGTCGAAATGGCGATGAAGCTGAAAGATGTAACCGACCGCTATGAGGTTCTTGAAAAGGAATGCTGAGCGGAGCAAGAAGACCTGAAGAAGGCCACCGCCGAAGCCAAGGATGCCCGTTCTACAATGAGGGCTATAAAGGAGGAGCTGCGTCAGGCCGGAGACATTACGGCTGGCAAGCCCTTTCGCTTGCAGAAGTTCACAGATCCAAAGTATGCTCGGCTTGGCCACCGTGGGGTCCGGAGGATCCTTATATGGATTTAGCGGCGAAAAGCGGCAGATGCTTTGTGTGCACTTCAAGTCAAAAGGATAACGAGACGAAGAGCTTTTTTGGTCTCAATTCCACAGTCCGGAGCGTTCACTTCCGTTGACCGATCGGCTGGCTGAGTGGGCTGAGCTGAATAGATTGTCCGGACTTGCCATGATGGATGTAGTGGCTCATATCTGGCCGGATAGGCCCAAGCCGAAGAGTTATTTTGGCTTATTGCAGCAATTCCTTGGGGCGGTGCCGCATATCAAGGCGATGAAGAGGTCGGCCTGCATAGAGGGTGCACGGATGGCCCTCGCCCGTGGGAAGACATACTGGACGGAGATGGATGCCACCGATGTTGCAACCCGGGGTTCGGACGAGAGCCGATTACCCGCCGAGCACTATTTTGGGGAAGTTATGCGGGGTGCTCTTGCAATAGAGTCGCAGTGCTCAAAGAATGTCATGTTCAAATGATCTTTATGATATGTAAAATGATATTCATAATATAAGTGCTTTTTATACTTGTGCATTCAAGTATTGGAATATCTCTGTCGGCCGTTAATGTATATTTGTGTATAACCTGAAAGATGGCAGTCTTGACAAATTTACGCACATGGTGCGGGGTGTTTGCAAAATAGCGATTTTCACACTTAATCCAACGCCTTGGTCCTGTGAAGGAGGTGGTAGCGTAGCAAACGAGGCAACCGGACTATGATGCTTTATCACTTTCACGTAGCCATGGGAGTTCAAGGTGGGGCTACGATATAGCCCCTAGGGGCACCGCGCTCTCAATTGGGCGCGATGTACTGACCGAAACGGTCCTTCGTCAAAGCGAGGAATTCTAAACATTCCGGTAGTCGATCGAGTGGTTGACCGATCTCTCAGATCATGACAAATCGGTTTTCAGCTTTCATCGAGGTGCTCGCTTTGGCGAATCGGGGCACAATCGCAGAGTTCTCCGGTGCCGCGTTAGCCGATGATACGGAACGTAAGGCAGCAAAACACGGAGCCGGGCAAACCCAACATTTGACCAAAGACATGATTCGGAGCTGATGCATATAAGGCCTAACTCGAGACGCCGAACACTCCCTAAGGTATTCGGTCTTTATGATAATGGGCAGAACAATGCCCTAAGCCCCTAGTGTCCAGGTACAGGCGAGAATTTCTGATGCGGCCGATGCCAAAATGCCAGCCTCCTCGTCGGTTATGGTGAAAAACTGTGGGATGTGAATCAACAAGAGACAGTAAGAAAGGTTTACGCAGGGTCTTAATCTGAAAAGAATCCTTGCCACGGGTCCTCGCCGCACGCCCGCACTGTGTCTCACAGCCGTATCCTGGACGGGTGTACACGCTGTTCATCTGTAAAAGAGAGGAACTTAGCTTGAAAAGAAATCGTGCAAAAAATGTATTGAAAACAAAGTATGAATGAATGAATAAAGTTGAGCTTTTATTGTCTCTTTATTGTTCGTACGCGCAGCCCCTTGTGAAGGGGTATGCGGCTAGGAAGCCCCTAGTTTATTTATGCCGGACTCTCCTAGCCGTGTCCGGGGTCTTGAACGACCTTTTAATGAGATGATGCCGCGTGGACCGGGCATTTTAAGTGTAAGTGACGCATAGTGCGGTATTGCGTTAAAGCGGGCGAAAGCTTCACGTCCCAATAGTGCTTGATGGCTACTTTTGAATGGGGCAACATGGAAGATTAGCTTTTCGCGACGGAAGTTGTCGGGTGATCCGAACACAACTTATAGTAGTAAGGAGCCCGTGCACTTGGCGTAAGGGCCTGGCGTCACTCCTTTGAAGGAAGTGCGGCTATGGCGAATTTTAGTGGGGTCTCTCCCCAACTTGCGGATTGTGTCCGAATATAGCAGGTTTAAATCGCTGACGCCATCCATTAGGACTTGTGTAAATTGTAGTCCGTCGATTATAGGATCCAATATCAGAGCAGTCCATCATGCGTTTCGAATACTTCTGGAATAATCCAGGTGGTCGAAAGTAATTGGTTTTGACATCCAATCTCGGGATTCCGCTGGGGTGGACCGTGCGACGCGTACTTTAGCGAGTGCCGCACTATTGTTCCGTATAATCACATGAAGTGAGTTTACTGTTTTAACTTCTTGTGGGAAAGTCTTTTGTTTTCCGGCGCTCTGCTGGTGGCGTTCGTCGTCGTCCTTGCTTGGCGTGTCGAGCCCCTTGTGTTCGGCGTTGAGTCGGCCGGACTGTTTGAAGACCCAACAATTTCGATGGGTGTGGTTTGCAGGCTTCCCGGGGGTATTGTGGATTTGACATATCCGATCCAAAATTTTGTTGAGGTTGGATAGCTCGTCACTGTTGTCCTTAAGAGGCAGTGTTTTGTTGTTCGGCCGCGAGCTCTTGAATCCGGCGTTGACCGTCGTGTTCTTTGGGCCATTTTCTTTGTTTCGGTGCTGATCCTTTCTGCGCCGTTATTTTCCATTTCCATCTCTGATCTCGGATGTACTCGGGTCACTGGTGCTGCATTTTGCCAGCCAGCTATCTTCCCCCGCGCAAAAGCGGGTCATGAGGCTCGTTAGCGCGGCCATTGTTCTTGGCTTTTCCTGGCCGAGGTGTCTGGCGAGCCATTCGTCTCGGATGTTATGTTTAAAAGCTGCTAGGGCTTCGGCGTCCGGACAGTCGACTATTTGGTTCTTTTTGGTGAGGAACCTATTCCAGAATTTGCGCGCTGACTCTCCGGGCTGTTGGGTTATGTGACTTAAATCGCTCAGATCCGGAGGGCAGACATAAGTCCCCTAAAAATTTGCTCTAAACGCGTCCTCGAGCTCTTCCCAACTTCCAATGGTATTTTCTAGGAGGCTTTTGAGCCAATGCCGAGCTGGCCCTTTGAGCTTGAGGGGTAGATATTTTATGGCGTGGAGATCGTCTCCTCTAGCCATATGTATGTGTAGGATGTAATCCTCAATCCAGACTCCGGGGTCTGTTGTTCCGTCGTATGCCTCTATGTTTACGGGCTTGAATCCCTGGAAATTCATGATCCAAAGACCTCATCGGTGAAACATAGTGGGTGTCGGTGCCCCTGTATTTAGGTGTGTCGTTATCTTCGAACACTCGGCGTGTTGTGTTGCTTCCTGGGGCCCTCTTTTTTGGCCAGTAAATGGACCTGACTGGGCCATCTGTTTTGTGAGGATCTTTATGTGTGTCATGTGCCGGCTTGTGTGTGGTGCCGCTTGCCGATCCTGGCCTGTCATCTGGTCGTCTATCCGGCCAGGCGGCCTCTTTGCTTTTTGATTGTGGGGGCTCTACAGCCTCCTCGTCGAATTCGGGCAGCAGCTTGCGCTTCGGGTAGCTCTTTGCTTGATGGCTATTGCCGTATTTGTCCGTGGTCTTGAGTACTTTGCTCCACCTCATTCTAAGTATGTCTTCCGCTGTTTTGAGCTTCCGTTTCTGCTTCTTCAAACTTCTTGCAGTGGTGACAAGCCTTTTGTGAAGGTTCTTATGCTCCAGTGGTGTGTCCGGCGTGAGATCGTCTGGACTGTTGTTTTCGCCGAGGATGGGTTGATTGTCCGATTCATCCTGTTCGGATGGTTGCTTGGTTGCATGTTCGCTGTCCACTGGTTTTCCCTGCTCTACGGCTGGGTCATTATGGGTGCTGTTGTTATCGAGGCGGGACTTGGGGCGGTGCTTGCGTCGCCGTTTTGGTTGTTTTTCGGGGGAATTATCCTTCGCCGCGTGCTGTTGTTCCTCATTATTGCTCCCTCTTGGGGTGTCCACCATATATATATCATGAGTTGAGGTGGCTTTCCAGTCCCCAGTAGGCACTGGTTCTTGGTCGTCTCCGGCATCGTCGTCCATACCGCCGATGTCTTCGGAGTCGTAGTCTAGCATGTCTTTTAAATCGTCGATAGTGGCTATAAAGTGGGTGGTGGGTGGGCTTTGAATTTCTTTGTCGTCCGCATCCCAACCTTCCTGACCGCAATCCGGCCAGGGCTCTCCTGATAACGAGAGACACTTTAGCGAATTCAGGATGTCGCCAAAGGGTCAGTGCTGAAAGATGTCCGTGGTGGTGAACTCCATGATCGGCGCCCAATCGGACTCGATTGGTAGGGGCGCAAGAGGTTCGGAGTCCGACGAGGAGTCCGGCACCTCGGAGTCACGAGCTTTACAAGGGACAAGGTCAGTATTCGGCTCCATCACCGTAGAAGTTGCAGCCCCCGAGGCGGCGTCTAGCCACCCGTCCTCGATCTGCGGGGTCGGCTCCGAACTAAGGGTCGGAGCGGACTCATGTCTTGACCTCGAGGCACGGTCCGCAGGAGAGCTAAATCATGCCCATCGTGATAAAGGCGGCGCTTCGGCCGTGGCTCGCATCCATCAAAGATCAAGTCTCCGCGGATGTCGGCCGTGAAGTTTAGGCTTCAAATCTGACTGATGGCGGGCGTAGCTTCGATCTGCTCCAGATGGCTGCGAATTGGCCCGCATGCAAAGCCGCCGAACACGAAGATCTGTCCGGGAGAAAAGTCTCACCACTGATCGTTGTTGTTGATGACTGAAGGAGCCATCAAGTCTATCGGTGACGACACAGAGGAACTCTCAATGAAAGCACCAATGTCGGTGTCAAAACCGGCGGATCTCGGGTAGGGGGTCCCGAACTGTGCGTCTAGGCGGATGGTAACAGGAGACAAGGGACACGATGTTTTTACCCAGGTTCGGGCCCTCTCGATGGAGGTAAAACTCTACTCCTGCTTGATTAATATTGATGATATGGGTAGTACAAGAGTAGATCTACCACGAGATCAAGGAGGCTAAACCCTAGAGGCTAGCCTATGGTATGATTGTTGTAATGGTTGTTCGTCCTATGGACTAAAACCCTCCGGTTTATATAGACACCGGAGAGGGCTAGGGTTACACAGAGTCGGTTACAATGGTAGGAGATCTACATATCCGTATTGCCAAGCTTGCCTTCCACGCCAAGGAAATTCCCATCCGGACACGGGACGAAGTCTTCAATCTTGTATCTTCATAGTCTTGGAGTCCGGCCGATGATGCTAGTCCGGCTATCCAGACACCCCCTAGTCCAGGACTCCCTCAATCTCTCACTAAAATTTCAAGATAAAAGTGTTCTCCCTGAGTATGCACCATTGCCAAAGTTCGTCGTGCCCAGACACCACATGATGATCGGGTGTGATAAGCTCTACGTCCATCTACAACGGGTGCAAGCCAGTTTTGCACACGCAGAATACTTAGGTTAAACTTAACGAGCCTAGCATATGCAGATATGGCCTTGGAACACTGAGAATGAAAGGTCGAGCGTGAATCATATAGTAGATATGATCAACATAGTGATGTTCACCATTGAAAACTACTCCATTTCATGTGATGATCGGTTATGGTTTAGTTGATTTGGATCACGTGATCACTTAGATGATTAGAGAGATGTCTATCTAAGTGGGAGTTCTTTAGTAATATGATTAATTGAGCTTAAATTTATCATGAACTTAGTCCTGGTAGTAATTTGCAAATTATGTTGTAGATCAATAGCTCGCGTTGTTGCTTTCATATGTTTATTTTGATATGTTCCTAGAGAAAACTGTGTTGAAATATGTTAGTAGCAATGATGCGGATTGGATCCGTGATCTGAGGATTGTCCTCATTGCTTCACAGAAGAATTATGTCCTTAATGCACCGCTAGGTAGCGGACCTATTGCGGGAGCGATCGCACGTTATGAATGTTTGGCTAGCTCAATATGATGACTACTTGATAGTTTAGTGCACCATGCTTAACGACTTAGAATCGGGACTTCAAAGACGTTTTGAACGTCATGGGCCATATGAGATGTTCCAGGAGTTGAAGTTAATATTTCAAGCAAATACCCGAGTTGAGAGATATGAAGTCTCCAACAAGTTATATAGCTAAAACATGGAGGAGAATCGCTCAACTAGTGAGCATGTGCTCAGATTATCTGGGTACTACAATCACTTGAATCAAATGGGAGTTAATCTTCCAGATAAGATAGTGATTGACAGAGTTCTCTAGTCACCATCACCAAGTTAGTAGAACTTCCTGATGAACTAAAATATGCAAGGGATAATGGAAACAATTCCCAAGCTCTTCGTGATGCTGAAATCGACGGAGGTAGAAATCTAGAAAGAGCATCAAGTGTTGATGGTTAACAAGATCACTAGTTTCAAGAAAAGGGCAAATGGATAGAAGGGGAACTTCAAGAAGAACGGCAAGCAAGTTGCTGCTCAAGTGAAGAAGCCCAAGTCTGGACCTAAGCCTGAGACTAAGTGCTTTTACTACAAAGGGACTGGTCACTGGAAGCGGAACTGCCCCAAGTATTTGGCGGATAAGAAGGATGGCAAAGTGAACAAAGGTATATTTGATATACAGATTATTGATTTGTATTTTACTAGTGTTCGTAGCAACTCCTCAGTATTTGATACTGGTTCAGTTGCTAAGAGTAGTAACTCGAAATGGGAGTTGTAGGATGAACATAGACTAGTTAAGGGTGAAGTGATGATGTGTGTTGGAAGTAGTTCCAAGATTGATATGATCATCATCACACACTCCCTATACTTTCGGGATTAGTGTTAAACCTAAATAAATGTTATTTGGCGTTTGCGTTGAGCATGAATATGATTTGATCATGTTTATTGCAGTACGGTTATTCATTCAAAGTCAGAAAATAATTGTTGTTCTATTTACATGAATAAAACCTTCGATGGTCATACACCCAATGAAAATAGTTTGTTGGATCTCAATCGTAGTGATACACATATTCATAATATTGATGCCAACAGATGCAAAGTTGATAATGATAGTGCAACTTATTTGTGGCACTGCCATTTAGGTCATATCGGTGTAAAGCACATGAAGAAACTCCATACTGATGGACTTTTGGAACCACTTGATTATGAATCATTTGATGCTTGCGAACCGTGCCTTATGGGCAAGATGACTAAAACTCCGTTCTCCGGAACAATGGAATGAGATTCTGAATCATTGGAAATAATACATACTGATGTATGTGATCCAATGAGTGTTGATGCTCGTGGCAAGTATTGTTATTTTCTGACCTTCACAGATGATTTGAGCAGATATGGGTATATCTACTTAATGAAACACAAGTCTGAAACATTTGAAAAGTTCAAAGAGTTTCAGAGTGAAGTGGAGAATCATCATAACAAGAAAATAAAGTTTCTACGATCTGATCGTGGAGAAGAATATTTCAGTTATGAGTTTGGCCTTCATTTTTAAACAATGTGGAATAGTTTCACAGTTCACGCCACATGGAACACCACAGCGTGATGGTGTGTCCGAACGTCATAACCGCACTTTATTGGATATGGTGCGATCTATGATGTATCTTACCGATTTAGCACTATCGTTTTGGGGTTATGCGTTAGAGACAGTTGCGTTCACTTTAAATAGGGCACCATCAAAATCTGTTTGACACGACGCCTTATGAACTGTGGTTTGGCAAGAAACCAAAGTTGTCGTTTCTTAAAGTTTGGGACTGCGAAGCTTATGTAAAAAAGTTTCAACCTAATAAGCTCGAACCCAAATCAGAGAAGTGCGTCTTCATAGAATACCCAAAGGAAACTGTTGGGTACACCTTCTATCACAGATCCGAAGGCAAGATATTCGTTGCTAAAAATGGATCCTTTCTAGAGAAGGAGTTTCTCTCGAAAGAAGTGAGTGGGAGAAAAATAGAACTTGATAAGGTAATAGTACCTTCTCCTCAATTGGAAAATAGTTCATCACTGAAATCAGTTCCAGTGATTCCTACACCAATTAGTGAGGAAGCTAATGATGATGATCATGAAACTTCAGATTAAGTTACTACAAAACCTCGTAGGTCTTCGAAAGTACAGTCCGCACCAGAGTGGTACGGTAATCCTGTTCTGGAATTCATGTAACTAGACCATGATAAACCAATGAACTATGAGGAAGCGATGATGAGCCCAGATTCCGCGAAATGGCTGGAGGCCATGAAATCTGAGATAGGATCCATGTATGAGAACAAAGTGTGGACTTTGGTGGACTTGCCCGATGATCGGCAAGCCATATAAAATAAATGGACCTTCAAGAGGAAGACGGACGTTGATAGTAGTGTTACTATCTACAAAGCTCGACTTGTCGCAAAAAGGTTTTCGACAAGTTCAAGGTGCTGACTACAATGAGATTTTCTCAACTGTAGCGATGCTTAAGTCTGTCTGAATCATGTTAGCAATTGCCACATTTTATGAAATCTGGCAAATGGATGTCAAAACTGCATTCCTTAATGGTCTTCTTAAAGAAGAGTTGTATATGATGCAACCAGAAATTTTGTCAATCCTAAAGGTGCTAACAAAATGTGCAAGCTCCAGCAATCCATGTATGGACTGGTGCAAGCATCTCAGAGTTGGAATATACGCTTTGATAAGTTGATCAAAACATATAGTTTTATACGGACTTGCAGTGAAGCCTGTATTTATAATAAAGTGAGTGGGAGCACTACAGCTTTTCTGATAAGTATATGTGAGTGACATATTGTTGATCAGAAATGGTGTAGAATTTTTCTGGAAAGCATAAAGAAGTATTTGAAAGGAGTTCTTTAAAAGAAAGACCTCAGTAAAGCTACTTAGATATTGAGCATCAAGATCTATTGAGATACATCAATATGCTTGATAAGATTTTCAATGGGTACATACCTTGACAAGATTTTGAAGTAGTTCAAAATGGAATAGTCAAAGAAAGAGTTCTTGCCTGTGTTGAAAAGGTATGAAATTGAGTAAGACTCAAATCCCGACCATGACAGAAAATAGAAAGAGAATGAAAGTCATTCCCTATGCATCAGTCATAGGTTCTATAAAAGTATGCCATGCTATGGACCAGACCTATTGTATACTCTGCCCTGGTTTGGCAAGGGAGTACAATAGTGATCTAGGTGTAGATCACTGGACATTGGTGAAAATCATCCTTAGTGGAATAAGGATATGTTTCTCGATTATGGAGGTGACAAAAGGTTCGTCGTAAAGGGTTACATCGATGCTAGTTTTGACACTGATCCAGATGACTCTAAGTCTCAATCTGGATACATATTGAAAGTGGGAGCAATTAGCTAGAGTAGCTCCATACAGATCAATGTAGACATAGAATATTTTGCAAAATACATACGGCTCTGAATGTGACAGACCTGTTGACTAAGCTTCTCTCATGAGCAAAACATGATCACACCTTAGTACTATTTGGGTGTTAATCACATAGCGACGTGAACTAGATTATTGACTCTAGTAAACCCTTTGGGTGTTGGTCACATGACGATGTGAACTATGGGTGTTAATCATATACATATATGAATATTGGTGTTAAATCACATGGCGATGTGAACTAGATTATTGACTCTAGTACAAGTGGGAGATTGAAGGAAATATGCCCTAGAGGCAATAATAAAGTTATTATTTTTTCCTTATTTCGTGATAAATGTTTATTATTCATGCTAGAATTGTATTAACCGGAAACATAATACATGTGTGAATACATAGAGAAACATAGTGTCACTAGTATGCCTCTACTTGACTAGCTTGTTGATCAAAGATGGTTGTGTTTCCTAGCCATAGACATGAGTTGTCATTTGATTAACGGGATCACATCATTAGAAGAATGATGTGATTGACTTGACCCATTCCGTTAGCTTAGCACTCGATCGTTTAGTATGTTGCTATTGCTTTCTTCATGACTTATACATGTTCCTATGACTATGAGATTATGCAACTCCCGTTTACCGGAGGAACACTTTGTGTGCTACCAAACGTCACAACGTAACTAGGTGATTATAAAGGTGCTCTATAGGTGTCTCCAAAGGTACTTGTTGGGTTGGCGTATTTTGAGATTAGGATTTGTCACTCCGATTGTCGAAGAGGTATCTCTGGGCCCACTTGGTAATGCACATCAACTTAAAAGCCTTGCAAGCATTGCAACTAATAAGTTAGTTGTGGGATGATGTATTATGGAACGAGTAAAGAGACTTTCCGGTACCAGACTGAACTAGGTATTGAGATACCGTCGATCGAATGTCGGGCAAGTAACATACCGATGACAAAGGGAACAACGTATGTTGTTTTGCGGTTTGACCAATAAAGATCTTCGTAGAATATGTGGGAGCCTATATGGGCATCCAGGTCCCGCTATTGGTTATTGACCGGAGACATGTCTCGGTCATGTCTACATAGTTCTCGGACCCATAGGGTCCGCACGCTTAACGTTTGGTTGACGATATAGTATTATATGAGTTATGTATGTTGGTGACCGAATGTTGTTCGGAGTTTCGGATGAGATCATGGACATGACTCCGGAATGGTCAGGAGATAAAGTTTAATATATGGGATAATAGTGTTTGATCTCCGGAAGGGTTCTGGAATTCACCGGAAGGGGTTCCGGATGTTTCCCGAAATGTTTGGGTACGAGAACACATTATTTGGGCCAAAGGGGAAAGCCCACAAGGTTTTTGGAAAGCGCAAAAGGAAGTTTTGCGGAATCCAGGGGCCAGATGCTAGGGTCCCTGGCGTATGGGTCCAGACACCGGGAACCCTGGCGTCTGGCCCTGGAGTCCGAGAAGGACTCTTGCCTTTCGGGTGAAACCGACTTTGTGGAGGCTTTTACTCCAAGTTTCGACCCCAAGGCTCAACATATAAATAGAGGGGAAGGGCTAGCACCAAAGATACATCAAGAAACACCAAGCCGTATGCCGGTAACCCCGTCCCCTCTAGTTTATCCTCCGTCATAGTTTTTGTAGTGCTTAGGCGAAGCCCTACGGAGATTGTTCTTCACCAACACCATCACCACGCCATCGTGCTGCCGAAACTCATCTACTACTTCGCCCGTCTTGCTGGATCGAGAAGGCGAGGACGTCATCGAGCTGAAGGTGTACCGAACTTGAAGGTGCCGTGCATTCGGTACTTGGATTGGTCGGATCGTGAAGACGTACGACTACATCAACCGCGTTGATAAACGCTTCCGCTTAGCGATCTTCAAGGGTATGAAGATACACTCCCCCTCTCGTTGCTATGCATCACCATGATCTTGCGTGTGCGTAGGAATTTTTTGGAATTACTACGTTCCCCAACATGGATTACCTAGGATATACATGACCAGGATCGTATGTCTGCAAGGAGTTCCGAGGACCATCATATCAGATAGAGGGAAACGGTTACTTAAAAGTTTTGGAATCAGTTGCCTGAAACTTTTGGTACCAGACTAGAGTTCAGTACAGCCTTTCATCCGCAGACACATGGACAGACCGAGAGAGTCAATTAGAATCTGGAGGACATGTTGAGAGCTTGTGCCCTAGATTATTAATCTAGTTGGGATGATAATTTACCCTATGTAGAGTTGTCCTATAACAATAGTTACCAAGCTAGTTTGAAGATGGCCCCTTTTGAAGCCTTGTACGGAAGGAGGTGCAGGACACCATTGTCGGGGGATGAAGTTGGAGATTGACAGTTGTTCGGACCAGATTTAATCAGAGGTTCTGAGGAGAAGGTCAAGTTGATTCGTGATAGACTCAAGATAGCCCAGTCCAGGCAGAAGAGTTATGCAGATTCTAAATGCTAGGAGGTAGCCTATGAAGTTGGAGACAGAGCATATCTTCGAGTGTCCCCACTTCGAGGAGTTAAGCGATATGGATTCAAAGGGAAGCTAGCACCACGATTTGTGGGACCAAACTGAGTTTTGGTACATATGGGAGAAGTTGCCTACAAGTTGGAATTACCCAAAGGTTTGTCAGGAGTTCAAGATGTGTTTCGCGTTTCCCAGTTGAAGAAGTGCCATGCAGAGATGGCTGGCATTCCTTTGAGAGATATAGTGCCACTGGAAACGATTCACTTGGAAAGCGGTCTGACCTATGAAGAGAAACCCGTTAAGATTCTCGAGTTTTCCAGCCGAGTTACACGCAGCAGAGTCATCAAGTTTTGCAAAGTTCAGTGGAGCCACCATACCGAGGAGGAAGCTACCTGGGAGTGCGAAGAGGACCTCTGCAAGGACCACCCACACCTTTTTGCTAACCAACCCGAATCTCGAGGGCGAGATTCATCTTAAGGGGGGTAGGTTTGTAACATCCCAATTTTCAATTTGGATGTTATTCATAGATCATTCATATGCATCCATGATTTATGCATTTTGTTGTTTTGTTTTAATTGCATTTTGATCCAAGAGACCTTAAGCAACTCAAGGACCAATTTGAGAGAGTTGGAGGTTCCACCAAAATCCATTTTTGATTTATCAGAATTTGGTATATTGGATCAAATTGTTTTGTTTTCAAAGTTCTTTTCCAATTATTTTAAAATAAAGAGAGAAGATACCATGACTTCTTCAAAATTAGCAAAGAAATATTTGAAATTAAATTTTGAATTTTTGGAAAGTTTATTTGATTTTATTCGCTAGTTATTTTATTTATTAGCAGAGTAGTTAGTACTATAATGTTTGTTTTTAGTTTAGGCATTTAGGCCCAGAAAAATGTTCACTATGTCACTAACAAGGCCATATTATTACGTGAATTTTTCTGGTATTTTTAGGAATTTTTTATATTTTTTTGCGTGTTTTATCTCTTTGAAAAATTGTTTTTTAAAAAAATCACGACCAAACTGGGCCGGCCCAGCTAGTCCCAGGCCGCGGCCCAGCCGTCGTTGCCTGCGCGATAGACTCCCTCTAGAGTCCGGCCACGACACGCCACCGCCGCCGCCGGAGTCTGACCCGGACTCCAAGCCGCCGTCGCCTCCCTTTGCCCCTCCCGCAAGCCACCGCACCCCCGCCCCCTTTGAATACCAGGTCGACCCGGCCCCTCCTACATACATCGTGTCGCCGGTGCGCCTCACCCCGCCACCGACCGCCGCCGTCTGCCGCCATTGCCGGAGTCCCGCAGCCACCTCCCCGCACCCCGCAGCTGACACCGCCGTCTTCTTCGACGCCGTCGACCGCCGCCGGTAGCCCCCCCCCCGGATCTAATCTCGACCGCTGGATCTCGATCTGACGGCTGAGATCTTGCCTCTGTTTTTTCGTTATCGTTATATAGTGAGAGTTCGCTCGTTAGGATTCGGTAGCGAATGTTCTCGTTCTGTAGGGTTCTGTAGCGAATGTTCGTTCGATAGTTTTTTCTTTTTATTTTATTTTTCTGCCAGAGACCTATTTGTAATTTTATTTTACAGATTAGTCCCTCTGTTTCAAACTAGCACAACTTTTTGCTCGTTTGTCCAAATTCGACGAAACCAATGCCAAAATCCTCAGAGCTATCTCATCTTTCCAGTAAACCAACTTGAACATGTTTTTGACAATTTAAAATTTGAGTTTAGTTCAGATTTGAATTTGATCTTATTTTGTTCATATCTTGAGTTTCGTAGCTCCGTTTTAGTTGATTCTTTTTGCAAACCATAGGTAATCACAAGTACCCGCTGTTAAGTTCTAATCCACATAAATATAATGCTGTCAAAATTTGGTTTCTATTTAGATTAGTTATTTGATTGTTTTGAGTTTTTCTGGATCTTTTCTTCGTTTTCTCTTTGCATCGTTTGCTTGAGTGCTTATGTATGCTATTGTTTGTCTACGCTAGATTTTCCGGAGTGCAAAGCTTGTTACTATGAATCTCTAGAGTTTTCCGATTGTCAGCAAGGTAAGTTACACTTTGATCATACTTTTCAATACCCAGCTTTTTACTATGCATTAGTTTTACCCCTCAAAGATTTGCATGAGTAGGATTGGGAACATGTGGTTTGGTTGTAGTACTTGAGGTAGGAACCTATTAACTTTGATCACCCCGGGAATATACGTTATGCTCATATCTTGCTTAGCCATGCTCGTAGACATGGATTGGTTCTTGTGATTCATGGAAGTTGTGAGAGATAATAATTTTGGACAACATTAAGGTGGCAACTTGAATACACATCTGGGTGGATTGGTTGGGGCACCTGGAGAAACCAGTGCTTGCCCATGGGAATCCAGGAGTACCCGTGTGATTTTCCCTCGGTTTGCCACCTAGGCTCAAAGGGATCATATGATATTTCATGCCTAGAAACTTCTGTGTGCAGCCACAAGCCATTATGGGCTCTGGCATAGTTCAGTAAGTTGTGTGAGCTCTTGAAGAGGTGGACTAGCAGATGTAGGGGAAAGTAGATGTACCGGTCTACCCAGAGTAGAGAGTTAATGCTTCAGAAAGACTATGTCTCGATCTTCCGATCGTGGATGCGGTCGAGTCTTTTGGGGAAAAGTGTGCAACCTCTGCTAAGTGTATAAACTAATCATGGTTAGCCGTGTCCCCGATTATGGACAATTTGAGTATCTAGAAGTGGTTATGTATGTTGATCGCATCACTCTTTAATTAATGTATTGGGTTTAATGATGATACTTGATAAACTTTCGGATTTGAGTTGGAGGAACCTTCTCAATCATTGGTATAAACTTTGTAGTAAATAAAATTTATTCCTTTGTTGTAGGAAAAAATTAGCTTTGTGCGAAAATTAAACTTAGAGCCTCCACTAGCCAAATATGCATGTAGATATAGTTTCTTTCATTCTTTTGCTCTACAGTGTAACTCTTCCAGCATACTCCATGTGCTGACCTACACGGCTGCAACGTCTCATGTTGCAGACTTTATCGACGAAGTATAAGGTGCGCTAGGTCATTGTCACGCACTTAGCTATGCTGTTGGAGTTTGATGGACTCATTTATCTTCGAAGCTTTCATAGTTATTTAGATGGCCTTCAGCCATATTATTTTTGTAATAAATACTCTTTATGAGGACCTTGATGTAATAAGTGTGTGATTGAACTCTGTTATAACTCCTCGAATACTGTGTGTCAGCATACTGATCCAGGAATGACACTTAAGAACAGAGACTTTGATCCATTGGGATTGTGGTCACTATAGAAAATCTCAAGCATCTCATTTATCCAAGCACTATAGAATTCTTCGTCAAGCATATGCACTCTAGTCTAATACTCCCAACCATAGACTCATCCATCTTCCTGCAATGGTGATTAAACCAAAGCAATGGAGGCCAATGCTCTGATACCAATTCTAGGATCGAGAAGAAGTGTCTAGAGGGGGGTGATTAGACCCTCAACAAAACAAAAGTGGCAGTTTTTAAGTTCTTCAAGTTGAGGTGGAGTTTTAGCAAAATTTTAAGCATGCACAATACATTTCAAGCAAGCATGGAAAGAGTATAAGCAGTGCAAAGAGAAAAGCATGCTAATTGCAAGAAAGTAAAGGGATTGTATTGGAGTGGCAAATGCAATGAAGACACGGAGACTTTTGGCGTGGTTCCGATAGGTGGTGCTATCGTATATCCACGTTGATGGAGACTTCAGCCCATGAAGGGTAACGGTTGCGCGAGTCCATGGAGGGCTCCACCCATGAAGGGTCCCCGAAGAAGCAACCTTGTCTATCCCACCATGGCCATCGCCCACGAAGGACTTGCCTTAGTTGGGTAGATCTTCACGAAGTAGGCGATCTCCTTGCCCTTAAAAACTCCTTGGTTCAACTCCACAATGTTGTCGGAGGCTCCAAGTGACACCTAACTAATCTAGGAGACACCACCCTCCAAAAGGTAATAGATGGTGTTTTGATGATGAACTCCTTGCTCTTGTGCTTCAAATGATAGTCTCCCCAACACTCAACTCTCTGTCACAGATTTGGCTATGGTGGAAAGATGATTTGAGTGGAAAAAAACTTGGGGAAGTCTAGAGATCAAGATTCTTGTGGTTGGAGTGGAATGTCTTGGTCTCAACACATGAGTAGGTGGTTCTCTCTCAGAAAACGAGTAGTGGAAGTGTAGGCACGTTTTGATGGCTCTCTCTTAAATTGAGATGGGGGTGGAGGGTCTATATAGCATCCACAAATAATCCAACCGTTACACACAATTGACCCAACTCGGTCAGACCGAATGGATGAACTCGGTGAGATTGATTTAGTTCAAAATGTGAATGTTGGGAATCTCGGTTGGACTGACGTTATGAACCCGGTGAGACCGATGTGCTAGGGCTATGGCAAAACCTCATCTCGGTGAGACCGATTGCATGAACTCGATGAAACTGATTTTAGCAATGATCAAACAGAGAGTTGGTCAGGAAAACTCAATGGGACTGATTGCACATTTTGGTGACATGGAAATATTACAACAGTCAACAGAGAGTTTGCAAGGCCATCTCGCTGAGACGGAGATCCGTATCGGTGTGACCGAATCGTATAGGGTTTCTGGCAGTGGCTATGTCAACTGAACTCGGTGGCGCTGGATAGATCAAATTGGTGGGGCCGAGTTTGACTTTGGGTTTTGGATATATTTGGAGTGGGAAAGTGGTTGAGAGTTTTGCAGCAATATCACTAAGCACTTTGAGCAAGTAGACCATTAAGCACCACCTCATCCCCTTTTAATAGTATTGGCTTTCCTATGCACTCAATGTTATCTTGGATCACTAAAATGAAAATGAAGAGTCTTGAGCATTCGCCAATCTTTGTCCTTAGCATTTTGAAGGTGTTCCACATCCTCTTGTCCTTGCTATGCCATTATTGAACTGATCTAAAATATACTAGATAAAGGTATTAGTCCAAAAAGAGATATGTTGTCATTAATTACCAAAATCACCCAGGGAGCACTTGTGCTTTCACAACCTCGTACTTTCTTAATTGCTATATCTTCTAAAGGATGGTTATGGCGTAGAAGATTAGGTCATGTGGGCATGCAAAATCTTGATAAGCTTATTAAAGGTGATCATATCCTTGGTGTTAAATATGTTATATTTTACAAGGATAGACTTTGTAGTGCTTATCAAGCAGGAAAACAAGTTCGAGGAAGTCATCCCGTGAAGAACATGATGACCACGAGAAGACCACTTGAGCTGCTTCACATGGATCTCTTTGGACCCAATGCTTATAAGAGCCTTGGTGGTAACTCTTTCGGCTTGGTCATTGTTGATGATTTTTCAAGATTTATGTGGGTGTTCTTTCTTGATGAAAAATCGCAGGTCCAAAATATCTTTCAGAACTTTGCCAAGAAGGCCCAAAACCAATTTGAAGTGAAAATCAAGAAGGTTTGAAGTGATAATGAATGGAGTTCAAGAACGCCAATGTGGATACCTTTCTTGATGAAGAAGGGATTTCACACAAGTTCTCGACTACATACACACCTCACCAAAATGGAGTTGTTGAGAGGAAGAACCGGACACTTATTGAGATGACGAGAACAATGCTTGATGAATACAAGACACAGAGACATTTTGGGCGGAAGCGGTTGAGATAGCTTGTCATGCTACAAATCGACTATATCTTCACAAGCTTCTCGGCAAAATGGCATATGAGCTACTCACAGTAACAAACCCAGGTTGGATACTTTCGAGTATTTGGCTCAAAGTGCTATGTTCTTGATAAGCATCATCGTTTGAAAGTTGCTCCTAAACCTCATGAAGGTTTCCTACTCGGTTATGGATCAAAACTCTCACGCTTACTATGTCTACAAAAATTTCACCTGAAAGGTTGAAGAGACGGTAGATGTTAAGTTTGATGAATCTAACGGCTCACAAGTAGAGGAACTGCCAATTGATGTAGGAGACAAAGATCCCTTGGAAGCAATTAAATTTTTTTCTATTGGCAATTCGCCCAAAGTAGGTGAAGGAGGGTACTTCATCTATTCCAGTGGAAGCGTCAACTTCACATCAAGGTGAACAAGAAGCTGGCTTGGAGGCATCCACAAGTGGAGCATGTCAAGATGAAGGAAATGAGGAAGTACAACAAGATGAACCACCTCGACCTCCTTCTCCACCACCACAAGCCAGGAGTTTGTTAATGCCAAAGGTGATCAAACTTTGGAATTTGGTATCCTAAGAGGTCACCTTTTGATCTTGTTAGCTATTCCGACTCGTACTATGCCGATGACAAGGTTGATAGAAAGTCCACTTCGGGTACGTGCCAATTTCTTGGTAGATCCCTTGTCCATTGGTACTCTAAGAAATAAAATTTGGTATCCTTATCCACCGCCGAAGTGGAATACATTACTGCCGGATCATGTTGTGCTCAATTACTTTGGATGACCCAAACTCTTAAAGATTATGGGATATATGTGAAACATGTTCCATTGCTTTGCGACAATGAGAGTGCTATTAAGATTGCTCATAATCCCATGCAACATTCTCGAAGTAAGCATATTGAAGTTCGTCATCATTTTATTCGCGAGCATGTTGCTAAAGGAGATATCAATCTTAAACATGTTCATACTGACAAGCAATTGGTGGATATGTTCACCAAACCACTTGATGAAAAGATATCTTGCCGTTTCAGAGGTGAATTGAATATCATTGATGCCTCAAACTTGGAATAGAGATTCCTTTTGGATACATGCAAGGCATGAGCCTATGAGACTAATCCTTGATATTTCTCTTATGAGGATGATCACTTATCTTGGATATATTTTCACCCTTGTATGTTATCTAACCCCTGTAGGTACTTGGATGAGCCTCAATCTATGAGATTGCAAATTATTCACATCTTGAGCAATTTTCTACATCACGAAGTATCTATGTATTGGCTGTTGAAATCAAGGAAGCATGAACTCAGTCAACATATCCTTTAACTATTTCAATATGTCTAATTTCATGATTGTCAATTTGGATACACTAGTGCTCTTCCTTGCAAGACTAAGCCATGTAGGGATATGAACTTCAACTCCAAAGGATGCTCCCAACTCTTGACAGTCTACATCAACCTTGAACATCCAACATAAGTTCACCTACATGATCAAGATCAACACGAAAACCGAATGTATGTCATTTCATCTTATAGAAGCTTTACTCCAAGTCATGGGTTGAATACATCAAGACGCTTAAATGAAAAATGGCAACCCCATATTGAGCTTAAACGATGAGTATGACCTATGATCAAGTGATCTCACTAGACTCCAAAGTCAATATACTCTAACATTGGTGACTTTGTCACCGACCACCTCTAAATGAAGTTCTCTATTGTTCCTTTTGGTGCATTGTATTTCCATTGCATGTCTTCTTGCTATTGTAGTGTTTCCCTTCTAAACCAAAAAAACTTCATCTAGATCTCTTTTGATTTCTATTTCATGTGTATTTGTACCTAAGTTTAATTCATTGCACATCTTTATGAAAATTCCTTGAAAATATTTGAAATTTTATTTGCCAAGTGAGTTGAGTTGACAAAATTTTCTTCTGCGTTGAACTCGGTTCCACCGATCCAAGCCCATCATCCAGACCGACGCAGAAGGTTTCCTTATACATAGTTCATCGGTTCATCTAACATGGACTAAATCGGTCTCACTGATGAGCACCTTCAGTGGCTCTTCAGTGGCTCTGCTATCTCGGAGACACCAATTGGACCAGATTGCTCACTGCTGAGAATACTTATTGCCATCTTTTATTAACTATTTTATTCATCTCCACTTAATGATTATTTTCCTCTGTCTGCATCTTGAGCCACATTATGCTTGCTTGTGTCTCTCATGGATCATACTCACTTGACTCATATCCATGAATACTATCCTTCTTGGAAATTGATGGCAAAGGGGGAGAGAGAGCACATCAAAGATTACCCTTACAAAACTCTTCTGAGAAAGGAAGAAGGATGCAATGTCATAAGAGGAGAGAAGTCACATGTCCTTAAGAGGGGAGAGACGTGTTAGTATTTGTTCTGAGATATCTTTGGATCTTATTCATTTCTACTCCGATTTATTTATCTCTGCTCAGATTTTATCTCACCCTACCTTCTCCCATCATCCAATGTTAGATTCAGGGGGAGAAAGTTTCTATGTTTAAGGGGAGAAAAATCTTTAATACTTATTGCAAATATTTAAATCTTTGGGGACATGTCTACATCTGCTTGAGGTACTCACCTATCACATGTCATCCCGGTCTTGGTATTCTTGTGGATCTTAAAATCTTTCTTGTTTGGAGTTCTCTTGTGTTACTTAACCTTGTTTTCTCAAGATTTCCAATTCAAGTATCAGCTCAAGAACCATAAGTAAGTATACGCATCACACTCATGTGCATGATGATGTCCTGCTCGTGCAAATATTGTTTGTAGGAGGGATTAATAAAACATGAAGGAACAACCCATCAACACTTCTTTTTGCTCTGATGCATATGGCTAAGATACATATAACTCATTCCTTGCCTATTCATGATGTGCATTCACATGTTACTCAATTCTATAATTTACATGATTGCACACATATAAGGGGAGCTTATGGATGTTACATGTTCTTCGAAAGATTTACTTACTACTCTTCATATCATTTACTAGAAGAATTGATGTATGTTGTCATCAATTACCAAAAAGGGGGATATTGAAAGAAAAAGTCCTCCCTGGGTGAATTTGGTAATTAATGTCAACATATCTCTTGTTGGACTAATAGTTTTATCTAGCATGTTTCAGACAAGTTCAGCAATGGAGTGGCAAGGACAAGAGGATGTGGAACCCCTTCAAATTGCGAAGGACAAAGATTGGCAAAAGCTCAAGACTCTTCATTTATATTTAAGTGATGCAAGATCACATTGAGTCGATAGGAGAGCCAATACTATTAAAAGGGGATGAGGTGTTGATTAATGGTCTACTTGCTCAAGTGCTTGGTGATATTGCTCCAAAACCCACAACCACTTTCTCCATCCAAATATGTCCAAACTCAAATTCCAAACTCGCCCCCACCGATTCTTTCTACCCTGAGCCACCAAGTTCACTTGATAAAGCCACTGGCAGAAACCCCAACAGTTCGGTCACACGAATACGGATCTCGCTCCTACCTAGATGGCCTTGCCAGCACTTTGTGATCTATTGCATTCGCTTCGGTCCCACCGAGTTTATGCAACCTGTCTCATCAAGTTGGCTTAACAGATTCTCTGCTACTTATTCGTTCACTTTGGTCCCACCGAGTTGATGCAATCGGTGCCACTAAAATGATGTTTGCCCTAAGCCCTAGCACATCGGTCCCACCAAGTTGTTCCAGTCAGTCCCACCGAGATTCCTAACGTTCACATATTTGAACAGATTGGTGCCACCGAGTTTAACTAATTGGTGCCACCGAGATGAGCCAAATGTGTGTAATGGTTGGATTTTGTGTGGAGGCTATCTATACCACTCCACCCCTTCCCCTTTTGTAAGAGAGCCATTAGAACGTGCCTACACTTCCACCATACATTTATGAGAGAGAACCACCTACTCATGTGTTGAGATCAAGAGATTCCATTCCTACCATTTGAACCTTGATTTCTAGCATTCCCCAAGTTGCTTTCCACTCAAATCCCTCTTCCACCATAGCCAAATCTATGTGCGAGAGTTGAGTGTTGGGGAGACTATGATTTTAAGCACAAGAGCAAGGAGTTCATCATCAACACACCATCTATTACCTTTTGGAGGGTGGTGTTTCCTAGATTGGTTAGGTGTCGCTTGGGAGCCTCTGTCGTGATGTGGAGTTGAACTAAGAAGTTTGTAAGGGGGAGGAGATCGCCTACTTTGTGAAGATCTACCCAAGTGAGGCAAGTCCTTCATGGGCGATGGCCATGGTGGGATAGACAAGGTAGCTTCTTCATGGACCCTTCGTGGGTGGAGCCCTGAGTGGACTCGCACAACCATTACCCTTCGTGGGTTGAAGTCTCCATCAACGTGGACGTATGATAGCTCCACCTATCGGAACCACGCCAAAAATTCGCCACGTCTTCCACACTCCAATCCCATCCCTTTACTTTCTTGAAAATTGCATGCTTTACTCTTTCCGCTGCTCATACTCTTGTCATGCTTGCTTCAAATGTATTGTGAGTGCTTTAACATGTGCTAAAATCCACCTTAACTTGAAGAAACTAAAACTGCCACTTTTACTTGTTAAGGGTCTAATCACCCCCCTGTATACCCCTCTTCTCGGTCCTTTCAAATCTCATGAAAGTATTAGGTGCATTAGTTAACCCAAAAGGCATGAATAACCACTCATATAATCCAAACTTAGTTTTAAATGTTGTTTTCCATTCATCTGCCAATTTCATACGGATTTGATGGTATCCACTACGCAAATCAACTTTGAAGAATATTGTAGAGCCACTCAATTTATCAAGCATGTCATCTAGCCTAGGAATAGGATGACGATAACGAATAGTAATATTATTAATGCCTCTACAATCAACACACATACGTGATGTACCATCCTTTTTGGCACTAGTATAATAGGAACGGCACAAGGACTAAGAGATTCGCGCATATAACCTTTGTCTAGCAGCTCTTGTACTTGACACATAATCTCCTTCGTCTCCTCTGGATAGGTACGGTACGGTGCATGCTTTGGTAGCGAAGCACCAGGAATTAAGTTAATCTAACACTACTAGGGAAAACCTTATACACAGAAATTTAGCAACAACGCGGGTCAAAAAACTGCGCTAGAGCTATATAGCAGTAGCGATCAAATAAAAACCGCTTCTGAGACACAAACTTAGCGATGGCGCTTGTGGTAAAAAGCGCTACTACTAATATTCCCATTGGCGAGAATGCTAGGCTACGCATAGCAGTAGAGTGGGCTTCAAGAAGCGCGCTCTCGCTGAAACACGATTAGCAGCGCGTTTCCTGAGAAGAGCGCTACTACTAATGGAAATAAAATAAGATGAAAAACAAATAGAAATTTAAATGAAAATGAAAGAAATAGAAAAAGGAGAAATGGAAAAATAAAATGTAAAGCAAAATAACCTAAAAAGCGAAAAATCGGAGGAAGGCATAGCAGCAGCGTTTGTTTGTAAGAGGCGCTATAGCTAACGTGGCTGCAGCGTGTCCTGAACCCGCTATAGAAACAGAATAGGAAATTAAAAAAGGAAGAAATTTACATAGCTATAGCAGCAGCGCGTTTTGAAGAAAGCGCTATAGCTATCTTAGCTATAGCGCGTTTTGCGAAACACGCTACCGCTAAGTTTGACTTAGCCAAAAAACCGTTTCCCCCCGGCCACCACTTCCCCCAAATCCCTCAAACCCACCATGCGCGCCGCCGTCTCCCCGATTCACAGTCGCCCCACTTCGCCGCCGACGACGACGCCACCAGAGCCGTGCGCCGTCGACGACACCGGAGCCGCCCCCAACGCCACGGAGCCGCGCGGCCTCGTCAACGCCACCGGAGCCGCCGTCGACGCCACCTTCCTCGCCGTCACCGGAGACGCCCCTGCCTCCCTCGCCGTCACCGGAGACGCCCCTGCCTCCCTCGCCACCACTGCCTCCGTCGCCACCACCGGAGCCATCATCTGTAAGCCCCCACCCCTCCTCTCTCTCTCATGCATAGGTTAGCCAGTTTAATTAGGTTAATTATCTAGGTTAGGGCAAAAATTTAGTTAGGGCATTGACAGAGAAGTAGTTAGGTTAACTAGTTTAATTAGGTTAATTATCTAGGTTAGTGCAAAAACTTAGTGAGGGCTTTGACAGAGAACTAGTCAGGTTAACTAGTTTAATTAGGTTAATTATCCATGTTAATTAGTGCAAAAATTTATTTTAGGCTTTGACAGAGAACTAGCTGCGTTAACTAGTTTAATTAGGGTTAATTATCTACGTAAACTAGATTAACTAACTAGGTTAAATAGGTAGGTTAATTTGGTTCGTTGGATTAACAAGCTAGGTTAAGTAGATTGGCTAAGGTTTTTGATTTTTGAAAAGACCACTATTTTTCAAGGAAAAGAATTTAGGCAAATTTTATTTTTCATTGAAGTGGTCATGTTATATCTTTTCATTGAAGTTGTTCGATTGTGCCCAAGTGGCTTTGTTGTTTCCAGGGAATGATGCTGAGTGGCCTATGTTTTGCTGGAATATTGATTCATTTCTGTTCCGGCAAATTTCATGTTCTCGATTTGTCCACTTTTTAGCAAAGGTCATGCCGAAATTTCCCGTGAATTTCGGCATGACTTGTGCTACAAACTAGGACATATCGAGTGCCCGGGATTTGCCGCACCAGGAAGGAGTCAACATTCTGCAAAACAATAGTCCTTTTTATGTCATTATTCATTTTATTAGGTCTAGAATTAATTGACTAGATTTAATCATAGGAAACATGGCTAGCAACGATGAAGGACAGGGTTACGGTGATTGCGGCGATGTCTACCGGGCGTGCATTTAATTTTTTAGCCTTACCGACGATCAACAGATGTTGTTCTTTGGGCCCACCGGTGGCATCGGGGATCGAGACCGACACGCAGACCGGTCTTTGACCGACACGCAGACCGGTCTTGAGGCCGAGACCGGCGTTGAGATTGAGACCGGCATCGAGACCGGCGATGAGACCGGTGCTGCCTCGGGAGCGGAGCTGTGTAGAACCGAAAGCAAAGAGGCAACGGGTTCCTAACAAACTCAGGACTACTAGACTGGTGGTCACGGAGGTGGACAACGGCAATTTTGAGCCAAAGGCGCCCGAGGAAGCGCGCGCGTGCTACGACCATCAAATAGGCTGCATCATACGGACAACCGCCACCATCAACGATGAGAATCTGAAGAAGATAGAAAATATTAGGAGCTCCCTCCTAAAGAAGTTTCACCAGATATTCTTGTTCCCGGGCCGGAATGAGAAGGATTATGAAGATCCAGACAAGGACCCGGCAATGAAGAAGATAAACAAACACGCCATGACCAAGTTTAGCAACGCGTTGGCCGCCTGGAAAAATCGAGTGAAAGCAAAGATCAACGATGGGGAACCCTACTCCAAGATTGTAAAGGAAAGTCCGACAATAACGGAAGAGCGGTTTCAAATATTCAAGGAGGCTTGCGAGGCCGAAGCTGCAAAAGAGGAACATTGGGACCCACCACCTCGGAAGCCGTGGTTACGGCGGAAAGAGGTCCAAATGGGCCAAGGAGGACGCGAAGCCGCGAGTCAGGCATCCTGACCCCTTGGCGGATTTCACCGTCCCGAGAGCGTGGCGTCCCGAGGGCCCGCCACCGTTGGGACCCATCAAGAAGGTTTATGAGACAACACCGGTCATTAAGGAGTTCATGAGACTGCTGGTAATTTTAGTTTCGATCAATTCATTGCACACGTTAGTCATATTTGTAAACGATCCTTGTGCCTTTTGTAGAGAGAGCAACACCGATTGCGGCGGCGACTTCGCCGTCGAGGCATTGGCGAGGCCAAGTGGGACACTCCATTCAACCGGCGTTGAACATATTGAAACGACAACGGTGGATACTCGACCGTCGTATGGGCGCGCGCGGTGTCGGAGACGGCGCCACGTGGAAGAAGTACTACCGTGAGACCACGAGAGGAGAAAAAGGAAAGACGGAGGTTAATCGAAGAAAGCATCGACAAGAAGGTTGAGATTGCGGTTGAGAAGAAATCATCTCGAGATAGTCGCAACAGCGGTAGCTGCCGCAAAACAAAGCGATTGCGATATATCTACTTCCTTGGTGACGGGCGTTCACACTTGGACAAGGAAAATCCAAAAAAATACAGAGGACTTTCCCTTGCGACTTCTTGGCAGCACATGCTCCCGCACCGCTCCCTTGATCGGCTGCCGCACCGGACGTGCTCGGTGGTGCCTCCTCTTTAGCTGAGCTCGACGCCCTCATGGTATCGCCACACGGCCCCTTCAATATAAATGTATAATCTCCCATTTTGTTGCCTTTGGATGTATCATGTCGCAGACTTTTCTTTGCAGGCAGCGAAACCCGTGCACCATATTGTACACCATCGGCGAACGTAAGGTGGGCGTGGGGAAGGGGCGATAATGGAGCCAAAGGAACCATTGTTCCACAGCGGTCGATCCCCGAACGTCTTCAAGGTTTCCGTGGCGGTGTTAAACTGGGCCACGAGAATTTGCCTCCTCTAATACTAGTGGGGATGACGACGAGACCCGCGGCGGCTTGGTGATTGTTGCAATGGGTGGGTCTGTTGTGGCCAAAGAGTCTGCTTGCGTCTGAGGCGGCCGAGCACACCCACGAGCACGCAGCCTCGGCAAGGTATGAACATCAACACCCCACCTACCCAATTAGCGTCGGTGTCGGGTTGGGTGATAGCGGATGGGGTAAGCAGGTGGCTCCATTAGTTCTTGATAGCGTCGCCATGGATGAGGATGAGGATGACGATGGCCTGAGCAAGTATGTCTATACTGGCGCCTCCTCAGGGTTTGAGCATCATGAGTCGGTGCCTGAATTACCGTCTCAACGTGTTATTGACGACCATCCGGTGGTAAAGAAGCCTAGGAAGAGAGCGAGGAAAGGCAAAAAAGCTGATTCTAGATCCAGCCACCTCAGCAGCCTCGGCTTCAGGACCGTGTAGATATCCCCGATGAGGATAAATGGCATATCCCCGGTCGACCAATCCTACCTGAAACAGCGCTACGGGCCAGATTCGGCGATCTAAGGAGACTTCATGACGATGTGCTGCGGGTAGAGAAAGGCCTCATCGCATCGAAAGATCCAGGATACCCACTCTACATGGTTAACGTTCCGCAGCAAATGTCGTACATCGAGGGCTTCCCCGCGGATAAGTTCTTCCTCCGATTCGATTACATATTCGACATGTTTCACGTGAAGAAGCTGGATTTTACTTTTGTCCGCCTTTATGCCTTGCACATGAACTACATCATTGGGGTTGAGCAGATACGTTTTATCTATGTCGCTGACCCGTACTACATGCACGAGGGCTTCTTGGGAGTCTGTGCACAACATCGTGAATCTGCGAGGATTACATCATCGGTTTCATGCTCGCCAATATGGACAAGGAGGCGATTCTCGTGCCTTATCATCCGTGTAAGTCATCCGCTGCTATCCTTCCTTCGATTTCAATAATTCATTTGCGGTGGAGGCTAATTAATTTGAGGTGTACTTATTTTGCTTGCAGCGGTAGCGCCGTCCTCATCATCCTCTACCCCGATTCTCCCACGCTCTTTACTTGGACTCGTCAAGAACATTCACAAAAGATTACACCCACATCAAAGATGTTCTCGGCGATGCTATGTTTTACTACCAAGCAAGGGGTGGAGAGGTTAGGGACAAGAAGAGAAGGGCGGCGGGGCCGCCTTCAGCCATAAGACCGACTTCACGCATCCAAAGAACCAAGCGATTCTCTTAATGATGGATTCTATGTCCTACACCACATGCCGGAGTACCGACGGGATCACCGTAACCTTCACATGGCACCTTGATCCGCAATGCCCATATTCTCGCAATGGGCAAAGGACATAGGAGATATCGAGGATCATCGACTTGAGCTGAGTTCTATAACATCCAGGTAGCGAACTTGCCCAAATCATCATGAATGAGGTCATCGGAAAAACAGGGATGTTCCATGCAGAAGGACAAATGTCGCGGGAAGACGTCCGAACATGGATAGCCTCTCAGCGTCTCGACATGAAGCCTTTCACTAAGCTCAATGACTATCTCCCTAACTTGGATGGATGGCACGACATGATGGAGTGATTGTCGATATATGACAATGTGTCCGTTTAGTCCATACTTTCTTTTATGACAAAACTTTGAGTTATGGACGGTGAAACTTTATTTGTGATGTAATTAAACCGTCCTCCTCCTCGACTAGCGAAAATCACTCTAGTTAGGTCATTTTGGGTACGATGAACTTTGTTAATTATGCTTATGATATGTTGTTTCTATTTTTGCCAAGTCTGTCTCTTTGTGTTGCTCAACTATATATGTTGCATATCATCGACTCATGTGACGATGCAGGTGCATAGATCATAAATGGCGAAGAAGTGCTACGCCAGGAGTATATATACGACAAGTGACCGGAGTGTCGTGCCCAGTGTACCGGTTTATGGTTTCCGGCGACACGCAGATGCTTAGTTTAGGTTCACGCTAATGCGAGAGAGGATCTGAACTCATGTACTAAAAGTGATAGCTATTCTCACGTATATCATTGTTTAGATGGATGACGATGTATTTGCAAGTAATCGAGACTTGTATCGCTATTTTCGAGATTGATGACGAGAGACCACTTTGTGTTGGATGATGATTATGATGATGACATGATTTGATGAGACTAATTGTATGTATATGCTATGATTACATTTGTATGTGGATGATATGCTAAAGATTATTGTATAAAGCCTATTCAAATGCAAAACAAATAAAAAATATGCAGGAAAAAAACTAATAAAACTAGTAGTAGCGAGGGGGATTTAGCGATGGCGCCGACTTACCAATAGTGCTTCCTCAGAACGGCGCTGCAGATAATATCAAGAGCATCCTTTTCTAAAGAGCTGCTGAGATATTCATGTGTAGCGATGGCGTGGAGTCAACACACGCTCATCGCTATCGTTAGTCATAAGCCTTATTAGTAGCGCCGGTACCCGCGCTACTGAGAGGGCCCAAACCCGCGCTGCTGCTAGGCTTTTCCCTAGTAGTGTAATGCTCAATCCCTCTAATAGGTAGTAATCCAGGTGGCACATCTTGTGGAAAGACGTCAGTGAACTCCTACAAAATGTTAGTGACAGCAGGAGGCAAAGAGGGAGGCACATCCTTGAATGAAAATAATGTCTCTTTGCACATAAAGGCATAGCAAACAGATTTGCTGAAATCTAGATCATCAATATTAGATTTGGTGGCAAGTAAACATCCACTTTTCAATATAATTTTAGAAGCAAGAGTAGATGGTTTATTATTAGGCTTCATTTGTTGCTCAAATTCTTTTGCCACAATCTGATTTTCACTCTTATTTTGCTCCGGTTTTGCTTTACTAGATATATGAATATCATCTTTGAAAATGGCATCAGGAGACATAGGAAGCAAAGTAATACGTTTATCCTTATGAATAAGAGTATACTGATTGTTTCTACCATGGTGTACATAATTTTTATCAAATTGCCATGGTATACCAAGTAATAAGGAACGTGCTTGCATGGTTACTACATCACAATCAACATAATCAGCATATGTAGCGATACTGAAATGCACATGAACAATACATGTTACCTTAACCTTGCTGCAATTGTTGAACCATTGGATGTAGTAAGGATGCAGATGTGGTCTGGTGGTGAGAGACAACTTCTCCATCATCTCCATGCTAGCCAATTTATTTCAACTCCCTCCATCAATGATAACACGGTCAGAATACTCCTTCACAACTCCATTTGTATGGAACAAATTGTGCCTCTGATTTTGCTCAGCTTGTGTTGCCTTCACACTTAAAACACATTGAGCAACTAAACTCTCATACCTGTCAGCATTTTCAGCAGCCATGTATTGCCTCTCATGTTCAGAATCATCTCCACCGTGTTCTTCACTTGCTATAAGAGCCCATTTGGCATCATCAAAGTCACTAGAGGACTCATACCCATCATCCTCAGCAACAATCATCACACATGGTGATGCACATTTGCTCGCATAGTGACCTCCACCCTTGCTACGACGGCATATGACCTCATGTGTTTTCCCTGTTGATGCCATGGATGAAGAAGAGCTCTGTATGGGGCCAGAAGGCGTGCTGGCAGGTGGTGGTGGTGGTGCCTCACTACTACAGGATGCTGCTAACGCGACACTACGATCAGAGACTATTTGACAAAACCGTGTGCGATGCATTAATCACAAATGGTGGTGTAAAAAACCATCAAAAAAAGGTGCAAAACATTTGTGATGACGGGTGCATCAAACACGGTTCAGGTTTTATTTCTGTGTGTGATGTAGGGCATATGGTTTAGTGCAATTAACCATTTGAGATGGGGAGCAATAAAAGAAACAGGCAGCCACATGAAGGTGTGCGCGATAAACAGGATACGGTTCACTAGGATGAACTATTTGTGATTAGGCAACACTAAAGAAACGATCAGCCAGATCAAGGTGTGTGCGATATACGGCATGTGGTTCACACGGATGAACTATTTGTGTTGAGATAAGAGAACATAAATGGTTCAATATAACAAGATGTGTGTGATGCGCGGCAAACAGGTATGTAATCAGAAATGTGTGCGAAGACCGATAATAACACAGACGATTGCTGCTAATAAGATGTGTGTCTTGTATGATGGGATTGCATACAGAACAACAACATAAATATATATACACACACTTATAAGGACATGGTGCACAACCAAATTAAACATCCACTTACATAGGTGGCTACTATAACCATGGCATTTGCACACACCAAAGTAAACTATTACATGCATAATTACGTAGGTGGCTACTACACGCCGTTTCCACACACCAAAGTAAACTATATATTACATGCATGATTAACTAGCATAAACGATCATATGATCATCATCTACTACTTGTGACGCTTGCTCTGCTTGTGGCTCGATCCGGGCTCGTCGATTTGGGTAACGAGGCAATCCTCATGTCGACGATCCGCCTGTGCATCTCGTAGCATGTGTACACCCTCTTGGCCGCGAACCTGAGGTGAGGTTCATCCATTCCCCGCATCCAGGCCCTGTGCGAGGATACGGGATTTGTTCTCTGGGCATCCTGCTTCATCTTTTCGTAGTAGGAGTCGATGATGGCCGAGGCGAGTTCGACCAGGGAGTTCTTCTTCGTGCTGCCCCGACCCTGTAGTGGTCACGGAGTTTGACAAGGTTCTGGCAGGCCAAGCCCGTAACACTAAGCACTTTTACATCGTCAGTGGTTTCCACCATGGCAAACTTGTAGTTGGTGCTGTTGATAAACCTGTTGAAACGGTCGCAAGGCTCTCTGGCCATGCAGTAGTGGTAGATGAGGACATGATGCCGCACGCACAACTGGGTGAAGACAACCTTCTGATCTATGCCGGGACGACCAGTGGTGTACTGGAGGTCGATGTCGACCACCTTGTACTTGTCTACAGCAAGCAACTGCTCAACGATGTTGATGTAGTTGTCCACCATGGCCGGGTCGATGGTGTACACCAACGAGAGATCCGTCTCCCTCGCGTGGGTCTCCACTTTATGCTAGCCGAATTCCATTGGAGTGCCGCTAGACATCCCCTCTCTATGTGTCATCGTGGGTGTGCTTGTTGTGTTGTGGGGCGCGATCGAGAGGTTGAAGAGACTAAGGTTATAATGGCTGCGGGAATTAAAGGGGGGGCCGGATGGCAAGTCCTGATGGCAGTTCTAATTCGCAGCGCATAACTCCATCGTGTCGCACGTAACTGCATCGCGTGGCAACGCGCGTAGTGCAACCGCATGCATATGGGGCCCCTGACGTGATCGTGCGCATGCCTAACCGGTGGCAGAGCGCGAGCGGAAGGATGCGAGCAGAGCGCTCTGCGGTCGCCTCAACGGCGAGCAACCATATATATGCATATAGTAGTTGAACACGCAAGGAAAAGTTGTCCACAACCCGAGCGCGCCGACGGATGCGAGTAGAGCGCGCCGCGGCGCCTAATAGTTGAATTGTTTTATAAATTAAGCACGACTACTTAGTCTATGAATGAAATCTATGCTTAATTAATGAATTTTAGTTGCGAAAATTAGATAGTGCTAGTGATTTTTAGCTGCATATTTTGACAAATCGCCATTGGAATTACTGGATGTCCTCTTTGTATATGTCGTCGTGGGTGTGCTTATTGTGTCGTGCGCCGGCCTCAAACACTAGCAGCACAACTTATAAATTGACGGATGGAGTAATAGTTACAGTGATGCATATAATTAAGCAAAGGGATCACACATATCTGTATTGACTGGAACGAGAATGCAATACCACAATAAGAATTAAAGAGGCAAGAAGAAAGATGCATCCATCAACGTACGACCTACTCCTCCTCAACTAAGTGCGCCGGGCCACCGATCGGGGGCTAAGGAGCGGCGGCTTTTGTGGTGAGGTCAAGGTTCTTCTCAGCAAAGGCATCCAAGGCTTCCAACCGGTTGAAGAAGGCCAACGTCATAGCGTCCTTATTGGCCTTGTAGATACCTCTGTACACGATTTGCTCGTACACGTGGATGCTTAGGCCGACGAATTCTTGCAAGGCGAGGCGCCTCACAGCGAGCGCGGCCTCCAGGTGGACATTCTTCGTGGCGTCAGTGGGCAGTTGCAGGGCAACCAGTGCTTGAAAGAGGTTCCAACCATGGAGGCCGATTAGGGTGGCAGGCCATGAGGAGCCCGGGCGCGCGGGTTGGAGGAGTACGGCAATGTCGTCTGTGAGCTTCTTGACGACGGTGAACTTGTTGGTGGTGGCAACGATCATCTGGTCCAACTGAGTGTCGTAGCTAGCGTCCACGACGGCCATCCACTAACCGGTCGCCAACACCGTCTGGAGATGATCCTCGGTGCCATGCCGTAGGCCGCCGTCATGGATCGTATGGCACAGCCGCTGGCTGCTCACGCGCATCGCCGCCATGGGTCTGGAGTGAGCACTTTTGCGCTTAGTGTAGGTGCTTAGGCAAATGCTTAGGTGTGTATGATGTGGTATATGCATTGGAATGGAGGGCGCTTTTATATGAGTGCAAACTGCGTTGCATTCACATCGTGCTGCCTCTTTTCCCGACCCTCCTCCCATTACTTCCCTCATGGATGCATGATGCTAATTGAAGGAGGATGCATCATTGTCGGTTCAACATTTCGAGAACTGCTACCCTCTCCCTCGTCTGCATTAAAGCCGTATTGGGAAATGCACTGCCCGCTGTCAAATTGAATAGTACTGCACCGCCTGCTGCATGCCTGGCTGAACATGCCTCCTCGCCTCCATCTATGCTTAATTACTGAATTTTAGTTGCAAAAATTAGATACTGCTAGTGATTTTTAGCTTCATATTTTGACAAATTGCAGTGTTACAAGGTTGACAAATGGCAATGTTACTAGATCAACAAATCTCAATGTTTCCAGTTTGACAAATGGCAACATACCCAATATGACAGATGCAAATCTTACCAAATTGTTTGTAAGTGGTTGCACATGGGTCATCCAAAAGAACCGTTTGCATTTAAGAGATGCACAAATCCTGGTCTAACTTTGCATATGTGTGTTCTTTCTATAACGTTTGCGATCAAGAGCCATTAAAGCCTATAGCCATTAAAACCAAGACACGTGGCGTCACGTGAATGGTTAAAATTTGAATTATGCACATAAATGCATTGAAAACTCAATTAATGCATCAAAATGTCCAAACGAACCCCAAAAAATCCAAAAAATTGACACACCACTCTTGTTGTTCTATGTTGACACGAGAAATTTTTTGAAAGCAAGAAGAGGCAATGGATATTGTTTCGTCCCCAAAGGTGGGACGTTCCCTACCGAAACAATCATGCTTGTTGTGAGAAGCTTTAGTTTGTGAGAAGCATATACCCAAACCTCCCCCAAATTGGACCAAAAATTTACCATGGCATGTTGATGCCGCTCCATGATAGCATGCCAAGTTTCATGAATTTAAGACGAGTTTTGGATTTACTAGAATTTAAAAACTAGGTATCTCAATGTTTGCGGCCGAGTGACGGTGGAAGGGTGTTTGACATTCATTCCCATTTCTTGCATTGGACCTAAGCATGCAACCAAGGACACATATTTGAATTTTCAACCAATTTATATGCATTAGAGCATGTGCATCTAGTTCAAATTTGAATTATGCACATAAATACATTGAAAAACTCAATTAATGCATAAAAATGTCCAAACGAACCCCGAAAATCCCAAAAATTGACACAACACTCATGTTGTTCTATGTTGACACGAGAAAATTTTTGAAAGCAATAAGAGGCAACGGATATCATTTCGTCCCCAAAGGTGGGACGTTCCCTACCGAAACGATCAGGCCTGTTGTGAGAAGCTCTGGTTTGTGAGAAGCATATCCCCAAACCTGCCCCAAATGGGACAAAAAATTTACCACGGCATGTTGATGCCGCTCCATGATATCATGCCAAGTTTCATGAATTTCAGACGAGTTTTGCATTTACTAGAATTTAAAAACCAGGTATCTCAATGTTTGTGGCCGAGTGACAATGGTAGGGTGTTTGGCATTCATTCCCATTTCTTGTATGGGACCTAAGCATGCAACCAAGGACACAGATTTGAATTTTTCAACCAATTTATATGCATTAGAGCATGTGCATGTAGTTCACATTTGAATTATGCACATCAATGAATAGAAAAGATAGTTAATGTATAAAAATGTCCAAGCGAACCCCCAAAAATATCCCAAAAATTGACAAAACACCCATGTTGTTCTCTGTTAACACTAGGAAAAAATTGAAATCGAGAAGAGGCAATGCATATCGTTTCGTCCAGAAAGGTGAAATGTTCCCTACCGAAACCATCAGGCTTGTTGTGAGAAGCTCTGGTTTGTGAGAAGCATATCCCCAAACCTGCCCCAAATGGGACAAAAAAATTACCACGTCATGTTGATGCCGCTCCATGACAGCATGCCAAGTTTCATGAATTTCAGACGAGTTTTGGATTTACTAGAATTTAAAAATGAGGTATATATCTCAATGTTTGCACCGAGTGACAGTTGCAGGGTGTTTGACATTTATTCTCATTTCTTGCATAGGACCTAAGCATGCAACCAAGGACACAGATTTGAATTTTCAACCAATTTATATGCATTAGAGCATGTGCATTTAGTTCAAATTTGAATTATGCACATGAATGCATAGAAAACTCAGTTAATGTATAAAAATGTTCTAGCGAGCCCCAAAAAATCCCAAAAATTGACACAACACTCCTGTTGTCGTACGTTGACACTGGAAAAAAAATTGAAATCGAGAAGATGCAACGGATATTGTTTCGTCCAGAAAGGTGGAACGTTCCCTACCGAAACCATCACACTTGTTATGAGAAGCTCTTGTTTATGAGAAGCTTATACCCAAACCGATCCCAAATGGGACAAAAATTTTACCACGGCATGTTCATGCCGCTCCATGATAGCATGCCAAGTTTCATGAATTTCGGATGACTTTTGGATTTACTAGAGTTACAAAAGCAAACACCTCAACGTTTACCGGAGAGCCGCAGTGCCGTGGTGTTTGAAATTCATCCCCATTTCTTGAATGGGACGTAAGCATCAACCCATGGACACATATATAATTTACTACCCATTTTGGTGCACCGGAGCATGTGCATGTGGTTTAATTTTGAACTGTGCACCTGAAATGCCTATAAAACCAAGTTATTGTATAAAAATGTCCAAACGAACCCTAAATAATTCCAAAAATTTTGAAGACATGCCTATAGTTACATTTTCACTAAAGTTCTAGCAATTCAAACACCATCCTTTGCAGGTGTGACCCCATTATGTAATTCAAATCAAGATGAAAAATCAAGTAGATCCCACACAGTTTATTATCACCAACCATGTGAGATGGAGTACAAAATATCCCGGAGCACCGTCCGTGTATAGTACGCCTATGGATTACGCAAGAAGTTACGACGGATACAGTCCACAGCCTGCTCTGGATAAGGGACCGTGTCTGATTACACTTTGCGCACACTTTTTTCGCTGAAGCGATTACAAATTTTTGGCTTTTGCGGAAATATCTACCTCCCTGCCCCATCCCCCTTACCAAAATCCACATTTCTCCTCTTTCCGCCTTCCTTTCCAAGTTGAAACCTTCACTCCTTTCTTGCAGTGCCGTCTCCTCGCCGGCGACCCTCCTTCACGCTGCTCGGCCTCGCCTATCCAGGTAGTTAATCCACACCCGAACCCCATCCTCCTCCTCCTTCCACATCCCACATGCCCCGACCGCCGGCGCGAGCGCGACATCTTCCACCCAAATCACCGACCCCTCCACCAAATAAGCGCGGCCCTAAGCCATGGTGCATGCATTATAGCCAGGATCTCAAGGAGCATTTGGCAGCGGAGAAGCAAATCATGGCCGCACGCGCGGATGAGATCGTGATGGCTGCCATTCGTGTTGACCCATAGATCTTGGAGGAGCACCTCGCCGTCAAGGCCATCGTCGACGCCTCGCACACTGACACCGCGGCGCGGTTGGCTGCTTTAAATGAGAGTTTGTGGCGTTTTCTCGAGGCCACCATCAGTGCCTTCGACGAAGACTACGAGGTGTTTTCTCAGCGTGCACTTACCTCATCTTGAGAGCCAGTAGGTTGGTGCCCGGAGCGGCTCAGGCAACTCACCACTACGACAAGGGCACCCGCGATGCGAAGGCCTCGCCCTCTTCCATGTCCAAGGAGCCAATCATCATCGATATCTCCGACAATGAGTAGCTTGTCTTATTAGCTCACTATAAGGACCCATGTTCAGTTTGCTAGCTACTGTCTTTCCTTAACAAATTCTAGTGAATTGTGATAGCTAGTTTTACCATGCAATCTCCTATTCTTGTGTATATGTTCTATATGTCATGCAATGTGGTGTTCAATTAACTGTTTGGTTCAATTCTGCAAATGTGGTGTTCAATTCTTTAGGGTGAAATTTTCTGAGTTGTGAAGCATGCTTGGTTTGGTTAACTGTCTGATCTTGTATTAGGAGTATGTTATATTGTGCAATGTGGTGCTCAATTAATATTTGTTCCATTTGTTGTGGTGTTTAGTTAACTGTTTGGTTCGATGTACAATTGTTGTGTGTGCATTATGTTATTGTATACCATGTGAGAAATAAATCGACTTTGGTTGTACTAAATACATGAGAAACAAATACAATTGCTATATTTCCAAGTTGTTAAGCATGCTTGGTTTGGTTAACTATCTGATCTTCTATTAGGAGTATGTTATATTGTGCAATGTGGTTCTCAGTTAACGTTTGGTTCATTTGTTGTGGTGTTTAGTTAACTTCTTGGTTCATTTCTGCAATGCGATGTTCAATTGTTGTGGCTGCATTCTCTTATTGTATTCCATGTGAGGAATAAATCGAATTTGGCTGTACTTAATACATGAGAAACATATACAAGTGCTATATTTCCTATTTCTTAATCATGCTTGGTTTGGATAAATGGGGTTTCCATGTGGCTTGAATTACTCTGATGAATCTGCAATGTGCTTATTTTTCATCAACATATTTTCTATACCACTATATAGTGTGCCAATAGCTTCAAATATTAGTCGTTGGATATGCCCATCCAACGGTCCAAAGATGGAATCCTTGTTTATGCAAATCCATCAACATATTTTTTTATTCCTTTGCCCATTTCCAATATAGAGAAGATATTTATGCACATCCTTGTTTTCAGGCCTTCCCAAAGAAGTTCACTAATGATTACCTTTCAAACCACCTCTATGGCCAGGAGGCAAGGAAAGTTTTCATACAACACCCACGGTTCAATATTGAAGTGTTCCTGAAGAGGACGAAGGATGGACGGTCAATCATCCACAGGCACTGGCGTAAAGTTGCGAAGACCTTCAACATGAATGAAGGCTCAATATTCGCCTTCTGCTTCAGCAGTTTTCCAGATGAGATGCATATGTTTATGTACCGTCTATGAACTAATTTTGAAAGGTTCTAGATGTTGCATGTGAAACTTGGTGCTGGTGCAGTTGTGTAATGGGGTAGCTGAGTGCTGAAGCTATATCATGTTGTACTCGAATGTATTTCAATTATGAAATCCTGACTGTTTTCTTGTATCTCGACTGGAATTGGCGGCTGAAGTCGGCAGTGCTGCAGTAGGACGTGTGGAAGTAGAGGATGTACATGGTTTTCATGATGAAGATCGACCTACAGAAAAATTAGTTCGCGCCAATGTTTGTCGATCCTGCACTTCACATTTAGCTTTGCAAGCAAGATGGAATAAATGAGTGATATTATTATACTCCTTATACTCTGGAATGGTTTGAATCGCTCTATTTAATCCACCCATAAAACATGCAAGCATAGCTTCATTATACTCAACAATACCACATCTAATAATGAAAGTTTGTAATTCCTGATAATGTTCCTCTACAAAAAATTGCCTTGTTTTAAATGTTGTAGTTTTGGAGTAATTCACGTTGATAATATGGTGAAACCCAACGAGTACACATAGAAATTTTCAACACAGCCCAAGTAGTAGGGATATAATCATGATATAATACAATGTTCAGACCACCAAACAGAAGCAAAATTAGTGAAGGCAACAACAACACGTATATCCTCAGGATAATGTAAGCATGTGAAACATTGTTCAGTTTCTAACTCCCAAGTAAGATAGACATCAGGAATGTATCTACCCTCAAACGAGGGAATATTCAATTTTAGTTAGGAATATGGTCATAATCTCGTACCTGAGGTGGTGGTGCAACCCTACCATTGCGATTATATGCATGAGGACGACCTAGTGGTGGTGGTGCTGGTGGTTGCACGTAGTTCTTTTTTTTACCAACCTCATCCTCATAATAGTCCGCCTCCTCTGTAGTAGCAGCAAGAGCTACAAAAGCATCAATAGCAGTAGTAGTGGCACAGAAGTTTCTCCTGGCTCAAGAGGAACACGCTTTGCTCGTCCTGCTGGATCGCGACATGGAGGTGGTTATTGATGTTGTTGCAATGCTGCAACAGAGGCACCTGGTGGTTGTGGTAGACGCACGAGTACTTCATCAAACTTGGCATCCAACTTGGTGTCAATTGTCTTCTAATGTCATCAATCCTCTGTAGTGCCTTTCCAAAGTTGGCCATCACATCTTGCATCTGTTCACTAATATTTGTTGAAATTCATCATGTAGTTCCTTTTTTGTCATGTAGTCCCAGTCCAGATTTTGCGCTTGTGATCCTGTCATGGTTAGTAGTAAGAGAAACACACAAGAATATGTCCTACAGACTACTAAGAGGATCTGGTGGAAAGTTACATATCCATCAACTTAGTCACAAATTCTTATCAGTTCTTACTAAGCAGCAAACAGTGATTGCCGGGTGGTGTCAAACGCACGTTGTAGACGCATGTGGAGCTGGGAAGGCTTATAATATGGTAGCAAAAAGGGTCAGCAATAATCAATTCAGAGATGCAATGTTGAATAAACGCTCAATGATGGTACTATGCTGGTCCTAGGCTAGACTGTGCTAGAGACGCGAGCCTAGAACACTAACAAAATCACTATAATGGCGAGTGTCTCAATACTCTTCCCAGGTTAAAATAATAGGATAGGCACGAAATTTTTTGACTTAATTTTTTTTCTGGGCCATACCATCACAAGCGGTGGTGGTATATGGTAGGGGCGATGATGATGGTGTGGTCGCGGCGTGACAACTTGTGAACAGAACTCAAAACTCTAAAGAACTAGACGCTAAGACCAGCAACTTGACATGACGATGCAATCGCAAATTCAACAAAGCAAAATACTGAAAATATTATGCGAAGGCTCATATTGGTTCTGGTATGATGAACTAACCCTAGTTTTTTGTGGCTTTTTTGTGGACTGTAGGTATGGAGAATAGATGCGATCTAAACTACGAAAAATTAGAAAATCTCACCAAGTAACCTGGAAATCTGATACCACTTGATAGAGGCAAATGTGTCCCATCTTTTGATGAGATTGTGATTAGCGTTTTTTGAGGAGTAGACTTTGACGATCCGACTATGAACGTGCGAGGACGTCGCGCCTTAGGAATCGCTAAACCAACTCCGAGAGGTTGTTGACCATGCCGAAGCATGATCAACCTGACCACGAGGGTGTATTTCCTACAAGCAAATGAAGAACAAGCAAGAAACTGAGATTGCAATCTGGATATTGCGAATATAAGAGGAAAGTTTAATTGACGAAGGTGGGGTTCTGTGACGTCTTGGTCTAGCCGTTGAAAACAAATGAAGTACGCGAAGTTGCAGCTATGGAGAACTTTAATCTAAAAAAACACAAAGTCTAAACGATGCCCTAAGGGTTGTATATATGGAGGAGTAGGGGGGAATTTTGTGACCCCTTGGCGGAGGGGTCTGAAACCAACACTTAACTCTGATTCCCCACACAACGGACTCTAAAAACAGCCTGTAGTGAAGTATTTTGAAATTACATGGGCCTGACCCAATAATAAGGTGACACAACAGCTATAATATCTTCTGGACAAAATTTGTGAAGTAGCATCTTGTATATTTTGTCCAAGCCTTCATGCACTCATTATGGTGGCTTCAAAGTTGTGAAATCATCACTTGAAACTACGTTCTTGTTTCCCTTGTGCGTGCCATCAACTCCATGCTTGTTCTGGCTCCAATGTTTCTAGTCCAAGCTAGGCCTTCATCTAGAAGCAAAACTAATGTATCCAATTTAGGCAGCGGCATATTCTCACGAACATTAGAATTATTAGCAATAAACAAAAGTACCTGGTAATTTAATTAGCGTGCGTGAGCTCTCGTAATTGGTCCAGTATGTATAGTAGTAGGGGTTGTGCGTGTAACAATGGTATTGATTTCCTCATCAGAAACATATTAAAAGTCATGCAAAACTGAGCCATAGACATGCTAAATGGGTTGAATTCATTGAGATTTTCCCTTATGTCATAAAACACAAGAAGGGTAAAGAAAATGTTAATGCTGATGCATTATCTCCTTGTTATACTGTGCTTTCAGAATTTGACTTTAAAGTATTTGGTTCGGAGACCATCAAAGATCAATATGTGCATGATGCATAATTTAAAGATGTATTGTAGAATTGTAAAGAAGGGAGAACATGGAACAAGTTCGTCAGTAATGATGGATTTGTGTTTCGTGCTAACAAGCTATGCATTCCAGCTAGCTCTATTCGTCTTTTGTTATTGCACGAGGCGCATGGAGGAGGATTAACGGGACACTTTGGCATGAATAAGACAGAGGACCTACTTGCCACACATTTCTTTTGGCCAAAAATGAGATGGGATGGTGAGCGATTTGTTGCTCGCTGCACTACATGTCAAAAAACTAAGTCATGACTCAATCCTCATGGTTTATATATGCATTTGCTTGTACCTAGTGTTCCATGGGAGATATATCTCTGGACTTTGTTTTAGGTTTACCTCGAACAAGGAAGGGGAAGGATATCATATTTGTGGTCGGGGATAGATTTTCTAAAATGGCACACTTCATACCATGTCATAAAAGTGATGATGCTACTAATGTTGCTGATTTGTTCTTTCGTGAAATTATTCACTTGCATGGTGTGCCAAATACAATTGTTTCAGATCATGATACTAAGTTTCTTAGCCACCTTTGGAGATGTTTATGGGCTAAGTTGGGGACTAAACTTCTTTTTAATACTACATGTCACCCAAACTGATGGACAAACTGAAGTAGTCAATAGAACATGTCTACTATGCTTAGGGCTATTTTGAAGAATAAGCTTAAATTGTGGGAAGAATGCTTGCCTCATATTGAATTTGCTTATAATCATTCGTTGCATTCTACTACTAAGTTGTGCCCTTTTGAGATTGTCTATGGTTTCCTGCCTCGTGCACCCACTGATCTGTTGCCTCTTCCATCTTCCGAGAAGGTTAATTTTGATGCTAAACAACATGCTAAATTGATCTTAAAAATGCATGAGTTAACTAAGGAAAACATTGAGTGTATGATTGCTAAATATAAACTTGCTGGAGATAAGGGTAGAAAACATGTTGTCTTTGCACCTGGAGATCTTGTTTGGTTACATTTGCGTAAGGATAGGTTTCCTTATTTGCGCAAATCTATGTTAATGCCACGTGCTGATGGTCCTTTTAAGGTGTTAGAGAAAATAAATGATATAATGCATACAAACTTGAGTTGCCTGCATATTTTGGGGTTAGTCCTGCTTTTAATATTGCAGATTTGAAGTCATATTTGGGTTGTGAATATGAGCTTCTGTCGAGGACAACTTCAATTCAAGAAGGGGAGGATGATGAGGACATCAATACTACAGTTAAACCCACGATCCCTGCAGCTACATATACTGGACCAATTACTAGAGCAAGGGGAACAAGAACGGAGTTTCAAGTGATGATTTTAGAACTTTGAAGCCACCATAATGAGTGCATGAAGAATTGGACAAAATATACAAGATGCTACTTTGTAAATTTCGTCCAGAGGCTATTATAGGTGTTGCGTCACCTTATTATTGGGTCAGGCCCATGTAATTTCGAAATAATCAGTATAGGCTATGTTTTTAGAGTCCATATGTGTAGAGAAACAGAGTTATGGTTGGTTTCGGACCCCTCGTCCAAGGGGTCACGATATCCCCCCCCCTATTCCTCCATATATACAATACAGCCCTTAGGGCATCCTTCAGACTTCAGGTTTTATTTAGATTAAAGTTCGCCATAGCTACAACTCGTGTACTTCTTTGTGTTCAACGACCAGACAAAGACGTCATAGAACCCCACTTTCATCAATAAAGCTTTCCTCTTATATTCGCAATATCCAGATTGAAATCTCAATTTTTCTTGCTTATTCTTTAATTGCTTTGCAGGAAATCTCAATAACCCACAAAAGTTGGTTTAGCAATTGCGAAGTCATAACGTCTCGCATGTTCATAGTCAGATTGTCAAAGTCGACTCCCACAGGAAATGATAGCTATCTCATTGAAACATCAGGACACCTTCGCCTCTATCATGAGTGATTGGTGAAATCATCACCGACTGGTTCCATTGTTTAGTCCGTGTGCTATGTGATTTGCTTTGTCTGCACAACATCTACACTATGTCTACAGAACATCAACGTATATACTTATGAGAACATGATTTCATGACCAAATTAAGAATACAATTACATAAGTGACTACACACATAACATTTCCACAAACCAAAGTGAATAGTTACATGCATAGTAAACTAGGAGAAGCGATCATCTAATCATCTACTTCTTGTTGTGATGACGCTTGTCATTTCTCTGCTTTTGGCTGCATCCCTGGCCATTTTTGGGAAGGAGGCACTTCCTCATGTCAACGATCCGCTTGTACATCTTGTAGCTCATGTACGCCTCCTTGGCCGTGTACACAACGTGAGCTTTGTCGAGTTTCTCCATCCAGGCCGAGTACCACGCATGCTTGTCCTTGTTGTAGGAATCCTTCATGTCTCAGTAGTAGGGGTCGATGATGGCCACGGTAAGGTAAACTAGTGAGTCCTTCTCATGCTTCTTCCTGCCCCAAATCTTCTATTGGCCCTGGATGTCGACAAGATTCTGGCAAGCGATGCCCGAATTCTTGAGCACCTTTACATCGTTGGTGATGTCCACCGTAGCAAACATGTAGTGGGGGCAGTTGACAAACCTGGCAAAACGCTCGCAAGGCCTTGTGGCCAGGCAGTAGTGGTACACAAGCATGTGATTGTGCACGTACATTTGGGCAACCTTGACCTTTGGACAAGACCCAGCATGAGACCAGGTGTACTCGAGGTCGAACCTGACCACCTTGTACTTCTCCTCAGCAAGCAACACCTCCATGGTGTGGACGGAGTGCTCCACCCAGACGGGTTGTTGGTGTACACCGTCGAGAGCTCCATGAACCTTCTGTGGGTGTCCACCACGGCATGCATGGTGAACTGCTGCTCGTCGTCGGCAGCTGCTCGGAGCACCATTGGAGATGCGCACAATACCCTCTAAGAATTTGTCGTCGTGGGTGTGCTTCTTGCAAAACAGGGGCACGGTTGAAAGGTTGAAGAGACACAAGGGTTAAATGGCCGCTGTAATAAATGGGGGCCAGTCAGCCTATAATCGTCACGTCTTGTCACCGAGTTCATAGCGGAGGATTCGAGTGCATGCTTGAGCACCCCACACACGTTTCGTGCGAAAATGTGTGGGGTCAAATGGGCGCTAAATGTATCATTGGTGATCCTACTCCCGCGCAACCATGCAGTTTACCACACAAGCTTCCCACCCAGCTAGTTTGGCCATGCGCCGACTAGAAGAGGGGAAAATCAAGGGTATTTACTGCCAAAAAGCTTTGCAAAAATGAAGTGTGTGGAATGACTTCGGCCATAAGTTTACCCGTGGGTGATGAGGTCAATGTTACATAGAAGGGTAATGATGAACACTCAAGTGCAATAATTAATTCTGCACTTTATAGGGCAAACGGTTGAAGAAATCAACTATGCGCTATAGTGTCGAATACGGCAGTCTAGTAAGCTATACAGATCATCTGCGATGAGATCAACAGGGGAAACACATTCGAGAATGGTAAATAAAACCTAAGTCCATTGCATATTAAGGTCAAAATTGTACTACCAATATACAAGTCTCATATGATGCCATTTCAAAGATTGTACCACAAAAGCCCGAAATATTACAAGGTTCAAATTCCATAGTCATATGGCTTAAATTCAAAGATTACAAGGTTCAAACTGATATTAGAAATGAATTCAGCTCATGCAGCTGCAACCACCCTCGCCGATCAGTTGAACATGGATATAAGAGAGGTTCAAACTGATATTACCACTTGTAAGGCTTGTTTCGAAACCTCATCAATTTTGCAAAGGGATCAACCACTAACAAGTCAAGTATGGGCTTGACATAATGACTTCCGATTACTCTATTAACTGAAGTTCCAAAATGAAATGTAACTTCTTCAGAGCATTCTCCATTCTGCCGCAGCAGCCAACGCTAATCAACAAACCATCCATTTTTTGCAAAATAAATGTAGGACAAACCTCATTACCTTCAGCACCCTTGTTCTTACAACAAAGAACCTGGCGAATATAATCTCCGGTAAGGTCCGCCGTTAGGAGTTCAAAGTAATTTCTGATAGATGCAGATCTAGGCATTCTAAATGATTGTTATATTGCATCACATTATCCACCATCGAGCCTAATCTTATCTACAAAAGGAGAGAACGTATTAGTGCCGACATGCAGTTTTGAACACTACTGCAGGCCAATTAGGTTTGCAAGATTTCTAAAATACACTAACATGCCATCTTCAATCCTACAGGATTAAAATGTGACGAGGACATGCCTACATTGGATACAACCAAAAATATTGCATACATGTATATTTGTGAGGTGTTTTCTGATGCAAACAATGCAATAATTTATTTATGTTATCCAGAACAAGAATACTTCACAAGCCATGTCTAATTGCACGTGTATGGCACATTTGTACAATCCACATATGAAGATAAGGGAAAAAGAGAAGTTTAGGTGTTGTTCAAAAAGTACTGTCACGTCACTTTTGGGCCAAGAGAAGATGGAGTCCAAGTTTCTCACATTCTAGATTCAGATTCAGACATCACTGACATACCAGAATCAAAACGCTAGAACTCTTTCATATGGACTCCGAATTGGGTATTTCTTTCTTTGTTGGAAAGTATATTTCATGCTCTTTCCAGCCTATTTGGATTCACCATCAAATTCATCCGAAGCATTGAGTTATCGATGAAATGATCTGATGCTGGAGGAGAATCCGAGTCAAACTACAAGTCCAAAGGTGTTGCATCACCTCCACTTGGGCCCATGAGCCTTCTACGACCTAGGGTTTGTTTTAGGCTTCCTTGGGACATCCTCCCACCTCCTTGGCCTCCACCCCTTGCTCTTATATAAGTAGATCCATGTAGTAGCTTTTTCCTTGGAATTTGTTTAGTTAAAAGTTAGCCATTGCAACTTCGTGTACTTCGTTTGTGTCCAACGACCAGACCAAGACCACTTTCGGATCCCCATCTTTATCAATACTTCATCTATATTCGCAATATTCAAATTGCATTATTACGTTCTTGCTTGTTCTTTGATTACGTGCAGGAATAGGCCTTCGTGCTCAGGCTGATCGTGCTTCCAGCATCGTCAGTAACCTCAGAAGATTGGTTTAGCGATTGCTAAGCCACAACGTCGTGCACGTTTGTAGTCGGATCGTCAAAGTTGTCTCCACCAAATCGATAGTTGTCATCTCATTGAAAGATCGGGACACCCTCGCCTCTATCAAGTGGTATCAGTTTTCAGGTTACTTGGTGAGAATTTCTAGTTATCCCTAGATTAAAATTATTTTCTAACCTATTGTCCAAGAAAAAATCCACAAAAAAAGTTAGATCAATTCATCATTTGTCCTAGCCAGTCTGAGCCTTTGCAATTTTGTTTTCATTGTTTGCATTATTGAATCATCGGTTGCATCGTCGTGTCGAGTTGTTGGTCTTAGTGTCTAGTTCGTTTAGAGTTTCGAGTTCTGTTTACCATAGTCACGTCGTCGCTGCACCGTTATCCCTTCCGCTGTCCACCACCCCATCCATCAATTTCCACCACGTGCTACCTATCGTTCATTGTCAATCATAGTTGAGGTCATTCACATCTTCACTTGATCCAATCTGCATCTTATCTAGCTTGTCTTGGAAAGAGGGAGAGAAAAAAAGGCAGAGAGAAAAAAAGAGAGAAAGAAGTTTTAAGAAGTCAGAGAAAAAAGGAGAGAAAGAAAAATAAAAATAAAGTGAGAGAAAAAAAGAAATTTTGGATTGGAATCTGTTTTGCGCGGTGTTCAGTAAAACATGCATATCTTTTTCATGCGAAGTCCGTTTTGGCTCCACGTGTACTCAAATTAAAGCTAGCGACGAGCCGCATCTGAATAGTTGCAAAAATCTTCTAAATAGATCTTTTTGCCCTTCGAAGTTCATGCATATAGCTTATTCCAGTTTTTCAGGCCAGCTTTAGAATTCTTTGACTCCTCATATCAATTCGGAAATTGAGTGATTATTTTTGCATGGGAAAGCTTGAGTTAGTTGCATTCTTTGAAAAAAAAATATCAGAAAATTGGCTCAAACCTTTCAAGAGGAAAGTTGGATAGAGAGTTGTTGTATATCCTGCCTGGTAGTTGTTTTTCATCATTATCTTTACTGCCATTGTGATCTTCACTTATATCTTGATGTCCAGAGCTACTTTGTATCCTATATTGATGCTAGTTGTGCTACGTCGTGACCTCATTAGTGTTCTAGGCTCGCGTCTCTAGTCTGGTCTAGCCTAGGACCAACACAGTACCGTCGTTGAGCGTTTATTCAACATTGCATCTCTGAATTGATTATTGCTAATCTTTTGCTACTATATATAGCCAACCCAGCTCCACATATTTCTACACAGTGTATACGTACGTTCCCGTGGCTATCGCTTTACTCAATCTTCGGGGTTATTTGACACCGCTGGTTGCCTGTCACCACCTGCTGCTCGGTAAGAACTTGTAAGATATTGATATTTGCTTTACTGTGAGCGCTTTACTCAATCTTTGGGGTTATTTGACACCGATGGTTGCCTGTCACCACCTAATGCGTGTTAAGAACTTGTAAGATATTGATATTTGCTTTACTGTGAGCACTTTACCACCACATCCTAGTAGTTCATAGGAACATTATTCTCGAATTTTGTTTCTTGTTTCTACTAATCATGACAGGTCCCGGAGATAGATGTTCTTAGACGGCGGATACATCTTCACCATCACGAGAGGTGGGACAACACACACAAGCACATGGTAAGGTTACCTATTTACCATCATTTGAGGGTAGATTTAATCCTGCTATTTATCTTGCTTGGGAGCTTGAAGTAGAACAAGTTTTTAGTCACGATGATTTTTCTGAACTTGAGAGAGTACGAGTTGCCACTAGAGCATTTATTAGTTTTGCTTCTGTTCGGTGGAGTGTGCATTGGAAGAAAAACATTGATAACCAACTCACAACTTGGAAAGATTTGAAAGCTGTAATGAGACAACATTTTTTTCCTCCTTAGTATCGTCGTGAATTACTTCACAAATTAGAACAAATAAAACAAGGCAGTAATATTGTTCATGCTTACTACCAAGAGTTCAAATCTTATATGCATCATTGTGACATAGAAGAATCTAAGGATGATACAATGAATAGATTGTTTGGTGGTTTGAACCATGATATTCATGTAAGATTTCACTATATTCCTCGTTGCATTACTGGTATGTATGTTTGTGCTTGTACCTTTGAGAGATCGATACAGGAGGATGCATTGGGTGACTACAACAACTACTATTCCAGTTCATGCTCACCACCACCGGTTGGTTCCACCACCGTTGCACCTACTAGAGAAGCCACACCTCAGATTGTGAGCACGACATCATCTCAAGAGTATGGTACATTGTCATTGTCCGTACCTACATTAGCTACGTCTGTGCGAAAAGGTAATAATAAAGGTATTGATGATATATAACTTCACATGAGAATGACGCATACTTAGTTAACTTGAATACATCATGTGTCGAGTTACCTGTTGATTTGAGCACACCGCCTATTTTATAGAATCATGTTACTATCATGAATGTGTCATACGATCAAACAACTGAAATACCAACAATTTTGAGTGCACCCAGAGAATTAACTGTTGAAGCAAAAGAGCCAATGATTAATCATTTTGATAGGACCTCTAATCTTGGTGATGATTCTGTGTCAAATGACTTATTACATGTTTGCTTATTTAAGCATGTTCTAGCATGTAAATTTGATGCAAGTAAGGTTTGTTCACCAATGTTGGGATGGTTTAATGATGAACATTGTCAAACTTTCGAAATGAATAAGAGCCTCACTTATATGTCCAAACTGAGTTGCAATATTTTCATGCCTTCTACTTCTTGTGATAATATTTTGGCTTTAGATTTTATGAACTATGAAAGTTACTCATGTATACATGTGTCATATGTGCAAAAACCAAGGGAAGTAAAAAATGGATAACATATACATATACAACATGTACACCTTGTCTTTTTTGTTAGCCACATTTCAAATTAAGCAACACCGAGGACGGCTTTGATTTCAAGAAGGGGAGGATAATGAGGACATGACTACAGTGGATACAACCAAAAATATTGCATACATGTATATTTTTGAGGTGATTTCTAATGCAAAAATTGCAATAATTTATTTATGTTATCTAGAACAAAAATACTTCACAAACTTTTGTGCCATGTCTAATTGCAGTTGTATGGGACACTTGTACAATCCACATATGAAGATAAGGGAAAAAGAGAAGTTTAGGTGTTGTCCAAAAAATCCTCTCACGTCACTTTTGGGCCAAGAGAAGATAGAGTCCAAGTGTCTCATGTTCTAGATTCAGATTCGGACTGCACAGACATACCAGACTCAAAACGCCAAGAACTCTTTCATACAAACTCTAAATTGGGTATTTCTTTTTTTGATAGAAAGTAGATTTCATGTTCTTTCCAGCCTAGTTGGATTCACCTTCATATTTGTCCGGAGCGTTGAGTTATCGACTAAACAATCTGACGCTGCAGCAGAATCCGAGTCAAACTACAGGTCCAATGGTGTTGCATCGCCTCCACTTGGGCCCATGAGCCTTGTACGACCTAGGGTTAGTTTTAGGATGCCTTGGACCGTCCTCCCACCTCCTTGGACGCCACCCCTTGATCTTATATAAGTAGATCCATGTAGTAGCTTTTTCCTTGGGATTTGTTTAGTTAAAATTTAGCCATTGCAACTTCGTGTACTTCGTTTGTGTCCAACGTCCAGACGAAGACCGCTTTCGGATCCCCACCTTTATCAATACTTCATCTATATTCTCAATATTCATATTGCATCATTATATTCTTGCTTGTTCTTTGATTGTGTGCAGGAATAGACCTTCATGGTCAGGCTGATCGTGTTTCCAGCATCGTGAGTAACCTCAGGAGATTGGTTTAGCGATTGCTAAGGCGCAACATCGTGCACGTTTGTAGTCGGATCGTCAAAGTCATCTCCACCAAATCGATAGTTATCATATAATTGATAGATCGGGACACCCTCGCCTCTATCAACATGGGCATTTGATTACAATCTAGAAAAATATAGCCTTCTTCACAAGAGGTTGGAGCGGATGTTTGTAGCGAGCGCGTATGACCATCATTAAAATTGAGCTCCTCGAGCTGATCTAATGCGGGGGATGGGAACCACTAATCAAGATTGGCTGTGTCCTTCCCGTTGGAATGGAACTTGCCCGTGATAAGGCCTCTGATTGGGCCATGGTGACTGCTGAGGATCTGGGACAACGCGTCCAAGCTTTTGCAATAGCCATGGCAGAGCTTGTGGGCATTGATGAAGTCGAGAGGGGTGGAGTGCCATAGGGGCTGCCACCTCTGGGAAAGGATGATTGTTGTACCCCATATTTGATTGGGAGGAGGGAGATGATGATTATGAACATATCATTGAGGAGGCTACTATTGAAGTCTAGGCCTGCTGGAGTCGCTTGCAGTTCTTGCTTGACCCTCCTCCGCTTGTTGGCAGCCTCGTCCTCCACCTCCGGAGTCTCCTCGTTTGCGGCGCTTTCTGATAGAACTAGGAGTACAGGGAATATTTAGTTAAAACAGTGCAAAAGATAATTGTATTGGTAACTAGAAATTAGTAGGTAGGAATAGAGTAAGAAAATGGAACAACAATTGCTTGCTTAAATAATACATAATTCCTTTGATATTGTTGGGTAAATCAACATGCAGATACTTGAAAAGAACACTTACTTTGAACAAAGTCTGGGTAGATGATATCATTGGGGAAGTTAGCATATATCTTATGACTATGCTATTTTGTGTGCAGTGCAATTTTAGTGCCAGCTTTCACTACACAAAACTTAGAAATGTATGTCCAAAGGCCCGTACTAAAATAGGAGTGACCATGTTCATCAAGTATTACAGAAGTAACGATTGTAATTCTATGGTTTGTGGTCAGTATGACCTCCCTGCAGTCTTCAATTTTGTAAAGGGCAAGATTGCATACCATAGATGTTGTTGCATGGCAAGGGTTGTACTGCAGAAAATGGTAAGATTGTTAAAGAATATGGTAACATCAAAATATGGGAGTAATTGAAAGAACAGCACATAAGTTGAAATCAAAGGACAAAAAATTATAATTAAACAGATAGTGTAATCATGATGTCATGTAAATATGAGAGTAATCGAAAGAACAATACATCATTACTTTGTCTAACATAGAAAGAAGAAAAATATCCCCTTTGATGTATATGTTGCATGTGGCACCTTTTATCCAAATGTAGCAATATATAATATATGTTTAGGAGAGTAGGCCATGCCAACCGAGGAAGGGTGAGATTGAACATACCGTGTGCCTCCTAAAGTCATTTGGTACGGTGACATGGAATTGCATGGATGTCTGGCCGAGGCTGCAAAGTCCTGATGTGTCGGTGCACTGTACACTCTATGAATGAAAGAAAACCATCAAATCATCTTGAAGAAAAATGAATTCACGACGATTTCGGTCGGGTGATTAAAGGAGGCAGATGAACTGGGATAAGAGATGAGAGAATATCTTGGTAAATTAGTTATCTTGTTGTCCATGAGAAAAAACCTCAATATCACGGATTCCCCAATCGGACTGGGCTGGGTCGACAGCGAGCAGCGTCCAGAAAGTAGATGGTGATAGGCGGCGACAAGTGAAAGTGGCAAAATGCAGTGGGGTGTGCCGGCAGCCGTCTGCTGTCGGTGTACTAAAGTTTGGGCCCTTTAGTACCCCATACTTGTGCAGGGCAGTTGTAGTCGTACTTGCTGCAAGGCTTGACGGGGACAACTGGAAGCAAATACGAGACGACCAAGGAAGCATTCAAACCAATAGTAAGAAAACAAAAGACCTAAAGCTGGGCTTCTGGCAAGATTCTTGCCGGGATGGTTGCGGAGCCCCAGCAAGACCATCACCTTTGAGGTTGAGAGCTTTGACACCATCGACAATGTCAAGGCCAAGATATAGTAGCGTCTGCGTGGTGGCATGCAGATCTTTGGGAAGACTCTCACCGACACGGTTTGGCCACCCTACCGCCGCTCCAGTGCAGCGACTAGCCTGCCAACCTTGCATTGCAAGCCTCATCATCCTCTATGTGTGTCGAGATGGGGTGAGGCGGTGATGGACGGGATGGGCTCCTCTTTCGTCCCCCAAGAAAGTTGGGGACACGTAAACGGTGCATTAAGTGTGTTTGTCCTAAGACGGCAGTGATAAGCATGTACACTGCACAACTTTACACCTCTTGTATGCACTGTACGCCACTGTGGCAGCCCCTTAGACGTATAAAAGGACGCCCAAGGTGATGCGGAGAAGGACTTTTGGACTTTCTCACCCAGTTTGCATGCATAGCAACTAGCCAGAGCTCACGAACCCTCAATACACCGGATCCGGCTTGCCTGCTCCCTTTTCATGCTCCCATCGATGCTCCCACTTCATCCTATGGTTGTCTTTTTTCCTTTTTCCTTTCTAATCTAATCATCTCCCCCCTGATTTTAAGGGGGTGGGGCCGGGTCTTATTTTGTTCCAATCAAATCATGCCACATATGCGGGAGCACGGATGGGCACACACGCGGGGAGCAGGCAAGTCTCGTCCTAATACACCAAGGCAGGAATAGGGTTTTACGCTTCTCAGCGGCATGTACCTTGGTAAAAATCTCTCGTGTTCATCGTTGGATCTGCTCTTCATGTGCACCTTCTTGCCTGCCGAACCGTTGAAGGGATCCACGTGATCCCATAGCTGTCATTTCTCCGACATCATTGGCACGCTAGGTAGGGGGCAAGGTTGCTCGAACCTGATCTAGCAGTTAGCGCGTTAGTTTTTTCAACATCTTCATCACCATGCTTCCCAAGAGAAAGGGTATCATGGTGATTGGTTCATCTACGGCCGATCTGACCGTACCAACATAGACGGGTGACAGGATGGACGCGGGTGGAGGAAGAGGTGGAGATCACGAGCTTCCACGATATTCTGGCGAACAGAGCCAGGCGAGCGGTATCGTCCGAGGCCGTGACGACGGCCCGCGCACCGTTGGACCCAAGGATGGAGTCATGCTGCCTATGGGCGGTGCAGCAACTTCCAAGACAACCCCGCCGACACATCCACCGCGGTCTTCATAGGTCATGCGCGATGAGCAGCGTCGCGACGTTGGTGACCCCAAGCGTCCCCATGGAAAGAGCCCTCAGCTTCATTCTCGGGATGCGCGGGGCCAGCATGCACGCCAAGAGGCCGGTTGAAATGACGCACGACCGCAGGACCGTGATGGAGTTCCTTATAACATGGTTAGTTGTCAGAGAACCTCACATTCTTCGCGCCTATCACTGCCGCCTAAACAAGCAGAAGCGTTGGCGCGAGCGCAGCTACTCCTGGATTTTCCTCCCGCTGTGGAGAAGCTCAAAGAATGGATAGCTGCTATTCAGAGCCTCATTGGTTTTGCCAATGGAGATGGGCAGCAGGAGGCGGGGCCCTCATGGCGTCGGTCCATCGAGCTGGCGCGTGCCGATGACGGAAGATTCGGAGGTGGTGCGACCATGGTGCACTCTCCTCCACAACGACAATAGTGGTCGCCAGCTTGGCAGATGGATGCCCGCGATGATGGATTCACGACATTGTCTGGTCCGTGAACTCGCCATGATCAATGTCAAGTTCTTCGGGAACGAGTCAAAGAAGACGCTCGGACTACCATCGAGCGGCGGCGTGATGCGCACCATCAATCCGACAAGCGTGCATGGTCCACTGTGGACAAGCCTGTGCCAGGGGATTCTGGTGACTTACCTTACGAGGTGGGTTGTCCATCTTTTACCCATGGGCTACGACGAGTCCAGTGGCCTACTTCCCGCACGTTCAAACCAGAGGTCCCAGAGAAATATGACAGCAAGACTCTCCCACCAGAGTTCCTAAGCATCTACACCATTGCGGTGCATGCTGCCAAGGCTCGAGACAACAAGGTGCTCGCCAACTACTTGCCGTTGGTACTCAAGCCCAACATCACGTCGTGGTTGATGCACCTGCTAGGAAATTCTATCTCTTCTTGGTCGGATCTGTGTCACGAGTTTGTCGCCACCTTTACCGGAGGCCACCAAGCTCCTGGCCAGGCAAGTGATTTACATCTCATCCCCCAAAAAGAGGGTGAAACCTTGCGGAAGTACATACAGAGATTCAGCTATGCACAGTACAATATCCCAGACATTCAACCTGCCACTGCTATTAGCGCGTTTCATCAGAATGTCCATAATCACAAGATGCATGGAGAGATGGCGTTGAACAAGGTTAGGGATGTTGCTGAGCTTTATGTTTTGGCCGATAGATGTGCTCGAGCTGAAGAAGGAAGTGTCGGATTTCGGGTTCCGGCAGACCCTTGAGGTTCGAACACTGGGGTGCACGCGGAGATCACACCCCCAGCCTACCCATGTTTCACCGCCTCGCTAGGATCTAAACTACTCAAAGAACAACACAAGGGACACAAGATTTATACTGGTTCAGGCCACCATTGTGGTGTAATACCCTACTCCAGTTTGTGGTGTGTGGATTGCCTCTGGGGCTGATAAGGAACAGTACAAGGGAAGAACAGCCTCGCGAGGGTTTGTTCTTGGTTGGTGCGATGAACTGCTAGGGGAGTTCAGTCGCCTCTCTCTCTCTCTCTGTCTTGGTTGCGGATCCAATCAGATCCAGATACCCTACCCTGTGGGTGGCTAGTCCTATTTATAGGCGAAGGCCCCGGGCCTGGCCTTGGTCGTCATGTCTTACGTCATGGGCACCTCGTGAGGTACCCCGACTTGATCTCTCCGCCTCCTCGCGAGCCAGCCTGACGAGGCCGTGCCTGAGGAATCCTCCTGTCGTCCGCCCCGCGAGGCTTGGCCCCTCGCGAGGGTCTTGAGCATGTGTTGACGAAGATGGGCCGTACTGGGCCACTCCTTGAGCCACGCCGCAGGCTGTAGGCAGGCAAGTCTGAGTACCCCCGTTCCTAGAACACCGACAGTAGCCCCCAGGCCCAAGGCGCGCTTGGACTTGGCTTAGCAGAGAAGCGAAGAGGCAAGTGCGAAGCACCGCGGGCCCCAATAGCCTGTGGCCTTGGGCGCCGTGTGGCGGTTGATTGGACGCGGGCATCCGGGCTCCCCCACGATGCCTCGGCAACTGCATGACTTGGCAAGTCCCTGCATGAAAAACGGGTCATGATTACCTGTGATCGTGAAGGTCGACGGTTGGCCTCCCTCGGCTATATGTACGGAACGGTGCGAGCCCTTCCAATCCATCTCTTCCCGATACTCATCGTCTTCCTCTTCATCCTTGCTCCACCCTTTGCCAATGGCACCGCTCTGTCGGTTTTCTACCGAAGAGAAAGGGAAGGCCCCCCGAGAGAATCCTGTCCCGCTTCCTCCGAAGAAACGGCTCGTCTCTTGCCACGGGGATGGAGGTGCTTGGCAGGAGGTGTCGAGGCCATGGTTTGAGCGGCCGGCACCAGGATTGCCACTGCCCTTGTACGCCCGGATCGAGGGCCCTGAAGATGCTGGCACCGAGCAGCATCGCCAGAGGCGCCGTCGCCGCCGGTGGATCACGGCGGTGCGCGTCGTTCCTCCTGGGGTTCACGCCATGGGCTCCGCTCGCGAGCTCGTGCTTCACGCCGCCATGCCTCCTCGGTCCTGGATTCGCCTCCCTCCTTCCTTCGCCTTCGAGATCCCACCGAGGGGTCCTATCGAGCTTTGGCTGCAGCATGCTGTCTGTAGGGCCCCCGCGACCGAAGCGGAGGTTGAGGTCGTCGCTCCGGGCAGGGTCTACCTGACCCGTGGCTGGGGCGACATCGCCTGGGTCGGCAGTACGGGCGGAGCCCTTGCAATTCACCTTGAGTACGATGGCGCCTCCCTGATGTTCTTCAAGGTCTTCAACGGGGAGGGACGCCGGCTGGAGTGCTGCCCTGAGAAAGGCGGCCGGGATCCTGCTGCAGCGAGGACTAGGCTCGTCAACCGCTTCTCCAGCAGCTCCTCAGGCAGTGGAGGTGTCGGAGGATCCAGCGACTCCGCCGAGCTCCTCACGACCCTGGAGACGACAGCTACGAGCCCCCGAGCTTGCGTCACTCCCGGAGCAGGGCGGGCTCGTCGGGCCGCCGTCACCACTGATCTGCATGGGGTTGGCGCCGGTGGCTGGCGGCCCACTATTGATGATGGCGTCTCTTGCAGAGGCGCGCGTAGTTAGCACTCTTTAGGATCTGCTCCTTTTGTTCCCTGCGAGGAATCAAAGAACCCACCCCGCGGGGGTTTGTAAGATGCTTGTAGTTCCATTTGTTAATATGATCCTTATCATGAAGTGGTGAGGGGTGCTCGTCCCGTCTTAGCTTAGTTCCTCCTTTCGAACCTCACGAGGACTTGACGCTCATACGACAGTCCCGGTCCCAAGGCGCAGGTTCGCCGCCGCCGGTATGCCAGTCGCGCGATGCCGTGGTCAAGGCCAGGAGGTGAGCGGCCCGGGGTCCAGTAAGAGCCCCTAAGTCGCGATGCTCAGGTGGTCCCCTTTAGCGCTCAAGCAGCCATCGCTCGGTGAGAAAGGAGTGTGACGTCGCCAAAAACGGAACTGCATTAGGTGCATGGTCGGCGCTGTGACAGCTTGTGATTCCGGAGGATGACTTATCTTGGGGGTCAGAAACCGCTCCCTGGCACGGCGCCGGGCCCGCGCATTGGCAGTCGAGGAGTTGCCTGGCGAGGTCCCCCACATGCCTCTTCTCTCTCGTATTTTCTCCCCTTCGCGCTCTACGTACTCAGGTCCCGGCCCTCAAGCGGGCTCAGCCGCCGCTGGTATGCCAGGTCGTGATGCCGTGGACAAGGCTAGAGGGTGAGGGCTGGAGAGCCGGTAAGAGCCCATGAGTCGCGATGCTCAAGTACCCCCCTTTAACGTGCAAGTGGTTCACGTGGACGAGAGCGAAGGAGACGCCGCGGAGGCCTCGCCAGACGCTGCTCCTTAAACGATCCTACGAGATCATCATGAGAAAAACGAGGGTTCGCCGTTACAACTGCCGGCCAGCTGTTGGTTGCCCTAGAGGGGTGACGAGGCATTGAAGGCTTGGTGAGGTGGCGCCCTGCGGGGTTGCCGCGGCGAGCTCAGCCGTCCAGGTTTGTCGACGTTGCAGGGACGGATCCATGTGCAAGCGTCCTGCCATGAGGGAGCAACTCCATCAGTTGGTGTCAATCGAGCGGGCGATTAGGTCAAGAACGTTAGCCATGAAGAAGCAAATCCATTTAGATTGGCGCCGAAAGAAACGATCACCGCTGGGTCGAGCCCGAGCGACTTTGGGGATAATGCTGCCCGAGGGGCGCCCCCGATAAAGCAAGCTGAAAACATGAACTAAAGGGGATACATGCTGCAGGGACGGACCCACACGGCTTGGTAATGATGCAGCCCTGGGGGGGGGGGCGCTCCCAGCTGAAAATGAAACTCGAAGGATGTCACCTGATGATGCTGAAGATGGGGGGGATGCTGAAGTAGCGGACGACATGCGCTGCGGGAGATGATATTCACGAGCCCCCAGGCCCAGGGGCCTCGTGAGGCTCCGGAGGTGCTGGCGGCTCCTCGCGGACCATCTCCATCTCCGCCAGGACTGCGGAATGCCTGTTGGCCTGAGCCTCCAAGATGCTCCTCATGAGGCGCTGACGCACCGCAGCCGCGTTCGGCAGGCCGTAAGGCATGCGAGCATAGCTGTGAGGTGGGCCTTTGCAGCGCCCCACGTGTGAGGGCCAGAGGCGCTCCTGAGAGGCGGCTCGGTTGAGTCCTGGTATGTCGATGCAGACGCGCAACCCACCATCCTCGCCTGGATGGGGAGCTACGGCAGGCAAGTGGTGGCTGCCACTCATGACTCTTGACTCCTGCAACTCCTGAACGATCTCAGTGATGAATTCCTGAGGGCTTGGCCCTCCTTGCCTTGCTTCTTCCTGAGGGAAACGTGCGTTGAAGCACGCCTCCAAGTGGTGCTTGAGCGCCTCCCTCGTAATCTTAGCAAAGTCGATGGCCCTCCAGAAGAGAGCCCCCGAGCCCTGCTCAAGGAGGGCGCCGCGCGCTTCCTATGCGATGTATGAGCTGCCCCTGAATGGGTGCGGACCACGAGGGCCTACCTCCCGAGGGGTCGGGCCAGGCAATGTCTTCTTCTTCTTAGGAGCAGCCTCGGGAGGCCTCCCGTTCTTGTGATCTGGGTCTTCAATTGATCCGGCTTGGAAGGCACGTTCCAGAGAACACACAGCGTCTCTCTCTTCACAAGGCACCGTGATGACTCCACCGCTTCTTGGCATCTTGAGGACATTGTAGCCATGATGGGTCACGGCCATGAACTTGGCCAGAGCTGGGTACCCGAGGATGGCATTGTACGGCAGGCGGATGTGAGCAACGTCGAAGTCAATGAGCTCGGTGCGGTAGTTGTCACGCTTCCCGAAGGTAACAGGAAGGCGGACCTGCCCGATCGGAACCGTGGAACCATCAGTGACTCCTGAGAAAGGCTTGGTTGGCTGCAGCTGATTGTATGGCACTTGGAGATTGTTGAACGTTTCGACGGATAGGACATTGAGCCCTGCTCCGCCATCGATGAGGGTCCTGGTGACTTGCCCGTTCTCGATGATTGGGGAACAAAGCATCGGAGGACTCCTGCCGTGGTCACAAGACTTGAGCTGATCCGCTGAGCTGAATGTGATAGCGCACGATGACCACCTGAGAGGGCGTGTGGCCTCAAGCTTGGGGAGGACTGCTGTCACGCCCAATATGCGACCCTATCCAAAAGGAACTCGAAGGTCCCACCAAGGATAGACCCGCATATTGGAACGCTTTTGCAAGGTGGATATCATTACATCAACATTACATAATAGATGGGGATACATACAAAAGGCATACAATGCCACACGAATACAACATCACAATACATAAGAGCAACATCCGACTACGGATGAATCATAAACAGAAACTCAAACAATATCCACCCTGCTAGCCCAGGCTGCCGACCTGGAACCTATCCCCTGATCGAACAAGAAGTAGAAGAAGAACTCCAAATGCAAGCAAACATCGCTCTCGCGTCATGATCATCGTATAACCTGTACTCGCAATCTGTTGTTAGTAATCAGGAGCCACAAGGACTCAAAGAATCCCATTACCATGGGTATCAAGACTAGCAAAGCTTAATGGGAAAGGAAGGGTAAAGTGGTGAGGTTGCAGCAGTGACTAAGCATGATATGGTGGCTAACATACGCAAATAAGAGCGAGAAGAGAACAAGCGAACGGTCGTGAAGCTAGAAATGATCAAGAGGTGATCCTGAACTCCTACTTACGCCAAACATAACCCGAAACCGTGTTCACTTCCCGACTCGCCGAGAAGAGACCATCACGGCTACACACGCGTTGATGCATTTTAATTCGGATCTGTGTCAAGTTATCTACAATCGGACATTAACAAATTCCCATCTACCACATAACCGCGGCACGGCTCTCGAAAGTTTAAACCCTGCAGGGTGTCCCAACTTAGCCCATGACAAGCTCTCGCGATCAATGAAGGAATAGACCTTCTCCCAGAAGACCCGATCAGCCTCGAATCCCGGTTTACAAGACATTTCGACAATGGTAAAACAAGACCAGCAAAGCCGCCTGATCCGACAATCCCGATAGGAGCTGCACAAATCTCGCTCTCAAGGCAACACCGGATAAGCAAAGCGCATGTGTCGATTTAATCCAAGTTGCCAAGGAATGGTCCCAAGACGGTGCTCTAGTTTGGACCAACACTTAGACAAGCATTGGCCCGGGGGGCTATAATAAAGATAACCCTTGGGTTAATTACTCCCAAGGGAAAAAGTAGGTGGTGGTGAGGCAAATGGTAAAACCAAGGTTGGGCCTTGCTGGACAAGTTTTATTCAAAGCAAACTGTCAGGGGGGTCCCATAAATCACCCGACCGCGTAAGGAACGCAAAATCCGGGGACATAATACCGGTATGACGGAAACTAGGGCGGCAAGAGTGGAACAAAACACTAGGCGTAAGGCCGAGCCTTCCACCCTTTACCAAGTATATAGATGCATTAATAATATAAGAGATATTGTGATATCCCAACAAAACCCTGTCCACCATGGAGAAATCTTCAACTTCACCTGCAACTAGCAATGCTATAAGAGGGGCTGAGCAAAGCGGTAACATAGCCAAGCAATGGTTTGCATAGGAAAGGTGTCAAAGGTTAGAGGTTCATGGCAATATGGGATGGCTTGATAAACAGGTAATAGGTAGCGCAGCATAGCGATAGAACGAAGCAACTAGCATAGCAATGATAGTAGTGAGATCCAGGGTAGCGGTCATCTTGCCTGAAATCCCGCTAGGAAGAAGAACGAGTCCATGAAGAAGATGAAGCCACGAAGACGAACCAAGCGTAGACGAACGAATCCTCACGATCGCAATGAAACGGGAACTAACAAGAAGAAGCACACAACATGGTAAACACACCACACATAGACAAGACATGATGCACAACAAGCATGATGCATGACGAAGCTACATGAAGCTACTCATGGCAAGAGAAGATGCATACAAGAGCAACACATCAAGGCAAGTTTAAATGAGGCCGGGAACAACATATAACAATTCCGGTAAGTCCTCATAAGCAAAATTTCGAAATTGGTCCAGAACTGAACAAACCTTATGTTCAAGTTGTTAAATAGCAAGTTAAGATGCACCAAGATGATCTACACGAAATTCTAGTCAAGTTACATATAAAGTTCATTAGATTCGGAGCTACGGCCTAGAAGATATGAGCAAAACAAGTTAAACATGGCATTGATGCAAAATGCACCCAAACATCAAGCAAACACCTCAAAACAAGGATGCAACATGATAATATGAAGCTACATGCAAAATCAAGCAAGTTTCACATAGAGCACACTCAAAACGGAGCAACGGTTCAACACATGCACACTATACAAGTCCTAACAATAATCTGTCCATAACAGCAACTAGGCATATTGCAAGCATCAAAACAACAAGCTACAGCATCTCAACATAATAACAAAAGGCATGGGCATTAAGTACAGGTAAAGCACAACAAAACATGAACACTGAGCTATCTCCAGAAACATCTAGAACATGCTCAAAAAGACATGGAGATATTGCAAATAATAACAGTTTCAGACTTTAGCAGAAATAACATCAGGTTGCAATGTTTAGAGCTATCAAACAATATGTTACAGGAACTTATCATGGCAAACAAAGGCATGGCATGAATCTACTAATTGCATAGATCAAAAGTCCCTTACTAACCATGAGCCAAAAGGGCATAGAAAATATGATGGCACCCATGTAAACATGGCAAGTTATATTACAGATTCAAACATGGCAGGAATAACAATAAGTAGGCATGTTCGTGAGCTTGAACCACTCACCACAGAGCAATACATGGCATGGCAAGGCAACCAACAGTAAGAAGGCATGTTTATGAAGCCAAGCATGGCAAGAGCAAGTTCATAGGGTGCATGGATCACTAGGAAAACACATGGGAACAAGTGAACTTAATGTTAACAGGCTGACAGCAACATTTTCAAGCAACTTTGGAGCAAGATTACAACATGTTACAGCAGGCTATAATTGCAACCAAGGGCATGAATGGATAGAGCATGACATGTAGATCAAAACATGTTTATAGAGCATCTCCAGATTATGCATAGAATGATTAGTAGAAGCATGTTAACATAGCAACAAAATATAATGTAATCACAAGCAAAACAAAGAACATCAACTACCCTACTTAGCAAGCTTGATACACTCAGTACACAACTCACAAAAATACATGGTTAACACCCCTGTAAAGATGGCATGGCATAGATCAACATTCATGTAGAGCTCATACTCATAGGATGCACACATCAATCATGGCAAAAATGTTAAATGAGCAAGTTATAATAGTTTCAGCAGATTAACATCAACATGCACTCTTCCAACAGCATTTCGGGCATCAAGATGAGCTCAAATGAAAATGATGCAATGGAATGAAATGATCTACTTGTCGAGGCGAACAATTTGACATATTATACGCACGAAACGGAGCTACGGATGCAGAGATGTGATGGCATGAACATGGCATGATAATTACTGAAACTGGGAACTTAGTGAAACGGTGGCAACCTTCGGGTTCGCACGGTTTTCGAGGCTCGCCGGAGTTCATGCCGGAGACGGGGCCGGAGGGGTCGGGGACGGCCGGGGAGGTGGTCGGAGGAGGGGCCGGAGCACGGGGGAGCCGGATCCGGTCGCTCCTCGACCGGATCTCGGACGGCGGCGAGGAAGCGAGCAGCGGCGGCGGGCCGGCAATCATGGGGGCGCAAATGGGCGGCGACGCTGCCGGGGCGGACAGGCGCCGCCCGATGCGGAGAGACGGGCGCTGCCTGCCTCGGTGCTCATGGGAGGCGACGGCGGCGACCGGGCCGGGAGGCAGGAGGCGACGGCGGCGAGGTGCGCGGGCGGGCAGCAAATGCCGACGCGGCGAGGTCGGCGGCGCAGACGGGCGCAGGAGGCGACGGCGGCGCATGCCAGCCGGGCCAGCGCGGGCTGGCGATGGGTTCGATGGGCCCAGCGATGGCGGCGACGGAGACAGGTGTCGCAGAGCGGTTGGACGCGAAGGGCGGCGGGAGCCTTCCGGGCGGCGGCGGACATGTCCGCACGCGGAGGGGAGTTTGCTAGGGTTTGGACCCGAAAATTTGGAGGGGGAGGTGTTTAAATAGGTAGAGGGAGCTACGAGAGTCCAAATGAGGTGCGGTTTTTGGCCACGCGATCGTGATCGAACGACCGAGAGCATGGAGGGGAGTTTGCTGGGTTTTGGGCCACTTTGGAAGGGGTGTTGGGCTGCAAACAAAAGAGGCTTTCACGGTTACCCTTGCTAACCGTTGAGTACCAAACGACCTCCAAATGGCACGAAACTTGACAGCGGTTCACGGTGCTATACCAAGGCCGCTTGGCAAACCTCGGGCCATTCCGAGAAAGTTTAACACCCACTCACAACAGGAGACAAAAGGGGACGCCGGGGGACATAGAAGCGCCGGATTGTAAAACGGACAACGGGGAAAATGCTCGGATGCATGAGACGACCATGTATGCAAAATGAAATGCACATGATGACATGATAAAATGCAACACGCAAGCAAATGACATGGCAACGACGGCGAATAACTGGCAGACACCTGGCGCATCGAATCCGGGGCGTTACAACTGCATTCACTTCGCGGGCAAACTGCTTGAAGATGCGCTGGGAGGCCGGGGCTTGTGCACCGCCCAAGATGCAAGCGATTGCGCACAGCTCCTGGAAGCCTCCAGCCCCTTCGTCCTGGTGATGATCTTCATTCCTCCTTTGCTATGGTGACAGAGGAGGGAGGCCTGCATTGCCTTGTGGGCGATCCTCACGAGGCTGATCTCTCCAACCCCCCTCGCGAGGTGGGTCCCTCCAACCTCCCTCACGAGGCTGGTCCTGCCAGCGGTCCTCGCGAGGTCGGTCACGCCACCCTTGGCGAGGGCCACGGTCTTCCCATCGTCCTCCACCTCTTCTTCCTCCTCAGCCATAGCCCCTGTCGCTGCGCTTGGGGTGTCGGCCGGCATGCACGTCTCGCACAGCTCTGAGCTCTTGGCATTTTTTGGTGTTGTGGGTGTGGAGGTCGTGGTACACGTAGTACCGGCTGCCCTTGGATGACTCAGGCTGATCCCTGCCTCGCTTGGTGTCCGCTCACTGCAAGCACGGCAGCCCTTTGCGCTTCACGCCCTGGTCCGGGGCTTTTTTCTTCGGGTCACGGCCGGGCAGCTCGAGGAGGGACAGCGCCCTTCCTCAGCCCCGCGCACTTTGTCGCCAGATTGAACAGCTCCAGGGAAGTGCACAGGTCTTCATGGATCGCGAGGTCCTCCTTCATACGCACGCCGTCAGAGAAAGCTGAGATGATGGCCTCCTCAGACACCTTGGGGATCTTAAGGCGGGCGTTGTTGAAGCGCAGGATGAACTTCTGCAGGGTCTCCCCCGGTTGTTGATTGATGCGCGAAGTCGCCATGGTCGGGGCCGGCCGCGGTGCCTTGGAAGTTGACGGCGAATCGGGTGCGCATCTTGTCCGAGGAGGATATCGTGCCAGGAGCCAGGTTCAGGAGCCAGGTGCGAGCGCTGTCCTTGAGCGCCATGGGGAACCAGTTCGCCATGACCTTCTCGTCTCCGTTGGCGGCTTCGATGCCCAGCTCGTAGAGCTGGAGGAACTCAGCAGGGTCAACCGTGCCATCGTAGCGCGGGGCAGGTCTGGCTTGAACTTGCCCGGCCAGGCCACGCTGTGCAGCTCGGCGGAGAAGGCCCGGCAGCCTGCAGTGGCCGCGGGAGCCCTTTGGTGACGGAGAGCTTGATCTTGCGGGTCTCTGTGCGCTGTGGCGAGGTGCAGTGTGGGGTCCTTATGCGTCAGGGCAGGTGCGCGTTCATGCTGGACCGGCGCCGGGAGCACGCAGGCAGCTTCTTGGGGACGAGGGATCTCTTGGCAGGTCTTCTCTTGCTGCGCTGGTGCCGGACAAAGTGGGTTCCGCCCAGGGGCCATGCGCCTCGGGGCCAGGGCGCCTTCTTGATGGGGAGGTAGCTGAGGCGCCCCCGGAGCTTCATCGCCTACGCAGGACGGGGCGCGGTGCAACAAGAGGGAGGGTGCAGGGGAGCCCCCAGCGGCACTGACGAGCTCGGTGATGCGGGCGAGCCACTCCTCGTAGAGGTCATCGATGGGACGGTAGTGCAGGAGCTCCCGCGCTAGGAGAAGCACGGCATGCGCGTCCGCAGGAGCGCGACGGGCGTGGGACGAGGAGCCGGTCGGAGTCAACGACGGAGTGGCGGTGCAGCCTTCTCGTCGCACTGATGGATGGAGGGACGACGCCTGCTGTTCGTTCCCCGCCGGGCCGATGGCGGTGTTGACGGCAGGCGAAGGGGAACGATGGGGGCGCCCGCCGACGGGGGCCATCTGGGCGACACGAGTGGCGAGAGCGGCCCGGCGCTCGGCGCGGGCGCGACGTGCGTCTGACATGGATGGGATGGGAGGTGAAAACATGAGGCGACGGAAAGCAGATTCTGGCACACCCCTACCTGGCGCGCCAAATGTCGGATTTCGGGTTCCGGCAGATCCTTGAGGTTCGAACACTGGGGTGCACGCGGAGATCACACCCCCAACCTACCCATGTTTCACGGCCTCGCTAGGATCTAAACTACTCAAAGAACAACACAAGCGACACAAGATTTATACTGGTTCAGGCCACCATTGTGGTGTATTACCCTACTTCAGCCAGTGGTGTGTATTGCCTCTGGGGCTGATGAGGAACAGTACAAGGGAAGAACAGCCTCGCGAGGGTCTGTTCTTGGTTGGTGCGATGAACTGCTAGGGGAGTTCAGTCGCCTCTCTCTCTCTCTGTCTTGGTTGCGGATCCGATCAGATCCAGATACCCTACCCTGTGGGTGGCTAGTCCTATTTATAGGCGAAGGCCCCGGGCCTCTTCCCAAATATTGAGCGGGAAGGGCGCCAACAGTTGGCCATTTTGAAGGGGAACATCTAGTACACTTATCCTGACTAAAGTTGGTCCTCGCCTGCCAAAAGACCCTGATGATGACGCTGGCTTGGGCTCCACAATGACCTCCGTTCTGCCATCCTGCTGGTCTTGGTCTTGTTGCACCGAAATGGTTACCTTTGCTTGATACCCTTGCTTGCGCTTGCCCCCTTTGCACCAAAGGGGAAAAAAGGACTCTGCGCAGGCCGGCGCCCACCTGGCACCCGCCTGGCCTTGGTCGTCATGGCTTACGTCACGGGCACCTCGTGAGGTACCCCGCCTTGATCTCTCCGCCTCCTCACGAGCCAGCCTGACAAGGCCGCGCTCGAGAAGCCTCCTATCGCCCGCCTCATGAGGCTTGGCCCCTCGCGAGGGTCTTGAGCATGTGTTGACGAAGATGGGATGTACTGGGCCACTCCTTGAGCCACGCCGCAGGCCAAAGGCAGGCAAGTCTGGGTACCCCCGTTCCCAGAACGCCGACAGGAAGGAAACACCCCGGCAAAGATGCCAGCGTGGGAACTGACTCCGGAGACAAAGACGTCCCCGCCCCGACAAAGAAAGGCTAACGGGGTAACAGGAAGCGCAAGGGAAAATTGTGCTTGTCCTCGAGGGATCCGGCAACCCCGACACCGCCACGAAGGCCAAGGTTGACGACCCCGGCAAGGAGGTTGTTGGGTGTGCCGCCTGCTAGGCCTTGGTGGCTGCCGACAAGCCAAAGGGCTCCAACAAGCAATACAGCAAGATCGATCGTACCAAGGGCCATGACCTCCAGAACTACCAGCAAGTTGATCAGCTTGTTGAGAGGCAGAAAGATGAATATGAAAGGCGAGACAAGGAGAAGGGCCAGGATGGTGCTACGGGGTCCGGCAAGAAGCACGGTGGCCGAGGAGGACGCCGCGGCAAGGACAAACAATAGGAGAGGCCTTCTCGAGGCCGCGACAAGAAAGAGGGGGATGATGACCACGAAGAGGACGATGAGTCCAGCGAGCATGAGTTTCAAAAAGCTACTGAAGCCATGAGGATTGATGGTGGCGCCTCATTGCATTCTTCTCACTGCCAACTTAAACAGTGGGCACGCGAGATTAATGCGGCAGAACCATTGGTCGATGCCCGGAAGCTGTTCAAATGGTCAAACACGCCTATCATTTTTGATGCTGAGGATTACCCTGATTGCACAATGGCGGTCGAGTGTTTGCCATTGTTGGTTTCACCAACAATCCGCAACCTCAAAGTAACAAAAATGATAGTTGACGGAGGGGCCGGATTGAACTTTATCTTGCCCGAGGTGATCAAGAGGTTGCAGATTCCTGATGAAGATCTCGAAGACACGGGCACGTTTCAAGGGATCAATCTGGGAACGAGCTAGCCGAAAGGTAAAATCACACTACCAGTTACATTTGGTGGTGAGCTAAACCACAGGACGGAAAAGATCGTTTTTGATGTCACCAAGATCCCATTGCTGTATAACGGGATCCTCGGCCACCCAGCACTAGCCAAGTTCATGGCGACGTCACATTACCTGCACTGACCAACTCTACCGAGAGGCAGCTGTAGCACCGGCCACCAAGGTACTAGCTCCTGCCACTGGAGCTCCCGGGAGGAAGAAGACCGGCAAGACCTCTTGCACCCACTCCGGCAAATGCAGCTCCTCGCAGTGCTGCGTTCCTGTCAAGGAAGTGCCAGACAGCTCCACCGACAAAACCAAGAAATCCAAGGCAGCTCCACTAGAAACTAAGAAGGTGCCCGCCAAGGAGGACGACACAGGTGGAATTTTCACCATAAGTTCCACCCTCGGGAAATAGGAAAGCGCACTCATCACTTTCCTGTGGGCGAATATCGATGCGTTTGCATGGCAAGCATTTGATATCCCCGGAGTTCCCAGGGAGGTTATTGAGCACCATCTTGTTGTCTTTCCTCATGGGTGGCCCATCAAGAAGAAGGTCAGGAAGCAAGCTTTGGAACATGAAGAGTTTATTATTGAAGAGATCAGGAAGTTGGGAGCGGCAGGTTTGGTCAGAGGAGTGCTCCATCCAACGTGGTTGGCAAATCCGGTTTTAGTGCGCAAGGCGAATGGAAAATGGAGGCTATGTATTGATTATACAAATATCAATAAAGCCCATCCAAAGGATCCTTTCCCCTTGCCGCGCATTGACCAGATTGTGGACTCCACTGCCAGATGTGTCCTGCTATTGTTTCTTGACGCTTATTCAGGGTACCATCAGATCTTCATGACGAAGGAAGATGAAGAGAAGACCGCGTTTATCACCCCATGTGGTACGTATTGTTTCATGCGGATGCCTTTCGGGTTGAAAACCACTAGTTCAACGTTTGCAAGAGCGGTCCAGATTGGTTTTGAGCCCCAGCTGCATAGAAATATGGAAGCTTATATGATGACATAGTGGTTAAAACCAAGGACAAACAACGCTCATAAAAGATTTAGAAGAAACACTTGCAAACTTGCGCAAGATCAATCTGAAGCTCAGTCATGAAAATTGTGTGTTTGGCATTCCATCTGGCAAGCTTCTCAGATTCTTTATGTCTCAGCATGGGATCCAGGCATATCCCGACAAGATCAAGGCAATTGAGCAGATTGAGGCACCAAGGCGAGTCACATATGTGCGTCGACTTGCCGGCTGCGTTGCTACTGTAAGCAGGTTCATCTTCAAATCTGCTGAGCGTGCCTTGCCCTTCTTCAAGATCTTGAAAAAGGTAGGTCCAACGAAATGGACTCCGGAAGCAGAGGCAGCGCTGCAGGATTTGAAGAGGTACCTCTCCTCTACGCCAACACTAGTCGCGCCTAAACCACAAGAGCCATTGCTGCTATATCTAGCGGCAACGAACCAAGTGGTTAGTGCTGCACTAGTGGCGCAGAGAGAAGTCGATGAAGAAGCAGCGGCAGTGGCAAGACCGTCAAATGACGAGTCGGGACCCTCCCCGGCAGAGTTTGGAGCCGGCAAGGCAGGGTCTGCGCAAGAAAATGAAGCAGCACAGAGAAAGAAGATGGTGCAGCACCGAGTTTATTTTGTCAGCTCCCTTTTTCTAGGGGCTAGGTCAAGATACTCTGGTGTGCAAAAGTTGCTCTTCGGCCTCCTTATGGCCACGAGGAAGCTGCGCCATTATTTCCAGGCACATGAGATCACCGTCATCACTCGCTTCTCGTTCCAACGGATTTTACACAACCCAGATGTGACTGGAAGGATTGTGGAGTGGGCGTTGGAGTTGTCGAGCTTTGGTCTCAAGTTTGAAAGCACTTCAACAATTCAGAGCAGAGCCTTGGTAGAGTTCTTTGCAGAATGGACCTCAACGCCTGATGAAGAGATTCAAGAGATGACTCTCCCCGGCAAGGAAACGAGCCGAGAGTGGGTTATGTATTTTGATGGGGCTTTCTTGCTGCAAGGCACTGGTGCTGGCATGCTGCTTGTTGCGCCCACTGGAGAGCACCTCAAGTAAGTATTCTAGATGCACTTATCCCGGGAGAGATCAACAAACAACACTGCAGAGTATGAAGCATTGCTTGCCGGTCTCAGGATCGCGGCAGATCTTGGAATCAGGAAGCTCATCATCAGCGGAGATTCACAGCTTGTCGTCAGACAAGTTAACAATGATTATCAGAGCCTGTTGATGGAAGCTTACGTAGATGAACATTTTGATGGTCTGCAAGTAGAGCATGTTCCTGGAGCAATAAACAAGATTGCCGACGACCACAAAATGTAATCGCCTCAAGCACGGTGGAACCAGACTTTGTGTCTGACTGACCTAGCCATCTGTAGAACCATCGGTAGAGTAAGATAAGCGAAGGAAGTTGAGATCCGGCCAGTACTTTCCCGCAGAGCTCCCAGGAGCCGCCGGCAAGGAAGTTGCCGGGGACAGAGCCAAGCTTGCCGGGGTGCGACAGGCTCCGGCAGGGCTTCAAGCCCTTGCCGTAGAGACAACTGCTCCCATGGTAGAAGACATGCCTCTAGTCCTTGCTTTCTAGCCTCAGGCTCCAGCATGGGCACAACACGTCGTCCAGTTCCTCCAAATAGGGGAACTCCCCAAGGAACAAGAGCAAGCGGAGAAAGTAGCCCGTCAGTCTAATATGTAACAGTTTGTGGACAATGTCTTGTACAGAAAAAGATCGAACGGTGTGAAATTGAAGTGCATTCCTCAGGAGGACGGACTGGAGCTAGTTGGCAGAGATACATGGAGGCATATGTGGTTCTCAAATAGGATTAAGGGCCCTTACCGGTAAGGTGTCCCAGCAAGGTTTATTTTAGCCCACTGCCCTCCAGGTTGCAACTACACTATTAACCATGTGCAATGCGTGTTAGTTCCATTAAAAGAAATTGCATCAGCCAGCTCAAGCTCTTCAGAAAATCCCTCTCTCCTAGCCATTTTAAGTCTGGGGGCTTGACATATTGGGCCCTTTTCCCCATGCTATCGAGGGCTTTGAGTACTTGTACGTCACAATCGACAAGTTCGTAAAGTGGCCAGAAGTGGAAGCAGTGAGAAAGGTGACATCACAGTCAGCCGTCAAGTTCTTCAAAGGATTGTTTTGTCGTTTTGTTGTGCCAAACAGAGCCATCACCAACAACGACACGCAGTTCACAAGCCACGCCTTCATGCATTATGTCCAAGAAGTTGGCGGCATAATCTGTTATGTTTCTGTTGCTCAACCAAGGAGCAATGGCGAGGCAGAAAGGGCAAATCCTAAAGTGCTGCTAGGTCTCAAGATGAGAACTTTTGATAGGCTGCACAAGTGTGGAAGACGCTGGATTGATGAGTTGCCAGCAGTTCTTTGGTCAATCAAGACGACACCAAACCGAGCTACTGGTCAGACACCCTTCTCCCTGGTGTACGGGGCGAAGGTAGTTCTCCCTAAGGAACTCATACACGGGTCATGTCGAGTGCTCGCTTATGATGAGTTTGAGCAAGAGCAATTGCGACAAGATGGCGCTATGCTCCTAGAGGAAGATTGTCTTTAGGTTGCTGGGCGAGCTGCGCGCTACCAGCAAGCCTTGCCCCGCTACCATAGCCGCAAGGTTCATGCCTGAAGCCTTGAGGAAGGCGACCTTGTTCTTCAGCGCATTCAGTCCACCAAGAATTCTAACAAGTTGACCCGAAGTGGGAGGGCCCTTATCAGGTAGTATGAGTAACCAGGCCTGGCATAGTCCATCTGGAGACCGAATATGGCATTCCAGTGAGCAACTCCTGGAATATCGAACATCTTCGTAAGTTTTATGCATAAGGCGCAGTTGTTGGGTCTCCTGACAACCACCTTTTATACCAGCCTTGTCGGCAAGGCATATAACCCTTTGTACAAAGCTAGGCGCAGACCCTGTGCGCAGTTGAATAAAGTTAAGTACTCTATAGTTCTTGTCGATTTTCATGTTTATCTATGTGCATGTTGGTCTGAGGTACTGTATTACGCTTGTTTCCAGCAAACACTGACGAACCGCCAAGGTTCCATGCCCCTATTTTCTCATCTTTCTTTTTGTCAAAGGATAGAAGGTTCCCTCACGTGAAAGTTTGCCGGGGGGATGATGATATGGAGTACGGACACCAACAAGCGATGTCCCAGGTTGCATTTTGCAGGAAGGAGTACAACAACAAAAAGCTATGTTGCGAAACCTTGAGTAAATTTCTTTAAATGCAAAGTTATTTTCTTCGGGTGATTTCGGCTTTTGTATGGAAAACTTGCACTCAAAGGAACCTTGTCATGATAGGTTGCGCCCTTACTCTGTTTCGAGTCCGCTCAATAGCTTAAGTGGCTGAACTGAGAGCGGCAAGGTACCTTGCCGGCAGCGACACCCCCAACTGGCTGCCAGAGCCGTTCCTTAAAGCGCTCGCGGCAAGGGTGCGTGCACCAGCAAGTTCCCAACGAAGCATAGGGTGTATGCCATACAGAGGGAAAATCAGACAAGAGAGATAGCATGCATTCATCCAAAACACAGCAAGTTATATTACATCAATAGTCGCCATAGTTCTAACTTAAGATAGACTACCTTGAACATGGATTCATGGCGGCAAGAAGAAGTGAAGCAGCTAGTCCCTGCGCCCGCCTTCGATTCTCTTGACTTGATCTACCCTATCGACGATGGGTGCGACAAGCTCTTCGAGTGCCTTGCAGTCTACATCCTTTGGCAAGCGGTCAAGTACGTTGGTGAGGTTGATGCCGGGATTCTTGTGCACCACTTTGATAGCACTTAAGGAGCATGGTCAGGCAGAGTCTGCGGGTTTCGTTGGCCAGTTGGGTTGCTCGGTTGGAGTGGAGCAGCTTCAGGGTGTCGATGAGGCCCTCGAAGAACATGGTCAATGTCGGTGTCAAAACCGGCGGATCTCGGGTAGGGGGTCCCGAACTATGCGTCTAGGCGGATGGTAACAGGAGACAAGGGACACGATGTTTTTACCCAGGTTCGGGCCCTCTCGATGGAGGTAAAACCCTACTCCCGCTTGATTGATATTGATGATATGGGTAGTACAAGAGTGGATCTACCACGAGATCAAGGAGGCTAAACCCTAGAAGCTAGCCTATGGTATGATTGTTGTTCATCATATGGACTAAAACCCTCCGGTTTATATAGACACCGAGAGGGCTAGGGTTACACAGAGTTGGTTACAATGGTAGGAGATCTACATATCCAGACGCTGCTTACCTTCCATGCCAAGGAAAGTCCCATCCGGACACGGACGGAGTCTTCAATCTTGTACCTTCATAGTCTTGGAGTCCGGTCGATGATGATAGTTCGACTATCCGGACACCCCCTAGTCCAGACTCCTCAAGAGCCCTCGAACCAAGCTTCAATGACGACGAGTCCGACGCGATATTGTCTTCGCATTGCAAGGCGGGTTCCTCCTCCAATAATTCATAGAAGATTGTGAACACCAGATAGTGTCCGCTCAGAAATAAATTCCACATACCACCGTAGAGAGAATAATATTTACACAAGTTCAATCTACTGACGTATTCTGTGGCGTGACGTCACACCACAACCAAGCCTTCACTCGAATCGTTTTTATTATACCACCTCAGTGTGTTTAGCGAAGCGGTTTTCTTGGCACGTCCTGTCGAAGCAGAGGTCGTGTTCCCCTTATTCCGGGATTCCCATCAATATGGACGTGGGTAACCCAACCACGCCATTGATTGCGGCGCTTGGGAGATAAGCGAGTTTTACCAGGCCGGTGGGGACGCATAGTTTTGTTCGCCCATATATAAGGGGATAAGGATCCACTGTTTTTACCTACGCCTTCTTCCTCCTTTGCTTATCCATCTCCGCGCACTCGAGCTCCAGTGCCCAAGTCCGCACATCTCACCTCGACCTTCTCCAGCCATGTCCAGAGCGGGAGGCAAGTGGATGGCCTCCACCATTACGGAGGGGCACATGAAGAAGCTGCGCAGCACCGGATATCTGTCCAGCGACATCACGCACCGGCTCCCCGACGAGGGGCAGCTTATCCCCACCCCCGGGCCCCATGAGAGGGTGGTATTCCTTCCCCATTTCCTCCGCGGACTGGGCTTCCCATTCCACCCCTTTGTCTGGGGGCTCATGTTCTACTATGGCCTGGATTTCCACGATCTGGCCCCGAATTTCATCCTCAATATCTCGGTGTTTATCGTCATGTGCGAGGCCTTCCTCTGCATCCAGCCCCACTTTGGCTTGTGGCTAAAGACCTTCAATGTCAAGCCGAAGGTTGTGAAGGGAAGCCAAGCGGAGTGCGGAGGCGCCATGGTGGGCAAAATGCACAACGTCACTTGGCTCGAGGGCGCCTTCGTGGAAGCCATCAAAGGGTGGCAATCGGGGTGGTTCTACATCACCGAGCCGCTGTGGACTCCTAAATGGGCAGCGCCCCCAATTCAGATCTGCATCCCCATGCGGCTCACCTCCTGGAAAGAGAAGGGCTTGCTATGGGGTAGTTCGGAAGAGCTGACCGGACTCCAGTCTTGTCTCCAAACCCTGGTGAACAAGAGGCTCAAGCTTGTCAATGTGATCCAGGTCATGCTCGTCCGTCGGATTCTCCCCTGCCAACAACGGGACTTCAATTTGTGGGAGTTTGATCCGGCATAGCACCGGACCTTGAGCGGGATCTTCGACACTATGTACGAAGATGCCTGGAGGGTGCTGCTCAAGGGCACCGAAGCTCCCGCATCCACTACCGAAGATCGCGGATTCAGCTCGCAGCGTCCAGCTGGCGAGGTAAGCCATGTTATCCTTTATGGGCACTTGCTCTTCATGTTTTGACTTTATGCGGGATCTAAACTCCCGACACCTTTAACAGTTCGGCAAGCGACGCCCCGGACAGTTAACTTTCCGCTCCCTTCCGTAAGACCCAATGGATGCCCGCTCAACAGGGTTGTTGGTCCCGCACTTTACGTAGTGCCGAGAAGAAGGCCACGGAACCCGAAGGAGTTCCCGACGCCGTGGTATCGGATTCATCGTCCGATGATCTGCGAGGCGGACTCTCCCACGAGGACGCAGGAGGAGAAGAAAGAGGCCTCTCCCCAAGTGGGGGGAGAGAAGAAGTGGAAGGCCTCCCCAACGAGGGAGGCCGAAGGGTCCAAGAAGGGAAGGACCCTTCCCCCGGACTGTTCCGCCAACGTCGGCGACGGCGACAATGAGTGGCCCTCAAGGGCCAAGCCCCTGGCGAGATCGTAAGTATCCGGACTCCCGAATAACTTCATGATTTTTCTTTTCACCACATGGTGTCTTTCTAATGCCGCATACAACCCTGCAGTCCGCCCAAGGACGATCTTCCCGCTTCATCGAGCGGGTCCTTGGGTACGTCGGATGTGGATAGTACTTCACTTCCGACCGCCTCCATCCCCCGTGACGCCGACAACACCGAGGTGGGATCCCAGAGAAGGACCCACCCGGAGGAGGAGGCCCCGGAGGTGCCACAGGGCAACCTCCTGGACTTTGTACCAGACTCCGCACTGGAACCTATAGTGGTTCCGGAGTCCGGCGGGCGGCCCCTTCGTAAGAAGGGCAAGATCGATGCCAGCCGCCTCCGCCCAACCGGGCGCCGGATAACATGCCGGAGGCGCCAACGGCGCTCCATCAAAGAGGAACACCGTGACCGTGATGAGTGCGGTGATTTAGAAGGTTCACCGCCAAAGGGGGCCGACTGAGGCCTCGCAGCTGCCTTCTAACAAAGTGCTTTGAGGTGAGAATTTTAATATATGTAAAATAGTACCGATAGACAAGAGCCCCGATGCTCGGTTCGGTGTTCGGAAAGAAAAGCCGGACCGAGGATCTAAAAAGATATACCCAGAGTCTTAAAATATGTCAATATGGGATTGCAGGCTGCGCCGCCGACCTCTGCAGACCGATCATGGAGGTGTATCGCCTCGATGCGGCTATATCTCCCACGTGTCGGGCACGACTTAGAGGCATAACCGCATTGAAAGCAATGTCGCAAGTGAGGTAATCTTCACACAACCCATGTAATACATAAGGAAAAAGATACATAGTTGGCTTACAATCGCCACTTCACACAATTACATGAATAAAGCATTACATCATCCAGATACAATCAAAGGTCCGACTACGGAACCAAAATAAAAGAAGAACCCCAAATGCATAAAGGACCCCGATCGACCCCAACCGGGCTCCACTATCGATCAACTAGAACGAAACAACACAAAGGGCAAGATCTTCATCGAGCTCCTCCTTGAGCTTGGTTGTGTCGCCCGCCGTAACATAGGCACCGCAAACTGGTTTTGAAGTATCCGTGAGCCACGAGGATTCAAAGCAATCTCGCACCATGAGATCAAGACTATTTAAGCTTATGGGTAAGGTAAAGGCATGAGGTGGAGCTGCAGCAAGTTTACTCAGCATATATGATGGCTAACATACGCAAAAGAGAGCGAGAAGAGAAGGCAAAGCATGGTCGATAAAAGTATGATCAAGAAGTGATCCTATAGCAACCTGCGCCAAGCATAACTCCAACATCAGAGTTCACTTCCCGGACTCACCGAAAGAGACCATCACGGTAACACACGCGTTGATGTATTTTAATTAAGGTCAACTTCGGTTTTCTACAACCGACATTAACAAATTCCCATCTGCCACATAACCATGGCACGGCTCTCGAAAGTTTATACCCGCAGGGTGTCCCAACTTAGCCCATGACAAGCTCTCGCGATCATCGAAGGAATAGACCTTCACCCAAGACACTCCGATCGCACTCGTATCCCTAAGACATCAAGACATTTCGACAATGGTAAAACAAGACCAGCAAACCACCCGATGTGCCGACAAATCCCGATAGGAGTCGACGCATCTCGCTCTCGGCACACCGGATGGGTCAGCCTACGAGTAAAACCAGCCTCGAGTTGCCCCGAGGTGGCCCCAGTCATCCTGCCTGCTTCGACCAACACTCAAGGAGCACCGCCCGGGGCTAAATAAAGATGACCCTCGGCTCCGAAACCCAAGGGAAAAAAAGGCTAGGTGAGGCAAATGGTAAAAGGCAATGTTGGGCCTTATGGACAAGTTTTATTCAAAGCGAACTGTCGGGGGTCCCATAAATCACCCGACCGCGTAAGGAACGCAAAAATCCGGGAACATAACACCGGTATGACGGAAACTAGGGCGGCAAGAGTGGAACAAAACACCAGGCATAAGGCCGAGCCTTCCACCCTTTACCAAATATATAGATGCATTAATAATATAAGAGATATTGTGATATCCCAACAACTAAACATGTTCCCACAAGGAACAACATCTCCATGTTCCAACGAGGAACAAACTTCAATCTTCACCTGCAACTAACAACGCTATAAGAGGGGCTGAGCAAAGCGGTAACATAGCCAAACAACGGTTTGCTAGGAAAGGTGTCAAAGGTTAGAGGTTCATGGCATTTTGGGAGGCTGACAAGCAAATGGTAGGCATCGTAGCATTGGCATAGCAAAAGAGCGAGCAAACTAGCATAGCAAAGATAGTAGTGATTTCGAGGGTATGATCATCTTGCCTGGGATCCCGCAAGGAAGAAGAACGGTTCCATGAAGAAGACAAACGGACGAAGATGAACGGATCCTCACAAACGCGACGATAATCGAAACCAACCCGAAGAAGCAACACCGGAAAAGAGCAAACAACCTAGTAAATAACCAACACATAAGCATGGCATGATGCACCAACAAGTATGATGCATGTCCGATTTAATGAGGCATGGCATGACATGGCAAAGTGCACAAGCAATCCTACAAATTAAGTGGAGCTCAATATGCAACGGGTTGCATATTGACGAAACACCACATCAATTATTTAGTTCTCTCTCGGTTATGAACAAAACAAGGTTAAGTGTTGGTTAACATGGCAAGAGGGTGAAGCAAAAGCAAACTAACTAGTTAGGCAAGTTTAAATGAGGCCGGAACAACAAACAACACTTCCGGAAAATCCCCACATGTCATTTAGCAATTTAATGCAACAACAAGTTTAAGCATTTAAATGTTGTTATCATGATGCGGATGACATGCACAAGTTTTATGCAATTTATATGAAAACGTTGACATGAGCATGTTATGAAGCATTTGTCGCCATGGCGGAACAAAAGGGTGCCATGGTGGCGAAACGAAAAGGGTGCCACGGCGGCGAAAAGGAAATGGTGCCACGGCAACATATCGAAAATGATGCCACGGCAACATATCGGTTCCGGTACTTGTGGAGGACCGTGCAAACAAGGATGTGGATGTGAGCGTGTCATGCAAAGATGGTGGGTGCTCCCGACTACCGGGTTCCCACGGGTTAGTGGCGTGAAAACGAGTGACACCGGACACGGTGCAAACGCGAGCATCTCATACATGCAAGGGCATCTCATCGCGGTCGTCTCGGGTTATACCTTCGAAGCGTGCAAATGGGACGGTTCGCGTCGTCGAGGGAAGTAGTCGTACTCGCGGGTCGTAGTGGGAAGTAGACGTTCTCGCGACGGTAATTGTACATCTCGTAGTGGAAGTAGTTGTTCATGTCCCGTGGATGTTCGGGGTCTACAGGGTCTTCGAGGGTTGACGGTAGTTGAAGTAGTGGTACACGGCGGCGGGCGGTAGTGGTACACGCCAGAGATGTTCAGTCGACGGTAGTTGAACTTGGCCATCCGGAGAGGGTACTTGGCGGGTCGCCGAGGTACACGCTTGGAGATCCCGTGACGCGGTAGGGGATTTGTCGATCACCGTAGACAAACATGAGGGTCTTGCCAATCCAAAGGGGACTTGACGGGTTCGGTCTTGGCGATCCAAACGGAACGGAGATGGAACTGCGAATTCCATGGAGGCGCCCTGGGTGTCACCGTGGTCGCGTCTCCATGCAACCGCAGGAGAGGACCTGGCGAGGCACTACCAGACCGGCGGCAGCGGCTCCAGCAGGTGAAAGGCGCGACGCCGGACAGGGGCTCGGGCTGCGAGGCGGGAGACGCAGCGACGGGGAGGTAGTGGAGGCGCTGGTCGCGGAGTTCGGAACCAGAAGGGCACGAGGCAACCGGGGCAGGAGCGCGACGGCGACAGGGCCGCCGGAGGAGGCGCGCTGATGGGGTCGCGAGGCCGGGCGCGGGCCGGGCAGCGTGGGTCGCGGCTCGGGCGCTGGTCTCTCGGGCGCCGACGGCAGGAGGTGGCGACGGGGTCGCGAGGCGGACGGCGAGCTCGTCAAGACAGCGGCGCGCGGGACATGGCAGCGGGGCGGCGGGAGCTGCTGGAGCTTGCAGCCGAGGCGGCGCGAGCAGAGGAGGCGAGAGGCCATGGGCGAGGGGTTGCAGAGGCGAAGGCCGGCGGCCATGGCGACAGGCGGAGCGAGGGAGACGAGGGAACGCGAGGAGAGGAGCGGCGAGCAGGGGGATCGAGCGCGGTCTCCTGGCGCTAGCTGTGTGTGGCGGCGGCGCACAGGGGAGATGGGGATTGGGGAACGAGAGGGAGAGAGCGAGGGATCGAGAGGAGAGAGCGTGGTCGGGCAGGCCTCTCGGGCCGGCTAGGTCAGGCCGCAGCTGGGCCTTGGGCTGCGGAGGGAGCAGGCTGGCCTGGCTGCTGGTCTTAGGGAGGTCATGTGGCTCTGGGCCAAAAGGACCGCCTAGGCTTGTGTGGAGTAGGGCGCCCTGTAAGTGGGCTCTGCCAGCCTTTCCTCCTCTCTTATTTTCTTTAAGAAAATAGACAATTACAAGGAAAAGGATCCGTGGTTTGGGAAGGAAAAACTCAGAGATAAAGATATATAAGGAGTCCCGGATTTATGCAGAATTAGAATAAATAGTCTTGGAAATTTTAGAGGTAGAAAATAAATCAAGTTTGAATTAAATTCAAACTTGCTCCATTTTTGAACCCAACCAAAACAACTCCAAAATGGATGATACTTGACAGGGAGGTATAAGGCATGGTGCATGATTTATTGGCAAAGATTGAACATTAATGGAGAAGGGAGAAATGGCACTTGCATAAAGGAGTAAAAGAAGAGGAAGGAGAAGGTGATGGTGCATGGGGTGATCATGCATGAAACACACAATGCACATGATGAGCATGATGAAATGATGCAATGCAAGAGATGCAACAAACAAAACAAATCACACGACGAAACTCGGAGTAGCTGGAAGTCTTCTGGAGCGTCGGTCTCGGGGCGTTACAACACTCCACCACTATGAGAGGATCTCGTCCCGAGATCTAGGATGGCACCGGAGGGAAAAAGGAAGAGGAAGAGGAGAGGTAAAACTAAGTTGCTTCTTTGACCAACGAGTGAAACCATGAACCTTGAGAGGTTGAGCAATTAAAAAGAAAGAGTACAACAGAGATGAACGAGATTGCAAACAATCCGTTAGAAAAGAGGAACAAGGAACATTACGAGAATTTGACGGTTGCAAAGACATGAATCAATAGTTTAATGGACAAGATAGAATTCGAACCACTCCGGTTAAAACAAGATGAGAGGGGAAGAAGATTGATATAATTTGGGCAGCACTCCGACTGAAAGAAGGAAAACTTGATAAGATGAAAAGAACTTGAAGAGATGATACAACACTCCGGTTAACTGGATAAGCAAGAAAAGAAGACGATCCTCACCAAACGAGGTGATGTGTGAAGAGCACAACATCACAATTCCTCCAAAACAAAAGAATAGAAGATAGATAATTGAAATAGAAGAATGGAGAAGAAAATGCCAACTTCTACCACAATTGAATTTGGAAGGCATCCTTGCAAGAAGGTTAGAATAGAGTTGTTGGAAGACCAACAACAAAAAGAATAAGTTTGTAGAGGGCTTATGGAAACATCTCAACATTATGAGGTGACAACCGGCCACTAACGGAAACAATTGCTTGCTTGAGATTAACAAAGAGATGAAAACTTGTTCCATCAAGATGGAAAAGAGATAACTTGGGTCATTAATAAGCACCAAAATAGCAACATTCCTTAGGGAAGGCTTTAGGTGAAATCCATACCCAGATAACTCCAAAGAAGAGATTGATGGATTTAAAATACCTCATTCTTGACAACATGTGAATCATGAAACATGAATGGAAATTGTCAAGAGTGATATAATACCACCTCAAAAGCTAAGGTAGAAGAATTGCACTTCGAAATGCAAGATGAAGAATGCTTGAACTCCTCAAAACAAGACATGTGTTGGGCACCCTGTTTAATTTTGAGTATAGCTTGGCGGGTCATAACTTCGAGAGAAATCTTGATGAACAATTGAAGAATGAAAAGAATCCTTGATGAAGCACCATGAAGAAACTCCGGTATTAAAAGGATGGTAAAAGAAAGAGAAGTTGAAAACACAAGGTGAATCCTTGCGATGATTTAGATGAAGCTTCGTGACGAGACATCCAAGAAAACTTGGAACTCCGGAAAAAGAATAGATGAAACACTAGAACCGAGAATTACTTCATCATGAACAAACTCCGGAAGAAAAGAATTAATCACTTGGATGAACAAGAATAAGAATTATGTTATGCTTATCCTTCACCAATTAACTTGATGACAACCAACGGATTTGGCATACTACTTATTCTCGTAGAAAGGATTAAAAGAGATATATCAAAACGAATGAATCTATATAATAACGAAGGAAGAGAACTCTTGAACGAACCACCGGTAGGATTGAAAATGAACGTAGCAAAGGCACAATTCACCGGGAAGAATTGGAAAACGAATGAAGATATTTGAGGGAATTTAAATACAAATGAACGAATAGATCACTAGCTGATAAGAGAATACTTGAATGATGCACAGGTATGATTTGGAGAACGAGAGCTGAAAGCTTGAATGAATAATACTGAGATGATGGGCTTCAAAGAATGAAACTGAAAAGACTCCTAAAATGCTCCGGATGGGTGAAAAGATTCTCACAATCGAAAACAATTATGAGAGGATGGCAACAAGCTAGCACCATGAATCTTGAAGAGAATAGAGCAAGATTTAAGAGAAACTCTTCTTCGGTCTTCAAATGATGAGAATGACAACAAAAAACACCACCAAGAATTATTGAGGCACACCGGAAGAATCAAAAGCGAAGAGGTTGAGCCAACTATGAAAAGAATTTGAAAGATCTTGGAGAAAAGCATTTGACTGATGATAACTCATTCTTACGTCAAACTTGGAGAAGAATTTGGGATAGCTCTTGGAAAATAGAAGAGTCAGGTAAGATCCTGGGAAAAGACCTGTGGGTTAGGGCCCACTCAAAAGAACACCGTTGAAAAGATTTTAAAGAGAAATTGCACCGGTTGAATTAAATGGCTTGAATGAGATAACAACCTCGAAATATCTTGAAGGGATTGAGAATGGAAACACAAGTCTTGTGAGATATCTTCAAAGACTCCGAACAAATGAATAGGAAGTGAATGATTAAGAGGTGCACCGTATGAAAAGCATTTGAAACGAGGAAAGGGATATGATGAATATCAAAAGCTTGAATTGGATCCACCAGAGAAGAAACAACAATGAAGGATGATGAACTTGAAACTGTTGAGCATCTTCTTGAGAACCACCGGGTAAGAACATTGACGGAAAAGAATGGAGAAACTTCACAAAAATAAAAGGATACTTGGTAAAGAAATCTTAGTCCTTGAGGAAAAAGGGTGGTGGGCGGAAAACAAAGGCAACTTGGAGACGGATGAAACAAACACCGCTGAGAAGAAATGATAATTGGTCTTGCTGATGTTGAAGTGATCGGATCCACTTGAAGAGAAACACGCCGGTTGAAAAGGATTGACCTGACAATCTCGATTGTCGAGAAGGATTAGTATTCACATCGGAGTATGAGAACACCATTTAGGAAAGGTATGGATTCAACATTTGACATTGAAGCAACTCAATACCACAACTCAAAACAAAACAAAGGACTGGCTTGCGTAATGAGCCGGAACAAACATATGATAGAGATTTCGTCCAAGTTTTCGTGGTGGGGCCTACACGGCTCAATCAGACAAAGACCATCATGTACAAGGCAAGGCACATGACATACAAAGCGCCCCCGAGTCGGCATAGCCAAGGACTCTTTAAGACACAACGAGAACATCAGAAACCAACCGTGAATAGGCGGACCACTAGACGTCGAACCCCAATTTCATATCATACATCCGTCGGAAAGATATCCTAAGAGCTACTTGAATTCCCACCTATAAAACTCCCAAACTTTCGGTTATGCAATCTGGTGTTGGGGATACAGGGAGCAATATATCTCACACAAACTAACAATCCCTACATCCAACAGTATCCATCCGTCAACACATAACCAAGAAACCTTCGAAATCGTTTACCTCAACCTTCAAAAGCATCCGTTATACGAAGTCATGGCAATACTCCCGCACTCACCTCAAGATCAAGTTAGCGGGATTATCTCACCAACAACTGCATAAAAGAGATTTTCGATGTCGGCGATTAAACTCGTATTCCAGAATCGCAACGATAAAATTATGACGACAACACCTCGAGCTCAACTCCCGGACACCGCCACAACCCCTAAATGTCGAGGCACCAAGACAATGTTGTCATCATAAAACCATCGGAACGATTCTAAGATACCCGCATGATCCTAAAAAAAAATTTAGTGAAATTTGAGAAGAGAAGAGTCAAAACTCTACGTCAGATACCTCACTAGAAGGTCGAAGGACCGGGAGTAAAAAGAATTCCTAACTCTCCGATATATATAATCCTAAATGACTCAAAACATTTTTCTAGACACAACTCGCCACTAAAACGATCAAGCAAAGGGGGCTCCTAAGGTCGGGATGGCTCGATTACCAACTTGTATCGCCTCGATGCGGCTATATCTCCCACGTGTCGGGCACGACTTAGAGGCATAACCGCATTGAAAGCAATGTCGCAAGTGAGGTAATCTTCACACAACCCATGTAATACATAAGGGAAAAAGATACATAGTTGGCTTACAATCGCCACTACACACAATTACATGAATAAAGCATTACATCATCCAGATACAATCAAGGTCCGACTACGGAACCAAAATAAAAGAAGAACCCCAAATGCGATAAAGGATCCCGATCGACCCCAACCGGGCTCCACTATCGATCAACTAGAACGAAACAACACAAAGGGCAAGATCTTCATCGAGCTCCTCCTTGAGCTTGGTTGCGCCACCGCTTTCGGTAACATAGGCACCGCAAACTGGTTTTGAAGTATCCGTGAGCCACGAGGACTCAAAGAATCTCGCACCCGTAGATCAAGACTATTTAAGCTTATGGGTAAGGTAAAGGCATGAGGTGGAGCTGCAGCAAGTTTACTAGCATATATGATGGCTAACATACGCAAAAGAGAGCGAGAAGAGAAGGCAAAGCACGGTCGATAAAAGTATGATCAAGAAGTGATCCTATAGCAACCTCGCGCAAGCATAACTCCAACACCAGTGTTCACTTCCGGACTCACGAAAGAGACCATCACGGTAACACACGCGTTGATGTATTTTAATTAAGGTCAACTTCAGGTTTTCTACAACCGACATTAACAAATTCCCATCTGCCACATAACATGCGGCACGGCTCGAAAGTTTATACCTGCAGGGTGTCCCAACTTAGCCCATGACAAGCTCTCGCGATCATCGAAGGAATAGACCTTCACCCAAGACACTCCGATCGACTTCGGTATCCCGACATCAAGACATTTCGACAATGGTAAAACAAGACCAGCAAAACCGCCCGATGTGCCGACAAATCCCGATAGGAGTCGCACGATATCTCGCTCGTGGCACACCGGATGGGTCACCCTCGAGTAAAACCAGCCCTCGAGTTGCCCGAGGTGGCCCATTAGCTGCCGCTTGGACCAACACTGAAGGAGCACCGCCCGGGGGGCTAAATAAAGATGACCCTCGGGCTCGAAACCCAAGGAAAAAAAAAGGCTAGGTGAGGCAAATGGTAAAAGGCAATGTTGGGCCTTCTTTGGACAAGTTTTATTCAAAGCGAACTGTCGTGGGGGTCCCATAAATCACCCGACCGCAGTAAGGAACGCAAAATCCGGGAACATAACACCGTATGACGGAAACTAGGGCGGCAAGTGGAACAAAACACTGCATAAGGCCGAGCCTTCCACCCTTTACCAAATATATAGATGCATTAATAATATAAGAGATATTGTGATATCCCAACAAGTAAACATGTTCCCACAAGGAACAACATCTCCATGTTCCAACGAGGAACAAACTTCAATCTTCACCTGCAACTAACAACGCTATAAGAGGGGCTGAGCAAAGCGGTAACATAGCCAAACAACGGTTTGCTAGGAAAGGTGTCAAAGGTTAGAGGTTCATGGCATTTTGGGAGGCTGACAAGCAAATGGTAGGCATCGTAGCATTGGCATAGCAAAAGAGCGAGCAAACTAGCATAGCAAAGATAGTAGTGATTTCGAGGGTATGATCATCTTGCCTGGGATCCCGCAAGGAAGAAGAACGGTTCCATGAAGAAGACAAACGGACGAAGATGAACGGATCCTCACAAACGCGATTTATAATCGAAACCAACCCAAGAAGCAACACCGAAAAGAGCAAACAACCTAGTAAATAACCAACACATAAGCATGGCATGATGCACCAACAAGTATGATGCATGTCCGATTTAATGAGGCATGGCATGACATGGCAAAGTGCACAAGCAATCCTACAAATTAAGTGGAGCTCAATATGCAACGGGTTGCATATTGACGAAACACCACATCAATTATTTAGTTCTCTCTCGGTTATGAACAAAACAAGGTTAAGTGTTGGTTAACATGGCAAGAGGGTGAAGCAAAAGCAAACTAACTAGTTAGGCAAGTTTAAATGAGGCCGGAACAACAAACAACACTTCCGGAAAATCCCCACATGTCATTTAGCAATTTAATGCAACAACAAGTTTAGGCATTTAAATGTTGTTATCATGATGCGGATGACATGCACAAGTTTTATGCAATTTATATGAAAACGTTGACATGAGCATGTTATGAAGCATTTGTCGCCATGGCGGAACAAAAGGGTGCCACGGCGGCGAAACGAAAAGGGTGCCACGGCGGCGAAAAGGAAATGGTGCCACGGCAACATATCCGAAAATGATGCCACGGCAACATATCGGTTCCGGTACTTGTGGAGTGACCGGTGCAAACAAGGATGTGGATGTGAGCGTGTCATGCAAAGATGGTGGGGTGCTCCCGACTACCGGGTTCCCACGGGTTAGTGGCGTGGAAAACGAGTGACAATTCGGACACGGTGCAAACGCGAGCATCTCATACATGCAAGGGCATCTCATCGCGGTCGTCTCGGGTTATACCTTCGAAGCGTGCAAATGGGACGGTTCGCGTCGTCGAGGGAAGTAGTCGTACTCGCGGGTCGTAGTGGGAAGTAGACGTTCTCGCGACGGTAGTTGTACATCTCGTAGTGGAAGTAGTTGTTCATGTCCCGTGGATGTTCGGGGTCTACAGGGTCTTCGAGGGTCGACGGTAGTTGAAGTAGTGGTACACGGCGGCGGCGGTAGTGGTACACGTTTTCGTAGATGTTCAGGTCGACGGTAGTTGAACTTGGCCATCCGGAGAGGGTACTTGGCGGGTCGTCGAGGTACACGTTCTTGGAGATCCCGTAGACGCGGTAGGGGGATTTGTCGCATCACCGTGTAGACAAACATGAGGGTCTTGCCGAATCCAAAGGGGACTTGACGGGTTCGGTCTTGGCGTATCCAAAACGGAACGGAGATGGAACTGCGAATTCCATGGAGGCGTCCTTGGGTGTCATCGGTGGTCGCGTCTCCATGCAACCGGCAGGGGAGGACCCTGGCGAGGCACTACCAGATCCGGTGGCAGCGGGCTCCAGTGGTGGTGAAAGGGCGCGACGTCGGACAGGGGCTCGGGCTGCGAGGCGGGAGGCGCAACGACGGGGAGGTAGTGGAGGCGCTGGTCGCGGAGTTCGGAACCAGAAGGGCACGAGGCAAACGGGGCAGGAGCGCGGCAAGCAAGGGCAGGCGGAGGAGGCGCGCGCCGATGGGTCGCGGAGGCCGGCGCGGGCCGGCAGGCGTGGTCGCGGGCTCGGCGCTGGTCTCGGGCGCCGACGGCAGGAGGTGGCGACGGGTCGCGAGGCGGACAGCGAAGCCTGTCAGGACAGCGGCGCAAGGGGACATGGCAGCGGGGGCGGGAGCTGCTGGAGCTTGCGGCCGAGGCGGCGCGAGCAGAGAGGCGGCGAGGCTATGGGCGAGGGGTTGCAGAGGCGGAAGGCCGGCGGCCATGGCGACAAAGGAGCGAGGGAGACGAGGGAACGCGAGGAGGAGCGGGCAGCAGGGGATCGAGCGCGTCTCGGGCGCTTAGCTGTGTGTGGCGCGCAGATGGGAGATGGGGATTGGGGAACGAGAGGGAGAGAGCGAGGGATCGAGAGGAGAGAGCGTGGTCGGGCAGGCCTCTTGGGTCAAGGGAGGTCAGCCGCAATGGGCCTTGGGCTGCGGAGGGAGCAGGCTGGCTCGGCTGCCGGTCTTAGGGAGGCCATGTGGCCTGGGCCAAAAGGACCGGCCTGGGCTTGTGGAGTAGGGCGCGCCTGTGGTGTGGGCTCTGCCCTTTTTCCTCCTCTGCTTATTTTCTTTAAGAAAATAGACAGAATTACAAGGAAAAGGATCCGTGGTTTGGGAAGGAAAAACTCAGAGATAAAGATATATAAGGAGTCCTGGATTTATGCAGAATTAGAATAAATAGTCTTGGAAATTTTTAGAGGTAGAAAAATAAATCAAGTTTGAATTAAATTCAAACTTGCTCCATTTTTGAACCCAACCAAAACAACTCCAAAATGGATGATACTTGACAGGGAGGTATAAGGCATGGTGCATGATTTATTGGCAAAGATTGAACATTAATGGAGAAGGGAGAAATGGCACTTGCATAAAGGAGTAAAAGAAGAGGAAGGAGAAGGTGATGGTGCATGGGGTGATCATGCATGAAACACACAATGCACATGATGAGCATGATGAAATGATGCAATGCAAGAGATGCAACAAACAAAACAAATCACACGCATTTAAACTCGGAGTAGCCGGAAGTCTTCCGAGCGCCGGTCTCGGGCTTACAGGTCAATGCTTTGAAGCAAAGTCTCGAGCGGTCCGAGAGCTGAGCTCTGCCGTGCCAAGAAGCAGCTCGAGGACAAGGAAGGTGAGTAACACCTTATTAAAGTTGTACCTACAGAAAAGGATTTGGTTGCAAGAGAAATGACAAGGATAATCGTGGTACTCAGGCCACTTAACGAGGTGGCGACTTTCAAGGAGGCGGTGTACGCGCCGAACGTAATGCGGCCGTGGAGCGTGGCTGGGCAAGAGAAGCAGGAGGCGCGGTGGCGGAGGTACAGCAAGAGCTCCAAAGCTCGTGGAAAAACAGGAGAGTTAGGAGCGCGACTCAAGACTCGAGAGTCCGAGCTCGATCGCTCTTGAGAGTGCCAAAGCCGCTAAGGCCAAGCCCACAAGGCCCTCCAGAAATTGAGGCGTTGAAGAAAATAGCAATGGTAAGGCAATTTTAATGCAAAGCAAGCATGTGAATGTGAATTACCTATTACTTACCCGACCTCGGAGCTCTCCAGAGCTGCTCGCAGATCTGCCCCAAGCAGGTCCATGCTGCCGCTTTCTGAGGTATGGAGGAGGGAGCTCGACGGAGAAGGTCTTCGTCTCAAGATGCCGAGGCCGACATCCGTGCCTTTAGCGACCAGTGAAGCAGCTGGTCGAGTTCCACAAGGTGGCCGAACAGCCATGAAGGGCCTCATAGTTCGCTGTGGCCCAAGGAAGCCATGCTCGAGCTACTTCGGCCTGGTCGCGGTGGTGGTGGATGCTTGTCCATGGGTAGAAGTCATCAAGCACTCCGCCTTTGATTGAAGGTGCTTGGCGGGCCCTTGCCCATGCTAAGGTGCACTGGGCAAGATGGATGCCGAGAAGCTTGTGACGGACGCGCCACCGCCAGCAAGGAGTATCGCATGCCCGAGATGTATTATAAGGTGTCCTCAAGGGTGCCCGTGATTATTGCGTGAGTGCTCCAAAGATGTAATATTTGTGTACACTCGCATTTTGTTATCCTGCGCGCCAAAACTTTGTCCATATGCGCTAAGCAACGCTTGTTAATTTAAAATATTACCTTCAGGCGGCCGCTTATCAAATCGTAGAGATGGCAAGTCGTCGGTTTCAATTTCCATGCCACGAAAGTGCCGGGTGTTCGGATAAACTTGAGCGCTCTTGTTCCCATTTTTGGGTCCATCTCGGAGGCGCCAACACAACGTAACAAGGCAACTGGACTTATAGTGCTTGAACACTCTCACTTAGCCATAGAATTTATAATTTTAAATTTCGTGAAGCCCCTAGTGTTCGAAGACCGAAGTTCGGGGCGCTTATCCACGCTGGCCGGATTTAAGCCGGTTCTCGCCTAAGCGCATAAGTCTTTAGGGACTCGAAAATCCTCTCTAACAGCGATTGAACTCTCGCCTCATCATGACGGTCCGTTTTAGCTTTCCACCGAGGTGCTCGCTTAGCTCAACTGGGGCACAATCGCAGTGGTTCTCCCAGCGCAACCTTAGCCGATATAACGGAACGTAAGGTACCAAAACATGGGAGCCGGGCAAACCCAACTATTGACCCAAGACATGATTCGGAGCCGATGCATATAATGCTATAAGTTCGGGGTGCCTCACTTGTGAAAGTGTTCGGATTTATCACACCATAATGTGGGGAACTTAAGCCCCTGGTGTATTTAGCCGTACCAAAGTGTACGGATGCAACATGCCATAAATGAACATATGTATAAGAAAGGAATGCAATTATAAGCAAAAAAGCGGTGCATTGTTTATTCAAGAAATACTGCCATGAATGCAGAACGGTGCAAATAGTGCGGTAAGCAAGGGATGGGACTATTAAACATGTCCCCCTCTAGGGGTAGGCTGCGGAATGGTGTATAAAACAGATTTAATGCTCGTAATGGAGACCACCTGGATACTCATCGTAGCCTTTCTCCTTCCCTGGCTATTGCATCGTGAGTTCGGCAGGTCTACTGCCGGACAAGGCCTCTGGTGAACGGAGTCCTGTGGATAAGAAAAAAGAAAAAGGGAAAAAAGGATGACACACTTGGGAGCCCCTGGTGTGGTTAAGCCGCATTCTGGGCCCGTCGTGGTCATGCCCTTCCCCCTATGCCCACGGTATCTCCAGAGCGTAATGATGTACGCCGGCACCGGCCTTGATATTTTGCAAGGGCTGGGTTAGCCGCATCTGCTACGCATGCTCGGACGCGCTGTGGTCTTGTTGTAGGTTACCCGCACGCTTAGCGTTGTTCGGACGCTTAACGGCCGGACTCGAGAATTGCCTTAAGAGGCTGCTCTATACTTCCGCCATGAGAGTCACTGCTGTGTTCCTCCGCTTGGAGGGCGTCAGTTGTTTCCATTGACCGTGATGACTCGAGGGCCTAGCATTTTGAGCTTGAGGTATGCATAGTGCGGCACCGCTGCTGAACTTTGTAATGCGTCCGTCCGAGCAGAGCATGATAGCCGCCATGAACGGAACTATGTCAAGATTAACTCCTCGCGTGGTTATCCGGGATCCGAAGACCACTTCCAGCGGTAATCGAGCTCGTGACAATTGGCCTCTACACCTGGTATGATGCCTTTGAAGGTCGCCTTTGTGGGTTTAATCTTGAGGGTCTATGCCCATCTTGCATGACCGTATCCCCGATAAAGCAGTTCAAAGCCGCCGCAGTCCATCGTGACTCGTGAGGTGAAATCCATCGACGATTGGGTCTAAAACCAATGCGGCGAATCGGTCGTGGGCGGATGCTGGTGGGTGGTCCTTCGATCAAAAGTGATCGGGCAGAGGACCATGGGTTGAACTTCGGGCAACTGCTCCATCACAGATACGCCCCTCGAGTGCACGCCTGGCCCTCTTGGGTATGTGGGTTATGATATCATGTTCACCGTCTGCGACTTGTGGGGGAAACCTTCGCCCTTGTCGGTGTATTAAAGTAGGGGTACCTTAGTACCTCGAACTTGTGCACGGCAATGTAGGCCCCGTGGCAAGGCTTGCCAAGCGCCCGCCAAGACCCTTCACTATTCATATTATCGCCATTCAAGAACAAAGTGTTAACCGAGAAGATAAGGCCCCGCAAGAGAAGCTTGCCGGAAGGACAAGACCCCGCAAGAGGAGCTTGCCGAAGGCCAACCAAGGCACTTTTAGAAAACTTGCCGAGACGCTACAGCAAGGCCCCGGCAAGACCGGCGAAGCGGCAAGCTTGCGGGTGCGATAAGATGAGACCGCAGCAAGGCACTTGCCGCGGGCGGCCACCGCTCACGCTTCACGCCCAAAGACATCCGGACGACGTGTCACCGCAGGATCGCCCCCGTGCACGGGCGGGTAGTCAGTGAAGCCCAGCGGTGCGAGGTGGCAAGTGAAGCCGACAAGGAGGCCATCGGGCGATCGATGGCGCCCCTAATGGTCGCTCGCGACTGCTTACGACCGGACGGGCATTAAATGCCCTTGTCTCGCCGCCACGAGTTAGGTAGGGGAATCGCTGATAGTGGTTGTACCAACCCACGCTTTTACCTTTTACCCTCTCGCTATGCAAGCACCTGCCGGTGACCCCTTTAGGCTATAAAAAGGAGGCCCGTGCGCACGAGAGGAGGTTCGACCATTCGAGATTACAAAGATACCCACGCCCAAGCAAGAACAAATGCAAACACAGCAGCAAGAGGAGTTTTATCTCCGGAGAGCTCCGGCTGGGTAAAACCTCGCGCTTGACCTCGACCCGCTTTTCGCGCCTCCGCCCCGCGCCGATCAAAAGGCCCTGCCCCATAGGTGCTCGCTTCCCACGACATCTTTAGCGCGCTGTAGGGGCGCCGAGGTTGTGCGAACCTCGATCCGTCTTTTGCGCGGCGCTTACATCAACATCTTTCATCGACATGCCACCGAAGAAGAAGCCTTCAAGGTGGCCGCCCGCCCACGCCGATTCCACCGCCGCCGCAAACGGGCAGAGGAATAGACGCCGGAGGAGTGGGTGCCCACGGTGGGACTCACGTCGTCACCAGGTCCAAGGACAAGGCCCCGCAAGCTTCAGCGCCTATACATCCACCGCACTCCTCCCAGGAGGTGAAGATCGACAACGCCATGGTGCTCCTAGCACCGCGCTCGCTATGGAACAAGGCTAAGCCGGCGATCGCGACGCCAAGGACAGCGACGCACGCCAACACGCCGGCACGAAAGCACAAGACGGTCGCTCGGGCGAGATGCTCGCCTTCTAACATTGTTAGAAGTTTGAGCATATCCGCACTCGCCGCCGCCACCGCTGCCTAAGACTCAGAGGAAGCGCCGCCCGAGCCCAACTGCTTAGATTACCTCCGGGCGCCGCATAAGATCGACGATCGAGGGCTATGATTCGTAGCTCATCGGCTTCGCTTAACGGCGACAAGCCCCGCAACCGAGCACATCGGCCCCGCAAGAAGCCCAGCGCAAGCCGACACCGGATAAGACCGCTGGGTGCCACCACCGCTGCACTCCCTGCCCGGCGGCAAGATCGCCGACTCGCCGCCAACATCGACATCGATTTAACCGCATCGTCGACCCACGAGCTCGCCGCGATCAACGCCAAGTTCTCCAGAACGACGATACGAAGACGCCGCATCGTGATCGAAGGCCGGGAAGCGCGACGTCAGCCTGACCAGCGCTTAGGCTCATTGCCGATATGCATGCGCCGGGGAACCAGCGACTTGTCAGACGCGTAGGTTGCCCCGCTCACCCGTGAGCCGCGGCAAGTCCAAAGGCCCAGACCAAGAACTTCAAGCCGACGTGTCCGATAAGTACGATGGTAGGATATATCCGCCGAGTTCCTCCGCCTACACCATCGCAGCAAAGCTGCCGGGGCGCGACGAGAAGATCCTCGCCAATCGCTTCTCACCGGTGCTCAAACCCAACGCCGATCTTGGCTCATGCACTTGCTTGACAACCCATCTCTTCGGGGCTGACCTGTAGCTATCAGTTTGTCGGCGCTTTCACAGCGCCACAAGCCCCATGGCCGGAGAGCGATCTTCATCCGCCGCCTGTAAGAAAGGAGAACCCTCACGCAAGTACATACGGAGATTCAGCCAGTGCAACAGAATATCCTGACGTCCACCCCCGCCAGGTTATCAGCTGCTCCATCGAAACGCAGCGAATCGCAGGATGAGGGAGGAGATGGCGATGTGAAAATCAGAGATGTCGCCGAGCTATATGCTCGCCGACAAGTGTGCACGGGCTGAAGAGGGAGGAAACTCCCCTGAGAGAACGCAGGAGCGTATGATCTCGACAAGGAGGACGCCTCCCAAGAAAGAGGAACCGGAGGTGGAATAATGTAAAGAGGAAAGCTAAGGATGTGCTAGTTGTCGAGCAGTCCGGCAACGGAGGCGACGCCGACAAGGCCAAAGTGGTGACTCCGGCGAGGCTGTGGTGGTCACGACAAGGTGACGGCTCGCAAGCAAGATCTGCAAGATCCATCACACCAAGGGCCATGACCTCCAAGCCTCGCAAGAAGGTTGAGCAGATGGCGAGCTACGTAAAGCTGAGTATGAGCGCCGCGACAAGGAGAAGGCCCAGGAAGGTGGCGGAGGATCCGGCAAGAAGCGTCCCATCCGGGGAGGGCGCTGCGGCAAGGCCATGCAGCGGCAAGGAGACAGACCTCCCCGCGGCCGCGACAAGGATGATGACGAAGATGAAGATGATGAGATGGAGGAAGATGAGACCGATGAGCAGGAGTTCCAGAAGGCAACAGAGGTTTTGTGCGTTGACGGCGGTAAGCTTCTGCACACCTCGCACCGCCAACTCAAACAAAGGTGCGGAGGTAAATGCAGCGTAACCATTAGTCAAATCGCGCGAAGCCCCTCGGCGGTCCAAGACGCCCATCATCTTCGACAGTTGAGGATCACCCCGATCGTGATCATCGCGTCGGGTGCTTGCCGATGTTGGTTTCGCCAACAATCCACAACCTCAAGGTCACGATGATGTTGGTTGATGGCGGGCCGGCCTGAATCTGATCTCTTCCACGGTGCTCAACAAGCCCAGATCCCCGACAATGAGCTCAAGAGATCGGTACCTTTCAAGGAATCAACCCGGAAGGAGCAAGTCAAGGGGAACATCACATCGCCAAGGATATTTGGCGCAAGCTGAACTTCGTGACGTAGAGAGTCACGCTTGATGTTGCTGATTTCCCATCGCCCTTACAATGGGATACTTGGCCGCCCGCCGCCAAGTTTATGGCAGACTCTCACTACACCTACAATGTGCTCAAGATGCCTGGTCCAATAAGTGTTATTTCGTCCATGGCGACAAGAAAGATGCACTTATCTCGCACCGACAAGATCTACCGGGAAGCAGAGCCACAGCGAACGCAAAACCACTTGTCACCGAAGCTCCCCGGGGAAGAAGAAGAAGACCAAGTCCGCAAGAGTAGCTCGATGCCCACTCCTGCAAGCGCACTCTTCGGAGTGCTGCGCTACCGCCAAGGACGCACCATCGAGCTCCACCGCAAGTGCAAAAGGCGAAGACAGCTTGCACCGAGACCAAGAAAGTGGTCGCCAAGGAGGATGGCACCGGTGGTACCTTCACCATCGCTGCCACGCTTGATCCTAAATAGGAAAGCGCCGCTGCTTTCCCTGCGGGCGTATCGTTGATGTGTTTGCATGGCAACCATCCGATATCCCCGTGTCCCGTGAAAGTAATTGAGCACCACCTTGCCGCTCCTGCCCCACGCTGCGGGCCCTGGCCAAGGCAGAGTCGAAGCAAGCGTGGAACGCCAAGAGTTCATTGCGTAAGAGATCAAGAAATTGGAAGCAGAGGTCTGGTCCGAGGAGTACTCCATCCAACGTGGTTAGCCAATCCAAAGAAGTCGTAAGAAGGCTTAACGGGAAGTGGAGGCTTTGTATTGACTTCACCGATGTTAATAAAGCTTGTCCCAAAGATCCATTTCTTGCCGCCAGCATTGACCAGATTGTCGACTCCATGGCGTGATGTGATCCGCTTTCATTCCTTGATGCATACTCAGATATCAATGATCTTCATGGCAGAAGAGGATGAAGAGAAAACCGCATTTATTACTCCATGTGGCACATACTGTTTTGTACGGATGCCTTTCGGACTAAAGAATGCTGGTTCAACATTTGCAAGAGTAGTTAGCCATGCTTTTGAGCCACAGTTGCATAGAAATGTAGAAGCTTACATGGATGACATAGTGGTCAAGAGCAAGGACAAAGAGACTCTGATCCAAGATTTGGACGAGACTTTTACAGAAGAAGATTCAACGGAGTGAAATTGAAGTGCATTTCCCGGGAAGAAGGATGGTTGCTGGCATGGAGATACATGGGGCATATGTGGTCACCACCTTACGCAAGAGCACTTGCCGCAAGGCTTTCGCAAGGTTTCTTCCGCCGACAGCCTCCAGATGCAATCGCACAAGTAACCAAGTGTGAAGCGCAAGGCCCACTCCAAACAGATTCATCAACTAGCTCAAGCCCTCCAAACAATCCTCTATCCTCGCCATTTACGGTCTGGGTTCGACATTCTCGCCCCTTTCCCGAAGCCGCGGGAGCTTCGAGTACTTGTACGTGGCGATCGGCAAGTTCACGGCGGCCGGAGGTGGAAGCAGGAGGAAGAGGCGCTTCTCCCCACGAACTCAGATACGGATCGCCTCGAGTGCTCGCTTATGATGAGCTAGAGCAAGAGCAGCTGCGGCAAGATGACGCGCTGCTCCTCGAGGAAGATCGCCTTCAGTTGTGGAATTAGCTGCTCGCACAAGAAGCTTTGCGCCGCTACCATAGCCGCAGTTAACGCCTGTAAGCTTCGAGAAGGAAAAGATAATGAATTGATATGGCGCTGCTCAAAGAATTATAGCCTTGCCGGACACGCATTTACGTAAAAGCTAAGTTGCCAAACTTTGAGCATAGTCAATTTTAAAATTTTAAGTTATACTCTTGAACGATCGCGTTTTGTATGGAAAACCCAGGCGCTGAGGAATCGACTTCGGGCTGTTATGCCTTTAATTTGTTTCGAGTCCGCCAACAATGAAAGTGTGTCGCAACCAGCCCCGATTAGGTTTCTTGTCGAAGCAACACCGCCGCAAGGTCGCTGATTCCCTGACTCAGCGCCAAGCGCAAGCGTGTTTCCACCGCAAGTTCCCTAAAAGCGAGGGTAAAAACATACAAGGGATGGAACCAAGTAAAGGATATAATATAGCAAGCATCCCCTTTTCATTAAAAAAACATCCCACTCGTGTATACCCATAGAGGGTGAAAAATGAAAGAGAGGATTACAAGTTTTAGATGCGCTAAGGTCAAGGCTTACAGACAAAAAGATAAGTCGCTCAGAATCCCTTTCCTGCCCCTCTTCGTGAGGTAGGTCAAGGAGGCGAAAAGGGCAAAAGGGGCGCTTAGGCGAAGCACAAAAGCGAAGACACCAAGAGAATATCCCGGGCCGCCCGGCTGGACGGTGATGGCGGCGCCGAAGCGGGTTCAAGACGGGCGGCAGACGCCAAGACGCTGCCGAGGGCACTACGCCTCGATTCGATTTGACGGCCTTGTCGCCAACCTCTTCCCCTTCCGCAGCCTCCCCACGCCACCACCCAAAGAGACGCCGGGAGTTCAAGGAGCCGGGCGACACGGATGATGGGGTCACCGGTGACGCGACGAAGGGCGCCGACACCTAGTCGGGCCGCCATCCCGCCGCCCGCTACCCTCATCGCCATCGCCGCTTCTCCTCCTCGCCACTCGCCGAGGGGAGTTCGCCATCGGAGGAGCTGTCCCACGCAGCACTTCGCCCGAGTACCAAGCACCAAGACCTTGACGAGAGGAGATCGCCTCCATTAACTTAAAATGGAGGGTAAACCTCCATCGCTGTGGATACGGGCTAACGCCTTCCACCCACGATCAAGATACATCACATTAGGGGCTGGGAATACAACGCGACTCGCGTGCCGATCCCACGCCCTCATGTGCAATCTCGTTTCCAAGGGTCCAACTCCATCGCGCCGCAGAACGGAGCGGGAAGCCGGAGGCACGACGAGGCGCTCGGCGCAGCTCGACGAAGAACTCGCAGGGTCGCCCCTCGTATGGACCGGGCCGTGGGGATGAACCGCCGGCGGGGCGGAGCTGGCGCCGCCCCATCCGCTTCTTCCCGAAGCGCCGACCTGCCCTCGACCTGCCCACGACGCCTCCCTCTTCCCCTTATGGCTGGCTCGCCACCACGGGCGCGGGATAGGGAGGATGCGCTGGTCGGCGGCGACTCGCCGCCACCGATGAAGGGTTGTGGTTCCCTCTCCATGGCGTAATGAGAGAAAGGGGAGCGGTCCAAGAAAGGAGAAGATGAGAGAGCGGGCTTCAGGCCCCTCCCGCTTCTTCTTAAAGGAGCGGGTGGGGCTCGCCGCCTGGCCAAATGAATCAGGGCACGGGAAGAGCAGGAGTCGTACGACCCTGGATCTGCCAAGCAATGGCCCACTCTCCCGCTTTCCACCGCTCGCACCCCAAGCGCATGGGAGCCGCGTAGGCAGGATGCACCCGAGGCTAACGCTACGCATTTCCGGATTTAAGTATTGCCCACGATCTCTCCCACGACGCCGCGATTCACGCGTGCTGCCACAGAAGACGCGATGGATACGGAGGGATTTGGTTTGGACCCGGCCGCTGCGTTCGCAGCCTGCTTTTTGGGCCTGGCCCAACAAAGACTCGCACCGTATGGCCCAGCCCGGGGTTCTGTCAGTTGTACAAAGTAGGGGTACCTTAGTACCCGAACTTGTGCACGGCAAACACAAATATTCATGGGCAAGGCTTGCCGCATCCGCCAAGACCCTTCACTATTCATATTATTGCCATTCAAGAACAAAGTGTTAACCGAGAAGACAAGGCCCCGCAAGAGAAGCTTGCCGGAAGGACAAGACCCGGCAAGAGGAGCTTGCCGGAAGGCCAACCAAGGCACTTCGAAAACTTGTCGCGACGCTCACAAGGCCCCGGCAAGACCGGGCGAGCGGCAAGCTTGCGGGTGCGACAAGACAGAGACCGCTGTAAGGCACTTGCCGCGCGGTTACCGTCGCGCCCACGCCCAAAGACATCCGGACGACGTGTCGCCGCCAGGATCGCTTCCCGGTGCACGTGGCGGTAGCCGGAAGCCCAGCCGTGCGAGGTGGCAAGTGAAGTCGACAAGGAGGCCATCGTGGCGATCGGTGGCGCCTAACGGCCGCTCGCGACTGCTTATGACCGGACGGCATTAAATGCCCTTGTCCCCGCCGCCGAGTTAGGTAGGGGGCATCATGATAGTGGTTGTACCAACCCGCTTTTTTACCTTTTTACCCTCTCCGCTATGCAGCACTGCACAGCGGTGACCCCTTTAGGCTATAAAAGAAGGCCCGCAAGCACGAGGAGGTTCGACTCATTCGAGATTACAAGATACCCACGCCTCAAGCAAGAACAAATAAAACACAAAGCAGCAGAGAGAGTTTTATCTCTCCGAGAGCTCCGGCCGGGTAAAACCCTCGCGTGCTTGACCTTGATCCGCTTCTTCGCCCGCCTCCCTCGCCGACCAAAAGGGCCCCGCCCATAGGTGCTCGCTTCCCACGACACCCCTCTATTGTTCGCGGTCGGTCTCTTCTCGCTATCGCTATGCAGCCCCTTGTCATTGTTTTCGGCTATTAGCTTGCCTGCCGCTTGAATACCCAACAGTCCCTCGCAGTGATTAGTCAAGCTTTACGGGGTGCCGTGTATCCGCACGAAAGGTCGAGTATTCGGTCCAAATTGACGGACCCGAGTAGTTCTTTTGAATGGCTTTTTCCACGACGGGTTTGGAGCCTCTGAATCCAGCATTGATTGCCGATCCTCGGTATTGTCGCCGCACGCAAAGATTTGTGCTTGTTGCGACGCGACCGCCGCTCGCGGTCCTTGGTATCCGGACCGCCGTAACTTTTGCCGAGGTTGTTGTGCAGGGCTAGCCATTGTCCTCTCCCACGCAGAGAGGGTCATAAGTGATGTGAGGGCTGCCATGGATTTCGACTTTTCCGTCCCTGTCTGCCGCAAGCCACTCATCGCGGATGTTATGTTTGAAGGCCATGAGGCCCTCAGCATCCGGACAAATCGGCGATTTGATTTTTCTTAGTTAAGAACCGTGTCTGTAATTGTCCGCCGATTCGCCTAGTCTGCTGAATTATATGGCTTAGGTCGCCGGGCCGTCGGTGGTCGCACATACGCGTCTCGGAAGTTATCAAGGAATGCGGCTTCCGTGTCCTCCCAACACCCAATTGATTCTGCCGCAAGCTGTTAAGCCAATGCCGAGCTGGTCCTTTAAGCTTGAGTGGGAGGTATTTGATGGCGTGAAGATCATCACCGCGGGCCATGTGGATATGAAGGAGATAGTCTTTGATCCAAATAGCGGGGTCTGTTGTGCCATCATAGGATTCAATATTCACGCGTTTAAATCCTTCGGGGATTTGATGATCCATTACTTCATCTGTGAAGCATAGTGGGTGTCTTGGCGCCTCAGATTGGGCTATATACAGCGTAGCTCAAACGAGCTTTGTTCATCAGTGTTCGCCCGGCCGGACTTGCTGTGTCCGGCGCAACGGTTGTCGTCGTGTGTCATGGGGCGCCCACGCTATCCGTAGATCGATCTTGATTGTCTTGCCTTATCCTCCAATATATCTCGCAAGTCTGGAGCGTTCCCCTGTGGCTTTGTGCTTTTCGAGCGATGCCGGGGTACGGTTTTAGTGGAGGGCCTAGAGGCCTCTCTGTCGCGGCCACGGGTGGTCGGTCACCAGACAGCGCTGGTGATGCAGTTTATATGCCTCCTCCTCTAATCGAGGGAGTAGCTTGCGTTGGGGTAGCTTTTGAGGGGCGCTCGAGTTCATGCTCTTCGCCGCAAGGACTTCACCCATCCGTCGGCTAGCGATCTTGATCAGCTCTAAGTTGTTGCTGCTTTTCTTGAGGCTGCTTGCCGTGGCCATAAGCCCGCGCTTAAAACGCCTTGTTCGATGGGGATCCTCAGCACGACATTTAATTCGTCGCCGAGGCTTGCCTCATCTCCGAGGGAGGCATGTAATTATCATCCTCTACCTCTTCGCTCACCGCTCTCTCATGAGGGCTGGCTTCTCCGCCCTCCCGTCTTGAATCTTGCCGAGAGGGTTGTCTTCGCACCGTCTGCGGGGTGTTATTATCTCCATTGCCGGAATCTCCATTCTTGCTTGTGGTGGATTTAGAGCGGCGCTTGGACGCCGCGCTAGGCTATTTCTTGGAGGGTCTTCCTCCGCTCCCTCGCCATTCCCATCCTTTGGGATATCCACCATGTATATGTCATATGACGAGGTGGCTTTCCAAAGCCCAAGAGGGCGCTGGTTCTTGGTCGCCTCCCGGCATCGCTGTCCATACCGTCGATGTCTTTAGAGTCGAAGTCTAGCATGTCGGTTAGATCATCGACAGTGGCTACTAAGTGGCTGGTGGGTGGTCTTTGAATTTCTTCGTCGTCCGCATCCCAACCATCCTCGACCGCAGCTCGCCGTGGCTCTCCGATAACGAGAGATACTTTAGCTAATCTGTGGACGCCGCCAAAAGGTGAGTGTTGAAAGATGTCCGCAGCGGTGAACTCCATGATCGGGCGCCCAACCGGATTCGATTTGTAGGGGCGCGAGGGGTTCGGAGTCCGCGAGGAGTCCCGCACCTCAGAGTCACGAGCTTCACAAGGACAAGGTCGGATTCGCCCATCTCCGTAGAGGTTGTAGCCCCGAGGCGCGGTTCAGCCACCCGCCCTCGACTGCGCAGTCGGCGCCCGAATTAAGGGTCGGAGCGAGACTCATGTGCAGCCTCCTGTGGCACTATCCGCAGCAGAGCTAAATCATGCCCATCGTGTGATCTTGGCGCGCGCTTTGGCAGGGGCTTGAATCCATCAAAGAACAAGTCTCCGCGATGTCGGCCGTGAAGTTCGGATTTCCAACTGACCGACGCCGAGGCGTAGCTTTCGATCTGCTCCAGATGGCTGCTTAATTGGCCGCAGATGCAAAGCCGCTTATCTTTAAGATCTGTCCGGGAGAAAAGTCTCACCTCGATCGTGGTCGTTGTTGTTGACGATCAAAGGATCCATCGAGCCTATCGGTGACGACACATAGGAACTCTCAATGCAATGTCGGTGTCAAAACCAGCGGATCTCGGGTAGGGGGACCCGAACTGTGCGTCTAGGCGGATGGTAACAGGAGACAAGGGACACGATATTTTTACCCAGGTTCGGGCCCTCTCGATGGAGGTAAAACCCTACTCCTGCTTGATTGATATTGATGATATGGGTAGTACAAGAGTGGATCTACCACGAGATCAAGGAGGCTAAACCCTAGAATCTAGCCTATGGTATGATTGTTGTTCTGTCCTATGGACTAAAACCCTCCAGTTTATATAGACACCGGAGAGGGCTAGGGTTACACAGAGTCGGTTACAATGGTAGGAGATCTACATATCCGTATCGCCAAGCTTGCCTTCCATGCCAAGGAAAGTCCCATCCGGACACGGGACGAAGTCTTCAATCTTGTATCTTCATAGTCTTGGAGTCGGGCCGATGATGATAGTTCGGCTATCCGGACACCCCCTAGTCCAGGACTCCCTCAGTCAGCCTAACGCTCGTGGACACCCTATCGTCGGAAGAATAGTTGAAGTTTGGCAGGCCCATGGTGGACAGTTGTGCCGCAAGCCTTTCCAGGACATCAACAAGGCGCTCAGTCCAAATTTTCACGCGTTTCTCTTAGTCGTTGCAGGTGGCGGCGGCGCTCTCGAGCAGCTCCTTCTTGTTCTGGAGGTCTTTGGACAGGGTCTTCTCGTGAGCCCTGCTGCTCTCAAGGGACTCCTTCAGCATGGTCAGCTTCAACCTCAGATCGGCAATGGATTCAGTGGTAGAGGAGAGTTTCTTGGTCTTTTAGGATATAGCAGTTTGCATCTCCGCCAAGTCATGGATAACTTTCTCTCTGTTATCCTTGAGCGTCAAGATCTCCTTGTCGTGATCCTCCAGATCCACCTCCATCTTCTTCACCTTGTCAGCCAGCTCGTTCTTGGCGGCCTCTACAGGTTCAATGGCATTAATGGCTTCCTTCAGCTTGCCGGTGTGGTCCGAGACCAGAGCGTCAAGTGCTTCTTTGTACTTCTGCTCCAGCTCTTGGGTCCGCTGCGCGACAAGCTTTTCAGTTTCTTCATCCTTGCCGTGGAGCTTGGCGGAGAGCGCTTCCTTGCAAGTGGCAAGGTCCTCTTCATGAGCATCAATCCCGACACGGTGTTCCGTTAGGCAAGCCTTTTCTGCAGCAGCCTGTTGAGCGGCCTCTTCCTATGCCTTCTTGACGTCGGTTTGCTTCAAGAGGAGCTCGTCCCAATGTTGGCTCAGCTGCTCCCAGCCAGTCCTCAGCTCTTGCCAAGCCTCAGCATACCAACCCTGCATTTGCTCGATGCGACTCTACAAATCTGCCTCTGCTGCTTCGACAACTGTTGCCCTGGAGTCCAACGTCTCCTTTAGAGTGTGGTGAAGCGCCCAAAGCTTCTGGGAGTTATCGCTGATGGCCTGGAGGAGTTGCTCTTCTTCGGATCCACCGTTGCTGGCGCGTGGCTTGTCAATGATCTTGAGCCAGGCCGCAACAGTGACTTCCTCGTCGAAAGTCACTCCTTCAATTGGCGCTCTATTGCTTGCCGTCCCTGGGATGTTGACAAACAGGTTGTCGCCCACTTTCAGGTATCTGCTTGAGGGGGGGACCTTAGATGTTGACGGTTCATCCTCGACAACCGCCTCAACGGCAACTAGGGGCTCCGGGATCGGTCTAGTTCCAGCCGCTCCTGCAGCAGGAATGCTGTCAGTATGGTCGCCGATCTCCTTGCCGGCCCCTCCAATGGACCCCTTGGCGGCTTCTTCATGCACATCCTTGGCGGCCTCATCAGCAGCAATTCTGGCGGCTTCGGCGGCAGCATCCTTGGCGGTCTCCTTGATGATGACATTGGCATCCATGTGTTCCTCCAAAGGGAAATCTGAAAGCCAAGGAGGAGAATCGAGATGAGACCAAAGATGAAGTTCAAGAAAGAAAGAACAGAGAGAAAGATCATACAGGAAGAATGACAAGTGACCAAAAGCAAGTGGCTTACCCGTGACAAGCTGTTGGGAGGTTGTTCCCTCCCCGGCAACATTTGTTGCCGGTGTAGGACTGTCGGCGCCCGTACTTGCCAACTGTTCCTCCACGCAAGTGGGCTCATCAGTGGGAGCCCTTGCTGGGGATCCATCCCTGAGTAGTGTGGTTGACAGAGGCGGCACATCAGGGGGTGGCCCTCCTTGCTGCCATTTTTCTCCTGCAAGCTCGGCGATGTCAGCAGTGAAGATGTACACCCCAACATCCGCCAGTAGGAATGAGTAGTGGACTCACTGTGGCACCCCGCTCTGCTTGGAGCAGGGGGCCTTCGCACGTCAGCCCAGGATAACACCTGATGCACGACAGGTCCATGATACAACATTCCAGGTACAAGAATATTCATCAAATACATGGGTATATGGTTACATCATTGATGAATACAATTATCTGACATAGCACTACGGCTATACAGATGGCAACGGAAGTCTATTTAAATGGTGGCGGAAGTCTTGGTTTGGCAGCGTCTCACTCTGGCTGGGCTACATAACTCACAAGACTGGCAAGATTACGGCCTAGCACGACGGAACAAGCGAATAATCTAGGAATGCCCTACAAAACTGGCATGATACGCCAGGTCAGTATATTGAATGTACTTGCAAGACAACCAAATATATAGCATCCAAATGAACAGATGAAGAAGCAAGAACCAAGCATATGCAACAGTCTACTTTAGAACAACTTCTAAATAGAGCATGATATTAACTAGACTCATAAATCAAACTAAGCTTGAACAACATCATAGCATCTACTAGCATGGCAATAACAGGACATATAAAACTTACTTCTAACATAGCAACAACAAGGATAGCATATCAAAACGTGGCATGGCATCATGAAACTATGCTGAAAATAAACTACCAGTTACCTCCCGTGAAGACATATTGTATCAACCTTATGCAACAATGACTTACTCTGCCACGGCTCCTCGGAGCAAACTCATGACTTACTGAGACCTCGTCTCGTGATCATATAACCTCATCGTCATGACTTCTCACGATTATCCCATAGTACAAGTTACCACATTAGTTATCACATAAGTTATTAGTAGATTTATCCTCCATTTCGATCAAGAACTGATAGTGTGACCAACTACACACTGTGTTAATGATCGAGGATGCAACTGTCGATAGATTTAAAACACACACTCTGCAGAGGTAGCGCACGGTACCCACACCACAGAACCCATGGCCTCACACTCCCATTTGGGTGGACCAACGGCATTCCAACAAAACCGATCTACTGCCACTCTCCCGGCAACTCCGACCAACTCCCCTTTGGGATAAGTCATGGGTGGCCCTGTGCCTACCAAAGGCACCAACGGTCACCGTCGTGGAAAAACAAAAACGGTCCCAAACGGGGACATGTGCACATAACCAAACTCGGGCTCACAAGGCTTATGTTCGCCTACCTGATCAGGATAGCGCGCGCCCATAACCTTCCCTATTTGGAGGCACCGGCGAGAGGCATGACAATAGACCCAGCTAGGACCTCCCATAAAGGTAAACGTGGTTGCACTTGAGAAAGCTTTATTTGGTGGCACTATGACTCGATCCCATCGATGACGGAGGAGGTTTATTATTAAGTCATGTTCTTAACTTCTCCACAATCATCAACATTATGAGCATATTTAACAAGGATGCAACAATGAGCATGCAACATACAAATGCATTACCAAATATCAAGCTACTCAAGTGAACAATTTTAGCATAAGAAATAATGACAGTACCGGGTACTAGCTTATCATCATAGCATCAATACTACTGTGAAACTAACCAAAACACAGGTAAGATACTATCAACAACAATTTAACTAGCATGGCAAAAGCTATCGTGAAAGGTAAACATGACGTGGCTAGCAGCACAACTAAATAACGGGAGACGAAACAGACAAAAACTACTGCAACTAAGCACACACACACGAGGTACCAGCAAAGTCAACATGCAAGTTCGGGGCTCATGATAAGAGGTTGGCTTGCCTGGGGGAAGGAATACTCTGGGAATGAGTGCAATCACTTCTCGAAAAAATTTGCCGGAGGGGGGGTTCGCTCTCATTGGGGCTGAATTAGGGCAAGGGAAAAATGGGCATTTTTAGAATGTGCAAACATAAAGAAAATAGTCCTATCGAAAAGAGCTTGATGAACAGAGAACGTGAGCATTCGAATCAGCTCAATCGGAGTTACGGTTGCAAAGTTGTGGCCGTTCACTTTTGAGGAAGAAAATGCTTAAACAGTGAATGTTCACAATATAAGCATTTCGGCAGGCGAGGCTGAAAAACAGAAAACACGCTTGAGAAAATACGTTTGCAGAGAATAGAAAGCGTATTTTCAGGCAATATGTTTTCCGTCACAGAAAACGCACTACTGTGAATACGTCTTCGAAGAAACGACACCACACTTCGGGATACATCTCCATTTATGCTGATTGGGCATCCCTTTGGCCAATGACAAGCAGGGCCCGCACATGCGTGGGGCCCATCACTTATCCACACTGGCAGGACCATGTCAATGCGCCTAGGTCGCTGCCAGGTGGGGCCCACGGCGGCTCCTCTCTCTCCCGCCTGGTCCTTCTTCTCCATAGCGACAAAGGCAGGGAGGGACGCTGCGGTGGTCATCGGAGCTGGCGACTGGCGGCACGGGAGGGTCGGGAAATGCACGCAAGAGCTCCGCCACTCCATGCAGCACCCGTGGATGGATTCGGTGGAGCTTGGGGCGGGCTGCAGCGCCGGAGCCATGGAGGACCACGGCGGCAGAAGAGCTTCGGTGGGGAGTCGCGCTGGCCAGCCTCCCTCGCCGGTTGGGGGTGGCTACGGCTCCAAAGGATGAAGGGGAATGGCTAGGGACCAGAGAAGAGCGAGGGGGAAAGGCCATAGCCGGAGATGGCAGAGGGGAATCGACGGCGACCATTCGGCCATGGTAGGCACTGGAGGTGCTCCGAGGCTCCGGCAGGCTACTGGAGGGCTGCGGGGGATGAGGGAGAGACCAGGGACACGCTTAAATAGGTGCAGGGAAGACTCAAGAAGGGGGGCGAGGTGGCACTCAGCTGGCGATGTGTCCGTGCTCTAGCGACGGGCACACGCGACTAAGTCTCACAGCAAGCGGCGGGAAGACGACGAGGGGGACGCGGACGAGCGCCAGGGTTCATGGAGTCGAGCTGTGCTTGGAGACAAGAGGAGGAAATGGACAGGGGCGAGGAAGAAGACGACGGCCACGGAAGCACTGTTTGGTCATTGGCATGGCTCGCTGGAGAAGAAAACGGAGGGGGGAAGGGGTCCAGGCGCACGACGACGTTGATGCTGAGCTGTTTGACAAGCTGAGACAAGCCAGAGCCAGCCGGAGCCGCTCTGCTCAGGCCAATAGTGCGTAGACCGCCGTTTTGGGCGGCTTCACTCGTGATCACCATAGGCACTGCACGCTCTGCCCTCCTACTTAATGCCAAACCTTGTCATCAGTGGAGTCCTCCCAAGAGTCATTAAAACTGACGTGATGGCACGGGCAGAAGTGTAGGGAGCAGAGGGAAACAGGCTCGACAAGTTTGCTGTTGCAAACTTGGCCACATCTTGGTGAGCAACATAGTGAGCTTAAGGACTAAACTTGCTGTCTGGGAGGCTTAGGGTAGCAAGGACTATGGTCCTGGCAAATTCGAGGGGATTTGGGCAAGTATTTAACATAGCTGTAGTACAACTGTCAAATATGGCCCAGAAAACAAATGAGGAAGAAGCACTCACAAGGAATGTTAGATTGAGTTACCACTTGGCAAATCTCCATGATTAGCTCATATGTAGATGCTGCAAAAAGATCATACCAAATGGACTAGCCAAAGTGGTACTTGTTTCACAAGCATCACTTCTAACCAGAAACTTGGGAAAATCTAGGAAAATATTGGCTATATAAAATGAGCCAAACTCTTGTGTAGGTGGGTTATATTGATAGGAGGAGGCTTGGAAATATTTTCAGCCATAATGGAGCAAGATAAAATATACTTGCTCATGTGCTCACATAGTTCAATGAAATGACCCGAATTTGGGTGAAGGCTAGTGATTCGGAATACTTGAGAGGGTGGCAAAGTTTTATCCAATTTGGAAACTCTATGAAGGTACTTCCTTCACAAAGTTGAAATCTGGTCAGAAACTTTCAAAAACTACACAAGGAGCTTGGATGAAGGTTTTGAGCTCATCTTTGGTATCCATGGGTGATTTATCAATGTTAATCACCCTGCCAAATTGCAGCTCAAATGGAATTAGGAATAAAGCGACACGGGAGGGTCGGGCGACACACGTAGGAGCTCCGCCACTCCAAGCCGCACCCGTGGATGGATTCAGAGGAGCTTGGGCGGCCTGCAGTGCCGCAGTCATGGAGGACCGCGGCGGCAGAAGAGCTTCAGCGAGGAGTCGCGTTGGCCGGGCTCCCTCGCCAGAGTTGGGGGTGGCTGCGGCTCCAAGGAATGAAGGGGAATGGCTAGGGAGCAGAGGAGAGCAAGGGAGAAAGGCCATGGCCGGAGATGGCAGAGGGGAATCGACGGCAACCATTCACCCATGGTTTGGGCTGGAGGAGCTCCGGGGCTCCGGGAGGCTACTCGAGGGCTACGAGGGATGAGGGAGAGACAGGGGACACGCTTAAATAGGCACAGGGAAGACTCGAGAAGGGGGGGGGGGCGAGGTGGCACTCGGCTGGCGACATGTCCGTGCTCCGGCGATGGGCACACGCGGCCAAGGCTCACGGGAACAGTGGGAAGACAACGAGGGGGACGCGAACGAGCGCCAGGGGTCACGGAGTCAAGCTACGCTCGGAGACGAGAGGAGGAAATGGATAGGGGCGAGGAAGAAGATGATGGCCACGAAAGCACTGTTTGGTCGTTGGCATGGCTCGCCGGAGCAGAAAACAAAGGCGGAAAGGAGTCCAGGCGCACGGCAACGATGATGCTGAGCTGTTTGACAAGCTGAGACGAGCCAGAGCTAGCCGGAGCTGCTCTGCTAAGGCCAACAGTGTGCAGACCACCGTTTTGGCCGGCTTCACTCGTGATCACCATGGGCACTACACGCTCTGCCCTTCTACTTAGTGCCAAACCTTGTCAGCAGTGGAGTCCTTCCAAGGCTCATTAAAGCTGAGGTGATGGCACATGCAAAAGTGTAGGGAGCAGAGGGAAACAGGCTCTAGAAGTTTGCTGTTGCAAACTTGGCCACATCTTGGTGATCAACACAGTGAGCTTAAGGACTAAACTTGATATCTGGGAGGCTTAGGGTAGCAAGGACTACGGTCCTAGGAAGTTGGAGGGGATTTGGGCAAGTATTTAACATAGCTGTAGTACAACTGTCAAATATGGCCCGGAAAACAAATGAGGAATAAGCACTCACTAGGTGTGTTAGATTGAGTTACCACTTGGCAAATCTCCATGATTTGGTCATATGTAGATGCTGCAAAAAGATCATACCAAATGGACTTGCTAAAGTGGTACTTGTTTCACAAGCATTACTTCTGACCAAAAACTTGGGAGGAAAATCTAGGAAAATATTGGCTTCATGAAATGAGCCAAACTCTTATGTAGGTGGGTTATATTGATAGAAGAAGGCTTGGAAATATGTTCAGCCATAATGGAGCAAGATAAAATATACTTGCTTCACAAACTGAAAATTTGGACAGAAAACAAGAATTGCTCCTTTGCTCACATAGTTCAATGAAATGAGCTGAATTTGGGTGAAGGTTAGTGATTTGGAATACTTGAGAGGATGGCAAAGTTTCATCACATTTCGAAAGTCTATGAAGGTACTTCATAGACAATGTTGAAATCTGGTCAGGAACTTTGAAAAATTGCACAAGGAGCTAGGATGAAGGGATTGAGCTCATATTAGGTATCCATGGGTGATTTATCTATGTTAATCACCCTGCCAAATTGCAGCTCAAATGGAATTAGGAATAAAGCACTTCCTTTGCAAAATTTTAGAGAAGGCAGAAACTTGCATTGGATCATGTGCCCAATTTTTGATCTGTGGAACATGAGATAAGGATGGAACTAGTGATTATATAGCAAGGACAAGCTCCACAATTTATGTGGGAATTTTCTCTGCTATAAAAATAGTAGTTCCTTTAGAAAGTGGCAGAACTGCAATATTGGCATAAAATAAGAAAAGGCAATTTTCCTTTTTTAATTATGGCCAATATCCTTGCCAGAGCTTGGAGTAGGTATAAATATCAACTCCGCCAATTCACATGAATTTAGGAGAGGGCTAGCTATGCCTTGGGATTTTATTCCTCGAAAGGCAAGAAAAGGAATAAATCACAATTCAAAAATATTGCATTGGACTTGGCAATATTTTTGCATATCCAAGTTTTAGAAAGATAGGAGGGTCTCTGGGAACAGATGGGATGATAAACTGATCAAGGAAAAGGATGACTCCTTTGTAATCACAAAGGTCATATTTAAATTCCAACAAATTTGGAATTAGGGTCTGAGAGGGTTTGAGATGATGCAAATGAGGTCTTGTCCACCGACAAAGACATGAGCAAGGTTTTGAAAGGTTGGAAATGACAAGAAGTCTCAGAGTCATCCAGCAAAACTCAGTGGAAAGATTTTGAAAATGAGTGCCAGGAAGGAATAAGAGCACAAAATTGATAACCCAATTTTGGGGATGTTACAACTCCTCCCCCTTAAAAAGAATCTCGTCCTCGAGATTCCTAGGGTTACAGCACAATTGAAAAGATAACCACTCCGGGGAAAAACCTCTGGGTTACTCTTAACCCTTTGGTCAAATTCGAACGAGTTGGGAGCACCGATAATTGGTACACCCCGAGAGGGATAAGGCAAACATGGTTATATCCACGGCTAGGGGTACTTGAGATCAAACTCTTGAAAAATTGCTAGATGCACCCCAGGGAATAGTGGTTTCACTTGCTGATACGTGGGTCCAGGGCCCACTGGCCGCCTCCTTCTTCTACCTCTGGCTTGCTTCTTCTCCTATGCTGCTGCTACGCGTGTGGCTTGGCGCAACGCATATCTAGCTACTAGGGCTATGAGGACCCTAGTGTCGTAGTGCGCGGCGTGCACGACGCCGGTGCAACGAGCACTCACGTCGCGGGCCAGCACCATGTTGGCACTGCTCGCGGATTCGCCACCTGCAAGCCGGTGATCGGGCAATGAGCGATTTTCCTGGACCTCTCTCACCGTACACTGGGGTTGGGCTATAAAAACGGTAGCGCGACTCACTTCCACCACACAAACAAAATGCCGCTCTACTACCTCTTTGGTCTAGAAGGTATCGAGCCGAGCTCCTTCGGCGACACTGTGTTCCTGGTGGCGCTGCAGTGGTTACTAGCTGCACTGCTGGGCATGCTGATCGGCTCGTCGTTCCTCCTGGTGATACTCATCAGGAACGAGCAGGCTCGAGGCAGTGCGCGACTGGGTGCGGTGGCTCGAGGTGTGGAAGAAGATGGTGCATGGCGTGGTCCTCTGCCATGCTTGATTCTCCGTCGCTTCGCGCCGGCGGAGTAATCGGGTGTTGTGGTGGAGCCGTGATGGCGACTTACGGACGCCACACAAGGCAGTGACGGTGGTGGTGATAGGGTTCAGATGTGGGTGAGGTGGCTGCGCCAGCTCAGGAGTAACACTAGGGCACGGGAAAAATTTCACGGATTGCTCCACAAAATGTAGGTGTCGAGGTAGAATCGGAGTTGAAATCTGTATCGACGTAGATGTACTGGATCGAGTGAAATAAAGCTGGCAGCGTTTCTCCGGAACGAAATTGGGTTAACGAAAAATAATTAGGGGCAGGAAATGGCCAAATGAAAATGCCTGCTCGAGGTTCTGGGTTTGAAAATATGGCACACGGGGTATGCACATATAGGGATGTGACTTTGCATTTCCCGAGTACTGCGCAAATTTATTCGTGGGTGAACCAGGGCTGCGTGCAGGATGCAATGCAGTCTAAGCTAACAACAGACAGATGCAACTTACATGCAACAGAAAAACACCAGACAAATCACACTAAGGCGTTTTAATGCTAGTGGGTATATGTACTCCTGGCATACATATACCTACACCAGTGCGCATTTTATTACAGACTCAGGACGAGTCAAGGTTGTTTTTAGTGTATGTGCTCTACTGATTAAAATCTTGTTAGCAACACATTGCCAGCCCTATCAAACATTTATGTTTGACAGAGAGACAAACAAAAACAAAAATGAAAACACAAGCATGAAAAGATACATAGAACACAGCATACGGATTGCAAAAGTATCAGCATATAACAAGCACGAATGCGCTACGCGCTAAATTAAATTACTCACTCCAGGATACATGGTTCTATCCTCATATCGAGGATGAACCGACAGACCGACCTACTTGCAGAAACCACTGACTGCATGACTGAGGTCATGCAGAACAGTGGCCTTGCTAGGGCTCTCATTGGGGACGAAGACTGAGCCAACCTCCATCTTCATCGTCCGACACTACTATAGGTTGGGGTTCTTCTGCTGGAGGTGTGGCTAAAATTGATCCAAGCAGATGCTGCTGGTGGATCCGGTAAAGAGCCTTGTCGAGGGTGCTGATGTTTGGCTTAGGGCACAACACAGGCTGAGAGGGTTGCACCGGTACAGATGGCATTGGGCAAATGGCTTGAGATACAAATTTACGAGCCTCACGATAAGCTTCCCCAACAACTCATACCGCATCGTTGTCGAGGGTTCTAAACTCGGCAAGCATCTTTGAGATCATCATCCCTTGGGCAGTGATATATTGCACCAGGCGAGCGATTGCAGGGTCATCTCCTTGGTTAGCGGGAGAAGGCTGAATTCCTGCTTCTGCCACAGTGGGAAAAAAGCAGAACTCCCGCCTTTGTGCCACCTGCGGAAACTTGGTTCAGAGGTATAGGATAGCCTCCACAACAGCGGCCTAAATGGCTAAATCAGTGGTAGCCATGGCCCTACCCTAAAAAACCAAAGACTGGCCATCTACTGCGAGACCTGGGCCAATGTGCACTCTTGCATCATAGCGGTGAAGATGAGGGACCGGTGTCGATTGGAACACCAGGTAATCAGGGCTAGCATTACAGCCAAAGGCTTTGGTGAGCATCTTGGTAAGAAGGGGTGGAAAGCTAGTATGGTTGACGGCACAAGTGCAGGTGTAAAACTTGGGAGCTTTGAAGGTGCTAGTCATGGATGGAGTGTTACTAGCTAGGCTTCTCTGCAGGGACATGGCTGACTGAGGGGTGAGTGATACGGCTAGCGGAAAGGGGATTTTATAGGAAGCTATGTGGGACAGGCCCGCATGGTGTGGCCCCCTTTCCCTTAATGGCGAAGGGTAAGCGGTGCGGCCAACCAGAAAGGATAGGGTTGCTATTCGTTCAACGGATAACTAGGCGGGACAGCGGGGTGAGGACGTGTCGGTCCTTACTGCGCCGCTTGTTGATTAACAGTGGCCATGCCGGATGCTAGGGATGCGTCAAATCCCTTAGGGTCATTATAGGTTGACAGTAACGTGATCTAATGCTAGGATAACCTATGCCAGCTTGGCTGCTCTGATACCATCTCCTGTGGCACCCCTCTCCGCTTGGAGCAGGGGGCCTTCGCACGTCATCCCAGGGTAACACGTGATGCACGATAGGTCCATGATACAGCATTCGAGGTACAAGAATATTCATCAAATACATAGGTATATGGTTACATCATTGATGAATACAATTATATGGCAGAGCACTACGGCGATACAGATGGCAGCGGAAGTCTATTTAAATGGCGGCAGAACTCTTGGTTTGGCAGTGTCTCACTCTAGCTGGGCTCCATAACTCACAGGACTGGCAAGATTACGGCCTAGCACGACAGAACAAGCGAATAATCTAGGCATGCCCTACAAAACTGGCATGATATGCCAAGTCAGTACATCAGATGTACTTGCAAGACAACCAAATACATAGCATCCAAACGAACAGATGACAAATCAAGAACAAGGCATATGCAACAGTCTACTTTAGCACAACTTTTAAACATAGCATGATATTAACTAGACTCATAAATCAAACTAAGCATGAACAACATCATAGCATCTACTAGCATGGCAATAACATGGCATATCAAACTTACCTCTAACATAGCAACAACAAGGATAGCATATCAAAACGTGGCATGGCATCATGAAACTATGCTAAAAATAAACTACCAGTTTCCTCCTGTGAAGACATATTGTATCAACCTTATGTGTCAGGACCCCGACTCAAAGCCACACCAATCTAGCATGTAACACCTCTTATCACTTTGCGGCCTCATGCACGGTATTCCCACGGGTGTCGCCTTACCTTGCCTGGGACCGTTTACGCCTTTTGGCTCACGTATATGATAGTGTCGCTAGCATCCATATGACAAGGAACCCGGGCTGACATGGCTAGTCGTGAACCAAAAGTGGCACTAACTTACACGGACAGACATACATGACCCAGCAACAAACGTGTCGGTCATCAGCGAGTGAATCCGGGCTGTAGCAACTGGGCTAGCAGGACTCCGGTAAACACCGCATGACATTTCCCCGAAGGGACAGACACAGAAACGAGGAAGGACACATGCCGGCCAGCCTAAGTGTTCCGGAGCAGTAGCAAGCTACCAAGGCTCGGTGGAAGCACTAGGAGACATTTCCCGGTAAGAGAGGCTACCAAGGATAAACAACTACATAGTCAGATCCCACACATACCAAACATTTCAATAACATACAATATGCTCGATATGTGCAAATACAACATGGCATCACAACATGACTCTACAACTCAAGTATTTTATTCAATAGGCTCCGAGGAGCGAGATATTACAAACATGGGTCTCTTGACCCAGCATTCAGAGCATACAAGTCAAAACACAAGCGGAAGCTTAACATGTCTGAGTACAGACATCTACAAATGAAAAAGGCTGAGAAGCCTGACTATCTACCAGATCCTGCCGAGGGCACAAGATCGTAGCTGAGGTATCAAGCTAAACGTCGAAGTCCACGCGGAACTACTAGTGAGACGGAAGTCTCTCTGCAAAACGTAAAATAGGCAAACATGAGTACAAATGTACCCAGCAAGGCTTACATCAGATCTAACTACATATGCATCATTATCAACAAAGGGATGGTGGGGTTTAACGGTAGCAAGCCAGCTTTGACTCGGTGGCTATCCTGAACTATGACTGCAAGTAACTCTTTTTAGGTGGCGCACACGAGTCCACATATTCACCATATCAATACACCACTATGGATCCTCTCCCGTCTCCCTACGAGAACGCCATCTATAGCACTCACGCTTATCTTGCGTATTTTAGAGTATCCACTTCACTTGTCTATGAGCTGTATAGGCAACCCAGAGGTCCGTTACCACGGACGCGGCTATTCGAATAGATGATGTTAACACTGCAGGGGTGTACTTCTTCACACACGCTCTCGCCACTTACCGCCATGTACACGTCATGTATCTCGGCAACCTTCAAGCAGAAGCCTGGCGAGGGTGTCGACCACGGCCTACCTAAACACTCAAGTCTCTAGTCCAGGTTTATCGCCTATTCAGGTTCCATCCGTAGGGAGTCCGGCCAAAGTTTCCACATACGGCCCCAAACAATGTGAGCAGGGTTCCCGAGACACCAAACGGGCGCCCGGTACACCGTGCCATGTGCCTACCGCATCACAGCCCACCCCTCGGGTCAGCGCTGCCCACGGCCTCCAGCATACTACAAACACCAAAAACTACTTGCAACTCCTGGACAGAGGACAAGGGTGATTAAGAAGCCGAGAGGGTCAATTAAGGATCCCAATGAGTGGTAGTAGTAGTTCATGGATCACAAACACATAACTCAGTTCTTGAGGACGGCTTCAATGAGACAACCCAACATGTACTCCTGCATGGCCTCACACCGCTACCTTTACCAAACCGTGTTCACACACTTAGCTCACACACAGTAGGACATGTTTACACACCTCCGATTCATCCCCGATGAATCAGACCTGACACAAATCTAAGCATAGCAGGCATGACAACAAGCATGAATGAGTAGGCACATCAGGGCTCAAACAACTCCTACTCATGCTAGTGGGTTTCATCTATTTACTGTGGCAATGACAGGTCATGCAGAGGATAAAGGGGTTCAGCTACCGCAGCAAGTAGAGATGAATCGTTGTTGTCCTAATGCAGTAAAAGAGAGCAGGAGCGAGAGAGTAGGATTGTATCGGAATGAACAAGGGGGTTTTGCTTGCCTGGCACTTCTGAAGATAGTATAGCTCTTCATCGGTGTCATCGATCTCATCGTTGGTATCACGTCAATCGAGAGGGGACAAATACCGGCAACACAGAAGGGAACACAATCAATGCAATGCACAATATGATGCATGATCATGACATGGAAAAATGAGTGTGTTGGGTTAATGCAACTATAATCAGATGGGTTTGAGTTACTTTGAACCCAAGGTTCAAGTTCGAATTGAAACTATGACTTAATAAAGTGCATTATGATGTTTTGATATAAACAGCAGGTTTAAGTTGCTTAAACATGTATGAAACAGTGCAGATGGATAGATTGGATTTTTCTGATCATTTTTCATATATAACTGATTTCATTTGGAGTTACGATTGAATTTCTATGATTTTTAGAAGTTTAGATCATTTTTTGAAATTTATAAATCATTTCTGATTTATTTTAATTCCAGAAAGTGTTTACTACGTCAGCATCAGGTCATGCTGACCTCAGCAGGTCAACAGGGCTGCCTCGGGTCAAACCTGACCAGTGGGTCCCATATGTCATCGACTCAGCTAGTTAATATAGTTAATTAGCCTTAAGTTAAATCTAACTAAAATGTCAGTGGGGCCGTGGCCCACATGTCAGCGACTTAGCGGGTTAACTAAAAGTTAATTATCTTTAAGCTAAAATTAGCAGGCCTCTGGGCCCACCTGTCAATGACCCAGGGGGGAGTCAAACCCCTGGTCAACTAAGTCTAATGCGTCGGTGTTGAGCCGCTGGTGAGTCCAGACGCGGCGGCCAGCTGCGGAAACGCTGCTCAGGGTGTCATTCGCCACGCGGTTTGCTCCTACGCGCTCCTGGGAGTGAGCCGCATCGTCTGGTGGTGGTGGCTGAGCTCAAGATGGCCGGGAACGGCGCCGTCGGTGACCACCACGGCGGCCGGGGTTCAAACGTCGACGGATTCGACGCCACAGCGCGCGGGAGGACAAGCAGTTTGCACCTATGGACTCTACGCGTGCTCACGAACCCAACGGGAACACCCATGAGACCAATAGGTCACCGGAGCTTCGTCGACGACGAGGTCGTGTGGCGGCGCACTCTCGGCCTCGACGGAAACAGCGGCTACGGCGAGAACTAGGTCACAGAATTAGGGGGGAACGGTGCAGGGGCTCACGGAGATCACGATGAGACAGTCGGCGGGTTGGGGAAGGCCTGGGGCGACGGAACGGCGACGGCGATCTCCGGCGACCGAAGCTTGAAGATGGAGTCGAGGCGGTCGAGTTGGGGCGTCCGAGCGCTCGGGGATTGCTCGAGGCGGCGTAACGGGTGGTGGCGGAGCTTGGAGACTACACGGGGAGGCGAGAGGAGCATGGTGAGCGTGGTGGCAGCGAATGGCGGCGGCGGCTCTCTGTTCGGGCGAAGAACAAAGAGGGAGAGGGGAAAATGGCCAGGAAAGAAGGGGAGGTCGGCAAAGCCTCGTCCACGTCTCCTGGTGCGTGGTTGGGGGGAAGGAGGCGTTGACACGGTGAAGCAGGAGGTGGCCGGGGTGCGCCTGCGTGCGTCGGCCACGCGCGCCCGTCCCTTTGGCAAGAGGACGACGACAGGAGGAGGTGGGCTGGGCCAGGTGGCTGGGCTGGCCGACTGGGCCGGCCAGATGGGCTACGGTAAGTCAGGTGAGGTTTCCTTTCTTTTCTAATTTTCTTCTGTTTTCTATTCTGCTATTTTGTTTCTGGATTTAGAAAAATACTAAATCACATCATAAAATCCTAAAATAAATTTATAGGCACTGTTTGAATTATTTCCAACAGCCCCTAAGTACTTCTAGGATTATCTGGACACTTAAAAATATTTATAGGATTTAAATGTCCAAATTCAAATACTTATGAATTAACTAAAAAATCCATAAATGACCTAAAAATATGTCCATCATTATGGGCAGAGGTTTTCACCTTTAGCAGAAATCATGAACATTTTTAAAGGCATTTTTGGGTTCTTTGAAAAGGATTTTATTTTGAACCTAGTTGAATTCATTTGGTGCTAGGGTTCTGAACATCCCCATTTCAGATTTAAGATAAATTGAAACATGATGCAACACAAGACTAACTAGACCAGAGCAGACCAGAACTAGGGATGTGACAACTCACCCCCAATAAACAAGAATCTCGTCCCGAAATTCAAGCATAGGGTAAGACGAAGGGGGAACGCAACCTAACACAATCTTCACGATCCATGGTGCACTTCATAAGAACGGTTATTCGATCACCATCATTGTCTCGAAGTCTTGCTTTGAGGACTCTAATTAACATGACAACGAGAGGAAATGGAAAACTCTAAAAGGATCGATCTTCTCGAAGATCAAACAACTTAGGATCAACTCACAGGGTGAGTCATAGCAGCATCTCTTGAGCTGAGACACGAAGCACACATCTAGAGGAATGGAGTGGAACTGATGATGGAGGTTCACTAGGTAGACAACAATTCCACACTTAAGAAGGTGGTGAACAGTTGTCAAAGTAGCGAGAAGTTGAATTGCCATGATACCATAACGAGACATCTTAGAGGAAGTGATTCGTAGAATCATCCCTTAAGTGGCAAAAAGAATTACCTTTGATTCAAGGATCATTGAAGCTCTGTATACCGTCTTAAGGCAAATCATAATCGATCAGTTGAAGGAGTCCGGATGAGTGACATACCCGGCCGAGTATGGATGATGTGGATTACCTTGTTGAAGACAATGTCATGGAAGAATTTGCTTATCATCGGAAATGGATGGGACCCATGGTAGGACCACTTTTGAAAATGATCCTGATCAGTAATTACTGAGAAGGGTAATCCAAAGTAGGGTGGCACGATGGCGGTGCATGCTGGGAACAAAATGCAAATGATGGAAATGATTCTAGTAACTGGGAAATAACTCAACAGACAGTTGAAAAATTATAGTATGGCCGAGGAAACTGGGAGCAATCCCTAGTTAGTGCAGATGATAACACCTGGTGCTTGCGCATGCTCTCAAGAACTTGAGCATTTTGATATTCATCAAGGTTTTACCAATATCCGTGTCTAGGATCCTAGCAGCACAACATACTACCATGATGAATAGTGATGGACGATGCAGATGCAAAGGAAGATAACATCTTATCAGATTTCACCTTAGCAAGGCCAAGGAAACAAAATCTGGATGATCGACGGAGAGACATTTAGCACTCTGCTTCTAATGTTCTCCTTGATGTGCTAGCGTAACCCATTTACATGGTTTGGTATCTGGAACATCAAGTAAAAGGTCGGACTTCGGGAGCACAAAAATCCATAAGGAACAACTAGGGACTATATCCTACGAAATCCTAATGGGGAGGTGGCCAACTTCCTCAATCAAGATACTACAATAATACGTCTTCAGGCTGGGTATGTCTGCCATGACATCCACTTCACCGGGTTACAGAGAGGCCAATATTATAGTTCTTGGGAAATGTTCCAACCATCATATCTGCCTGAGATTCAGATCTGGTTGGTGTCAGAATAGTCCAGACTCAGATAGGACGATCGGTTGTTCGAAAACCACCTATTTTTTTTACGTTTAAGAGGTAAAACTAGTTCATGCACTCGAATCTAGTACTAGGTTCAAACAAGGAAGAAAGGGGGTGGGGTGGGGGAGGATTTGTTACCTGAATCTAGGACTTGGTCGAAAGAGGAAATAATGGGGGCGAAAAGTAGCGGACCTGCTATCAAGCTGGTCTCTAGGTCTAATAGGAAATAAAGGGAAACGCAGTACAAACTCAATATAAACCCGATCTATTGGTTCAAAAAGGAAAGAAAGTGGGGACTGGGGGACAAGTCAACAGAGTAAGTCCAACACTAGATTTGCTAGCCTCACACAGTATAAGGTGGCTATACCGAACAAAAATGGGATCAACCCATATATCCTGTTCTGATGTTTGTTACCCCGAGCCACTCTTATGTAATGCCACTGGTAAAATGTAGCAGTCACACTGTTAAAAGTAAGGACATGTTAAACCAATGTTGTTTTCAATGTAATGCCTCCAGTAATATGAATCAATGGCAGTTCTTTACATGTCCTGCTAAATTTTCCCATTAGACTAGCCACAGTGGGAGTAACTTCAGTAGTAACATCGAGTCCAACTCAGTAAATTTGCTTATGTGGCAGTGAGTTAATGAGGAGAGAGATAGTTATAGTAACTTAGCTAATTACTGTAACATCACATGTCCCAATGCAATATGAGTCTATAACCTAATAAATTAAGCTTTGCATGTTACCACACTTATGTTACTACCCACTATGAAGGTAGTAACATAGTCTAGGGATATGTGTATGTTACTAGTGTATGTTACTCACCATTGTGGCTAGTCTTAAGATAAGTTGGTTCTTTCCATTAGAAATGCAATTGTCCTGGTCCGCCTACTCTCCTGTGCCCAAAGTAATGTCGTATTTAACGGTTGTCACAGTTAATCCTAATGCCCACACTAATATCTAGCAATGCCACTGCTTTAGAAATTGCTACTGTCCTTGTAGGATTGCCATTCAGATAAGGAAGATGCTTCTTTTCATTTGATGCATGTTTCATCACTTGTTAGTCACCCTCCTTTCCACCTTTTCTGTGCAAACAGAGATATACATTTCACGCTCGATCTTAGTTGAACTGCATGATATCCAAATTATAGTTGAGCATTCCCGGAGCTTCACAACCAACCTTGATGTTGCTCAATTTTATTGCAACTAATGAAGAAGAAGCTCTGTGGGTTTCGTTTTCTGATGGAAATGGAACCAGGGCTGGAGCCCTTTTCTTAAAAAATTTTGAAGAAGAAGCTGTAGCTCACGGGACATTGCTTCATTTTAGGTGAACTGCACCAAAAGGTCTCATGAATTGAATCATCCATGTTGGTGACTAAAGAGCCGACTTGACATCCCGCTAAGCACCCGGCCTCCATCCTTGCGGCCTTACGATACACCTCGTTTGCCACCTGCTCGACCCTAGTGTCACCGATAAAATGAAGTAATAATCTGAGTTAAAATAGAGCAAGTGTCATCTCTATCATTTCATTTCCAATGTAGATAAAGAAAGTGCTTCTCTTTGTTAAAGTATGTTTCATCAACTAGTCCCATTGTTAATGTTTAAGCGTTTACGCAAAGCTGGGTGCTTAATTTTAGTTGATATGTACAAAATAGAGATTTGAATGTCTCAAAGGCGCCTCCTTGTACTCTTGCTATACACCGATGTTCATCATTTGGCGAAGGTGTATCACGGGAGACTTGGGGCGATGTCGAAGATGAGGCGTCGCAGGGCCCATCTCGCCCTCGCAGCATGGCATACTATGATACTATCGCAATATTTTCTTCTATTTATTTTGTGTGTTTCATCAACTAGTGCCACTATAATGTAATCACGCTTTTTCATTATCTGTGCAAACAAGGTTATTCAGCTGCATTTGGTTGGAACTGCACAAATGTATGTATGGAACCGGCATATATGCAGAGGGCGAGGTGTGCCAAGTAAAAATTACCGACACCAACCATGCTGCATGCACGCATTGGCATCCACCACCACCAGTGGGATGTGTGGCGCTCTCTGTGGACGGATCTTTCTCGCAGCAAATCCTCTAACCAAATACTAGTAGCTTATATTGGCAGTTTTCTAGGGAGTACTCTTTTCTGAAAGAAGCACCAATCTATTTTTCTTTATTTGTACACTGTGTCACAACTTTGACCCAAAGGTCCAGAGCTATTTTATGGTGATTGGCGTAGTACTCGGAGACTGATTGTAAGCATCATTTTTATTAGCTATCACATTGATTGTAAGCATGAGCAGGTGGAAGATTAGGTTAGTGCGAAGCTTACCTTAAACCCTACCGCCGTTGTTGAAACGAGGCGAGTGTCGAGGGAACTGTGGAGAACGGCGGGGAAGCGACGTCGCGCCATCCAGCCTCTTCTTGCGGTGGGAGAATGAATACTCCTGTGGCTCCGGCTGGCTCTGCACCCTCACGAATGGCACACCATACTCGATCGATTCGTTATCCTCTGGGTGCTCGACCTTCGACCTGTACGCCCACCACCTCCACCTAACTGTCGCCTCGGGTGAATCTGTCTGCTCCATCGCCCATAGGAGATACTCGATGAACTCGGAGGACTGCGGCATGACTGCCGCCAAGGAGTACATGTGTGTTGCCGCCCTCATCGCCACCGTCTCGCTCGTTAGCATACATTGCCACATGGCCCGCACCGTCCTCGAAATCTCCCACTCATTGTCAAACAAACTAAGGATCTCCTTCAACCTGGCTAACTTTGCCTAGTCGCCACCGTGATCTGCTGATCATTCTGCATCCTCTCCATAGATGTCCTTCTGAGTGGTCCAGTGCTAGCTTTGGAACATGGGAGGAGAGACGGTGGTCTTGCAATAGAGAAGAGGGAGAGGAGAGGAGGTGGTTTTGGAATGGAGATGATGGAGAGGAGAGGAGGTGGTTTTGCAATGGAGAGAAGATCAGAAGAGGGAGAGGTGAGACGGTGGTTTTGGAATGGAGATGATGGAGAGGAGAGGAGGTGGTTTTGGAATGGAGATGATGGAGAGGAGAGGAGGTGGTTTTGCAATGGAGAAGATCAGAAGAGGAAGAGGCGAGACGGTGGTTTTGGAATGGAGATGATGGAGAGGAGAGGAGGTGGTTTTGCAATGGAGAAGAGGGAGAGGAGCGTGCGGCAGCGATTTAGGATTGGGCGAGAGGGCCAGCGCGCTATGACTGGATCAACATCAAAATCAATTTACCCTTCAATTAAGAAAGTGACCCCACATTAACTAGTCTCCCCTTTTATTCTGGGTCATAATTGACCATGATTTTCGCACATAAAATATATGTTATATGTTGCAAAAATAATATAATTTGAAAGTACATTCAGATACGAACCAAACGATACAATTTTTGGTGACATGCATTCACATTTTGCTTGTCAAATACAGTACGTGGTCAAACTTTGACCCAAAATACGCAAAACAACAAAAAAATACTTCCAAGACCAGCGCCGCTCTTCCGCTCTTCTCCTCTTAAACCACCGCCGCTCCTCTCCTGTTCCAATCTAAATCCAACGCTCCTCTCCTCTTCCATTTCAAAACCACCGCCCCTCCTCTCTGTTCGATCCAAAACCAGCGTCGCTCCTCTCCCGTTCTAATCCAAAACCAATGCTGCTCCTCTCCTCTTCCATTCAAAAACCACCGCCAAGCGAGTGAAGGTCTTTGTGGAGAAGTAGATTGATGGAGGAGTACAACCGATACGTGAGGATCGCAGACGGCGACCCTGTGAAGCTAGCTAGGATGTTGGAGATACAGTCTTGGTTTGACAACAAGGACCAACTAGCGGCGACGGCGACATCCATGGCCAAATATCTGCAACAGAGGGAAAAGGTGGCGATACTCCCGAAGGGAGTCGCGCCGGAGTACATAGAGCTGCTCCTCTGGGCCATGGAGCAAACAGATTCACCGAATCCGATCGTGAGGGAGCGGTGGTTGGAGTATCGATCCCAGATGGAGCATCCACAAGAGATTGAAGGATCGAGCATCTACAGGGTGCCATTTGTGAGGGCGTCCTGCCAGAGCGAGCCGGTGGAGTCTTCATCGACCGAACCCAACTGCAAGAGGAGAAAAGCAGTTGCCCAATGACGCTTCCCCGCCATCGTCTCCCTCGCGGTTCACATCGTCTCACGGGGCGGCTGTCTGCCGCCGAGGAATAGGAGGGGGCTGGCCCCCCCAACCCAATAGTCGGGCAGGTTGTGAATTGTCAGGAGGAGCTTAGGGTTGTCAGTATTTGTAGGTTGTGAATTATGTTTTGTGTTGTGTATTTTGAGAGTATTTTAAGATATGAATGTCTTTTGAATTTCAGATTTGCAGTATTGAGCATATGAAGAATTTTATGAATTCTAGAGATCTATTTTTAGCACTTAAAAAAATGTAGTCTCATAGGAGTATAAAAGTGCATTTAGAAGAAAGCGCAAGTTTCAGTTTCGAGATAAGCTGCAAGTTTAGTTTCGAGATAAAAAACTGCAACTTTCAGAGGCAGAGCATTTATATTAACACGACCTTTTCAAACAGGGTTAACATCATGTTGGAAGTTTTATTCATGGTCGAGAATGGAACTACTAGCCAGTTAACATCATGCGGATCAATCATTCATGTGTAGCACATCTTCATATGATGCACAGTCAAAATGCCCACACAATGTCGAGTGTGCGAAACACAGAGAAAATGAGGGACGAAGTTTTGGCAAGTGTTGGACGTGGTTTTGGGCTGCCCCATCTAGGCTTTCATTTTTAACATGCGCAGCCCACGACCTCGGATGGGAGGGCCTGTTTGTATTTTCTTAGGGCCGTCATGTATCGACCGGCCTATGGACCTCCCATCCGAGGTTTTATTTTTGGCAGCCCAATTTATGTATTTTTTTGAAGAAAACACAGAGGTCTGTTCTATTTTTCTATATAAGAATAGGAACGCCAGGTACAACTTATGTTTCCCTTCTAACTATATTATATATATATTTAAATTATTTTATATGTTATTATATATTATTTTTATTGTCATCATATATTTAACAGATACTTATATATGTAAGAAAACAATATCCCACATCTTATTAACTTATAAAAATAATTTCTTAACAAATAAAATCCTGGATTGTTTTGGCACAAAAATCCTAGTGATTGTGTACAAAAGCTTGGTAAGATTTAAGGACGAATGTAATAATATCACTTATTATTTAAATATATTTATAACAAAATGCTCAGCCCTTTTTTATTTTTTGATAACATTGCTGGCCCAACCCAACATTATAATTAGAATCAGCCCAGCAAAATCGTGTATACGAGAAAGTGCAAATGGCCTGTAATTTTTTAGGAAATAAAACAAATGGGTCGCATGGATGCTACATTAATTGTTCACCTAGCCCAGCTAATGGCTATAATTCAAAAAAAAAGATCAAATTGACTGTAAATTCTACCGCGCAAAAAAAGACTATAAATTCTGAAAAAATGGGTTGAATACGTGTCACATTTTTGGAGGCTGAAATGTGGGCCAATAGGTCGAAGCCAATGCTAGTCATTGTCAATTTAGTCAACAAATGATTCTGACATGTTAGCCGTTGGATTTACATCCAACGACCGCCGTCCATCTTCAATCTCTCGTCTTGTTCCTCCAGCGCCACCGGGACCACCTCCCGCCTCCTGCTGCTAGCAGCTCTGCTTAGCACGCTTCACTATGAAGTGCTACTCCACCGTTGGCCAGGCCATCCCTCCACCCCTCCACACCTCATGTTCTTCTCCACCGACTGCCGAACCACATCACACTAGAACCAGTTAACCCTCGTACACCTCTCCGTCTGCGAGTCGACTCTCGCGTCTTCCCATCTCCGGCTCGTTGTTATCCGGGGCCTCGCCATCGTCCACCACCTTGGATGCGCTCGGCGCGGCGTGGTCAACATGGTCAACGAACGACACCATCGGAAGTAGACTGTGCGTGGAGAGGCTGACAGATGGGTCCATGGCCGCACACAAGGAAATGCCTCCTTATTACGCACAAAATAATGATTCATCCACCTGACATCTGGGACCCACCCGAAGGGCCTCTGTATTTCGCAAAAAAATGTGCCCCCCGCTGACTTGTCGGACCCACCAGCTATCTTCGCACGCAAGGAAGTGCCTCCTTATTACGCACAAAAAAAATGAATACTCCCCCTGCCAGGTGCCAGCTGGAACCCAGCATACTGGGAGGCTGACTTGTGGGCCTACCAAGTTGACAGGGACGGAGGGCTTTGTCAACTTAGTCAATATGGACAATTCTAGCTCCTATTACCATACGATGTTCATCCAACGGTTTTAGTGCTTCTTCAACCTCTGGTCTTCTTGCTCCAGCCGCCCAAACCAGTGCCAGTCGTGCCGCGTGCTCCTGCCTCCCGTGGCGGGCTGTGATGCCGCGGAGGCCTCACCGCCCCTACTACTCCCACTGCTGGCCAGGCCATCCCTCTACTCACCCACACCCCCTGTTATTCTGGGCGGCAACCTCACACCGGCCAACCGGTGAACCTCGTACTCCTCTTCGCGTGGGCATCCACTGCTGCATCTCCCCTGGCTCCGAGTCGTCCCCTTCCTAGGCCTCGCCGTCGTCCACCGACGTGGTGCTCTCGGTGCGGCGTGGTCAATGTGGTCAAGGAACAACTTTCATCTGACGTGGACTGTACGTGGAGAGGTTGATAGCTGGGTCCACGGCCGCAGCAAGCAAGTGCCTCCTTATTACGCGGAAAATAATGATTCCTCCACCTGACAGCAGGGACTCACCAGACGGGCCACCGTATTTTGTAAAAAGTTTCCTCCTGATTGTTGGGACCCACCAGCTACATCTTCGCATGCAAGGAAGTGCGTCCGGGCAAAAAAAAGCGATTCGCCCCCCTGACTGCTGGGACCCACCAGCTATATCTTCGCACGCAAGGAAGTGCGTCCGGGCAAAGAAAAACGATTCGCCCCCCTGACTGCTGGGACCCACCAGCTACATCTTCGCATGCAAAGGAAGTGCGTCTGGGCAAAAAAAGATTCGCCCCTCTGACTGCTGGGACCCACCAGCTACATTTTCACACGCAAGGAAGTGCCTGACAGTTGGGACCCACCTGGTCGAAGCGTACATAGCGTTGTCATTCTGGTCGTGAACGTGTACGTACATACTGGTCATTGTAGAGCGCGCGCCGCGTAGTCGTAGTAGAGCGCCGCGTAGCATGTGCACGTACGTATAGCGGCCAGTGTGCAAGAAAGAAAATACGGCCACGCTTGTGTACGTACGGGCGAGGTCTCGAACACCTAATCGCGCATATGTACGGTGAGGGCTCGTGTACATGGCTAGATCAGAACGGAGAAACAGCTTCGTCATCGTGTTCATGGGTAGGCAACGGAATGCGTCGTGTTCATGGGGAGGAAACGGAATGTGTCGTGTTCATCGGGAGGCAACGAAACACGTGGGAGCCAACCGGCTGGGTCAGAACGGAATGCGTGCTCGTGTTCATCGGGAGGGCTTGGACGGAACAGGCGATGGAAACGAGGCTTGGAGTACCGCACAACAGAGGAAACAACCTTGTGTTCATCGGGAGGGTTGTGGTGTACCGCAAAACGGAGGAAACAGACCTCGTACGGTCGAAACGGGGGTCCTCTTGATCGGGAGGGGTGTGGCGTACCACAAAACAGAGGAAACGGACCTCCTACGGTCGAAACGGGGGTTGTCGGTGTCAAAACCGGCGGATCTCGGGTAGGGGGTCCCGAACTGTGCGTCTAGGCGGATGGTAACAGGAGACGAGGGACACAATGTTTTTACCCAGGTTCAGGCCCTCTCGATGGAGGTAATACCCTACGTCCTGCTTGATTAATATTGATGATATGGGTAGTACAAGAGTAGATCTACCACGAGATCAATGAGGCTAAACCCTAGAAGCTAGCCTATGGTATGATTGTTGAGATGTAATGTTGTGTCCTACGGACTAAAGCCCTCCGGTTTATATAGACACCGGAGAGGCTAGGGTTACACAGAGTCGGTTACAATGGTAGGAGATCTACATATCCGTATCGCCAAGCTTGCCTTCCACGCCAAGTAAAGTACCTTCCGGACACGAGCCGGAGTCTTCAATCTTCTATCTTCGTAGTCTGGGAGTCCGGCGGATATTGATAGTCCGGCTGTCCGGACACCCCCTAGTCCAGGACTCCCTCAGTAGCCCCTGAACCAGTCTTCAATGGCGATAAGTCCGGCGTGCATAATGTTCGGCATTGCAAGGCGAGTTCCTCCCTTGAATAATCCGGAGAAGCTAACGAACACCAGGATAGTGTCCGGCTCTGCAAAATAATTTCCACATTCCAGCGTAGAGAGAATAAAATACACACTTAGTTCAATCTGCTGACGAATTACGCAGCGTGATATCACACCGCAGCCAAGCCCTCGTTTGAATCGTTTTTATTATTCCGCATCAGCATGTTTAGCGAAGCGGTTTCCTTAACACGTCTGTCAAGCGAGATCGTGTTCCCTTTTATTCCGGGATCCTCATCAATACGTGCGTGGGTAACCCAACCGTTCCCGTCGCCACGCCTCCTCTATCGAAGGGGAATCTCAAACGGTCACGGAGACGGCCCTTGGTATTATTTCCCCTTTATAAGAGGACCAAGGCCTTTCCTTGTTTTTCAACCTCGCATCGAATCTTCCTCTGCTCCCAGTTCCAACACCAAGAGCTTCAGACTCGAGCGCTTCGGATCCACAGCAATGTCCGGCTCCGACCTCCAGGGCCGGTGGGTGCCCTCCTCCGTCACGGAGGAGGACATATTGAAGTTGCGTGAGGCCAAGTACCTGGCCTATGAAGTTTCGCACAGGTTGCCTGCCCCTGGGCAGGCCGTGCCAGCCCCCGAGCCCGGCGAATACATCGTTTTCGCATCTCACCTCCGTCGGGGGCTGGGCTTCCCGACGGATCCTTTCGTGAGGGGGCTCCTGTTCTTCTACGGGCTGGACTTCCACGACTTGGCTCCGGAGTCCATCCTCCATATCTCCGCATTTATCATTGTCTGCGAAGCCTTCCTCCGCGTCATCCCCCACTTTGGCCTGTGGCTGAAAACATTTAAGGTGGAGCCGAAGATGATCGGGGGGCGTCAAGCGGAGTGTGGCGGGGCGACCATAAGCAAGAAGGTCGATGCCCCGTGGCTTGAAGGTTCCTTCCAAGAGGAACAGGGATTGTGGCAGCGAGAGTGGTTCTACATCACCGCTCCAAGGGGCAGCCGGCAGAAGCCGCCGCCCTCCTTCCGCCCGGGACCTCCACAGCAACTGATGTCGTGGGTCGACCAAGGGCTCAATCTGGGGGTCGTCCCGAGGGCGTGCCAGAACTGCAGAGGCAGTTCGAGACCTCCAAACAAGGGAGATCGGCCTGGTCAAGGTGATGCAAGTCATGCTAGTCGGGCACCTCCTACCACCAAGCGTCGTCCTCTCCGGCTATGGGAGTTCAATCCGGAGGGACCTCGTATTCTCCAACATTTTATGGGTGCGACACCCATGGAGATGTACAAGCTGTTCTTGGACCGCGGAGTGGCGTGTCCGGATTCGGCGAGGACGCAGCTTAAGCGCGATCGCCGGATACTCGGGTAAGTAGCTCAAAGCTCGGACGTTCTATCTGTATGCCTTTCAAAAGATCATCTCCTGACCCTTTTTGATTCTCTCTGAGGAATGGGTGGCGCGATCAAGGCTGATAAGGTGTCGGCCCCCCTCCCGAGACCGCCTGGAGCCCGTGCTGGTCGAGAATGTTGGAGGTTGCCCCAGAGAGGGGGCGACGGGAGATAAAGGCTAATACTTCGTCCAAAGGCGTGAAGAGGAGGAACCAAGGATCCCTCCTCGAAGGAGAAGAGGACCGCCTCAGAAGATCCGGAGGTCCCAGCCCCTAAGCGTGGGAAGAAATCCCCTACCGGGGTCCGTCCGGAGAGAATCCGGACGCGCAATCGTCGCCAAGGACCAGCCCTCAACGAGCCGTGAGTATGAAAGAAAGTTTTAATGAGGAAGTACCTTCGTTTATGCTTCATGGTGACGAAATATTCATATCGCGATTCGGATCTGCAGCCGTCTCGAGATGAGTTCGTCCTCGGGGATCTTCTTCGGAGATGATGGAAGCGTCGCCTCCGTCTGCCAGCGCGCCGAGATGAAGTAAGCGATCGAAGTGTCATCAAGGCGTCCACGAGTCCGGAGGGCCAAAGTTCAACACCCACGAGTCCGGCGGAGAATCGAAGAGTTTGCTTGAGGGCGTCCATTTGAAGATCACCGTGTGTTAATGCGTATGGTGATGGGAAGGATTTCGTCGGCTGAAAGTGGATTCGTGAAGCCGCCATGAGCTTCTTGTCGGGATTTGAGGTATCTGAAAATGGCGTACCCTTTGTTTTTTAACAGTTGTGCATATGAAAAATCGCCTACTGTATAGATAGTAGCCCACGAGACTCGGTAGGTTGTCGAAGGCGACAGCGTCGAGGATCGAAAATCTAAATGTCTCGGTGATGAATACGCCGTTACAGCACGGTGGCGGACAGTCGAGGCCAGCCAGGCGATCGGTTTGCGAATCGAGTCGGCAATCGGACATGGCGAATCTTGACATCGCACTTGTCAATCAGCGACTTGACGAGTCATAAGGTAAATAAATTCTCCGTAGCCGTTTTATTGAGTGGGTTAAAGCCCTCCTCGATAAGTTGTATGCTGTTTATCGAGCAGTCTTTTCTTTCTTGAGAGACTTGGGCGAGCTTGCACAAGCTAAGGAGCAAGCCAAAAGGGTGATCTGGCTGCCTTGAGGGAGGCCGAGGAGTTGAAGGCGAAAAATTGCTGCGCAATGCCTAAGCGGCGGAGGTGGCGAATTGGCCAAAATTTAAAGGATGCTACCGACCGTAGAGAGGCTCTTGAAAAGGAGCGCCTATCGGAGCGGGAAGACCTGAAGAAGGCCACCGCCGAAGCCAAGGATGCCCGTTCTGCAATGCGGGCTATGAAGGAGGAGCTGCACCAAGTAGGAGAAATCACGGCTGGCAAGCCGTTTCTTATGCGTCGCCGGTTCATGGATGCCAAGTATGCTAAATTTGAGCGGCAGTGGAGTTCGGAGGATCCTTATATGGACTTGGCTGCGAGTGCGGTGGCGCCGTTAAGCACTTCGGGCCGGGGGGATCACGAGGTGGAAGAGTTATATTGGACTCAATTCCACAGTCCGGATCGCCCTCTTCCTCTGTCGGACGAGTTGGCGAATGGGCGAACTGAATAGGCTGTCGGGCTGGCTATGGTGACATCGTGGCCCATGTGTGGCGAGAGAAGTCAAGGTGACGAGTTATTTGACCTATGCAGCAATTCCTTGGGGCGGTGCCGCATATCAAGAGATGAAGCGGTCGGCTTGCATCGCCGAGTCTTGCGGATGGCTCGGCCCATGTAAAAGCGCGATGTCCGGAGATGGATGCCACCGCTATTCTTGCCGAGGTTGGATGGGAACCAGCTTCTGCCGAGCATTATTTGGGAAGTTATCTTGGGCGCTTCGTATAATAAGTCGCGATGCTCAAAGAATGTAACATTCAATTGAGCGCATTAACTTGTATATCAATGATTATAGTATGAATGCTTTTTATACTTGTGTTTCAAGTGGTAAAACTTCTCTGTCTTGGCCATTTATGTATACTTGTGTATAACTTTGAAAGATGCACGATCTTGACTTCAACCCCTTGCACAAGGTCTTTGGGGTGTTCGCATAAAATAGCACTTTTCACACTTTAATCCGGCGTCTCGGTCTGTTATAAGGAGGTGGTAGCGTGGCGAACGAGGCAATCCGGACTATAATGCTTTATCTCTTTCACTTAGCCAATGGAGCTCGAGGGTGGGGCTACGATATAGCCCCTAATGGAACCGCACATCTCCGGATTCGGGGTGCGTATGTGCCTGACCGGGAAGCGGCCCTTCGTCAAAGCGAAATTCTAAACATTCCGTAGTCGATCAAGTGGTGACCAGGCTCTCGCTATATCATAGCGGTCAGTTTTGGCTTTCTCTCTTGAGGTGCTCGCCCGGCGAGGCTGGGGCACAATCGCGATAGTTCTCCTGGTGCCGCGTTAGCGGGTGATCTGAGCGTAAAGCAGCAAAACACGAGGCAGGCAAACCCAACATTTGACCAAAGACATGATTGGAGCTGATGCATATAATGCCCAACTTGGGCGCGAACACTCCCTAAGGTGTTGGACTTTATGATAACGGCGAGTTATGCCTAAGCCCCTTGTGTCGAGGTGCGGGCATTGTCTTGACGCGGCCAATGCGAAGTCGAGGCTCCGCCTCGGCTATAGGAAGAAGCGAGGCGATTTAGCAACAAGAGAGAGTAATAAAAAGGTCTACGTAGGGTCTTAATCTGAAAAGAATCCTTGCGGCGGGTCCCTCGCACGCCTCGCTGTGTCTCCGTTGTGCCGTTATCACGGGCGGCATGCACGTTTGTTCATCTGTAGAAAAGGAGGAACGTTTTAGTTTTAGAAACAGTTAGATGCGAAAATAATGTAAAATAATAAGTGCAAATAATTAAAGCTAGGTTTATATGAAACCGCCGTGAGTTGTCTTGCGCAGCCCTTATGAAAGGGTATGCGTCTAGGGAGCCCCTAACTCGCTGAGTCAGATTCGTCTATCCGAATCCGGGGTCTTTAAGTGACCCTCGCCTTTGAAATGGTGCCATGTGGACCGGCATCTTAAGTGTAAGAGGCAGCGTAATGCGGTATGGCATTGAAGCGGACAAAAGCCTTCGTCCCAATAGCGCTTGATGTTCACTTTTAAATGGGGCGATATGGAAAATTAACTTTTCCGTCGAAAATTGTTCGGTGATCGAACACGACTTGATAATATCGAGCCTGTACACTTGGCGTAAGGGCTGGCGTAACTCCTTTGAAGGAAGTGCGGCTGTGTCGAATTTTGGTGGGGTCTATCCTCATCCGACGGATTGTGTTTGAATATAGCAGGTTTAAGTCACTGCCTCCGTCCATTAGGATGTTTGTGAATTGTAGTCCATCTATTATCGGATTCCATATCGAGAGTCCGTCCTTGATTCGAACACTTTTGGAATAATCCGGTGGTCGAAAGTGATTGGTTTTGATATCCAATCTCTATGGTTTGTGGGGCGGACCGTGCGAAGCTCTTTTAGAAAGTGCCGCCTGTTTTTCCGTGTCCTCACATGAAGTGAGTTCTTGCTTTGACCCCTTGTGGGAAAGTCTTTTGTTTTCGGTGCCTGCTTGGCGGGTTTATCTTCTTAAACTTGATGCGTCGAGCCCCTTGCGTTCGGCGTTTAGTCGGCGGACTGTTTGAAAACCCAACAATCCTGTGGGTGTGATTTGCGAGCCTTAGGGTCTTGTGGATTTGACAAATCCGACCGAAATTTTGTGTAGGTTAGACGGTTAAATCATTGTCGTCCTTGATGGGTTGAGCTTTATTATTCAGCCGTGAGCTTTTAAATCCGGCGTTGACTGCCGTGCTCTTTGGGTTTTCTCTTTATTCGGTATTTGTTCTTTTCGGTGCCGTGATTTTCCGTTCCATCTCTTATCTCGGATGTACTTGGGTCATGGTGCTGCTTCTTGCCAACCAGCTGTCCTCTCTATAAAAAGCGGGTCATGAGGCTTGTTAATGCGGTCATTGTCCTCGGTTTCTCTTGGCGAGGTGTCTGGCGAGCCATTCGTCTCGGACATTGTGCTTAAAAGCTGCTAAGGCTTGGCGTCCGGACGATCGACTATTTGGTTCTTTTTGGTAAGGAACCTGTTCGAAATTTCATGTGACTCTCCGGGCTGTTGAGTTATGTGACTTAGGTCATCTCAGCATCCGGAGGCGGACATAAGTCCCTTGAAAATTTGCTCGCGCTTCCTCGAGCTCTTCCCAACTTCCAACAAGATGTTTTCCGGGAGGCTTTTGAGCCAATGACGGGCTGGCCCTTTGAGCTTGAGGGTAGATATTTTATGGCGTGGAGATCGTCTCCTCGGCCATATGTATATGCAGATATATAGTCTTCTATCCGCACTCCGGTCATTGTTCCATCGTAGGCTTCTATGTTGATGGGTTTAAACCCTCTGGAATTCATGTTCCAAAGACCTCGTCTGTGAAGCATAGTGGGTGTCTGGCGCCCCACTGCTTATGCGTGCGCTATCATCGGACACTTGACGTGTTCCTTTGCTTATTGGGGCTTTCCTTTTGGGTCCATAGATGGACTGGCTGGAGCCATTTGACGGTGGGGCTTTATGGCCTCTTCGTGGTCTTCGGGAGCAGCTTAGCGCTTGGGTAGCTCTTGATTGGTGGCTGTTGCCTTGTTTGTCTGCGGTTTTGAGCACTTTGCTCCATCTTATCGGGCGCGTCTTCCGCTGTGTTGAGCTTCCGCTTTTCCTTCTTGAGCTTCTTCTTTGTAGCGATGAGCCTGCGTTTACAAAGATCTTGTTGGCGGGCTCTTGAGTTAAATGCGTCATTGAAACTTGTTTAGTCTTGGAGGGAGGTACATAGTTGTGATCCTCAACCTTTTCTTCTGCCGCCCTTTTGTGAGGGCTTGCTTCTACATCCTCCTTTGCTGAGTCTTCTTTGAAGGGTTTGTCTTGACACTCTCCGAGTGTTATTGTCTCTCGTGCGGATTCTCCATTCTTGTTGTGGCGGGATTTAGGCGGCGCCACGACGCCGGGCGTTTAGGCTGCTTCTTCAAAGAATCTTCCTCCGCTGCTTTTCGCCATCCCTTCCTTTGGGGTATCCACCATGTAGGCGTCGTATGACGAGGTGGCCTTCCGGTGTCCCGTGGTATTTGCTGGTCTGATCGTCTCGGCATCATCGTCCATAGCGTCGATGTCCTCGAGTCGTAGTCTAGCATGTCGGTTAGATCCTCGGCAGTGGCTACAAAGTGGGTGGTGGGTGGGCTCAATTTCTTCGTCGTCCGAACTCCAACCGTCCCGCCATAGTCGGCCAGATTCTCTGATAGCGAGAGATGCTTGAGGAATTCAGGATATCACCAAAAGCGAGTGTTGGAAGATGTCATGGCGGTGAATTCCATAACGGCGCCTAATCTGGCCTAATTAGGCGGGGGCGCGGGAGGCTCGGAGTCCGGCGAGGAGTCCGGTGCCTCGAAATCACGAGTTTCGCAAGGGACAAAATCGGTATTCGGCTCCATCGCCGTAGATGTTGAAGCCCCCGGGGCGGCATTTATCCACCGACCCTCGTCATGGGCAATCGGCTCCGGGCAAGTAGCCGGGGCGGATTCAAGTGCGGCCACCAAAGCATTGTCCGTGGCGAGCTACATCATGCCCATCGTCGCGATCTTGTGGCGCTTAGCCGTGGCTCGAGTCCGTCGAAGATCAAGTCTCCGCGATCATCGGCCGTGAAGTTTAAACTTCGAATCGACTGACGGCGAGGCGTAGCTTCGATCTGCTCTAGATGGCCAAGAGAATTGGCCCGCATGACGGCCGCCCGAATCTGAAGATCTGTCCGGGAGAAAAGTCTCACCACGGACAGCGTTGAAGGATGAAGATGCCATCGAGCCTATCGGTGGTGACACAGAGGAACTCTCAATGAAAGCACCAATGTCGGTGTCAAAACCGGCGGATCTCGGGTAGGGGTCCCGAATCTGTGCGTCTAGGCGGATGGTAACAGGAGGCGAGGACACAATGTTTTTACCTGAGTTCAGGCCCTCTCGATGGAGGTAATACCCTACATCCCGCTTGATTAATATTGATGATATGGGTAGTACAAGAGTAGATCTACCATGAGATCAATGAGGCTAAACCCTAGAAGCTAGCCTATGGTATGATTGTTGAGATGTAATGTTGTGTCCTACGGACTAAAGCCCTCCGGTTTATATAGACACCGGAGAGGCTAGGGTTACAGAGTCGGTTACAATGGTAGGAGATCTACATATCCGTATCGCCAAGCTTGCCTTCCACGCCAAGTAAAGTACCTTACGGACACGAGCCGAGTCTTCAATCTTCTATCTTCGTGAGTGCAGGAGTCCGGCGGATATTGATAGTCCGGCTGTCCGGACACCCCCTAGTCCAGGACTCCCTCAGGGGTTCTGTTGATCGGGAGGGGTGTGGCGTATCACAAAACGGACGAAATGGACTTCTGTTGGAGCGCTACGATCGAAATGGGGGGAGGGGTGTGGCGTACCGCAAAACGGGACTCCATGAGATACTGTTCATCTCCACCGTCGTCCTCCTCCAGCCTCCACGGGCTCCTGTTCATCCAGCCTCCACCATGCGCTACTCCACCGGCTACTGTTTAACCACCCCTCCACCGTTTACTGTTCATCCAGCCCTCCACACCACGGGGTCTTGTTCAACCACCCCTCCACGGCCACCCCTCCATCGTCTACTGTTCATGCAGCTCTCCACACCATGGGTTCCTGTTCATCCAGAGGCAGCGCCACCGCTCACTGTTCATCCACCCCCATACGCTCATCGTTCATCAATCGATCGGCTTGATTAGCGGCGATGGCGAAGAATCGCTCCATCGGGTTCAGTTAATAGCCATCGATCGATCGCTCGGGTTTAGTAACACGTAGCCTGCAGTGCAATCGCTCGGGTTCAGTTAGAGCCCAACGCCTCGCTCGGGTTCAGTTAGAGCCAACGCCTCACACACACGCGCGTATCTGTATGAGAGAAACGCACATCACTCGGCCCGCGACCTCCCACCGTAACCGGCAACTCCCCGAAATTTTCCTCCCCCTCGCTTCTACCACGGTTTTTTCCGTCATGGACGGCCCAAAGAATGTCATGCAGCTGCGTCTCCGCCCGCCCAGACGAAAAGCCCATTTTACGTCATGATTTTTGTCATAAGTAGGAGCCCACCACATCTATGATGATACCGGGTTTTGTCACAATTATCGTCATAGAAGTGTCATATGTATCACAGGAAAAAAATTCATTCGGCCCAAAATGTCACGGATGTGTCTTTTTTTTGTAGTGTGCCTTCTTCAAAATTTTGAAGAATGGAAAAGAGCGCTTGGCAGACTTGGAAACGAACCTGCTAAGTGCGGCAATGCACCTTGTTAAACGCCTCACGTCCTTAAACTGTCTTGGGTGCTTGGATCTGCTCAATGGCCTTGATTTTATCCGGGTTGGCTTCGATTCCGCGGTGGGACACAAACAAACCAAGCAGCTTGCCGGAGGGAACACCAAACACACACTTCTCCGGGTTTAGCTTCAAATTGATCTTGTGCAAATTAGCAAATGTTTCTTGCAAATCCTGATGAGGGTTCACTTGTCCTTGGTCTTGACCACAATGTCATCCATATAAGCTTCAATGTTCCTGTGCAACTATGGCTCGAAACCAATTTGGACTGCTCTTGCAAAAGTTGACCCGACACTCTTCAACCCGAAAGGCATGCGCACAAAGCAGTATGTGCCACATGGGGTGATGAATGAGGTCTTCTCCTCATCTTCATTGGACATGAATATCTGATGGTACCAAGAATATGCATCTAGAAAGGAGAGTAGATCACACCCGGAAGTGGAATCCACAATCTGATCAATGTGCGGCAAGGGGAACGGGTCCTTTGGGCATGCCTTGTTCAAATCTATGAACTCAATGCAAAGCCTCCACTTCCCATTATCCTTGCGCACAACCATTGGGTTTGCTAACCATGTTGCGTGTAGTACTCCTCTGACCAAACCAGATGACTCAAGTTTCTTAGTATCCTCGGCAATGAACTGCTGCCGCTCCAAGGCCTGCTTCTGCACCTTCTGCTTGACGGGTCGGGCATGTGGGCAGACAGCAAGGTGGTGCTTGATTACCTTCCTTGGAACACCGGGGATATCATATGGTTTCCAGGCAAACACATCGATATTCGCCCACAGGAAGGTAACGAGCGCACTTTCATATTTGTCATCGAGGGTGGCACTGATGGTAAACATACCGTCAGCACCAGCCAGCCCTGCCGGGACCTTTTTGACATGGGGTGCAACAGCCTTGGCCCTCTTGCTGATAGAGCACTCCGGCGCATCATCAACGGGTGCCATGCACTCGGTAGGGGCATGCTTCCCGGATTCCTTGCCGGAGTCCCTACAATCCTTCTTCTTTCCTTTGCTTTCCTTGGTGGGCATTACAGCTTCGGTAGCCTCTATCGCGACAGCGTCCCGGTACATCTTGTCCACTCATATCATCGTGTCTTTCTTATCCGATGGAATGGAAATGATGCCCATTGGGCCTGGCATCTTCAAAGTGTTGTAGGCATAGTGGGATGCCGCCATGAACTTGGCCAGGGTCGGGCATCCAAGAATTCAATTGTACGGCAGGGGGAGGTCAACCACATCAAACACAATCATTGCAGTCTGGTAGTTCAACACACCCCCAAACGTCACTGGCAACGTGATCTTTCCCTTAGGATGGCTCCTGTCGGGATTAACTCCTTGAAATGTGCCAGTGGCCTTAAGCTCTTCCTCTGCTATCTAGATCTTGCCGAGAACTTGTGGGGAAATCGGATTCAACCCATCCCTGCATCAACCAACATCTTTGTGACCTTGAGGTTGCGGATCGTTGGGGATACCAACAACGGCAAGCACCATACTGTAGTGGTGCGGTCAGGGTGATCCTCCTCATCAAAGATGATGGGCATGCGTGACCATTTGAGCGGCTTTTGTGAACTTGCCACTGGCTTCACGGCATTGACTTCATGTGCCTACTATTTAAGTTGGCAGTGAGAGGAGTGCAAAGATGCACCCCCGTCAATGCACAGGGCGTCAGAGGCTTTCTGTAATTCCTGCTCGCTGGTTTCCTCTTCATCCCCGTCATTACTTCCAGCATCGCAATTCTCTTTCTCTCGGCCCCTAGCGGGTTTTCCTTGGTTCCGATGAGCCTTGCCGGGGCGATTTGCTTCACCGCCCGACCCTTACCGCCAATACCGTTCTGACCCTTTTCCTTATCTCGCTTCTCATACTCGGCTCTCTGCTTCTTGACTAGCTGCTGAACTGATGACACTCCTGGAGATCGTGGCCCCTGGTCCGATGAATCTTGCAATACAGCCCATCACCTTTCCTAGCTTTCTCGACAGTGGTAGCCTCCCGGCAGTCAGCGCACATGGCAGATTGCTTTCCAGGGGCCTCAGCTTTAGCCTTCTTGTCTATACTAAGCCTGCCCAACCTCTCAACAGTTATCACTGCCTTATCCTTGCGCTTCTTGTAGTGCTTCTTATTCTTCCTCTTCTGGCTAGTGGCATCGTCGCCATCTTCTGAGTCGATGTCGACGCAGTCCTCTCTTCAGGGAAGCTTCCTCCCCTCCTCCACCTGAGCACACTTGTCCACCAAGGTGTACAGCTCCTTCACAGTCTTGGATAGCTTAACTTTCATCTTGGAACGTATCCTATGGTTGCACACATTGGACTGAAAGGTGGCTATCACAGCTACCGGGTGGATGTCTGGGATATTCCTGTGGACTCTGCTGAACCTTTGCAAGTACTTTCGTAGAATTTCTCCTTCTTTCTGCTAGAGGAGCCGCAAATCACTGGGCCGCCTTGGTTCTTGATGCCCACCCATGAAGGCGCCAATGAACTCATGGCACAGGTCAGCCCAGGATGAAATGGAGTTCTCCGACATGTGCATTACCCAAGATCTCACGTTAGACTTGAGTGCCAAAGGGAAATAGTTGGTGAATACCTTCTCATCTCTTCCCCCGGCAGCCTGAACAGCGATGGTGCAGATGCTCAAGAACTCTGCCGGGTTCAATCCTCCATCATACTTCTCGGGTATCTCTGACTCGAATGTGCGAGCAGACGGCAAAAGGACTTTCCATAGCTTACGGGTGAAGGCAAGGCACGCATCCTCGAAAGGTAGGAACCCGCCATCCCCGAGCGCGCCTTCCCTCCGCCTATCCTCCGAGGCTCGCCGTGGTTCTTGACTCACTCGAGGGTCGGACGAGGCCATTGAGATGTCATCGGGCTCTTGGTTATGTGGCTCCTGCACTGCTTGCCGAGGTGGGGACTGCACCATGGGGGCAGCCCCTTCCGTGCGGCAAGCCGCACGAGCCGTTGCCATCACCTAGGGAGGCTGTGGCGGGCCAGCCCGCTGCGATCCTCCCACCTCGGCGAAACCAATAAAGCTTTGGGTGGTGGCTCACCACTCATCCATCTGATCAGCCACTGGCGGGAATCTCAATAGCAACAGGGCCCATGCCATGGCTTCTGAGGCAGTGCTTGGCATGGGTGAAGATGGTGAAGACCGTTGTGTTGCTCGGCTCCTGATGGCGCCAGTGGCGACCGCGTCACACCCTCATCGTGAGCCAGCCGCTTGGATAGTGTGGTCACGCAGTAGAGGCTCTTGAGTGCCGGCGGCTCCGTTGGGCAGAGTAGCCGGGTTAGCTTGTTCTGGAGGCGGCGCGTGCCTCGTTGTCGCACCCATGGCGGAGGCGGCCGAGGGTTGCGGTTTGCCTCAGGACGAGCGCCACCATTGCGGTTGTGCCCTTCGTCGAGGAGAGAGGATGCAGGTAAAATAATCCCCACACCCGTACCTCGAGGAGCGTGGCCATTGGGATACTGTTGATACTATCCTTCCCCGGCGCCTCCCGATTCTGCTTCGGCCGTGGGGATGGTGGTGACAACGCCTCCTAAGTCGATCACGCCTCCCGCGACGTCCACATACTCACACGTCCCTCATTTCCCGTGACATTGGCGGTCACGAGCGGTGGAGCCCTTGAGGTGGACAGGTGATTCATAGCTCTGGGCTTTTTCTTAGGCGCCATAGTCGATGAGCCGTTGATGATGAAGATGGCGCTACCGATGCTCTTGGGTTCGCGCAAGTGATCCTCCTTCCTGGCGCACCAAAGATGTCGCGGGAAAGCACTGCCACCTATGGGGCTATGAGCCCATTTTGGTCGGCGGGCATGTTGCACAAAGAGCGTAGAAGCGTCACGCAGCGCGGCGGAGATCAGATGGGCAATTTTACCCGAGTTCAGGCCACCGGCGAGGCGTAAAACCCAACTCCTACTTTGGTGGATTGATGGTGGAAAAGGCGGTGTTGGATGCAACACACATTGCCCGGCAAGGTTTCCTCAGGCGAAGTGGCTATGTGCATGCGGATACTGATGAGGACATCAATACCATTGTTACACCCACAGCCCCTGCCGCAATACATACTGGACCAATTACTAGAGCTCCCGCACGCCAATTAAATTATCAGGTACTTCCGTTTCATGGTAATGATTCTAATGTTCATGAGAATATGATGCTGCCTAAATTGGATACATTTGTTTTGCTTACAAATGAAGGGCCTAGCTTGAAGAAGGATGAACATTGGAGCAAGAACAAGCATGGAGATGTTGGCATTGGACAACTTGGGAGTAGTTAAAAAATGTATTCCTTTGTTGTAGGAAAAAACTAGCTTTATGCAAAATCATAAACTTAGAGCCTCCACCAGCCAAATATTGCATGTAGATATAGTTCTTGCATTTCTTTGCTTTACAGTGTAACTCTACCAGCATATTCAATGTGCTGACCTACACGGCTGCAACCTCTCATGTTGCAGACTACTCAGAAGATGAATAAGGTGCGATAGGTCATTGTCTTGCACTCAGCTATGTCATTGGAGCTGATGGACTCATTTACGTTCGAAGCTTCCGCAGTTATTTAGTGTAGATGGCCTTTAGCCATGATATTTTTGTGTAATCATACTCTTTATGATGACTTGATGTAATAAATGTGTGATTGAACTCTGTTATAATTCCTCGAGTAATGTGCATGTTAGCATTAGCGATCCAGGGATGACACTGATGCACAGAGACTTTGGTCCATTCGAATCGTGGTTGCTACAAGATGATACCATAACACATGCTGACTGTAGGAGGCGACCACTAGAATAAGCCACAAGATTTCTCTTCTCTGCTCATTTCTAAATTCTCCTCTATTTCTACTCTATAGATGGCGGATCCCAAAAACAAGTTCACTCAGCTGGGTGACGACACTCCTTTCGGACGACACTTGAAGGAAGTCACTAAGTACCTGAACATCGGACTACCGAGCTTCACGGGGACTTTCTCTGCAACTGTACCAGAAGAGGAACGTTGGAAGATCAAAGTCTGGGTACCTGGGAGGACATTTGTGCCAGCGATGGAGCCTATTGATTTCTACCTGGATGCACCAAGCTAGAGTTTAAGAAACAACATGGCAGCCCATATCACCTTTGGACGCATATGTTAGGTGTATCACAAGGAGCTGGAAAACACCATTTATCAAATATGTGGCCGCCGAAACGAAGAATGAGAGATGATTCATACCAGGAGGGATGGATCAATTGCAGCCTACATTCAGGAGATGGGAGATCATATTCGTCGACAAGAGAATCAACTAATTATCAACATGAAGAAGATCAAGAAGCCGAGGAAGAGAAACAACGAGCTAGAAGAGGACGTCAAGTTTACACGTGCTGGATATGAGGAAGAATTGCCATATTACAAGAGAAGCATGAAGACCTAAAGAGGAAGCTAGGACTACCAGTGGAGAATCACAAGTGAGAACCAGCAAAGGAGATCCGTTTGGAGGACTACATCATCTTGAACGACACCGACATGGATAGTGATGAAAATGATGATAGCAATGACGACTACGTTGACGAAGCTGGAGCAGATATTATGGAGTCTTCCTCTGATGGAAATTTCTAGATGACCACCATGTAACTAGTAGTATTCCTCCAAGTAGTTAGCAATGATCGAGTTTGTAATCATAGGTTAGATCATTTGTGTGAACCTTGTGTACTATTGAATGAAGTGGATTGATTGTGTTTGTCTCATAAGCATATGGGTAGTGAATCTCTCTTAGACCTCATTCTATTCTGTTTTCTCACCCCTTCTAACCCATCAGATGCCTCCGAGACAAGACAATGGATTTGCATTCCCACCGAAGCTCACTCAGTTGATCCAGCAGTAGAATGCCTTGATGCAGATGCTTGTTCAGAAACAGAACCACGGCAACAACAACAACAACAACCCACCGCCACCACCCCCTGTTGACCACATAGCCCGTTTTCTAAGGTTGAATCCGCCAGTTTTCTCTAGTAGCACCGAGCTGATTTTTGCAGATGATTGGCTCCGCAAGATTGGAAGAGAGCTGACCACTGCAGGAGGCACAAACGCGGAGAGAGTGTGCTTTGCCGCACATCAACTTGATGGACCCGATGTCGGTGTCAAACCCGGTGGATCTCGGGTAGGGGGTCCCGAACTGTGCGTCTAAGGCTAATAGTAACATGAGACAGGGGACACGATGTTTACCCAGGTTCGGGCCCTCTCGATGGAGGTAATACCCTACTTCCTGCTTGATTGATCTTGATGATATGAGTATTACAAGAGTTGATCTACCACGAGATCGCAGAGGCTAAACCCCAGAAGCTAGCCCATGATTATGATTGTTCTTGTCCTACGGACTAAACCCTCCGGTTTATATAGACATCGGAGGGCTAGGGTTCTGTGAGTCGATTCTGAGAGAGGAGATCTACGTATCCGAATTGCCAAGCTTGTCTTCCACGCAAAGGAGAGTCCCATCCGGACACGGGACGAAGCCTTCAATCTTGTATCTTCATAGTCTAATAGTCTGGCCAAAGTATATAGTCCGGCTGTCCGAGGACCCCTTAATCCAGGACTCCCTCAGTAGCCCCCGAACCAGACTTCAATGACGATGAGTCCGGCACGCAGATTGTCTTCTGGATTGCAAGGCGGGTTCTTCTCCAAGTTCTCCAGGGCACCCATTGTAACAAGCAGTGTCAGGCTTCCCCTAAATGTCGCGCTCCTCGTCTTCTGTGCTTTAATAATGGTTGTATCCACATGTCGAGTGAATGCGAGAAGTCGGGGCATTTTTACATTTGCCACCCTGACCATGTGTCTAAATTGTCTATTTAAAGAGAAGGGGATCCTCAGATCGAAATCACACCATCTCTTCCATCGAGAATCCATCAAAGCGCGCCCGAAAAATCCATACCACCATGGCCGGCCATCGGGGCTCCTCCTCTCGCTCCCGTAGCACTAGGCCAGGTGATTGGGAGAAATGTTCTGTCCCCCATAGCCGACTAGTAGAGTTGCAGACCAAGGGGTTCTCCCGCCTGCGTACATGGTCCCCGTCCGAGCTGGACTAGCCACTTATAATGGCTTGGGAGCAAGCGGAGAGTTCTCCAAACCCATCCAAGGGGGAGCGGGTATGCTTCGTCCCTTATTTGCTGAGGGGACTCGGATTTCCAATCCATCCTTTCCTCCGCGGGCTCCTGGACTTCTACGGCCTCCAGGTACATAACTTTACCCCAGCCTCCATACTGCATATCACAGGCTACGTTGCCTTCTGCGAGCTATTTCTGGGTTGCGAAGCTCATTTCGAGCTGTGGAAGAGGCTATTCTGCCTCGTACCCCGCACTCAGGAGGGGTCGGTATATCAAGTGGGCGGAGCCAAATTTGGCGCATCGCCGGGACCGGATACCTATCCGGTACCCCAAAGAAGACATCATAAGACTGGCCTTCAGAGTGGTTCTATATGGGAGACGTCCCTCTTCCGGACCCTATTCTGAAGGGCCTTCCCGAGTTTGTAAATGCCCCATTGAAGAAATGCCACAACTGGCGCCCCCGGAGCCCCCAGGAGGAACATAACAGAGAGATCCTTTTCCTGATGGACAGGATAAAGACGCTGGCCAAGTCAGAGCTGACAATAATCGAGGTTATGTCCATATGTATAATGCGGGGAGTGCAGCCACTTCAATATCGAGGGAAACCCATGTGGCACTTCAATGGAGAAGACGATGCCACCCGCTGTGGCCACAAAGGTCCGGATTCCCCTGCCGCTGTGGCGAAGATATTGTTCGATTTGTACAAAGGAGAAGAAGAGGAGTTCCTCTGTATCAAGCCACGGGATGGATTCTCCATGTTCAACCCCCCAAGCTGGGTGAGCGGCTATCTTTTATTCCAGTCTTTCCCACATTCATTAGTATAAATATTTACGTTGCCAATTCATAGCAGGAACTGCGAAAAGCTACGAGGGAGGTTCACAGCCCGTCTCCACAGCCAGAGGACCCCGACCGGGCCCTCGACCCCAGACTCGAAGAAGATCCGGACACGTTTGTGGAGCTCGTCGACCAGACATTTTATCAGTTAAGCTGTGACGGTGTGTTGGTGGCCATTATAGCTGATTATCCTGGCCTGCTCCCTGTATCACAGGTAAGTAAGACCGTAGTCCCAACTTCCAAAAAGGAATCCCTCTTCGTGCCTTACCCACCGCACATGTATTGCGTTTTACAGGGAAGGCCATCGGGACGCCATGCTGAACCCGTGGTGACTCGTCAACAAGGGGCACCGAAGCCGGGTAGGCTTAAAAGGAAGGCGGTCAGGACCGAGATGCCGTTGCAAAGGTATGTTTAAAAACCTACCACGTAACTATCATCATTAAAATATAACAATGTCCATTGTCCTCTAGCAGTAAAAGCGCTCGCCGGACTATATCCGGAGAGCCTGCCGGCCATGCCTCCACCAGCCGGACCCTGAGGCCAGACTCAAGGGCGGAGGTCAACACGGACGATCCTCCTACAGACGAAGCGGATAGATTCTAAGCTACAAACTCCGAAGTGGAGAGCGCCATGAATCATAGGCGCCGACGGGCCACACTACGCGACCCTATTTTCTCCGAAGAGGCTATCAATGCCTTCAACTCAGGGGACGCGTACATCCGTGCTACTCAAGGTGGCCTCACCAGAGCCACGGACCAGTACGTAAAGGATATACGGGTAAGAAAATTTGATAAGTATGCACATCAGTAGCACCTGAGACTTGAAACAGTTGGCACAACTGATTTAAGGATCCTCATGTGCATAGGTTCTGACAGAGAAGAATACCCAGCTGTCTAAAGAGCTGGAGGAGTGCAAAGCCCAACTGCGGGCCGCAGTTGCCGCAATGGAGGAGTCTACGAAGGCCCCATCTAGTAATACTTGTTTTGATCGAAAATAATGTCATGGCATGTACCAGTTTAGTATTCGGCATGAATGCAAATCTAACAAAGATTCTGCAGACAATATCGGAGGCAATCCGAAGATCGTGCCAGAGGATGAGCAACATGTTCAGCGACAGCTGAAGGCTAGCGAGCGTGTGCTTACAAAGGTTATAAAGGGGAAAAAATACTCTCCAGGACACGAACACCTAACTGGACGTCGAATTAAAGGATGTTCGGGCCCAGTTTGCTGACTCCGTGAAGGAGAATAAGAGGCTTCGACGCGGCATATTTAGTAAGTGCTCTAACGAACCACTATAAAGTTCGGCGAAGAAGCATGCTAACAGAATTATGTCTGTAGGTATGTTGACAGGTTGTCCCGAAGAGGAGATGCCCGGATCTGCAGGTGATCTTTTGCAGGAGCTCTCACAACTGCACGAACAACTTCGGCAGGTGTTGTAGGGCATTACCCATGCCTTATGGCCATCCGCCTCCCTGCCAGGAGGCATGGGGGAGCTTGTGGAGCTGCTCAAGGGAGCGCGGTGGCGCTTCCGATTATGGAAGATGTCAGCCTGTCAACAAGGTGCAAGCGAAGCCTGGGCCATGGTGAAGACGCGATACACCAAGGCTGACCCGAACCACATGGCCGAGGTCGGACCTATAGGGTCGGGTGGGAAAGAAATCCATGTAAGTCTGTTATATGTTCAGGTAGCATTAGCTGCTAAGTATTCCCAACAGGATTGTAGGTTAGACAGCCTGTTGGATGGTATAGAAGAAGAGTTTAGTCATTCTAAGTGACTTTGTACTTCAAAGGACATATTTTTGTCCCTAGCCGGATTGTAAATCATTTGTCTTGGCGGACCTTTTCGCTTCAACCCGTGGACCCAATAGTCCGGAGTGTATCCGAATATCCGCTCGGTTATGTGAAAACTGGGGCACGCATGGAAAGCAGGCGTAGGGGTCATAAGTGCTTGAACAGACAAGTACCCAACTAGTTATGTTATATTACATGGGTAGTAGGAAACATCTTCCAGCGAGAATAGTTCCGTCAAGGGTTGATTTCCTTGGTTGTGCATGTAGTAATGTGCATGCCCGAACTGCGAAAAATGACGCAGGATATAATCATCTGTGGTCATGTTTTGTAATAAGTAAAAGACATCTTTTGTTCACCGACCGAATATTCCCTTAAGAACGCTATCTTTCGGCTTCACCCAGCCTGACGTACACATCCGGCTGACCCGGCAGTAACAATCGCAGAGGTGCTCCCCTTATGCCCTAGCCGAATTAACGGGAACGTAGGGCATAAACACAAGAGCCAGGCAACCCAGCATGGCCAAAACTTAAGTCATATCGATGCATATAATGGTGAAAAAGGCACATATGGGGAAATGATGCATATGTCGTGGGCATAAAGCCCAGAAAGTAATTATATTAAGCTTCTGTATAAGAAGCCCCCAGGTATATTAAGCACGCATAGCGCGGCATGAGTGTGCGGTCAAAGCAGACTTGAAGCTTTTAAAGCTATATATAAAAAGGATAGAGAGACAGATTATATAATTTAAAAGGGAAGACAGAGGTAAGGAGACAAACATAGAGTTCGGCACTAGGCGTAGAATATTTGGAGTCTAGCCGCGTTCCATGGGTTCGGCTCGAGTCGATTATCTGATGCATCACGCAGACGGTACGCTCCTCCGGTGAGAACTTTATCAAGGATGAAGGGACCCTCCCATTTGGGCTTGAGCTTGTCCTTTTTCTTCTCTGGTAGGCGTAGAACGAGTTCGCCAATGTTATAAGTTTTGGTCCGTACTTCTCTGCTTTCATACCTTCGAGCCTGCTGTTGATAGGATGCGGAACGGGCCTTTGTAACGTCACGTTCCTCCTCCAGGGTATCTAAGTCGTCCTGCCGATCCAGCTCGGCTTCTCTCTCTTCGTACATGCGCACCCTAGGTGTGTCATGGATAATATCACAGGGTAGCACTGCCTCTGTGTCGTAAACCATAAAAAATGGTATGTATCCAGTTGTGCGATTTGGCGTGGTCCGCAGCCCCCATAGTACGGAGTCGAGCTCCTCGACCCAGTGTGTATGTGATTCCTTCAAGGATCCCACTAGTCTGGGTTTAATGCCGCTCATGAAAAGACCATTCGCTCGTTCGACTTGACCATTTGTTTGAGGGTGATAGACGGAGGCATAATCAAGTTTTATGCCCATTTTGCTGCACCAGGCTTTCACCTCGTCGGCTGTTAAGTTTGAGCCATTATCGGTGATGATGCTGTGGGGGACACTGTAACAGTGTACGACCCCAGATATGAAGTCTATCACTAGTCCGGACTCGGCAGTTTTAACTGGCTTGGCTTCTATCCATTTGGTGAATTTATCGACCATGACCAACAAGTATTTATTCTTATGGCTTCCTCCTTTAAGGGGTCCAACCATATCGAGCCCCTAGACCGCAAAGGGCCAAGTTATGGGGATTGTTTGGAGGGCGGTAGGTGGCATATGGCTTTGATTTGCAAAAAGCTGCCAACCGACACAATGTTGGACAAGGTCCTGTGCGTCTGCCCGTGCTGTAGGCCAGTAGAAACCTGTAGGGAAGGCCTTGCTTACGAGCGCCGGGCTGCGGCGTGGTGGCCGCCAAGTCCAGCATGGATTTCGGCCAAGAGCTGCCACCCTTCCTCTTCGGAGATGCACCTTTGGAGCACTCTAGTCACGCTTTTCTTATAAAGCTCGCCCTCGTGGACTTTGTAGGCTTTAGAACGCCGCACAGTGCAACATGCCTCATTTTGGTCCTCATGGAGTTCTTGCCTATTTAAGTAGGCTAAGAACGGTTCTGTCCATGGGGCGATGACAGCAATAATCACGTGGGCCGAAGGTGTTATTTCAGTGGCTGATCCTCCGATTACGTCAGAGTGTTCGGGATATGGGGTTGTGCTCAGATCCGGACTTTTATTGCCGGTCTCCCCTTCCCATACGACGGGTGGCTTGAATAGCCTGTCCAAAAAGATATTAGGTGGGACGGGGTTGCGTTAACGCTGATGCGGGCAAGATTATCTGCCGCTTGATTGTTTTCTCGAGCCAGATGGTGGAATTCGAGCCCCTCGAACCGAGCAGACATTTTGAGGACGGCATTGCGGTAGGCCGCCATTTTTGTGTCCTTGGCGTCAAAGTCTCCATTTATTTGAGATATTGCGAGGTTTGAATCCCCACGCACTTCTAGGCATTGGATGCCCATGGAGACTGCCATCCGAAGACCGTGCAACAAGGCCTCATATTCGGCTGCATTGTTGGAATCTATGTAAAGTATTTGGAGTACGTATTGGACTATATCTCCGGTGGGGGATGTCAGGACGATGCCTGCCCCTAGACCAGCTAGCATCTTAGAGCCGTCAAAGTGCATGATCCAATTGGAGTACGCGCCGTACTCTTTAGGGAGTTCGGCTTCTGTCCATTTGGCGATGAAGTCAGCCAGTACTTGTGACTTAATGGCTCGCCGCGGTTTGTATGTTATGTCAAACGGGAGGAGTTCGATAGCCCATTTAGCAATCCGGCCCGTGGCATCGCGGTTATTTATTATGTCATTGAGTGGTACTTCGGAGGCCACCGTGATTGAACACTCTTGAAAGTAGTGTCGTAGTTTTCGGGATGCCATGAAGACCGCGTATGCTATCTTTTGATAATGTGGGTACCGTGACTTGCATGGAGTGAGGACAGTGGATACGTATTATACCGGCTTTTGAAGTGGGAACTTATGTCCATCTGTCTCTCGTTCGATGACGAGCACTGCGCTTACAACCTGATGTGTCGCAGCTATATATAGCAGCATTGGTTCGCCGACGTTTGGCGCAGCCAGGATTGGATTGGTGGCCAATAGGGCTTTTATTTCCTCCAGTCCGGCCGTAGCCGCATCCGTGCACTCGAAGTGTTCGGTGCGTCGAAGAAGGCGATAAAGAGCTAGTGCCTTTTCTCCTAATCGAGAGATAAAGCGGCTTAAGGCGGCCACGTATCCAGTTAATTTCTGGGTTTGCTTGAGGTCTGTTGGGGTAGCCAACTGTGACAGAGCTCGGATTTTAGCCGGGTTCGCTTTGATTCCTCTATTGGAAACGATGAAGCCCAAGAGCTTTCCGTCAGGTACACCAAAAACGCATTTTTCCGGGTTGAGCTTGATGACATATGTTTGGAGATTGTCGAACGTAAGCCTCAAGTCGTCTATTAAAGATTCGACGTGTCTGGTTTTGATGACCACATCGTCTACGTATGCCTCCACTGTTATGCTGATTTGTGTTTCCAGGCATGACTGAATCATGCGTTGATAGGTTGCACCGGCGTTTTTGAGCCCGAAAGGCATGGTGTTAAAACAAAAGGGGTCGTATGGAGTGATAAATGTCGTTGCGTCTTGATCGGACTCCGCCATCTTGATTTGATGGTATCCGGAGTATGCGTCGAGGAAACACAATGAGTCGTGTCCTGCGGTAGCGTCGATGATTTGATCAATGCGGGGGAGGGGGAAGGGATCCTTGGGGCAAGCCTTATTGAGGTCCTTGAAATCGACGCATAGGCGCTAGGATTTGTCCTTCTTTGGTACCATCACCAGGTTTGCTAGCCAATCCGGATGTTTAATTTCTCTGATGAATCCGGCCTCGAGTAGCTTGGCTAGCTCTTCTCCCATGGCTTGTCGCTTGGGTTCTGAAAAGTGAAGAAGAGTCTGCTTGACCGACTTGTATCCCTTTAGTATGTTTAGGCTATGCTCGGCCAACCTGCGTGGGATACCTGGCATGTCTGAAGGATGCCAGGCGAAGATGTCCCAATTCTCGCGCAAGAACTCTCGTAGTGCGGCGTCTATTGTGGGGTTCAGCTGTGCCCCAATTGATGCTATTTTTGTAGGATCCGTTGGGTGGACCTGGAATTTCACTATTTCATCTACTGGTTTAAAATAGGTGGACTTGGGTCGTTTGTCGAGTATCACGTCGTCCACATCCCACCGTGGGCCTTGATCTTGCAGTTAGCTCTTCGGCCGCGAGGGCTTCGGATAATGCCTCCAGGGCTAGTGCGGTGGTCTTATTTCGGCACGGAGCGCTATGTCCGGATCACTGGCTAGAGTGATGATTCCATTGGGCCCCGGCATCTTAAGCTTCATGTACCTGTAATGGGGTATAGCTTGGAAGCTTGTGAATGCATCCCGACCTAAAAGGGTATGGTATCCGCCGTTAAACGGGGCCACTTGGAATGTGATTTCTTCGGACCTATAATTCTCCGGCGTGCCGAATACCACATCGAGTGTTATTTTTCCCGCGCATCGTGCCTCCCGACTAGGGATGATTCCTCTGAAGGTCGTGCTGCTTTGCTCAATGTGGCTCTTATCTATTTCCATTTTATTAAGAGTTTCCTCATAGATGAGGTTTAATCCGCTGCCGCCGTGCATGAGCACTTTAGTAAGCTGGAAGCCGTCCACAATTGGGCTAAGGACCAAAGAGGCTGGTGCTCGGACTGTTCGGAATTGAGGTTCGTCGCTGGCATTGAAGGTTATGGCCATATCGTTCCACGGGTTTATTCTTGCGACGTGGCAAACTTCGGCGAGGCTGCGGAGCGCTCGCTTGCGCCTATTGTTTGAGGCGAAAGTCACAAAGACTGTTAATACTGTATTGTTATTCTCTACGGGATGGTGCTCTGCGGTATTGTTGATGAGAAGGTCCTCGCCGCTCTTGGCCACCTGCCGGAGTATCCAACATGCTCTAAGGCTGTGTGTTGGTATTATGCCCGGTGTGCTGTGAATTTTGCATGGCCAGTTGAGCCATCCCTCCAGTACGGTTCCACGCCCTGTAGAGGGCTTTGGCTTCTTTGTAATTGGATTGGGTGACTTGCGACCCTTTTAATTCGGACGAGGGGTTTAGTTAGAGCCGGGGCGCTTTCCATCACACAGTACTTCTGTACTTTGGCAGCCAAGTCGGTGAAGTGTACTATGTCACGACGACTTATGGCATTGAGGATTCCCTTGTCCGTGAAATTTTTGCAAAAGAATGAGATTGTGTCTTCCTCGTGACAGTCCTTAATCTTGCTCATTACAAGGACGAATCTGGCCCAGAAGTGGTGTACTGTCTCTTGGGGCTCTTGTCTAATGTCAAAAAGATCACTTGTGTCTGGGATGGTGGGTAGACTTAAGACCACATCTTGATCCGATCTGAGATCCAGGGGCAAAGGAGTTCCTGATCTTGGCAGCTCGGGATCTAGGATGTTGCCCAATATTTGTGGCCCGTTGCTCCATTCTAAGTTCAGAGCCTGGGCCATGTCCTCCCGTAGATGGGTATCCGGCTCGGAGAGCTCGGGAATCCGGACATAGTTCATCCTTAAAATAGAGGGGACAATCATTGTTTTGTTCCTCCACCACTGCTATCTGATGGGTGACCGGCGGAGAGTTAATCTCCCTTTGGTCGGGTTTAAGCCCGATCCGATCATAGTCCGTAGCGACTCCCAGGGCTGCGAAGCGATCCAAGAGCTCGTTCAGGGACGAGAGCTCCATTGTATCCATCTGCTCGGTGAATTCTAAGCTGACGTGGAGGCTGTTCTTGATGACCTGAGAAGTCATCATTGGCGTGGCAGCCGAACGGGCGGCCATGACGAAACGGCCCAGACCGAGAGTCTGGCCTACAGCCAGGGATCCTCCAAAGGTGATGTTGTCCTTGACAACAAGGCGAGCCATCCAGCCTTATCGCGACGGCACAGTGGAACTCTCAGTGAAAGCACCAATGTCGGTGTCAAAACCGGCGGATCTCGGGTAGGGGGTCCCGAACTGCGCGTCCAAGGCTAATGGTAACAGGAGACAGCGGACATGATGTTTACCCAGGTTCGGGCCCTCTCGATGGAGGTAATACCCTACTTCCTATTTGATTGATCTTGATGATATGAGTATTACAAGAGTTGATCTACCACGAGATCGCAGAGTCTAAACCCTAGAAGCTAGCCTATGATTATGATTGTTCTTGTCCTACGGACTAAACCCTCCGGTTTATATAGACACCGGAGGGGGTTAGGGTTACATAGAGTTGGTTACAGAGAAGGAGATCTACATATCCAAATTGCCAAGCTTGCCTTCCACTCAAAGGAGAGTGCCATCCGGACAAGGGACAAAGTCTTCAATCTTGTATCTTCATAGTCCAACAGTCCGGACAAAGTATATAGTCCGGCTGTACGTGGACCCCTTAATCTAGGACTCCCTCACCCGCAGCATCTTGGTGGGAGAATTTCACCGCCGCTTACCCAATTGACATGGGATCAGTTTCAGCAGGCTTTTTGCACTGCCCATGTTTCAACAGGAGCTATGAGCATGAAGAAGCGTGGGTTTTGCAACTTGCCCCAAGGAGGGCGTACAGTGGGCCAGTATGTGGATGAATTTAGCAAGTTAGCATGCTATGCCACAGATGATGTAGCCACAGATGCTGCAAAGCGGTAGAAGTTTCTTGAGGGACTCAATGATGAGCTGAGTATGCAGTTGATGGTGGCAACTTTCAACAACTACCAGGAGTTGGTAGACAGGGCCCTCATGATTGATGCAAGCAACAACAGATTGTTAATCGCAAGAGGAAGTATGGACATGGGAGGTACACTTCTGGAGCTCAGCAGAAGCCCTGCTATTCCCGTACTCGGGAGGACATACCCACAACCATGGAGGCCATAACCATGGAGGACATACGCACAATGGAGCAAGTTCGCACAACCACAGTGGCCCCAAGAATGGAAATGGGAATGGAGGAAGCAGTAGCCAGAACCTTTCCAACCTATCAACGCCAGCCAAGAGGGATCTGAGCCACATTATTTGTTTCAAGTGCTAGAAGACCGCACATTATGCCACTGAATTCCCTGAAGCAAAGAATGGAAATGGCAATGGAGGTTCTACAAAGAAGCCCAACCCCTTCACCAAAGGTTAGGTGAACCACATTAGTGTGGAGGAGATTGAGGATCAACCGACGCAGTTGTCGCTAAGTTTTTGATTAATGCATTTACCGCGCTTGTTCTTTTCGATACTGGTGCATCGCATTCATTCATATCAAGGGGATTTGTGGATAAGTATAAATTGCCAACCGTAGCCCTTAAGTCACCTATGTTAGTAAGTTCCCCAGGAGCGGAGTACATGGCTAGTAGGGGATGCTATCAGTTGCAAGTAACCATAGGTAGACATGTTTTCCCCACCGACCTGATTGTTCTGGAGTCACAAGGATTGGATGTGATACTAGGCATGGATTGGCTATCCAAGTTGGAAGGAAACATCGATTGTGCCAGTAAATCAATTCTTCTAACCACCCCAGAAGGAAAGAGAATCAAGTATGTATCCCGGCATGCGTCGAGGAGAACTCAGGTGAATTCCTTAATAGGAGTTGTTCAGGAGGAAGTACCAGTGGTGAAGGATTATCCCGACGTATTTCCAGAGGTACCAGGCATGCCACCGGATCGAGACATTGAGTTATTGCCAGGCACCGGACCAATATCAAAGAGACCGTATCGGATGCCCACAAAAGATCTGGAGGAAATTAAGAAGCAGATTAAGGAGTTACTGGAGAAAGGATACATTCGACCAAGTTCATCACCTTGGGGAGCCCAGTGCTTTTAGTGGAGAAGAAGGATGGATCTTTTGAGGATGGTTGTTGATTATCATGCGCTGAATGAGGTGAAGATCAAGAACAAATACCCTCTGCCGATGATCAATGATTTGTTCGACGCAGACTAAGGCATAGCCTAGTGGTAGGAAGGGGTTGATACCTTCCCACCCACACAGGTTCAAGGCATGGTACTTGCAATTTAAGTTTGTTGCACCAATTATACTGTAGGGGGTTCCCTTACAGTCTTTCTGTCAAAAAAATGATTTGTTTGACCAGTTGCAAGGAGCTAAAGTTTTCTCCAAAATCGATCTTCGATCAGGTTATCACCAGTTGAAGATCCGAGAGCAGGATATACCTAAGACAACCTTTGCCACAAGATATGGGCTATATGAGTATACAGTGATGTCATTTGGTTTGACTAATGCCCCTGCCTATTTCATGAGTATGATGAACAAGGTGTTTATGGAGTTTTTGGATAAGTTCGTCGTGGTATTTATTGATGATATATTGGTCTACTCAAAGAATGAAGAAGAGCATAAGGAGCATTTGCGTTTGGTTCTTGAGAAGCTCAGAGAACATCAGTTGTATGCCAAGTTCAGTAAATGTGAGTTTTGGTTAAAGGAAGTTGGATTTCTTGGACATATTATATCCGGAGAAGGAATAGCAGTGGACCCTACCAAGGTTGCTTCTGTCACTAAATGGTTGGCACCCACCTCAGTTGGAGAGATCAGGAGTTTTCTTGGACTCGCAGGTTATTACCGGAGGTTTATTGAGAATTTCTCCAAGATTGCAAAGCCCATGACGGAGTTATTAAAGAAGGACACCAAGTTTAAATGGACTGAGGATTGTGAGGCTAGTTTTCAGGAGTTGAAGAAACGTTTGGTTACAGCCCCAGTGTTGATTCTCCCAGACCAACACAAGGATTTTCAAGTATATTGCAATGCTTCACGTCGAGTACATGGAGGTGTGCTTTTGCAGGAAGGAAGAGTTGTTTCATATGCCTAACGACAGCTCCGACCTCATGATTTGAATTATGCTATGCATGATTTGGAGTTAGCAGCCATAGTGCATGCGCTCAAGACATGGAGACATTTTCTCGTCGGAAACCGTTGTGATGTATACATGTATCATAAGAGTTTGAAATACATCTTCACGCAGAAGGAGTTAAACCTCAGGCAAAGGAGATGGTTGGAGCTCATAAAGGATTACAACATGAGATTGCATTATCATCCTGGAAAGGCCAATGTCGTAGCAGATGCGTTGAGCCACAATAATTATGTTAACACGCTCATAACCGGAGGATTACCGAAGGAGCTAGCAGATGACCTTCGAGAGCTATGCTTGGAGATAGTTTCGAGAGGTATGTTGCAGCATTGGAGATTCAGTCCACTCTTTTGGGTAAGATCAGAGAAGCCCAGAAGACTGACAAGGACATTGCTGAGATAAAGAAAAGGATAAGCAAAGGAAAGGCTAAAGGATTTCGTGAGGATGAGCACGACACCTTATGGTTTGAGGATTGCATATATGTGCCTAATGACCCTGAGATCAGGAAGTTGATTCTTCAGGAGGACCATGATTCGCCTAACTCGATTCACACAGGAAACACCAAGATATATCTGGATTTGAAAAAAAGTTTCTGGTGGACAGGAATGAAGAAGGATATTCTCGAGTATGTAGTAGTATGTGATGTATGTGAGAGAGTCAAGGCAGAGCATTAGAAGCCAGAAGGATTGCTACAGCCGTTGCCAATACCCGAATGGAAGTGGGATAAACTTGGCATGGATTTTATCACTGGATTACCCAGGACTCGTTCAGGCTATAACTATCTGGGTTGTAGTCGATCGTTTGATGAAAGTAGCCCATTTCATCTCGGTGAAGACAACTTATACGAGTGCTAAGTTGGCAAAGATATACATGACCAAGATCGTATGTCTGCATGGAGTTCCGAGCACCATTGTATCAGATAGAGGAACCCAGTTTACTTCAAAGTTTTGGAATCAGTTGCATGAAACTTTGGGTACCAGGCTAGAGTTCAGTACCGCCTTTCATCCACGGACGGATGGACAGACCCAGTGGGTTAATCAGATTCTGGAAGACATGTTGAGGGCTTCTGTGCTAGATTATGGATCTAGTTGGGATGACAATTTGACCCATGCAGAGTTCTCATATAACAGCAGTTATCAAGCCAGTTTGAAGATGGCCCTTTTTGAAGCCTTGTACGGAAGGAGGTGCAAGAGCCTGTTATCGTGCGATGAAGTTGGAGATCGACAGTTTCGGACCAGACTTAATCAAAGACTCGGAAGAGATGGTTTAGTTGATTCGCGACAGACTCAAGGTAGCCCAGTCCAGACAGAAGAGTTATGCGGATACTAAACGCAAGGAGATAGTTTACAAAGTCAGAGATAGAGCATATCTTCGTGTGTCCCCACTTCGAGGAGTTAAACATTTTGGAGTCAAGGGAAATCTAGCACCATGTTTTGTGGGACCATACAGAGTTTTGGAACGCATGGGAGAAGTTGCGTACAAGTTGGAATTTGCCTGAAGAATATTCAGGAGTTCATGATGTGTTTCACGCTTCCTAGTTGAAGAAGTGCCACACAGAGATGGCTGATATTCCTCTGAGAGATACAGTGCCACTGGAAGCAATTCAGTTGGATAGTGATCTGACCTATGAAGAGAAGCCAGTCAAGATTCTCGAGTTCTCCAGTCGAGGTACTCGTAGCAAGGTTATTAAGTTTTGCAAAGTTGAGTGGAGCCACCATACCGAGGAGGAAGCCACCTGGGAGCGAGAAGAAGATCTTCGCAAGGACAACCCAAACCTTTTTGCTGACCAACCCGAATCTTGAGGGAGAGATTCTTCTGAATGGGGGTAGGTTTGTAACATCCCAATTTTCAATTTGGATGTTATGCATAGATCATCATATGCATATCATTTTATTTTTGCATGTTGTTGTGATCCTAGAAATCTTAAGCAACTCAAGGACCCAAGGAGAGAGTTGGAGGTTTCACAAAATTCATATTTGAATTTATTTCAAATTTTAAGAGAGGAACGATTTGATTTTAATATTTTTCTCTCCAATTATTTCCAATAAATAAAATAAATGAGAGAAGATAGTATGACTTCTTCAACCTCGGGGAAATATTGGAGAAAGAATTTTAAAATCAAATTATTAAATTTTATTGGTATTTTATTTGCTATTTTATTTTAATTAGAGAAAAATTGCATTTTTGAAAATTGCATTTTAGTCCAAAAAAATGTTCATTGTGTCCTAAATATTAGGTTTGGACGGTGAAACTTGTTTCTGGAGTTTTTAGAATTTTTATTTAGGATTGTTTTCTTCGACAAAATTATTATTTAAAAAAAACTTCCCGGACCGACTGGGCCGAAACCCCGCCGGCCTAACTCGCCCGCGTCGCCCGCAACCGCCTCCGCCGTCGTGCGGGAAACGGACTCCGTCGGAGTCCGAAGCCGCCCCGCCCCAGCAACCCCTTCTCCAAGTCGGAGAGCTCCGGGGGTTCCTTTATCCGCCGCCGCCGCCCTCCCCTTTTTCCTCGCCAACCCGCCGCCCCGCAGCCTCGCCTCCCGCCGTCGGCGCCGCCACCGCCGCATGCGCGCGCCCGCTTATAGCTTCGCCACCGCCACCGCCCAGCGCTGCTGCTGCTGCCGCCATCGCCCGCGCCATCGCGGGAGCTGCCGCGCCGTCGATACGATCCAACTCTCTACCACCGGTTTTTTGTTAACCGGTAAGGAGCACCGGTTCGATGTTTTTTTCGGTTTTAGGGTTTACATCGGTTTAGTTTCGTTTTTGCTTATTTAACGAACGTTCATTCGTTCATTCATTTTAACGAACGGTTTTCATTAGTTTAGTTCTGTTAGGGAACGTTCGTGCTGCTGTTTTTTCTTTTTAGTTTATCTTCGACCAGGGACCTATCCACGAATATTTTCTCACGATTTAGCCCCTAATCTTAAAACTAGCGTAACTGTTTACTCGTTTGTCCAAATTAGATGAAACCAGCGCCTAAATCTTTGTAACGATCTGTTCATTCTAGTTAACCAACTTAAACTTGATTTCGACACTGTAAAATTCGACCTTAGTTCAGATTAGTAAATGATCTTGTTTCATTCGTATTTCGAGTTTTGTTTCTCCGTTTGAGTTGTTATTTTTTGCAAATCGTAGCTAATCACAGGTACCTACTGTTAACATCTAATCCACATGATAATGATGCGGTTAGATTTTACTTTCTGTTAGTTTAAGACGTTTGCTTGTTTCGTGTTTGATTTGGATCTTTTCTCGGTTTTCTTGTTGTTTCGTTTGAGTGATTGCTTATGTATGCTATTGTTTGTCTATGCTAGATTACCTGGAGTGTGAAGTTTGTTACTACGAATCTCTAGAGTTTGTAGATCGTCAGCAAGGCAAGTTACACTTTATAATACTCTTCTATACCCAGTTTTTACTAGTCATTAGTACTACCCCTCAAATATTTGCATGAGTAGGATTTGGAATATGTGGTTTGGTTGTAGTGCTTGAGGTAGGAACCTAATACCTTTTGATCACCCAGGGAATATACGTTATGCTTATTTATTGCTTAGCCATGAATCGTAGACGGGGATTGGATCGTGATTCAAATGGAAGTTTTGGAGTTATTAATCTTGGATAACATTAAGGTGGCAACTTTAACATACATCTGGGTGGATTGGTTGAGGCACCTGGGGAACCCATTGTTGCCTATTTAGGGAAATCCTGGGGTACCCGTGTGATTTTTCCTTCGGTTTGCCTCCCAGGTTCAAAGGGATCATATGATATTTCACGCCTAGAAACTTCCGTGTGCAGCCACAAGCCATTATGGGCTCTGGCATAGTTGAGTAAGTTGCGTGAGCTCTTGAAGAGGTGGACTAGCAGATGTAGGGGAAAGTAGGTGTACTGGTCTGCCCAGAGTAGAGATTAAGTGGTTCGGAAAGACTATGTCTCGATCATCCGATCATGGATGCTGTCGAGTCTTGTGGGGAAAAGTGCGCAACCTCTGCAGAGTGTATAAACTAATCATGATTAGCCGTGTCCTCGGTTATGGACATCTTGAGTATCTGGAATTGGATATTATTGTTGATCTCATCACTCTTTAATTAATTGAATTGGGTTTAATGATGATACTTTTAATTGGTATTTGAGTTGGGGAAACTTTCTCAAATAATGGAGAACATGGGAGTAGTTAAAAAAATTATTGCTTTGTTATAGGGAAAAACTTACTTTATGCAAAATCATAAACTTAGAGCCTCCACCAGTCAAATATTGCATGTAGATATAGTTCTTGCATTTCATTGCTTTAGATTGTAACTCTGCCAACATATTCAATGTGCTGACCTACATAGCTGCAACGTCTCATGTTGCAGACTACCCAGACGACGAATAAGGTGTGATAGGTCGTTGTCTTGCACTCAGCTATGCCATTGGAGTTGATGGACTCATTTAGCTTCGAAGCTTCCTGTCGGTGGGAAAGGACACCTATGGGATCACTGGAATCCCTACTATAGTTGCGGGGCGCGGGGATCATGAGAAGAGCGGGACTAGTAGACAGCACAAAGGGGATTTACCCAGGTTCGGGCCGCAAAGATGTGTAAAACCCTACGATCCTGCTTTGGTGGATGTATTTAGTGTTCTTGAGCTCTTGAACTAGCTCTTCGTGCTGCGAGGTTCAAAAGAGCCGAATCCCTCTCCAGTGCACCATGGGCCTCCTTTTATAGGTGAAAGAGGCTGCCACAGTGGCACACAGGAGGTGGAAAGTGCTACATTGCTGTGAGCTTATCACTGGTATTACAGGACAAAGTGCATTTAATGTGAGGCTTAGGTGTCCCTTCACTTTATCGGGGACGGGGGCGAGACCCGTCCCGTCCGTCGTCGCTCCTCCTTGCTTTGACACGCGCCCTGGCCAGCGATGCATGCGGTGCCATGTAGGCAGGCAGGCAGCTGAGGTGGCGCGGTGGTGGAGCCTCCACAAAGGGATGCATGTTGCCACGCAGGTGCCTACCCAGCTGGTTGTGTCGGCAGTTGCATGCGAACGGCGGTGGAGACTTGGCTGGCGTGGGCCTTGAAGTGGCCCTGCTGGCGCACTTGGCGAGGGCCTTGCCGGGTGGCCCGGCAAGGGTCTTCTGCGGCATGTCGTCATCCCGGCAAGGACCTTGCCGGGGGTCTCGTGGGCTTCCTCGGCAAGAACCCTGCCGAGGATTGTTGCCATCCTATCCTCATTCGATCTTGACTATTCTTTGTCTTCACAAAGATCTGCATGCCACCATGGAGGTGCCTCCCGAGCCCAGTCCCAATGTGTTTGTCTAGCGTTGGTGTGCTCAAAGGTGCCTCGCTCAGCTGGTGTGGGCGAGCTGTCCCGGCAAGGGTCTTGTCGGGGCCGCTGAGGCTACCCCGGCAAGAGTCCTTGCCGGGGAAACCTGCTTTGTCCATCCGATCTTTGTGGCCCTTGTCCTTGTCGTTGCTTTGTTTGTCTTGTGCCTTTGGCTTCTCCCTGTCTTCCCTTTCCTGCCGTGTTATGCGTGGCCGTGGCGGGTGGCTCTGACTGCCCGTGCGCAAGTACAGGGGTCAAAAGCAGAGCCCCTACTTTTGTACACCGACAGGAGCCCCTGGGCCTGGGCCGTACATAAGCGCAACATGTTGTTGGGCCAGGCCCAGAATGGTGGTAACTGTTCCATTCGGTGCGCTTCCCCACGACCCGCGTTGAACGTGCGGCATGGGGGTCGTGCGCGTGCATGAGGGAAGCATGCTGGCGTCATCCCGTGGTGGACAATAAAGAGGCGGCTTGCGTGTCTCTTTGAGACCGCAGGGCCACTGCTCGTTTACTGCCCTCGCTTGGGAACCGTTGCTCCACGCGTCCCATTGGGCCTATCCCTCGTGCCACGTTCGCTGCATGCACGGTGCAGGGCAAATGACAGGCGCGCGCGATGTGGCAAGTTGTGCGCGTGCGTGGGTCGATTCCCATGCGCCTTCAATGGAGCGGGGAGGGCGGTCGACGGCCCCGCTTGCTGTCACTTCAACAGGCCGGATTGGCCAAGAGGGGGCGGCCGAGCCTCGCCCCCGCCCCTTTATAAAGAGGGGAGTGGGAGGAACGGTGCCTCTCAACCCTTCGCCATCTGCCTCTCTCCATTCCTAGTTCCTCCTGTCTTCTGCCATGGCGAGGGGCGTGGAGATGCTTCATCGGTGGCGGCGAGGGTCTCGGCTCGACAACGCATCACTCCTCCCTAGAGCTCGTGGCGGCAGAGCCGCCAGTTAGAGGGAGGGGGAGGGGGCGAGGTCGAGGCTGTCGTGGCGCTCAAGGGAGAGGAGGACGGGGCGGCAGATCAGCTCGCCTCCGCCAGCGGCCCCTCCTCTGGTGGAGGGCCACGTCGGGGACAACCCTTGCAAGTTCTTCATTAGGCTGCGCCAGCCGCCGCGCTGTCGTCTTCGCCTCTCGACTCCGTTTGTGCGAGAGATGGAACTGGATCCACCGCAGGCGTTGCAGCTGCATATGGGGGGTTGTGGGAACAGCGGCATATGGGCCAATGTCGAGTTCCCCGCCCCTCACGTCATGTACCTCCATCGAGGGTAGAAGACCTTCGCCCGCGTCCATAGCTTAATGGAGGGGCTCACTCTCCATTTCAAATTAATGGAGGGTGGCCTCCTCTCCATCAAGATCTTCGGGCACTTTGGGACTTGTGTAAGGTGCTCCGTGGAGAGCTCCTTCGACGATGAAGATTCCTCCTCGAGCGAGGGTGATGAGGAGGACAGCGGCATCGACGACGAGGGTAGCTGGCAGCAGGATGACGGGTCCGACTAGGTGTCGGGCGCCGCTCCAGGTGGCACCGGCGACTCCATCATCCGTGTTGCCGGCTCCTTGAACTTCTTGGGGTCGCCTCCTTGGGCGGCTGGTGTGGGGAGGCTGTGGAAGAGGAAGAGGGCGGGCGGCAAGGCCGTCAAGTCGGAGTATGCAGGCACTGATGCCTTCATAGCGTATCGATAGTCCTGCCGCCTCGTCTTCCAGCTCTTCTACCGTCATCATCATCACCAGCCTCCCTTTGGGGTGGCCACCGGGATGTTCTCCTGGTGCCTTCTGCTGCTCGTGCTTCGCCTAGGCGCCCCTTTTGCCCTTTTGCCTTCTTGCTCCATTTCCTGAGGAGAGGGACAAGAAAGGGATTACGGGCACCTTATCTCTTTTTAGTCCTATAAGCCTTCGGGCCTTTGTTAGATTTAGAACTTGTAACCCCCCCGTTCATGTTTTTCATTTTGTATGAACTGTACCTATACAGGATGTTTTTAATGAAAAAGGGATGTTTGTCGGGCTTTTCGTTCGCGGGTGAAACCCATGCAAGGATCGAATCCTTGCTGCCATCTAAAGTAAACGATTTTCTCCCGGCAATAGGCCTCGCCGTTCCCCCATCTCGCTCGACATTTCTCACGCTCTTGGCGGAGGCAAGTATGAGATGAGTTTGGGCTCCATGTTCTATCCCCTTGCTGCCGCGACTACGACCAACTTCGGACCCAGGAGATAATCCTTAGGTTTGGAAAGAGGGGAGCATGGTAGCTAGGATATAAAACGCGGTTCCACATACCCCAGTTCATAACGAAATGCATGATAGAGGATAGAAGACTTATCTGGACCTACAGCCCCCGGCAACCTTGGCTTGCCGCGGACGGATCCTTGTATTTGCAGCCCCCGGCAACCTTGGCTTGCTGGGGTCGGGGCACTGGTCCGTTCATCTCTTCCAAACAGCCCGGCAGAAATACTTACATGTCCTGCGAAATAAAAAGGACATGGAAGAAACAAAGAGATGGACACTCGACCTCTAAGCTAGGGGTCAGCCGCCGCCAAGCACTATCAACCCTAACCGAGGAGGAGACTCAACCTAGCATGCATGCTATAACTTAGGGCGCCAGCACTTCGTTTATTAGTGCTCAGGGTCTGCGCCTGGCTTTGTACAAAGGGTTACATGCCTTGCAAGCAAGGCTTGTACAAAAGGGTGGCTTGCCGGGAGGCCTGGCAGTCGCGCCTTATGGGTAAAACTTGCGAAGATGCTCGATGTTCCAGGAGTTACTTACTGGAACGGCATCTTCGATCTCTAGGCGGACTGTGCCGGGACTGGTGACTCGTGTTACCCGATAAGGGCCTTCCCACTTTGGCGTCAACTTGTTGGAATTCTTGGCCGACTGAACGTGCCGAAGAACAAGGTAGCCTGCCTCAAGGCTCCGAGCATGGACTTGGCTGTGGTAGCGGCGCAAGGCTTGCTGGTAGCGTGCTGCTCTCACAGCCGCCTGGAGACGATCTTCCTCAAGGAGCGTTGCGTCATCTTGCTGCAATCGCTCTTGCTCAAGCTCACCATAAGCGAGCACTTGAGGTGACCCGTATATGAGTTCCGTGGGGAGAACAGCTTCTGCCCCGTAGACCAGGGCAAAGGGTGTCTGGCCGGTGGCTCGATTTGGCATCGTTCTGATCGACCAAAGAACCGCCGACAACTCATCAATCCAGCGTCTTCCACTTTTGTGCAGCCTGTCAAAAGTCTTCGTTCTTAAGCCTCACAGGACTTCAGCATTTGCTCTCTCCGCTTGGTCGTTGCTCCGTGGATGCGCCACGAAGGCAAAACAGACCCTGCTGCTGTGATCCTCAATGTATTGCATGAAGGCGTGGCTTGTGAACTGTGTGCCATTATCGGTGATGATCCTGTTGGGTATCCCAAAATGGCACACTAGTCCCTTGAAGAACTTGATGGCTGACTGCACTATCACCTTCCTCACTGCTTCCACCTCTGGCCACTTTGTGAACTTATCGATTGCGATGTACAAGTACTCAAAGCCCCCGACAGCACGGGGGAAGGGGCCCAATATGTCGAGCCCCCAGACCGAGAAGGGCCAGGGGAGAGGGATAGTTTGAAGGGCTTGAGCTGGTTGATGAAGCTTCTTCGAATGGAACTGGCACGCTTCACACTTGGTTACTAGTGCCGTCGCATCCTGGAGGGCGTTGGCCAAGAAGAAACCTTGACGGAAAGCCTTGCTGGCAAGGGCCCTCGACCCTATGTGGGAGCCACATATGCCTCCATGTATCTCTGCCAACAGCTTTAGTCCTTCTTCCCGGGAGATGCACTTCAATTTCACCTCATTCGGTCTTTTTCTCTACAATACGTTATCAACGAATTGGTACAGAGCAGACCGGCGGGCTACTCTTTCTGCCTCTTCCTGCTCCTCAAGAAGCTCTCCTTTTTGAAGGAATCAGACGGTGTGCTACGCCCGTGCCGGAGCCTGTGGCTCGACGATAAGGACCAAAGGCATCTCTTCTACCACGGGAGCGGCCGCATCTACGGCGACATCGGCATGAGTCGGTTGTCCCGTGGCAGCATCGGCATCTACGGCGACATCTTAGTCGGCGGCTCCGGGAAGCTCGGTGGGGAAGTACTTTTCGGAGCTTAGCTTCCTCCGCTTGTTCTGCCCGGTCGACGGCTCAACGGATGGTTGAGTTAACTGAAGCACAAAAGTACCTGATTCCACAGGTAGCTTGAGGGCAGCGCGCTTTGACAGGTAGTCGGTGCTGTCGTTCTCCGTCCGAGGGACATGCTCCGCTTGTATACCGTCAAAGCGTTCCTCCAGTTTCCTCACCTCATCTACGTAAGCTTCCATCAACGGGCTTTGATAATCTTTGTTCACCTGCCTGACGACGAGTTGCGAGTCGCCCCTGACGATGAGCTTTTTAACTCCGAGGTCCGCCGCGATCCTCAGACTGGCAAGCAAACCCTCGTACTCAGCGGTGTTGTTGGTTGACATCTCCCGGGGAAAGTGCATTTGGATGACGTACTTGAGGTGCTCTCCGATGGGTGCGACAAGCAGCACACCAACACGTGCGCCTTGCAGCGAAAAGGCCCCATCAATGTACATGATCCAGTTGCCACTCGTTTCCTTGCCGGGGAGAGTAGTCCCCTGTACCTCTTCATCAGGCGTCGAGGTCCATTCTGCAACAAACTCCACCAAGACTCTGCTCTGGATTGTCGAGGAACTTTCAAACCTTAGACCAAAACTTGACAGCTCCAGGGCCCATTCCACAATCCTTCCTGTTGCATCTGGGTTATGTAGTATCCATTGCAACGGAAGGCGGGTAACCACGGTGATCTCGTGTGCTTGTAAGTAGTGGCGCAGCTTCCTCGAGGACATAAGGAGGCCGAAGAGCAATTTTTGCACACCTGAATACCTCGACCTAGCTCCCTGCAAGAGGGAGCTGACGAAGTAAATCGGGTGCTGCACCATCTTCTTCCTTTGCGCGGCTTCACCTGGCCGTGCGGGTCTTGTCGTACTGGCGCCAATCTTGCTGGGATCGAGCCCTGCCGGGGAGGGTTCTGGCCCGCCAACCGTTGACTCTGCCGCTGAGGCTGTCTCCTCATTGACCTCTCTCTGCGCCACCAATGCGGCGCTAACCACTTGGTTTGTTGCCGCTAGATATAGCAGCAACGGTTCTTGTGGTTTGGGCGCAACCAGCACCAGGGCAGAGGAGAGGTACTTCTTCAAGTCTTGCAACGCCGCCTCGGCCTCTGGGGTCCACTCCATTGGGTCCGTCTTCTTTAAGATCTTGAAAAAGGGGAGCGCACGCTCCACGGATTTGGAGATGAACCTACTCATGGCGGCAATGTAGCCAGTGAGCCGACACACGTCCTTGATCCATTTGGGTGCCTCAATCTTCTCGATGGCCCTAATCTTTTCTAGGTTTGCCTCAATCCCGCGCTGCAAGCCAAAGAACCCGTGAAGCTTGCCGGATGGGACACCGAAGACACACTTCTCAGGGTTCAATTTGAGGTTGATCTTGCGTAGGTTTCCGAATGTTTCCTCCAGATCTTGCACAAGTGTTGCTTTGTCCTTGGTTTTGACCACTATGTCATCCATATAAGCTTCCATATTTCTATGTAGCTGGGGTTCAAAACCAATTTGGACTGCTCTTGCAAAGGTTGAGCCAGCACTCTTCAACTCGAAAGGCATCCGTAAAAAGCAATACGTACCACATGGGGTGATGAATGCTGTGTTTTCCTCGTCTTCTTTTGTCATGAAGATCTGGTCGTATCCTGAGTAGGCGTCAAGGAATGATAATAGGTCACACCCAGCCGTGGAGTCAACAATCTGGTCGATGCGCAGTAAGGGGAAGGGATCCTTTCGATAGGCCTTATTGATGTATGTGTAATCAATACACAGCCTCCACTTCCCATTTGCCTTGCGCACTACTACCGGATTGGCCAACCACGTCGGATGGAGTACTCCTCTCACCAAGCCTGCCGCCTCTAGCTTCGATTTCGTGATGAACTTCGCCTTGACGGGCACAAGATGAGGACAGACAAAGAAGGTGGTTCTCAATCACCTCCCTGGGAATGCCGGGGATATCGGAGGCTTGCCATGCAAACACATCGACATTTGCCCGTAGGAAGGTGACGAGCTCGCTTTCCTATTTGCTGTCGAGGGTGGAGCTTGTGGTAAAAGCTCCCCCCGTGCCGTCCTCCTTGACGGGTACCTTCTTGGTCTCTGGTGGTGTGGCTCTGGACTTCTTGCTCTTGCCGGCGGAGCTCTCTGGCACGTTCTCAACGGGAGGGCAACACCCCGAAGAGGTGTGCTTGTTGGAGTGGGTGCGAGGGGTCTCGCCGGTCTTCTTCCCCCTTGGGAGTCTGTCGGCAGGAGCAGGTGCCTTAGCGGCAGCTGCTGCAACTACTTCCAGGTAGAGTTGGTCGGCGCAGATCAACGCATCTTTCTTGTCGGAGGGGACGGTGATGATGTTCATCGGCCCGGGCATCTTCAGCATGTTGTAGGCGTAGTGTGAAGCCGCCATGAACTTGGCTAGTGCCGGGCGGCCGAGGATCCCGTTGTAAGGCAAGGGGATCTCGGCTACATTGAAAACAATCATTTCCGTCCTGTGGTTCAGCTCACCTCTGAATGTCACTGGCAGCATGACCTTTCCCTTTGGCTGGCTCCTCCCCGGGTTAACCCCTTGGAACGTGCCCGTCTCCTCGAGGTCTCCATCGGGGATCTATAGCCTTTTGACCACAACAGGCGAGATCAAGTTCAGGCCGGCCCCGCTGTCAACCAACATCTTTGTCACCTTGAGGTTGCGGATTGTTGGTGAAACCAACAATGGCAAGCACCCGACCGTAGTAGTGCGGTCAGGGTGGGTCCTCAGTGTCGAAGATGATGGGCGTGTTGGACCATTTCAGCGGCTTCCGTGTGTCGAATGATGGCTCCACCGTCGTGATCTCACGCGCCCACTGCTTGAGTTGGCGGTGGGACATATGCAGCGAGGGGCCACCATCCACGCACATGGCCTCTATGGCTTTCTAAAACTCGTGGTCGCCGGACTCGTCGTCCTCCTCATGATCATTGTCTTCCTGCTTCTTGTCGCGGCCCCGGGCGGGCCTCTCCTGTTGATTATCCTTGCCGTGGCGGCCTCCTTGGCCGCCACGCTTCTTGCCGGATCCCTCGGCACCATCTGGGCCTTTCTCCTTGTCCCACCGCTCATACTCCGCTTTCTGCTTCTCGGCGAGCAGCTCTACCTGCCGGCAGTTTTGGAGGTCATGGCCCTTGGTGCGGTGGATCTTGTAGTACGGCTTGTCGGAGCCTCCTGGCTTGTCGGCAGCTGCCAAGGCCCAGCAAGCGACACACCCAGCATCCTCCTTGCCGGGGTCGCTCGCCTTGGTCTTCTTGGCGGAGGCAAGCACGGCCTTGCCCTTGCGCTTCCTTTTACGGCGTCGGCCCTTCTTCGCTGGGGTGGCGGTGTCGCCAGTGGAGTCGGTTTCCGCACCGGCATCTTTGCCGGGGTACTTCCTTCCCTCTTCAGCGTGAGCACATCGATCATCCAGGACATAAAGCTCGAACACATCCTTGACCTTGTTCATCGCTAGCTCTTCGCGCATCTTGCGGTTGCGCACATTCTGGTGGAACGCACTGATCACGGCGGCGGGATGAACATCGGGGATGTTTTATTGCACCTGGCTGAACCTTTGGATGTACTTGCACCAGTTTTCTCCTTCCTTCTGGGGGATGATGTGTAAATCACTCACCTGGCCATGAGCTTGGTGGCCTCCGGTAAAGGCGCCAACAAACTCATGGCACAGATCCGCCCAAGAAGAGATGGAATCCACCGGCAAGTGCATCAACCATGACATAACATTAGGCTTGAGTGCCAACGGGAAGTAGTTGGCAAGCACCTTATCGTCGCGGGCCCCAGCAGCATGCATCGCGATGGTGTAGATCCTGAGGAACTCTGACGGGTGAGTCTTGTCGTTGTACTTCTCGCCAACGTCTGGCTTGAACGTACGGTGGGAGGGCCACTGGAACTGCCGCAACTCACGGGTGAAAGCCGGACAACCCACCTTGTAGGGTAGGCCACCGTAGCCTCCCGGCGCTGGGTGGTCCGTAGCGGGCCCTGCCCGCCTGTCCGACTGGTGGCGCGCGTCATGTCGGCGCTCGATGGTAGTTCAAGTGTCCTCATGAACCCGCTCCCGAAGGACTTGACACTGATCGTGGTTGGTTCGCGGGTCGGACGACGCGATGGAGATATCATCATCAGCGTCGTCGCGACGGACCGACGCCCGGGGTGGCCGGGATGGAGGTTGGGAGTACATCGTGGCCGCATCGCCTCCGGCACGGCCTCCGCTGGCATGCGGTGGCCCGGCGGAGCGACGGCCAACGAGTCTCGCCGACCGCAACTCATCATTGTTGGCGATGCCGACGAGGCTCAGGACGGCGGCCCTCCATTCGTCGAGCTTCTCTGCGGCGGGAGAAAAATCGAGGAGTAGCTGCGCGCATGCTAGGGCTTCCGCTGGCGTGGGTGGTGGCGAAAGCTGGGTGGACCGCGATGCGCCTCGACTTCTAACCACGTTAGAAGGAGCTGCGTCATGGCCCCGCAGCCGTTCGCCACCTCCATCAGCACCTTGGCGCGAATGCTGGCCCTCCTCATCATGTGATGGGCGCACGGGACTCTTCCCAGGGCGGCGCGCAGGGTCACCGGCAGGGTGACGCTGCTCATGACGCACAACCTAGGAAGAGCGCGCCATGGGCGCCGGTGTTGGCTTCTTGGAGGTCGCCATGCCGCCATCTGGCGGGATGGCGGCGCCACTGGAGGGCCCCGCACCACCTGCGGGGGGCCCGACTCCATCTCTGGAGCCTGCGACTGGTGGCTCGTCGCCTGGTGTGCGAACGACGCCACTCGCCAGGCCTGAACCGCCAGGGTGATGTGGATGTTCGCGGGCCGCGCCACGGGTTCTCTCCGCGACTGTCCTGCTACTGGTCTGCAAGGGTAGTGGCAACCCAGTCCCGGACGAACCGATCGCCGTGGTCGTCTTCTTCTTAGGAGCCATGGCGATGAAGAACTGCTAGGTCAATTGCTAGACCAAATTCTCACAATTGCGCCCCCCTGCCTGGCATGCCAAAGATGTCGGTGGGAAATGACACCTATGGTATCACTGGAATCCCTACTATGGTTGCGGGGCGCGGGGATCGTGTGAAGAGCGGGACTAGTAGACACAAAGGGATTTACCTGTGTTCGGGCCGCAAAGATGCGTAAAACCCACGATCCTGCTTTGGTGGATGTATTTAGTGTTCTTGAGCTCTTGAACTAGCTCGGTGCTGCCAGTTCGAAGAGTCGAATCCCTCTCCAGTGCGCCATGGTCCTCCTTCTATAGGCGAAAGGGGCTGCCACAGTGGCACACAGGAGGTGGAAAGTGCTACAGCGCTGTGAGCTTATCGTTGGTATTATAGGACAAAGTGCATTTAATGCGAGGCTTAGGTGTCCCTTCACTTTATCGGGGACGGGAGCGAGGCCCGTCCCGTCCGTCGCCGCTCCTCCTTGCTTTGACACACGCCTTGGCCAGTGCTGCGTGCGGTGCCATGTAGGCAGGTAGGCATCTGAGGTGGCGTGATGGTGGAGCCTCCATGAAGGGCTGCATGTTGCCACGCAGGTGCCTACCCAGCTGGTTGGGTCGGCAACTGCATGCGAACGGCGGTGGAGACTTGGCTGGGGTGGGCCTGGCAGTGGCCCTACTGGCGCGCTTAGCGAGGGCCTTGCTCGGTGGCCCGGTAAGGGTCTTGCTGCGGCACGCCGTCATCCCCGGCAAGGACCTTGCCGGGGGTCTCTTGGGCTTCCTCGGCAAGAACCCTGCCGAGGATTGTTGCCTTCCTATCCTCATTGGATCTTGACTATTCTTTGTCTTCATAAAGATCTACATGCCACCACGGGAGGTGCCTCCCGAGCCCTATCCCAATGCGTTTGTCTAGCATTGCTGGGCTCAAAGGTGGCATGCTCAGCTGGTGTGGGCGAGCTACCCCGGCAAGGGTCTTGCCTGGGAAACCTGCTTTGTCCATCCGATCTTTGTGGCCTTGGTCCTTGTCGTTGCTTTGTTTGTCTTGTGCCTTCGGCTTCTCTCTGGCTTCCCTTTCCTGCCCTATTATGCGTGGCCGTGGCGGGTGGCTCTGACTGCCCGTGCACAAGTAAAGGGGTCAAAAGCAGAGCCCCTACTTTTGTACACCGACACTTCCGCAGTTATTTAGTTTAGATGGCCTTCATCATCACATTTTTGTGTAATGATACTCTTTATGAGGACTCGATGTAATAAGTGTGTGATTGAACTCTGTTATAATTCCTCGAGTATTGTGCATGTCAGCATTACCGATCCAAGGATGACACTGATGCACAGAGACTTCGGTCCATTCAGATCGTGGTCACTACAAAAAGAGATGTTTAGGTGTTGTTCAAAAAGTCCTCTAACGTCACTTTTGGGCCGAGAGAAGATAGAGTCCAAGTCTCTCACGTTCTAGATTCAGGTTCAGACTGCACAGACATACCTAACTCAAAACGCCAAGAACTCTTTAATACGGACTCCGAATTGCTTGATTTTTTGGTGGAAAGTAGATTTCGTGCTCTTTCCAAGCCAGTTGGATTCACCTTCAAATTTGTTAGGAGCGTTGAGTTATGGACAAAATAATATGACGCTGCAGCAGAATCTGAGTCAAACTACAAGTCCAATGGTGTTGCGTCACCTCCACTTGGGCCCATGAGCCTTGTATGACCTAGGCTTAGTTTTAGGCTGCCTTGGGACGTCCTCCCACCTCCATGGACGCCACCCCTTGCTCCTATATAAGTAGATCCATCTAGTAGGCTTTCCTTGGGATTTGTTTAGTTAAAATTTAGCCAACACAACTTTGTGTACTTCGTTTGTGTCCCACGACCAGACCAAGACCGCTTTTGGAGCCCCACTATTATCAATACTTCATCTATATTCGCAATATTCAGATTGCTTTTATCATATTATTGCTCGTTCTTCAATTGCTGTAGGAACAGTCTTTCGTGGTCAGGCTAATCGTGCTTCCAGCATCATCAATAACCTCAGGAGATTGGTTTAGCGATCACTTAGGCGCAACGTCATTCACGTTTGTAGTCGGATTGTCAAAGTCGTCTCCACCAAATCGATAGTTATCATCTCGAAAATCAGGACACCTTTGCCTCTATCAGGTGGATTATTCTTCTTTGGTTCGTGTTACCGTAGTAGGTCATGGTGAGATTCCATACCTAACTTTTAGCTCATATGTACATATGCATGAATTCCCATAACCGGCTCGAAGTGGGGTGTGACATAGATATATGCAACGCGTCGTCAACCCTCGCTCGGTGTGGGTATTTCTGATTCCAAAGCATAGAGAAAGAGTAGCATACATAAGCAATCACTCAAAGTGATGGACGTCTACGCGACCCCACAGATGGGCTAGCTCGCCGATAATCATGCAAGTAGTGCCCAAAGACAACCACTACCTGCATGTGACATACATATATATGTCCATCACTTTGACCAACAACAAGAGAGAGGTTTTACAACCCAGGTGGATTCTACTTGGTCGGTTTTATGGTACATCTTGGTGAGATTCCCTCTTCCACCGACTCAAAGTGTGTGTGGAGGGGCTACTATGCACTTTGCTCAACCTCTGTGGGGTCGGAGATGTCCGGCTAATTTGTGAGGCACATGTGCCACATCAAAGCTGTAAATTTGGTATTTAAATATCACACCACCCTTTTCATACATATAGTTGGGCTACCCACAGGTGGTTGTATGTGGTCTCACCAATCTTGCACTAGAAGCACACATTTGTGGGCCTGCACAAGGTCCTCCTTTGACTGGGAGCGAAAGGGGGGCGGGGTTTGAACATGATGGACTCCTATAGGTTTAGTGTTACCGTAGGGTGATCTGTTAGACCTACCTATTTAGGGCATGCATTCATAGCTAGGATTCCCCTCCCAACGACACGAAGTGGAGGGGGGGCTAACAATACCAAGCGCTTTGTGAGATAGTTGCCACATCAAAGTTGTGCATTGGGTATTAGAACATCAAACCACCCTTTTCATATATATTTTTGGTCCACATGCAAGTGTGCTCATGTTCTGACCCTTTACCGTGTTATTTTTGACAAATTTATAAACATTAGACAAGTCGGATGATGCAACATCCATGGTTCACTCAGACTACCCATGTGCCACGCTCGTGTCGTGTCACTCAAATCAACACAGTACATTGGGCTCCACAAGGCTTCCCTCGCAATCTCAAAAATATCTACCCGCCTGGAGGGTTTTTTGTTTGATAACACACAGTTATTATGTTTTGACCATGTGTAATGTTTGTTGTTCCCTCTCCCGCCTACATCCCTCGAAAATATCTACCCAACTGGAGGATTTTTCTTTTTGATAGCACACGGTTGTTATTTTGGGACCATGTGCAATGCATTGTTGCTTAATCCATTCATCCAAATTTTCAATAGCCTCGAGAATTTACTCCTACGTAGTAAATTTTTAGTAACCGCGTCGTTTCCTCAAACAGCACACACACACACACACACACACACACACACACACACACACACACACACACACACACACACACACACCAAAAACTCCGCCCACGCGCGCCCGCGCACCCACCCACCCACACACCACAACCCGTTCATAGCTCAAAACCCTAGCAAGGTCACCGCCGCCGCCGCAAGCCCTCCATTGTCAACATCTGCCGGTTTGCCTGTGCAGCTTACTCACCGATCTCCATACCCTACCCACCCTCAGTTTCTTAGATGACACCTGCCAAATGCCCCCTCTCCCACGGATCCCCATCCCCCACTCCAGAGCGTCGCTGCCTAAGCTCGGCTACACTTCCCATGGAGATCGAGAAGCCAATGGTCCAAAAGAGGTTTATCGTGGCCACTTCGCCTGACGTCGCCGAGGTGGCCGCCGAGGAAGCTGAAGACCATTACTGGCCGCAGGCTCTCAATCAGCAGGCTAGCATATGGTGGTATGTTGCGAACGCCGGCTACAACATCAAGGTCGTTGACAGCGACGGCATGACGCGGCTATGTCACGGGCTAAGTGGGCCACCCCCAACCCCTTGCGTTCAACCGCCTTCGATCTCATCGATGGACCCGCTGCTTATCTTCTCTGGCTCGCTATCAAGAATTTGCCATCCTACATCGCCATCGAGCCCCTTTTGTCATTTCTGAAGGACACGTTTTGCGACGTTGTCTTGGGATCCATAGCTGCCAACAGACCTCATCAACAACAACCATGAGGAGGGCCCCTCTCTAGCTCTTCCAAGGGGAAAGAGCACATCTACGACATCAGGGAGGGCACCCTACAACCATGCTCTTCCAAGGGGAAGGAGTCCATCTGCGACAAAATGGAGCGCACCCTGAGTCCGTGTTGTTCCCGTGGGAACGAACCCATCTGTGCCAAGTGAAGGAACACATGATTTGTTTTGCTGTGCTTCTTCACAAGGGGAACCCATGATGTTTTTGTCAAGCCCATTTTGTAGTGTAGTGAGAATATGTCCAGTTTTAATTGCTATATTTGGTTGTTTGCAGTATGCCATGTTTATTTCAGTTGTTCACAATGTGATGCTAAATATGTGCAACTATTTACTGTGTAGTACAATTTCATCAATACCAGTTTCAGTAATACCAATAGGAGTGAATATATTTGCTTGCTGTTAAGCCTGTTATAGATCGCATATGCCTCTTTGAACGTTTTTTGGTTGTTCGGTTGTTTGTAGTTGGCAAATGTCCAGTCTCAATTGCTATCTTTGGTTGTTCGTAGTATGCCTTGTTTATTTTAGTTATTCAGAAAGTGATGCTCTATATGTGCAACCATTTACTATTTAGTACAATTTCATCAACACCGGTTTCAACAATACCAATAGGAATGACTATATTTGGGACCTATTAAGCCTGTTGTAGCGAGCATATGCCTCTTTTAACCTTTTTAGGTTGTTTAGTTTTTGTAGTTAGCATATGTCCAGTTTTAATTGTCGGTTGTTTGTAGTATGCCTTGTTTATTTCAGTTATTCACAACGTGATGTTCTACATGTGCAAGTATGAAGTGTGCAGTACAATTTCATCAATACCAGTTTCAACAATGCCAATATGAATGACTATACTTGGTTGTTCGATTGTTTGTAGTTAGCATATGTCCAGTTTCAATGGCTATCTCTGGTTGTTCATAGTAAGCCTTGTTTATTTCAGTTATTCACAATGAGATGCTCCATATGTGCAAGTATGAACTGTGTAGTTCAATCTCATCAATACCAGTTTCAACAATACCACTATGAGTGACTACATTTGGTTGTTTTTAATCATGTTATAGTTAACACACCTTTCCATTTTTATTTAACAATAACTAGTGTACTTAGACCGGCACAATACTAGTTTGAATTACTATGTTTCCTTGTTGTTAAATGTTAGGCTTGTTGCAATTAGAACACCTTTCCACTTCTTGTTTTCATAACTAGCATGCGTAAACCTGCACAATGAAGCTATCATTTGGAGATTATATTGTTTACCATGGATATATTTGGTTGATGCTTAGCTTGTTGTGCTTAACATGCCTTTCGATGTACTTACACAGGACAATTTTGGGAATGACTATTGTTTTCAATCGAGGTTAGTTTCATCCCATGGCTTATATATACTCACTGTTCAGGATATCGGTAGCTGGTACCATACAGGTCGGGGTTGATAAGGGATTAATCGGTGAATCACACATTTAACTGGATATATCTGTAAACCATTTATCGGTAGGTTAACTAGGGCCACATCTAATATATCTAAGGCTACATAGCAACATGCATTGTACTTAATGTCTAGATATGCAATCCTAGCTAGGCTACATAGCAACAAGGAGGAGTGCTACTTTAATGTTCTGGTGATGTCTAGATATACATAGAAGAGCAGCAAAAACAACACAACAGGAGTTAACCAACCGATATTTATAAAAATGTAATAAACTCCCTCCGCCCCATAATATAAGATGTTAATTCATCCAATATTGGAGTATATCAAATGTTATAATATCCTATATAATGGGAGGGAGGGAGTGTTGTACTACATCATTGTGCAATTGTTGTTTGGCTTCTAATATTAACTTGGTGCTTTTAGGTACATATGTCATTGGTAAAGATCTGTGCTTCGACCCTTTCTGCATATGGGGCAATGAGATATTGATGAACCAGCATCAAGTGAGGAAACTGATAAAGATTGTTACTAAAATGGGTCAAAAGATTTTGCACTTTATCCAAGACAACAATGAACTATAGGATGGTAAGTAAGAACTCTGCAGCCTTCTTTTTACTGCCCATAATGAGTTGTGTTAGATGACAATGTCTGAATCTTTTTCCTTTGAAGTGGCTCCCAAAGCAGTTTACTCAAGATTACCTCTCAAACTACATGATTTGTGGGCATGCAAAGGTTAAAGTATTTCTAACAGAAGATGATGACTATCTAGATGTCCTCATGAAGACAGTGAAGGATGGGCGGTCGGCCATCACAAGGGGTTGGACTAGAGTCGTACGTGCCTTCTACATGGAGGAGGACACAATATGGGCATTCTGCTTCACCTTGTTCAGGAACCAGAATGTCTTTTGCCCCTTTCTTTACCTTCTTTAATAGTACAAGTATATAACTACGGTTCATCATTCTTAATTTGGTGCTTATGTAATTCTTTTTTATCTAATTCTTGAACATATGTACATGTGAATCAAATAGTGCATTGGTTGTTTGAACCTGATAGATATGAATAGAGCTATAGCCTACTTTCAAATTCAAATTCGGTACAATTTTAAATAGCAGCAAATAAATTAGGGTGAAATTACGCTCTACGGGTCATTACGGCACACACGGTCGGTAAAGCACAAACTTGTGCGATATACATCATAATCCGACATGATTCATAGAGAGGAAACATGAGCGACCACGCACACAATTGCCATTTGCAAAACGTGTGTGGTTTCATACAATATCGCAAATGGTGCATGCAAACTAAATGTTTGTGATAGTCACATTATCATACACACTTTACGATGCAGAGCATCCTACGGTCATCTCCATGCACACCTTCTTAGCACCTCAAGCCCCAAGTGGACCTACATGACTTAAGGTCAACCCGCTCCTCTTTCAAATTTACATGAATATCCATTGGACTTGGTTGCTACCTCACCAGAAACATTGTGCATCATTAGTGTCGGTGTACAAGAGTAGGGGTACCCTAGTATCCCGAACTTGTGCACGGGCAGTCGCAGCACCCCGCGGCAAGGCTTGCCGGGTGACCGCCAAGATCCTCCGTGGTTCCTTTGGAGCCATTCAAGAACAAAGTGTTCAAGATGAGGAGACAAGACCCCGGCAAGAGGAGCTTGCCGGGAAGGCCAACCAAGGCATCTCAAGGAACTTGCCGCGACGCGCCATGCGTCCCGGCAAGGCCCGATGAGCGACAAGCTTCCGGACGCGACAAGACAACGACCGCGGCAAGGCGCTTGCCGCGGCAAGCTACCACTCTGTACCAATGCTCCAGCACATCCACCAACGTGTCGCCCTGGGACCTTTCCAGGCGCGCATGGCAAGAGGCTGTGCAGCTAGCGGTGCGAGGTGGCAAGCGGCGCTGACAAGATTGCCATCATGGCAAGAGGTGGCGCCCCTGACGGTCCCTTTTCTGCACTGTTTGGGCGACACAGACGGGCATTTAATGCCTTTGTCCCCTACCGTTAGGGTTAGGTATGATACACTGTACAAGTAGTTGTACCAACCGCAACACCTTTTCCATTTTTACCCTTGCCTGCGTTGCCACCTGTCGGTGACCCCTTGAGCATATAAAAGGAGGCCCATGCGCAACGTAGAGGGGGGTTCGAAACCAGAAATCACTCACGCTCGGTCTCGTTAGCAGCTAGTGTGTATTGTAGCACTCAGCGCTCCCGCAAGAACTCAATACACTCGCATAAGCAGCAGAGGAGTATTATCTCCCGGAGAGCTCCGCTGGGTAACTGCTCGTGTGCTTCCTCGACCGCTTCTTTGTGCGATCTCCGCTCCCAGCCGAACCGAAAGGGGCCCGGTCCGCCGGCCCCATAGGTGCTCGTGGATCCGTTTCCCCGACATCTATGGCGCGAGCACCATCAAAGTACATAGTCCAGATGCACTTTCCCAGGGAGCAAGCAACAAACAATACAGCAGAGTATGAAGGTTTGCTTGCCGGTCTCAGGATCGCGGCAGACCTTGGGATCAAGAAGCTCATCGTCAGGGGTGACTTGCAGCTTGTCGTCCGCCAAGTGAACAAGAATTATCAGAGTCCGTTGATGGAGGCTTACGTTGATGAAGTGAGAAAGTTAGAAGAGCACTTTGACGGCCTACAAATGGAACATGTTCCAAGAACTCAGAACGACATTGCCGAAGGCCTGTCGAAGTGCGCCGCACTTAAGTTACCTGTGGAACCAGGGATCTTTGTGCTCAAGCTGACTCAACCGTCCGTAATGCCATCAACTGGACAGAGCAAGAAGAGGAAGTTGATTTCTGGTGACTATTTTCCGGCAGAGCTCCCCGAAGCCGCCGCCAAGAAGGTCCCCAAGATCAATGCCAGCAGTGCCGAGGAGCAGATCCGCCCGCAAGCCCTAGGGTTTGTTCCGTTGAAGCGACGCCCCAAAAGTTTTGTTCGCAAGCTTGCGGGAATGTCAAGCTCGGCCGAGCCGCAGGTTCTCGCCAGAGAAGCGGATGTTCCCAAGCAGCAAAGATATGTGCCTTTAGTCCTTGTTGTCGAGCCGCAAGCTCCAAAGATAGGCACAAGAGATTGTCCGCTTCTTTAGACAGAGAACTTCCCAAGAGCAAGAAGAAGCGGAAAGAGTAGCCCGGCAATGAAAGTATGTACTAGTTTTTGACAAAGACACTGCATGTAAGAAGACTCAAGCGAGGTGAAATTGAAGTGTATTCACCGAAGATGGAAAAAGCTGTTGGCAGAGATACATGGAGGCATATGTGGTCACCACATTGGCAAGAAGAGCACCTGCCAGAAGCGCTCCGGCAAGGTTTCTTTTGGCCGACAGCCCTCCAGGATGCAACTGCACAAGTAACCAAGTGTGAAGCGTGCTAGTTCCATTCCAAGCAGATACACCAGCCAGCTCAAGCTCTCCAGACGATCCCTTTATCCCGGCCATTTTCGGTCTAGGGGCTCGACATCCTCGCCCTTTCCCCGAAGTCTGTCGGGGCTTTGAGTACTTGTACGCTGTAACCCCAAGTTCACAAAGTGGCCGAAAGTGGAAGCAGTGAGGAAGGTGACAACACAACAAGAATAAGTTCTTCAGTCGATTGTTTGTCGCTTCGATCCCTAACAGGATCATCACCGACAACGACACACACCACGAGCCGCACCTTCATGCAAGACGCCCAAGATCTTGGCGCCAAGGTTCCGCTTTCGCCTGCTGCTCACCCGAGAAGCAACGGTCAGCTTAAGAGGGCAATGCTGGCGCGCGCTGGCTCAAGACCAGGACTTTTGACAGCTGCACAAGTGCGGAAAGAACTAGATTGAGGAGCTGCCGGTGGTTCTTGGTCGATCAGACGACGCCAAATCGAACCACCGCCGACACCTTTCGCACTAGTCTATGGAGCAGAGGCGTTCTCCCCACGGAACTCGTGATACGGGTCGCCTCGAGTGCTTGCTTATGATGAGCTTGAGCAAGAGCAGCTGCGACAAGATGACGCTACTGCTCCTTGAGGAAGACCGCCTTCAGCCGCCAGACGAGCTTCGATACCAAAGAAGCTTTGCGCCGCTACCATAGCCGCAGTTAATGCCGAAGTCTCGAGGAAGGCGACCTTGTTCTTCGGCGCTCAGTCCGCCAAGAATTCCAACAAGTTGACGCTGGCGGGAAGGCCCTTACCGGTGAAACGAGTCACTAGGCTCGGCGCTGTCCGCTTTGAGACCGAAGATGGCATTCCGATGAGCAACTCCCGAACATTGAGCATCTTCGTAAGTTTAACCTTATATGCGCGGTTGCGGAACCTGTTCCGCAACCACCTTTTGTACAAGTCTTGCCATTGCATGTAATCCTTTGTACGGCTTCCAAGCAGACCCTGCTCATAATAGAGCCCATGTGCTCCGCACATCCTGTCAATTTCATGCTTTCTATTTTTGCATGTGTTATCCGACACTTTGTGCAGACCTACCCCGTAAGCAATAACGAGCTGTAAGGCTCCATATCTTTATTTTCTTCTTTCTTTTTCTCAAAGAAAGGAAGGTTCCCCGCCCACAAGTTTGCTGGGGGAAAGGAGAAGATAATGGTGTGGACCGGCGCCGCTCAAGAAAGTTTCGCTTTACCGAAGCAAACGATGTAAAAGCTAAGATGCCAAGTTTGAGCAATCAGTTTTAAAATTTTTAAGTTATCTTCCTCGAACGACTGTGCTTTGTATGGAAAACCTGTGCGCGGAGGAACCAACTCAGAGCTAGTTGCGCCCTTACTTTGTTTTGAGTCCGCCAACAACTTAAGTGAGCTGCGACTAGTTGCGATAAGGTTTCTTGTCGATGAAGGCACCGCCAAAGAAGTCTGCCGACGTCCCGCACTCAGCGCTCGCGGCTAAGGTGCCTACACCGGCAAGTTCCCTAAAAGCGTAGGGCAAAAACATACAAAGGAAGGAACCAAGTAAAGGAAATAACATAGCAATCGATACACAAAATAAAGTTATATTACAAGATAGCTTGTCGCAGCTCTAATAGATTGTTCTCGTAACATGACCAGCAGCGACAAGAAAAGGAGAAAATGGGCGGCCTAATCTACGCGATCGCCCTCAACCCTTTTGATCTCGCTCACCTAGTCCACAATGGGTGCGACAAGGGTCTTGAGCGCTTCCAGATCAGCATCCGGCGGTAGCTTCTTGAGGACATTGGTGAGGTTGAGGCCCGGGTTGCGGAAGGCCACCTTCACCAACACCTTTTGAAGAACTCCCGCGCAGATCGTGCGCGACTCGTCGGCCAGCTGCTTTGGGATCCTTTCCTCGAGTCGCTGGAGGGTCGTCGCCACGCCTTTGAAGAACAAGCTGAGCTTGGCGCTGGATTGGAGGTTCTCACCGGAGGGATACCCGAGATCCTCCATCCCTAGCTGCGCCAGCTCCCTGTCGATGGATGCGGCAATATCCACGAGACCCTCCGTCCAGTGCTCCACATTCTCCCTAAACGTGTTCTGGGTGGCAGCAGCACTTGCCAGCAGCGCCTTGTTGGCCTTGATCTCCTCCTTCAAGGCCACCTCCTGCTCCCTGGCGCCGTCCAGCGTCTTGGTCAAAGTAGTCGGCTTCAACTCAAGATCTGTGTTGAAGTCCTCGGTGGCGCTAAGATCTTTGCCCTTCTCGGCGAGACTACCCTGCAGCTCGCCAAGGGTGTAGGCGTCCTTCTCGCGCTCACGCTTGAGCACGGCAAGCTCTTCACCCCTCGCCTTGAGATCGGCCTCCAGCTGCGCCACCTTCATCTCCAGCTCCTTCTTGGTGGCCTCGGCAGCTGCGGCAACATCATCTGCTTCCTTGAGGGCCCCGCCGAATGTTTGCTCGCGTGCGGCAAGCTCTTCCTCGTGGCTGTCAAGGTTGGCCTTCCGCTGCGCCAACTCGCCTTCCCGCACAGACAGCTCCTCGGCGGCAAGCCGCTGTTGCTCTTCAACCTCAGCCTTCTCGAGGAGGAAGGCTTTCCGCTCCTTGGCGAGTTGCGCCCGCGCCTCTGCCAGGGACCGGAGAGCTTCCTGATTGCGTTCCCGGAGCTCCTCCGCGCGCTTATCGATGTCCAATCCCGCCTTCTCGACAAGCGCTTCTCGGGATTCCACCTTGGCCTGCCGAGCGCGGTAGAGCGACAACAGCCTCCGCAGCAGCTGCTCCTCCTCGGACTGCCACGCTGCTGCCGGGCGATCAACCAACACACCCCAAAGCAGAGGCGAGCACTTCTCCATAAAAAGTTTCTCCTTCACCGGCGCCCTGGAGCTCGACGCCCAGGGGAGCTTGATGAAGACACCATCGCCGGCCTTCAAATAGGCGATGGGCTGGGGCTCTTCGGAGCCCGACGCTGCGGCAGCAGCGGGGGGATTGGCGGTCGGCGAAGGCCGACGCCTCCTGCGCCTCGGGGCCGCCGCTGCGATCGCTGACCCTCGCCGGCTTCTGCAGCGGCAGCCTTGGCGGCCTCCTCGCCAGCAGGATCAGCAGCACCGGCCTCTTCTTCGGTGGCAGCGGCGTCGTTGGTATCGCCGCGCGCGTTCTCCTCGCCGGCAACCTCGGTTCCATCGGCTCCGTGACAGATGGATCTGTCGGCCGGAAGGGGGAGAAAAGTCAAGCAAATATCCAAAAATAAAATCAGAAGAAGAAGAATCCAAGGGAAGTTTTCAAGCAAGAGGATTACCTGCACTGGGTTCTACAGTCTCGGTCTCCGCCACCGGGGGGTCGCTGGTGCCGTCCCTTGCCGGAGAACTCTCCCTTGCCGGAGGCTTCTCCCTTGTCGGAGAATGCTCCTTGCCGGGAGCCATCCTTGGCGTGTAGTCGGCAGTGTGGCACGTCGGGGCGGCTTCGGTGCTCCTGGTGAGGCTGCTCGCTCCTACACAAACCAACAATGATGTCAAGAATAAAGAGCACCCATGCGCGCTTAACAGCGGAAGTAAACCATATACTTACTGGGGGCTGCTTTGGGAATGATTGCGGGTCCGCAAGGTGGTCTCGCACACCCCCGCCACACGGCCGGATCGCCCTCGATGACAATCACCGACCTTGGTTTCTTCGCCGCCCTCTGGGCCAGAGTCCTGAAAAGGAATGAGTTCGGAGTAAAGCAAATCAGATACAAGACAAAAACAGCAAGGATAGAAGAACTACAAGTACAGCGAAGAATCTTACTCTTCTTCTTCCTCGTCGGAGCTGAGCGCGGAGAGGTCGAAGTCCGGCCCAATTTCGGCGCGACGAGGCGGAGGAGTAGGTTCCCTTTGCCGCTTGGCGGGGGCGGCGGCGATGGTTTGGGACGACCCAGTTCCGGCCGCCGCCGCGGCATGAGGAGCGGCAGGAGCAGAAGCGGTGATCCGGGAGGACCCCGCTCCAGTTGCCGCAGCAGCGTGAGGCGCTCCCGCGGCAACAGTGCTTGCCACGGTGGAGCGCGTCGCGCGGCGTGGCGGCTGTTGACTCGTCTGCCGCCCCGCTACGTCCCCGGCCTTGCGGAGACGCCTTCTTGGTGGAGCTCGGGGCTCTGCTTGCGGCGGGCTGTCTGAGGATGAGGAGGAAGAGGAGTCGGTCTCCAACGAGCCGCTCGCACCCTCGGCGGGCTCTCTCGACTCGGCGTCAGGCTCGGCAAGCTCTCCCTCGCCGGCAAACTCCTCTCGCCGCAAGGCTTGCCGCCTCTGCTCGCCTCCACCTTGGAATCCAACCGCCATGGCAGCTGCCGCCGCCGCTTCTTCCGCCTCTAGTGGCGGCGCGCTACATCTCCGCATCGCTGGTGTCGCAGGAGGCTCTTCGCTTCATCGGAGTGGACCAACACTTCCACCAAGCCGCCAAAGAACTCCCGCGACGACGCCATCTGCAGTTCTTGCCAAGTTGGGACAATTCCATGCGAATCGCGACAATGCATCATTGCACGGATGCGGTCGAGCGAGGAGTTGTTGCACGTGGAATGACACCTTCGCAACCCGAACCATTCGGGATGTTGAGGGTCGGCTTGAACAATTCCTTGAGCATCGCATCCAGCCTGTGACAGTGAAGTTGAAGTTGAGGCCCGGCACAGCCTCATGATGTCCGCCGACTTCAACTCCCAGGCGGGTCTCCTCCTCTCTTGCGGGGCGGCGCGGGCGAAGAAAATCTGCACCAACGGCGCTTACAAAGGAGCTCCGCAAGCCCGAGGCGAGGATCCGGTGATGGCAATCTTCACCACATCTTCCGGGGCCATGCTGCTCCAATCGCTGCTGCTGCCATCGGGCTTGACGCTGGGTGGTAAATGGCTGCGGGTTCTCCTCGACAATACAACACCAGTCTGCTCTCCATTCCTCCCACTTGCCGTGGAGCTCTCCCTCCAGATAGGCTTCCTTCTTGCCGGCTCTTGAGATCCAGCGCGATTCACGGATAAGGGCTCTCTCTCAACCCGGGGCATAAAGAAGTGGCGAAAAGGGCTACATTTGATGGATTCCGACAATGTTTTCGCAGAGATGTGCGAAAACTGCCATGGTCAGAACGGCATTGGGGGTGAAGTCAAGGAGGTGGAACCCGTAGGTGTTCATGATGTCGCAGAAAAATTCAGAGAAAGGTGGGCAGAGCCCGCAGTAGAAGAACAACGCAAAGAAGGGATATCCATTCGAGCTCGCTCAAGCGGCGGCGAGAGTACCTTCAGCGCTGATGTGCTCGCCTCCGCCGACCGAAGAGGTAGTAGTACTCCTCAGCTCCTTCGCGGCGAGCTTGGGGGGGAAGGTTGCCCGCTCCTTTCGCAGCGCCACGAGCCGCTGCGCCTTGGTCGTCTTCACGGCCTTCCCCTTGCCGGCTTTTGGAGCCATGGCGGAGGTGGTGGGGGAGATCGACGGCGTTGGTGGTGCTGGTGGCGATGGGAGGCGGAGCGCTGCTCTCTTTCTGCTCAGGGAAGGAAGGGGGAGCAGCGGAGATTCCTGAGATTGGATTAGCAACTGGCGAGATGGGCGAACTGCCCCTGTTTGCCCTGCTTATAAAGGGGGGCGGACGTTCCATTTTTTCGAATAAAGAAACCACCCATGATCTCTCCCACGACGTCGCATTCAACGCGTGCCATTAGGGGAGGGCGCGGTGGATATGGAGTAAGATACGGCGTAACCCAGGCCGCGCGTGCCCGTGCCCTGTTTTGGGCCTGGCCCAACAGCGCTTGGCATCGTGTGTGGCCCAAGCCCGGGGCTCATGTCGGTGTACTAGAGTAGGGGTACCCTAGTATCCCGAACTTGTGCACGGGCAGTCGCAGCACCCCGCGGCAAGGCTTGCCGGGTGACCGCCAAGATCCTCCGTGGTTCCTTTGGAGCCATTCAAGAACAAACTGTTCAAGATGAGGAGACAAGACCTCGGCAAGAGGAGCTTGCCGGGAAGGCCAACCAAGGCATCTCAAGGAACTTGCCGCGACGCGCCATGCATCCCGGCAAGGCCCGGTGAGCGACAAGCTTCCGGACGTGACAAGACAACGACCGTGGCAAGGCGCTTGCCGCGGCAAGCTACCACTCAGACGACGCCCAAAGACATCCACCAACGTGTCGCCTGGACCTTTCCAGCGCTGCGTGGCAAGAGGTCAGGCAGCTAGCGGTGCGAGGTGGCAAGCGGCGCCGATAAGATTGCCATTGTGGCAAGCAAGGGCGCCTCGACGGTCCTTTTTCGCACTATTTGGGCGACACGACGGGCATTTAATGCCTTTGTCCCCGCCGTCGGGTTAGGTATGATACATCGCATAAGTAGTTGTACCAACCGCAACACCTTTTCCATTTTTACCCTTGCTCGCGCCACTGCCGGTGACCCCTTGAGCATATAAAAGGAGGCCCGTGCGCAACGTAGAGGGGGGTTCGAAACCAGAAATCACTCACGCTCGGTCTCGTTAGCAGCGAGTGTGTATTGTAGCACTCAGCGCTCCCGGGCAAGAACTCAATACACTCAGACAAGCAGCAGTATGAGTATTATCTCTCCGGAGAGCTCCGAAGCTGGGTAAACTGCTCGTGTGCTTTGCCTCGATCTGCTCTTTGTGTGATCTCTGCTCCCCACCGAACCGAAAGGGGCCCGGTCCGCCGGCCCCATAGGTGCTCGTGGATCCGTTTCCCTGACAATTAGATACGAGGGCAACTGCCACCAAGCAGCTAGAAAGCTTCCCGGAGGCCAAGGACAAGGACCCCAAGACCCAAGGGCTGACCGGAAGTGTCAAGATGAAGAAAAGGAAGCATGCAGATTCATCTGAACTCACCGGACTGTCTGGGCCTTACCACCAGACTGTTCGGTCCACCCAGTTTCGCTACAAGTTGGGCTAAAGGGCCCACGTAACCACCGAGGCCCATACCCCTTTGCCCCTAGACTATATATTCCGTGCTCCTCTTAGTTTTTTGGGTTAGCAAAGTACATGATATGATCTTGAGAGCTTTGCTCCTATCTACCTTCTCCCATGGAGACCAAGACCTCATAGGAGAAGATCCCTAGTGGATTCAAGACCACCATCTAGGGAAGGATCCCCATCATAGGATCATGAAGACCTCATCTCTTTCTTGGATTTGGGATGAACCTTATCATGTACCCTTGTTCCTATTGTTGTTTATGTACCTTTGTTGATCTTGTGTTGATTTGAGTCTAGTGGATGTGTGATTGGACTTGTTCTTGAGTGTTCCTCTTGTGATTTACCCTCTTGTTCTTCGTGTTCTTCACGTTCTTTGTGGACCCCCTTCAATTCGTGGAAGATCTCCGCTTAGGGTCTCCACCCTACAACACCTTGGAGCCGAGCAAGGTTCTCACATATTTGGGTCCCCCAAACCCCCACTTTCTTGCCTTAGTTTGAATTTTTCTCCCCAATTTCGAAAAATTCCAAAAAAAAGCCAAAAACGAATTCTTGTGGTTTGATGTTCTTGTGAGTTTTTATTGATTTGATCCATGGATCTAGTGTTTGGCTAGTGGATCTACCTCCCTTGGCGTTCCCTAGCCCCAATCTTTCTTCCCCCCCATCAATTCTGAGCTTGAAATCATCCATTTTCGCCCAAAAAAAACTCAAGTTTGTGCCTTCCCAGCCCGCACCGGACTGTTCGCTCACATCAAGAGCAAATTGCTCACAGATTGGACTGTATGCTCCCCCATACCGGACTGTACACTCAATTTAGAAGGGTTTCGGATGAGGACCGGACTATCCGCTCAATTCAGAATGGTTTCGGACGAGGACCGGACTGTCCGCTAGTTTAAAAACTGCTTCGACTTATTTCTTCTTTCGGCCATATCTCCCACTCCCAAACTTCGATTTGGTTGTTCTTTGGCTCGTTGGAAAGCTAGAGACATGCCTGAGACGGTCATATTAGTTTTACCACCATTTGACTCCATAAAATTTTGTGCATTTTGGCATCTTTGCCTAGGCCCTCCGCCATAACTTCTGCACCACCACATAAAAATTCTGCAACCTAACCCATTTTCGTTCTTATTGCATTTGTGGTTGTTAGAGTTGTGATTTGAGTCTCCTAAGGTGTTTCGGATAATTAGGTATGGTCATCCACTATTGGACACTTGTATCGTCCATCGACTATCTGCCATGAGCTTCCACAACCGATGATGATCATCCATCCTTAGAGACCATCTTCAACCGGAAGCAAGGCCGGTTACCCCCCACCTGACTTTGTGAAAGGTTAAGTGTGACGAAGGTATAAATTCCGTCATAAACTTTTCCTTCCTTGACATTACATCTTGATAGCCCCACCATCTTTGTGCATACCTTCATATCTATTGAGACTAGCTATCTGAGTATTGCACCATAGTGATACGATATAATATTGTTGCATCATTGGATATATCATATAGTGACATTGTTTGCTCCCGAGCATATCTTGTCATACTTGTCTCATTTATTTGGTTGAGGCTCAATAAGAAAAGTGGAAAGGAAGAGAAGAGCAAAAAGAGCAAAAAAAGGAGCTTTTAAGCAAGGAAGAAAGATCAAAGCTTATAAGCAAAAGAGAGTTGAGCATGGAAAGAGATACTTGTGCATGAGGATACATGGAATAGGAAATATTTTGCTTGCCTACATATAGATTGGTGCCAAGTGGTGAATCGTGCCCAAGTGTGCAATCAAGCTAGTGCTCGCCTAGTGTTTGTGCAACACGAGCTTAGTCTTCGTTAGGCAATTTGTACTACTCATCCCTTTAGTTGCACAAGCCCCATTATCCCACTGTGTTTGTTTCTTTATTGCCCTCCTCTATATTTGTGATCACTTTCTTTGGATTTTGGGTCCTTTGGATTTGTCTCAACATTTACAATATCTTGGACTTTAATTTTCATGAATTTGTGCCACTTTTTCTAACCAAGCCTCTCGATAAGCTTTACTTTGTAGGTGTGAGTGAACAAGTCTGGTACAAATTCCACAATTCTTTCATTTCACATCGAGTGATACGGGGTACATCCTAAAATTTGGGAAAAGGTATCTTGGTATTATTTATCTCATGTCCTACTCACCTCTACTCAAGTCTTGTGATGGATAGGCAAAGCACAACATCTTTGGTTCTCGACCGCATCGAGCGACTCACCATCGACATGCAACACTCTGAAGCAAGGAAAAGGGACTACCTCGATGACAAGTTGGATGCACACATGGATGGCATCCGACATGTGTTGGCTAACTACAAGCCTTCTTCCCCTTCGTCATCTTCAAGGTGGAGGCGCTCAAGTACCAAATCTTCGGAGCGACCACACGACGCAAGTACCACGGGGCACCATCATCATCTTTGAGACGACCGCCACAACACCGACAAATCCCAACAAGCTCTACATCTTACTACAGCCAAGCTTCATGAGCACAAGAGAAGACCGCGAGACAAGCACCACCAAGAGGAAGCTACGGCGAGCACCACCACTTTGGCATCTTCGCCAAGTGTTCTCAAGGCATCTTTGCCTTTGGATGTACGACATCTTCGCCTACTTCCCATGAGAATATCTACTCCAACATCATCAAGTCCAAGGCGACCACCTACATGCAATGGCAACACTTCCATCTTCGGAAGCCCCTCAAGGAAGACGGCCAAGCATGGGAAATTCCGTTCGGTCATGGAGACGAGCTACGAGGTGCCACATCATATGGACCGCATAGAAGATGGTGACAAAATGGTCGAGAAAAGGCCATCCCCTTTGACCACGGCGACGAGCACGAACCTCTTCAACAACATGAAGACGGCACCACAATGGGACTCTTACTCCGAGTTAAGACACGACACCGCACATGAGACCTTATCTTTGGTCTCGGAGGAGATCGATGATTTGCCACATCCTGCGGCATTCATCTTCGGAGGTGTTATGGATGAGGAGGTTGAGCATAGGACTATCCCTTCAACCAAGGAGGTGAAAGGAGTCGAGTATAGAGACATTTGCATCTACATCTCTCCAACACCCACATATGATGAGATGCCCCATTTTCCATGTGAGGAGAGCCACCACTCCATGAGTTAGATGAGTGACTCCACCATATATGACGTTGAGTGCATTTCCCATGAGAGGATGAGTGTGTTCACCACTAGCCCCACACACGAGAGCATGCCACACATCCTATGTGAGGTTAAGAGTCATTTGAGTGACTCCACCAACCATATGAGGGAGAGCATCCTAGCGGGAGTGAGTGAGACACAACACTTAGTGAATGAGGTAGTTGAGAGGCCAAGTGTGGACACTATGATTTATAATAACATAACCTCTACTCCGAGTGTGTTTTCTGTGGTGCTAGATTTCCTACATGACAACATGCCTACACTCGACGGGTCCATACCTCCAATGGAAAACATGCCCATGGTGGACGACGATGCACCCCCCCCCCCCTCACACACACACATGGTACCATCAAGTTGACGAAGCTATTGACCAAGTGTCCATTTTTGCCACCTCACCTACAACACAAGAGCGGAGCTCTAAAGGTAACATAGGTGATGGACCTTCACTTGTCCCACTAGTGGACTATCTTGACATTGATTGCTTCCATGGTGTTGATCAGCTTATGGATTCACCACATACTATGTCTTCTACATGCTTAGTTGTGCCACTCATTTATGATGTATATGATGAAGAGCATGTCGATTTGCCTAGTTGTGATGCTATGCTCCATAGGATATCATGTTAAAATTCTATCGGTCACGTCATGTTTGACAATCCATTAATCTTGTCATATGCTATGAGTGAGATCTCCCATATTGCATCATTACAATCTCAACATAGTAACTATGCATGCCCCATTAAAATAAATCCCATTTGAACTTATGGCATAGATGACTAGATGATGGTGATTGTACTTTGCTTCTCTTGCGATGATATTGATATGCTACCTTTGCAAAATTTGTGCAATTCATCCCATATACCATGACATGTACATGAATGTAGTTCACATGATTCCATCCCTTGTGTGCACCATATACATACCATCCATGACAATGCCCTACATAATTCTCATGAAGCATTACACAATATGAGTCTCCGTTATGATATACATAACAACAAACCTTTCATGGTGGATGACATTTTTCTTTATCATGCATCTCATTTATTTGAGCATTGGATATCGTGTGCTAACCAACACATGCACATATGCATCACAATGGATGTTGTGTACATATACCACGCAAACACAATGTTTCCTTTGCCTTTGTTTTGTGTAGGTACTCCAGAATATTTGTCAACCTCACAATCCCATGAGTTGACAAAACGAGCTCTTCAGAGAAATGACGACTTGGGATCCCGTGGATTGTCCTTCACATTGTTCCCGGTGCGCAAGGACTACGTGCATCTCTTTTACTTGGCTCTCACACGGCTACGGGCTATATACCACTTGTCACCTTATGCTCATTTTACCGTGTTCACTTTGCATGTTATGCCTCTTTATATGCCTTTGCCATGCAATTGTCACCCTTGCTTGCTCTCAGATATGATTCACTATTCTTTTACTACTATTTGTATTTGCATGCTCGGTGGAGATCCTTGTTGCTATTACCATGTTCTATGGGTGCTCCATGATATTGCACACACTTTGCTCATATCTTGTTTTCATGCTTGCAATATGTCATGCACATTACATATGCCAATTATTTGCACACATGACATGATGACCATGATCACCTCTAGTATGTTGCATCTTTGCACTACTAGTTTGCATGACTTGTTTACTATGACCGCCGCTTGCTTTGTCGCATCATCCATGATACATAATTGCTCATTGCATTGGGTTGATGGCATATGTCGGTGTACTAAAGTAGGGGTACCTTAGTACCCCGAACTTGTGCATCGGCAATGCAGCATGGCGTCAGCGGCAAGGCTTGCGAGGCGTCCGCCAAGATCCTTCGTCATTCCTATTACGCCATTCAAGAACAAAGTGTTAATCAGGAAGACGAGGCCCGGTGAAGAGGAGCTTGCGGAAGGAAAAGACTCGGCAAGAGGAGCTTGCCGAAGGCCAACCAAGATCCGGCGACCGGCAAGCTTGCAGGTGCGGCAAGACAGCGATCATGCGGCAAAGGCGCTTGCAAGCGGCGGCCACCACTCGCATCCACGCTCCAACGATCCGACGACGTGTCGCCCCAAGATCATTCCCGGAGCACGGTTTCGGGCGGTTGTGCAGCCAAGCGGTGCGAGGTGGCATGTGAAGATGACGAGGAGGCCATCGTGGCGATCGCTGGCGCCACTAACGGTCGCTTCCTACACTGCTTACGACCGGACGGGCATTAAATGCCCTTGTCCCCCGCCGTCGAGTTAGGTAGGGGCATCATGATAGCGGTTGTACCAACCCCGCTTTTACCTTTTTACCCTCTCTCGTGTTGCCACTGTCGGTGACCCCTTTAGACTATAAAAGGAGGCCCATGCGCACGATAAGAGGTTCGACTCATTTCGAGACTACAACACACCCACGCCTCAAGCAAGAACAAATACAAACACAAAGCAGCAGAGGAGTTTTATCTCCCGAGAGCTCCGGCTGGGTAAAATCCTCGCGTGCTCGACCTCGATCCGCTCTTCGCAGGCGCCTCCGCCTCCTGCCGACCGAGAAGGGGCCCTGCCCCATAGGTGCTCGTTTCCCACGACATCTTTGGCGCGCCAGGTAGGGGGCATCGAGGTTGTGCGAACCTGATCTGGTCTTCGCGCGTGCTACATCAACATCTTCATCGACATGCCACCGAAGAAGAAGCCTTCGGAGGTGGCCGCTCCGTCCACGTCGATCCCACCGCCGCCGGAGCAAACGAGCGGAGGAGTAGACGCCGGCGGAGGAGCGGGCGCCCACGGTGGGACTCAAGTCGTCACCAGGTCCAAGGACAAGGCCCCGCAAGCTTCTGTGTCTGTACGTCCACCGCACCCCTCCCAGGAGGTGCAGGATCGCCAACGCCATGGTGCTCCTAGCACCGTGTTCGCGTTGGAACAAGGCCAAGCCGGCGGATCGCGGGACGTTCAAGGCCAACATGCACGCCATCACGCTGGCATGAGCGCAGTACGATCGCCTGGGCGAGATGTTGCTCCTTCTAACACTGTTAGAAGTTTGAGCATATCCCGCACCTTGCGTCGCTCGCCACCGCCGCCCAAGACTCCAGAGGAAGCGCTGGCCCGAGCCCAGCTGCTTCTAGATTACCCTCCAGCGCCAGACAAGATCGACGACTGGAGGGCCACCATTTAGAGCCTCATCGGCTTCGCCAACGGCGACAAGCCCCGGCAACCGAGCACATCGAAGCACCGGCAAGATGCCCAGGCGCAAGCCGATGCCAACAAGACCGCTGGGGGTGCCACCACCATGCACTCCCCGCCCCGAAGGCCAAGATCGCTGACTCACCGGGCCAATCTCGACACCGACTCCACCGCGTCGTCAGACCCGCGAGCTCGCCACGATCAACGCCAAGTTCTCCAAGAACGATGATACGAAGACGCTCGCACTCGCATCAAGCGTCGAAGGGAAGCGCGACGTCATTCTGACCAGCACGCTGGGCCCACTGTCGATATGCATGCGCCAGGGGAACTAGGCGACTTGCCGTACGCAGTAGGTTGCCCTGCGTTCACCCGTGAGCTGCGGCAGGTCCAGTGGCCCAGTACCAAGAACTTCAAGCCAGATGTACCCGAGAAGTACGACGGCAGGATACATCCGTCAGAGTTCCTCGGCGTCTACACCATCGCGGTGCAAAGCTGCGGGGCGCGACGAGAAGATCCTCGCTAACTACTTCCCGTTGGAACTCAAGCCCAACGCCGATCTTGGCTCATGCACTTGCCGGACAACTCCATCTCTTCGGGCGGACTGTGCCATCGGTTGTCGGCGCCTTCACAGCGCCACAAACCCCATAGCCGGAGAGAGATCTTCATCTGCCGCCTGTATGAAGGAGAACCCTCGCAAGTACATACAGAGATTCAGCCAGTGCGGTGCAACATCCCGTGACGCCCACCCCGCCAAGGTTATTAGCGCGCTCCATCGAACGCAGCGAATCGCAGGATGAGGGAGGAGATGGCGATGTGCAAAATCAGAGATGTCAGCGAGCTCTATGCTCTGGCCGACAAGTGTGCACGTGCTGAAGAGGGGAGGAAACTTCCCGGAGAGAATGCAGGAGCAAAAGGATCTGACAGTGAGGATGCCCCTCCGGCAAAGAAGAGCCGGAGGCGGAATAACAGAAAGAGAAAGGCTAAGGATGTGCTAGTTGTCGAGCAGTCTGGCAACAGAGGCGGCGCCGAGAAGGCCAAAGCTGGTGACTCCGGCGAGGCTGTGGTGGCCGCCGACAAGCAGGACGGCTCCGGCAAGCAGTACTGCAAGATTCACCGCACCAAGGGCCATGACCTCCAAGCCTGCAAGAAGGTTGAGCAGATGGCAGAGTTGCAGAAGGCTGAATACGAGCGCCGCGACAAGGAGAAGGCCCAGGAAGGTGGCGGAGGATCCGGCAAGAAGCATCCCGCCCGGGGAGGGCGCCGCGGCAAGGCCAAGCAGCGGCAAGGAGACAGACCTCCCCGTGGCCGCGACAAGGACGAAGACGAGGATGAAGATGACGAGATGGAGGAGGATGAGACCGATGAGCAAGAGTTTCAGAAAGCAACGGCGGTTTTGTGCGTTGACGGCGGTGCTTCTCTGCACACCTCGCACCGCCAACTCAAACAGTGGGTGCGGGAGGTGAATGCAGCAGAACCGTCGGTCGAGTCGTGCAAGCCCCTGAAGTGGTCCAGCACGCCCATCGTCTTTGACGTTGAGGATCACCCTGATCGCATAACTGCGGTCGGGTGCTTGCCGATGTTGGTTTCGCCAACAATCCGCAACCTCAAGGTCACGAAGATGTTGGTTGACGGCGGGGCCGGCCTGAATCTGATCTCTTCTGCGGTGCTCAACAAGCTCCAGATCCCCGACAGCGAGCTCGAAGAAACTGGTACTTTTCAAGGACTAAACCCGGGAAGGAGCAAGCCGAAGGGGAACATCACACTGCCAGTAACATTTGGCAGCGAGCTAAACTTCAGGACAGAGAGAGTCACATTTGACGTTGCTGATTTCCCGATGCCATACAATGGGATACTTGGCCGTCCAGCGCTTGCCAAGTTCATGGCAGCCTCTCACTACGCCTACAATGTGCTCAAGATGCCTGGTCCGATAAGTGTTATTTCTGTCCATGGCGACAAGAAAGATGCACTTATCTGCACCGACAAGATCTACCGGAAGCAAAGCAGCTGCGAAAAATGCAAACCACTTGCACGAAGCTCCCCGGGAAGAAGAAGACCAAGTCCGCAAGAGTAGCTCGATGCCCACTCCGCAAGCGCACCTCTTCGAGTGCTGCGCTACCGCCGAGGACGCACCATCGAGCTCCACCGCAAGTGCAAGAAGGCAAAGACAGCGCCACCGAGACCAAGAAATCGGCCGCCAGAGGACGGGCGACCGGTGGTACCTTCACCATCGCCCACGCTTGACCCTAAATAGGAAAGCGCCGCTTGTTTTCTCTGCGGGCGAATGTCGATGTGTTTGCATGGCAACCATCCGACATCCCCGTGTTCCTGGAAAGTAATTGAGCACTACCTTGCCGCCTACCCTCACGCGCCCGCCAAGTAGAGAGTCGAAACAAGCAAAGGAACGCCAAGAGTTCATTGCAGAAGAGATCAAGAAGTTGGAAGCAGCAGGCCTCGTCCGAGGAGTACTCCATCCAACGTGGTTAGCCAATCCAGTAGTCATGCGCAAGGCGAACGGGAAGTGGAGGCTTTGTATTGACTTCACAGATGTTAATAAAGCTTGTCCCAAAGATCCATTTCCCTTGCCGCGCATTGACCATATTGTTGACTCCACAACAGGATGTGATCTGCTTTCATTTCTTGATGCATATTCAGGATACCATCAAATATTCAAGGCCGAAGAGGATGAAGAGAAAACCACATTCATTACTCCATGTGGCACGTACTGCTTTGTACGAATGCCTTTCGGACTAAAGAATGTTGGTTCAACGTTTGCAAGAGTAGTCAGTCATGCTTTTGAGCCACAGATGCACAGAAATGTAGAAGCCTACATGGATGACATAGTGGTCAAAAGCAAGAACAGAGAAACTTTGGTTCAAGATTTGTAAGAGACTTTTGTAAATCTGCGCAAGATCAATCTCAAGTTGAACCCCGAGAAGTGCGTGTTTGGAGTTCCTTCCGGCAAGCTTCTCGGGTTCTTTGTGTCCCAGAGGGGGATTGAAGCTAACCCCGACAAGATCAAAGCCATCAAGCAGATTGAAGCCCCGAAACGCGTTAAGGATTTGCGGAGGCTTGCCGGCTGTGTTGCTGCTCTCAGTAGGTTCATCTCTAAGTCTGTTGAGCGCGCCCTGCCATTTTTCAAAATTTTGAAAAAGCCGGGTCCAATGAAATGGACTCCGGAAGCGGAGGCTGCGCTACAGGACTTGAAGAGATACCTGTCCTCCACTCCAATACTTATCGCACCTAAGCCACAAGAGAAGTTCCTGCTATACCTAGAGGCAACCAATCAAGTGGTTAGTGCTGCGTTAGTAGCGGAGAGGGAGGCAGATGATGAGCCAGCAACCACGGCAAGCGAATCCAGCGACAAGCAGGGGGCTCCCCCGGCAAGCTCTGGTCCCGACAAGGATGGATCTGCAATGCCGGAAGAAAAAGAAGAAGATGGTGCAGCGCCCGGTTTATTTTGTCGCCTCCTTCTCTGAGGGCTAGATCAAGATACTGGGTGCAAAAGTTGCTTTTCGGCCTTCTCATGGCCTCAAGGAAGCTGCGCCATTACTTTCAGGCACATGAGATCACAGTTGTCACTCGCTTTCCGTTGAAGAGGATATTGCAGAATCCAGAAGCAACAGGCAGGATTGTCGAGTGGGCACTAGAACTGTCGAGCTTTGGCCTCAAGTTTGAAAGTACTTCAATTATCCAGAGCCGAGCATTGGCAGAATTCATTGCAGAGTGGACGCCAACACCTGATGAAGAAACTCCGGAGACGAGGATCCCCGTCAAGGAAGCAAACAAAGAATGGATCATGTACTTTGACAGTGCCTTCTCGCTGCAAGGCTCCGGTGCGGGCGTGCTACTTGTCGCACCCACCGGAGAGCACCTCAAGTACGTGGTTCAAATGCACTTTCCCAAGGAGCAAGCAACAAACAATACTGCAGAGTATGAAGGCTTGCTTGCCGGACTCAGGGTCGTGGCAGACCTTGGGATCAAGAAGCTCATTGTCAGGGGTGACTCGCATCTTGTCGTCCGTCAAGTCAACAAAGATTATCAGAGTCCATTGATGGAAGCCTACATTGATGAAGTGAGGAAGCTGGAAGAGCATTTTGACGGCCTGCAGATGGAACATGTTCCAAGAGCTCAGAACGACATAGCAGATGGCTCACAAAATGTGCCGCACTTGAGTTACCTGTGGAACCAGGGATTTTCGTGCTCAAGCTGACTCAACCATCTGTAACACCATCATCTGGACAGGGCAAGAAGAGAAAGTTGGTTACTGGCGACTACTTTCTGGCTGAGCTCCCCGAAGCCGCCGCCAAGAAGGTCCCATGGATCAACACAAAGAGTGCTGAGGGGCAGTCTGCTCCGACAAGCCCTGCGGTTTGTTTCATTGAAGCAGACGCTCCCGACAAGTTGTGTCCCGACACGCTTGCCGGGGAGCATCACGCTCCGGCAGGATCCCAGATTCTTGCCGTAGAAGCAGATGTTCCCGCAGCAGCATTGGCGCCTTTAGTCCTTGTCGTCGAGCCGCAAGCTCCGGCATGGGCACAGCAGATCGTCCATTTCCTTCAAACAGGAGAACTTCCCGAAGAGCAAGAAGAAGCGGAGAGAGTAGGCCGGCAATCAAGTATGTACCAGTTTATCGATGACATACTGTACAGAAGAAGATTCAACGGAGTGAAATTGAAGTGCATTTCCCGGGAAGAAGGACATGAGCTGTTGGCGGAGATACACGGAGGCATATGTGGCCACCACATTGGTGCAAGAGCACTTGCCGGCAAAGCCTTCCGGCAAGGTTTCTTTTGGCCGAATGCCCTGCAGGATGCAACTGCACAAGTAACCAAGTGTGAAGCGTGCGGTTCCACCAAGCAGATACATCAACCAGCTCAAGCTCTCCAAACAATCCCTTTATCCTCGCCATTTTCGTCCGGGGCTCGACATCCTCGCCCCTTTCCCCGAAGTCGTTTGGAGGCTTCGAGTACTTGTACGTGGCAATCGACAAGTTCACGGCGGCCGGAAGTGGAAGCGATGAGGAAGGTGACGGCACGATCGCCAGCCAAGTTCTTCAGTCAATTGTTTGCCGTTTGAGTCCCTAACAGATCATCACCGACAACGGCACACAATTCACGAGCCGCACCTTCATGCGGTACGTCCAAGATCTTTGCGCCAAGATCTGCTTCGCTTCCGTTGCTCACCCGAGAAGCAACGGTCAAGCGGAGAGGGCGAACGCTGAAGTGCTGCGCGGGCTCAAGACGAGAACTTTCGACAGGCTGCACAAGTGCGGAAGAAATTGGATCGAGGAGTTGCCGGTGGTTCTTTGGTCGATCAGGACGACGCCAAATCGAGCCACTGGCCAGACACCTTTTGCTCTTCTCTATGGAGCAGAGGCAATTCTCCCCATGGAACTCGTATACGGATCGCCTCGAGTGCTCGCTTATGATGAGCTCGAGCAAGAGCAGCTGCGACAAGATGACGTGCTGCTCCTCGAGGAGGAACGTCTTCAGGCTGCTGTACGAGCTGCTCGCTACCAGCAAGCTTTGTACCGCTACCATAGCCGCAAAGTTAATGCCAGAAGCTTCGACGAAGGCGACCTTGTTCTTCGGCGCGTTCAATCCGCCAAGAATTCCAACAAGTTGACGCCGAAGTGGGAAGGCCCTTATCGGGTGAAACGAGTCACTAGGCCTGGCGCTGTCCGCCTTGAGACCGAAGATGGCTTTCCGGTGAGCAACTCCTAGAACATAGAGCATCTTCGTAAGTTTTATCCATAAGGCGCGGTTGCTGGAACCTGCTGTTCCGACAACCACCTTTTGTACAAGCCTTGCCGCTATTGCATGTAACCCTTTGTACAAAGCCGGGCGCAGATCCCGTGCATAAATAAAGATCATATGCTATGCAAAAGTTGTCAAATTTCATGCTTTTTTCTTTTTAGCATGTATACACTGACACTTTGTGCAGCACTTGCCCCCGGTAAGCAATAACGAACCTTAAGGTTCCATATCATTATTTTCTCTTCTTTCTTTTTCCTCAAAAAGAAGGTTCCTCCGCCCACAAGTTCACCGGGAGGGTGGGGGAAGGAGAGGATAAAGGTGTCGACCAGGCGTCGTTCAAAAAAGTATAGCCTTCCCGGGACGCAGAAGACAGAAAAGCTAAGTTGCCAAAGTTTGAGCATAGTCAGTTTTAAATTTTTAAAGTTATATTCCTTGAACGACCGTGCATTATATGGAAAACCTGTGAGCGGAGGAACTGCTCGTGGGCTGTTATGCCTTTACTTTGTTTCGAGTCCGCTCAACAATGAAAGTGTGTTGTGACTAGCCCGACAAGGTTTCTTGCCGAAGCAACACCGCCAAAGAAGCTGCCGATGTTCCAGACTCAGCGCTCATGGCAGTGTGTGCTTATACTGCAAGTCCCCTAAAAGCGTAGGGTGAAAACATACAAGGGATGGAACCAAGTAAAGGAGATAACATAGCAAACATTGCCCAGAATAAAGTTATATTACAAAAATAACTTGTTGCGACACTGACTAAATTGTTCTCACAACTTAAATAACAGCGACAAGGAAGGAAGAAGAAGGGTGGCCTAATCCACGCGCTTGCCGTCAACCCTCCTGACCTCATTCACCTTGTCCATGATGTGTGCGACAATGGCTTTGAGCTCTTCGAGATCAGCGCCCGCCGGCAGCTTCTTGAGGACGCGGGTGAGGTCGAGGCCCGGATTGCGGAAGAGTATCTTCACCAACACCTTCTCCAAGACCTTGGCGCAGATTGTGCGCAACTCGTCCGCCAGCTTCTTTGGGATCCTTTCCCGGAGTTGCTGGAGGGCCGTCACCACACCCTTGAAGAAAAGCATAAGCTTGGCGCTGGGCTGGAGGTTTTCGTCAGTGGAGTACCCGAAGCCCGCCAAGTCCAGCTCCGCCAGCTCCTCGTCGATGGATGTAGCGATGTTGACGAGGCCCTCCATCCAGAGCTCCACCGTGGCCTTGAAGGTGTTCTGAGTCTCGGCGGCCCTCATCAGCAGCTCCTCGTTGCCATTGATCTCTTTCTTCAGCTCATTCTCTCGCCTCTTGGCGGCGTCCAGCGTCTCCGTCAAGGTGGCCAGCTTCAGCTCCAGATCAGCGCTCGAGTCCTTGGTGGCGTTCAGTTCCTTGATCTTGTCGGCAAGTTGAACTTGCAGATCGCCATGGGCAAGGGCATCCTTCTCGCGTTCGCGCTGGAGTGCGGCAAGCTCTTCATTCTTCTTTCCCACATCCGCCTTCACCTCTAACTCCTTCTTGGCGGCCTCAGCAGCCGCGGCGGCATCCTTCGCCTCCTTGAGCGCTCCGCCAAGTGATTGCTCCCGTGTGGCGAGCTCCTCCTCGTGGCTGTCCAGGTTGACCTTTTTCTGCGTCAATTCGCCTTCTCGCCTGGACATCTCCTCAGCGGCGAGCCTCTGCTGCTCCTCGGCTTCAGCCTTCTCCAGGATAAACACCTTCCTCGCCTCGTCAAGTTGTGCCCTCTCCTCCGCAATGGATCGGAGGGCCTCCTAGTTGCGGCTCTTGAGCTCCTCCGCGTGCTTCTCTATGTCAACTCCCGCACGCGCGACAAGCGCTTCCCGGGACTCAAGCTTCGCTTGTCGGGCGCGGTAGAGTGACACCAGTTTTCGGAGCAACTGCTCCTCCTCGGACTCGCCGCTGCTGCTACTTGGCGCATCCACCACTGCCAGCCCAGCAGAGGCGAGTACTTCCCCGTCAAACTCCTCTCCTTCGACCGGCGCCCTGGAGCTCGACGCCTAGGGAAGCTTGATGTATACGCCCTTGCCGGCCTTCAAGTAGGCGCCTGGCTAGGGCTCCTCGGAGCCCGGCGCTGCGTCAGCGGCGGAGGGGTCAACGGTCGGTGTAGCGCCTTGCGCTCCTGTGTCCTCCGGATCGTCAGTACGATCATCGGACCCCTCGCCAGCTCCCGCGCCAGCAGCCTTGGCGGCTTCTTCGTCGGCGGGTTCATCAGCGCCGGCCTCTTCCTCGTCAGCAGCGCAGCCCTCAAGATCGCCAAGACGCGCCCTCCTCGCCGGTGGCCTCGGTCCCATCGGGTCCGCGAGAGGGGATCTCAAGACAGAAGAGGAAGAAAAAGTCAAGCAAAGAAGATCAAGAAGAACCCAAGGGAAGATTTCCGACAAGGAAGGTTACTCAGGCTGGCTCCGTGACCGTGGCTCCTCCACCAAGGGCTCACTGTTCCGTCCCTTGCCGGGGACCTCTCCTTGCCGGGAGCGCCCCTTGTCGGGGAATCGCCTTGGCGGCATAGTCGGCGACAAGACCTTCGGGCGGTTTCGCTGTTCGATGGACCTGTTCGCTCCCTACACAAATGAATCAGCAATCAAGATGTCAAGAAAGAAGAAGCACCCATGCGCGCCCCACAACAGGAAGTGAACCAAACACTTACGCTGGGGGCTGTGCTGGGGGCTGCCGCGAGGAGAAGGAACCGGGTCCGTCAAGGTAGTCTCGGACGTGTCTTCTGCCGTCACAGGAGGATCGTCCTCGATGACAACCACGGGGACCTTGGCCCTCTTCGCCGCTCTCTCGGCCAGAGTCCTGAAATGGAACAGGGATTCAGAGAGAAGCAAATCAGATGCAAGACAGCAAAGATCGAAGAAATACAAGTACAAATAAGAGAAAGCCTTACTCCTCCTCCTCTTCTTCCTCCTCGCCGAGCTCGGCCTTGAGAGAGGTTGAAGTCTGCACCCTTTCTGCACGGCGAGGCGGAGGAGTGGGCTCCCTTGGACGTTTGCCGGGAGCTGCGGCAGGATCGGGCGTGGCAGCCCGGAAGACCCGCCTCGGCCAGCCGGGCGCTGCTCGAGAGGCTCCCGCGGCAACGGTACTTGCCGCGGTGGAGCGTGTCCCACGGCGCTGCGGCTGTTGGCCTGCTTGTCGCCCTGCTGTATCTCCAACTCATCGGAGGCGCCTTCTTGGTTGGAATTGGGGCTGTGCTAGGGGCTCCGCCTGCGGCAAGCTGCCCGAAGACGGCTGGCCACTCGCGCCCTCGGCGGGCTCGCTCGCTTCGGCCTCGGGCTCCCCCTCGCCAACGACCTCTCCGGCAAGGTCCTCCCTGTCGGCAAGGCTTGCCGCCGCCGCCTCTGCCTCCAACGTGAAGCCGAACTGCGCCGGCGGCGCTGCCGCCGCCTCTTCGCCCTGGTGGCGATGTACCGCATCTCGCCGCGTCGGTGGTGTCGCGGTGAGGAGCTCTCTGCTCGTCGGCGTTGATCGCTATCTCCGCTGCCATCGAAGAATTGCCGCACGACGCCGCCGGCGGCTCCATCCAAGTTGGGCTTATCCCGCGCGAAGTCGCACTTAGCATCATTATGCAGATGCGATCGCTACCGGGAATTGCGCGAATGGGATGACGCCCTGCGGCAGCTGAACCACTTTGGATGGTTGGCGCCATGCTTGAACAGCTCCTTCACATTCCATCAAGCTCCGTAACCGGAAGTTGAAGTTGAGGCCTGGGCGTAGCCTCATGATATCCGCTGGCTGCCAAACAGCCAGCAGGCCTCCCTTCTTCGCAGAGGGCAATGCGACGCGGCGAAATCCGCGCTTAAGCGCCCCGCCAGGAGTCCAGCAAGCCCGAGCCGAGGATTCGGGTGGTGGCAATCTTCACTTGGCGTCGTCCGGTGACATAGCGCCTGATCGCGCCACAAGACTACCCGGTCCGCATAGATTGGTGAATGGCTGCGGATTGGCATCAGCGATCCAGCACCACTCCGCCCTCCACTCATCCCACTTGCTGCGGAGCTCGCCCGCTAGATACACCTCCTTCATGCCGATCCATGAGGTCCAGGCGATTCCGCCAGCCAATGGCTCTCCTTTCTTGGCTCGGGGGGTGAAATAGTGGCGAAAAAGAGCAACACTTGGGTGGATGCCAACGAAGTTCTTGCAAAGGTGTGCGAAAACCGCCATTGTCAGAACGGCGTTGGGGGTGAAATCAAGAAGATGAAACCCGTAGGTATTCATGATGTCGCAAAAGAAATCAAAAAAAGGTGGGCAGAGCCCACAGTAGAAGAACACCGGAAAGAAATAGTACCCTTTTGGGCACCGCTTTGATTTGGAAGCCTCGGCGGAGAGCACCGGCGTGCGCGGATGCGCCCGCGTCTCCGTCGACCAGAAGAGGTAGAACTCCTCCCGCAGCGCCTTCGGGGTGAGCTCGGGGGGGAAAAGCACTCGCTCCTTGCGCAGCGCCTCAAGTCGCAACGCCCCGGCCGACTTTGTGCTCGACTTTGTGCTCTTGCCGGTCTTCGGAGCCATGGCGGAAGCGGCGGAGGAGCGCGGAGGTGTTGAGGGCGACGGCGGCGACAGGCAGCAGAGCGCTGCTCTCTTTCGGCTTGGGAAGCGGAGGGGAGCGGCGGAGCTTTCGGAGGAAGGAACTGCAAGTGGCGAAGGTGGGGGAACGGCTCTGTTTCCTCTGCTTATAAACAGGGGAGGCGAACGTTACGCATTTCCTGATTTAAGTATTGCCCACGATCTCTCCCGCGATGTCGCGATTGACGCGTGCCGTTACGGGAGGACGCGGTGGATACGGAGTAGATTTGGTTTGGACCCAGGCCGCGCGTGCCCGTGCCCTGTTTTGGGCCTGGCCCAATAGTGCTCGACACCGTGTATGGCCCAGGCCCGGGGGCTACTGTCGGTGTACTAAAGTAGGGGTACCTTAGTACCCCGAACTTGTGCACGGGCAGTCGCAGCGTCCCGCGGCAAGGCTTGCCGGGCGTCCGCCAAGATCCTTCGTCATTCCTATTACTGCCATTCAAGAACAAAGTGTTAACTGTGAAGACGAGGCCCCGGCAAGAGGAGCTTGCCGGGAAGGAAAAGACCCCGGCAAAAGGAGCTTGCCGGGAAGGCCAACCAAGATCCGGCGAGCGACAAGCTTGCGAGTGCGGCAAGACAGCGACCGCGGCAAGGCGCTTGCCGCGGCGAAGCCACCACTCTGCATCCACGCTCCAGCGCATCCCACGACGTGTCGCCCCAAGATCGTTCCTGGAGCACGTGTCGGGCGGCTGTGCAGCCAAGCGGTGCGAGGTGGCATGTGAAGATGACGAGGAGGCCATCGTGGCGATCGGTGGCGCCTCTAACGGTCGTTTCCTACACTGTTTGGGCGACCGGACGGGCATTAAATGCCCTTGTCCACTGCCGTCAGAGTTAGGTAGGGGGCACTGTTGATAGCGGTTGTACCAACCCCCGTTTTACCTTTTTACCCCTCTCTCTGCGTTGCCACCTGTCGGTGACCCCTTTAGACTATAAAAAGGAGGCCCATGCGCACGTATAAGAGGTTTGACTCATTTCGAGACTACAACACACCCACGCTCTCAAGCAAGAACAAATACAAACACAAAGCAACAGTAGGAGTTTTATCTCTCCGGAGAGCTCCGAAGCTGGGTAAAATCCCTCGCGTGCTCGACCTCGATCTGCTCTTCGTGCGCCCTCCGCTCCCTGCCGGACCGAGAAGGGGCCCTGCCCCATAGGTGCTCGTTTCCCACGATAGCATATATGATCATGCCTCTCACTTGCCTTGTCTAGAACATTGTCCCTTGTCTACATTAGTTGCCTCTCTCATAAAACATTTTAGTGAGTGCAACCATGCTATGCTTATTGATCTTGGAGACTTGGACATTCTACTAGTGATGCATGCTTGTTTGTTTGAGCCTAATGTATTTGGTTGTACTGCATCATATGCGTCCATGCCATGTCATACTACCTTGTCCTTACTTATGATAAGCATGATAAAGTCACTTATTGGGTATCTCACCACTCGAATGATAGGTTTTGCATTACGCTAACCTCACTTGTTTTTCCAAGTGTTTGTCATTTTCTTTCATTTTGAAGGATTCACAAGGCGGTGCCGTCATGAGCTATATTGGTCACACCAACACCTTAGGGAACCACATCAAGCGACAAGACATCTTGGACTGTTTTCACCGCACCCTCACATACACTCCGGCCAAAAACAAGTGCATGCATGCCTACAGTGTACATGGCGATACGGTTTACGATCCGAGGTCGGATCTTTCCCAAGGGGGAGGGGATGATGCAGAGCATCCTACGGTTATCTTCATGTACACCTTCTTAGCACCTCAATCCCCAGGTGGACCTACCGGACTTAAGGTGAACCCGCTCCTCTTCGAGATTTACATGAATATCCATTGGACTTGGTTGCTACCTCACCATGGAAAGTTGTGCATCATTAGGTACGACGGCAACCACCACCAAGCAGCTAGGAAGCTTCCCGGAGGCCAAGGAGAAGGACCCCAAGACCCAAGAGCTGACCGGAAGTGTCAAGATGAAGAAAAGGAAGTGTGTATAAATTGCACTACCGGATAGTCTTGTCCCCACTGCGGACAGTCCGATCACATAGAAATTGCACTAGTGGACAGTCCGGTCCCCATAGCGGACAGTCTGGTGGCACCAGAAAATACATCTGGACTCACCGAACTGCTTGATCCTTACCACCGGATGTCCGGTCCGCCCAGTTTCACTAGGAATTGGGCTAAAAAGCCCATGTAACCACTGAGGCCCATACCCCTTCGCCCCTAGACTATATATTCCATGCTCCTCTTAGTTTTTATGGTTAGCAAAGTACATGGTATGATCTTGAGAGCTTTTCTCCTATCTACCTTCTCCCATGGAGACCAAGACCTCCTAGGAGAAGATCCCTAGTTGATTCAAGACCCCCATCTAGGGAAGGATCCCCATCATAGGATCATCAAGACCTCATCTCCTTCTTGGATTTGGGATGAACCTTATCATGTACCCATGTTCCTCTTGTTGTTTATGTACCTTTGTAGATCTTGTGTGGATTTGAGTCTGCTGGATGTGTGATTGGACTTGTTCTTGAGTGTTCCTCTTGTGATTTACCCTCTTGTTCTTTGTGTTCTTCACGTTCTTCATGGATCTCCCTCTAATTCGTGAAAGATCTCCACTTAGGGTCTCCACCCTACAATACTTTACAATCATGAACTCCTTCTGATGTGGTACACATCATAAAGTTGCACCGTACAATAGCGTGTGTGATAGTTATCCTATACGACACTGTATGATGGTCTGATGTTTCGTAATCCTGTTTGACACTCGTACGATGATTAGCTAATCTTCTTAATTATTTATCGCATACAGTTCGGGAGAAGTGAATGTGTGTGATTGTCTACTTATCATGCATGTTTTACAATCGTGAATTGTTTGTGACGGGGCTCGCATCGTAAACGTAGCAACATAGAATACTGATTGCGATGGTAATGCGATCACAAACGAGTAACAAGGATAGAGAGTTTAGGATATTTGGGATATCACAAACAGTTGTCTGTTGAATCGCGTTTGGGATAGATGCCGGCATCGAATATGTTTAATTATTTAAAACGTAACTCCCTATCCCCGACAGTTTCTGGGTCGCGTGGGAAGGACACCCCCCCTATCGCACACATTGGCAAGGCGACGGTTCAAAATGCCCTCGCAGAAAGGGGTTAAAAACCATTTGTATAGCAGCTCATTGTACCAGTGATGGAATTGCTAAGACCTCGTGGCTCAGAGATTACTACAACAACAGATGCAAGTAGAAGTAAGAGCGATGTTTGATCTGTTTGGAGTGCTTCTTCTGCTTCTTTATCTTCATCGATCTTGGAATAGGTTCATGGCCGGTAGAGTAGGCTTAGCATGGTGCATGTCGTTCATGTTTTTTTGTTTGATTTCATCCATAGTTGGATTTTGCTCTTTTGTATTATGTTTGCTATGTATAGATGTATTCAAGTGGTGATTGTATGCCTTTGTATGTATCCCCGTCAATTATGTATATGGTATGATGTAAAGATATCCACCTTGCGAAGCGTCTTCAATATGTTCTTCTATCCTTGGTGGGACCTCCGAGTTCATAGAGGATAGGATCGCATATTTGGCGTGACACTCCGCCCGTCATGACTCGTCTTGAATGGGTGAGATGATTCGGTAAGGCCTTCAGGCCGGTCCTTCAGTGTATCAAAATGTTCGCGGAGCATGGACTTGATGATCGGATGGTGGCCATCAATTTTGTTAGCCTCTGGATTGCCCCTCTTTGGTTCTAGAAGGAATCGACCTGGATGCTAGCTGGTCTAGAAGATAGCTACCGCCTGCACCAACATGCCATCTCAGAAAGGAGGTTGCCATGGGTGATGGGGATTCTGTTCAACTCCGAGGAGACCCCGGGCCTGCCGTCCTCAGTCTAGATACTATGCACCAACCCGACCCCTTATGCGATCCTGAAGAAGATGTCATTGTGTGGTAGGTGGGGCCTTAATGCCATGGGTTCAGAGGTCCCCAAGAGCCCAAACACATTCCTACCGTAAGCGGCTCTCGAGGAGGCAGCGGAGACAAGGGCAGAGGAGAAGCAGGAGGACGGGAACGACTCCAACGGTTCCTCCAGCACTCTGGTCACAGGGGACGCTGATATGTCTCCAATGTATCTACTTTTCCTAACGCTTTTCCTCTTGTTTTGGACTTTGATTTGCATGATTTGAATGAAACTAACCCGAGACTGCCGCTGTTTTCAGCAGAATTACTATGGTGTGATTTTTGTGCAGAAATAAAAGTTCTCGGAATGGAATGAAACTTTACGAGGATTTTATATATCAAATAAGAGAATTTCTGGAGCTAGGATGGACCTAAGGGGGGCACCTGGGTGGACACAACCCACCAGGGCGTGCCAGCCCCCCAGGCGCTCCTAGGTGGTTGCTGCCCACCTGGTGGCCCTGCTGACCCTCAAACCGGCGCTATAAAATCCCATATTTCTAGAAAAATAATCGGGAAGAAAGAATTATCACGTTTCACGAGACGGAGCCACCGCCAACCCTGTTCTTCCTCAGGAGGGCAGATCTGGAGTCCGTTTGGGGCTCCGGAGAGGGGGATCTTCGATCTTCGTCATCACCAACACATCTCTATCGCCAATTCCATGATGCTCCTCGTTGGGAGTGAGTAATTCCTTAGTAGGCTCGCTGGTCAGTGAGGAGTTGGATGAGATTCATCATGTAATTGAGTTAGTTTTGTTAGGGCTTGATCCCTAGTATCCACTATGTTCTGAGATTGATGTTGCTATGACTTTGCCATGCTTAATGCTTATCACTTTGGGCCTGGGTGCCATGATTTCAGATCTGAACCGTTTCTGTTATCACCTTTATATCCATGTTCTAGATCCGATCTTGCAAGTTATAGTCACCTACTAGGTGTTATGATCCGGCAACCCCGGAGTGACAATAGTCGGGACTACTCCCGGTGATGACCGTAGTTTGAGGAGTTCATGTATTCACCGTGTGCTAATGCTTTGTCCCGGTTCTCTATTAAAAGGAGGCCTTAATATCCCTTAGTTTCCAAAAGGACCCCGCTGCCACGGGAGGGTAGGACAGAAGATGTCATGCAAGTTCTTTCCATAAGCATGTATGACTATTTACGGAATACATGCCTACATTATATTTATGAACTGGAGCTAGTGCCGTATCGCCCTAGGTTATAAATGTCTCATGACGAAGATCATCCAACGAGTCACCGATCCAATGCCAACGAATTTATCATATATTGTTCTTGCTAAGTTACTATTGTCGCTACTGCTATCGTTACTGCTACAATATCACTGCTATAACTGTTACCGTTACTACTGCTGCTATCATCAAAACTACCATACTACTTTGTCGCTAATCACTTTGCTGCAGATAATTAATCTCCAGGTGTGGTTGAATTGAAAACTCAGCTGCTAATACCTTCAAATATTCTTTGGCTCCCCTTGTGTCGAATCTATAAATTTTGGTTGAATATTCTACCCTCAAAAACTATTGCGATCCCCTATACTTGTGGGTTATCAAGACCTTTTTATGGCGCCGTTGCCGGGGAGCATAGCTACATTTGTTGAGTCACTTGGGATTATTATCATATTATCACTCTGAAGAATCTGAGGGATGCTAAGACTAAGGTTTTTCCCTCAAAGTCGAGGGGAGTTAAGGAACTGACATCTAGTTCTGCCTAAAATTCACCTTCTTTTATAAGTAAACTTGCAACTCCACAACATGCTATTAATTCTGATATGTCGCAAGTTATTGATGATGCTACTTCTTCTATGAATGCTACTCATGATGATGCTAGTACCTTGCTTGATGATGTGCCGCTGGGTGAATTTCTTGATGAACAAACTGCTAGAGTAAGACAACATGATATTGTTGAATCTGATGATGAACTTGAAACTGAAACTACTGAAACACCTACTAGAACTAGTCCTCTTAGATTTGAATTGCCAAAGGTACTGTAAGGTTATACTATGAGTGAGGAGGCAACTAGAGATATTCTTTCTTGTAAGGATAGAGATGATCTAGAGAAATTACTATGCAAGTATAAGGAAAGATCTCTGAATGCTAAAATGAAGTGTGATCCTGAGTTTGCTACTTCACCTATTGTTATTGCTGATAAGGATTATGAATTCTCTGTAGACCCAGAATTAATCACTTTGGTTGAATCTGATCCTTTCCATGGTTATGAAACTGAAACTATTGTGGCACATCTTACTAAGTTGAATGATATAGCTACCCTTTTTGCTCATGATGAGAAGATTCGCTATTACTATATTCTCAAGTTATTTCTGTTCTCATTAAAGGGGGATGCTAAAGCTTGGTACAATACTCTTGCTCCTGGTTGTGTGCGTAGTCCCCAGGATATGATCTGTTACTTCTCTAAAAAATATTTCCCTGCTCATAAGAAACAAGCTGCCTTGCAGGAAATATTCAACTTTGTGCAAATTGAAGAAGAGAGTCTCCCACAAGCTTGGGGTAGGCTTCTCCAATTGCTTAATGCTTTGCCTGATCATCCTCTTAAGAAAAAATGAAATACTTGATATCTTCTATAACCGACTAACCGATGCTTCTAGGGACTTCCTAGATAGTTGTGCTAGTTGTGTTTTTAGGGAACGAACTACTGAACAAGCTGAAGAATTAATTAATAACATATTGAAAAATTATGATGAATGGACTCCTCCTGAAGCACCTATTAAACCCACTCCAAAGAAGAGGGGTATCTTATATCTCAGTCCTGAAGATATGCAAGAGGCAAAGAAATCTATGAAGGAAAAAGGTATTAAGGCGGAGGATGTTAAAAATTTATCACCTATCGAAGAAATACATGGGATTGAATCTCCACCACCACCCAAGGTGGTAGAGGTAAAATCTTTAGTAAAACTCAATGATAGTGATGATCCTCATAATAAGCATCCTAGTCAATGCATTTATGAGTTTTATAATTACATTAGAAAGCAAGATCACTTCAATGCAAATGTTATGAAATGATTGAAATACAACTTAGATATGATAGCTCGCTTAAGTGACTTGTTATTTAGAATCTCAAATGATGTTAGAGGTGTAGGAAAACATGCCTCTATGGTTCAAACTCAATTAGAACAAGCTGCTAAATCTCAAAGAGAGTTACTTGATGAAATGAACGACAATATAAGTGATTTTGTTGTTATAGTATCAACTAGAGGAGGTAAAATGACTCAGGAACCACTTTATCCTAAGGGACACTCGAAGATAATTGAACAGGATTCACCAAGAAACAACACCACTACACCTAGTTCTTCTAAAAAGAAAAAGAAGAAGAAAAATGATAAGACTTTGCTTGCTTCTAGTGAACCTGAAATAGAAAAATCTCCTGATAATGATAATGAAGTTTTTATCTCTGATGCTGAAACTCAATCTGGTAATGAACACTCACCTTCTGATAATGAAAAAGATAATGATGAAGTTCATGAAGACACTCAACCAAATGATAAAGAACCGTATAATGATATTGAGATAGAACCAACTGTTAATCTTGATAACCCACAACCTAAGAATAAAAGATATGACAAAAGAGACTTTGTTGCTAGAAAACATGGAAAGGAAAGAGAACCATGGGTTCAAAAGCCTATGCCCTTTCCACCTAAGTCAACTAAAAAGAGATATGATAAAGAATTTGAACGCTTTGCTGAAATGATTAGGCTGGTCCTTTGCGCACTCGCTTGACTGATATCTTGAAAATGCCTCCTTATCCAAAGTACAAGTAAGACACCATCACTAATAAGAGAAAAATACCAGAAGCTAAAATCTCCACTATGCTTGCTAAGTACACTTTCAAAGATGGAGTACCTAAAAAACTTGGAGATCCGGGAATACCAACTATACCTTGCTCCATTAAAAGAAATTATGTGAAAACTGCTTTATGTGATTTGGGAGCTAGTGTTAGTGTTATTCCTTTCTCTTTATATAAAGGACTTGATTTGAACAAACTCACACATACTGAAATATCATTGCAAGTGGCGGACAAATCAACTGCCATACCTATCGGTATTTGTGAGGACGTGCCCGTTGTTGTTGCTAATGTTACTATTCTGACTGACTTTGTTATACTTGACATGCCCGAGGATGAAAACATGTCGATTATCCTTGGTAGACCCTTCTTGAATACCGCAGGGGCTGTTATTGATTGCAATAAAAGCAAGGTCACTTTTCATATCAATGGTAATGAGCATATGGTGCATTTTCCGAAGAAACAATTCCACGTGAATGGTATTAATGTTATTGAAAAATCTCCGACAATCATTATTGGAAGTTTTCAACTACCTTTACCTACTATCAAAAATAATTATGAAATGCTTATTGTTGGGGACATTCATATCCTGATTGAGGTAATTTAGTGATTTACGAAAGTTCTTCGGTTTCATGCAAATCGAAAGTGGTTGTTAATAAGACTTGATCAACCTTATTAATGGATCATTTTGTAGAGGTATGAAGTTGATGAATTTAGTAAGCACTACCTTCTGTCCGTACCTTTTGTTTTCTGTTTTTATTAATTAAGTAAAATAAAATGCCATGCTTTGACTGTTTCTTTTTTTTCTGTGCAATCAAAAAAATGACCCAAAAATAGAAGTTCTCGGAATGCTCTGAAAACCTGATATGATTTTTTATGAATATTTATGAATTTCTGGTCCAAATAATACCTGAGGGAGGTGCACTAGATGGGCACAACCCACATAGGCGCACTAGCACCCCCAGGCGCGCCCTGGTGGGTGCTGCCTACCTGGTGGGCCCCTCACTTACTTCCTCCTCCCACACCACTCCATTCACCCAGGAAAAAAATCACCAACACACTCCCTCTCGTGTTCTTGCCTCCTAAACCGCCGATTTCGGCCTCTTTGCTCGAAGCTCCGTTTCCAAAACTGTTTTGGGGATTTGTTGCTTGGTATGTGACTCCTCCATGTGCCAATTAGTTTTTGTTTTAGTGGTTTATATTTAGAATAATTAGCTACTCTTGGTGTTTTTGTAGATGAGCTTGCATGTTGAATTCTTAGAGTTCTAAGTAGTTTTAATGCTTGCTATGGCCTCTATACATCCCTATGAGTAGTTACTATCAATTTTTGTGAAGTTTTGTTGAGAAAAATTTGTGGACTAAAAATTTCAGAATTTTGTTCATAGGAAAAAGATGAGTATCTTCAGGAAGTTTGCTTCCAACAAGAACTCCAAGGGGGTTATTGGGCAGTCCTCTGACAATGATCTTGATACCCCGAGGTTGGCGGAACTACGGTCGTGTGAGTGGCCGGAGAATGATTTCATGGAAGAGGTCGGAATCTTCCAAAATTTCAACCAATATGCTGCTAATGCCGGCCTCTCTGACTTCATCGGAGCTGAATGCGAATAGTATGATCGCCTCACAAATTCCTTTGTGCAAAACTTCCATTTTCATTCTAGGAGTAATCCACCTGAGGTGTCATTTAACTTATATGCTGAACCCCGCCAAATCCCACTTACTGAATTTTGTGATATTTGCATGCTTCCTTCTGATGGGGGTTTGGTAGAGCCTAGGCCCGTAGAGTTTGATGGTTTTTACCGCACTCTAACAGTGGGGGATGAGAGAGGAGTATCTGGCACCACTGCCACTAGCTTGCAGTTTCCTACTGTGCATTATTTTGCTTTATTTATTGCAAAGTGCTTGCTAGCGAGAGAGAAGGTGGGTTCACTTAGCGCCCTAGACTTTGCTGTTTTGCGTCGCGCACTTTATGGTGACAACACTTTTAGCTTGGGAGCTATTGTGGCACGTCGTCTTCACCTTAACAAATTCAGGGGTAAATTACATGGGGGCATTTAGGCTACTCATTTGGCTACTCACTTGAATGTGCAGATACGCCAACATCACCACCCCTTGCCCAAGGTTTACCTAGACAGAGTATCTATGAAGGACCATCAGTTTCTTGTTGAGATCGCCCTGATCTTAACCTGCCTCACAATTTAGTTTTAATGAGGACACTCATGATGTTATCCCCTTGCCTGCAGCTGCTTTGTTTGATTATGTTGCCCGGAATGGATACAGAGTTATGCCTGAGGACATTGTCGCTTATCGGAACAACCTGGCGCGGCACATGCGAAGCCCCGGCAGTAGGACCCTATGGTGCCTGCTCCCCAGCACTTCAACATCGGACCTCACGGCTTCTACGATTGGTGATTACCAACCTAGGCCAAAAGCCTAAGCTTGGGGGAGTACGTATTCCAACCGACATTACATTCATGTTCACACATTTCATTCCAGTTGTCGGTATCCACACTTTTTCATTGTATCATCCATGCTTAATTTATTTTTCTTGCTTTCTTCTTGTGTGTTTGAAAAACTTTGAGAAAATCCAAAAAAGTATGTTTCTTGCTTCTTTTTGATTTTTAATTCTAGTTTAAATTATTGTAGCACTAAAGAGAAAACCCAAAAAGATTTCCTTATTCTTCTTTTACTTGTTGGGAGCTTTCCCGTAAATAGTTTTTCTCATTTTTGCTTTTCACTTTTTAGTTTGCTTGCTTTCGAAAAATCAAAAACTCCAAAAATATTTCAGTGTGTTTCTCTGAATTTCTTTTTCTTTTATCGAGTCATACTGAGGAGAAGACCACGATGAAAATGTTGAGTGGCTCTTATTTGCATTATGTTGATCTAACAAAGAACCCATATTACCTTGTCTTCTACTCTTGAATAAAATGTTTGCAGATTCCAGCTTAGTCCATGGCACTCTTGCACTATTATTCTTTCAAATCGTTCGGTCATGCAAGTGAAAGGAAATAATGATGATATTAGATGAACTAGCCGTGGCAGAGAGAAACGGGCATGAACTTGACTTGTTCTGTTTTTGGAGATATGTTTAACCTAGTATCCATGCTTCAACCTATTATGATCAAACATGTCTAGAATGACAATTAGAGATTACAGTTTCTCATGCCATGCATAAGTAGCTAGGAGTTAATAATGATTTGTCTTGGATATCAGCATTGCGTTAAAATGATTGTGATGTAGTATGATGATATGGTATCCTCCTCTGAATGTTCGAGTGGCTTCACTTGGCACATGTTCATGCATGTAGTTGAATCAAAACCAACATAGCCTCTATGATATTTATGTTCATGGTGTTCATATCCTACTCATGCTAGTGTCCAATGTTACTTATGCATAATGCATGTTCATGACTGTTGTTTCTCTCTAGCTAGCCGCCTCTCAACATGTTTGCTAGCCTTCGCCTGTACTAAGTGGGAACTCTGCTTGTACATCCAAAAACCTGAAACCCAAGTTATTCCAGATGAGTCCACCATACCTACCTATATGCGGTATTACTCTGTCGTCCTAAGTAAATTTGCATGTGCCACCTCTAAGAACTTCAAATAAATATCCTTTTTGTGTGCCTGGATCGTTCATGGAGCAATAGGAGGTAGTCGGTATCTTCCATGCTAAGCGGGTTATTCTCAGGTCGAGTGTTTATTCACTCGCCATCGCACGAGAAAAGAGCGGTAATAGGGATGCACAGTCCCAAACTGCAAAAGAAAAGAGCTTACAAATAATCAAACAAAAAGTCCCAATGGAGTCATAACCTTTACATTTCCGCTTGGGAACCGCTACTAGCATGCTTAGCATGGAAGATATTGATAACTGATGGTCGTGAAGTGAAAGAGAAGGGTGCATGTCTCAAAATATCATTTACCTCTGTTTTAAAAAACTTCACCTCTGCAAATCACTACTTCCTCTGCGAAGGGACTATCTATTTACTTTTATGTTGTGTCATCACCTTCTCAAATAAGCGCCAGAACCTGAGAGCAATGTTGTCATGCTGATGCATTGTGTATAGCTAATATTGGGTGCATCATGATTGGATCTTTTCTACCATGAATTGCAATGTTTAGTCGCTGCTTGAACTTTTGGGGTGCTCTACATTTTTGCGATCTTAGAAAGGGCTAGTGAGATACCTCTATTGTCATATTATATCATGGTTGTTTTGACAACGGGTTGCTATTTGAGATATCTTATTATTTCTCTATAGTTGTTTATGTCATTGATATGAGTTAATATAATCTTTGCGAGTTATTGTCGACATGGTTAGTTATAATCCTTGATGAAAACCTGGGTGTTGTTAAGCTTATTTATGAAACAAGAGCAAAAGAGTTCGTAAAACTTTTTCTTTTTCACTTTCGGTTTATCAACTAAATTGCTTGAGGACAAGAAAAGGTTTAAGCTTGGGCGAGTTGATACGTCTCCAACGTATCTACTTTTTCCTAATGCTTTTCCTCTTGTTTTGGACTCTAATTTGCATGATTTGAATGAAACTAACCCCGGACTGACGCTGTTTTCAGCAGAACTTCCATGTTGTTATTTTTGTGCAGAAATAAAAGTTTTCGGAATGAAACGTATTGCTAGGATGTTTTATATCAAATAATATAATTTATGGAGCCAGGATGTACCTGAGGGGGGCACCTGGGTGGGCACAACCCACCAAGGCGCGCCAGCTCCCCCAAGGCATACCCAGGTGGGTGTTGCCCACCTGGTGGCCCCGCTGACCCTCAAACTGACGCTGTAAAATCCCATATTTCCAGAAGAAAAAAATCGGCGAGAAAGAATTATCGTGTTTCACGAGACGGAGCCGCCGCCAAGCCCTATTCTTCCTGGGGAGGGCAGATCTAGAGTTCGTTTGGGGCTCCGGAGTGGGCGATCTTCGATCTTCATCACCACCAACACATCTCCATCACCAATTCCATAATGCTCCCCACCGGGAGTGAGTAATTCCTTCGAAGGCTCGCTGGTCGGTGAGGAGTTGGATGAGATTCATCATCTAATCGAGTTAGTTTTGTTAGGGTTTGATCCTTAGTATCCACTGTGTTCTGAGATTGAATTTGCTATGACTTTACCATGCTTAATGCTTGTCATTTTGGACCCCGGGTACCATGATTTCAGATCTGAACCATTTATCTTATCACCTTTATATCCATGTTTTCTAGATCTGATCTTGCAAGTTATAGTCACCTACTACGTGTTATGATCCGGCAACCCCGGAGTGACAATAGTCGGGACCACTCATGGTGATGATCGTAGTTTGAGGATTTCATGTATTCACCGTGTGCTAATGCTTTGTTCCAGTTCTCTATTAAAAGGAGGCCTTAATATCCCTTAGTTTCCAATAGGCCTCGCTGCCACGGGAGGGTAGGACAAAAGATGTCATGCAAGTTCTTTTCATAAGCACGTATGACTATTTACGGAATACATGCCTACATTATATTTATGAACTGGAGCTAGTGCCGTATTGACCTAGGTTATAACTGTCTCATGATGAATATCATCCAACGAGTCACCGATCAAATGCCTACAAATTTATCATATATTGTTCTTGCTAAGTTACTACTATCGCTGTCGGATTAAGGGATCCGCAAACCCTTGAGAGGCTTGAACTCTGGGGTGCGTGCGGAGATCTTAACCTACCCAGCCTGCCAACTCGCGATAATCCTAAGCCTAGAGCAACAAGCTCAAAGAGACAAAGAGACACAACAGTTTATCCTAGTTCGGGCTACCTTGCGGTGTAATACCCTACTCCAGCGTTTTTGGTGGATTGCCTCGGAGGGCTGAAGATGAACTAGTACAATGGATGAACTAGCCTCAGAAGGTGAGGTGTTCTTGAGCTCAAGGGAGCTGGTGTGGTGTGTTGTGGTCTAGTTCGACCTCTCCTCCTCTCTATCGTGGTGGCTAGTCCAATTTATAGTGGCCTTGGTCCTCTTCCCAAATGTTGGTGGGAAGGGATCCCATAACGGCCGGATTTGAAAGGGGACAAGTAGTAAAGCTTATCCTAAAAAAAGTAGTCTTCGACTGCGAAAAACTTCTCGTCGTGACACTGCGGTGGGCTCGTCGATGACCTCCATCCTGCCGTCCTGGCGGTCCTGGTCTCGTTGCACTAGGATGGAAACCTTTGGCTAATTCCTCGGGGCTCCGCGCCTGCGGCTTGCCTCCTTTGCACCAAAGAGGAAACCTGCGCTCTATGCCCGCCTGGCGCCCATCTGGCCTTGGTCGTCATGGCTCACGCCAGCTGAGCCTCGTGAGGTAAACCTTGCATAGAACTCTCCGCCCCTCGGGGGCCAGCCTGGAGAGGCCGCTTACTCGGGGGTCTTGGCGTCGTCCGCCTCGTGAGGCTTGGCCCCTCGCGAGGGTCTTGAGCTGTTGATGATGAGGCTGGGCCGTACCAGGCCATCGATGGAGCCACATGGTGGGCCGCAGGTAGGCAGGGCTGGATACCCCCATATCCAGGACGTCGACAGTAGTCCCCGGGCCAAGGCGCGCTCGGACTTGGCTTCCAGGCGAAGCCAAAGGGCAAGTGCGGAGCGCCGCGGGCCCTAACCGCTTGCGTCCTTGACGACACGTGGCGGTTAATGGGACGTGGGCGTCTCCACTTCCCCACACCGCCTTGATATCTTGCAGGACTAGTGGTCGCCCATTGCTAGTGCAGCTTACCCTTCGTAGGTTGTCGTGCTCGGTCTCGTTTCCACCTTCCCAATATTGTTGCCTCGTCCATAGATCCGGCACTGGCGCCTCGCCCCTCTTTTGGCGCTCGTCATGGCCCCCAAGCCGGGGAAGAAGAAGGGGAAGTTGCTCGCCCCGGCCGGTCCTCCGTCGGCTCTGGAGCCAGCACTTGAGCAGTCGACGGTGATCAATTAGGAGGGGTTGGACAAGGTCCGCCACGCGTGTCGGCGTCCTGGGAACGGGGGTCCCCAGACTTGCCTGCCTGCGGCCTGCGGCGTGGCTCGAGTGGTGGCCCAGTACGACCCATCTTCATCGACGCAAGGCTCAAGACCCTCGGGAGGGGCCAAGCCTCGTGGGGCGGACGACACAAGGCTTCCTCAGGAGCGGCATTGCCAGGCAGGCTCGCGAGGAGGCGGAGAGATCAAGGCAGGGGTACCTCGTGAGGTGCCCGTGACGCAAGCCATGACGATCGAGACCAGGCGTGCGCCAGGCGGGCGCCAGCCTGCGTAGTGTCCTTGTTTCCTCTTTGGTTCAAAGGGGGCAAGCGCAGGTGTGGAGTACCGAGGCATCAGGCAAAGGTTGCCATTTCAGTGCAATGAGACCAAGACCAGTAGAGCGGCAGGATGGAGGTCACCGTGGAGCCCAAGACGACGTCATCGCCAGTACCTTTGGCAGCCGAAGACCAACTTTAGTCAGGATGACTTGTACTAGATGTTCCCCTTCAAAATGGCCGTTGTTGGCGCCCATCCAGCTCAATATTAGGGAAGAGGATCAGGGCCTCTATAAATAGGGCTAGCCACCATAGAAGAGGGCATCTCATATCGAGTCCTGATCAGATAGAGAGGCGATCAAACTCACCCTAGTAGTTCATCGCACCAGCTCAAGAACACCTCTCGCGAGGCTGTTCATCCCTTGTACTGTTCACCATCAGCCCCTGAGGCAATCCACCACACCACACACTGGAGTAGGGTATTACACCATAACGGTGGCCCGAACCAGTATAAATCTTGTGTCCCTCGTGTTGTTCACCGTTTTAGCTTAGATTCTCGCGAGGCGATCAAACGTGGATTGGTAGGGGGAAGATCTTCGCGCGCACCCCAGAGTTGGAACCTTAAGGGTCTGCCGGAACCCAACATCCTACATTTGGCACGCCAGGTAGGGGTACGCTGGAATCTTTCTTCCGCTTTTTCGCGTTTGATCTTTCGTCGTGTCCATCGCTGACGCTCGTCGGGCTCGCGCCGAGCGTCGGGCTGCTCTCGCCGCCCGCGTGGCCCTGACGGCTCCCGTCAGTGGATGTCCCCGTCGTTCCCCATGGACTTCCGCCAACGCTGCCACCGGCCCGGCGGGGAACGAGCAGGAGGCCTCATCACTGCATCCTTCGGTGCGGCGGGAAGGCCGCACCGCCACCCCGTTGCTGACTCCAGTTGGTTCGTCATCCCACGCCCGTTGCGCCCCCACGGACGCGCACGCCGCGTTGCTCCTGGCGCGTGAGCTCCCGCACTACCATCCCGTCGACGACCTCTACGAGGAGTGGCTCACTCGCATCACCGAGCTCGTTAGTGCTGCAGGGGGCTCCCCTGGGCCGTCCCTCTCGCTGCCTCACCCCCCGTCCTTCATGGGTGGTGCAGCCCAGGAGGTGCCTCCACCACCTCCTCCCCAAGAAGGCACCCTGGCTCCAAGGCGCGCGGCCCCAGGATGAGATCCACCGCGTCCGGCGCCCGCGCGACAAGAAAGGGGCTGCCAATAGATACCTCGTCCCCAAGAAGGTGCACGCATGCTCCCGGCACCGGTGTGCCATGACCGCATCCCTACGCCACCATGTGAAGACCCCGTGCTGCTCCAGGCAGCGGTTCGCAGGAATCCCCAGGAGCAAGCCCCGCACCAGCAGAGAGCTCCGGTGGCCACCGCAGGCTGCCGCGCCTTCACCACCGAGCTACACAGTGTCGCCTGGCCGGGCAAGTTCAAACCTGACTTGCCCCCTCCCTACGATGGCACTGCCGACCCCGCGGAGTTCCTACAGCTCTACGAGCTAGGCATAGAAGCCGCCAACGGGGACGAAAAGGTCATGGCGAACTGGTTTCCCATGGCACTCAAGGACGGTGCCCGCACCTGGCTCCTGAACCTGCCTCCTGGCACGATCTCCTCCTGGGACGAGATGCGCACTCGCTTCATCGCCAACTTTCAGGGCACTCGTGACCGCCCACCAACCGTGGTGACCTGCGCCGCATCAAGCAGCAACCCGGAGAGACCTTGCAGAAGTACATATAGCGCTTCAACAGCGCTCGCCTCAAGATTCCCAAGGTGACCGAGGAGGCCATCATCTCGGCGTTCTCTGATGGCGTCCGCGACGTCAAGATGACGGAGGAGCTGGCAATCCACGAAGATCTGTGTACGTCTCTGGAGTTGTTCAACATGGCGACCAAGTGCGCAAGGGCTGAGGAGGGACGCCTTTCCCTTCTCGAGCTTCCGTCAGCTGACCTAGAAGAGAAGAAAGCCAAGGCCAAGGATGTGAAGCACATGGGAGCAGTTGTGCTCGCAGTAGAGCCGGACATGAAGCGCGGCCGGGACCAGCCGGAGTCGTCCAAGGGCAGCCGGTACTGTGTGTACCACGATCTCCATACCCACAACACAAACGAATGCCAAGAGCTCAGGGCCGTGTGAGAAGGCCGTGTCGGTCGACGTCCCGAGCGCAACGATCGGGGCTACGTCCGAGGCGGAGCAAGAGGTGCAGGACGATGGGACGACCGTGGCCGTCGCCAAGGGTGGCGTGACCGGCCTCGCGAGGATCGCTGGCAGGACCAGCCTCGCGAGGGTGCTTGGAGGGATCAGCCTCGTGAGGATCGCCCGCAAGGCAACGCAGGACTTCCTCCTCTGCCACCACCACTAAGAAGGAATGAGGACCATCATCAGGATGAGGGGGCTGGGGGCTTCCAGGAACCGCGTGCAATCGCTTGCATCTTGGGCGGTGCCCAGGCCCCAGCCTCTCAGCGCATCTTCAAGCAGTTTGGTCGCCAGGTGAATGCAGTCCTCCCCAAGCTTGAGGCCACGTGCCCTCTTAGGTGGTCTGCCTGCGCCATCACGTTCAGCTCAGCGGATCAGCTCAAATGCGTGGCAACAGCCGGTGTCCTTCCGACGCTCTGTTCCCCAGTCATCAGCAACATGCAAGTCACCATGACCCTCATCGACGGCGGGGCAAGGCTCAACGTCCTGTCCGTCGAGAGGTTCAAAAACCTCCAAGTGCCATATGATCAGCTTTAACCAACCAAGCCTTTCTCAGGAGTCACTGATGGTTCCACTGTCCCGATAGGGCAGGTCCGCCTCCCTGTCAGCTTTGGGCAGCGCAACAACTACCGTACCGAGCTCATTGACTTTGACGTCGCCCACATCCTCCTGCCATACAATGCCATCCTCGGGTATCCCGCCCTGGCCAAGTTTATGGCAGCGACTCACCATGGCTACAACGTCCTCAAGATGCCAGGAAGTGGCGGAGTCATCACGGTCCCCTGCGAAGAGAAGGGTGCGGTGTGCTCTCTCGAGTGCGCCTTCCAAGCCGCGTCAATCGAGGACCCAGACAGCAAGAGTAGAAACCTTCCTAAAGCAGCTCCCAAGAAGAAGAAGACATCACCTGGCTCAAGGCCTCAGGAGGCAGGCACCTCCGGAGGTGCCGCATCAGGACACGCGCCCGTCCAAGGGGTGCCACCCTCCGTCGCATAGGGAGGCATGCCCGGCGCCCTCCTCGGGCAGGGCTCAGGGGCTCTCTCCTCGGGAGCCACTGAATTTGCCAAGATCACGAGGGAGGCGCTCGGAGACCACTTGGAGGCGTGCTTCGTGGCACGTTTCCCTCAGGAAAGCACGAGGCAAGGAGGGCCCAACCCTCAGGAGTTCATCACCAAGGTCGCTCAAGAGTTGCAGGAATCGAGAGTCATGCGCGGCAACCGTCGTCTGCCCAGCATAGCTCCCCATCCAGGCGAGGATGGCGGGCTGCGCGTCTGCATTGAAAACCCAAGGATCAATCGAGTCGCGTCTCAGGAGTGCTTCTGGCCTTCGCGTGTAGGGCGTTGCGAGGGCCCACCCCACAGCTACGTTCGCATGCCCTTCAGCCTGCCGAACGCGGCTGCTGCCCACCAGCGCCTGATGAGAAGCATTCTGGAAGCTCAGGTGGCCAAGCATCGTGCGCTCCTAGAGGAAATGGAGATGGACCCCGCCGAGCCGCCTGGACTTCCTGAGCCTCCTGAGGCTCGGAGCCCCGAGGGCTTGTGAGGATTGGCTTCTTCACCACGCACCGTCAGCTACTCCGACAATCGCTCTACAATGGTATTAAGTGACTTCTCTCAAGTTTCGTTTCAGCTGGGAGAGCCCTCAGGGCTGCATCATTCCTAGGTCCTGTGGGTCTGTCCCCGCGGCATGTATCCGTTTTGCTTATGTCTTCAGCTTACCTTGTTGGGGGCCCCTCGGGCTGCATCATCCCCAAGCTGCTCGGGCCTGACCCAGTGGCGTGTGCCTTTCTCTGCATCTATATAAGTTTATTTGCTTATTCATGCTCAATTGACACCTACCTTTGGAACCGCTCGCTCTGGCACGGCGCTTGCGCATGGGTCCGTCCCTGCAACGTCGACAAATCTGAGTGGTCGAGATCTGGCCGCGGCAGCCCCGCATAGCGCTACCTCAGCAGGCCCTCAGTGCCTCAATCACTCCCTCGGAGCAACCAATGGCTGGCTGGCAACCGTAATGGCAGTCCTTGTTTTCCTCGTGCTGGCGTACAGGATCCGCCTAAGGAATAGCATGGGGGGCGTCGTGAGCTCTCTCTCTCTCCCTCTCTCCCGTGCGATCCGCTCGCGCATTAAAAGGGGGGCGCCTGAGCATCGTGACTCAGGGGCTCTTACTAGCTCTCCAGCCCTCACCCCCTGGCCTTGACCCACGGCATCGTGACCGGTCATACCAGTGGAGGCTAAGCTCGCTCGAGGGCCGGGACCTGAGGATGTAGAGCACGAAGGAAAGTGCGGGGAAGAGGGGAGAAGCTCACGAGTACCCAACCCAGCGACACCCCAGCTGCCAGCGCGCAGGCCTGGCACCTCGCCGAAGGACTACTCCAAGCTCATGAGATAAGTCACGCCCCTGGAAAAGCTAAATCAACGCGACACTAAACCCTCGCCTAGTGCGGCTCTATCACGGCGACGTCGCCTTCCTTTCTTGCCCAGCGGAGGCTGCTTGAGCGCTAAAGGGGACCTCCCGAGCATCGCGCCTCGGGGGCTCTTACTGGACCTTGGGCCGCTCACCTCCTGGCCTTGACCACGACATCGCGACTTGGCATACCAGCAACGGCTGAAGCCTGCCTGGGGACCGGGACCTGTCAGCGTAGAGCACCAAGCCCTCCTGAGGATAGAAAGGGGGAGACGAGCCGAAACAGGACAAGCATCTCGCATCGCTTCATAATAAGGATAATATTCACTGAAGACATGGCAGACGCCTTACATACTCCCGCGGGGTGTTTTTCTTCGGTTCCTTGCAGGGAACAAAAGGTGCCAATCCTAAGGAACGGTAATTACGCGCGCCTCCATAGGAGACGCCATCATCAACAGTGGGCCGCCCAGCACCGGCGCCAACCCCATCCAGATCAGCTGCGTCGGCGGCCAGATGCGGCTATCCTGCTCTGAGCGCGACGCGAGCTTGGGGGCTCGTAGCTGTCGTCGCTCGTCTTCGGAGTCACGTGAAGCTCGGGGGAGTTGCTGGATTCTCCGGCTCCTCCGCTGCTACCAGAGGAGCTGCTAGGGAAGCGGTTGCCAGGCCTGGTCCTCGCCACTTCAATGCCCCGGCCGCCTTCCTTGGGGCAGCACTCCAGTCGGCGTTCTTCCACGTCAAAGACCTTGAAGAACATCAAGGAGCCGCCAATCGTATTCAAGATGAATTACGAGGGCACCCCTGCCCAGCAGACCCGGGCGATCTTGCCCCAGCCCCGGGTCATGTAGACCTTGCCCGGAGCGACAACCTCGACCTCCGCTCCGGTCGTAAGGGTGCAGCAGTCAACATGCTGCAGCCAAAGCTCTAGAGGCCCCCTCGGCGGCATCCCAAAGGTGAAGGAGGGAGGAAGGCGGATTCAAGAGCGTGGAGGCATGGCGGCATGAAGCACAAGCTCGCGAGAAGAGCCCTCGGCATGGACGCCGGGGGCGATGACGCGCACCGCCGTGACTCAACGGTGTCGCCGGTGGCACCGGCGGTGCCGCTCGGCATCTTCTTCTCCAGGGCCCTTGGCCCGGGCGTACAAGGGCAGCAGAAACCCAGGCGGCGGCCGTTCGTACTAGGGCCTCGGCGTCTCCTGCCATGCGACCACGTCGCAGCGGCCGGGGACCGACCGCTTCTTCGGCGGAAGCGGGTCGGGACCCTCTCGGGGGGCCCTCCCGTTCTCTTCCGCTGAAACCCGGCGGATCGGCGCGCATTGGCGTGAAGTGAAGCAAGGGCGAGGAAGAAAGAGAGAAGCATGAAGAGATGGACTGCGGGGGCACTCGCCCGTCCGTACTTATAGTCCGGAGGAGACCAACCATCGGCCTCCATGATCACAAGTAATCATGACTCGTTTCTGCATGGAGGGACTTGTCAAGTCGAGCAGTTGCCGAGGCAGCGTGGGGAAGCGGAGGCGCCCACGTCCAATCAACCGCCACACGGCGCCCAAGGCCGCAGGCTGATGGGGCCCGCAGCGCTCTGCACTTGCCCCTTCGCTATCGGCATCCTGGGAACGGGGGTCCCCAGACTTGCCTGCCTGGGGCCTGCGGCATGGCTCGAGTGGTGGCCCAGTACGGCCCATCTTCATCGACGCAAGGCTCAAGACCATCACGAGGGGCCAAGCCTCGTGGGGTGGACGACACGAGGCTTCCTCAGGAGCGGCCTTGTCAGGCAGGTTCGTGAGGAGGCGGAGAGATCAAGGCAGGGTACCTCGCGTGGTGCCCGTGACGCAAGCCGTGACGATCGAGACCAGGCGGGTGCCAGGCGGGCGCCGGCCTGCGCAGTGTCCTTGTTTCCTCTTTGGTGCAAATAGGGCAAACGGAGGCGTGGAGTACCGAGGCATCAAGCAAAGGTTGCCATTTCAGTGCAACAAGACCAAGACCAGCAGAGTGGCAGGATGGAGGTCACCGTGGAGCCTAGGACGGCGTCATCGCCAGTACCTTTGGCAGCCGAAGACCAACTTTAGTTAGGATAACTTGTACTAGATGTTCCCCTTCAAAATGGCCGTTGTTGGCGCCCTTCCCGCTCAATATTTGGGAAGATGACCAGGGCCTCTATAAATAGGGCTAGCAACCATAGAAGAGAGCATCTCATATCGAGTCCTGATCATATAGAGAGGCTATCGAACTCACACAAGTAGTTCATCGCACCAGCTCAAGAACACCTCTCGTGAGGCTGTTCATCCCTTGTACTGTTCACCATCAGCCCCTGAGGCAATCCACCACACCACACACTGGAGTAGGGTATTACACCACAACGGTGGCCTGAACCGGTATAAATCTTGTGTCCCTCGTGTTGTTCGTCATTTTAGCTTAGATTCTCGTGAGCCAATCGGACGTGGATTGGCAGGGGGAAGATCTTCGCGCGCACCCTAGAGTTCAAACCTTAAGGGTCTACCGGAACCCAACACCGACAATGCGCTCGTCGCCTATTCCAATGAGTGGAGGACGATGGCCGTCCACCCTGCATCTTGGCGAGTGAGAGAGATGAGCGCCACCAAGATCCCCATCTATCTCCATGCTCTTGTTGCGGGGCTGATTCCTCCCTTCTCCCCTTTCCTCAATGTTGTTGTATCACATTACCAGATCCACCTGCTACATCTGGACCCCCGCTCTGTTATCCTTCTCGCCATCTTCGCCTTCCTCTACGAGGCCATGGTTGGCATTACTCCTTCCGTGGCCTTATTTCGCCATTTCTTCTTGCTTCGGTTGGTCAACGCTCGCCAATGCTCTGGGTGCGCGACCTTTGAAGCTGTGGCCGCAACCGCTGGTTCGGGAATCGACTTCGAGCTCTCGCCTGCTGCACAGGGATTTCAGAAGTAGTGGTTTCCCATGGACGCCCACGCGTTCAGCCCCCTGCTCTTGACTCCTGGGGCACCGGCCTCGCCTAGCTCTGGTTGGTGCCACGAGAGGCTCTCCGACCGGCGTCTTGCTTTCGTTTGGAAGAGATTGGCTAGGCTTCAGGAGCTGGAAGTGACAGCTCCAATGGTGGTGAAGGAATTCGTCAAGCAGCGCATCGCTCCCCTTCAGTGCCATTCCCGCCCAATGTGGGACTTCACAGGCGTCGAAGATCTGATGAGGCTGCAGAGGCCATCACTGGCTGTTGGGACCTTGAGCATGGTGCTCAAACTCCTGACGGACGAGCCCGAGCCTGCTGACCTTCCAGAGGGTGGCTGCCTTCTCTATCTGTGCTCGAACAAGGCGGCCTTCACTAGGTAGATTCCTCTATTTGATGAGTGGGGGTCGCTGCCAGAGGGCCTTGAGGGGCCCCGTGAGAATGCCATCTTCGTGGATCCTCTCCTGATCGATCCTGCCATGTGTGCCCCAAGTGTGGAAGTAGGGGGCGGGCCTCCAGCAGCTGTCGAGGGCTTCTCCGGAGGCCTGGCGCCGATAGTGGCCCAGGATGCCGAGACTCCTGAGGCCCTGGAAGGGGTTTCCGCAGAGTCGACGCGAACCCAAGCTTTGGAGGTAGAGGCCTCTGATGCCCAGGGTGACGGCTCCAGAGTGGTTGCTGACAACGAGGAGCCCACCAATGGCTCCGGAGTCGTAACCCAGAAGATCTCACTGGGCGCCCCTACTCTCGGGGTCCCTGCCCCGGCTGCCCTGCCGAGCGCTCCTTCTCCCGAGGATCGCCTGTCGGGGTCTGGTCGGCCCCGCCTGTGCCTTGAGTCATTCCTGAAGAGGAAGAGGTCCCCATGCCGCAGCGATGGCACCCGTCGGCCGCTGAAGCCGAGGAGATACGTAGCAGCCAATGAGTAAGTATATTTTCTCTTAATCCCTTGTGCGCCGCGTTTTCTCACGATTATGGTCTTGTAGGGCTCCCACGAAGGCGAAACCTCGGGAAGCAGGCATCCCCAAGGATTCCAGCTTGACACCCACGCATAGCCCCCGGCGCCCTAATTCTGGGGCCGACGAAGATCTTGGCCAAGCAACCTAGGCCCTAGAAGCCCCCGTTATTGGTTTTACGAGGGTCCTAGGGCTTCATCTAGCAATGCTTCAGGCAGTGATGCCTTCATCCTTCCGGCCCTGGCGAGAGTACGGCCGGTAGGTGTCCCCAGTCTAGCAGTGCACTGGTCCATTGGACAAAGCCGTGCACGACGGGGGAGATGCGACCACCTCGTGGTGGAGGATATCATTAGGGACCCCCCCTCCCATCGAGGGCTCCAACTGGGCCCAGGGACTGGTGCTTCGCCCAGCAGGCGTTGCCAGCACCGGTATGTCCACCAGCTAGTTTCTCCATTCGATGTGTCAGGCGGTCGACCTTGCAAACGAGAAGGTGGCCCTGGCCTGGAGCATGCCAAGTTTTCCTAGCCCAATCCTTCTGTGCTGAGCAGGATAACGGGAAACCTGGGAGCAAGTGTCCCATGCCTTGGCGGAAGCCAAAGCGATCCTGGGTTAGTGGCTTGTCAACATGCCCTCCCGAAAGGGCCCTGTGAAGAGCCTCCCGGAGGCAGTTTGTACTTGTCCCTTGTAGTGTCTCCTGACAACCCAGGCCATAGCCCGACAGGTTCAACAGGGTCTTCGTACGCATCCCGAGTATATAGAGAAATATATTTGCCTTCATTGTCAAGGCCCTTCTTACCGGGTTAGTAATACCCCACTTTTACTAACACCGACACGCGCCCATATGGAATGGTGCCTTTCGTGTTGTCTTCGTACAAACGCTTCTTGTTGACTTCTCCCTCCTATGTTTTCCTTTCATTCCATTTCCAGACGTGATTTCTTCCCATTTTAGCCCATTTCCTGTGCAAACATGTCAAAGAGATGATTTTTGGAATCCTTTCCATTCATTAGTCATTAGTGCCAATATCTGAGCGAATATATCTTTTTAAATGAAATTTCTCGGTTTAAACAATGGTGACATGAGTGTAAAAATATCACTCATCAACTCCCCTAAGCTTAAACTTGATCTTCCTCGAGCAACATAGAGAGAAATCCGAATCATAAGGAACTCAATTGTTTAAACCAAAATAACGAAAAGGTTTACAATCGGTACGCCTAGATAACCCTCCGCTTCTTGACCTGAAAACTTAGCATAGCTATAGCGGCGGCATGGTTATAGTGCAAGTGTTAGTGAAGCAAAGATAATCAACACAAAGTTCTTGCTCTACTAGATAAATTAACTTTGCAACACTCTACACTACTAGGGAAACCCTAGTAGTAGTGCTGGAAATAGTGCTAGTAGTAGCGTGGGTGGCCATGCTACTAATACGGTACTACAGCTGATCCATAGCAGTAGTGTGGGTTATCTAGCGCTACTGCTAACCACACATAGCACTAGCATGCCCTCCAAACAACGCTGCTGCTAACCATAAGTAGCAGTAGCGTTTCTTAAAAACAGCGCTACTACTATATTTTCTTGTATTGTTTCTGCAGCTTATTGGTATTGTATTTGTACAGGTTTTATACAGTAGTTTCATCATATGATTTTATGACCATGCTGAGTTATTATATCAGTGGATGAAGAGACTTGTATTAGATTCAAGTGTAGGAAACAAGGTGCAGATCAAAAGTACTATTAATCCAAACTTGATCACTTTAGTTTGCATTAGTAGTACTTTCGATATGCACCATCTTGCCTCCACTTTAATCTAATCCATGTTTATTTCACCCACTTTATATATATATATATATATATATATATATATATATATATATATATATATATATATATATATAATAACTCATCATCGTTGTCATACTCATCATCATCATAGTCATCTAATAACTTCCACTCCTTAGCATAATAACAAATCATACTCATCATCATCATAGTCAATTACCAACTTCTCTACTCGTTATCATAATAAAAAGTCATACTCATCATCATAGTCATCTAACAACTTCTCTACTCGTTATCATAATAACAAGTCATACTCATCATCATCATAGTCATAACCAGCCCAAGTTAATTGTTCTTAGCACATGATCATGAGTATTAGCTAGGACCCGCTACCCCTCTCTAAGGTAAAATAACATAAAACAACATAGCCCCTAAATATCCATTATGGAGAATGGAGATTATCATGTCTCCAATTCGTGGGCTTTGCACAATGTTGCTTCCAAGTAGCTCCCTACGATCATTCGTAACTTTTTTCCATTCTTTGATTGTGAGGCCTTCATCTGTTCGAGAAATCTTGTATGAACAGTGATGACCCATAGGCGGACTTGGCCATAAGCTAACAACACATGTGACCTTTCATATGCATCAGATGAGGCACACAATCCTTCGGGATTTTCTTTTGAAGAGCATAATAGTAACGTAGTTAGCAATGTAGTTTAGCTTTAAAAGAATGTATGCAAAAGATGCACTGGTGTCATAATAATAAAAAATCTTACCATGCCATTTCCGTGGATGTTGTCGTAGTTCAACACATGGACTAGTGGCACGTATTGACCAAAATGTGGACAAGTTTCATATTTCTTATTGAAAGTCTCAACATCAATAATAAAGGAGATAAGATGATCTTTCTCCTTGTAAGTTAGTTCAGAGCCATCGGTGTAGTAGGTTTTGTCTACTACTTTCTGAACATTTTTTGAAGAATGGAAATAAGCTGTCAATGGAAATATATAATATGTCAACTATTTATCTAAAAACAATATGAATTACTTAATTAATATGTTTGAGAAACTCACACAGAGGTAGAAGTGGAAGCGTATGAACATCGACCCAAATGTCGATATTAGCTTCGTCAATATTATCTTCATCGATGTCATCTTCGGGATCACCCAGATTGAAGGTGGCATGCATACCCTCCTTAAAACCATAGGCCTTGCATAGCGCTTCCCAATTCGAGCAACCAAAATGGGAGTAGGTCACCGCATTGTACAGCTTTACGTCCAAAGCATAACCATGATTGGTCCTGAGGTTAACTCTCTTTATCACCATATTCTCATGATCCTCATAATCTAGCTTCTCCAAGACATAATGTCTTGCATGGCAGGGTATGCACTAGTTGAATTGTAGAAAACTAAAATTACACGTTGAAGAAGAAGAAGTCATGCTTAATTATGAAAAATGACTTGTCGTCGTTGCTTACCGTATAAACATTGAAGGTCTCATCGACCTTAATAATGAAGCGCCAACAGTCTTCTAGGTGAGGCATGTCGCATAAACCCAGGTCGTCGCCGCAGTACTCGCACTCAGGGATCCTATCATCGTCAGATATTTCCTATGTTCATAATTCAAAGATTAAAAATCTAAAAATCAATATATGTACTACAAAAACTAAATTAGATCATTATTATTCATCATGGGTTGACTGTTGGTCTATCGATCCTTTTCTTGAAAACTCTCATCTCATGTGGTGTATATGGTGGACACTCCCTTAGAGTTATTTCGACCGTCGGTGATGGTAGCTCCTCCCTTCGTTCCCAAGTGCATTATACAAAAATGTCTAGCACACGGGAACAAAGTAGAAGTGACCCCCATGACAACCGCCGGGATTCTTTGTCCTCTCTCATATATGGTGGACACACTCCCTCACTGATTTTTCGACCGTCGGTGATGGTCGTTACTCCTCCTTCCCCTAGTGCATAACACATCTCTAGAACAAGGAGAAGAAGGAGAAACGACTACCACGACAACAGTTGGCATTAATTTGGAGCCCCTACCCCTCTTTTTCTAGCCTAGTTTTGTTGTGTTCTTCCCCCAAATTCGAATATCCCCACCAAAAAATAGCCCCAAATGTTTTTTGTGATTTGTTGGTATGATGAAGTTTTGTTGATTTTGATCCGTGGATTTGCTTGGTTTCGAGTGGATCTAGCATCTCCCCAAGTTTCCCCATCTTTCATCCATGAAATCTCTCCAATTTTGCCCCCAAAATCATCCATTTCCACCCCAAATACATCCCGATCCAGATCTGAGAAAAAATTCCCGACAAAAGCAGTACAACCGCTCCCCCTTCCCTTGATACTTCTGCCAGCCCAAAACTGGAACCCTAGGACTCTACAGGAGTGGTACAACCGCCCACCCAAGCTGTACAACCGCCCCACCCAGTTTCATCCTCGGCTGATTGACAGTTTTGACCATAACTAATCCACCCGGACTCGGATTTTGACGTTCTTTAGCTCGTTTTGAAGCTATTGACATCCCTAATACCACAAAAATACTTCCAAAATCATTTGACTCCATAAAATATTTGGAACTTTGGCATCTTTCCCTAGGGCTTTCACAATATCATCCACCTTACCACAACCAATTTCCGCAACCTAACCCATTTTGTTCCCCATAGCATTAGTGGTTGCTTGAGTAGTGATTCGAGTTTCCTAAGGTGTTTCGGCTACTTAGGGACGGTTACTTCTTCATCAACCACCACCATAAATCCACATAACCTTGCCCACCATACACTTCCGCCACCCCAAATTAACCCAAATTTGTTTGTGTTGAGAGTTGTGTATCCTAAGGTGTTTCGGCTACTTAGGGACCTTGCTTTCAAATCCGACATCGTGTATAGTCCACCATACCCTTCCACCACCATAACCCATTTTGACAGGGTTTCCACCAATACTTCTACGTCCACCACCGCATTCCCGATACCACCATTTGACATTTGATGTTTGAGATATTGAGTTCATGGTTTTTCTGTTTCGTAAGGTGTTTAGGCTAATTAGGGATGGTTCGACATCGAGAACACCGTCACTCATCATTGCCACGAGGTCGTCATCGTACATAAGGACGGTAACCTCGACGACACCATTGCATATTCCCCTTGCAATCGCATTGATAACCCCTAGCCCATTTTGCGTCACCTGCCTATCGAGATTAGCCATTTGAGTATTCCCGACAACGTTGCTTGCGCACATTAGTGATCATTGGTCTACACCTTCCATTGCATACATACCAAATCATCTTGGTATCATCATATCATCTCTTGTGCATTTCGCATAGTGGCCATAACAAAAAAAGAATGTGCTTTTAAGCAAAGAAAAAGATAGCAAAGGAGATTGTAAGAAATAGCCATAGCATCATACCACATTGTATATAAGATTGTCATATCCGATCATCTTGGATCATCGTGTGCGATACACAGGGAACCACGTATACATACATAATTGGGATAGAAGTCGTTGCATTTTTGCATCTTATATGTTGTGCATAAGTGTCGTATCCACCTATTGAGCAGTCGTGCTAACGTCTCTCTTGAGTTGTGCAACATGAGCGTTTTCCACGGATCCACATTTTGAGCTCATTCCTTTGTTGCACGATCCCATTTATCTATCTGTGTGTGTGTGTGGGCACGCACGCGCGCGCGCGCGTGTGTGTGTGTGTTTCCGTGTGCCACATATTGCTATTGGTCTACTTGTTTCACTTGCGAATTTGTGAATCTCTTTCAACATTATTGACTCTTGCTAACATTTTGCACCAAATTTTTGTGCCACTATCCTCACCGAGCTCCACCATAAGCCTTATTTGTGTAGGTGTGAGAAAATGACGAGATCGGTACCAATTGTGCTATTTTCTTGTTACATCACTGAGTGATCATTGATCCATTATCAACATCGGTCAAGGTACATTTGGTATAGTTCTCTCCTTTCTTCCACTCACATTTGCTCGAGTCTTGTGATGGATAGGCAAGGCATTTCATATCCGGTCTTCCACAACAACGACGGCGCGAATAACTACATCACCAAAGCATCCATCTTCGATCTACAACAACAAATGCAAGGCGCACATTCTACCTTGCGAGAGCGCACCGAGAACCTCTCCATCGACATTCGTCAATCCAAAGCAAGTAGAAGGGACTACATCGCTTTCCGCACAAAAGGAGGAGAAAGATGCAAGAATGGAGGAGATTCGGGCCTTGGTCAATTCAACTTCCCCTTCGTCATCTTCAAGGCGGCGGCGAGCAAGTCGATCATATTCGAAGCGCCCATGCGATGCAAGCGCAATTCGTCCACGTCCACATCTCCAAAGCGACAACCATCACATTTGTCATCAACATCGTCAAGAAGGGCATGTCACCTCCAAGCATCATGTCCACAATGACAACGAACGACATCTACTACGAGCTCAAGTGCGACAATGACACCATCATCAGGAAGATGCTCCACACGCGCAAACCTACAAGTCCCAACATGCTCTACATCAAGCTACGGCCAAAATTCATGAGCACAAGAGAAGACCACAAGACAAGCACCACCAAGAGGAAGCTACGGCTACCACCACCACTTCGGCATCTTTGCAAAGTGCTATCTAGGCATCTTCTCGGACATACGTCATCTTTGCCTACTTCCCATGAGTTCGCCTACATCGACATCCGGCCCGACGACCCCGGACATCCTGCGCCTAGCCCGGAAATCTAGTGCCCTTCACAGAACGTCACCGAAGATGAACCCCGCCAACTTGGACATCCGGCCTCCGTGCCCCGGACATCCGGCCCTACGTAACGCCCGGACGTCCAGCTCCGCCTGTCTGTGCATAGTAAAAGGCCGAAGCCCATGTATCCGTTCACCCCCTAGACTATATATACTCCCTCTCCCTCACATTTTAGGGTTAGCATTGTGATAGCTCATACTAGAGATAGAGCTTTGCTCATCCATTTGGTTCTACTCCATCAGAGAGATCGCAACCTCTTTGGAGAAGATCCATCCTTGGAATCAAGACCCCTCACGGGAAGACCCCTCAAGACCTCCTCTCGAAGAAGAACTACCACCCCTTGTATCGTCCTTTGTTGCGTTTAGATCTTGTATCACCCTTTATGTTCATGGATCTAGCACATGTGTGATCGTTCTCGTTGATTTGAGTGTCTTTCTCTCGTTCTTTTCCCTCGTGTTCTTTGTATTCTTCATAGGATCCTCTCCATTTTGTGAAACGTCGCCCCTTGGGTTTCCACCCTACCTCAAAGTCAAAGGAGAATAGTGCAAGGATTTGAAAATAGTTGGGATGAAAATGGACCTTAAATTCTAAGTGTGTTGGTTGATGATTCCAAAATAATGGAACATTTTATTATAGCTCCCTAAAATATTGGCAGACTTTTATATGTTCTAAAGAGAAATCACCGTGTGCATTTCCCTCAATTTAAATGGATCAAAGATCCATGCAATTTATTTGGTTGATTTTTTGTTTGGGTTGCAAAAGTTTAATGGCATGATGACATGATGCAATGCAAAATAACATAGAGCAAGCAATAATAATAATAATAATAATAATAATAATAATAATAATAATAATAATAATAATAATAATAATAATAATAATAATAATAATTGGTCTTGCACTATCACAATTACTTCCCTTGGTGATCCAGAAATGGAGTATAAAGAATTATCGCTTTTTTCCCAGAGGCGACCGTAAGTTATCAAACCCACGGGAGGATGGTGCCCTTTAAGCTAGGGTCTCAAACAAGCCTTTGTTAAAGAATTAAATCTAGAGTGGGGCATGACACTAGAAACACTTATAATAAAAATAGGCATGGGTATAAGGTCTTAATGCTTACAACCATATATTTATTTAGGGACCATATATGAAATTAATTTGTGTGCTAGAACTCACCCATCGAGATGTGCTTGTTACAAACTAAAGTGGGGCATGTGTACAAATTACATCTTGACCCGCACTCATCCTGCATCAAGAGTCAGTTATCAAACCGAAGGCCCTATCCGTCTGGCGGGTTGCCTCAATAATTAAGATTGCAATAATCAGACAAAAGCATTGGGCGTTAAATGACTACACCTCTTGAATACCCAGCGATGGGATCAATATTACCATACTAAGCTTTATGTCACTTGTGTTTAGAATAACACTTCATGGTCTCCCTACCCTTAGCCTCTCTGTGGCTCGTTCTCCAAGATCATGGGTACATGCAGGGATGAAGAACGCGAATGAGACAAGAGACAACTATGGAACAATTTTATTTCACACATACGAGACATTAATTCAAATCACTCCCATTGATCCCCACAACAAATACGTCGGATTGCAAGCCTCTTGCCTCAACCAATACCTTACCGGACTACTCACACATGGAAATCCGATCACACAAAGAACACGTCATAGAACAGATCATGAAGGTAGATTGATTGATAATATGGCTTACAATGGATGTCGTCTGTGATACACAATTACAAGTATGACAATATGGAAGAGAACTATGGTGGAGATGAAGGTGGTGGCTATGGAGATGGGAAATAGCGGTAGCTAGGGTTTCTAGTGATGGGGATGATGATGACCACTCTATTTTGCGATTCTGTAGCTCTTTTGTTAACATTTTGGCATCAACCCCTTATAAAGTATGTTCGGGTGGACGAGAAGCCTTGGTTTCCATGTTATACAACCGCTCATGCGAGTGGTCGCGGTTGCATGGAACGCCTTCTTTTTCTCTCGGGCTTCTGTTGCACCTCCCACTTGATTTTCTCTATCTCCTCTTTACTCCTTCCTTGTTTGAACTTGATTTCATATATAAATGATAGAGGAGAGGGTGTCCCAATCTTTTGATGAGATGATAGCTATCGATTTGGTGGAGTCGACTTTGATGATCCCACTACAAACATGCACAATGTTGCGACTTAGCAATTGCTAAACCAACTCCGAGAGCTTATTGACCACGCCAGAGCACGATCAATCTGACCACGAAGGTTTATTCCTGCACGCAATCAAAGACCACGCAAGAATATAATAAAAGCAGTCGGAATATTGCGAATATAGATGAAGTATTGATAATGTGGGGATCCGAAAGCGGTTTTGGCCAGGTCGTTGGACACAAATTAAGTACATGAAGTTGCAATGGCCAACTTTTCAATAAACAAATCCCAAGGAAAAAGCTACTAGATTGATCTACTTATATAGGAGCAAGGGATGGCGGCCAAGGAGGTGTGAGAACGTCCCAAGGCACCCTAAAACTTACCTAGGTCATACAAGGCCCATAGGCCCAGGTGGATGTGATGCAACACCTTTGGACTTGTAGTTTGACTCGGATTCCGCTATAGCATAAGATTTTTTTCATCGATATCTCAATGCTTCGGATGAATTTGAAGGTGAATCCAATTGGCTTGAAAAGTGCACAAAATAAACTTTCCAACAAAAAAGGAATCAACCAATTTGGAGTCCGGATGAAAGAATTCTTGGCGTGAGTCAGATATGCCTGTGTAGTCCGAATCTGAGTCTAGAATGTGAGAGAGTTGAACTCTCTCTTCTTTGGGGTAAAAGTGATGATGCGGTGCATCCTACGGACATCACCATGTCAAGAGTCCGGTTGGCAAGTGAAACGTGTGACATCTAGTTCATATACGCAAAGGTGAATCACCTCCTTTTCACGTGTTCATTTCACCCCTTCGAGGATGGTATACTACTTGACACTCCTCTTGTGTGCATGCATAGGTATTACCGGAGCTTCACCATCAACGAGGAATGCGAGCGCATTGCTACGTCTTGAGCTTGTGTTGGTTTTCCTTGAAGAGGAAAGGGTGATGCAGCAAAGTAGCGTAAGTATTTCCCTCAGCTTTTGAGAACCAAGGTATCAATCCAGTAGGAGGCTCCTCAAAAGTCCCACACACCTACACAAACAAACAAGAACCTCGCAACCAACGCAATAAAGGGGTTGTCAATCCCTTCACGGCCACTTGCGAAAGTGAGATCTGATAGAGATAATATGATAAGATAAACATTTTTGGTATTTTTATGATATAGATTGGAAAGTAAAAAGATGCAAATAAAAGTAGATGGTAAACTTATATGATAAAAGATAGACTCGGGGGCCATAGGTTTCACTAGTGGCTTCTCTCAAGATAGCATAATTATTACGGTGGGTGAACAAATTACTGTCGAGCAATTGATAGAAAAGCGCATAGTTATGAGATTATCTAGACATGATCATGTACATAGGCATCACGTCTGTGACAAGTAGACCGAAACGATTCTGCATCTACTACTATTACTCCACACATCGACCGCTATCCAGCACGCATCTAGAGTATTAAGTTCATAAAGAACAGAGTAACGCATTAAGAAAGATGGCATGATGTAGAGGATAAACTCATGCAATATGATATAAACCCCATCATTTTATCCTCGATGGCAACAATACAATCGTGCCTTGCTGCCCTAACATCCTTTGGGAAAGGACACCACAAGAATGAACCCAAAGCTAAGCACTTCTCCCATTGCAAGAAAGATCAATCTAGTAGGCCAAACCAAACTGATAATTCGAAGAGACTTGCAAAGATAACTTAATCACACATAAAAGAATTCAGAGGAGATTCAAATATTTCTCATAGATAAACTTGATCATAAACCCACAATTCATCGGATCTTGACAAACACACCGCAAAAGGAGTTACATCGAATAGATCTCCAAGAAGATCGAGGAGAACTTTGTATTGAGATTCAAAGAGAGAGAAGAAGCCATCTAGCTAATAACTATGGACCCAAAGGTCTGTGGTAAACTACTCACAACTCATCGGAGAGGCCTTGGAGATGATGTAGACGCCCTCCATGGTCGATCCCCCTCCGGCGGAGCGCCGGTGAAGGCTCCAAGATGGGATCTCGTGGATACAGAAGGTTGCGGCAGTGGAAATAGTTTTTCGTGGTGCTCTTAGATGTTTTCGGGGTACGTGGATATATATAGGAGGAAGAAGTAGGTCGGTGGACGCTCGAGGGGCCCACGAGGGTGGGGGGAGCGCCCACCCCTAGGGGCGCATCGGGCACCCTTGTGGCCGCCTCGTTTGTTGCTTGATGTCCACTCCAAGTCCCCTGGATTGCGTTTGTTCCAAAAAGATCGCTCTCGAAGGTTTCATTCCGTTTGGACTCCGTTTGATATTCATTTTCTTCAAAACACTGAAATAGGCAAAAAAAAAATAGCAATTCGGGCCGGGCCTTCGGATAGTAGGTTAGTCCCAAAAATGATATAAAAGTGTAAAGTAAAGCCCATAAACATCCAAAACGGGTAATATAATAGCATGGAACAATCAAAAATTATAGATACGTTGGAGATGTATCAAGCATCCCCAAGCTTAATTCCTGCTCGTCCTTGAGTAGGTAAATGATAAAAACGGAATTTTTGATGTGGAATGCTACCTAGCATAATTCTCAATGTAATTTTCTTTATTGTGGCATGAATGTTCATATCCAAATGATTCAAAATAAAAGTTCATATTGACATAAGAAATAGTAATACTTCAAGCACACTAACTAAGCAATCATGTATTCTCAAAATAACATGGCACTAGAAGGTTCATCCCTACAAAATTATATAGTTAGGCTATGTTTCATTTTCATCACACAAAATACTCCCATCAAGAACAACCCCGGTTTTAGCCAAGCAATTGGTTCATACTTCTAATGCGCTTCACCTTTTTCAACTCTCATGCAATACATGAGCGTGAGCCATGGATATAGCACTATGGGTGGAATAGAATATGATGATGGAGGTTGTGTGGAGAAGACAAAAAGGAGAAAGTTTCACATTGAAGAGGCTAATCAACGGGCTATGGATATGGCCATCAATTGATGTCAACATGACGAGTAGGGATTGCCATGCAACGGATGCACTAGAGATATAAATGTATCAAAGCTCAACAAAAGAAACTAAGTGGGTGTGCATCCAACTTGCTTGCTCACGAAGACCTAGGGCATTGTCGGTGTCAAAACCGGCGGATCTCGGGTAGGGGGTCCCGAACTGTGCGTCTAGGCGGATGGTAATAGGAGACAAGGGACACGATGTTTTTACCCAGGTTCGGGCCCTCTCGATGGAGGTAAAACCCTACTCCTGCTTGATTGATATTGATGATATGGGTAGTACAAGAGTGGATCTACCACGAGATCAAGGAGGCTAAACCCTAGAAGCTAGCCTATGGTATGATTGTTGTAATGGTTGTGTGTCCTACGGACTAAAACCTCCTGTTTATATAGACACCAGAGAGGGCTAGGGTTACACAGAGTCGGTTACAATGGTAGGAGATCTACATATCCGTATCTCCAAGCTTGCCTTCCACGCCAAGGAAAGTCCCATCTGGACACGGGATATTGTCCAGCTCTTTTATAAATGTTGCGCTCCTTGGCTTCCACGCCCAATAATGGCCTTCTTCCACGCGTCGCCGCATCTAATGCGGAAGCCGAGGTATCTTTATGTTTTACCCCTAGCTGCGCAAACAATCGCCTATAAGAGAGGCAAGAATCCAGATCCAAATCACACCATCTTCCTTCCGCGAGTACTCATCGGAGCGTTTCTGACCAAAAATCCATTCCATCATGGACCATCGACGTAGCTCCTCCTCTCGCGCTCCCAGCCATCTGCCAGGAGATTGGAGGAGATGTTCTGTTCCGCACAACGAGCTGGTGACGCTCCAAGCGGAGGGATACCTTCCTCTAGCCTTTATGGTCCCGGTTCGAGCCGGGCTGGCCACCTACAAAGGTGGGAAGCAAGCGGAGGCCACCCCTAGTCCCAACAAAGGGGCGGGTATGCCGTCCCCTATCGATAAGGGGCTTGGATTTCCTGTACATCCGTTCCTCCGCGGGCTTCTGGAGTTCTACAGACTCCAGCTCTATCACCTCACGCCCGCCTCTATTCTGCATATCGCGGGTTTCGTAGCTCTTTGCGAGCTACTCCTAGGCATCGAGCCCTATTTTGCGCTGTGGAAGAGGCTATTATGCCTTGTACCCTGCTCTCACGAGGGGTCTATATATCGAGTGAGCGGTGCCGAAATATGGCGCATCGCCGGGACCGGGTATCCATCCGGAACCCCTAAGAAGGCGTCCGAAGACTGGCCTTCAGAATGGTTTTATGTAGAAGACGCTCCACTACCGGACCCTGTTCGGATCGGCCTCCCGGAGTTCAGCAATGCTCCTCTGAAGAAACGCCTGAGTTGGCGTCCGCGGAGCCCTCAGCTGGAGGAAGACAAGAGTGTCCATTATTTGATGGGCCGGATAAGGTTCTCGCCCATTCGGATTGACCATGATTGGAGTCATGGCCACGTGCATTATCTTGAAGGTGCAGCCGCTGCAATGAGGCCACCCATGTGGGATTTCAACGGGGAGAATGATGCCACTCGTCATGGCCGCCAAGGGCCGGGATCGATCGAAGATCTGGTGAAGATTCTGTCCGGCCTGTACAAGGGGGAGAAGGAGGACTTCCTCCAGACGAGCCCATTGAATGGGTTCTCCATGAACAACCCTCGGAGCTGGGTAAGCGGATGTTCATTTATCCGACCCGCGCATTCAAAGTTAAGTACCTTACTTTATGGTTTTGACGCAGGAACTGCGCCGGACTTTGGAGAGCATACATAGTCCGGCCCCACAACCCGATGATCCAGAAAGATCCCTCGATCCGTCCTTCGAAGAGGATCCGGACATAAAGGTGTATCTAATTGACGGGGTGTTTCACCAACTCAGCATGGATAATGCTCTAGTCGCCATTACGGCTGACTACCCCGGCCTATCTCCGGCTCCCCAGGTGATTGTGACCGAAGTCCTGACACCATTATTTCATCCTTGCGCATTTCTGACCACCACATACAATGGTGTCTCGCAGGAGGTACCTTCAAGGCAGGAAGCCGAACCCGCGGCGGCTGACCCACAGGGGTCAGTCCGGCCCCGTAGGCGGAAGAGGGGTGCGGTGCGAATCAAAACGTCACCGCAACGGTATAGCTCGCGACCATCATTTAGGACAAAGTTCCTAGGAGGTGTTTGAATGCTCATGACTTTTGCAGGAGAAAGAGTGCTCGCCGGACTGCGGGCGGAGAGGTTGCCAACCAAGCCTCTGCCAGCCAGGCTCCAACACCTGGTCTGGAGGGGGAGGCGAGCGCAAGGCGCGAGCCGGATACTCCTCCAATGGTGGATGCCGACAGACTGTCCGCCACCAAGTCTGAGGTGGACAGCGCCATGAACCATAGGCGCCGCCGGACAGTTTTTCGTGACGCGTGCTTCTCCCCTGAGGCGTTGAATGCCTTTAACGCGGGGGACGCGCACCTCCATGCTGCTCAAGATGGTTTGACCAGAGCCACGGAGCAGTATGTAAAAGACATACAGGTAAGGGATTTTAATAGTTGTATATGCTAGTAGCCCCCGAGACTTAAAGTAGTTAGAGTAACTGATTTAAGGATCATTTGATATGCAGGATCTTACAGAGAAGAATACCCAATTGTCCCAGGAGCTACAAGAGTGCAAGGCCCAACTTGAGGCCGCACTTGCTGCCGCAGGAGGAAACACAGAGACCCCTCCTGGTAACACATTATTTCAAAAAGATAAGCGGTGTGCGGCGTGCGTGTAAGTCTGACAATGATATTGCAGATGTTGCCGGACTGGATCCGGACAAGCAACAACTACTGCGCCACCGAAGGCGGCGAGAGGTCTTGTGAAGGTGCAGCAGAAAGGAACAAACTCCGGGATGCCCACGCCCGGCTTGGAGAGGAGCTGAAAGGTGTTCGGGCCAAGCTGTGCAGCTCCGTGAAGGAGAATCAGCGGCTTCGCGCGCATCTATAGTAAGTGCTTGGCGAACTCCTTTGAAAAGAAGAGTTCGGCGAGGAAGTCAATTGACAGAAATATGTCTGTAGGTGTGCTCACAGGTCGCCCTGCGGAGGAGATGCCCGTATCAACGGGTGATCAACTTCCCGAGCTGGTGCACGAGCGGCATCGTCCAGGCCTTATGGCCGTCCCTCTCCTTACCCGAGGGCCTTGGAGAGCTTGCGGAGAAGCTTCAGGGAGCGCGGCAGCGCTTCCGTTTATGGAAGATATCGGCCTGCCGCCAAGGTGCTAGGGAGGCCTGAGCCATGGTGAAGACGCGGTACAAGAAGGCGGATCCCAACCACATGGCCGAGGTTGGACCTGTGGGGCCCGATGGGAAGGAGATCCCTGTGAGCTTAGTGTGCAACCAAGTAGACTTGGCCGCTAAATATTCCCAACGGGACTATAAATTAGACTGCCTGTTAGACGGGATTGAGGAGGAGTACAGTCAGTCGATTTGGCAATGTATTTAAAATGACATGTAAAATGCCTTCTAGTCGGATTGTAGATCGTTTGTCTTTGCCGACCTTTTCGCTTCAACCTCGGGACCCTAGAGTCCGGAGTGTGTCCGAATACCTTCTCGGTTAAGAAACAACCGGGGCATGCATTGAGACCAGGAGTAGGGGTCATTAGTGCTTTATCAGACAAGTGCCCAACTAGTTATGTTATATTACATGGTTAGTAAGAAACATCTTCCAGGAGAATAGTTCCGTTAAGGGTTCCTTTCCACAGGAGGCATGCCCTAAAGTGCATGTCCGGACTACAAAAGAGCAGGAAAACATCTGGGGGCAGATAAATAAATAGGTAAAAAATCATCTTTCAAGTCACCGACCGAATATTCCCTTAAGAACGCTAGATTTCGGCTTCACGCAGTCTGAGGTACACGTCCGGCTGACCCGGCAGTAACAATCATAGAGGTGCTCCCTTTACCTCCTAGCCGAACAATCGGGAACGTAGGGGTAAGCACAGGAGCCAGACAACCCAGCTTGGCCAAAACTAAAGTCATATCGATGCATATAATGGTGAATAAAAGGTACATGTGGAAGTTTGACACATGTGCTGGGCATGAGGCCCTTATAAGTAAGCTTCTGGTAAAGAAGCCCCCATGTATAATGAGTGCGGATAGCACGTCAGGTGTGTGCGAACAATGCGCAAGTAGGCCTTTAAGGGCTTTTATGAAAAGGGTGAGAGAAAAGAGAGAAACGAAAGACAATTGAAGTGTAAAAATTTGGACGGGGGAAGGAGACGAACTCTTAATCCGGCGCTAGGCGTAGAATCTTCGGAGGCGGGCTCCGTTCCATGGGTTCGGCTCGAGTCGGTTGTCCGATGCATTTCACAGACGGTACGCTCCGCCGGTCAGGACTTGATCGATAATGAAGGGGCCCTCCCATTTGGGCTTGAGCTTATCCTTTTTCTTGTCCGGCAGGCGTAGAACTAGTTCGCCAACATTGTAAGTCTTAGCCCGTACTTCTCTGCTTTGATATCTTCGAGCCTGCTGCTGATAGAATGCGGAACGAGCCTTGGCGACGTCGCGTTCTTCCTCCAATGCGTCCAAGCTGTCCTGCTCATCCAGCTCGGCTTCTCTTTCTTCGTACATGCGCACTCGAGGTGAGTCATGAATGATGTCGCAGGGCAAAACTGCCTCTGCACCGTATACCATAAAAAATGGTGTGAATCCGGTAGTACGGTTGGGCGTTGTCCGCAGCCCTCAGAGTACGGAGTCAAGCTCCTCTACCCAGTGCGTGTTAGATTCCGTAAGGGACCGCACTAGTCTGGGTTTGATGCCGCTCATTATTAGACCATTTGCTCGTTCCACTTGACCGTTGGTTTGAGGATGATAGACTGAAGTGTAATCGAGCTTAATGCCCATATTTTTGCACCATAATTTAACCTCGCCAGCCGTGAAGTTCATGCCATTATCGGTAATGATGCTGTGGGGGACGCCATAACGGTGTACTACCCCGGATATGAAGTCTATCACTGGTCCGGACTCTGCCGTTTTAACTGGCTTGGCCTCTATCCATTTGGTGAATTTGTCCACCATGACCAATAGGTACTTTTGCTTGTGGGTTCCCCCTTTAAGGGGTCCAACCATGTCAAGCCCCGGACGCGAATGGCGGTGATGGGTATAGTATTGAGGCGGTGGGTAGCATATGGCTCGATTAGCAAAGAGTCGACAACCGACGATCTTTGGACTAAGTCCCGAGCATCCGCCTGGCCGTCGGCCAATAAAATCCTGTATGGAATGCCTTGCCTACAAGGGCCCGAGTTGCGGCGTGGTGTCCGCCTAGTTCGGCATGAATTTCAGCCAGAAGGTTTCGCCCTTCCTCTTCGGAGATACACCTTTGAAGGACTCCGGTTGTGCTTTTCTTATAGAGTTCTCCCTCGTGGACCTTGTAGGCTTTAGATCGCCAAACTATGCAGCGGGCCTCGTTTTGGTCTTCGGGAAGTTCCTGCCTAAGTAAGTAGGCTAGGAATGGCTCTGTCCACGGGGCGATTACTGCCATTATTTCGTGGGCTGAAGGTGTTATTTCATCGGCTGAGTTGCCGATTATGTCAGATTGTTCTGTGTTGGGTGGTGTGGCTGCTTCCGGATTGTTATTTCCGGACTCCTCTTCCCATAGTACGGATGGCTTAAAGAGCCGTTCCAGGAAGATGTTTGGAGGGACAGCGTCGTGTTTCGCGCCGATGCGTGCCAATACATCGGCTGCTTGGTTATTATCCCGGGCTATGTGGGGGAATTCAAGTCCTTTGAACCGAGCTGACATTTTTAGGACATCGTTACGATAGGCTGCCATTTTCGGATCCTTGGCGTCAAAGTCTCCATTTACTTGGGATATTGCAAGGTTTGAATCCCTGCGCACCTCTAGGCGTTGAATGCCCATGGAGATTGCCATCCGGAGGCCATGTAGGAGGGCCTCAGATTCGCTGCATTGTTGGAGTCCATGTACATTATCTGAAATGCGTATTGATCTGTGTCCCGGTTGGGGACGTCAATACGACGCCACCCCAAGCCGCCAACATTTTGGAGCCGTCGAAGTGCATAATCAATTGAGTATCGCCGTACTCTTTAGGGAGTTCGGCTTCATCCATTCAGCGGCAAAGTCAGCCAAGACTTGCGACTTTATAGCTCGCCTAGCTTTGAAAGTTATATCAAATGGTAAGAGCTCAATGGCCCATTTGCAATCCCGCCTGTCGCGTCATGATTTGTTTATAATGTCGTTGAGGGCACTTCGAGGCCATGTTATCAAACACTCTTGAAAGTAGTGTCGAGCTTCCGGATGCCATGAACACCGCATCGCTATCTTTTGATAGTGCGGTAACGGACTTGCGTGTAGTTAAGACAAGGGATACGTAGTAAACTGGTTTTGAAGAGGGAATTTATGCCCTTCGCTTCTCGTTCGACGACGAGTACCGCGCTTACAACTTGATGTGTTGCCGCGATGTATAACAACATTGGTTCGCCCAGGTTAGGTGCAGCCAGGACCGGATTTGTTGCCAATATGGCTTTTATTTCTTCGAGTCCAGCAATGGCAGCATCCGTCCACTCGAAGTGTTCGGTGCGCCTGAGGAGGCGATAGAGGGGCAATGCCTTTTCTCCCAAATGGGAGATAAAGCGGCTTAGAGACGCCACGCATCCGGTCAATTTTTGTATTTGTTTGAGGTCTTTTGGAATATCCAGCTGTGACAGAGCTCGGATCTTGGCTGGGTTTGCTTCAATTCCTCTACCGGATACAATGAAGCCCAAGAGCCTTCCGGTTAGTACGCTGAAAACGCATTTTTCCGGATTCAGCTTAATGTGATATGCTCGGAGGTTGTCGAATGTGATCCTCAAATCGTCTACTAGAGTCTCGACATGTTTGGTTTTGACGACTACGTCGTCTACGTATGCCTCTACTGTTTTGCCGATCTGGGTAGCGGACATATATACGAATCACGCTACTGATATGTTGCGCCGTGTTTTTGAGTCGAAGGGCATCGTGTTGAAGCAGAATGGTCCATATGGAGTAATGAATGCCGTTGCGGCTTGGTCCGCTTCTGCCATCTCGATTTGATGGTAGCCGGAGTATGCGTCAAGGAAGCACAATGAATCGTGCCCTGAAGTAGCATCAATTATTTGGTCGATGCGGGAAGGGAAGGATCCTTTGGGCAGGCCTTGTTGAGGTCTTTAAAATCGGCGATAGGCGCGAGATTTGTCCTTCTTTGGTACCATTACCAGGTTTGCTAGCCAGCCCGGATGTTTGATGTCTCGATGAATCGGGCTTCGATGGTTTGTCTAGCTCTTCTCCCATTGCCTGTCTTTTGGGTTCAGAAAATCATCGAAGAGCCTGTTTGACTGGCTTGAATCCTTTTAGGATGTTTAGGCTATGTTCTGCCAATCTGCGTGGGATTCCTGGCATATCTGAAGGGTGCCAGGCAAAGATGTCCCAATTTTCCCGAAGGAATTGTCGTAGTGCGGCATCTACATCAGGGTTCAACTATGCCCCGATGGAGGCCGTCTTTGTTGGGTCCGTTGGATGGACCTGGAATTTGACTATTTCATCCCCTGGTTTAAAGGAGGTGTACTTGGATCTCTTATCGAGTATCACATCGTCCCTATTCACCGTGAGCGCTTGTGTGATGAGTTCTTCTGCCGCTAGGGCTTCGGATAGTGCCTCCAGGGCTAATGCGGTTGTCTTGTTTTCGGCGTGGAGTGCTATGTCCGGATCACTAGCGAGAGTGATTATTCCGCCGGGCCCAGGCATCTTAAGCTTCATGTACTCGTAATGGGGTATGGCTTGAAAAATTGTGAATGCCTCTTCTCCTAATATGGCGTGATATCCGCTGCTGAACGGGGCCACTTGGAACGTGGCCTCTTCGGACCTGTAATTGTCCGGCGAGCCGAACACCACATCAAGTGTGACTTTTCCTGTGCAGCGCGCTTCCCGGCTAGGGATTATTCCTCTGAAGGTTGTGCTGCTTCGCTCAATGCGGCTCCAGTCTATTTCCATTTTTTGAAGAGTTTCCTCGTAGATGAGGTTTAGTCCCCTGCCGCCATCCATGAGTACCTTGGTAAGACGAAAGCCGTCCACTATTGGACTCAGGACCAATGCGGCTGGTGCTCGGGCTGTTCGAAATTTAGGTTCGTCGCTGGCGTTGAAGGTGATGGCCGTGTCGTTCCATGGATTTGTTGTTGCTACTTGGTAGACTTCGGCGAGGCTGCGGATTGTTCGTTTTCGCATATTATTTGATGCGAAAGTCTCGAAGACTGTTGACACCGTACTGGTACTGTTGGAGTGGTTTTCCGAGGCTAGAAGCTCCTCGCCACTTTTGGCCACCTGCCGCAATATACAACATGCTCGAAGGCTATGTGTTGGGGTGGCGCCTTCTGTACTGTGAATTTTACAGGGTCCGCTGAGCCATCCCTCCAGTACGGTTCCGTGCCCTTTATGGGGTTTTTGCTTTTTGGTTTTTGTACGTGGTGCCTGAGTGTGATGCACCCTTTTGTTACGGACTAGGGTTGTATTCGGGGCCGGATTGTCCCAAAACTTAGTTTCGGTTTTCCGGAAACTCTCCATCGCACAGTACTTTCGTACTACGGAAGCCAGGTCGGCGAAGCGTGTAATTTCACGGCGACTGACGGCGTTCAAGATTCCCTCGTCTGTGCAATTATTGCAGAAAATTGAAATTGCGTTTTCCTCTCGGCAGTCCTTTATCCTGTCCATAACCAGGAGGAATCTGGCCCAGTAATGATGTACTGTTTCAGCGGGCTCTTGCCGGATTTGAGCTAGATCGCATATGTCTAGGTGGGTGGGTGGAATTGAGTCTGGAATCCTACCCATCTCAAGGCTCAAGGGCCGAGAAGTTCCCGAATTTGGAAGCTTGGATTGTTGGACGTTGTCCAACGAGTCCGGTTCGATGCCTGACTTTAGGTTCAGTGCTTGATCGAAGTCCGTCCCTCAGCGGGAATCCGGCATGGAGGGTTCGGAGGCCCGGACATGACTAGTTTTCAATACAGGAGAAGAGTTGCCGCGTTGTTCCTCTACCACCGCAACGTGGTAGGTAACCTCGGGAGAGTTAATCTCTCTCAGATCGGTTTTAAGCCCAATCTGATTGTAGTCTGTAGTGACTCCCAGGGCGGCGATGAGATCCAAGAGCTCGTTTACGGACGAGAGCTCTATTGGATCCAGCTGCTCGGCGAATTCCGAGTTGACGTGAAGATTGCTTTTGATGACCCGAGAGGTCATCGTCGAAGCGGTGGCCGAACAGGCGGTCATGAGAAAACCACCCAGCCGGATAGTTTGGCCGGCGGCCAAGGCTCCTTTGGCGAAGATACCGTCTTTGAAGACGGGAAGAGGCATCCTTCCTATCGGTGACAACACAGAGGAACTCTCAATGAAAGCACCAATGTCGGTGTCAAAACCGGCGGATCTCGGGTAGGGGTCCCGAACTGTGCGTCTAGGCGGATGGTAACAGGAGACAAGGGACACGATGTTTTTACCCAGGTTCGGGCCCTCTCGATGGAGGTAAAACCCTACTCCTGCTTGATTGATATTGATGATATGGGTAGTACAAGAGTGGATCTACCACGAGATCAAGGAGGCTAAACCCTAGAAGCTAGCCTATGGTATGATTGTTGTAATGGTTGTGTGTCCTACGGACTAAAACCCTCTGGTTTATATAGACACCGGAGAGGGCTAATAGGTAGGTATGGTGGCTGTTTTGAGGAAGATATCAGGAGGTTTATTTGTGATAGAGTGTATCGTATCACGGGATTTGGATGCACCGGCGAAGTTTGCACCAACTCTCAAGGTGAGAAAGGGCAATGCACGGTACCGAAGAGGCTAGCAATGATGGAAAGGTAAACGTGCGTATAACCCATGGACTCACATTAGTCATAAAGAACTCATATACTTATTGCAAAAGTTTTATTAGCCCTCGAAGCAAAGTACTACTATGCATGCTCCTAGGGGGGAGCTTGGTAGGATTTAACCATCGCGCGCCCCCGACCTCCACTCAAGGGAAGTCAATCAAAAGAGCACTCCATGCAAGAAATTTGTTACACATCTTTTACCATACGTGCATGCTATGGGACTTGCCAACTTGAACACAAGTATTCTTTAAATTCACAATCACCCAACAAGCATGACTCTAATATCACCACCTCCATATCTCAAAACAATTATCAAGTATCAAATTGATCATGGCATCCAATTCACTTCCTATGATAGTTTTTATTATACCCAACTTGGATGCCCATCATTCTAGGACTACTTTATAACCATAGCAAATACCATGCTGTTCTAAGAGACTCTCAAAATAATATAAGTGAAGCATGAGAGACCACCAATTTCTACAAAATCAAGCCACTTCCGTGCTCTACAAAATATAAGTGAAGCACATAGAGCAAAACTATCTAGCTCAAAAGATATAAGTGAAGCACAAGAGTATTCTAATAAATTCCAAATCAAGTGGGTTTATCCCACAAGGTGTGTACATCAAGGATGATGGTGGTAATCTAAAAAGCAAAGACTAATATCATACAAGACGCTCCAAGCGAAACACATGTCATGTGGCGAATAAAAATATAGCTCCAAGTAAAGTTACCGATAAACGAAGACGAAAGAGGGGATGCCTTCTGAGGCATCCCCAAGCTTAGGCTTTTGGTTGTCCTTGAATATCTTGGGGTGCCATGGGCATCCCCAAGCTTAGGATTTTGCCTCTCCTTATTCCATAGTCCATCAAATCTTTACCCAAAACTTGAAAACTTCACAACACTGTCGTGCGCTGGGAGCACGAGCACCTATGGGGCAGGGGGCCCCTTCTGGTCCGGCAAGGGAGCGGAGGGTCGCACGAAGAGCAGATCGAGGTCGAGCGCGCGGGGGATTTTACCCAGCTTCGAAGCTCTCCGGAGAGATAAAACTCCTACTGCTGCTTTGTGTTTTGTATTTGTTCTTGCTCGAGAGCGTGAGTATGCTGTGGTGTCGAATGAGTCGAACCGAATGGAACCCGACCAAACCGAACCCCTTCTACGTGCGCATGGGCCTCCCTTTTATAGCCTAAAGGGGTCACCGACAGGTGGCAGCGTAGAAAGAGGGGTGAAAAGGTAAAAACGCGGGTTGGTACAACCACTATCTATAGTGCCCCTACCTAACTCTGACGGCAGGGGACAAGGGCATTTAATGCCCGTCCGGTCGCTCCAATAGTGCAGGAAGCGACCGTTAGGGGCGCCACCGATCCCACGATGGCCTCCTAGTCACCTTCACTTGCCACCTCGCACCGCTAGGCTTCACAGCCACCCGCCACGTGCACCAGGAGTGATCCTGCGGCGACATGTCGTCGGGTGAGCTGGAGCGCAGAGTGGTGACTTCGCCGCGGCAAGTGCCTTGCCGCGGTCTCTGTCTTGTTGCACCCGCAAGCTTGCCGCTCGTTGGGTCTTGCCGGGACGCGCGGTGCGTCGCGGCAAGTCTTCTGAAGTGCCTTGGTTGGCCTTCCCGGCAAGATCCTCTTGCCGGGGTCTTTGTCCTTCCCGGCAAGCTCCTCTTGCCGGGGTCTTGTCGTTCTCGGCAAGCTCCTTCTGCCGGGGCCTTGTCTTCTTAGTTAACACTTTGTTCTTGAATGGCAGTAAAACAAGAATGACGGAGGGTCTTGGCGGACGTCCGGCAAGCCTTGCCGCGGGACGCTGCGACTGCCCGTGCACAAGTTCAGGGTACTAAGGTGTTGGGGAACGTAGTAATTTCAAAATTTTCCTACGCACATGAAAGATCATGGTGATGATATAGCAACGAGGGGAGAGTGTTGTCTACGTACCCTTGTAGACCGAAGTGGAAGCGTTGACACAACGTAGAGGAAGTAGTCGTACGCCCTCCCGGTCCGACCGATCCAAGCACCGTTACTCCGGCACCTCCGAGTTCTTGACACGCGTACAGCTCGATGACGCACCCTCGATCTCCAATCCAGTAGAGGCTCCGAGGGGAGTTCATCAAGACGACGGCGTGGTGACGATCTTGATGTTCTCCAGATTGCAGGGCTTCGCCTAAGCACCGCTACAATATGACCGAGGTGTAATATCGTGGAGGGGCACCGCACACGGCTAAGGAACGATCAATGATCAACTTGTGTGTTCTAGGGTGCCCCTACCCCGTATATAAAGGAGGGAGGGAGGAGGGGCCGCCCAAGGAGGGGTGCGCCATAGGAGGAGGAAACCTACTCCAAGTAGGTTTCCCTCTTTTCCTTATCTTATTTGGAGGGGGAAGGAAGGAGTACTAGTAGTAGGAAGGAGTACTAGTAGTAGGAAAGGAAGAGGGGGAAGGAGAAAAGGAAGGGGCGCCAGCCCCCCTCCCCAATTCGGATTGGGCTTGGGGGGCGCGCCCCCCTCCCTTGCTCCTTCTCCCTTCCTCCTACATGGGTCCAATAAGGCCCATATACTTCCCGGGGGGTTCCGGTAACCTCCCGGAGCTCCGGTATATTCCCAAACTCTTCCGGAACCTTTCCGGTGTTCAAATATATCCGTCCAATATATCAATCTTTATCTCTCGACCATTTCGAGACTCCTCGTCATGTCCGTGATCATATCCGAGACTCCGAACAAACTTCGGTACATCAAAATACATAAACTCATAATATAATTGTCATCGAAACCTTAAGCGTCATGGACCCTACGGTTCGAGAACGATGTAGACATGATCGAGACATGTCTCGGTCAATAACCAATGGCGGGACCTGATGCCCATATTGGTTCCTACATATTCTACGAAGATCTTTATCGGTCAAACCGCATAACAACATACGTTGTTCCTTTGTCATCGGTATGTTACTTGTCCGAGATTCGATCGTCGGTATCCAATACCTAGTTCAATCTAGTTACCGACAAGTCTCTTTACTCGCTCGTAATACTTCATCTCATAACTAACTCATTAGTTACATGCTTGCAAGGCTTAGGTGATGAGCATTACCAAGAGGGCCCAGAGATACCTCTCCGACAATCGGAGTGACAAATCCTAATCTCGAATTATGCTAACTCAACATGTACCTTCGGAGACACCTGTAGTACTCCTTTATAATCACCCGATTCGTTGTGATGTTTGGTAGTACCCAAAGTGTTCCTCCGTAAACGGAGTTACACAATTCTCATAGTTACTGAGAACATGTATAAGTCATGAAGGAAGCAATAGCAGAATACTAAGCGATCAAGTGCTAAGCTAACGGATGGGTCATGTCAATCACATCATTCTCCTAATGATGTGATCCCATTGATCAAATGACAACACATGTCTATGGTTAGGAAACATAACCATCTTTGATTAATGAGCTAGTCAAGTAGAGGCATACAAGTGACTATATGTTTGTCTATGTATTCACACATGTATCATGTTTCCGGTTAATACAATTCTAGCATGAATAATAAAAATTTATCATGATATGAGGAAATAAATAATAACTTTATTATTGCCTCTAGGGCATATTTCCTTTAGTCTCCCACTTGCACTAGAGTCAATAATCTAGATTACACCGTAATGATTCTAACACCCATGGAGTCTTGGTGCTGATCATGTTTTGCTCGTGAGAGAGGCTTAGTCAACGGGTCTGCAACATTCAGATCCATATGTATCTTGCAAATCTCTATGTCTCCCACTTGGACTTGGTCCCGAATGGAATTGAAGCGTCTCTTGATGTGCTTGGTCCTCTTGTGAATTTTGGATTCCTTTGCCAAGGCAATTGCACCAGTATTGTCACAGAAGATCTTCATTGGTCCCGATGCACTAGGTATAACACCTAGATCGGAAATGAACTCCTTCATCCGCACTCCTTCATTTGCTGCTTGAAGCAGCTATGTACTCCACTTCACATGTAGATCCCTTTCTGACGCTTTGTTTAGAACTGCACCAACTCACAGCTCCACCGTTTAATATAAACACGTATCCGGTTTGCGATTTAGAATCGTCCGGATCAGTGTCAAAGCTTACATCGGCGTAACCATTTACGACTAGCTCTTTGTCACCTCCATATCGAGAAACATATCCTTAGTCCTTTTCGGTATTTCAGATGTTCTTGACCGCTGTCGATGATCCACTCTGGATTACTTTGGTACCTACCGCCAAGCTTATTGTTAAGCATACGTCAGTCCGGTACACAGCATTGCATACATGATAGAGCCTATGGCTGAAGCATAGGGAACACCTTTCATTTTCTCTCTATCTTCTGCTGTGGTCGGGCATTGAGTTTGACTCAACTTCACACCTTGTAGCACAGGCAAGAATCCTTTCTTTGCCTGATCCATTTTGAACTTTTTCAAAATTTTGTCAAGGTATGTGCTTTGTGAAAGTCCTATTAAGCGCCTTGATCTATCTCTATAGATCTTGATGCCTAATATGTAAGCAGCTTCACCGAGGTTTCATTGAAAAACTTTTATTCAAGTATCCCTTTATGCTATCCAGAAATTCTATATCATTTCCTATTAATAATATGTCATCAACATATAAAACTAGAAATGTTACAGAGCTCCCACTCACTTTCTTGTAAATACAGGCTTCTCCAAAAGTCTGTATAAAACCATATGCTTTGATCACACTGTCAAAGCGTTTATTCCAACTCCGAGATGCTTGCACCAGTCCATAAATGGAACGCTGGAGCTTGCACACTTTGTCAGCACATTTTTGATCAACAAAACCTTCAGGCTGCATCATATACAACTCTTCTTCTAGAAATCCATTTAAGAATGCAGTCTTGACATCCATTTGCCAAATTTCATAATCATGAAATGCAACAATAGCCAACATGATTCGGACAGACTTAAGCATCGCTACGGGTGAGAAAGTCTCATCGTAGTCAACCCCTTGAACTTGTCGAAAACCTTTTGCAACAAGTCGAGCTTTGTAGACAGTAACATTACCATCAGCGTCAGTCTTCTTCTTAAAGATCCATTTATTCTCAATGGCTTGCCGATCATCGGGCAAGTCAACCAAAGTCCATACTTTGTTTTCATACATGGATCCTATCTCAGATTTCATGGCCTCTAGCCATTTTGCGGAATCTGGGCTCATCATCACTTCCTCATAGTTCGTAGGTTCATCATGGTCAAGTAACATGACTTCCAGAATAGGATTTCCATACAACTCTGTGCGGATCTTACTCGGTAGACCTCACGAGGTTCAATGAGAAACTTGATCTGAAGTTTCATGATCAATATCATTAGCTTCCTCACTAATTGGTGTAGTTGTCACGGAACCGGTTCTTGTGATGAACTACTTTCCAATAAGGGAGTAGATCTGATTATCTCATCAAGTTCTACTTTCCTCCCACTCACTTCTTTCGAGAGAAATTCCTTCTCTAGAAAGGATCCGAATTTAGCAACGAAAATCTTGCCCTCAGATCTGTGATAGAAGGTATACCCAATAGTCTCCTTTGGGTATCCTATGAAGACACATTTCTCCGATTTGGGTTCGAGCTTATCGGTTGAAGTTTCTTCACATAAGCATCGTAGCCCCAAACTTTGAGAAACGACAACTTTGGTTTCTTGCCAAACCACAGTTCATAAGGCGTTGTCTCAACGGATTTTGATGGTGCCCTATTTAGCGTGAATGCGGCCGTCTCTAAAGCATAACCCCAAAACGATAGCGGTAAATCGGTAAGAGACATCATAGATCGCACCATATCAAGTAAAGTACGATTACGACGTTCGGACACACCATTTCGTTGTGGTGTTCCAGGTGGCGTGAGTTGCGAAACTATTCCACATTGTTTCAAATGTAAACCAAACTCGTAACTCAAATATTCTCCTCCATGATCAGATCGTAGAAACTTTATTTTCTTGTTACGATGATTTTCTACTTCACTTTGAAATTCTTTGAACTTTTCAAATGTTTCAGACTTGTGCTTCATCAAGTAGATATACCCATATCTGCTCGAATCATCTGTGTAGGTGAGAAAATAACGATATCCGCCACGAGCCTCAACATTCATCGGGCCACATACATCTGTATGTATGATTTCCAACAAATCTGTTGCTCTATCCATAGATCCGGAGAACGGTGTTTTGGTCATCTTGCCCATGAGGCACGATTCGCAAGTACCAAGTGATTCATAATCAAGTGATTCCATAAGTCCATCAGTATGGAGTTTCTTCATGCGTTTTATCGATATGACCTAAACGGCGATTACCACAAATATGTTGCACTATCATTATCAACTCTGCATCTTTTGGCTTCAACATTATGAATATGTGTATCACTACTATCGAGATTCAATAAAATAGACCACTCTTCAAGGGTGCATTACCATAAAAGATATTACTCATATAAATAGAACAACCATTATTCTCTCGATTTAAATGAATAACCGTCTCGCATCAAACAAGATCCAGATATAATGTTCATGCTCAACGCAGCACCAAATAACAATTATTCAGGTCTATAACTAATCCCGATGGTAGATGTAGAGGTAGCGTGCCGACCGCGATCACATCGACTTTGGAACCATTTCCCACGCGCATCGTCACCTCGTCCTTAGCTAATCTTCGCTAATCCGTAGTCCCTGCTTGAGTTGCAAATGTTAGCAATGAACCAGATCAAATACCAGTGCTACTGCGAGCATTAGTAAGGTACACATCAATAACATGTATATCACATATACCTTTGTTCACTTTGCCATCCTTCTTATCCGCCAAATACTTGGGGCAGTTCCGCTTCGATGTCGATCGCTTGCGGTAGAAGCACTCGATTTCGTGCTTAGGTCCAGACTTGGGTTTCTTCTCTTGAGCAGCAACTTGTTTGCTGTTCTTTTGAAGTTCCTTCTTCTTCCCTTTGCCCTTTTCTTGAAACCAGTGGTCTTGTTGACCATCAACACTTGATGCTCCTTTTGATTTCTACCTCCGCTTTCAAGCATTGCGAAGAGCTCGAATAGTCTTGTTCATCCCTTGCATATTATAGTTCATCACAAAGCTCTTGTAGCTTGGTGGCGTGATTGGAGAATTTCATCAATGACGCTATCATCCGGAAGATTAACTCCCGCTTGAATCAAGTGATTATTATACCCGACATTTTGAGTATATGCTCACTTGTGATCTGTTCTCCTCCATCTTGCAGCTGTAGAACTTAATTGGAGACTTCATATCTCTCAATCCGGGCATTTGCTTGAAATATTAACTTCAACTCCTAGAACATCTCATATGCTCCATGACGTTCAAAACGCCGTTGAAGACCGGTTCTAAGCCGTAAAGCATGGCACATCGAACTATAGAGTAGTCATCAGCTTTGCTCGCGAGACGTTCTTAACGTCGTCGGTTACATCAGCGGCGCAGTTCGGCACCCAGCGGTGCTTCGGGGCGTAACTCTTACAGGCAGCAATGAGGATAATCCTCGAGTTCGGACCCGATCCGTGTAATTGCTACCATCATCTTTCAACTTTGCTTTCTCAAGGAACGCATTAAAATTCAACGGAACAACAAAGACGAGCCATCTATCTACAAACAAACATAGACAAGCAAAATACTATCGGTACTAAGTTCATGATAAATTTAAGTTCAATTAATCATATTACTAAAGAACTCCCACTTAGACAGACATCTCTCTAGTCATCTAAGTGATTACGTGATCCAAATCAACTAAACCATGTCCGATCATCACGTGAGATGGAGTAGTTCAATGGTGAACATCTCTATGTTGATCATATCTACTATATGATTCACGCTCGACCTTTCGGTCTCCGTGTTCCGAGGCCATATCTGTATATGCTAGGCTCGTCAAGTATAACCTGAGTATTCTGCGTGTGCAACTGTTTTGCACCCATTGTATTTGAACATAGAGCCTATCACACCCGATCATCACGTGGTGTCTCAGCATGAAGAACTTTCGCAACGGTGCATACTCAGGGAGAACACTTCTTGATAATTAGTGAGAGATCATCTTAAAATGCTACCGTCAATCAAAGCAAGATAAGATGCATAAAGGATAAACATCACATGCAATCAATATAAGTGATATGATATGGCCATCATCATCTTGTGCTTGTGATCTCCATCTTCGAAGCACCGTCGTGATCACCATCGTCACCGTAGCGACACCTTGATCTCCATCGTAGCATCGTTGTCGTTATGCCATCTATTGCTTCTCGACTATCGCTACCGCTTAGTGATAAAGTAAAGCAATTACAGTATGCTTGCATTTCATACAATAAGCGACAACCATATGGCTCCTGCCATTGCCGATAACCGGTTACAAAACATGATCATCTCATACAATAAAATATAGCATCACGTCTTGGCCATATCACATCACAACATGCCCTGCAAAAATAAGTTAGATGTCCTCTACTTTGTTGTTGCAAATTTTACGTGGCTGCTACGGGCTTAAGCAAGAACCAATCTCACCTACGCATCAAAACCACAACGATAGTTTGTCAAGTTGATGCTGTTTTAACCTTTGCAAGGACCGGGCGTAGCCACACTCGGTTCAACTAAAGTTGGAGAAACTGACACCCGCTAGTCACCTATGTGCAAAGCACGGTGGTAAAACCAGTCTCGCGTAAGCGTACGCGTAATGTCGGTCCGGGCCGCTTCATCCAACAATACCGCTGAACCAAAGTATGACATGCTGGTAAGCAGTATGACTTATATCGCCCACAACTCACTTGTTTTCTACTCGTGCAAATAACATCAAACCATAAAAACCTAGGCTCGGATGCCACTGTTGGGGAACGTAGTAATTTCAAAATTTTCCTACGCACACGCAAGATCATGGTGATGATATAGCAACGAGGGGAGAGTGTTGTCTACGTACCCTCGTAAACCGAAGCGGAAGCATTGACAAAACGTAGAGGAAGTAGTCGTACGTCCTCCCGGTCCGACCGATCCAAGCACCTTTACTCCGGCACCTCCGAGTTCTTGACACGCGTACAGCTCGATGACGCACCCTCGATCTCCAATCCAAAGAGAGGCTCCGAGGGGAGTTCCGTCACCTGACGACGTGGTGGCGATCTTGATGTTCTCGATTGCGGGGCTTCGCCTAAGCACCACTACAATATGATCGAGGTGTAATATCGTGGAGGGGGCACCGCTGCACGGCTAAGGAACGATCAATGATCAACTTGTGTGTTCTAGGGTGCCCCCCTACCCCCGTATATAAAGGAGGGAGGGAGGAGGTGGCCGGCCCAAGGAGGGGGCGCACCATAGGAGGAGGAAACCTACTCCAAGTAGGTTTCCCCTCTTTTTCCTTATCTTATTTGGAGGGAAGGAAGGAGTACTAGTAGTAGGAAGGAGTACTAGTAGTAGGAAAGGAAGAGGGGGAAGGAGAAAGGGAAGGGGGGGCCGGCCCCTCCCCAATTCGGATTGGGCTTGGGGGCGCGCCCCTCCCTTGCTCCTTCTCCCTTCCTCCTACATGGGCCCAATAAGGCCCATATACTTCCCGGGGTTCGGTAACCTCCGGAGCTCCTGAGATATTCCCAAACTCTTTGGAACCTCTCCGGTGTCCAAATATATCCGTCCAATATATCAATCTTTATGTCTCGACCATTTCGAGACTCCCCGTCATGTCCGTGATCATATCCGAGACTCCGAACAAACTTCGGTACATCAAAATACATAAACTCATAATATAATTGTCATCGAAACCTTAAGCGTGCGGACCCTACGGTTCGAGAACGATGTAGACATGACTGAGACATGTCTCTGGTCAATAACCAATAGCGGGACCTGGATGCCCATATTGGTTCCTACATATTCTACGAAGATCTTTATCGGTCAAACCGCATAACAACATACGTTGTTGTCAGGACCCCGACTCAATGTCACATCGATCTAGTCTGGAACACCTCATATCACTTTGCGGCCTCACGCACGGTATTCCCACGGGTGTCGCCTTACCTTTGCCGGGACCGTTTATGCCTTTTGGCACACGATATGATAGTGTCGCTAGCATCCATATGATAAGGAGCCCGGCTGACATGGCTAGTCGTAAACCCAAAGTGGCACAAACTTACAAGGACAGCATCCATGACCCGAAGATCGAGCGTGTCGGTCATCAGCGAGTGAATCCAGGCTGTAGCATGGGCTAGCAGACTCGGTGAACCGGGCAGTGGCGGCTAACAGACTCGGTATTCATCGCGTGACATTTCCCGAAGGGACGGAACCGAACGAAGAAGGACACATGCCGACCAGCCTAAGTGTTCGGAGCAAGAGCAAGCTACCATGGCTCGGTGGAAACACTAGGAGACATTTCCGTAAGAGAGGCTACTAAAGATAAACAACTAGATAGTCGGATCCCACACATACCAAGCATTTCAATAACATACACACAATATGCTCGATATGTGCAAATACAACATGGCATCACAACATGACTCTCGACTCAAGTATTTATTCATTAGGCTCGAGGAGCGAGATAATACAAACATGGGTCTCATGACCCAACATTGAGCATACAAATCAAAGCACAAGCGAGCGAACATGTCCGAAAGTACGTACACCTACAAATGAAAAAGGCTTAGAAGCGACTATCTACGAGATCTGCCGAGGGCACAAGATCGTAGCTGAGGTAACAAGCTAAGCGTCAAGTCCACGTGGAACTACTAGCGAGACTGAAGTCTCTCTGCAAAAACATAAAATAGACAAGCGTGAGTACAAATGTACCCAGCAAGACTTACATCGTAACTAAGTACATATGCATCATTATCAACAAAGGGATGGTGGAGTTTAACAAAGAGAAGCCAGCTTTGACTCGGTGGCTATCCTAAACTACGACTGCAAGTAACTCTCTTGAGGTGGCGCACACGAGTCCACATATTCACCATATCAATACACCACTACGGATCCGCTCCCGTCTTCCTACGAGAACGCCATCCATAGCACTCACGCTTATCTTGCGTATTTTAGAGTATCCACTTTCACTTGTCTATGAACTGTTATAGGCAACCCAGAAGTCCTTTACATGGACACGGCTATTCAATAGATGATGTTAACCTGCGGGGTGTACTTCTTCACACACGCTCTCACCACTTACCGTCGTTTTTACGACATGTACTCGGCAACCTTCAAGCGGAAGCCCAACGTGGGTGTCGGCCACGACCTACCTAAACACTCAAGTCCCTAGTCCAGGTTTATCGCCTATTTGGGTTCCATCTATGAGGAGTTCCGGCCGAAGTTTCGCTCACAGCCCCAAACGATGTGTACAGGGTTCCGTGACACCAATCGGGCGCCGGTTTACCCGACCGCGTGCCTACCGCATCACAGCCCACCCCTACGGTCAGCCTTTGCGCCTGCCTCCAAAGATACTACAAACACCGAAACTACTTGCAACTCCCGGACAGAGGACAAGGGCGATTAAGAAGCCGAGAGGGTCCATTGGTTTCGGGCCCAATGCGTGGTAGTAGCTGAATCATGGATCACAAACACGAACTCAGCTCCCGAGGGCGGCTGCAATGAGACAACCCACCATGTACTCCTACATGGCCTCTCACCGCTACCTTTACCAAATCGTGTTCACACACTTAGCTCACACACAGTGGGACATGTTCACACACCTCGATTCATCCTCGATGAATCGCACCCGACTCAACTCTAAGCGAGTGCAGGCATGACAAACAAGCATGTATGAGTAGGCACAACAGGGCTCAAACAACTCCTACTCATGCTAGTGGGTTTCATCTATTCTTGTGGAATGACAGTCATGCAAAGGATAAAGGGGTTCAGCTACATGCAGCAAGTAATGAGATGAATCGTCGTTGTCCTAATGCGATAAGATAGAGCAGGAGCGAGAGAGTGGGATTGTATCGGAATGAACAAGGGGTTTTGCTTATGCAGCACTTCGAAGATAACATTGAGTCTTCATCAGTGTCAACGATCACATGATCGGTACAGCGTCTACCGAGGGGAACAACACCGGCAAACACAGAAGATACACGATCAATGCAATGCACAATATGATGCATGCTATGACATGGCAACATGCTGGTGTTTTTGAGCTAATGCAACTAGCAACAGATTAAATGAAGTTGGTTTGAATACAAGATTCAAATTCAAACTCCATATGTGATTATTCAAATGCCCTTTTATTTGTTTTGTCCAAAACAGAGGACAAACATTGTTCAAACATGCATGAAAATGGTACAGATGGATTCCTTGAATTTTTCTGATAATTTTTCATATATAATTTGTTTGATTTGGAGCTACGGTTGATTTTATATGAATTTTAGAAGTTTAGGCCATTTTCTGAATATATTAAATCATTTAGGATTTATTAAAATTCCAGAAAGGAATTATTGCGTCAGCATGACCTCATAGTGACGTCATCAGGTCAACGGGCTGGTCCAGGTCAAACTGACCTATGGGTCCCGCGTGTCAGTGGCTAATTAACTAATTTTAATTTAGTTTAAACTGATCTGGTAATTAGCAGAAGGGGGCCCCACCTGTCATTGACTCAACGGAGTCAACCGGGGCCCACCCGTGGTCAAAGTCGACACGGCTGCACCGTCGTTTAGCCGCCGGCGAGCCCGTCGCGGCGGCGGAAGTGGTTTTGGCCGTTCCGGCCACCAAATGGGACGCGAAAGGCATCAGCGTGGAGCTGGGGATGAGCCGCGGCTCTTGGCGGAGTCGGTTGGGGTCGGGGTGGTCGGAGTTGGGGCCGGCGATGAGCTCGGCGGCGGCCGGCTTCGGGCCAGCTTCGTCTGTGGGCTGCGGTGCCCTAGGCGGCGTGGCGCTAGCACCCTCGGCTTCTGGCGGTGCGAGGAGTGTGACGGCACAAGCCCGTGACCAAATGGTCACCGAGCAACGCCGCGACATGGTCGGCGGCGCGCGCGGGTGAATCGGTGTGGCTGCTACGGTGCACGGCAGAGCAAACGGAGAGGAGAGGATAGGCGAGGAGCTCACGGTGATCGTCGTGGAGTGGACGGCGAGCTCGGGGATGACCGAACAAGCGGGCGGCAGAGGCAATCTCGGCGGACCGAGGTTGAAGACGGCGGCGGGGATGATCACGAGGGCTCCGCGTCGTGTGGCTTGGTTGGTCGGCGTAGTCGACGACGGCGAACCGTCCGGACACGGTGAGAGGGCGCGGGGACGGCGTTGGACGCGGCTGTGGCGAGCGGCGGCGACGACGACGCCTCGGGCGACGTCGGGGAGAGCGAGAGAGAGGAGCCAGGGCGAGGAGCGGGTGTCTGCGGGGTCGGGGAGAGTGAGGGTGAGCGAACCACGTCGCGGCCGGACGAGGGGAGCGGCGAGGCGGCGACCAGGTGCGTGGCACCCATGCGGTGCTCGCCACCGAGCACCTTGCCTGCCTGCCTGGCCGAGCCAAGCAGCTCGCTGGCGCGGCAGCTGGGCTGGGCCGGCAGGTGGGCCGGGTAGTAGGCGCCAGGTAAGATTTTCCCTTTCTTCTGTTTCTGTTTTTTTATATTTTTCTGTAACTTTGAGGTTTTTCTAAAAATACTTAGGCACTTACAAAAATCACCAAACTGCACATGTCCACTGTATAGAATATATCCAACATGGAACATTTCAGTTTAGGAATACTTGGACATTTAAAATATTTTATAGAATTTAAATGTCCAAATTCAAATACTTATGATTTAATTCAGTGACCAAATATGTCATGGAAAAATGTGCAACACCTCTGGTTATGGTTCTAGCATTTTCCAGAAATGATGAACATTTTTGAAAGCCATTTGGATTCACTAAAATTATTTTTTTATGTTGAACCTATTTGAATTCCATTTGGTGCTAGGGTTTCAACAATCCCCATTTCAAATTTCTTTGGAATTTAAACATGATGGCATGATGAACAAACAAAGTCAAGCAAGGGCTAAACTGGGGCTGTGACAACTCACCCCCACTAAACAAGAATCTTGACCCGAGATTCAAGCGTAGGGTAGGATAAAGGGAAGCGCAAGCTAATATAATCTTCACGATCCAAGTTGCACTTCAAATGAACGTTGATTTCGATCACCATCATTGTCTCGAAGTCTTGCTCTGAGAACTCCAACTAACGTGACAATGAGAGGAAAGGAAAACTCTAAAAGAATCGATCTTCTTGGAGATCAAACATCGTAGGATCAGCTCACGGGGTGAGTCGTAAAAACATCTCTCAAGCTGAGATACAAAGCACACATCTAGAGGAATGGGGTGGAACAGATGACGAGGGTTCACTAGGTAGACAACAATTCCACACCTAAGAGGGTGGTGAACGGTTTTCAACGTAGCGAGAGTTTGAGTTGCCATGATACCACAGCGAGACATTAAGGAGGAGGGTGATTCATAGATTATTACCTTAAGTGGCAAAAAGAATTACCTTTGATTCAGAGATCATTGAAAATCTTTATACCAGCCTAAGGCGATCAGAATCGATCATTTGAAGGAGTCCGAAAGAATGACATTCTCGGGCCAGAATGGATGATGTGGATTACCTTGTTGAAGACAACACAAGGGATGATTTTAGTAACTGGGGGAAAGTTCAACAGTAGAGCGTAATTCCGCTATTGGAGTGGTTATAGCATAACCGAGGGACTGAGAGCAAGCCCAGTTAGTGCCGATGATAGCACCTAATGCTTGTGCGTGCTCTCAAGAACTTGAGCATTTCCATATTCATCAAGGTTTTACCAATATCCGTGTCGGGATCACGCAACACAACATACTACCATGATGAATAGCGATGGACGATGCAGATGCAAGGAAGATAACACTTTCTCGATTTCACCTTAGCGAGGCCAAGGGGACTAAATCTGGATGATCGATCGAGGACATTTAGCACTCCGCTTCTAATGTTCTCCTTGATGTACCAAAGTATCCCATTCATTGAGATGGTCCGCATCTAGAACATCAAGTAAAGGTCGGACTTGAACACAAAAATCATAAGGCACAACTAGGGAGTAAATCCTACGAAGTCCTTATGGGGAGGTGGCCAACTTCTTCAATCAAGATACTACAATAATAGGTCTTCCGGCTGGGTGTGTTGGCCACGACATCCATTTTACCGGGTTACAGAGAGACCAATATTATAAATCTTGGGAAACGTTCCAACCATCATATCTGCCTGAGATTCAGATCTGGTTGGTGTTAGAATAATCCAGACTCATCAAGTCTAGAAAGAAGAATGAAAGTTTGCAACACAAGTCGACAAGATGACGTTGCGAGATTCTCGGGAAATGAACTACGATAGCAAGCTCCAAAACATGAGCTGGTTCTGCTACAAACCTGTGAACACGCTGTCCAAGACAAGCATGACCACATAGTAGTCTTATAATAGAACACTAGCGAGTTCAGGAGGGAAACCATCATCGAGGATATCGAAGTCCTTGCATAAGTCTTGCTCTTAAGAAGGAACTTCTTCTCCTTGAACAAATCAATCAGTGGCTTGGTGTGCTACGGAATACATATGGAGTGGAGGTAATTAATCTACCAAACCATAGTATACTTTGCACATGTGTGACTAACTTGGGATGATTCCAAGGAAGCAACATTGACTTTAACGAATTCACGGTGGCAACTTACATCAAATGCACATGAACTAGAGGAAGTCACTTCTTACATCCGAACATATGCTTCATGAGCTAGCATGAACAAATGCTTTAGAAAGTTTCCAATACTAGCTTGATGTTCAACAAGATTATGGAGAAGATAAGGATGTTGTCGATGGGCTCAACAGCAATTTATCTAGATTCCCAGGGAGTTGGAATTCCATAATTATGTGAACAAGGTGATAGTATTGGTCAGACCCAAAAGATATAATGGTGTATGCTCGAGGAAAATCCACGAGTAAGACAACATTATGAACATCGTTGGTTCTGATTTGATTTGAGAATAGCCCACACTCAAATCAAAGTTTTGGCAAGACAATAGCTCCAACAACTGGCCTCGAGGATCAATTGATGAAGATATCACCTTCCTTCAACACACACACAAGATATCCCTTAACATGAACCAAGTCAGACAAGCTTTTATCTTCCAACTCTCCAAGTTGTTGTTTAGCTTGACCAAACAGCTCAGGGATATGCAACACAGATTCTTGGAGAAGGGGTGGTTTATATGAAACCAACTTGACCACGAGCTCAACATAGCGGTCAGGTGACAACCTGGTAATACTTCCGGGAAGATATTCGGAAAATCACGAACCACCGGTATGTTATTAAGCTCGAGAACAATCTTGCTTTTGAGGGCAAGATGATATGATCAAATGAGCGAGGACTTGACAAGATCCTAACTCATTAATCGAAATGTGCACCAGGAAAATGGACTAGGTAGCACGACCAATCTTAGGGTGACGATTCAATAACCAACACGCTAAGAATGAGGTTATCGTCCATTTAACTACCAAGCAACGGAGTTGCTAGGGGTATAGATTTCACACATCATGGTTCACTTGTCGGCATTCCGGTTACAATAACACGGAAACCGAGGAATGATCAATGATGGCAAGAAGTATTACTGCATCAAGAATTCATAAGAGGGTGTGCAATTCTCACGATACTCTTGTTATGAAAGAGGGTGATACTCCAAGGTAGAACAGAACAAAAGCTAGATTGGCATTTTGATCTGCGAAGTACAACTGCTTTGACCCAATCCTAGAAATGGATGAGGTTCTGGAGTTTGTTTCTCCTAGTCATTCCGAGTAGAATGGCTTGACGGACCACAAGAGTAATAGGCATCGGTAAACAAACGCACGCATACTCTTGACTATCAATTGATAGACGAGGGTCAGGACACAATTAAGAGGGACAACTCAAAGAACATATAATTTTCTGAGTTGTGGATGCATAGATTAGTATGTCGAACCAAGTTCAACATGTTTCTTCCGGATAACCCATGCAGAGAGGTAGGACTGGCAGAATCACAATATAAAATGGAGAACTCATCAAGAGCACTCCTGTTGTGATCTTTTGATCCAACAAACTTCTGCCATAAGCGGTTCATAGTATTTGGAAGAAAGAATACCACGGACCACGAGGAATAATGCAAAGGTTACTAATAACCTAAAGGAACTAGCAAACACTAACGACATGAAGTAAGTAGGGTGAATCTCGGGTTCAAGAAACCCAGAAGTAGAATACCTACTACTAAATGGCATCACGGGATGCTTTCGAGAATGAAGGCCAGAGTCATCACACTGGGATACAAATCATGGCTAGATTACTAGATGATCCCCTAAGACACCTAGGGTCATAATAATAATTCCAACATATATGTCGAGGCAATAGAATACCCCAACTCAGCATTTAGTGTGATTAACCTGGCTCAAAGGAGCATCAAAAACCAGAGGAAAAGGATTTGCAAGTGCATCAGATTGTTTAGAAACCTGGGATGACTCGGACAGCATAACGGCTGTAAATGCTCAAAGGATTGGAGACATGCTACAAAAGGGGTGGCATAACCACTTAATATCACAATATTAAGGTTTCGAGACCAACAGTTATGAACATACGGAAGTAGTAGAACTGAGCTGAGATTTGAAACTAGCAATTCTATAAGTCTATGGTTTAGTAACACGTCATCCTGATAGATAGATGAGAAGGCCTAGTTCCTAAACCCGTGAAAAGAAGAGGTTGACTTTCGGATCGAGAAGGCCATGAGGTATAAGGAGTAAAAAGAGCCTTACGTTCCAACCCACAATCAATTCCCCTACATATAACTAAAGCATTTCTAGACACGACTTCGACCAGTTTGGCTTGGTAATCCTACAGGTAGTCAAGCTCTGATACCAAAGCTGTCAGGACCCCGACTCAATGTCACATCGATCTAGTCTGGAACACCTCATATCACTTTGCGGCCTCACGCACGGTATTCCCACGGGTGTCGCCTTACCATTGCCCGGGACCGTTTGCGCCTTTTGGCACACGTATATGATAGTGTCGCTAGCATCCATATGATAAGGAGCCCGGGCTGACATGGCTAGTCGTAAACCCAAAGTGGCACAAACTTACGAGGACAGGCATCCATGACCCGACATCGAGCGTGTCGGTCATCGTGAGTGAATCCGGGCTGTAGCACTTTGGGCTAGCGAGACTCCGGTGAACCGGGCATGGCGGGCTAACAGGACTCCGGTATTCATCGCGTGACATTTCCCCGAAGGGACAGACACAGGAACGAAGAAGGACACATGCCGGCCAGCCTAAGTGTTCCGGAGTAGTAGCAAGCTACCATGGCTCGGTGGAAACACTAGGAGACATTTCCCGGTAAGAGAGGCTACTAAAGATAAACAACTAGATAGTCAGATCCCACACATACCAAGCATTTCAATAACATACACACAATATGCTCGATATGTGCAAATACAACATGGCATCACAACATGACTCTACGACTCAAGTATTTATTCATTAGGCTCTGAGGAGCGAGATAATACAAACATGGGTCTCATGACCCAACATTCAGAGCATACAAATCAAAGCACAAGCGGAAGAGAACATGTCTGAGTACAGACACCTACAAATGAAAAAGGCTTAGAAGCCTGACTATCTACCAGATCCTGCCGAGGGCACAAGATCGTAGCTGAGGTAACAAGCTAAACGTCGAAGTCCACGTGGAACTACTAGCGAGACTGAAGTCTCTCTGCAAAAACATAAAATAGGCAAGCGTGAGTACAAATGTACCCAGAAGACTTACATCGTAACTAACTACATATGCATCATTATCAACAAAGGGATGGTGGAGTTTAACAGCAGACAAGCCAGCTTTGACTCGGTGGCTATCCTAAACTACATTGCAAGTAACTCTCTTGAGGTGGCGCTACGAGTCCACATATTCACCATATCAATACACCACTACGGATCCGCTCCGTCTTCCCTACGAGAACGCCATCCATAGCACTCACGCTTATCTTGCGTATTTTAGAGTATCCACTTTCACTTGTCTATGAACTGTTATAGGCAACCCGAAGTCCTTTACGCGGACACGGCTATTGAATAGATGATGTTAACCTGCGGGGTGTACTTCTTCACACGCTCTCACCACTTACCGCCGTTTACGACATGTACTCGGCAACCTTCAGCGGAAGCCCAGCGTGGGTGTCGGCCACGACCTACCTAAACACTCAAGTCCCTAGTCCGGTTTATCGCCTATTTGGGTTCCATCTATGAGGAGTTCGGCGAAGTTTCGCTCACAGCCCCAAGCGATGTGAACAGGGTTCCGTGACACCAATCGGGCGCCGGTTTACCTGCCACGTGCCTACCGCATCACAGCCCACCCCTACGGTCGAGCCTTTGCGCATGGCCTCCAAATACTACAAACACGAAACTACTTGCAACTCCCGGACAGAGGACAAGGGCGATTAAGAAGCCGAGAGGGTCCATTGGTTTCGGGCCCAATGCGTGGTAGTAGCTGAATCATGGATCACAAACACAGAACTCAGTTCACGAGGGCGGCTGCAATGAGACAACCCACCATGTACTCCTACATGGCCTCTCACCGCTACCTTTACCAAATCGTGTTCACACACTTAGCTCACACACAGTGGGACATGTTCACACACCTCGATTCATCCTCGATGAATCGGACCCGACTCAACTCTAAGCGGTAGCAGGCATGACAAACAAGCATGTATGAGTAGGCACAACAGGGCTCAAACAACTCCTACTCATGCTAGTGGGTTTCATCTATTTACTGTGGAATGACAGGTCATGCAAAGGATAAAGGGGTTCAGCTACCGCAGCAAGTAACAGATGAATCGTCGTTGTCCTAATGCAGTAAGATAGAGCAGGAGCGAGAGAGTGGGATTGTATCGGAATGAACAAGGGGGTTTTGCTTGCCTGGCACTTCTGAAGATAACATTGAGTCTTCATCAGTGTCAACGATCACATCATCGGTACAGCGTCTACCGAGGGGAACAACACCGGCAAACACAGAAGATACACGATCAATGCAATGCACAATATGATGCATGCTATGACATGGCAACATGCTGGTGTTTTTGAGCTAATGCAACTAGCAACAGATTAAATGAAGTTGGTTTGAATACAAGATTCAAATTCAAACTCCATATGTGATTATTCAAATGCCCTTTTATTTGTTTTGTCCAAAACAGAGGACAAACATTGTTCAAACATGCATGAAAATGGTACAGATGGATTCCTTGAATTTTTCTGATAATTTTTCATATATAATTTGTTTGATTTGGAGCTACGGTTGATTTTATATGAATTTTAGAAGTTTAGGCCATTTTCTGAATATATTAAATCATTTAGGATTTATTAAAATTCCAGAAAGGAATTATTGCGTCAGCATGACCTCATAGTGACGTCATCAGGTCAACGGGCTGGTCCAGGTCAAACTGACCTATGGGTCCCGCGTGTCAGTGGCTAATTAACTAATTTTAATTTAGTTTAAACCGATCCGTAATTAGCGAAGGGGCCCCACCGTCATTGACTCAACGAGTCAACCGGGGCCCACCGTGGTCAAAGTCGACACGGCTGCACGTCGTTTAGCCGCCGGCGAAGCCGTCATGGCGGCGGAAGTGGTTTTAGCTGTTCCGGCCACCAAATGGGACCTTGAAGGCATCGGCGTGGGCTGGGACGAGCCGCGGCTCTTGGCGAGTCGGTTGGGGTCGGGGTGGTCGGAGTTGGGGCGGCGATGAGCTCGGCGGCGGCAAGCTTCGGGCCAGCTTCGTCTTGGGAGCTGCGGTGGCCTAAGCGGCGTGGTGCTAGCACCTCACGGCTTCTCGCGGTGCGAGGAGTGTGACGGCACAAGCCCGTGACCAAATGGTCACCGAGCAACGCCGGCGACATGGTCGGGCGGCGCTGCGGCGGTGAATCTTGGTGTGGCTGCTACGGTGCAGCAGAGCAAACGGAGAGGGAGAGGATAGGCAGGAGCTCACGGTGATCGTCGTGGAGTGGACGGCGAGCTCGGGGATGACCGAGCAAGCGGGCGGCGGAGGCAATCTCGGCGGACCGAGGTTGAAGACGACGGCGGCGGGATGATCACGAGGCTCCGGCGTCGTGTGGCTTGGTTGGTCGGCGTAGTCGGCGGCGGCGAACCGTCCGGACACGGTGAGAGGGCGCGGGACGGCGTTGGGCGCGCCGTGGCGAAGGCGGCGGCAGCGACGCCGGGCGACGTCGGGAGAGCGAGAGAGAGAGCCAGGCGAGGAGCGGTGTCTGCGGGGTCGGGAGAGTGAGGTGAGCGAACCACGTCGCGGCGGACAAGGGGAGCGGCGGCGGCGACCAGTCGTGGCACCCATGCGGTGCTTCGCCATCGAGCACCTTGCTGCTGCTGGCGAGCCAAGCAGCTTCATTGGTGCGGCAGCTGGGTTGGGCAGCAGGTGGGCGGGTAGTAGCGCCAGTAAGATTTTCCCTTTCTTACATTTTCTGTTTTTTATATTTTTACGTAACTTTGAGGTTTGTCTAAAAATACTTAGGCACTTACAAAAATCACCAAACTGCACATGTCCTTTGTATAGAATATATCCAACATGGAACATTTCAGTTTAGGAATACTGGACATTTAAAATATTTTATAGAATTTAAATGTCCAAATTCAAATACTTATGATTTAATTCAAGGACCAAATATGTCATGGAAAATGTGCAACACCTCTGGTTATGGTTCTAGCATTTTCCAGAAATGATGAACATTTTTGAAAGCCATTTGGATTCACTAAAATTATTTTTTTTATGTTGAACCTATTTGAATTCCATTTGGTGCTAGGGTTTCAACAATCCCCATTTCAAATTTCTTTGGAATTTAAACATGATGGCATGATGAACAAACAAAGTCAAGCAAGGGCTAAACTGGGGCTGTGACAGTTGTTCCCTTTGTCATCGGTATGTTACTTTTCCGAGATTCGATCGTCAGTATCCAATACCTAGTTCAATCTCATTACCGACAAGTCTCTTTACTCGTTCTGTAATACTTCATCTCATAACTAACTCATTAGTTACATGCTTGCAAGGCTTAGGTGATGAGCATTACCGAGAGGGCCCAGAGATACCTCTCCGATAATCGGAGTGACAAATCCTAATCTCGAATTATGCTAACTCAACATGTACCTTCGGAGACACCTGTAGTACTCCTTTATAATCACCTAGTTACGTTGTGACGTTTGGTAGTACCCAAAGTGTTCCTCGGTAAACAGGAGTTACACAATTCTCATAATTCTGAGGAACATGTATAAGTCATGAAGGAAGCAATAGCGAGAATACTAAGCGATCAAGTGCTAAGCTAACAGGATGGGTCATGTCAATCACATCATTCTCCTAATGATGTGATCCCATTGATCAAATGACAACACATGTCTATGGTTAGGAAACATAACCATCTTTGATTAATGAGCTAGTCAAGTAGAGGCATACTAGTGACTATATGTTTGTCTATGTATTCACACATGTATCATGTTTCCGGTTAATACAATTCTAGCATGAATAATAAACATTTATCATGATATGAGGAAATAAATAATAACTTTATTATTGCCTCTAGGGCATATTTCCTTCATAAGGTACCCCTACTTTAGTACACCGACAGAGCCCCGGCTGGGGCCATACAGTGCTGCCGAAGTTGGGCGGGCAGCAGAAAACAGGCACGGCACGCTGCCCGGGTCCTCACCAGATCCACTCCGTATCCACCGCGGCCTCCCGTAACGGCACGCATCAATCGCGGCGTCGTGGGAGACGTGGGTGGCGTGCGTGATTTTCGAGGCGTCCACCCCCCGTGATCACGGGGTGGGGCGAGGTCACCTCATCTGTCGCCTCAGTTCTGCATCCCCGCCATGCGGCTCCCATGCGCTTGGGGTCGTGGGCGGTGTGAAGTGGAAAACTGGGCCGTCCTGGCGGGGCAGCGGGTGGGCCCCACTCTCTGCTCTTCCTTTGCCTTGATTAGCTGGCGGGTGGCGAGCCCCCACCTCGCTCCTTAAAAAGCGGAAGGAGTCTGAAGCCCGCACTCTCTCATCTTCTCCTTTCTTCACTTCTGCTCCCTTTCTCTCATTACGCCATGGAGAAAGGAACCTGATCCTTCATCGGTGGCGGCGGTCGCCGCCAGACAGCGCATCCTCCTATCCCGCGCCCGTGGTGGCGAGCCAGCCACAAGGGCAAGAGGGAGGGGCGAGTCGAGACGAGTTGAGGACAGGTCGGCGCCCGGGAAGAGGCGGGCGGGCGGCGCGTCGGCTCGCCTCCGCCCGGCGGTTCCTCTCCTCCGGCGGTCCATCTGAGGGCGACCCTTGCGAGTTCTTCGTCAGGCTGCGTCGGGCGCCTCCTCGTCGCCTCCGGCTTCCAGCTCCGTTTGCGAGCGCGATGGAGTTGGACCCGCCCGAGACGCTGAGATTGCACATGAGGGGCTGTGGGATCAGCGGCACGCGAGTCAGCGTTGTATCCCCAGCCCCTAATGTGATGTATCTTGATCGTGGGTGGAAGACGTTCGCCCGTATCCACAGCCTGACGGCGGGGTTCACCCTCCATTTTAAGTTAATGGAGGGCGACCTCCTCTCCGTCAAGTCTTTGGGGACTCCGGCATTCGGGCGCGGTGCTGCGTGGACAGCTCCTCCGATAGCGAAGACTCCCCCTCGAGCGAGAGTGACGAGGAGGAGAGCGACAACGACGACAAGGGTAGCGGGCGGCGGGATGGCGGGCCCGACTAGGTGTCGGGCGCCGCCTCATGCGTCACCAGCGACCCCATCATCCGCGTCGCCGGCTCCCTGAACTCCCCGGGGTCGTCTCCTTGGGCGGCTGGCGTAGGGAGGCTACAGAAGGGGAAGAGGGTTGGCGGCAAGGCCGTCAAGTCGAATCTGGCGTGGTGCCCTCGGCAGCGTCTTGACGTCTGCCGCCCGTCTTCGAGCTCTGCTTCCGGCGCCGCCATCACCGTCCAGCCCCCGGACGGCCCCCGGGATGTTCTCTTGGTGTCTTCTGGCACCTGTAGCTCGCCTAGGTGCCCCTTTTGCCCTTCTTGCCTCCTTGACCTACCTCCTGAAGAGAGGGACAGGAAAGGGATTACGGGCATCTTATCTTTTTAATTTGTAAGCCTTCGGGCCTTAGCTGCATCTAAAGCTTGTAATCCTCTCTTTCATGTTTTTCATCCTCTATGGACTGTATCTGTGTGGGATGTTTTTTTAATGAAAAGGGGAAGCTTGCTATGTCATCCTTTACTTGATTCTATGCCTTGTATGTTTTTACCCTACGCTTTGAGGGAACTTGCCGGCGCAAGCACACTTGCTGAGTGCGGAACATCAACAGCCTGCTGGCGGTGTTGCCTCCGGCAAGAAACCTTGTCGGGGCTAGTCGCAGCGCACTTGTATTTGTTGAGCGGACTCGAAACAAATTAAGGGCGCAACTTAGCCACGAACCGGTTCCTCCGCACACGGGTTTCTCATACAAGGCACGGTCGTTCAAGGACGCGGCTTCGCGTTCCCTAGTCCATAAGAGGATGCATGATGAGGGACGAAAGACTTATCTGATATCGCAGCCCCCGGCAACTCTGGCTTGCCGCGGATGAATCTTGGTATTCGCGGCCCCCGGCAATACTGGCTTGCCGGGGCCTAGGTGCCGGCGCGCCCTTCTTCTTCTTCCTTGTCGCTGTTATTTCAGTTATGAGAACAACTTAGTCAGTACCATAACAAGTTACTTTCGTAGTATAACTTTGTCCTGGGCAACGCTTGCTATGTTATATCCTTTACTCTGTTACATCCCTTGTATGTTTTTACCCTACGCTTTGAGGAACCTGCGGTAGCGAGCACACTTGCTGAGTCGGAACATCGGCAACTTCTGGCGGTGTTGCCTCGGCAAGAAACCTTATCGGGGCTAGTTGCAGCAAGACTTGTCTTTGTTGAGCGGACTCGAAACAAATCAAAGGCGCAACTTAGCCACTTAGTCGATTCCTCCGCCGCATAGGTTTTCCATACAAGGCACGGACGTTCAAGGAATATAACTTAAAAATTTAAAACTTGATCATGCTCAAACTTTGGCAACTTAGCTTTTCTATCGCCTGTGTTCCGGCAAGGCCATACTTCTTTGAACGACGCCCGGCCCACACCTGCACCCTCTCCCTCTCGAAACTTCTGGCGTTAACTTTGCGGCTATGGTAGTAGCGCAAAGCTTGCTGGTAGCGAGTAGCTCGTACCACAGCCTGAAGACGATCTACCTCGAGGAGTAGCACGTCATCTTGCCGCAACTGCTCTTGCTCTAGCTCATCATAAGCGAGCACTCGAGGCAATCCGTATACGAGGGGAAAGGGGCCTAGAATGTTGAGCCCCCAGACCAAAAATGGCCAGGATAAAGGGATGGTTTGGAGAGCATGAGCTGGTTGATGTATCTGCTTGGAGTGGAACTGGCACGCTTCACACTTGGTTACTTGTGCAGTTGCATCTGGAGGCTGTCGGCGGAAGAAACCTTGCCGGAAAGCTTTGCCGGCAAGTGCTCTTGCGCCAATGTGGTGACCACATATGCCTCCGTGTATCTCTGCCAAGAGCTCCTGTCCTTCTTCCCGGGAGATGCACTTCAATTTCACTCCGTTGAATCTTCTTCTGTATAGTATGTCATCGACAAACTGGTACATACTTGATTGTCAGGCTACTCTCTCTGCTTCTTATTGTTCTCCGGGAAGTTCTCCTGTTTGAAGGAAATGGACTATTTGCTGTGCCCATGTTGGAGCTTGAGGCTCGACAACAAGGACTAAAGGCGCAAATGCTGCAAGGAACCTCCGCTTCTCTGCAGAATCAGGACCCTGCGGGCGTGATGCTCCCGGCAAGCGTGTCTGGACACAGCTTGTCGGGAGCGTCTGCTTCAACGAAACAAACCCTAGGGCTTGCCGGAGCAGACTGCTCCTCAGCACTTTCTGTGTTGATCCTGGGGACCTTCTTGGCGGCGGCTTCAGGGAGCTCTGCTGGAAAGTAGTCGCCAGTAACCAACTTTCTTTTCTTGCTCTGTCCAGTTGATGGTGTGACGGATGGTTGAGTCAGCTTGAGCACAAAAATTCCTGGTTCCACAGGTAACTTGAGTGCGGTGCATTTTGACAGGCCATCTGCAATGTCATTCTGAGCTCTTGGAACATGTTCCATATGCAGGCCGTCAAAATGTTCTTCTAGCTTCCTCACTTCATCAATGTAGGCTTCCATCAACGGACTCTGATAATCTTTGTTAACTTGGCGGACGACAAGCTGTGAGTCACCCCGACAATAAGCTTCTTGATCCCAAGTTACGCGCGATCTGAGTCCGCAAGCAAGCCTTCATACTCTGCGATATTGTTTGTTGCTTGCTCCTTGGGAAAGTGCATCTGGACCACGTACTTGAGGTGCTCTCCGATGGGCGCGACAAGTAATGCGCCCTTACCGGCGCCTTATGGCGAAGGCACCATCAAAGTACATGACCCATTCTTTATTTGCTTCCTTGACGGGGATGCTCTTCTCCGGAATTTCTTCATCAGGTGTTGGCGTCCACTCTGCTATGAATTCTGCCAATGCTCGGCTCTGAATAGTTGAAGTACTTTCAAACTTGAGGCCAAAGCTTGAAAATTCTAGTGCCCACTCGACAATCCTGCCTGTTGCTTCGGGATTCTGCAATATCCTCTTCAACGGAAAGCGAATGAAAACTGTGATCTCATGTGCTTGAAAGTAATGGCGCAGCTTCCTCGAGGCCATGAGAAGGCCGAAAAGCAACTTCTGCACACCAGAGTACCTTGATCTAGCCCGCTGCAGAAGGGAACTGACGAAGTAAACTGGGCGCTAGACCATCTTCTTCTGTTTCTCTTCCGGCAACTGTACAGATCCATCCTTGCCGGGACCAGGGCTTGTCGGGGAAGCCCCCAGCTTGTCGCTGGACTCACTTGCCGCGGCTGTTGGCTCATCATCCACCTCCCTCTCCGCTACTAACGCAGCACTAACCACTTGATTGGTTGCCGCCAGATATAGCAGCAACTTCTCTTGTGGCTTAGGTGCGACAAGTGTTGGAGTAGAGGATAGGTATCTCTTCAGGTCCTACAGCACAGCCTCCGCTTCCGAAGTCCATTTCATTGGACCTGCCTTTTTCAAAATTTTGAAAAATGGCAGGGCGCGCTCAGCAGATTTAGAGATGAACCTACTGAGAGTAGCAACGCAGCCGGCAAGCCTTCGCACATCCTTGACGCGCTTCGGGGCTTCAATCTGCTCGATGGCCTTGATCTTGTCGGGGTTGGCTTCAATTCCCCTCTGGGACACAAAGAACCCGAGAAGCTTGCCGGAAGGAACTCCAAACACGCACTTCTCGGGGTTCAACTTGAGATTGACCTTGCGCAGATTTGCAAAGGTCTCGTCCAAATCTTGCATGAGAGTCTCTTTGTCCTTGCTCTTGACCACTATGTCATCCATGTAAGCTTCTACATTTCTGTGCAGCTGTGGCTCAAAAGCATGACTGACTACTCTTGCAAATGTTGAACCAGCATTCTTTAGTCCGAAGGCATCCGTCTGAAGCGATCGTGCCACATGGAGTAATGAATGCGGTTTCTCTTCATCCTCTTACGCCATGAAGATCGATGATATCCCGAGTATGCATCAAGGAATGAAAGCAGATCACATCCTGCTGTGGAGTCGACAATCTGGTCAATGCGCGGCAAGAAATGGATCCTTGGGACAAGCTTTATTAACATCGGTGAAGTCAATACAAAGCCTCCACTTCCCGTTTGCTGCGCGCGACTACTGGATTGGCTAACCACGTTGGATGGAGTACTCCTCGGACCAAGCCTGCGCTTCCAATTTCTTGATTTCCTCGACAATGAACTCTTGACGCTCTACTGCTTGCTTCCTGACTCTCTGCTTGACGGGCCGCGTGTGAGGGCAGACGGCAAGGTGGTTCTCAATTACTTTCCTGGGAACACCGAACACATCGACATTCGCCCGCAGGAAAGCAACAAGCACGCTTTCCTATTTAGGATCAAGCGTGGCTCTGATGGTGAAGGTACCACCAGTGCCGTCCTCCTTGGCGGCCACTTTCTTGGTCTCTGGTGCTGCTGTCTTTGCCTTCTTGCACTTGCCGGTGGAGCTCGATGGTGCGTCCTCGACGGTAGCGCAGCACTCCGAAGAGGTGCGCTTGCCGGAGTGGGCATCAGAGCTACTCTTGCCGAACTTGGTCTTCTTCTTCTTCCCCGAGCACTCCGAAGAGGTGCGCTTGCCGGAGTGGGCATCGGAGCTACTCTTGCCGGACTTGGTCTTCTTCTTCTTCCCCCCAAGAGCTTCAGCGGCAAGTGGTTTGCGCTCTACTGCGGCTGCTGCTTCCCGGTAGATCTTGTCGGTACAGATAAGTGCATCTTTCTTATCGCCTTGGACAGAACTGACACTTATCGGACCAGGCATCTTGAGCACATTGTAGGCGTAGTGAGAGGCTGCCATGAACTTGGCGAGCGCTGGACGGCCAAGTATCCCATTGTAGGGCAATGGAAATCAACAACGTCAAGCGTGACTCTCTCGTCACGAAGTTCAGCTCGCTGCCAAAGTCACCGGCGATGTGATCTTCCCCTTGACTTGCTCCTTCCGGGTTGATTCCTTGAAAGGTACCAGTCTCTTGAGCTCACCGTCGAGGATCTGGGTTTGTTGAGCACCGCGAAGAGAGATCAGATTTAGGCGGCCCGCCGTCAACCAACATCTTTGTGACCTTGAGGTTGCGGATGGTTGGCGAAACCAACATCGGCAAGCACCCGACCGTAGTGATGCGATCAAGGTGATCCTCAACATCAAAGGCGATGGGCGTCTTTGGACCACTTGAGGGCTTGCGCGATTCGACCGATGGTTCTGCTGCATTTACTTCCCGCACCTTTGCTTGAGTTGGCGGTGCGAGGTGTCTTGAGAAGCCGCCGTCAACGCACAAAACCTCCGTCGCCTTACGAAACTCTTAGTCGTCGATCTCGTCTTCCTCCATGTCATCATCTTCATCTTCGTCTTCGTCCTTGTCGCGGCCACAGGGAGGCCTGTCTCCTTGCCGCTGCTTGGCCTTGCCGCGGTGCCCTCCTCGGGCGAGACGCTTCTTGCCAGATCCTCCGCCACCTCCCTGGGCCTTCTCCTTGTCGCGACGCTCATATTCAGCTTTCTGTAGCTCTGCCATCTGCTCAACCTTCTTGCATGCTTGGAGGTCATGGCCCTTGGTGCGATGGATCTTGCAGTACTGCTTGCCGGAGCCGTCCTGCTTGTCGGCGGCCACCACAGCCTCGCCGGAGCCACCAGCTTTGACCTTGTCGGAACCGCCTCCGTTGCCGGACTGCTCGACAACTGGCACATCCTTAGCCTTTCTCTTTCTGTTATTCCGCCTCCGGTTCTTCCTTGCCGGAGGGGCATCCTCACTGTCAGATCCTTCTGCTCCTGCATTCTCTCCAGGGATTTTCCTCCCCTCCTCAGCCCGTGCGCACTTGTTAGCCAGAGCGTATAGCTCGCTGACATCTCTGATCTTGCACATCGCCATCTCCTCCCTCATCCTGCGTTTACGCACGTTCTGATGGAACGCGCCGATAACCGCGGCAGGGTGGACGTCTAGGATGTTGCGTTGCACCTGGCTGAATCTCTGTATGTACTTGCGCAGGGGTTCTCCTTCCTTCTGGGCAAGCAAATGAAGATCGCTCTCCTGACCATGGGGTTTGTGGCCGCCTGTGAAGGCACCGACAAACTGATGGCACAGGTCCGCCCATGAAGAGATGGAGTTGTCCGGCAAGTGCATGAGCCAAGATCGGCGTTGGTCTTGTGCACCGGTGAAGTAGTTGGCGAGATCTTCTCGTCCGTCCCCGGCAGCCTGCACCGCGATGGTGTAGACGCCGAGAACTCCGACGGATGTATCCTGCCATCGTACTTCTCGAACGCGTCGGCGAAGTTCTTAGTCTTGGCCCTTTGGACTTGCCGCAGCTCACGGGTGAATGCAGGGCAACCTGCCGCGTACGGCAAGTCGCCTGGTTCGCCTGGCGCATGCATATCGATAGTGGGCCCAGCGCACTGGTCAGATTGACACCGCGCTTCTCTTCTGCGCTTGATGCGAGTACGAGTGTCTTCGTGTCGTCGTTCTTGGAGAACGTGGTGTTGATCGCAGCGAGCTCGCAGGTCCGACGACGCGGTGGAGTCGGCGTCGAGGTTGGCCCGGCGAGTTGGCGACCTTGGCCTTCTGTAACGCCCTCGATGCAGCTATATCTCCCACGTGTCGAAGCACGACTTAGAGGCATAACCGCATTGAAAGCAATGTCGCAAGTGAGGTAATCTTCACACAACCCAAGTAATACATAAGGGAAAGAGATACATAGTTGGCTTACAATCGCCACTTCACACGATTACATGAATAAAGCATTACATCATCCAGATACAATCAAGGTCCGACTACGGAACCAAAATAAAGAAGAACCCCAAATCGACAAAGGTCCCGATCGACCCCAAGCTGGGCTCCACTCTTGATCAACTAGAGCGAAGCAACACAAAGGGCAAGATCTTCATCGAGCTCCTCCTTGAGCTTGGTTCGTCACACCTTTCGATAACATAGGCACCTGCAAACTGGTTTTGGAAGTATCCGGTGAGCCACGGGGACTCAGCAATCTCGCACCGCGAGATCAAGACTATTTAAGTTAATAGGTAAGGTAAAGGCATGAGGTGGAGCTGCGACAGCGACTAGCATATATGGTGGATAACAAGCGCAAATGAGGCGAGAAGAGAAGGCAAAGCACGGTCGACAACTAGAAATGATCAAGAGGTGATCCTGAACACCTACTTACGTCAATCATAACCCAGAAACCGTGTTCACTTCCCGGACTCCGCCGAGAAGAGACCATCACGGCTACACACACGGTTGATGCGTTTTAATTCGGATCTGGTGTCAAGTTATCTACAACCAGACATTAACAAATTCCCATCTGCCACATAACCGCGGGCACGGCTCTCGAAAGTTTATACCCTGCAGGTGTGTCCCAACTTAGCCCATGACAAGCTCTCGCGATCAACGAAGGAATAGACCTTCTCCCAGGAAGACCCGATCAGTCTCGGAATCCCGGTACGTCAAGACATTTCGATAATGGTAAAACAATACCAGCAAAGCCGCCCAAATGTGCCGACAAATCCTGATAGGAGCTGCACATATCTCGTTCTCAGGGCACACCGAATTGTCCAAACTTCCGGTAGGCCAGCCCAGAGTTGCCCCTGGTGGCCACCGGCGGCTGACGGTTTGGACCAACACTCACAATGAGCACTGGCCCGGGGGGGTAAATAAAGATGACCCTTGGGCTCCGGAAACCCAAGGGAAAAAAGGGCTAGGTGAGGCAAATGGTAAAACCAAGGTTGGGCCTTGCTGGACAAGTTTTATTCAAAGCGAACTGTCAGGGGGGTCCCATAAATCACCCGACCGCGTAAGGAACGCAAAATCCGGGAACATAACACCGGTATGATGAAAACTAGGGCGGCAAGAGTGGAACAAAACACCAGGCATAAGGCCGAGCCTTCCACCCTTTACCAAATATATAGATGCATTAAAAATATAAGAGATATTGTGATATCCCAACAAGTAAACATGTTCCAACAAGGAACAACATCTCCATCTTCCAACGAGGAACAAACTTCATCTTCACCTGCAACTAACAACGCTATAAGAGGGGCTGAGCAAAGCGGTAACATAGCCAAACAACGGTTTGCTAGGAATGGTGTCAAAGGTTAGAGGTTTGGCATGGCAATTTGGGAGGCTGACAAGCAAATGGTAGGCATCGTAGCATTGGCATAGCAAAAGAGCGAGCATCTAGCAAGCAAAGATAGAAGTGACTTCGAGGGTATGGTCATCTTGCACGAAATCCGCAAGGAAGAAGAAGCGAGTCCATGAAGAAGACAAGCGGGCGTAGATGAGCGGATCCTCACAACTCCGAGCAACGAAACCGGCTAACGAGAGAAGCAACCCGGAAAGAAACAAACAATATGGTAAACACACAAGCATAAACATGTCATGATGCACAAACAAGTATGATGCATGTCCGGTTTAATGAGGCATGGCAAAGTGCAACAATCAATATTACAAGTTAAGTGGAGTTCAATATGCAACGAGTTGCATATTGACAGAACGCCACATCAATTATTTAGTTCTCTCTCGTTAAGGCTAAACACCAATATTAAATGTTGATAAGCATGGCAAGAGGTGAAGCATAAATAAACTAACTATTTAGGCAAGTTTAAATGAGGCCGGAACAACAAACAACAATTCCGGAAAATCCCCATGTTATTTAGCAATTTAAAGCAAGCAACAATTTTAAACATTTTAATTGTTGTTATCATGATCTTGGATGACATATGCAAGTTTTATGCAGTTTTATGAAAGCGTTGACATGAGCATGATAAGGAGCATTTGGTCACCATGGCGGAGCGAAAAGGGTGCCACGGCGGCGAATCGAAAATGATGCCACGGCAACATTCGGTCCCGTAACTCATGGAAATCTTGGTGCAAAAGGAAATGTGACGTGAGCAAGACATGCAAGATGGTGGGGTGATCCCGAAATCCGGGTTCACACGGGACGGCGGCATGGCAAACGAGGAGGAGCTTGCAATGACAATTCGTACACGGTGCACACACTAGCATTCGTTCACGGGCGGTCATCTCGGGGTTATACCTTCGAAGCGTGCGTTTTCGGAGCGGTTCGGGTTCGGTACGATATAGAGGAAGTAGTCGTTTGTCACATCCCTAGCTTCCAGCGCTGCCTAGTGTTTGCAATCTTGTTTGCATCATGTTAATTTTCTGAAAGTTGAACTGAGGAATTTTGGAAGCCTCAAAAAAATTAAATAAAAGAAGGGCAAAAACCCTAAAATCTCATTCATTGTTTCCAAAATGGCCTTATTAAATGTTTGATATTTTGGCAAGGGTTCTGGTCCCAACCAAAAAAATTGAACATTTTTATGGATTTAATTTTGGGAATTTGAATTTAAATCATTAGCTATTTGAATTTAAATTATATTCTTATAATTAGAATATAACTTCAAATACCCACTGAAATATTTTATGAGCTTTTGGAAAAGTCCATCTAGCAAAATAAAAATATTGAGAGGAGTTTTTGGCATTGTTTGAATTGTTCGAATTCAAAACAGTGGCAAAGAAATAAACAAAGAAAACAAAAGCAAAACAAAAATTAAAGCGAAAGAGTTACTGGCGCTCACTGCACTGCCCAGCTCTGTCTTGGCAGCCCATCTGGTCGGCCCAGCCAGCCCGCCTCGATCGTCGCCTACCTCCAAGATGGCGAGGAGGGACACCATGACAGCGCCCGAGCTCGCCACGCAGCTCCTGGCCGCTGCCTCGCTTGGACAGCGGCGGCGCCTCAAGCCCCTCGGCGCCGCCCGACCCTGCCGACACCCCATTCTCCCCCTGCTCTCTCCTCGTCCACCCCGCTTTGGCCGACGCTGCCGCCGCGTTCGTTGCCGCCGTGGCCACCGCCACCCCACGCCTCCTGCGCCCCCACGAAGCTCCGCCTCGGCGCCAGAAACCGCCGCCAAAGCCGCGACCTCGGGAGGCCAGCAAAGCCGCCATCGATGCCTTCTTCAACCTCGGGACCGCCGGCCATCTTCGTCAAATTAAATCGGCTCCGGACCGTCCCGACCTCGCCGGCGTCCCTCGTCATCGCCACGAGCCCTGCTCCTGCTCCCCCTCTCCGTTTTTCCCCTCGTGCGCCGTAGCTATCGCCCCGCTTGCAACCGCACCCGCCGCCGCCACCGCACGTCGCCGCCGTGGCCACAGCCACGTTGGCTCGACTCCGAGCACACCACCGTCCTCACCGCACTCGCAGGAGCCCAGAACCCCACTCCACGCACCTCGCCGTGGCCCCTAGCACCGTGTTCGACCTCGGCCGAACCCCGGCGACCGCCAAGGTCGTCGCCGGCGACGTTCCCGGCCACCCCGAGCCCAACCACTGCCACCAAACGCTGCGGTTTGCCCCCAGCCACCCGTAGATGGTCTCCGCCGACCATTTGGTCGCCGGAGCACGAAATTGCACTTTCGCCGCCGCGTCTGGCCTCGCCGGCGGCTAAACGCCGGCAGGCTTTGACCCGTTGACTACTGACGTGTGGGCCCCTGGCCACTAACTAAGCTAGGATTAGCATTAGTTTAACACTAACTAATTTTAGTTAGTTAACTAATCGTCTTGACATCGGGACCCACAGGTCGAGATGACTGGACCGTCCCGTTGACCGGCTGACGTCACGGCTGACGCAATCTTGACGCAATAAAGTATTATCTGGATTTAATCTTATTACGAAAATTCGAGAAAATTGTCTAAACTTCTAAAATTCATATAAAATCAACCGTAGCTCCAAATCAAACAAATTATATATGAAAAATGATCAGAAAAATCTAATCTATCCATCTGCACTGGTTTCATGCATGTTTAAACAACTTAACCTTGCTGTTTAGTGCAAAACATGTTAAGACACTATTTGAATTCATAATTTGAATTTGGGGTTGAACCTTTGGCTCAATATGACCCAAATCCATCTAGTTGTAGTTGCATTAGCCCAAAACACATTCATATTGCCATGTCATAGCATGCATCATATTGTGCATTGCATTGATCGTGTTTCTTCTCTGTTTGCCGGTACTGTTCCCCCTAGGTAGACGTTGTACCGACGTTGTGATCGTTGACACTGATGAAGACTCAATGCTATCTTCAGAAGTGCCAGGCAAGCAAAACCCCCTTGTTCATTCCGATAAAATCCCACTCTCTCGCTCCTGCTCTCTTTTACTGCATTAGGACAACAACGATTCATCTGTTACTTGCTGCGGTAGCTGAACCCCTTATCCTTTGCATGACTGTCATTCCACGATAAATAGATGAAACCCACTAGCATGAGTAGGAGTTGTTTGAGCCTGTTGTGCCTACTCATACATGCTTGTTTGTCATGCACTGCTCTTGCTTAGAGTTGAGTCGGTCCGATTCATCGAGGATGAATCGGAGGTGTGTGAACATGTCCCACTGTGTGTGAGCTAAGTGTGTGAACACGATTTGGTAAAGGTAGCGGTGAGAGGCCATGTAGGAGTACATGGTGGGTTGTCTCATTGCAGCCGTCCTCGAGGAACTGAGTTACGTGTTTGTGATCCATGATTCAGCTACTACCACGCATTGGGCCCAAACCAATGGACCCTCTCGGCTTCTTAATCGCCCTTGTCCTCTGTCCGGGAGTTGCAAGTAGTTTACGGTGTTTGTAGTATCTTTGGAGGCCGTGCTTGCAGCGCTGACCGTAGGGGTGGGCTGTGATCACGGTAGGCACGTGGCACGGTGTACCGGGCGCCCGTTTGGTGTCTCGGGAACCCTGTTCACATCGTTTGGGGCTGTGAGCGAAACTTCGGCCGGAACTCCTCATAGATGGAACCCAAATAGGCGATAAACCTGGACTAGGGACTTGAGTGTTTAGGTAGGCCGTGGCCGACACCCACGTTGGGCTTCCGCTTGAAGGTTGCAGTACATGTCGTAAACGGCGATAAGTGGTGAGAGCGTGTGTGAAGAAGTACACCCCTGCAGGGTTAACATTATCTATTCGAATAGCCGTGTCCGCGGTAATGGACTTCTGGGTTGCCTATAACAGTTCATAGACAAGTGAAAGTGGATACTCTAAAATACGCAAGATAAGCGTGAGTGCTATGGATGGCGTTCTCGTGGGGAGGCGGAGCGGATCCATAGTGGTGTATTGTTATGGTGGATATGTGGACTCGTGTGCGCCACCTCAAAAGAGTTACTGCGATCGTAGTTTAGGATAGCCACCGAGTCAAAGCTGGCTTGTGCTGTTAAACTCCACCATCCCTTTGTTGATAATGATGCATATGTAGCTAGTTACGATGTAAGTCTTCTTTGGGTACATTTGTACTCACGTTTGCCTATTTTATGTTTTTGCAGAGACTTGAGTCTCGCTAGTAGTTCCGCTTGGACTTGACGTTTAGCTTGATACCTCAGCTACGATCTTGTGCCCTCGGCGAGATCTAGATGATAGTCGGGCTTCTAAGCCTTTTTCATTTGTAGATGTCGTACTCGGACATATTAGCTTCGCTTGTGCTTTGATTTGTATGCTCTGAATGTTGGGTCATGAGACCCTGTTTGTAATATCTCGCTCCTCGGGCCTCTCAATAAAATACTTGAGTCGTAGAGTCATGTTGTGATGCCATGTTGTATTTGCACATATCGAGCATATTGTGTGTATGTTATTGAAATGCTTGGTATGTGTGGGATCGACTATCTAGTTGTTTATCTTTAGTAGCCTCTCTTACGGAAATGTCTCCTAGTGTTTCCACCGAGCCATGGTAGCTTGCTCTTGCTCCGGAACACTTAGGCTGGCGGCATGTGTCCTTCTTCGTTCTGTGGTACATCCCTTGGGAAATGTCACGCGTTGAGTACCGGAGTCTGTTAGCCGCTACAGCCCGGTTCACCGAGTCTGCTAGCCCAGTGCTACAGCCGGAACTTACTCGTGATGACCGACACGTTCGATCTTTGGGTCATGAATGCTGTCCTGTAAGTCTGTGCCACTTTGGGTTTACGACTAGCCATGTCAGCCGGGCTCCTTTTCATATGGATGCTAGCGACACTATCATATCGCGTGCCAAAAGGCATAAGCGGTCCCGGCTAAGGTAAGGCGACACCGTTGGGATACCGTCGTGAGGCCGCAAAGTGATATGATGTGTTACTGAGCTAGATCGATGTGACATTGAGTCGGGTCTGACAGCTTTGGTATCGAGCTTGATTTGCTGTAGGATTACCAAGCCAAACTGGTCGAAGTTGAGTCTAGAAATGCTTTAGTTATATGTAGGGGAATTGATTGTGGGATGGAACGTAAGGCTCTTTTTACTCCTTATACCTCATGGCCTTCTGATCTGAGTCAACCTCTTCTCTTCTACGGGGTTTAAGAACTAGGCCTTCTCATCTATCTACCAGGATGACGTGTTACTAATCCATAGACTTGTAGAATTGTTAGTTTCAAATCTCAGCTCAGATTTACTACTTCCATATGTTCATAACTGTTGATCTCGAAACCTTGATATTGTGCTTCGGAGTGGCTATGCCACCATTTTTGTAGCATGTCTCCAATCTTTTGAGCATTTACAGCCGTTATGCTGTCCGAGTCATCCTAGGTTTCTAAACAATCTGATGCACTTGCAAATCCTTTCCCTCCGGTTTTGATGTTCCTTTGGGCCAGGTTAATCACACTAAATGCTGAGTTGAGGTATTCTATTGCCTCGACATATATGTTGGAATTATTATTATGACCCTAGGTATTTTAGAGGATCATCTAGTAATCTAGCCATGATTTGTATCCCAGTGTGATGACTCTGGCCATCATCCTCGAAAGCATCCCGCGATGCCACTTAGTAGTAGGTATTCTACTCCTGGGTTTTGAACCCGATATTCACCCTACTCAATTCATGTTGATAGTGTTTGCTCGTTCCTTTAGGTTATTAGTAACCTTTGCGATAGTCCTCGAGGTCCGTGGTATTTCCTTCTTCCAAATACTATGAACCGCTTATGGCAGAAGTTTGTTGGATCAAAAGATCACAACAGGATTGCTCTTGATGAGTTCTCCATTTTATATTGCGATTCTGCCAGTTCCACCTTTCTGCATGGGTTATCCGGAAGAAAAGTTGAGCTTCGCTCGACATACTAATCTATGCATCCACAACTCAGAAAATTATATGTTCCTTTGAGTTGTTCTCTTTAGTTGCATTCTGACCCTCGTCTATAAATTGATAGTCAAGAGTATGTGTGCATTCGTTCATCGGTGTCTATTATTCTTGTGGTCCGTCAAGCCGTTCTATTCCAGAATGACTAGGAGAAACAAACTCCAGTACCTCATCCATTTCTAGGATTGGGTCAAAGCAGTTGTATTCCACAGATCAAAATGCCAATCCAGCTTTTGTTCTATTCTACCTTGGAGTATTATTATCTTTATATTAAGAATATCATGAGAATTGCACTGCCTCTTATGATTTCTTGACGCAGTGATACTTCTTGCCATCATTGTTCATTCCTCGGGTTCCGTGTTATTGTAACCGGAATGCTGACAAGTGAGTCATGATGTGTGAAATCAATACTCCTAGCAACTCCGTTGCTTGGTAGTTAATGGACTATATTCTCATTCTTAGCGTGTTGGTTGTTAAATCATCATCCTAGGATTGATCGTGCTACCTAGTCCTTATTTCTGGTGCACTCCTCGATCAATGAGTTAGGATTATTCAATCCCTTGCTTATCTGATCATATCGTCTTGCTCTGGGAAGCAAGATTGTTCTCGAGCTTAGTGACATACCGGTGGTTCGTGATATTCTGAATATCTTCTCGGAAGTATCACCAGGTCGTCACCTGACCGCTATGTTGAGTTAAGTGATCAAGTTGGTTTATTCACGTAAACCACCCTTTCTCCAAGAATCCATGTTGGATACCCCGAGCTAGTTGGTTAAGCTAAACAACAACTTGGAGAGTTGGAAGATAAAAGCTTGTCGACTTGGTTCATGTTAAGGGATATCTTGTGTGTGTGTTGAAGAAAGATGATATCTTCATCAATTGATCCTCGAGGCCAGTTGTTGGAGCTATTGTCTTGCCAAAACTTTGATTTGAGTGTGGGCTATTCTCAAATCAAATCAGAACCAACGATGCTCGTAATGTTGTCTTACTCGTGGATTTTCCTCGAGCATACACCATTATATCTTTTGGGTCTGACCAATACTATCACCTTGTTCACATAATTATGGAATTCCAACTCCATGGGAATCTGGATGAATTGTTGTTGAGCCATCGACAACATCCTTATCTTCTCCATAATCTTGTTGAACATCAAGCTGGTATTGGAAACTTTCTAAAGCATTTGTTCATGCTAGCTCATGAAGCATATGTTCGGATGTAAGAAGTGACTTCCTCTAGTTCATGTGCATTTGATGTAAGTTGCCGCCGTGAATTCGTTAAAGTCAATGTTGCTTCCTTGGAATCATCCCAAGTTAGTCACACATGTGCAAAGTATACTATGGTTTGGTAGATTAATTACCTCCACTCCATATGTATTCCGTAGCACACCAAGCCACTGATTGATTTGTTCAAGGAGAAGAAGTTCCTTCTTAAGAGCAAGACTTATGCAAGGACTTGATATCCTCGATGATGGTTTCCCTCTGAACTTCGCTAGTGTTTTATTATAAGACTACTATGTGGTCATGCTTGTCTTGGACAGCGTGTTCACAGGTTTGTAGCAGAACCAGCTCATGTTTTGGAGCTTGCTATCGTAGTTCATTTCCTGAGAATTACGCAACGTGTTCTCGTCGATTTGTGTTGCAAACTTTCATTTTTCTTTCTAGACTCGATGAGTCTGGATTATTCTGACACCAACCAGATCTGAATCTCAGGCAGATATGATGGTTGGAACGTTTCCCAAGAATTATAATATTGGTCTCTCTGTAACCGGCAAAGTGAATGTCGTGGTCAACACACCCAACCGGAAGACCTGTTATTGTAGAATCTTGGTTGAGAAGTTGGCCACCTCTCCATAAGAACTTCGTAGGAATTATTCCCTACTTGTGTGCCTTATGATTTTTGTGCTCCCGAAGTCCGACCTTTACTTGATGTTCTAGATACCAGACCATATCTATGGATGGGATATGCTAGTACATCAAGGAGAACATTGGAAGCGGAGTGCTAAATGTCTCTCGGTCGATCATCCAGATTTTGGTTTCCTTGGCCTCGCTAAGGTGAAATCTGAGAAGGTGTCATCTTCCTTTGCATCTGCATCGTCCATCGTTGTTCATCATGGTAGTATGTTGTGTTGTCAGCACCCTTGACACGGATGTTGGTAAAACCTTGATGAATATGGAAATGCTCAAGTTCTTGAGAGCACGCACAAGCACTATGTATTATCACCGGCACTAACTGGAATTGTTCCTAGTCCTTTCGGTTATGCTATAACCACTCCAATAGTGGAATCACTCTCTACTGTTGAGCTTCTCCCCATGTTACCAAAATCATTCCTTATGTTGTCTTCAACAAGGTAATCCACATCGTCCAACCTGGCCGAGAGTGTCATTCTTTGGGACTCCTTCAAATGTTTGACTGTGTTTTGCCTTAGGCTGGTATAAAGAGTTTCAATGATCTTTGAATCAAATGTAATTCTTTTTGCCACTTAAGGGGATATTTCTACGAGCCACCTCTCCCAAGGTGCCCGTTATGGGATCATAGTAATTATTTTCCTCGCTACTTTGAAACCTCATCAAATTGTTTCTTCTGTCCCTCCCGACGCATGTTTTGCCTCTCAGCTTCAGAGATGTTCTTACCTCTCACTCCATGAGTTGATCTTGAATACTCGATCTTCGAGGAGATCGTTTTCTGGAGAGTCTCCTTCTGTCATTATCATGTTTGACGAAGACCTCGCAAGCGAAGATGTCAAGATCAATTTGAGTCAACAAATCAACAACCTCGAGAAGGCAGTTGGATCATGAAGTTTGCGATACTTAGAGTCCCCCTTGTCTTCTTACCTCACGTCTTGAATCTCGGGACGAGATTCTTGTTTAGTGGGGGCGAGTTGTCACATCCCTAGCTTCCAGTGCTGCCTAGTGTTTGCAATCTTGTTTGCATCATGTTAATTTTCTGAAAGTTGAACTGAGGAATTTTGGAAGCCTCAAAAAAATTAAATAAAAGAAGGGCAAAAACCCTAAAATCTCATTCATTGTTTCCAAAATGGCCTTATTAAATGTTTGATATTTTGGCAAGGGTTCTGGTCCCAACCAAAAAAATTGAACATTTTTATGGATTTAATTTTGGGAATTTGAATTTAAATCATTAGCTATTTGAATTTGAATTATATTCTTATAATTAGAATATAACTTCAAATACCCCTGAAATATTTTATGAGCTTTTGGAAAAGTCCATCTAGCAAAATAAAAATATTGAGAGGAGTTTTTGGCATTGTTTGAATTGTTCGAATTCAAAAGCAGTGGCAAAAAAATAAACAAAGAAAACAAAATGAAACAAAAATTAAAGCGAAAGAGTTACTCGGCGCTCACCTGCTGGCCCAGCTCTGTCTTGGCAGCCCATCTGGTCGGCCCAGCCAGCCCGCTGCTGCCGTCGTCGCCTACCTCTGCCAATGGCGCGAGGAGGGACACCGCGACAGCGCCCGAGCTCGCCACGCAGCTCCTGCCGCTTTGCCTCGCTTGGACAGCGCGGGCGCCTCTCAAGCCCCCTCGGCGCCGCCCGACCCTGCCGACACCCATTCTCCCCCTGCTCTCTCCCTCGTCCACCCTTTGGCCGACCTTGCCGTCCGCCGTTCGTTACCCGCCCGTGCCACCGCCACCCCACGCCACCTGCGCCCCACGAGCTCCGCCTCGGCGCCAGAAACCGCCGCCAAAGCACGCGACCTCGGGAGGCCAGCAAAGCCGCCATCGATGCCTTCTTCAACCTCGGGACCGCCGGCCATCTTCGTCAAATTCGTCGGCTCCGGACCGTCCCCGACCTCGCCGAGCGTCCCCTCGTCATCGCCGTGAGCCCCTGCTCCTGCTCCCCCTCTCCGTTTTTCCCCTCGTGCGCCGTAGCTATCGCCCCGCTTGCAACCGCACCCGCCGCCGCCACCGCACGTCGCCGCCGTGGCCACAGCCACGCTGGCTCGACTCCGAGCACACCACCGTCCTCACCGCACTCGCAGGAGCCTAGAACCCCACTCCACGCACCTCGCCGTGGCCCCTAGCACCGTGTTCGACCTCGGCCGAACCCCGGCGACCGCCAAGGTCGTCGCCGGCGACGTTCCCGGCCACCCCGAGCCCAACCACTGCCACCAAATGCTGCGGTTTGCCCCCAGCCACCCGTAGATGGTCTCCGCCGACCATTTGGTCGCCGAGCGAATTGCACTTCGCCGCGCGTGCAGCCTCGCCCGGCGACTAAACGGCGAGCTTTGACCCGTTGACTACTGACGTGTGGGCCCCTGGCCACTAACTAAGCTAGGATTAGCATTAGTTTAACACTAACTAATTTTAGTTAGTTAACTAATCGTACTGACACGCGGGACCCACAGGTCAGGATTGACCTAGACCGTCCCCGTTGACCGCTGACGTCACGGCGACGCAATGCTGACGCAATAAAGTATTATCTGGATTTAATCTTATTCTGAAAATTCCAGAAAATTGTCTAAACTTCTAAAATTCATATAAAATCAACCGTAGCTCCAAATCAAACAAATTATATATGAAAAATGATCAGAAAAATCTAATCTATCCATCTGCACTGGTTTCATGCATGTTTAAACAACTTAACCTTGCTGTTTAGTGCAAAACATGTTAAGACACTATTTGAATTCATAATTTGAATTTGGGGTTGAACCTTTGGCTCAATATGACCCAAATCCATCTAGTTGTAGTTGCATTAGCCCAAAACACATTCATATTGCCATGTCATAGCATGCATCATATTGTGCATTGCATTGATCGTGTTTCTTCTCTGTTTGCGTCTTGTTCCCCCTAGGTAGACGTTGTACCGGCGTTGTGATCGTTGACAGCGATGAAGACTCAATGCTATCTTGAAGTGCCGAGCAAGCAAAACCCCTTGTTCATTCGATAAAATCCCACTCTCTCGCTCCTGCTCTCTTTTCTGCATTAGGACAACAACGATTCATCTCATTACTTGCTGCGGTAGCTGAACCCCTTATCCTTTGCATGACTGTCATTCCACAAGAAATAGATGAAACCCACTAGCATGAGTAGGAGTTGTTTGAGCCCTGTTGTGCCTACTCATACATGCTTGTTTGTCATGCACTCTTGCTTAGAGTTGAGTCGGGTCCGATTCATCGAGGATGAATCGGAGGTGTGTGAACATGTCCCACTGTGTGTGTGAGCTAAGTGTGTGAACACGATTTGGTAAAGGTAGCGGTGAGAGGCCATGTAGGAGTACATGGTGGGTTGTCTCATTGCAGCCGTCCTCGAGAACTGAGTTACGTGTTTGTGATCCATGATTCAGCTACTACCACGCATTGGGCCCAAAACCAATGGACCCTCTCGGCTTCTTAATCGCCCTTGTCCTCTGTCCGGGAGTTGCAAGTAGTTTACGGTGTTTGTAGTATCTTTGGAGGCCGTCTTGCGCTGACCGTAAAGGGTGGGCTGTGATCACGGTAGGCACGTGTACACGTGTACCGGGCGCCCGTTTGGTGTCTCGGGAACCCTGTTCACATCGTTTGGGGCTGTGGAGCGAAACTTGGCGGAACTCCTCATAGATGGAACCCAAATAGGCGATAAACCTGGACTAGGGACTTGAGTGTTTAGGTAGGCGTGGCCGACACCCACGTTGGGCTTCCGCTTGAAGGTTGCAGTACATGTCGTGTAAACGGCGTAAGTGGTGAGCGTGTGTGAAGAAGTACACCCTGCAGGGTTAACATTATCTATTGAATAGCCGTGTCATGCGTAATGGACTTCGGGTTGCCTATAACAGTTCATAGACAAGTGAAAGTGGATACTCTAAAATACGCAAGATAAGCGTGAGTGCTATGGATGGCGTTCTCGTAGGGAGACGGAGCGGATCCATAGTGGTGTATTGTTATGGTGGATATGTGGACTCGTGTGCGCCACCTCAAAAGAGTTACCTACAGTCGTAGTTTAGGATAGCCACCGAGTCAAAGCTGGCTTGCTGCTGTTAAACTCCACCATCCCCTTTGTTGATAATGATGCATATGTAGCTAGTTCTGATGTAAGTCTTGCTGGGTACATTTGTACTCACGTTTGCCTATTTTATGTTTTTGCAGAGAGACTTCAGTCTCGCTAGTAGTTCCGCTTGGACTTCGACGTTTAGCTTGATACCTCAGCTACGATCTTGTGCCCTCGGCAGGATCTAGATGATAGTCAGGCTTCTAAGCCTTTTTCATTTGTAGATGTCTGTACTCAGACATATTAGCTTCCGCTTGTGCTTTGATTTGTATGCTCTGAATGTTGGGTCATGAGACCCCTGTTTGTAATATCTCGCTCCTCGGAGCCTACTGAATAAAATACTTGAGTCGTAGAGTCATGTTGTGATGCCATGTTGTATTTGCACATATCGAGCATATTGTGTGTATGTTATTGAAATGCTTGGTATGTGTGGGATCTGACTATCTAGTTGTTTATCTTTAGTAGCCTCTCTTACCGGGAAATGTCTCCTAGTGTTTCCACCGAGCCATGGTAGCTTGCTCTTTGCTCCGAATACTTAGGCTGGCGGCATGTGTCCTTCTTCGTTCTGTATACGTCCCTTCGGGAAATGTCACGCGTGAGTACCGAGTCTGTTAGCCCGCTCTGCCCGGTTCACGAGTCTGCTAGCCAGTGCTACAGCCCGGAACTTACTCGTGATGACCGACACGTTCGATCTTTGGGTCATGAATGCTGTCCTGTAAGTCTGTGCCACTTTGGGTTTACGACTAGCCATGTCAGCCGGGCTCCTTTTCATATGGATGCTAGCGACACTATCATATCTGCGTGCCAAAAGGCATAAGCGGTCCCGGGCTAAGGTAAGGCGACACCCGTTGGGATACCGTGCGTGAGGCCGCAAAGTGATATGATGTGTTACAGGCTAGATCGATGTGACATTGAGTCGGGGTCCTGACATCGTTCTCGCGGCGGTAGTGGAAGTAGTTGTACACGGCGACGGCGGTAGTTGTACACGTTTCGTTTTGTAGATGTCCGGGGTTGTCGGTAGAGGTACTTGGCGGACCATGTAGTCGAACTTGGCGCATCCGAAGGGGTACTTGACGAAATCCACCTCGGATGTAGTCGTACACGTGTAGTCGGACTTGACAAAAATGCACACCGGATGCAGTCGTGGTACTTGACATTATCCGGGACGGTCTTGGTGTATCCGTGCGTAGAGGTACTGGCAGTTTCGTGTAGTCGATCTTGTCGGTCTTGACGAACCAAAACGAAGCAACACCAGGGCCTCGGGTCTTGGCGTCCTTGCCACCAGCAGCAGAGGACAGCCTACGGATCACACGGGTGGAGCTTGGGCGTGGAAGGAGGGTGGCGAGGCAGAGCAGCAACGCGAGATGCAGCGAGGTCATGGGGCGCAGGACTTGGACGCCGGCTGCAGGAAGCTTCGGGCGAGGAAGCAGGAAGCGAGAGGGTGGCGGAGCTCGGGACGCCATGGCAGCAAGGACTCGGGGCCGAGGACGAAGTCGAGCAGAAGGTAGGGAGGTTGCGGGCTCCTCTGGGCGCGGACGAAGACGGCGTCGGGCACGCGGGACTCAGCAGTGGGGCAACGAACGGGCGGCGGGGCTCCAGGGACTTGGCGCGGCGGCCCTCGCGGGAGACGGGGAGGAGGCGAGATGGTGCGCCGGCGGGCATCGCAGGAGGGGCGTTGGGGCGGCGCTCGCTAGGGCGTCGATGGCGAGGAGGGGAAGAAGGCGCGGCGGCGTCCATGGCCTCGGCGAGGAGGTCGGGTGCGGGACTCCTGTGGCGCCGTGGTGCTAACAGCGAGGAGATCGGGCGCTGGCTTGTCGTCGACGAGGGCGACAGGGAGGTCCTGGTGGCGCGGCACCAAGGGCAGCGAGGCAGAGGAACGAGGGAGAGGGGTCGAGCGAGTGGAGATCGGGAACGGGGTAGCGGCGCTGGAGGAGAGATGCATCGAGCGAGGGGGGGAATCGGTTCTGGCGGCGCACGGGAGGGAGGAAGGGATCGAGAGAAAGGGTTCGATCGGGATAGGGTTAGGAGGGGGTCGACGGGGCCTTGGGCCAACTGGGCCTTGGGAGGTGGCGAGAGGAAAAAGGCCAGGAGGCCTGCTAGCTGGATGGCTACTGGGCCTCATCTCTCTCTCTCTCATAAAACTAAATTGACAGAAAACAAAAGAGAGGAAGGTAAAAAGAAAGAGGGGTTAAGGAAAGAATTTGCGCATGGGGGTAATCTCCACGGACTCGCAAAAATGAGTGAGGGAGTCCTGGACTAGGGGGTGTCCGGACAGCCGGACTATCAATATCCGCCGGACTCCCAGACTACGAAGATAGAAGATTGAAGATTCCGGCTCGTGTCCGGAAGGTACTTTCCTTGGCGTGGAAGGCAAGCTTGGCGATACGGATATGTAGATCTCCTACCATTGTAACCGACTCTGTGTAACCCTAGCCTCTCCGGTGTCTATATAAACCGGAGGGCTTTAGTCCGTAGGACAACATTACATCTCAACAATCATACCATAGGCTAGCTTCTAGGGTTTAGCCTCCTTGTTCTCGTGGTAGATCTACTCTTGTACTACCCATATCATCAATATTAATCAAGCGGGGCGTAGGGTTTTACCTCCATCGAGAGGGCCTGAACACAGGTAAAAACATTGTGTCCCTCGTCTCTGTTACCATCCGCCTAGGCGCAGATTCGGGACCCCCTACCGAGATCCGCGGTTTTGACACCGACATTGGTGCTTTCATTGAGAGTTCCTCGTGTCGTCACCGATAGGCTCGATGGCATCTTCAACCATCAACGCTGTCGGGTGAGACTTTTCTCCCGGACAGATCTTCAGATTTGGCGGCTTTGCATGCGGGCAATTCTCTTGGCCATCTGGAGCAGATCGAAGCTACGCCCGCCATCGGTCAGATTTGGAAGCTTGAACTTCACGGCCGATGACGCGGAGACTTGATCTTGACGGACTCGAGCCACAATAGCAGCGCCACCTTTGTGTCGATGGGCATGATCTAGCTCTGCCGCGGATAGTGCTTTGGAGGTCTTTTCGAATCCGCTCCGGCTACTAGCCCGAGCCGATCGCCCATGACAAGGGCGGTGGATGAGCGCGCCACAGGGGCTTCAACATCTACGGCGATGGAGCGAATACCAATCTCGTCCCTGCGAAACTTCGTGATCCCGAGGCGCGGACTCGCGCGGACTCCGAGCCTCCGCGCCCCTGCCAATTAAACGGATTGGGCGCGGTTATGGAATTCACCGCCGCGGACATCTTTCAGCACTCGCCTTTTGGCGATATCCTGAATTCTCTGAAGCATCTCTCGCTATCAGGAGAATCCTGGCCGGACTATGGCCAGGACGGTTGGAGTTCAGGCAACGAAGAAATTCAGAGCCCACCCACCACCCACTTTATAGCCACTCTCGAGGATCTAACCGACATGCTAGACTACGACTCCGATGACATCGACGCTATGGACGACGATGCCGGAGACGAGCAGGACCCAGCGCCCATGGGACACTAGAAGGCCACCTCGTCATACGATGTCTACATGGTGGATACCCCAAAAGAAGGGGATGGCGAAAAAGCAGCGGAGGAAGATTCTTTGAAGAAGCAGCCTAAACGCCGGCGTCAGCGGCGCCGCTCTAAATCTCGCCACAACAAGAATGGAGAATCCGGCCCGGGAGACAATAACACTCCGGAGAGTGCCGAAGACGATCCCCTCCTGCAAGACTCAGCGCAGGAGGACGCAGAAGCAAGCCCTCACGACAGGCGGCGGGCATTAAGGGGTTGAGGACGATAACTATATGCCTCCCTCCGAAGGCGGCGAGCCTCAACGATGATGAATTCATCATACCCGAGGATCCCGTCGAACAAGAGCGCTTCAGGCGCAGGCTCATAGCCACGGCAAATAGCCTAAAGAAAAAGCAGCAACAGCTTCAAGCTGATCAAGATCTGCTAGCCGATCGATGGACCGAGGTCCTCGCGGCCGAAGAGTATAAATTCGAACTCCCCTCCAAAAGTTACCCAAGACGCAAGCTGCTCCCCCGATTAGAGGAGGAAGCATACATACCTTTATCACCAGCGCACGACATGGCTGACCGACCACCCCGTGGTCGTGACAGAGAGGCATTCAAGGCCCCAGCCAAGACCATACCCCGACATCGATCCAGGAGTACGAAGCCAAAAGGGAACGCGCCGGACTTGCGAGACATCTTGGAGGACAAAGCAAGACAATCCAGATCCATCTATGGATCACGTGGGCGCCCTACGACCCACGACGAATACCGTCGCGCCAGACATAACACCGGCCGGGCCGAACACAGCAGACAGCGCTTCCTCGAGCTACGTCGCAATATCGCTCAATACAGGGGCGCCGCACACCCGTTATGCTTCACTGATGAAGTAATGGATCATCAGATCCCCGAAGGGTTCAAACCCGTGAACATCGAATCTTACGATGGTACAACAGACCCCGCGGTGTGGATCGAGGATTATCTTCTCCACATCCATATGGCCTGCGGTGACGATCTCCACGCCATCAAATATCTCCCACTCAAGCTTAAAGGACCAGCTCGGCATTGGCTTAACATCCTGCCCGCAGAGTCGATTGGGTGTTGGGAAGACCTGGAGGCCGCATTCCTTGATAACTTTCAGGGTACATACGTGCGACCACCAGACGCCGGTGACCTAAGCCACATTATTCAGCAGCCAAACGAATCGGCCAGACAATTCTGGACACGGTTCTTGACGAAGAAAAATCAAATCGTCGACTGTCCGGATGCGGAGGCCCTTGCAGCCTTCAAACATAACATCCGGGACGAATGGCTAGCCCGGCACAGGGGCGGGAGAGGCCAAATCCATGGCAGCCCTCACGCCGTTAATGACCCGCTTTTGCGCGGGAGAGGATAGCTGGCTAGCCCGCAGCAACAATCTCCGCAAAAATTCCGGCAGTCCGGACACCAAGGACAATCACGGCAGGTCACGTCGAATCAAAAACAAACGTCGTACTAACGGCGACGACAAAGAGGATACGGCAGTCAATGCGGATTCGAGGCTCAAACCTGGTCAACGGAAGAAGCCATTTAAAAGAACAACTCCGGGCCCGTCCAATCTGGACAGAATACTCGACCGCTCATGCGGATACATGGCACCCCGAAAAGCCAGCTAATCACACCAATAGAGATTGTTGGGTGTTCAGCAGGCCGCAAGTTAATTGCGAACACAATGACAAGGGGCTAAATAGCGGCGACAAGGAAGAGACCCGGCCGCCCGAACAACGGAGGATGAAGGTTTCCCCCACAAGTGCGGACGGTGAATATGATTTACGCAACCCATATACCCAAGAGGGAGAGGAAGCGCGCACTCTACGGGGCGTCTACGCGATGGAGCGATCGCCCAAGTTCAATCCATGGCCCTCTGTCCGATCACTTTCGATCGACGAGACCATCCGACCAGCATACGCCATGGCGGATTCGCGCGTGGTCTTAGACCCAATCGTCGATGGATTTCACCTCACAAGAGTCCCGATGGACGGCGGCAGCAACTGAACCTGCTTTATCGGGACACGGTCGCAAAATGGGCATAGACCCATCTAGGATCAAGCCTACTAAGACAACCTTTAAAGGTGTCATCCCAGAGTGGAAGCCAACTATGCAGGCTCTGTCACCGAAGAAGTGGTCTTGGATCCCGGATAATTTCGAAGCGAAGAGTTAATCTTGATATAGTCCCGTTCAGGCGGCTACCATGCCTGCTTTCGGACAAACGCGTTGCCAAATTCAGCGCTGTGCTGCATTATGCATACCTAAAACTCAAGATGCCAGGCCCTCGAGGAGTCATTACGGTCAATGGGAATACGGGCGCTCCTCGAGCGGAGGAACATACAATGACTCTCGCGGCGTAATCTGAGCAGCCTTCTCACGGCAATTCTCTAGTCCGGCAATTAAAAAACGGGACACATTAAAACGCGCCCGGAGCAACAACAACCATGACCACCTGGCGCGATCAGAGCACGCGTAGCAATGCGGCCCCAACCCCCGCCCGCGCATGATCACTAGAATAACACTCCGCGTACATCATTACGCTTTGGAGATACCATGGGCGCAGGGGAGGGGCTTAATCACGAGGACCAAAGAGTGTGGCTCGACCACACAAGGGGCTCATGCGGTCGCCCCCCTCGGCTATGTTTTTTATCTTTTCTTCTTTTGCATACACAGGACTCCATTAACCAGAAGCCCTGTCCGACGGCGAACTTGCCAAGTTCACGATACAACAGTCAGGGATTAAAGAAGGTTGCGACGAACACTCAGGTGGTCTCCGTTACAAGCATTAAATTTGATTACATAGACCAAGTCTGCAGCTTATCCCTGGAGGGGGACATGTTAATTTAGTCCGAATCCCTTGCTTACCGCACTATTTGTATCAGTCCGCTCTATTAGCAGACCTTCTTTCATAAATAACGCAGCATTTCCTTCTTGCAAGTACATTACTTTTTCATTGCAATTGCGTTATCTTTTACATATGTTCATTATATGACATCTTGCACCCGTATACTTTAGTGCGGCCCGAATACACCGGGGCTTCGTTCCCCATGTTATGGTGTGATTAAGTCCGAACACTTTCACAAGTGCGGCACCCCGAACTTATAGCATTATATGAATCAGCTCCGAATCATGTCTTGGGTCAATAGTTGGGTTTGCCCGGCTCCTATGTTTTGGTACCTTACGTTCCGTTCCGTCGGCTAAGGTAGCACTGGGAGAACCACCGCGATTGCACCCCGGTTGAGCCGGGTTAACGCCTCAGTGGAGAAAGCTAAAACTGACTAGCATGATAGGGCGAGAGACTGGTCGCTGTTCGAGAGGTTCTTTCGGGTCCTTAAAGGCTCATGCCGCTTCGAGCGAAGTTCCGGATGATGTCCGACGAAGGCGTGGATAGCGCCCAGTTGACCTTCGAATACCGGGGCTTCACGAAATTTAAAATTATAGAATTCTATGGCTAAGTGAGAGTGTTCAAGCATTATAAGTCCGGTCGCCTTGTTACGTCGTGTTGGCGCCTCCTAGATGGACCCATTAATGGGAACAAGAGTGCTCAAGTTTATCACCGAACACCCCAAAGACTCGTGGCTTGGGGGCTGAAGCCAACGACTTGCCATCTCTCACATTTACAAACGGCCGCACAGAAGGTAATATTTTAAATTCAACAAAGCGTTGCTCATGACGCATATAAACGAAGTTTTCAGCGCACAGGATAAACACACAGCGAGTTCACTCAAGGATTACATTAAGGGGGAACTCATCCGCAATATCGCGGGCTCCCTTCAGGACAACTTTATAGTATCGCTCCGGCGTACGGTGCTCCTTGCCCGGCGGCGGCGGATCCGTGAGAAGCTTCTCCGCATCCAGCTTGCCCCATTGCACCTTTATGCGGGCAAGGGCCCGACGAGTGCCTTCTATGCAGGCGGATCGCTTGATCACATCCAGCCTGGGGCATGCATCCACTAGCTGCCGCACTAGGCCAAAGTAGCTGCCAGGCATGGCCTTCCCAGGCCACAGCCGGACTGTGAGGCCCTTCATGGCCTCCTCAGCCACCTTGTGGAGTTCGACCAGCTGCTTCACTGGTCGCTGGGGGCACCGGATGGCGGCCTCGGCGTCTTGAGACCGAAGACCTTCTCCGTTGAGCTCCCTCCTCGCCACGATAGAATGCGGCGGCATCGAGGCGCCTCGCCGGCAGATCTGCAAACGCCTCGAGAGCTCGAATTCGGGCAAGTATCCGTAATTTACATTAACATGCTTGTTCTCGCATGAAAACGCCTTACCCGCTATCTTCTTCATGTCCTCTATTTCCATATGGGCCTTATGGGCCTCGGCCTTGGCGGACTCGGCCCTATCGAGAGCCGAGGCAAGCTCGGACTCTCGAGTCTTGGAGTCACGCTCCAAACTCTCATGTTTTTTCATGAGAGCACGGAGCTCTTGCGAACTTCCGCCACTAGCGCCGCTTGCTTTTCTCGCTCAGTCCGTTCGTGGCGCATTATGCTCGCCACGGACACGGCATCCTTCAAGGCTGCCACTTCGTTAGTGGCCCCTGCATTACATATATTATCCTGGTTAATCTTGTTTGCAACCAAAACCCTTTTCTGTAAGGTACCTATTTAAAGGGGTGTTATTCACCTTCTTTTTCCTTGAGCTGCCTCTTGGCGTGGCCGAGCTCTTGCTCCGACCGCTCAAGATCTTTCTTCAGCGCCTCCACCTCCGCCGTTAATGCGGCAGAGGTCAACAGCGCAGCCTGCAAACCCATATCGACATATTTTTAACAACCTGCGTATATCTTGTTAGATCCTTAGTCCGCTTTTCTTTCCGAACACCGGACTAAGCATCGAAACTACCGTCTATGCGGTATTATATTACTTAATTTTAACCTTCTTACCTCAAAGCCCGTTAGAAGGCTGTTGCAAGCTTCGGTCAGCCCGCCCTTGGCGAGCTGGACCTTCTCAATCACCGCACTCATGAGAGTGCGGTGTTCTTCCTCGATGGAGGCGCCTTTGAGCGCCTCCAGTTGGTTATCCGGTGCCTCTGGTTGGACGGAGGCCGCCGGCCTCACGGTCCTGCCCCTCTTTCGAGGGGCTGCTTGCCGGACTCTGGAACCGCTACAGGTTCCGGAGTAGAGTCCGGCACAAAGTCCGGGGGGCTGCCTGACGGCGCCTCCGGAGCCTCCTCCTAGCGCGTCCCCCTGTGGGATTCCGCCTCGTCATCCTCGGCGCGTGGGGTAGAGGCAGTCGGGATGGAATTTACAACCGACGGCGCCAACGACCCGCTCATCGAGTCGGGAAAGTCGTCGGCGGCCGGACTAAAGGAACAATGCGGCATTAGAAGGACACTACGTGACATACAATATACGGCATATGAATGATCCGGATACTTACGATCCTGCCGGACGCCAGGCCCTTGGAGGCCACTCGTCCTCGCCAACGTTGATGTTGGCAAAACTGTCCAGGGGGATAGTTCTCCCCCTCTTGGACCCTTCGGCCGCCCCGATTGGGGAGGCCTTCCTCTTCCTCTCTCCCTCCTCCGGGAGAGACTACTCCTCCTCCTCCTCCTCCTCGTCTTCAGGGGAGGAGTCCTCCTCGTCGTCGTCAGACGCCTGATTGCGGGAACTCTTGCGAGTCCCCGCGGCCACCTTCTTGGCCTTCTTCTCCGGCACCACGTACGGTGCCGGAACCAGCAGCCTTGCTAAATGGGCATCCACTGGTTCTTCTGGCATGGGAGCCGGGCTGATGAGCAGCTCGGCCTTCTCCATCCATTCCTGTCAAAGGAAGAGGCAGATTAAGAACCTCGCTAGAGTCAATCTAATTACTACAAGTGTCCCGTAATGGGGTCGAATCACTTACCCCGTCAGTCGGAGACTGCAAGCTGAATCCGCGGTCTTCGGTCGCGGATGCGGGCGCATCAGCGCTCTTGAACAGCACCCTCCAGGCACCTTTGTACGTTGTATCGAAGAGCCCTCTCAACGTCTGGTGCTGTTCCGGATTAAACTCCCACAGATTAAACGCCCTTTCTTGGCATGGGAGAATCCGCGGAGGAGCATGACTGACCACGCCGACGAGCCGGAGCCCATTGCTCACCAGCTTCTTGATGCAGGCTCAAGTCCCGTCACCTCCACCGGATCACCCCACTGCAAGCCCTTCTCTTTCCAGGAGGTGAGCTGCGTGGGGATTCCAGATCTAAATTCGGGGGCCGCCGCCCATGTAGGCTTGCGCGGCTCGGTGATATAGAACCAACCCGATTGCCACCCCTTGACGGAGTCCACGAAGGTCCCTTCTAGCCAAGGGACGTTGGGCAACTTGCCCAGCATGGCGCCTCCGCATTCCGCTTGCGTCCCCTTCACAACCTTTGGCTTGACATTGAAGGTCTTGAGCCACAGGCCGAAGTTGGGCCGGATGCAGAGAAAAGCCTCGCACACGACGATAAACACCGAGATGTTGAGGACGAAGTTCGACGCCAGATCGTGGAAATCTAGGCCATAGTAAAACATGATCCCCCGGACGAATGGATGGAGCGGAAAGCCCAGTCCACGGAGGAAGTGGGGAAGGAAAACAACCCTCTCATGAGGTCCTGGGGTAGGAACGAGCTGCCCCGCATCGGGCAGCCGATGCGCGATGTCTCCGGAAAGGTATCCGGTGTCGCGCAGCTTGGTGATGTCCTCCTCCTTGGCGGTGGAGGCCATCCATTTGCCTCCCCCTCCGGACATGTTCGGAGAAGGGTCGAGGCGGAATGCGTGAGCTTGGGCGTTGGAGCTTGGGTTCGCAGGGATAGATGAGCAAAGGAGGAAGAAGGCGTAGGTGAGAAGGTAAATCCTTATCCCTTATATAGGCGGACGAAAATATGCGTCCCTCACCGGCCTGGTAAAACTCGCTTATCTCCCAAGCGCCACCATCAATGGCGCGGTTGGGTTACCCACGCACGTATTGATGAGAATCCCGAAATAAGGGGAACACGATCTCTGCTTCGACAAGACGTGCCAAGGAAACCGCTTCGCTAAACGTGCTGAAGTGGTACAGTAATTCAAACAAAGGCTTGGTACCGGTGTGATGACACACCGTATAATACGTCAGCAGATTGGACCAGTGTATATGTTTTATTCTCTCTACGTTTGGAATGTGGAAATTATTTTGCAGAGCCGGACACTATCCTGGTGTTCATTATCTTCTCCGAATTATTCAAGGAGGGGAACCCGCCTTGCAATGCTGAACATTATGCACGCCGGACTTGTCGTCATTGAAGACTGGTTCAGGGGCTACTGAGGGAGTCCTGGACTAGGGGGTGTCCGGACAGCCGGACTATCAATATCCTCCGGACTCCCAGACTACGAAGATAGAAGATTGAAGACTCCGGCTCGTGTCCCAAGGTACTTTCCTTGGCGTGGAAGGCAAGCTTGGCGACACGGATATGTAGATCTCCTACCATTGTAACCGACTCAGTAACCCTAGCCTCTCCAAAGGTCTATATAAACCGGAGGGCTTTAGTCCGTGAGGACAACATTACATCTCAACAATCATACCATAGGCTAGCTTCTAGGGTTTAGCCTCCTTGATCTCATGGTAGATCTACTCTTGTACTACCCATATCATCAATATTAATCAAGCGGACATAGGGTTTTACCTCCATCGAGAGGGCCTCGAACTCAGGTAAAAACATTGTGTCCCTCGTCTCCTGTTACCATCCGCCTAGACGCACAGTTCGGGACCCCTACCCGAGATCCGCCGGTTTTGACACCGACAATGAGCTTGACCCAAGAAAAATGGAGTGGGCAAGATTGCAAGAATTAAATTCAAAGTCATTTGAATTTAATTTAAAAGGTTTGAACAAGGACTAGGATTTAGAAGAGTCCAAAAATGTTGAGAATTTAGGAGGAGCCTCGATAAATGGGAAAAGAAATGTTGACAAAGTTTGGGGACCAAACTTGAAGTAGAAAGGGAGTGGGGATTTTGCAAGTGTGTTACGGTTAATTCCAAGCTAATGGAATATTTAATATAGCTCCCTAATAATATTGAGAGGCTTTAATATGTTATAAAGAGAAATCACAAGTGAATTCCCTCGATTTAAATGGCTCGAAAAAATCCATATGATTTATTTAGTTGAGATGCAAAAGATTTATGAGATGATGGCATGATGACATGATGCAATGCACATGATGCAAAGATGAATGCATCAAACAAATAAATCACACGACGATTCTCGGAATAGCTGGAAGTCTTCTGAAGCGTCGGTCTCGGGGCGTTACAACACTCCACCACTACAAGAGGAACTCGTTCCGAGATCTAGAATGGCACCGGAGAGAAACGGAAGAGGAAGGGAAGAGGGTAAACTAAGTTGCTTCTTTGACGAACGAGTGAAACCACGAACCTTGAGAGGTTGAGCAATTTAAAAGAAAGAGTATGACAGAGATGAACGAGATTGCAAACAATCCGTTAGAAAAGAGGAACAAGGAGTATTACGAGAATTTGAAGGTCGCAAAGACATGAATCAAGAGTTTCACGATCGAAAAGAATATGACCACCTCGGTATAATGAGATAGCCAAGGAACAAGAATGACAGAATTTGGACAGCACTCCGGTAGAAAAGAGAAGAAAACTTGATAAGATGAAAAGAACTTGAAGAGATGACATAACACTTCGGTTAAATGGATAAGCACGAAAAGAACACGATCCTCACAATCGAGATGATGAGTGAAAAGAGCAACATCACAATGTCTCCGGAAGAAAGAATAGAAGATAGATCATTGGAATAAAGGTACGGAGAAGAAAATGACAATTTCTACCACAATTGAATTTGAAAGAGCCTCCTTAAAAAGAAGGATTGAACGGAGTTGTTAGAAAACCAACAACGAAAAGAATAAGCTTGTAGTGGACTTATTGGAACATCTCAACATTATGAGGTCGCCTTCTGAAACTCTTGGTCGTCAGTCTTCTGAAACTCTTGGTCGTCAGTCTCGTCTTCCTCCATGTCATCATCTTCATCTTCGTCTGCGTCCTTGTCGTGGCCACGGGGAGGCCTGTCTCCTTGCCGCTGCTTGGCCTTGCCACGGTGCCCTCCCCGGGCGAGACGCTTCTTGCCGGATCCTCCGCCACCTCCCTGGGCCTTCTCCTTGTCGCGACGCTCATATTCAGCTTTCTGTAGCTCTGCCATCTGCTCAACCTTCTTGCATGCTTGGAGGTCATGGCCCTTGGTGTGATGGATCTTGCAGTACTGCTTGTCGGAGCCGTCCTGCTTGTCGGCGGCCACCACAGCCTCGCCGGAGCCACCAGCTTTGACCTTGTCGGAACCGCCTCCGTTGCCGGACTGCTCGACAACTGGCACATCCTTAGCCTTTCTCTTTCTGTTATTCCGCCTCCGGTTCTTCCTTGCCGGAGGGGCATCCTCACTGTCAGATCCTTCTACTCCTGCATTCTCACCAGGGATTTTCCTCCCCTCCTCAGCCCGTGCGCACTTGTCGGCCAGAGCGTATAGCTCGCTGACATCTCTGATCTTGCACATCGCCATCTCCTCCCTCATCCTGCGTTTACGCACGTTCTGATGGAACGCGCTGATAACCGCGGCAGGGTGGACGTCTGGGATGTTGCGTTGCACCTGGCTGAATCTCTGTATGTACTTGCGCAGGGGTTCTCCTTCCTTCTGGGAAAGCAAATGAAGATCGCTCTCCTAACCATGGGGTTTGTGGCCGCCTGTGAAGGCGCCGACAAACTGATGGCACAGGTCCGCCCATGAAGAGATGGAGTTGTCCGGCAAGTGCATGAGCCAAGATCTGACGTTGGGCTTGTGCACCAGCGGGAAGTAGTTGGCGAGGATCTTCTCGTCGCGTCCCCGGCAGCCTGCACCGCGATGGTGTAGACGCTGAGGAACTCCGACGAATGTATCCTGCCATCATACTTCTCGCACGCGTCGGCTTGAAGTTCTTGGTATCGGGCCATCGACTTGCCGCAGCTCACGGGTGAACGCAGGCAACCTGCCGCAGACGCAAGTCGCCTGGTTTGCCTGGCGCATGCATATCGATAGTGGGCCCAGCGCGCTGGTCAGATTGACACCGCACTTCTCTTCTGCGCTCGATGCGAGTACGAGCGTCTTCGTGTCGTCGTTCTTGGAGAACGTGGCGTTGATCGCAGCGAGCTCGCGGGTCCGAAGACGCGGTGGAGTTGGCGTCGAGGTTGGCCCGGTGAGTCGGCGACCTTGGCCTTCTGTAACGCCCTCGATGCGGCTATATCTCCCACGTGTCGAAGCACGACTTAGAGGCATAACCGCATTGAAAGCAATGTCGCAAGTGAGGTAATCTTCACACAACCCAAGTAATACATAAGGGAAAGAGATACATAGTTGGCTTACAATCGCCACTTCACACAATTACATGAATAAAGCATTACATCATCCAGATACAATCAAGGTCCGACTACGGAACCAAAATAAAAGAAGAACCCCAAATGCGACAAAGGTCCCGATCGACCCCAACCGGCTCCACTATTGATCAACTAGAACGAAGCAACACAAAGGGCAAGATCTTCATCGAGCTCCTCCTTGAGCTTGGTTGCGCCACCGCCTGATAACATAGGCACCGCAAACTGGTTTTGGAAGTATCTGGTGAGCCACGGGGACTCAGCAATCTCGCACCCGCGAGATCAAGACTATTTAAGCTAATAGGTAAGGTAAAGGCATGAGGTGGAGCTGCAGCAAGCGACTAGCATATATGGTGGATAACAAACGCAAATGAGAGCGAGAAGAGAAGGCAAAGCACGGTCGACAACTAGAAATGATCAAGAGGTGATCCTGAACACCTACTTACGTCAATCATAACCCAGAAACCGTGTTCACTTCCCGGACTCCGCCGAGAAGAGACCATCACGGCTACACACACGGTTGATGCGTTTTAATTCGGATCTGGTGTCAAGTTATCTACAACCAGACATTAACAAATTCCCATCTACCACATAACCGCGGGCACGGCTCTCGAAAGTTTATACCTGCAGGGTGTCCCAACTTAGCCCATGACAAGCTCTCGCGATCAACGAAGGAATAGACCTTCTCCGGAAGACCCGATCAGTCTCGAATCCCATGACGTCAAGACATTTCGACAATGGTAAAACAAGACCAGCAAAGCCACCCGAATGTGCCGACAAATCCTGATAGGAGCTGCACATATCTCGCTCTCGGGCACACCGGATTGTCCAAACTTCCGGTAGGCCAGCCCAGAGTTGCCCCGGTACCACCGGCGGCCGACGGTTTGGACTAACACTCACAACGAGCATCGCCCGGGGGTAAATAAAGATGACCCTTGGGCTCCGAAACCCAAGGAAAAAGGGCTAGGTGAGGCAAATGGTAAAACCAAGGTTGGGCCTTCTTTGGACAAGTTTTATTCAAAGCGAACTGTCGGGGGGTCCTATAAATCACCCGACCGCGTAAAGGAACGCAAAATCCGGGGACATAACACCGGTATGACGGAAACTAGGGCGGCAAGAGTGGAACAAAACACCAGGCATAAGGCAGAGCCTTCCACCCTTTACCAAATATATAGATGCATTAAAAATATAAGAGATATTGTGATATCCCAACAAGTAAACATGTTCCAACAAGGAACAACATCTCCATGTTCCAACGAGGAACAAACTTCATCTTCACCTGCAACTAACAACGCTATAAGAGGGGCTGAGCAAAGCGGTAACATAGCCAAACAACGGTTTGCTAGGAATGGTGTCAAAGGTTAGAGGTTTGGCATGGCAATTTGGGAGGCTGACAAGCAAATGGTAGGCATCATAGCATTGGCATAGCAAAAGAGCGAGCATCTAGCAAGCAAAGATAGAAGTGATTTCGAGGGTATGGTCATCTTGCCTGAAATCCCGCAAGGAAGAAGAACGAGTCCATGAAGAAGACAAATGGACGTAGATGAACGGATCCTCACAACTCCGGAACGAAACCGAAGCTAACGAGAGAAGCAACCCGGAAAGAAACAAACAATATGGTAAACACACAAGCATAAACATGTCATGATGCACAAACAAGTATGATGCATGTCCGGTTTAATGAGGCATGGCAAAGTGCAACAATCAATATTACAAGTTAAGTGGAGCTCAGTATGCAACGAGTTGCATATTGACGGAACGCCACATCAATTATTAAGTTCTCTCTCGTTAAGGCTAACCACCAATATTAAATGTTGATAAGCATGGCAAGAGGTGAAGCATAAATAAACTAACTATTTAGGCAAGTTTAAATGAGGCCGGAACAACGAACAACAATTCCGGAAAATCCCCATGTTATTTAGCAATTTAAAGCAAGCAACAATTTTAAACATTTTAATTGTTGTTATCATGATGCGGATGACATATGCAAGTTTTATGCAGTTTTATGAAAACGTTGACATGAGCATGATAAGGAGCATTTGGTCACCATGGCGGAACGAAAAGGGTGCCACGGCGGCGAATCCAAAAATGATGCCACGGCAACATTCCGGTCCCGGTAACTCATGGAGGTACCGGTGCAAAAGGAAATGTGACGTGAGCAAGACATGCAAGATGGTGGGGTGATCCCAAAATCCGGGTTCCCACGGGACGGCGGCATGGCAAACGAGGAGGAGCTTGCAATGACAATTCGGACACGGTGCACACACTAGCATTCGTTCACGGGCGGTCATCTCGGGGTTATACCTTTGAAGCGTGCGTTTTCGGAGCGGTTCGGGTTCGGTACGATGTAGAGGAAGTAGTCGTTCTCGCGGCGGTAGTGGAAGTAGTTGTACACGGCGACGGCGGTAGTTGTACACATTTCGTTTTGTAGATGTCCGGGGTCGTCGGTAGAGGTACTTGGCGGACCATGTAGTCGAACTTGGCGCATCCAAAGGGGTACTTGAAGAAATCCACCTCGGATGTAGTCGTACACGTGTCGTCGGACTTGACAAAATGCACACCGGATGCAGTCGTGGTACTTGACATTATCCGGGACGGTCTAGGTGTATCCGTGCGTAGAGGTACTGGCAGTTTCGTGTAGTCGATCTTGTCGGTCTTGACGAACGAAAACGAAGCAACACCAGGGCCTCGGGTCTTGGCGTCCTTGCCACCAGCAGCGGAGGACAGCCTACGGATCACACGGGTGGAGCTTGGGCGTGGAAGGAGGGTGGCGAGGCAGAGCAGCAATGCGAGATGCAGCAAGGTCATGGGGCGCAGGACTTGGACGCCGGCTGCAGGGAAGCTCGGGGCAGGGGAAGCAGGAGCAGAGGGGTGGCGGAGCTCGGGACGCCATGGCAGCAAGGACTCGGGGCCGAGGACGAAGTCGAGCAGAAGGCAGGGAGGTTGCGGGCTACTCTGGGCGCAGACGAAGACGGCGTCGGGCACGCGGGACGCAGCAGTGGGGCGATGAACGGGCGGCGGGGCTCCAGGGACTTGGCGCGGCGGCCCTCGCGGGAGACGGGGAGGAGGCGAGATGGCGCACCGGCGGGCATCGCAGGAGGGGCGTTGGGGCGGCACTCGCCAGGGCGGCGATGGCGAGGAGGGGAAGAAGGCGCGGCGTCGTCCATGGCCTCGGCGAGGAGGTCGGGTGCGGGACTCCTGTGGCGCCGTGGCGCTAACAGCGAGGAGATCGGGCGCTGGCTGGTCGTCGACGAGGGCGACAGGGAGGTCCTGGTGGCGCGGCACCAAGGGCGGCGAGGCAGAGGAACGAGGGAGAGGGGTCGAGCGAGTGGAGATCGGGAATGGGGTAGCGGCGCTGGAGGAGAGATGCGTCGAGCGAGGGGGGGAATCGGTTCTGGCGGCGCACGGGAGGGAGGAAGGGATCGAGAGAAAGGGTTCGATCGGGCTAGGGTTAGGAGGGGGTCGACGGGGCCTTGGGCCAACTGGGCCTTGGGAGGTGGCGAGAGGAAAAAGGCCGGGAGGCCTGCTAGCTGGATGGCTACTGGGCCTCATCTCTCTCTCTCTCTCTCTCTCTCATAAAACTAAATTGAGAGAAAACAAAAGAGAGGAAGGTAAAAAGAAAGAGGGGTTAAGGAAAGAATTTGCGCATGGGGGTAATCTCCACGGACTCGAAAAAATGAGCTTGACCCAAGAAAAATGGAGTGGGCAAGATTGCAAGAATTAAATTCGAAGTCATTTGAATTTAATTTAAAAGGTTTGAACAAGGACTAGGATTTAGAAGAGTCCAAAAATGTTGAGAATTTAGGAGGAGCCTCGATAAATGGGAAAAGAAATGTTGACAAAGTTTGGGGACCAAACTTGAAGTAGAAAGGGAGTGGGGATTTTGCAAGTGTGTTACGGTTAATTCCAAGCTAATGGAATATTTAATATAGCTCCCTAATAATATTGAGAGGCTTTAATATGTTATAAAGAGAAATCACAAGTGAATTCCCTCGATTTAAATGGATCGAAAAAATCCATACGATTTATTTAGTTGAGATGCAAAAGATTTATGAGATGATGGCATGATGACATGATGCAATGCACATGATGCAAAGATGAATGCATCAAACAAATAAATCACACGACGAATCTCGGAATAGCTGGAAGTCTTCTGAAGCGTCGGTCTCGGGGCGTTACACCTTCGGGGCAGGGAGTGCATGGTGGTGGCACCCCCAGCGGTCTTGTCGCCACCGGCTTCCGCCTGAGCGTCTTGCCGCGGCTTCGATGTGCTCGTTTGCCGGGGCTTGTCGGCGTTGGCGAAGCCAATCAGGCTATAAATGGCGGCCCTCCAGTCGTCGATCTTGTCCGGCGCTGGAGGGTAATCTAGGAGCAGCTGGGCTCGGGCCAGCGCTTCCTCTGGAGTCTTGGGTGGCGGTGGTGAGCGGCGCGAGGTGCGGGACATGCTCAAACTCCTAACAGTGTTAGAAGGAGCAACGCCTCGTCCAGGCGACCGCACCGCGCTCGTGCCAGCGTGTGGACGTGTATGTTGGCCTTGAGCGTCCCGCGACCCACCAGCTTGGCCTTCTTCCAACGTGAGTACGGTGCTAGGGGCACCGTGGCGTTGTCGATCCTGCACCTCCTGGGAGGGGTGCGGTGGATGTGCAGACGCTGAACCTTGCGGGGCCTTGTCCTTGGACCTGGTGACGACGTGAGTCCCGCCGCCGGCGTCCACCCCACCGCCCGTTTGCTCTGGGGGCGGTAGGACAGTCGCGGACAGAGCGGCCACCTCTGAAGTCTTCTTCTTCGGTGGCATGTCGATGAAGATGCTGATGTAGCGCGCGCGGAGACCGGATCAGGTTCGCACAACCTCGACGCTCCCCTACCTGGCGCGCCAAAGATGTCGTGCGCTGGGAGCATGAGCACCTATGGGGCAGGGGGCCCCTTCTGGTCCGGCAAGGGAGCGGAGGGTCGCACGAAGAGCAGATCGAGGTCGAGCACGCGGGGGATTTTACCGAGCTTCGGAGCTCTCCGGAGAGATAAAACTCCTACTGCTGCTTTGTGTTTTGTATTTGTTCATGCTCGAGAGCGTGAGTATGATGTGGTGTCGAATGAGTCGAACCGAACGGAACCCGACCGAACCGAACCCCTTCTACGTGTGCATGGGCCTCCCTTTTATAGCCTAAAGGGGTCACCGACAGGTGGCAGCGTAGAAAGAGGGGTGAAAAGGTAAAAACGCGGGTTGGTACAACCACTATCTACAGTGCCCCTACCTAACTCTGACGGCAGGGGACAAGGGCATTTAATGCCCGTCCGGTCGCTCCAATAGTGCAGGAAGCGACCGTTAGGGGCGCCACCGATCGCCACGATGGCCTCCTAGTCACCTTCACTTGCCACCTCACACCGCTAGGCTGCACAGCCACCCGCCACGTGCACCAGGAGTGATCCTGCGGCGACACGTCGTCGGGTGAGCTGGAGCGCAGAGTGGTGGCTTCGCCGCGGCAAGTGCCTTGCCGCGGTCTCTGTCTTGTTGCACCCGCAAGCTTGCCGCTCGTCGGGTCTTGCCAGCACGCGCGGTGCGTCGCGGCAAGTCTTCTGAAGTGCCTTGGGTGGCCTTCCTGGCAAGCTCCTCTTGCCGGGGTCTTTGTCCTTCCCGGCAAGCTCCTCTTGCCGGGGTCTTGTCGTTCCCGGCAAGCTCCTTTTGCCGGGGCCTTGTCTTCTTAGTTAACACTTTGTTCTTGAATGGCAGTAAAACAAGAATGACGGAGGGTCTTGGCGGACGTCCGGCAAGCCTTGCCGTGGGACGCTGCGACTGCCCGTGCACAAGTTCGGGGTACTAAGGTACCCCTACTTTAGTACACCCACAAACACAAAACTCAACAGGAAATCTCATAAGCTCCGTTAGTGCAAGAAAGAAAAACCACCACATAAGGTACTCTAATGAAATCATTCATTATTTATATTGGTGTTAAACCTACTGTATTCCAACTTCTCTATGGTTCATACCCCCCGATACTAGCCATAGATGCATCAAAATAAGCAAACAACACACGAAAAACAGAATCTGTCACAAACACAACAGTCTATAGCAATCTGTAACTCTCGAATACTTCTAGAACTCTAAAACTCCTACCAAAATAGGAAGTCCTGGGAAATTTGTCTATTGATATACAGAAAAAAGAATCAACGCAAAATCACGTTTCTACGAATTAGTAAAATTATGTTCGTGCATGTAAAGTTTCTGTTTTTCAGCAGAATCAAATTAACTATCACCGTAGGTTATCCTATAGGTTCTACTTGGCACAAACACTAATTAAAACATAAAAACACATCTAAACAGAAGCTAGATGAAATATTCATTACTAAACAGAAACAAAAAGCAAAGAACTAAAATATAATTGGGTTGCCTCCCAACAAGCGCTATCGTTTAACGCCCCTAGCTAGGCATAAAAGCGATGAAAGATCTAAGTAGTGCCATCTTTGGCATTCAATTCATAAGTAGCTCGCATGATAGATTCTTAAGGTAATTTAACTTTCTTTCGAGGGAAGTGTTCCATGCCTTTCCTTAATGGAAATTAAAATCTAATATTCCCTTCCTTCATATCAATAATTCCACCAATCGTTCTAAGGAAAGGTCTACCAAGCATAATAGGACATGAAAGATTGCAATCTATATCAAGAACGATAAAATCTACGGGCAGATAATTCCTATTTGCAACAATATGAACATCATTGATCATTCCCATAGGTTTCTTAATGGTGGAATCCGCAAGGTGCAAGTTTAAAGAGCAATCATCAAAATCATGGAAACCTAGCACATCACATAAAGTTTTCGGAATCATGGAAACACCAGCACCCAAATCACACAAAGCATAGCACTCATGATCTTTAATTTTAATCTTTATAGTAGGTTCCCACTCATCATAAAGTTTTCTAGGTATAGAAACTTCCAAATTAAGTTTTTCCTCATAAGGTTTCATCAAGGCATCAACAATATGTTTTGTAAAAGCTTTATTTTGACTATAAGAATGAGGAGAATTCAACAAGGATTGCAACAAGGAAATACAATCTATTAAAGAACAATTATCATAATTAAATTCCTTGAAATCCATAATAGTGGGTTCAATGCTATTTAAAGTTTTGACCTCTCCAATCCCACTTTTACCAAATTTAACATCAAGATCTAAAAACTCCAAATCATTGGGATGCCTTTTAACTAAAGTTAACTCATCTCCAGTCCCATCATTATTAAGATTCATATTGCAAAACAAAGATCTAATAGGGGACACATCAATAACTATTAGATCTTCATCATTGTTATCATGGAAACTAGAACAACATGCTTTTACAAAGCAATCTTTCTTTGCACGCAACCTAGCGGTTCTTTCTTTGCACTCATCAATGCAAATTCTCATGGCTTTGAGAGACTCATTGATATCATGCTTAGGTGGAATAGATCTAAGTTTCAAAGAATCAACATCAAGAGAAAGTCTATCAATGTTCCTAGCCAAATCATCAACTTTAAGCAATTTTTCTTCAAGCAAAGCATTAATATTCTTTTGAGAGATCATAAATTCTTTAACACTATTCTCAAAATCCGAGGGCATCTTATTAAAATTTCCATCAGAATTATTGTAGGAATTTCCATAATTATTAGAGGAATTACTAGGGAACGACCTAGGATTAAAGTTTTCTCTATACGCGTTGTTACCAAAATTATTCCTACCAACAAAATTCACATCCATAGATTCATTATTATTCTCAATCAAGGTAGACAAAGGCATATTATGTGGAGCATCCCACGTTCATCCCCATGTACACTCTGACTACTCTCCAAACCGCAAGAGGACATATGACAAGACCTCGAATATACACCATTGGACACAAGGTGAGCTCGCTCCTCTCTGAACCTTCACTTTCCACATGTGAGACATGCCTACTACCTCAAACGTGTGTGCTATGCATGTCCAGGAACCAAGAGAAGGCCATGGAACAGCTACAAGCATTAGACAAGACGGCGAGGACACCAAGCGTGAGGAACAAGAGGAAGAGCTGCTGGGAAGCTACAACGCTCGTACGTCCGATAGCCACCGGACGACCGGCGATCTCCGTACGTCCGACGCCTGGAGTCTCCACCAGCCACATCGACCACAACCGAGGCAACCTACAGCGCCCGGACGACCGCCAGACACCGGACATCCGACACTCACCAGCGCCCGGACGACCGACGCCGACCGGACGTCCGACCCCTCCTGTCCAGAGCCAAAACACTGGACGTCCGACATGCATCGTACAACCGGACCCTCGCGAGCCACCGGACGTCCGGTACCTGTCGGATGTCCGACGCCTGTGCGTCCGCCCGTGTGTTGGGCCGACGCCACTTACCCTTTCATTCACCTAGACTATATATACTCCTCCACCTCCTCCCAGTTAAGGTTAGCGATGGTTTAGCTCATATTTTGTGTGAGAGTCTTGCTCATCCACTTGGTTACTTCTTCTCAGAGCTCACGACCTCTTCGGAGAAGATCCCCCAAGCGGATTCTAGACCCCTTCTAGGGAAGACAATCAAGACCTCCTCATGGAGAAGAACGGCTACCTTTGTATCTTTCCTTTGTTAATTTTGAATCTTGTGCTACCTTATGTGTTCGGTGATCTGGCCCTTGTGTGATCAATTACTTGTCGGTTGAGTTTCTTTCGTTCCTCCCCTTGTTTTTCTTCGTGTGTTCTTCCGCTCGTTCGTCGTGTTTCCCGTAGGATCCACTCCAAACATGAAAGATCGTCCACATAGGGATCCGCCCTACATCATCTTGGTATCATGAGCCAGGTTGATCACGTTTTTTGGAGCCCCTACCCCTCTTTTTCTAGCTTGATTTTGTTGATTTCATCCTAAATCTGAATATCCCCACCAAAAATAGCCCCCCAAATTTTTTGTGATTTGTTGGTTTGATGATGTTTTGTTGATTTTGATCCATGGATTTGCTTGGTTTCGAGTGGACCTAGCATTTCCCCAAGTTTCACCATCTTCCATCCACGAAATCTCATCAATTTTGACCCCGAAAACCCCAATTTCCGCCCAAAATCGCGTTCGGATCTGAAATTTTCCGTTGACCCCGACCCACCGGACGACCGGCGATTTACGGACGTCCGGACCCCCACGAAGCCCCAGACGTTTGACCTTTCCCGGACGACCGCAACCCCTAACCCGAGCCGAATTTACGGATTTCCAACCTTCCCGGACGTCCGACGACCGAACATCCGACCTTTCCCGACGTCCGTAACCTGTAGTTTCAGACTTTGGCTGACTTTTGTTTTGTCCATAACTAATTCATCCGAACTCCGATTTTGACGTTCTTTAGATCGTTTTGAAGCTCTTGACATCCCCCTTCCCACAAAAATACCACCAACATCATTTCACTCCATCAAATTTTGTGAATTTTGGCATCTTTGCCTAGGGCTTCCACCACATCATCCGTTACACCACCACCGACTTCCGCCACCTAACCCATTTTGTTCCCCATAGCATTAGTGGTTTCTTGAGTAGTGATTCGAGCCACCTAAGGTGTTTCGGCTACTTAGGGACAATTTCTTCTTCATCAACCACCACCACCACTTCCGCATAGACGTGCCCACCATACATTTCCACCCCAACTTAACCCAATTTTGTTTGAGTTGTGGCTTGTGTCTCCTAAGGTGTTTCGGCTACTTAGGGACGGCAACTTCAACATTGACTCGCATAACCCATCATCCCACTTCCGCGTTACCTAGTGCAAAACCACCATCACTTTCCGCTACCATCATTTGACACTTGTCATTTGAGATTTTGAGTTCGCGGTTTTTCCGTTTCCTAAGGTGTTTCGCCTATTTAGGGACGAGTCTCCGTCATCTTGGTATCTACATCAAGAACACCGCCACTCATCATCGCAAAGGACGGTAACCTCGATGACACCATTATATATTCCCCTTGCCATTGCATTGTTAACCCCTAGCCCATTTTGCGTTACTTGCCTATCGAGACTAGGCATTTGAGTATTGCCGGCAACGTTACTTATGCACATTAGTGATCATACTTCCCATTGCATACATACTATACCATTGTGGTGCATATATTGGTATCATATCTTGTGTCACAAGTTTGTTCCCGCATATACACAATTGCTATCTTGGTTTGTGCATTGTGCAAAAGTGGCCATAGAAGAAAAAAAAGAGAATAAAGCTTTTAAGCAAAGAAAAAGAGAGAGAAAAGAGCTTGTAAGCAAGTGCCATAGCATAATACCACATTGCATATAAGATTGTCATATCCGATCATCTTGGATCATCTTGAGAGAAACACCGGGAACCATACATATATAGCATACTTGGGATAGAAAGTTTATCCATTTTGCATCTTATAGGTTGTGCACAAGTGTCGTATCCGCCTATTGAGCAATCGTGCTAGCGTCTCTCTTGAGTTGTGCAACACGAGCGTTTTCCATGGATTCCACATTTTGTGCTCATTTCTTGGTTGCACGACCCCATTTATCTATCCGTGTGTGTGTTTCCGTGTGCCATTCTTTGCTATTGGTCCATTTGTTTCACTTGTGAATTTGTGAATCTCTTTCAACATTATTGACTCTTGATAACATTTTGCATCAAATTTTTGTGCCACTATCCTCACCGAGCTCCACCATAAGCTTTTACTTGTGTAGGTGTGAGAACCGACAAGGATTGGTACCAATAGTGCTATTTCATTGTCCGCATTTGAGGGAACTTGATTCACCGTCAACATCAGTCAAGGTACATTGATATAAGTTCTTCTCTTTCTCCCACTCATATTTGCTCGAGTCTTGTGATGGATAGGCAAGGCATTTCATCTCCAATCAACGACAACAACGACGGTGTGAAAAACTACATCAACAAAGCGTCCATCTTCGATCTACAATGACAAATGCAAGGCGCACAATCAAGATTGCGAGAGCGCATCGAGAACATCTCCATCGACATTCGTCACTCCGAAGCAAGGAAAAGGGACTACGTCGACAAGAAGCTTTCCGCACATAAAGATGAGCAAGATGCAAGGATGGAGGAGATTAGAGCCTTGATCAAGTCTTCTTCCCCTTCGTCATCTTCAAGGCGGCGACATTCAAGACACAAGTCTTCGGAGCGCGGAAACAATGCAAGTGCAAATCGTCCTTGTCCACATCTACATGGCGACCACCATCACGTTCGTGATCAACATTTTCATGAAGGGAAAGTCACATCCAAGCATCATATGCACGACGACGACGAACGACATCTTCTACGAGCTCAAGCACGACACCGACATCATCATCATGAAGATGCTCCACAAGCGCAAGTGCACAAGTCCCAACAAGGCCTACTTCACGCCAAGTCCAAGCTTCAAGAGCACAAAAGAAGACCGCGAGACGACCACCACCAAGACGGTGCTACGGCTACATCAACCACTTCGGCATCTTCGCCAAGTGTTCTCAAGGCATCTTCACCTTTGGATGTACGGCATCTTCGCCTACTTCCCACGAGTACGCCTACTTCGACTTCATCAAGTCCAAGGCGACTACCTACGAGCGAGGGCAACACTTCCATCTTTGGAAGCCCCTCAAGGAAGATGGCCGAGCATGGGAAACTCCCTTCGGTCATGGAGACGAGCTACGAGGTGCCACATCATATGGGCCTCCAACAACAAGACGGCGACAAGAAGGTCGAGCAAGGGCCATCCCCTTCGACCACGACGATAGGAGTTGAGCATGGAGACATTTGCACCTACATCTCTCCGACACCCACATATGTCGAGATGCCCCAAGTGCCATGTGAGGAGAACCACCACCACATAAGTGACATGAGTGACTCCACCATATGTCACATTGAGAGCATTTCCTATGAGAGGATGAATGTGACCACCACGAGCCCCACACATGAGAGCATGCCACACATCCTATGTGAGGTTGAGCGCCATTTGAGTGACTCCACCAACCATATGAGTGAGAGCATCCTTGAGGGAGGGAGTGAGCCACAACACGTAGTGAGTGAGGTAGTTGACACGGCATGTGAGGCCACTATGATTTCTAACGACTTAACCTCTACTCCTAGTGTGTTCTCTTCTTTGGTGCTAGGTCTCCTACATGACGACACGCCTATCCTCGACGAGTCCATCCCTCCAATGGAGAAACCGATGGCCATGGTGGACGATGATGCACCCCCACATGGTTCCATCAAGATGAAGATGACAACGAGATGATCTTCAACACCTCACCTACAACACATGAGCGACGCTCCAAAGGTAACATAGGTGATGGTACTTCTCTTGTCCCACTAGTGGACTATCTTGACATTGATTGCTCCCATGATGTTGACCCACCTATTACCATGCTTCATGCTAGTGAGACTTCTTCATGCCTTGACTTACCTATTTATGATGAATATGATGATGAGCATGTTGAGTTGCCTAGTTGTGATGCTATGCTCCATAGGATATCATGTGAAAATTCTGTTGGTCACATCATGTTTGACAATCCATTGAACTTGTCATATGCTATGAGTGAGATCTCCCATATTGCATCATTTCAATCTCAACATAGTAACTATGCATGCCCCATTAAAATCAATCCTATTTGCACTTATGGCATAGATGACGAGATGATGGTCATTGGCTTTTGTTTTTCATGTGATGATATTGTCATGCTTCCTTTACATGATTTGCGCAATTCATCTACTATGACATGCCATGATCACATTGAACCAAATATGCATTGTTTTGGATGTTGTCAATATTCTCCACATGATGTTTCTACTCTTGCTCATGAGTAGACCCCCATAGTTTCCTCATACATATTAGGAGATCTTGATGCATTTCATACTTTGCATGATTCCCATGATAGTGTACACCATATGCATTCCATGAATAACAATGCTCTAGATATTTCTCATGATGCATTACAACCTTTGCGTCTCCATTATGCCATACATAACAACAAACCTCTCATGATGGATGACATGTTTCTATATCACGCATCTCATTTATTTGAGCATTGGATATTTTGTGCTAACCAACACATGCACGTGTGCATCATGATGGATGATGTGTACATATACCACGCACACACAATTTTTCCTTTGTATTTGTTTTGTGTAGGTACTCATGTATACTCGTCAACCTCTCAATCCCAAGAGTTGATGAAATGAGCTCTTGAGAGCAACGATGACTTGGGATCCCGTGGACTATCCTTTCCACCATTCCCTTCGTGCAATGACTACGCGTATCTCTTTTACTTGTCTCTCACACGGCTATGGGCTATTTACCACTTGTCACATTATGCTCATTTTCCAGTGTTCACTTTGCATGTTATCCTTGCTTCTATGCCTTTGCCATGCAATTGTGACCCTTGTTTGCATCTACCCATGATTCACCATTATGCTACTTCCATGTGTATTTGCATGCTTGGTGGAGATACTTGTTGCTATTGCTATGTTTATCATGTGCCCCATGCTATTGATGCTTGTTGTGTTGGGAGAGTCATGATGTGCCATTGCTATTTCCATATGGTCTCTCGCCAATACATTGATGATATTCTACTCATATCTTGCTTTCATGCTTGTGCTATGACATGTGAATTATTCATGCCCACTATTTGCAGACATGACATGCTTGCCATGATTCCTTCTAGTATGTTGCATCTTCGCACTACTAGCATGCTTGACTTGATTGCTATGATTGCTTGCTATGTTCAATCACCCATGTTCCACTATTACTTGCTTTCTTGGGTTGATGACATATATGCTCATGCCTCTCACATGATATATCTTGATCATTGTCTTGTGTGTCCATTAGTTGCCTCTTTCATATCCACTTGTATTGAGTGCAACCATACTATGCTTATTGATCTTGGAGACTTTGACACCTTACTTGTGATGCATGCTTGTTTGATTGAGCCTATTGCATTTGGTTGTTCTTGCATCATATTCCTCCATACTATGAAATGCTCCCTTGTACTTTCTTATGATGAGCATGATGCATACACTTGTTGGGTATCTTACCACTCGAATGCTAGGTTTTGCATTTTCTCTAACCTCATTTGTTTTTCCGAGTGTTTATCATGTTCTTTCATTTTGGAGGATTCACAAGGTGGTGCCGTTATGCGACATATTGGTTATGTGAAGGCATACATGATGTACAACTCCAACATCTTTGGGAACTTTCTTGAGGTGAACTCCTTCTCTTTCAGCCATCCTCAAATACGCATATTGGATGGGTCAATCTTTCATTGTTGTTTCCTTCTTGTTGTCTACATGATACATCTCGTGAACGGAGGAGCGACATTGGAGATTGGCTACATGGACCTTCACATTGAGGAGCACTCACACTTATTGGATGCACCTTTGGAACTCCACTCATGCCTCGATATCGAGCTTTGGTACACCAACACCTCCATATTTGTTGATTGTGCTCATACATGTCATGCTCGATGGACATATCATACTCACCACAAGTTTGCACCCCATGCATGGATTGACTCACATTATGCTTGTCTTGTTGCATCTATTTCCATGTCATCCATGATATATGAGCTTGTTCACTTCCTTAGCAAATTTGTTGTGATCTCCTTGATGGCATTTTCATACATCATGATCATATTGCCCATCATCAATTGCATGATAACATACACATGTTGAGCATCCATTGCCATATTCATGTATTGACAAACCGTCTCACTATGACATCATTTTGCACTGTGGTTGCATTGTTCATATTTACAACACATTTGTGTGCACAATGATTGCACTTCCTCCCATGAATTCTTTGCATCTCATTCTAGATCATCTTAATAAGCTTGATGCGCTTTGTCATGACCAATCTTGCCGCACTGACTCATTCTTACATGATGGACACTTTGTGTGCACTAACCATTGTATTTCCGAGTGTTGCTTGTGTTTGCTCTTGTTGCATGTCTATCACTCCGGCGACACCTTGGACTACTTGGATTGCGCCATGCCTTCAACTTCGTCCAACTACAAGTCCGTCTACGACAACCGTTTCCATGGTGATGAGGATCACGATCCGAGGTCGGATCTTTCCCAAGGGGCTGGGGGAGATGATGCGGAGCATACCACGTTCATCCCCATGTACACTCCGACTACTCTCCAAACCCCAAGAGGACATATGACGAGACCTCGAAGATACACCATTGGACACAAGGTGAACTCGCTCCTCTCTGAACCTTCACTTTCCACATGTGAGACATGGCTACTACCTCAAACGTGTGTGCTATGCATGTCCAGGAACCAAGAGGAAGGCCATGGAACAGCTACGAGCATTGGACAAGATGGCGAGGACACCAAGCGCGAGGAAAAAGAGGAAGAGCTGCTGGGAAGCTACAGCGCTCGGATGTCCGACAGCCACTGGACGACCTACGATCTCCGAACGTCCGACGCCTAGAGACTCCACCAGCCAGATCGACCGCAGCCGAGGCAACCTACAGCGCCCGGACGACCGCCAGACACCGGACGTCCGACACTCACCAGCGCCCAGACAACCGACGCTGACCGGACGTCTGACCCCTCCTGTCCAGAGCCAAAACACTGGACGTCCGACATGCACCGGACGACCGAACCCTCACGAGCCACCGGACGTCCGGTACCTGTTGGACGTCCAACGCATGTGCGTCTGCCCGTGTGTTGGGCCAACGCCACTTACCCTTTCATTCACCTAGACTATATATACTCCTCCACCTCCTCCTAGTTAAGGTCAGCGATGGTTTAGCTCATATTTTGTGTGAGAGCCTTGCTCATCCACTTGGTTACTTCTCCTCGGAGCTCACGACCTCTTCAGAGAAGATCCCCCAAGCGGATTCAAGACCCCTTCTAGGGAAAACAATCAAGACCTCCTCACGGAGAAGAACGGCTACCTTTGTATCTTTCCTTTGTTGATTTTGAATCTTGTGCTACCTTATGTGTTCGGTGATCTAGCCCTTGTGTGATCAATTACTTGTCGGTTGAGTTTCTCTCGTTCCTCCCCTTGTTTTTCTCTGTGTGTTCTTCCGCTCGTTCGTCGTGTTTCCCGTAGGATCCACTCCAAACGTGAAAGATCGTCCACATAGGGATCCGCCCTATGTCAGCATATTATTAGGATCAATAGGAGAACTCTTAGTAGCAAACAATCTCATAAGTTCATCCATCTTTCCACTCAAAACATTAATTTCTTCTATAGCATGCACTTTTTTACTAGTAGATCTTTCGGTGTTCCATTGAGAATAATTAACCATAATGTTATCAAGGAGTTTAGTAGCTTCTCCTAAGGTGATTTCCATAAAAGTGCCTCCCGCGGCCGAATCTAAAAGATCTCTAGAAGCAAAATTCATTCCGGCATAAAAGTTTTGCATGATCATCCATAAATTCTAACCATGAGTAGGGCAATTGTGAATCATCAATTTGATTCTTTCCCAAGATTGGGCAGCATGCTCATGATCAAGTTGTTTATAATTCATAATATCATTCCTAAGAGAGATGATCTTAGAGGGAGGAAAATACTTAGAGATAAAAGCATCCTTGCACTTATTCCATGAATCAATACTATTCTTAGGCAAAGACGAAAACCAAGTTTTAGCACGATCTCTAAGTGAAAACGGAAATAACTTCAATTTAACAATATCATTATCTGTATCTTTCTTCTTTTGCATATCACACAAATCAACAAAGTTGTTTAAATGAGTAGCGGCATCTTCACTAGGAAGGCCGGAGAATTGATCTTTCATAACAAGATTCAACAAAGCAACATTGATTTCAGAAGATTCAACATCATTAAGAGGAGAAATCGGAGTGCTAAGGAAATCATTATTATTGGTATTGGAAAAGTCACACAATTTGGTATTATATTGCTCCATCGTGACAAGCAATCCAACACACAAGCAAACAAAAAGGCAAGGGAAAAAGAGAGGATTGGGAAAGAGAGGGCGAATAAAACGGCAAGGGTGAGGTGGGGGAGAGGAAAACGAGAGGCAAATGAAAAATAATGTAATGCGAGGGAGATGAGTTTGTGATGGGTATTTGGTATGTCTATACTTGAGCGAAGACCTCCCCGACAACGGCGCCAGAAATCCTTCTTGCTACGTCTTGAGCTTGCATTGGTTTTCCTTGAAGAGGAAAGGGTGATGCAGCAAAGTAGCGTAAGTATTTCCCTCCGTTTTTGAGAACCAAGGTATCAATCCAGTAGGAGGCTCCTCAAAAGTCCCACGCACCTACACAGACAAACAAGAACCTCGCAACCAACGCAATAAAGGGGTTGTCAATCCCTTTCACGACCACTTGCGAAAGTGAGATCTCATAGAGATAATATGATAAGATAAATATTTTTGGTCTTTTTATGATGTAGATTGGAAAGTAAAAAGATGCAAATAAAAGTAGATGGTAAACTTATATGATAAAAGATAGACCCGGGGGCCATAAGTTTCACTAGTGGCTTCTCTCAAGGAAAAAGCTACTAGATTGATCTACTTATATAGGAGCAAGGGATGGCGGCCAAGGAGGTGAGAGGATGTCCCAAGGCACCCTAAAACTTACCTAGGTCATACAAGGCCCATAGGCCCAAGTGGATGTGATGCAACACCTTTGGACTTGTAGTTTGACTCGGTTTCCGCTATAGCATAAGATTTTTTTCATCGATATCTCAACGCTTCAGATGAATTTGAAGGTGAATCCAATTGGCTTGAAAAGTGCACAAAATAAACTTTCCAACAAAAAAGGAATCAACCAATTTGGAGTCCAGATGAAAGAATTCTTGGCGTGAGTCAGATATGTCTGTGTAGTCCGAATCTGAGTCCAGAATATGAGAGAGTTGAACTCTATCTTCTTTGGGGTAAAAGTGATGATGCGGTGCATCCTACGGACATCACCATGTCAAGAGTCCAGTTGGCAAGTGGCACGTGTGACATCTAATTCACATACGCAAAGGTGAATCATCTCCTTTTCACGTGTTCATTTCACCCCTTCAAGGATGGTATACTACTTGACACTCCTCTTGTGTGCATGCATAGGTATTACTGGAGCTTCACCACCGAAAAGGAGGAATGCGAGCGCATTGCTACGTCTTGAGCTTGTGTTGGTTTTCCTTGAAGAGGAAAGGGTGATGCAGCAAAGTAGCGTAAGTATTTCCCTCAGTTTTTGAGAACCAAGGTATCAATCCAGTAGGATGCTCCTCAAAAGTCCCACACACCTACACAAACAAACAAGAACCTCGCAACCAGCGCAATAAAGGGGTTGTCAATCCCTTCACGGCCACTTACAAAAGTGAGATCTGATAGAGATAATATGATAAGATAAACATTTTTGGTATTTTTATGATATAGATTGGAAAGTAAAAAGATGCAAATAAAAGTAGATGGTAAACTTATATGATAAAAGATAGACTCGGGGGCCATAGGTTTAACTAGTGGCTTCTCTCAAGATAGCATAAGTATTACGGTGGGTGAACAAATTACTGTCGAGCAATTGATAGAAAAGCGCATAGTTATGAGATTATCTAGACATGATCATGTACATAGGCATCACGTCCGTGACAAGTAGACCGAAACGATTCTGCATCTACTACTATTACTCCACACATCGACCGCTATCCAGCACGCATCTAGAGTATTAAGTTCATAAAGAACAGAGTAACGCATTAAGAAAGATGGCATGATGTAGAGGGATAAACTCATGCAATATGATATAAACCCCATCATTTTATCCTCGATGGCAACAATACAATACGTGCCTTGCTGCCCTAACATCCGGGAAAGGACACCGCAAGATTGAACCCAAAGCTAAGCACTTCTCCCATTGCAAGAAAGATCAATCTAGTAGGCCAAACCAAACTGATAATTCGAAGAGACTTGCAAAGATAAATTAATCACACATAAAAGAATTCAGAGGAGATTCAAATATTTCTCATAGATAAACCGTATCATAAACCCACAATTCACCGGATCTCGACAAACACATCGCAAAAAGAGTTACATCAAATAGATCTCTAAGAAGATCGAGGAGAACTTTGTATTGAGATTCAAAGAGAGAGAAGAAGCCATCTAGTTAATAACTATGGACCTGAAGGTCTATGGTAAACTACTCACAACTCATAGGAGAGGCCTTGGAGATTATGTAGAGGCCCTCCATGGTCAATTCCCCCTCCGACGCAGCGCCGGCAAAGGCTCCAAGATGGGATCTCACAGATACAGAAGGTTGCGGCAGTGAAAATAGTTTTTCGTGGTGCTCTTCTATGTTTTTGGGGTACATGGATATATATAGGAGGAAGAACTAGGTCGGTGAACGCTCGAGGGGCCCACGAGGGTGGGGAGCGTGCCCACCCCCAGGGGGCGCGCCGGGCACCCTCGTGGCCACCTCGTTTGTTGCTTGACATCCACTCCAAGTCCCCTGGATTGCGTTTGTTCCAAAAAGATCACTCCCGAAGGTTTGATTCTGTTTGGACTTCGTTTGATATTCTCTTTTCTTCGAAACACTGAAATAGGCAAAAAAACATGAATTCGGGCTGGGCCTTTGGTTAGTAGGTTAGTCCCAAAAATGATATAGAAGTGTAAAGTAAAGCCCATAAACATCCAAAACGGGTAATATAATAGCATGGAACAATAAAAAATTATAGATACGTTGGAGACGTATCACGCATGTGTACTACTACACCGTCCATGAGGGAAGCATGGAAGACAAGATGGAAGAAAGAAGAAGAAGTAGTAGCCAGCACTTGACCAGATCATCCGGACCTCCACCCAGACGATTCGGACGGTGCCCGGATGATCGAGCCCCTGGCCCGGACGATCCGGCTACGCGCATGAAGACAACAACACCAGCCCAAACGAAGCCGGATCATTCGGACCCCCACCTGTATCATCCGAACCACCGACGCCAAGATCATCCGGACCACAGATGCCCGGATCATCCGGACCATGCATGCGTGCGTGACTTGGGCCGAGGCCCATGTACCCATTTCGCCCCCTCACTTACCCCTTCATGGCTTAGACTATGAATAGACCTCCCACTCCTCATTTCTAGGGTTAGCAAATATGATAGCTCATTTTTAGTTGAGCTTTGCTCCTACCTCTACTCTTGAGAGAGAGAGATACACCACTCCATTGGAGGCCAATACCTCCATCTAGGAGAAGCTCCTGAGGGATTCAAGACCTCCTCACGGAGAACATCCTTATAGGATTCAAGCCCCCATCTCCTTTGGATTTGGGATGAACTTTACCTTGTATCTTTCCTTTTGTTGTTCATGTACCCTTGTGGATCTTGTTTGTTTGATTGTCTAGTGGATGTGTGATTAGACTTGTTCTTGAGTGTTCCTCTCGTGATTTCCCTCTTTTTTCCCTCGTGTTCTTCATGCTTTTCACGGGATCCCTCCAAATCGTGAAAGATCGGCCCCTAGGGTTCCACCCTACATCATCTTGGTATCATGGGCCACGTTTATCACGAATTTGGAGTTTCCCCCATCGTTTTCAAGCCTTTTTTTGCTTGATTTCGTCCTAAATTCGAAAATTCCCACCAAAAAAGTCCCAATTTTATTGTGATTTGTTGGTTTGATGATGTTTTGTTGATTATGATCCATGGATTCGTTGTGTTTTCAGTGGATCTGGCTTCCCCACGAGTTTCCCCACCTTCCATCCACAAAATCTCCTCAATTTTGCCCCCGAAATCATCAATTTCCGCCCAAAAAATCGCCCTGAGAGGAAATCCCGAGCAGTTTGACCTGCCCGGATCATTCGGACGTCCTCCCGAATCATCCGGACACCTCTCGGATCAGCTAGACCCTCTCCCAGACATCCGAATACCCCACGCGCTCGAAAAATAGAACCAGAGATGATGAACCCGAATCATCCAGAAGTACTCCCGGATCATCTGGCCATAGCCCGGATCAGATGGACCTCCTCCCGGATGTCCAGGTAACCCCGATACTGACGCAGCTGAAATTTTGTTTTGCCCATAACTAATTCATCCGAAGTCCTTTTTGACATTCTTTAGCTTGTTTTGAAGCTATTGACATCCCCCATCCCATGAAAATACTTCCAACATCATTCGACTCCATCAAATTTTTTTAAATTTGGCATCTTTGCCTAGGGCCACCACCATATCATCCGCATTACCACCACTGACTTCCGAACCTAACCCATTTTGTTCCCCATTGCATCTGTGGTTGTTTGAGTTGTGATTTGAATCTCCTAAGGTGTTTAGGCTACTTAGGGATGGTTGCTTCTTCATCAACCACCACCACCACCACTTCCGCAAATATCAACTTCAATACCACCGCCGCATTCTGCTACCACCATTTGACATTTGACTTTGGAGATTTTGAGTTGTGGCTTTTCCGTTTCGTAGGGCGTTTCGGCTAACTAGGATCAGTTCGACATCGACAACACCACCGCTCAACTTCGCCAAGGATTCGACATCGGCCACCTTCACCATTTTGACACCCTAATCGTAAGCATGAGCGGTAACCTCTATATCATCTTGGTATCATGGTATCCCATTATTGTACATTCTTCTTGCCATAGTATTGTTAACCCCGAGCCATTTTGTGTCACTTGCCTATTGAGACTAGTCATTTGAGTATTGCCGGCAATGTTACTTGTGCACATTAGTGATCCGTACCTTCCATTGCATATATAACATATCATCTTGGTATCCTCATCTTGGTATCATTATATCATCTCTTGTGTCACAAGATTGTTCCCGCATATACACAATTGCTATCTTGGTTTGTGCATTTCTCGTAGTGGCCATAATAAATAAATAAAAATCTTTTAAGAAAAGAGAAAACAAAGAGCTTGTAAGTAATAGCCATAGCATTGCCACATTGCATATCATGCTACCATATTGATCATCTTGGATCATCGTCTGAGAAACACCGGAAACCATACATACGTAGCATACTTGGGATAGAAAGTTGATACATTTTTGCATCTTATAGGTTGTGCACAAGTGTCGTATATGCCTATTTAGCAATCGTGCTAGCATCTCTCTAGAGTTGTGCAACACGAGCGTTTTCCGTGGATTCCACATTTTGTGCTCATTCCTTGGTTGCACGACCCCATTTATCTATCTGTGTGTGTGTGTGTGTGTGTGTGTGTGTGTGTGTGTCCATGTGCCATTCATTGCTATTGGTCTACTTGTTTCACTTGTGAATTTCCATGACACATAGCATGTTTTAGTGAGGTGGCATCAAAGTTCCATTTATATAAATATTGATCTCGAGTAGGAGTGAGTTCACCTCGGTTTCGATGGCACGTTCTCGAGCTCTTGTCCATGGGGATGATGGAAGGATGCTCCGCATCATCAACTCCCCTCCCTTGGGAGATATCCGCCCTCGGATCATGATCTTCATCACCATGGTATGGAGTCAAGTCCTTGACATTGAAGATATCGCTTATGTTGTACTTGTCATGTGGGATGCCAATCTTGTTGGCGTTGTCATTGTAACGGACTAGCACTTTGAAAATTCCATCAGCTTGCGGTAGTAGCTTGGATTTGTGCTCATGGGGGAAGTGTTCCTTGCGAAGATGAAGACATATGAGATCGCCTGGTTTGAATAGCATGGGATCTTGTTGATGTTGAGCTTGGTGGCGAGGCGGTGTACTTGACGCTCGATCATGGACCTTGTATCTTCATGCACCTTCTTGAGATAAGTTGCTCTTGCACTTGCATCCATGTTTGCACATTCTTGGAGGGGTAGAGGAAGGATGTCCAATGGTGACAAAGGGTTGAAGCCGTAGACGACCTCGAAGGGCGACTTGCCGGTAGTAGAGTGTCCTGCGCGATTGTAGGCATACTCGATGATGGGGTGAGAGATTTCAGCACCATTGTTGCACCTCTCAATGAGCTTACAAAGAAGGATGTGCCTTTTGTTTGGGGTACCGCACAGGAAGAAGCCTTCACGATATTGAAAGATAACTTGGCACATGCTCCTTTACTCCAACTTCCTAATTTTAATAAGACTTTTGACCTTGAATGTGATGCTAGTGGAATTTGATTAGGAGGTGTGTTATTACAAGATGGCAAACCTATTGCATACTTTTCTGAAAAATTGAGCGGGCCTAGTCTGAATTATTCTACTTATGATAAAGAGTTATATGCCCTTGCTCTGACTTTAGAAACATGGAAACATTATTTATGGCCCAAAGAATTTGTTATACATTCTGATCATGAATCTTTGGAACATATTAAAAGTCCAGCTAAACTAAATCGTAGACATGCTAATTGGGTTGAATTCATTGAGACTTTCCCTTATGTCATTAAACACAAGAAGGGTAAAGAAAATGTCATTACTGCTGCATTGTCTTGTCGCTATACAATGCTTTCACAACTTGACTTCAAAATATTTGGTTCGGAGACCATCAAAGATCAATATGTGCATGATGCTGATTTTAAAGATGTATTGCAGAATTGTAAAGAAGGAAGAACATGGAACAAGTTCATCATTAATGATGGATTTGTGTTCCTTCCTCACAAGCTATGCATTCCAGCTAGCTCCGTTCGTCTTCTGTTGTTGCAGGAGCGCATGGAGGAGGATTAATGGGACACTTTGGTGTAAAGAAGACGGAGGACGTATTTGCTACCCATTTCTTTTGGCCAAAGATGAGTCTCTATGTATGGGGAAACAAAGTTAGGGTTGGTTTTGGACCCCTCCTACAAGGGGTCATGAAATTCCCCCCTACTCCTCCATATATACAGCACTTAGGGTGTCGTTTAGACTTTGGTTTTTGTTTAGATTAAATGTTTGCCATAGCTGCAACTTCGCGTACTTCGTTTGTGTTCAACGACCAAACAGAGGCGTCACTGAACCCCACCTTCATTAATAAAGCTTTCCTCTTATATTCGCAATATCCAGATTGCAGTCTCAGTTTCTTGCTTGTTCTTCGTTTGCTCGCAGGAAAACAGACCCTCGTGGTCAGGTTGATCGTGCTCCGACGTGCTCAATAACCCCTCGAAAGTTGGTTTAGCGATTGCTAAGGCGTGACGTCTGGCAGGTTGTAGTCGGATCATCAAGGTTGACTCCCATAGAAAACGATAGCCACCATCTCATCAAAACATTGGGACACCTTCGCCTCTATCAGCTCATCCCCGACTGCCACTCATAAGGAAGACAATCAATAAATACCTCATGCTCCAACTTCGTTATATGACGGTTCACCATACATGCATGCTACAGGAATCACAAACCTTAACACAAGTATTTATCCAATTCACAATTACTCACTAGCATGACTCTAATATCACCATCTTTATATCTCAAAACAATCATAAGGAATCAAACTTCTCATAGTATTCAATGCACTTTATATGAAAGTTTTTACTATATCCCTCTTGGATGCCTATCATATTAGGACTAATTTTATAACGAAAGAAAATTACCTTGTTGTTTAAAAAGACTCTCAAAATAATATAAGTGAAGCATGAGAGTTCAGCAATTTCTATAAAACAAAACCACCATTGTGCTCTAAAAAGATATAAGTAAGCACTAGAGCAATATTGCCTAGCTCAAAAGATATAAGTGAAGCACATAGAGTATGCCGATAAAGCATGATTCATGTGTGTCCCTCTCAAAAGGTGTGCACAGCAAGGATGATTGTGGCAAACTAAAAAGCAAAGACTCAAATCATATAAGACGCTCAAAGCAAAACACATATCGTGTGGTGAATAAAAATATAGCCTCAAGTAAAGTTACCGACAGACAAAGACGAAAGAGGGGGTGCCTTCCGGGGCATCCCCAAGCTTAGGCTCTTGGTTGTCCTTGAATATTGACTTGGGGTGCCTTGGGCATCCCCAAGCTTAGCCTCTAGCCACTCCTTATTCCATAGTCCATCAAATCTTTATCCAAAACTTGAAAACTTCACAACACAAAACTCAACAGAATATCTCATAAGCTTTGTTAGTATAAGAAAATAAATCACCACTTTATGGTACTGTTGTGAACTCATTCTATATTTATATTAGTGTAATATCTACTATATTCCAACTTTTCCATGGTTCATACCCCTCGATGCTACCCATAGATTCATCGAAATAAGCAAACAACACATAGAAAACAGAATCTGTCAAAAACAGAACCGTCTGTAGCAATCAGGAAACTTCGAATACTTCTGTAACTCCAAAAATTCTGAAAAATTAGGACAACCTGGTAACTTTGTGTAACAATCTTGTGCAAAAACAATCATATCAAAAACACACTTCTGTGAATTAGAAAATTATTTTCCTAGGCGCAAAAGTTTCTGCTTTTCAGCAAGATCAAAACAACTGTTACTGTAAGCCATCCCAAAGGTCTTATTTGGCACAAACACTAATGAAAACACAAAACCACATCTAACCAGAGGCTAGATGAATTATTCAAAGCAAAACAGGAGCAAAAATCAAGGAACAAAAATAAAATTGGGTTGCCTCCCAACAAGCGCTATTGGTTAACGCCCTTAGCTAGGCATAAAAACATGAATAGATCTAGGTATTGTCATCTTTGGTATGCAATCCATAGGTAGATCTCATAATAGATTCATATGGCAACTTAATTTTATTTCTAGGAAAGTGTTCCATGCCCTTCCTTAATGGAAATTGAAATCTAATGTTTCCTTCTTTCATATCAATAATTGCACCAATCGTTCTAAGGAAAGGTCTACCAAGAATAATAGGACATGTAGGATTGCAATCTATATCAAGAACAACGAAAACTACGGGCACAGAATTCCTATTTGCAACAATAATAACATCGTTAATCCTTCCCATAGGTTTCTTAATAGTAGAATCCACAAGATGCATATTTAAAGAACAATCATCAAATTCACGGCAACCTAACACATCACATAAACCTAACAGATCGCATTAATCCTTCCCATAGGTTTCTTAATAGTGGAATCTGCAAGATGCATATTTAAAGAACAATCATCTAATTCATGGAAACCTAACACATCACATAAAGTTTTTGGAATCATGGAAACACGAGCACCCAAATCACACAAAGCATGGCACTCATATTATTTAATATTAATCTTAATAGTAGGTTCCCACTCATATCTTAAAGTTTTCTAGGGATAGAAACTTCCAATTGAAGCTTTTCTTCATAAGATTGCATCATAGCATCAACAATATGTTTAGTAAAAGCTTTGTTTTGATTATAAACATGAGGAGAATTCAACATGGATTGCAACAAGGAAATATAATCTATTAAAGAACAATTATCATAATTAAATTCCTTGAAATCCAAAAGAGTGGGTTCATTGCTACTTAAAGTTTTTACATCTCCAATCCCACTTTTATTAATTTTTGCATCAAGATCTAAAAACTCTAAATCATTAGGACGCCTTTTAACTAAAGTTGACTCATCTCTAGTCCCATCTTTATCAAGATTTATATTGGAAAACAAAGATTCAATAGGAGTCACATCAATCACTTTAAGATCTTCATCATTATTTACATGAAAACTAAAAGAAAACGCTTTTACAAACCAATCCGGTTTAGCACGCATCTTAGCAGTTCTTTTTTTGCACTCATCAATGGAGATTCTCATAGGCTTTAGAGATTCATTGGTATCATGATCAGATGTAATAGATCTAATTTTCAACGAATCAACATCAAGATAAACTCTATCCATGTTCCTAGCCAAATCATCAATCTTAAGCAATTTTTCTTCAACCAAAGCATTGAAACTCCTTTGTGAAATCATAAATTCTTTAACACTATTCTCAAATTCAGTGGACATATTATTATAATTTCCATAAGAATTGTTGTATGAATTACCATAATTATTAGACAAATTATTAGGAAATGACCTAGGATTAAAATTACCTCTATACGCGTTATTACCAAAATTGTTCCTACCAACAAAATTCACTTCCATAGATTCATTATTATTATCAATCAAAGTGGACAAATGCATTTCATTAAGATCAATATAAGCACTCTTGCTAGCGAATAATTTCATAAGTTCATCCATCTTTCCAGTCAAAATATTAATCTCTTCAATAGCATGCACTTTTTTACTAGTGGAAGATCTTTCGGTGTGCCATTGAGAATAATTAACCATAATATTATCCAGGAGTTCAGTAGCTTCTCCTAAGGTAATTTCCATAAAAGTGCCTCCCGCTGCCGAATCTAAAAGATTTCTAGAAGCAAAATTCAATCTGTCATAATTTTTTTGTACAATCATCCACAAATTCAAACCATGAGTAGCGCAATTTCGTATAATCAATTTCATCCTCTCCCAAGATTGTGCAACATGTTCATGATCAAGTTGCTTAAAATTCATAATATCGTTCCTAAGGGAGATGATCTTAGCGGGAGGAAAATACTTGGAAATAAAAGCATCTTTACACTTATTCCATGAATCAATACTATTTTTAGGCAAAGATGAAAACCAAGTTTTAGCACGATCTCTAAGTGAAAACGGAAATAGCTTCAATTTAACAATATCATTATCCACATCTTTCTTATTTTGTATATTGCACAACTCAACAAAACTATTTAGATGGGATGTGGCATCTTCACTAGGAAGACCTGAAAATTGATCTTTCATAACAAGATTCAGCAAAGCGGCATTAATTTGCTAATATTCTGCACTAGTGGCAGGAGCAATCGGAGTACCAATAAAATCATTGTTATTAGTGTTGGAAAAATCACACAATTTGCTATTCTCTTAAGCCATCGTGACAAAGCAAGCAATCCAACACACGAGCACACAAAAAGCAAACGAAGAAGACGAACAGAAAAGTGCGAAGAAGAGGGCGAAGAAAAAGACGAATCTTTTCGAAAATCATTTTAGAAGTGGGGGAGAGGAAAACGAGAGGCAAATGGCGAATAATGTAATGCAAGAGATGATAGTTTTATGATTGATACTTGGTATGTCTTGACTTGGCATAGATCTCCCCGGCAACGGCGCCAGAAATTCTTCCTGCTACTTCTTGAGATTGTGTCGGTTTTTCCCTTGAAGAGGAAAGGGTGATGCAGCAAAGTAGAGATAAGCATTTTCCTCAGTTAGAGAACCAAGGTATCAATCCAGTAGAAGACAACACACAAATCACCAAGACCTTCACAAACAATCAAACAACTTGCACCCAACGCGATAAAGGGGTTGTCAATCCCTGCACGGTTACTTGCAAAAGTGAGATCTGGTAGAGATAGATGAAACTAGACAAAAGATAAAGTAAATATTTTTTGTTTATATATCGGAAAGTAAAATATTGCAAAATAGTAGATCGGAAACTTATATTATGGAAAATATACTCTTGGGCCATAGGTTTCACTAGTGGCTTCTCTCAAGATAGCAAATAATACGGTGGGTGAACAAATTACTATCGAGCAATTGATAGAAAAGCGCAAAGTTATGATGATATCTAAGGAAATCATTATGAAATGCAGGCATCACGTCTGTGTCAAGTAGACCGACTCATGCCTGCATTTACTACTATTACTCCACACATCGACCGACTCCTGCCTGCATCTAGAGTATTAAGTTCATGAAGAACAGAGTAATGCATTAAGTAAGATGACATGATGTAGAGGAATAAACTCAAGCAATATGATGTAAATCCCATCTTTTTATCCTTGATGGTAACAATACAATATGTGCCTTGCTGCCCCTATTGTCACTGGGAAAGGACACCGCAAGATTGAACCCAAAGCTAAGCACTTCTCCCATTGCAAGAAAAACCAATCTAGTTGGCCAAACCAAATCGATAGATAATTACAAAGATATCAAATCATGCATATAAGAATTCAGAGAAGATTCAAATAATATCCATAGATAAGCTGATCATAGATCCACAATTCATCGGATCTCGACAAGCACACCGCAAAAGAAGATTACATCGGACAGATCTCCAAGAACATCGAGGAGAACATGGTATTGAGAATCAAAGAGAGAGAAGAAGCCATCTAGTTGCTAGCTATGGACCTGTAGATCTTAGGTAAACTACTCACACTTCATCAGAAGGGCAATAGAGGTGAGGTAGAAGCCCTCCGTGATTGAATCCCACTCTGGCAGGATGCCGGAAAAGGCCCCTAGATGGGATTTCACAGGTACAGAAGGTTGCGGTGGTGGGAAAGTGTTGTTGTGGATGCTTCTGGTGGTTTGGGGACATATGTGAATATATCGGCCCAAGGGTTAGGTCAGAGGAGTCTCGAGGAGGTGGCAAGATAGGGGGCGTGCCCTACCCCCCTGGGCGCACCCTCCACCCTTGCCGCCACCTCGTGGCTCTTCTGACTTCATCTTCAAGTCTCCAGGGTGTCTTCTGGTCCAAGAAATATCATCGCGAAGGTTTTATTCCTTTTGGACTCCGTGTGGTATTCCTTTTCTGCGAAGCTCAAAAACAAGGAAGTAAACAGAAAATGGCTCTAGGTTAATAGGTTAGTCCCAAAAATAATATAAAATAGCATATTAATGTATATAAAACATCCAAAACAGACAATATAACAGCATGGAACAATCAAAAATCATAGATACATTGGAGACGTGTCAAGGGTCGAGAATCGCCGAGGGGTTGAGGGTCGTCGAGGGGTCGAGGGTCGAGGATCACCAAGGGGTCGAGGGGTCAAGGCGTCGAGGGGTCGATGGTCGAGGTTCTCCGAGGGGTCGCGGGTCGAGGATCACCGAGGAGTCGAGGGGTTGCCGAGGGGTCGAAGGGTGGAGGGTCGAGGGGTCGAGGTTCGAGGATCTCCGAGGGGTTGAGGGATCGAGGATCGAGGGGTCGAGGAACGAGTAGTGCGAATCATTTTTTACAACTTGGCGGTGGCATCCTATTGTAAATATTTAGTTAGGTTGATGGCAAAAACAATAATGCTATGTTACACATCTTTGGATTTAAATGTGCAGTGGTTTCGTCGCTGCGACAGTCTGGTGTTCGACGAGGTCCACCCCTGTGTTCGTGGGTGAGCACAAATGACATCTCCTCCTCCCCCCTTAATTATTTGCTCTGTTTCAGTCTTCGTACCGATGAAACTTGATAGCTATAGGTGTCTTCAATCATCAGTATGCGTGACCAGTATGCGTCTCCTATTTAAAAGGGTTACAGTTATAAATATGCATACATTTGCATATTTGTAACGGTGATTCTTTCGAATTGTCCAACATTATCCAAGGAAAGCCCGAGTATTTGTAGATTGGGTTCATTTTCCCATATGCTCTGCTCCGAATCCGACGCATAAATTTCGTCAATGCCTCCCTGTTGTTCGTCGGGTACACATCCTCTCTGTTTATTGCAGAGACATGTATCAGGAGAACAGCGGGGAGGTATTGCCGAAATTTTCCATCGGATCCATAGCAAAGCATGGGAAAACGAACCCAATGTACACTTACTCGGGTGCGATTAGGACCTATCTTTACCTATTAGAGTGTAGGTTGCATGGACGTAATAAAATTGACAAACTAGATTAACTGATGAATATATACATGGTGAATTATATATATATATATATATATATTTCTTATGTGTCCAATAGCTAGGCAAGATGAGTCATCGTGCGTGGATGTACACCGGTCACACTAGTCAGAAAGACATGACCAATTAATGGTTAACAAAAACCAAGGGGTTTGTGAGAGCCGCATTTGCAAATGGCCAGAATAAAACCTGGTGCCCCTGTGTCCGGTGCGACAATTGGCACAAGAGGACAAAGGAAGAAATTGGCAAACACCTGCAGAAGAGTGGTTTTATGCCCGGTTATACGGTATGGACATTTCATGGTGAGTCTGCCCAATGTGCCAGAGCTGAGGTGGTTCGTCGTCGCACCGACGAGCATGGTACCGGGATGGAATACATGGTGCAAGACTTTGATGACGCTCAGGATTCGGACGATGGGATGGAGGATTCTGCAAAGGCCTTCAATGAAATGTTGGAGTCTTCAAAACATCATCTCCATGAGCACACTGAGCTTTGTCAGCTGGATGCCATCTCACAAGTAATGGCTCTGAACTCTCAATTCAACTTGGGCAGAGAATGCTACGACGCGATGATTTGGATGCTTTTTACCCAAAGGCCATGTAATGCTTGCAAACCTTTACAAGTCGGACAAAATCCTCCGTGCACTTAAGATGCCCTATGAGAAGATACATGCCTATGAGAAAGGATGTGCCTTATTTAGGCTTCAGTATGCGGACTTGAACTATTGTCCCATTTGCAAGTCTTGTAGGTATGTCGCGGTAGACAACGGTATGGGTGAGAAGACGCAGACCAAAATCCCCGTTAAAGTTCTTCGGTATTTTCCAATCGTACCAAGACTTCAACGTCTTTTCATGGTCGAAGAGACAGGAATACAGATGACACGGCACAAAATGGGCAAAAGAACCAAACTAGATGTAGATGGGAATCTGATGATGGTACACACATCGGATGGTTCTGTGTGGAAGCGCTTTGATGCATTACATGAGCAAAAATGGGAGATCCAAGGCATCCTCGAGTCGCCATCAGCATGGATGGGTTCAATGTGTTTGGTCTGACGGCAACCCAATACAGTTGTTGGCCCATATTTGTCATTCCACTCAATCCCCATGGACAGATTATGCAAAAAATAACATTTTCCTGACGTTGATAATTCCAGGGCCCAACTATCTGGGGAAGAATATGAATGTGTACAAACATCCGCTTAAGGATGAACTGCAAGAAGCTTGGGATGATGGGTTCAAGACATACGACGCCGCTAGCAAAAAGAACTTCATAATGTGTGTGGTACATGTACTCGATGCATGCCCATCCGGCGTATGCGCTATTCGTTGGTTGGTGTGTGCATGGAAGGTTCCTGAGGGAGTCATGGACTAAGGGGTCCCCGGGGCGAGGGCCCATTGTACATGGGCTAGACTGGTGTCGCCATATAGTGACAGGAGATCAATGAAGTCGTGGTGTGCCCTCCAAGTCAAGAAGGTGGTTGATCTCTCTAATCCCTTATTGTAATCTATCTTCGGTAACCTTAACCCTACTGGTCTATATATAAATCAGGGTTTTAGTCTTAGGGAGAGAGCTACATTCATCACCTCATCTCCTTAGGGTTTAGCTCATGCTGATCTCGAGGTAGATCGACTCTGTAAACCATATTATACATCCAATACAATCAAGCAGGACGTACGATATTACCTCTTTGAGAGGGCCTGAACCTTGGTAAACACTATGTTCGTCGTCCCTTGTTCCCCATCGTTCCTAGATCCATAGCTCAGGACCCCCTACCACGAGGTCTGCCGGTTTTGACACCGACATTGGTGCTTTCATTGAGAGTTCCGCTGTAGGATCGCCCAAAGGATCGATGGCTCGCCTGATCATAGGAGAGAGTATTGGATCCGGGGACTTCTTCGTCCCCGGACTTCTCTTCACGTTTGGAAGCATCGTGCTGCATGCAGACCCGACTGGTTGTCTGGATCAGGTCGACCCATTCGTACCCAGACACCGGATTCAATTTGGTAGTCTGGAATATGTTGCGAACGCATGAGGCAATCTGGTTTTCACCGGATTCACTCCCCCTCCCTCACCCTCGCCCCCATTCCAGAGTTCCTTTCTGATCTGATCGTCAGATCAGCCTCGGAAGCTTCGAGCCAGGAAAGCTCCGCTTCGAGCAGGGGCTAGACTCCGCCTCCGTCCGAACACGTCATGAATGCAGAAGACCTATCCTCGACCTTCGAGGTAGAATCAGGAGGCAAAGGCCAAGAGGCAATCCCGGCCGAAGCTTCCTTCCACGACGCTCGCCTATCCTTGAGCCCTTATGACGAAGCGGTAGCTAACGGCCAAGGGTTACCCCCAGCCCAAAGCAGCCCGATCTCGAACCTCGACTGGGAAGCCATAAGCAAGGACCAAAGCCCGTCCTTGACCTCCAGTGACGGCCCGGACCCCCTCAAGGATCCGGCTCTGCACCCCAAGCTTAGCACGGCCAGCGAAAATCAAGGACCGGCCAGGCCATTGATCGCCCCCCACTCCGTTACATCAGAATTTGGCCTGGAACCCTCGAGTTCAACGACCCTCGCAATGATAAACGAGGCGATGTACCAAATTTAGAACATGACCATCCAGGAGGATCTACCCTCCATCTTCAACCACCACTCTTCGAGGCGTACCATAGGGGATTGTGCGTCCCACCCACCACCCATTTGGTAGCCACTATCGATGATTTACCCTATATGCTAGACTATAATTCAGATAATGTCGAATACATGGACGAGCAGGACGGAGCCACGGCCAATTCCAAAGTTGCCCCGTATCCGTCCGCTGGTTGGCCACATCCACCTATGACACTTACATGGTGGACACCCCCAAGGACGGCGATGGCACTCCTGATCGGGACCGAGGCAAGCCTAGAGATGAGCCACCCTAACACCGAAAACAGTGTTGTCGATCAAAAGCCACATCGGAGCCATGCAAACAACATGGACTCTGCGGAGAACGGCACTATAAATAATACGGATAACCTCTCCGGAGACGCAACCAATGAACATCATCAGGATGACACCGCAGGGCAGGAGGACCCGCTCAATACAAAAAAACCCCAAGGACTCCAAGGATAGCAATTACCTACCACTCTCTGAAGAGGAGGTCAGTCTTGAGGAGGACGACTTCATCGTCCCTGAAGATCCTCTGGAGCAAGAACGGATCAAGCGGAGGCTTTTAGCCACTGCCCGCATCCTAAAGAAACAAAAACGCAAAAACAAGGCCTAACAGGACACCCTCAACGATCAAGGGACTAAAGTCTTAGCTGCTGAGGAAGGGTATGGACGCGAACAACCAACCAAAAGATAACCCAAGCGAAGACTCCTGCCACAGTTCGACAACGAGGCCATAGAGCCCACATGCCGGACATACACAAGCGTTGAACAGCCGACCGCCCCCTAGAGGGCGGGACAGAGAAGCTGACGAGGCCGAACACCCAGCCGCCCTACCTCGTTGTTACGACAAAGATCAAGCACGGCCCACTTACGAGTACGACCTCTGCCATGACCTAGATGCTCGAGGAGGCAGTACTAGGTCCATCTATGGATCCAGAGAAGACCTGCCCACTTACCGGGAAGGATACTACGATCGGCTAAACTAAAATGATAGAATCCCGGAGCAGGAGTAGATTCGAAGGGCCGAAGACCTCCGACGTGATGTAGCCCGAGTTCGGGGCACCACACACCCCTTGTGCTTCATAGAGAGGGTAATGCAACACCAATTCCCGGAAGGCTTCAAGCCTGTTAACATCGAATCATACGACGGAACCACAAATCTAGCCGTATGGATAGAGGATTTCCTCCTCCACATTCACATGGCGCGAGGATATGACCTCCACACCATGAAATATTTGCTGCTAAGCTTAAAGGTCCAGCTCGACACTGGTTGAACGGCCTTCCCGAAGACTCTATACGCTGCTCGGAAGGGCTCGAGGACGCTTTCCGAGCAAACTTTTAGGTCACCTATGTCCGGCTTCCGGATGCTAACGACCTAAATCGCATCACACAACAACCCGGAGAGTCTGCCCAACAATTTTGGAACCAATTACTAACAACCAGATCGTCGACTGTCCAGATGTCGAAGCCTTGGCTGCCTTCAAGCATAGTGTCAAGGACGAATGGCTTGTACGGCAGCTCGGCCAGGATAAACCAAGAACTATGGCAGCCCTTACTTCCCTCATGACCCACTTTTGCGCAGGCAAAGACAGTTGGCTTGCTCGCAAAAACACCAACCCAAACACACCCGGTACATTTGAGGTTCGGGATGGAAATGGAAAGCCCTGACGCAGTAAGAATAAACGTTGCCGCAATGATAGTGAGGGCAAGGATATGACAGTAAATGTCGGATTCCAACACCAGAAATCCGAACCCCGAAAGAAAGCCCCTAAAGGCAACAATGATGGGCCATCCAAACTAGACACAATTCTGGACAAGCCTTGTCAGATCCATGGCACATCAGAGAAGCCCGCCGCCCACTCCAACCAAAATTGTTGGGTGATCAAACTGGCCGGCAAATTCATAGCCGAAGACTCAGGTAAAAGCCCACGAAGCGAGGACGATGATGAGCCCCGCGGGCCGAATAGTGGAGGCCATAAACCCTTCCCTTCTGAGTTCAAGACGGTAAACATGATTTACGCAACCCATATACCAAAGAAGAAGAGGAAGCGAGCACTACGGGGCGTATATTCTGTCAAGCCAGTAGCATCGAAGTTCAATCCATGTTCAGCATGTCCGATCATGTTTGATCGTAGGGACCATCGGACTAGCATACGCCATGGAGGGTCTGCAGCCTTAGTGATCAATCCTATCATCAATGGATTCCACCTCACTAGAGTCCTCATGGACGGAGGTAGCAGCCTCATTTTCTGATATACGAAGATACAGTAAGGAAAATGGGGATTGATCTATCAAGGATCAAACCCAGTAACACCACCTTTAAGGGGGTTATTCCGGGAGTGGAGGCCCGCTGCACGGGCACCATGACACTCGAAGTAGTGTTCGGATCTCTGGATAACTTCTGAAGCGAGGACTTGATCTTCGATATTGCACCTTTTTGCAGTGGCTATCACGCCCTCCTCGGCCGAACAACGTTCACCAAATTTAATGCCATTCTGCATTACGCGTACCTCAAGTTGAAGATGCCTAGTCCCTCAGGCGTCACAACTATCAATGGCAACACTGAATGCTCACTTTGAACCGACGAACACTCTGCGGCCCTACCGGCCGAAGACCGCACCGGCCCATATAAGCCTGGATGCCCCCGCCATAAAGGCCGGTGACAATAGTAAACGTGTTCGAACATGTTCCCCGTCATGGGAACCCGCATGCGTTCGCCGCAAATAGGGATACGCGCCCCATGGCACGCCCGCATTCTTCATGCTCCACATGCCTCGTCAGCACAACTTCGCAATCAAAATACCATGGGCAGTTGTGAGCCATATATTAATAAATCTGAAGTGCATGTTCGGTTAAATTGAACTTCGGAATTACTTCATCTTCGGACGACCCGAGGACCAATTCCTGAAGCCCCCAAGCATAAAGCTTCATCGGCAGGGTCTTCGCCCATTAAGGTCTCATGGAAGGTCCCAACCCCCACCTATCAGAAGCAAAGGTGCAGACGTGCAGCAGGGCACAGTGAAGGCTTCAACTCACGCATCAAAGCACTGTGTCAACCTTTACTCTGTAAAGTTTCTTTTTCTTTCACAAGTACTACCTTCGCAGTTTCAACTGTACGGATAGACGTCCCAAGCTTACGAGAAATAATAAAAATATCCTTTACGGTGTTCAGATATCCGCATCCCACGATTTATCTATTCCCTTTTCGATTCTCCCCTCGCTCTTCGAACAGCCTGGCATGAAAATATATTAACTAGTCAAGAGTTCGATTATATATCAGCTCAATATCTTCAATTCCTGGATCGCTTTCCGGTAGGTGTTCGGCATCTCGTATATTGCACTATATGCATCTGTTCTGAACTATGTCTTGGGTCAATAGTTGGGTTGCCCGGCTCCTGTGCTTGCCTCTTATGTTCCGCACGTTCGGCTATGAGGGCGCGGGGATAACCCCTGCGATTGTACTTATGGTTTACCCGATCAAGTACCTCAGGAGGAAAAAGGCGAAAACTGACCGTCATAGTAAGCGTGAACTGGTTCGCGATCCGATGATGAGGTTTGACACTAAAAATCGTTGGCGATTTCGTCGTGTCACACGAAGGGTTCGCCTTAACACAAACCATGTGATCGGAAAGAGCAGGTTTTGATCCCCAAGTACATCACAATACACCGGGGGCTAGTCTCCCCACCGTCAAGCCCCTACGGCTAAGTGAAAGCAATAAAACCAAATAGCCCGATTGCCTGATTTCGCTCCCGCACTACCGCCTCCGAGTACCAAGATGTTGGCTAAGGGTAACAGTGCAGAGACGAAACACCCCTCGTGATATTCACTTGGGGGCTGAAGCCGACGACTGGTAGCTTTCAGAATAAACATACGGACTTACAGGAGTCAAAATAAATCATGACAATATAAAACAAGTCAGGCAGATGCATTATAAAGCACAAGGTCCACTTGGTACAAACTTAACACAATCCCTGAATATTACATCTTTCGAACACTGGCCCTCTATCGCCCGCGCGCCATTCATCACCTGTGCAAAGTACTATTAAGGGCGGCGATGCTCCTTCCCCTTGGGCGGAGGACTAGTGGCCATCTCCATCGGATTAATCTTCGACCAATTCATCATAGTCTTCGCAAATGCAAGCTTCGCCCCCTGAAGGCACGCTGACCGCTTTACAGCGCCAAGCGGCGCCTCCCGCTGCTTCTGCACAAGGTTGAAGTAGGTGTACGGAATGGGCTCAGTCGGCCACAAGCTGACATAGAGGTCCTTCATGGCTAGCTCCAACATCTAATGCATCTCCATCAGCTGCTTCATTTGATCGCTTAGAAAGGGGGGCACTTAGAGTCTGGAAACTGTGACCAGAAGAGCCATTGGGTGGAGTCCTCTTCAAGAGTGGCGTAGTGCTTCACCCCGCCCACCAAATTCTTCGGAAGCTCGGCAGAGACGCCTGCAGAGTGCTAGACCAGCGTCAGCAGGGCGAACTTGTTGCCTCCAACACACTCTGCAGTAAGTATTTCTTACCGTTTGCAATTTTCCTGACTTGGTGGAGCTCCTCCCAAACACCTCGCGATTCGGTCCTTGCCTCCTAGAGCTCTTTCTCCGCCTTTGATAGCTAGGAGGATCGCTCCTTCTACTCCTTCTCAAGGGCCTCCAGCTTCTTGGCGGCATCTTGGAGCTCCACCTACACTTCGGTCACCCGAGCCTCGTGTTGCTCGACCGCAAGTTTGGCCTTCTCAAACTCAGCCACCGCCTTCTCAGTGGCCTTTTTTACGGTCGCCTCTGCCTCGGCTTTCTTCAAGGCCTCCCTCAAGCCCTCGACCTCGGCGGGGCAGCTACAGGGCCATCGCGATAAAGGATTAGTATGCAGTCCAGATATTCAATATCCGACATCAAGAAAATACACATCTCGTTATAGGGCCTACCTTGCGCCTCGTCAAGTCATTTGCTGGCAAGGTCAAGCTCTTTATCGGAAAGCTTGAGCTTCCGATCCATCTCCTCTAGTGACGTGGCATTAGCAGCCGCGGCCACGGAAGATGCATGCATTACCAAAAGAAATGTCGAGATTATTAATCGGCCTACAAAATTTGATCCTCTGCAGGCTTCTCCAAAGTTCCTGCAGAGTCCTGGGGGCTGCTACATACACGGCCTACCCAAACTAAATTACAACTGCTCTATGAGAAAGGAACATTACTTGACTTACCTCAAAGCCTATAAGAAGGCCTTGAACCGCATCGTTCAGTCCGGACTGAACACCTCGCATGACCGCACTCATAAGAGTGCGGTGCCCATCAACAATGACGGAATTATTCACCAACTCCTCCAATGCATCTGGCCAGCTAGCCGCCGCCCATGTGGAGGTGTTTGACGCTGGCGTTGTCCCCCGACCCCTTTGCTATTGTAAGGGGGAGCCTGTGCTGTCGAGGGCCTTGGGGGCTCAGGAGCAAGAGGTTAAGGGGGTCCGGATGGTCCGGACTCGCTCCCCGTGTTAGCCAGGAGGGAAGCATCCCCTGGTCTTCAACGACCGATGCATCGGCCTCGGCCATGGTGGCATCAACCTCCTCCCTCGTATTCATAGGAGGAAGGGAGTTTCATGACACCACCTTCCCAACATCTTCGAGGATCGGGGTATGCTGAGTGTGAGCCACTGTCCGCCAGTTCGGCGGGCAGAGACGTCCCCGAAGAGGTTTCATCGACGGGGTGGCCACGCGGAGGGCCGCACCATTAGAAAAACAATCAATCTATGTTCTATCGGGAACTACTGAAAGCATAAAGCAATTGAAAATGTCGCGGCGCGTACCTGGCCACTGGGACCCTAGGTTCCTTCTCCGGAACCTTCTTGGACGCTTCGGACTCCTTCTCAGAGTCTGGACTATCGGACAGAACCAGCTTGGGCCGGCACCGTCTCTTCTTGGCTTGAGGAGCTTGAAACTCCTCGACGTCGCTGGATGCCGCCCTCTTCTTTGAGTGCGAGGAGGCGCTTTCCTCCTCGTCCTCATCCCCATCCTATACGGATGAGGCCACGGTGTCTCCGGACCTGTTGCCCAGACGAACCCTGCGGCACAGGCCCTCCCTAGCCTCCGACACTTCTTTCTTGCCCTTCTTTACGGGCGCCTTATAAGGCACTACGACCAGCAGCTTTTCCAGCTGCTCTGGTCGGGGCTCTTCCGGTTGTGGTGCCAAGCTACTGATCTTTTGGGCCTTGGCAAGCCATCCCTGCAAAATCCGCATAACAAGGTCAGGCCGAACCAAATGTTGTATGAATATCCGGACACTCCTTGTGGAATAGTGTCGCTCACCTCCTTTTCGGGGTTCGCGACGTTGAGGCCGATGTTCTTCCCCTCGACCGGCAACTCCTTCTGGGGGTGGAATAGTTGGCCCCATATTTTATCAGGAGTCGTGTCGTAAAGGTGTCAGATGGTGGTCGGATCCTCGGGATCATGCTCCCACATAGGCTTGGCCCTCTCCTGGCAAGGGAGGAACAGGCGGTGGAGCATGATCTGGATCACATCGACCAGCTTCGCGTCGGTCTCTGTTATGCTGTCAACACGTTTCTGCAACGCCTTCGTGTGAGTGAAACACCCCCAGTCTAGGATCTTGGTGGTCCATGAGGCCAATCTGGTAAGGGGTCCGGACCTGAATGCGGGGGCCGCTCCCCATGCGGCCTCCCTCGGCTCGGTGATGTAAAACCACTCCTTTTGCCACATCCAGACAGTGTCAACAAAGTGGTCGTCCGGCCACTGGACCCGTGTCAGTTTACTAATCATGGCCCTCCACAGTCCTCATGCTCGCCTCCGACCACCTTGCGCTTAACGTTGAACACCTTCAGCCATAAACCGAAGTGTGGCTAAACTCGAAGGAGCACTGCATAGAAGACGATGAAGGTCGAGATGTGGAGGAAGGAATTGGGGACTAGATCGTGAAAGTCTAGCCCGTAAAAGAACATCAACCCCCTTACGAAGGGGTGCAGAGGGAATCCGAGCCCCCTAAGAAAATGGGGGAGGAACACGACCCTTTCACCCGGCTTGGGTGTGTGGATGATCTGGCCCTCTTCGGGGGGCGATGGGCAATGTTGGCCGACAAATAGTCGGCCTCCTTCAGCTTCAAGATGACCCCCTCGGTGACGCTGGAGGCCTCCCACTTCCCATTGGCTCCGGTTCCAGCCAAGGTCGAAGGAGGAAAAGAGGGATTCGTGATGGAAGCAGAGGAAAGGGGCGCTGGAGCTCTGAGGATCTGCATGAGCGGGAGGTGGAAGAAGGCGTGAATTGCTGACTGTGATAGCTCCCCCTCTATAGACTGTTGACAGGCCTGGGATTCCTTTTTCCATGCCATTGGCTTCTTGATACGTCTCCAACGTATCTAGTTTTCCAAACACTTTTGCCCTTGTTTTGGACTCTAACTTGCATGATTTGAACGAAACTAACCCGGGCTGACGCTGTTTTCAGCAGAACTGCCATGGTGTTGTTTATTGTGCAGAAAACAAAAGTTCTCGGAATGGCCTGAAAATCCACGAAGATAACTTTTGGAAATATAAAAATTCTGGCAAAAGAATCAACGCCAGGGGCCCCACACCCTGTCCACGAGGGTGGGGTGCACCCTCCTCGGCGCTACCTGCTCATCTCGGGCCCCGATACTCCACCGACCTCAACTCCAACTCTATATATTCTGTCTCGCGGAGAAAAAATCAGAGGGAAGGTTTCATCGCGTTTTACGATACGGAGCCGCCACCAAGCCCTAATATATCTCAGGAGGGCTAATCTGGAGTCCGTTCAGGGCTTCGGAGAGGGGGATTCGTCGCCGTCGTCATCATCAACCATCCTCCATCACCAATTTCATGATGCTCACCGTCGCGCGTGAGTAATTCCATCATAGGCTTGCTGGACGGTGATGGGTTGGATGAGATTTACCATGTAATCAAGTTAGTTTTGTTAGGGTTTGATCCCTAGTATCCACTATGTTCTAAGATTGATGTTGCTATGACTTTGCTATGCTTAATGCTTGTCACTAGGGCCCGAGTGCCATGATTTCAGATCTGAACCTATTATGTTTTCATGAATATATGTGAGTTCTTGATCCTATCTTGCAAGTCTATAGTCACCTATTATATTTTATGATCCGACAACCCCGAAGTGACAATAATCGGGATACTTCTCGGTGATGACCGTAGTTTGAGGAGTTCATGTATTCACTATGTGTTAATGCTTTGGTCCGGTACTCTATTAAAAGGAGGCCTTAATATCCCTTAGTCTCCATTAGGACCCCGCTGCCACGGGAGGGTAGGACAAAAGATGCCATGCATGTTCTTTTCCATTAGCACGTATGACTATATTCGGAATACATGCCTACATTACATTGATGAACTGGAGCTAGCTCTGTGTCACCCTATGTTATAGCTATTACATGAGGAATCGCATCCGACATAATTATTCATCACTGATCCAATGCCTACGAGATTTTTACATATTGTTCTTTGCTTATTTACTTTTCCGTTGCTACTGTTACAATTACTACAAAACTGCTATCTTTACTTTTGCCACTGTTACCATTACTATCATACTACTTTGCTACTAAATACTTTGGTGCAGATACAAAGTTATCCAGGTGTGGTTGAATTGACAACTCAACTGCTAATACTTGAGAATATTCTTTGGCTCCCCTTGTGTCGAATCAATAAATTTGGGTTGAATATTCTACCCTCGAAAACTGTTGCGATCCCCTATACTTGTGGGTTATCAATACTAATTTCTGGCGCCGTTACCGGGGAGCGTAGCTCTATTCTTTGAGTCACTTGGGATTTATATCTGCTGATCACTATGAAGAACTTGAAAGACGCAAGAACTAAGATTTTTTCCCTCAACTACGAGGGGAGGTAAGGAACTGCCATCTAGCTCTCCGCTAGATTCTCTTTCTATTATGAGTAAGCTTGCGACACCTAAACCTGCTACTTCTATGAATTCTGATATGTTGCATGTTATTGATGATGCCACTTCTTCTATGCATGATACTTATGATGAAACTACTTCTATGCTTGATACTACTGTGCCATTAGGTGAATATCTTGATGAACAACTTGTTAGGGCTAGAGAGAATGAAATTATTGAAGATGAAATTATTGATGATAGTGATCATGAAGATTCTCCCCCTAATTATGAATTGCATGTTGTTCCTGAGGGTTATGTTATGGATGAAGAAACTGCTAGAGATCTTTTTGCTTGCAATGATAGATCTAATCTTAAGAAGTTACTAGCTAAACTTAAACAGAAAACTCTGAATGCTAGAATGAAATATGACCCTGCTTTTGCTACTTCACCTATCTTTGTTACTGATAAGGATTATGAATTCTCTGTTGATCCTGAAATAATTACTTTGGTTGAATCTGATCCTTTTTACGGCAATGAATCTGAAACTGTTGTGGCACATCTTACCAAGTTAAATGAGATAGCCACCCTGTTTACTAATGATGAGAAGTCTCGCTATTATTATATCCTTAAGATATTTCCATTCTCATTAAAGGGTGATGCTAAAACTTGGTTTAATTCTCTTAATCCTGGTTGTGTGCGTAGTCCCGGTGATATGATTTATTACTTCTCGCTAAATATTTCCTGCTCATAAGAAACAAGCTGCCTTATGGAAATATATAATTTTGTGCAAATCAAAGAAGAGAGTCTCCCACAAGCTTGGGGAGGCTTCTTCGATTACTTAATGCTTTGCTCGATCATCCTCTTAAGAAAAATGAAATACTTGATATCTTTTATAATGGACTAACCAATGCTTCCCAGGACCACTTGGATAGTTGTGCTGGTTGTGTTTTCAGGGAAAGAACAGTCGACCAAGCTGAATTGTTATTGAATAATATGTTGACTAATGAAAATAATTGGACTCTCCCTGAGCCAATTCTGAGGCAATTCCTGAGCCAATTGAGCCAACTCCGGAGCCCATTCCTAAACCAACTCCGAAGAAGAAGGGAGTTCTACTTCTCAGTCCTGAAGATATGCAAGAGGCAAAGAAATCAATGAAATAAAAAGGAATTAAAGCTAAAGATGTTAAGAATTTACCTCCTATTGAAGAAATACATGGTCTTAATATACCGCCTATTGAAGAAACACATTGTCTTGATAACCTGACACAGGTAGTAAAGGTAAATTCTCTCTATAGATATGATAAAGTTGAAATCCCGTCTACTAAATTTCATAGCCAATGCTTAGATGAATTTGATGACTTTATAGCTAGACAAGAAAGTTTTAATGCTTATGTTGGTAGAGAATTAAAGAGTAATGCTTTCGAGATAGGACGCTTGAGTGATTATATGGCTAGAGTTAAAGGGGAACTTAAACTCGTTAGCAAATATGCTTCTATGGTTGCCAGTCAAGCTGAGCAAGTACTTAAAGCTCAAAGTGATTTGCTCAAAGAATTAAATAATAAACATGATTTTGCTGTTAGAGTGGCTACTAGAACTGGTAGAATGACTCAGGAACCTTTGTATCCTGAAGGCCACCCTAAGAAAATCGAGTAGGATTCACAGAGAAATAATTTAGAGGCACCTAGTTCTTCTAAGAAGAAGAAAAAGGAAAATGATAGGACTTTACATGCTTCTAGTGAACCTGTTGTAGACACACTTGAGAATCCCAATGATATTTCTATTTCTGATGCTGAAACACAATCAAGTGATGAACATGAACATAGTGATAATGTTAATGATAATGTTCATGTTGATGCTCAACCTAGCAATAATAATGATGTAGAGATTGAACCTGCTGTTGATCTTGATAACCCACAATCAAAGAATCAACATTATGATAAAAGAGATTTTGTTGCTACGAAGCACGGTAAAGAAAGAGAACCATGGGTTCAGAAACCCATGCCCTTTCCTCCTAAACCATCCAAGACAAAGGATGATGAGGATTTTGAGCGCTTTGCTGAAATGATTACACCTATCTTCTTACGTATTCACTTAACTGATATGCTTAAATAAATCCTTATGCTAAATATATGAAGGATATCATTACAAATAAAAGAAAGATGCCGGAAGCTGAAATTTCCACCATGCTTGCTAATTACACTTTTAAGGGTGGAATACCAAAGAAACTTGGAGATCCAGGAGTACCAACTATACCATGCTCCATTAAAAGAAACTATGTTAAAACTGCTTTATGTGATCTTGGAGCCGTGTTAGTGTTATGCCTCTCTTTATATCGTAGACTTGATTTGAATAAGTTGACACCTACTGAAATATCTTTGCAAATGGCTGATAAATCAACTGCTATACCTGCCGGTATTTGTGAGGATGTGCCTGCTAGGTTGCAAATGTCACTATCTTAACGGACTTTGTTATTCTTGATATTCCCGAGGACGATAGTATGTCGATTATCCTTGGTAGACCCTTTTTGAATACTGCAGGGGCTGTTATTGATTGCAACAAAGGCAATGTCACTTTTCATGTTAATGGTAATGAGCATACGGTACACTTTCCGAGGAAACAACCTCAAGTTCATAGCATCGATTCTATTGGAAAAGTTCCAACCATTATTATTGGAGGTTTTGAATTTTCTCTTCCTACTGTCAAGAAAAAGTATGATATTCTTATTGTTGGGGATGTGCATATCCCTGTTGAGGTAACCTAGTGTTATTCGAAATTTCTCCGGTTCCATGTTATTCGGGATGAGTTTGTTAACAAGACTCGATCAACCTTGTTAGTGGATTCATTTTGATGATCATGAGATGGATGAAACTAGAAGGCACAACCTTCTGTACCCTCTTTTTACTTTCTGTTATTAAAATAAATAAAGCAAAAATAGTATTATATGTCTGTTTCCTCAATTATCCATGCAATAAAAAAATATCCCGATCAACCTTGTTAGTGGATTCATTTTGATGATCATGAGATAGATGAAACTAGAAGACACAACCTTCTGTACCCTCTTTTTACTTTCTGTTATTCAGAATAAGTAAAGCAAAAATAGTATTATATGTCTGTTTCCTGAGTTATCCGTGCAATAAAAAAATATCCCGAAAATAAAAGTGCTCCAAATGCCCTGCAAATTTAGTATGATTTTTTATGGAATATTTGAGGATTTTAGGCATTGAAAACACAGCAGGGGGGCAAGCACCTAGCTACGAGGGTGGAGGGCGCGCCCACTCCCCCTGGGCGCGCCCCCCTGTCTCGTGGTCCCACGATGGCCCGCCTCCACTTATTCCTGCACCCACACACTCCATCTTCCTCCCCAAAAAATCCCCATCGAGCTCAAGCACGAGTTCTAGCTCATTTTGCTGCGATTTTCGATCTCCTTGCTCAAAGCTCCATTCACAAAACTGCTTTGGGAGATTGTTGCTTGGTATGTGACTCCTCCATTGGTCCAATTAGTTTTTGTTCTAGTGCTTTATTCATTGCAAATTTTTGCTACCCAGGTGACCATGTTCTTGAGCTTGCATGTCAAATTTATGAGGTCCCAAGTAATTCTAATGCATGATATAGACTCTAGGCACTTGTGGGAGTAGTTGCTACCAATCTTGTTTAGTTTGATTCACTTTTATTTTGAAGTTACTAAAAATTTCAGAAATTTTCAAAAAATGATGAGGAGATTATTGAGGGGCTCTTCTAGCCAAAGCTCCCAGGATAAGCAAGCTAAGGAGAAAGAAAAGGCCAAGTATAATCTTCCTCGCGTAGCGGAAGTACGGCCGTGTGAATGGCCTTGTGATAATTTCTTGAGAGCAGCCGGGATTTATGAAGACTTTTATTCATTGGCTGAAAATGCGGGCCTCACCGACTTCCTCCACAACCAGATCGATCAGTATCTCTTACTCACCAATACTTTCGTGCAAAACTTTTACTATTATCCTAGGAATTCACCTCCTTCAGTATCTTTTCATTTATATGATGAGACTAAGGAAATGTCATTAAGTAATTTTTGCACGGTGTGTAGAATACCCTTTGAGGGCAGCTTAGATGAACCACATCATAAAGATGTGGATGGTTTTGTTAACACTATTACTGTAGGGGATTTGAAGAAGGGTTCCGATGCGAGAATCACTAGCATACATTTTCCTCTTTTACGCTACTGTGCCATATTTGCTAGTCGATGCTTAATTGGTCGTGGAAATAGTGGAAACTTCAGTGTTCCTGATATTATTATTCTGCTCCATGCCTTATTCGGCGATAACACTTTTAGTATGGGTGCCGTCATTGCTAAATGGTTAAGCCTAAATCGTACAAAGGGCCCCATCTTTGGAGGTATCTATGTTGCACGCCTTGCTAAACATTTCAAGATACCTATTAGGCATGATGAGAAAGAGGAGACACTACTGCCTCATACCTTTTTAGGTTACAGGAGCATGGTAGCGCATGAATTTATTGTTGACAACAATGATAAGATGCTTCTGTATAACCTGAGATTTAATAAGAAACACAATGAGATTATTACCCTGCCTGCGCCTTCTTTGTTTGATTTAACTGCAGGTCATTACCTTGTCTTGCCGAAGGATGTGTACGCGCATCGAGGCCAGACATCAGCTCCAGAGCCTGAGCCGGAACCGCCACTGGACCCTTATCGTTCATCCTGTTACCAGTGGGATCCGGAGGAGATCGCCAGCCAGTGGTATCCAGATGACACTCCTCAGTACACCGGGGAGAGTAGCCGCGATCCTTGGGCATAGAACAACTTAGGCCAAAAGCCTAAGGTTGGGGGAGTACGTATTTCTCACCGACTTTACGTTCATGTTCACACACTATTTTAGTTGTAGGTGCTCATACTCTTTCATTATATTATCCATGCTAGTTTAAATTTCTTTTTCTAGCTTTCTTCTTGTGTGTTTGATAAACCTTAAGATAACCAAAAAAATTAGTTAGTTTAATTTACATGCTTGTAGTAGTAATTAAATGAAACCCCAAAAAGATTTCTCGTTCTTCTTTTGCTTGTTGGGAGCTTTCCCGTGTAAATAGTTTTATTTTTTTTCTTTCTTTTGGTGGTCAAGAGTAGAAGACCATGATAAAAATGTTTAGTGGCTCTCATATGCATGATTGTTGATTTAACTTAGAGCCCATATTACTTTGTCTTCTCTCTTGAGTTGAATGCTTGAAGATTCCAGCATAGTCCAATGCACGTGCACTATTATTATTATACACACCGTTTGGTCGTGCAAGTGAAAGGCAATAATGGCGATATATGATGGACTGACTGAGATAAGAGAAGCTGGTATGAACTCGACCTCTTTTGTTTTTGTAAATATGATGAGTTCATCGTTCCTGATTCAGCCTATTATGAGTAAACATGTTTGCAGTGACATTTAGAGATTATAGTTGCTTATGCCATGCTTAATTAGCTAGGAGCTTATAATGATTTACCTTGTGTGCCAACATGCTATTAAAATGGTTATGATGTGGTATTGATGGGATGGTATCCTCCTTTGAATGATTCGAGTGACTTCACTTGGCACATGTTCACGCATGTAGTTGAAAAAATCAACATAGCCTTCACAATATTTATGTTCATGGTGGATTGTATCCTACTCATGCTTGCACTTGGTGTAGATTAATTTTAATGCATGTTCATGACTGTTGTCGCTCTCTCAGTTGGTCACTTCCCAGTCTTTTGCTAGCCTTCACCTGTACTAAGCGGGAATACTGCTTGTGCATCCAAACTCCATAAACCCCAAAGTTATTCCATATGAGTCCACCATACCTTCTTATATGCGGTATTTACCTGCCGCTCCAAGTAAATTTGTATGTGCCAAACTCCAAACCTTCAAATGAAATTCTGTTTTGTATGCTCGAGCAGCTCATATTTCAACTAGGGTTGTCTGTATCTTCCATGCTAGGTGGGTTATTCTCAAGGGGAGTGGACTCTGCTCCTCATTCACGAGAAAATGGCTCGTAACCAGGATGCCCAGTCCCATGATCAGTAAGATCAAAGCATATCAAAATAATTAAAACAAAACTCCCCCCAGGACTGTTGTTGGTATGGACGGTACCCCGTTGTTACGGATGGCATGGAGTGTGCTTGTTGGTGGTGGGGGAGTATAAACTTTTACCATTCTGTTTGGTAACCACCTATAATGTGTGTAGCATGGAAGATATCGCCATCTCATAGTTGTTGCGTTGACAGTGAAAGTATACCGCTCAAAATGATATTCATCTCTATTTTAAAATCGAGCTCTGGCACCTCTACAAATCCATGCTTCCCTCTGTGAAGGGCCTATCTATTTACTTTTATGTTGAGTCATCACCTTCTTATTAAAAAGCACCCGTTGGAGAGCACACTGTCATTTGCATTCATTACTATTAATTTATATTGGGTATGACTTGACTGGATCTCTTTTACCATGAATTACAATGTTTAGTCAGTCCTTGATCTTTAAAGGTGCTCGCATTTATGTTTTATGGTCTCGTAAAGGGCTAGCGAGATACCATTTTGTTATATCATATTATGATTATTTTGAGAAGTGTTGTCATCCGAGTTTTATTATTATTGCTCGCTAGCTGATGATGCCATTGATATGAGTAAACATGAGACCTAAGTGTTATTGTGAATATGGTTAGTGTCGGTGTCAAAACCGGTGGATCTCGGGTAGGGGGTCCCGAACTGTGCGTCTAGGCGGATGGTAACAGGAGACAAGGGACACAATAATTTTACCCAGGTTCGGGCCCTCTCGATGGAGGTAAAACCCTACTCCTGCTTGATTGATATTGATGATATGGTAGTACAAGAGTGGATCTACCACGAGATCAAGGAGGCTAAACCCTAGAAGCTAGCCTATGGTATGATTGTTGTTGTTCGTCCTATGGACTAAAACCCTCCGGTTTATATAGACACCGGAGAGGGCTAGGGTTACACAGAGTCAGTTACAATGGTAGGAGATCTACATATCCATATTGCCAAGCTTGCCTTCCACGCCAAGGAAAGTCCCATCCGGACACGGGACGAAGTCTTCAATCTTGTATGTTCATAGTCTTGGAGTCCGGCCGATGATGATAGTTCGGCTATCCAGACACCCCCTAGTCCAGGACTCCCTCAGTAGCCCCCGAACCAGGCTTCAATGATGACGAGTCCAGCGCGTATATTGTCTTCGGCGTTGCAAGGCGGGTTCTCCTCCAAATTCCATGTGCTTGCCGAATAGTGTCCGGCTTCCTTATAAATGTTGCGCTCCTTGGCTTCCATGCCCAATAATGGCCCTCTTCCACGTGTCATACGAATGCAAAAGGCCAGGGTATTTTTACATTTTACCCCCAAGCTGCGCAAATAAGCTGCCTATAAGAGAGGCAAGAATCCAGATCCAAATCACACCATCCTCCTTCCGCGAGTACTCATCGAAGTGCTTCTGAAAAAAATCCACTCCATCATGGACCGCCGACGCTCCTCCTCCTCGCGCTCCCAGCCCTCACCAGAGATTGGGGAGATGTTCACCCAAGACAATGAGCTAGTGGCGCTCCAAGCGGAGGGATACCTTCCTCCAGCTTTTATGGTCCCGGTTTGAGCCGGGCTGGCCACCTACAAAGGTGGAAAGCAGGCGGAGAACACCCCCAGTCCCTCCAAAGGAGAGCGGGTGTGCTTCGTCCCTTATCTAATAAGGGGGCTCAGATTTCCCATACATCCGTTTCTCCGGGGGCTTCTGGAGTTCTACGGACTCCAGCTTCATCACCTTACGCCCGCCTCCGTTCTGCACATTGCGGGTTTCGTAGCTCTTTATGAGCTGTTCTTGGGCATCGAGCCCCATTTCGCGCTGTGGAAGAGATTGTTTTGCCTCGTACCCCGTTCTCACGAGGGGTCGATATATCAAGTGGGCGGAGCCGAAATGTGGCGCATCGCCGGGACCGGATATCTATCCGGAAACCCAAAGAAGGCGTCCGAAGACTGGCCTTCGGAATGGTTTATGTGGAACATGCTCCACTGCCGGACCCAGTTCGGATCGGCCTCCCGGAGTTCAGCTACGCTCCTCTGAAGAAACGCCTGAGTTGGCACCCGCGGAGCCTTCAACGGGAAGATGACAGGAGCGTCCACTATCTCGGAGTCATGGCCACGTGTATTATGCGAGGGGTGCAGCCGCTCCAATATAGGGGCCACCCCATGTGGGATTTCAACGGGGAGAATGACGCCACCCGTCATGGCCGCAAGGGGCCGAGATCGGCCGCAGATCTGGTGAAGATCCTGTCCGGCTTGTACAAGGGGGAGAAGGAGGACTTCCTCCAAACGAGTCCATTGAACGGATTCTCCATGAATAACCCTCGGAGCTGGGTAAGCGGACGTTTATCTATCCGATCCGTGCTTTCAAAGTTAAGTGTCTTACTTTATGATTTCGACGCAGGATCTGCGTCGGGATGTGGAGGGCATACACAGTCCGGCTCCACAACCCGAGGATCTGGAAGATCCTTGATCTCGCCTCCAAGAGGATCCGGACATAAAGGTGGAGCTGATTGACGGGTGTTCCACCAACTTAGCATGGATAATGCTCTAGTCGCCATTACGGCCGACTACCCCGGTTTATCTCCGCTTCCTGTAACTATGACCGAGCCTCGACACCATTACTTCGTCTGTGCTTATTTCTGACCACCGTATACCAACGGTGTCTCGCAGGAGGTGCCTTCAAGGTGGGAAGCTGATCCCGCGGCGGCTGACCAACCAGGGTCGATTCGCCCAAAGAAAGCGAAGAGGGTGCGGTGCGAATCAAACGTCCGCCAGAACGGTATGGCACGCCACCATTTTAAGGGAAAGATTCCTGGGAGGTATATTGATGCTCATCACTTTTCCAGGAGAAAGAGCGCTCGCCGGACTGTGCCCGGAGAGGTTGCAAACCAAGCCTCCGCCAGCCAGGTTCCAACACCTGGTCCGGAGGGGGAGGCGAGTGCAAGGCGCGAGCCGGATGCTTCTCCAACGGAGGATGCTGACAGGCTGTCCGCCACCAAGTATGAGGTTGAGAGCGCCATGAATCATAGGCGCCGCCGAACTGTTCTTCGTGACGCGTGTTTCTCCCCAGAGGTGTTGAATGCCCTTAATGCGGGAGACGCGCACCCCCGTGCCGCTCAAGATGGTTTAACCAGATCCACGGAGCAGTATGTGAAAGACATACGGGTAAGGAGTTTTAATAGTTGTATATGCCAGTAGCCCCCAAGACTTAAAGTACTTAGAATAACTGATTTAAGGATCATTTGATATGCAGGATCTTACGGAGAAGAATACCCAACTGTCCCAGGAGCTTCAAGAGTGCAAGGCCCAACTTGAGGCCGCACTAGCCGTCGCAGGAGGAGACACAGAGACCCCCTCGGGTAACACATATTTCAAAAAGATAAGCAGCAGCGGCGTATGATAAGTCCGACAATAATATTGCAGATGTTGCGGACTTGATCCGGACAAGCAACGACTATCGCGCCACCAAGGCCGCGAGAGGGTGCTTATGAAGGTGCAGCGGAGAGGAACAAACTCCAAGATGCCCACACCCAGGTTGGAGAAGAGCTAAAGGTGTTCGGGCCAACTGTCCAGCTCCGTGAAGGAGAATCAGCGCTTCGCCGCGCATCTACAAGAGTGCTTGAGCAAACTCTTTTGAAAATAAGAGTTCGGCGAGGAAGTCGATTGACAGTAATGTGTCTGTAGGTGTGCTCACAGGTCGCCCTGCGGAGCAAATGCCCGGTTCAACGGATGACCAACTTCCCGAGCTGGTGCAACTGCACGAACGTGTTCCGCAGGCGATGACTGGCGTCGCCCAGGCCTTATGGCCGTCCGTCTCCCTACCCGAGGGCCTTGGGGGGCTTGCGGAGAAGCTTCAGGGAGCACGGCAGCTGAGGGAGTCCTGGACTAGGGGGTGTCCGGACAGCCGGACTATCATCGTCCGCCGGACTCCAAGACTATGAAGATACAAGATTGAAGACTCCGTCCCGTGTCCGGATGGGACTTTCCTTGGCGTGGAAGGCAAGCTTGGCGATACGGATATGTAGATCTCCTACCATTGTAACCGACTCTGTGTAACCCTAGCCCTCTCCGGTGTCTATATAAACCGGAGGGCTTTAGTCCGTAGGACACAACATACATTACAACAATCATACCATAGGCTAGCTTTAGGGTTTAGCCTCCTTGATCTCGTGGTAGATCCACTCTTGTACTACCCATATCATCAATATTAATCAAGCAGGACGTAGGGTTTTACCTCCATCGAGAGGGCCCGAACCTGGGTAAAACATCGTGTCCCTCGTCTCCTGTTACCATCCGCCTAGACACACAGTTCGGGACCCCCTACCCGAGATCCGCCGGTTTTGACACCGACATTGGTGCTTTCATTGAGAGCTCCTCTGTGTCGTCCCCGATAGGGCGGATGCCTCCACCCGTCTTCAAAGACGGTGTTTTCGCCGAAGGGGCCTTGGCCGCCAGCCAAACAATCCGGCTAGGTGGTTTTCTTATGACCGCCGGTCCGGCCACCGCTTCGACAATGACTTCTCAAGTCGCCGGCAATCTTTGTCGCTACCGAAGTCTGCCGAGCAGCTTGATCCAATAGAGCTCTCGTCTGTTAACGAGCTCTTGGATCGTATCGCCGCCCTGGGAGTCGCTACGGACTACAACCAGATTGGGCTTAAAACCGATCTGAGAGAGATTAACTCTCCCCAGGCCACCCACCACGTTGCAGTGGTAGAGGAGCAATACGGCAACTCTTCGCCTGTATTGAAAACTATTCATGTCCGGATTCCCGAACCCTCCATGCCGGATTTCCGCGGAGGGACGGACTTCGATCGAGCATTGAACTTAAAACCATGCATCGCTCCAGACTCGCCGGATCGTGTCCAGCGACCCAAGCTTTCAAATTCGGAAACTCCTCGGCCTTTGAGCCCCAAGATGGGCAGGGATCCGGACTTTAGTCCACCCACCCGCCCAGACATATGCGATCTATCTCTAATACGGCAAGAGCCCGCTGAAATAGTACATCACCATCGGGCGATTCCTCCTAGTTATGGACAGGATAAAGGACTGCCGAGAGGAAAACGCAATCTCAGTTTTCGCAATAATTGCACGGACAGGAATATTGAACGCCATCGATCGTCGCAAGATTACACGTTTACACGATCAAGCGCCCATAGTACGAAGTATCATGGCGATGGAGAGTTTCCGAAAACCGAAAACCAATTTTGGGATAATCCGCCCCAACCCCATCCGCAATAAAAGGGTGCCTCACACTGGGTCCCGTGATGCAAAAAGAAAAGCAAAACCCAATAAGGCACGGAACTGTCTTCGAGGGATGGCCCAATGGACCCCGTAAGCTTCATAGTACGAGGGAGCCGCCCCAACACATAGCCTTCGAGCATGTTGATATTACGGCAGTGGCCAAAAGTGGCGAGGAGCTTCTAGCCCCGAAACCACTCCAACAATACCAAGACGGTATCAATAGCCGAGACCTTCGTGATCAAACAATATGCGAAGCGAACAATCCGCTGGACTCGCCGAAGTCTACCAAGTACCAACAGAAATCCATGGAGCGACACAGCTATTACCTTCAACGCCAGCGACGAGCCTAAATTCCGAACAGCCAGAGCGCCAGCTGCACTGGTGCTTAGTCCCATAGTGGACGGCTTTCGACTAACATAAGTCCTCATGGATGGCGGCAGCGGACTAAACCTCATTTACGAGGAAACTCTGCGAAAAATGGAAATCAATTGGAGTCGTATTGAGCGAAGCAGCACAACCTTCAGGGGAATAATCCCTAGCCGAAGCGCTGCCGCACCGAAAAAATCACACTGATGTGGTGTTCGCTCACCAACAATTACAGATCCAAAGAAGTCATGTTCCAAGTGGCCCCGTTCAGCAGCGGATATCACGCCATATTAGGACGAGAGGCATTCACAATTTTTCAAGCAGTACCTCATCACGGGTACATCAAGCTCAAAATGCCTGGGCCCAGCGGAATAATCACTCTCGTTAGTGATCCGGACATAGCACTCCGCACCGAAAACAAGACAGCCGCACTAGCCCTCGAGGCACTATCCGAAGCCTTAGCGGCAGAAGAACTCATCACACAAGCGCTCTACGGTGAACAGGGACGATGTGATACTCGATAAAAGATCCAAGTCCACCTCCTTCAAACCAACAGATGAAATAACAAAATTCCAGGTCCACCCAACGGACCCAACAAAGACGGCCTCCATAGGGGCACAATTGAACCTTGAAGTAGACGCCGCACTGCGCGAATTCCTTCGGGAAAATTGCGACATTTTCGCCTGGCATCCTTCGGATATGCCCGGAATCCCACGCAGATTGGCGTAACACAGCCTAAACATCCTAAAGGATTCAAGCTACCAAATAGGCTCTTCGACGATTTTCCGAGCCCAAAAGACAGCAATGGGAGAAGAGCTAGCCAAACTATTGGAAGCCGGATTCATCGAGATATCAAACATCGATTGGCTAGCAACTCGTAATGGTACCAAAGAAGGACAAATCCTGGCGCCTTTGTGTCGATTTTAAAGACCTCAATATGGCCTGCCTAAAGGATCCCTTCCTCTCCCGCATCGACCAAATTATCTATGCTACCGCAGGCACGATTCATTGTGTTTCCTCGACGATACTCGCTACCATCAAATCAAGATGGCGGAAGCGCACTGCCGCCACGGCATTCATCACCCTTATGGACCATTCTCGCTTCAACATGATGCCCTTCGGACTTAAAAACGCCGGTGCAATATATCAAGATGATTCAAACATGTCCGCTACCCAGATCGGCAAAACAATGAGAGATACATAGACGACGAGTCGCCAAAACAAAACACGCCGAAACTCTAGTAGACGATTTGAGGCTCACGCTCGACATCCTCGAGCATACGACATCAAGTTGAATCCGAAAAATGTGTTGTCGGCGCATCAGCCGGAAAGCTGCTGGGCTTCATCGTGTCCGTAGAGGAATCAAGCAAACCCGCTAAAATCCGAGCCTGCCACAATTGGACATTCCAAAAGACCTCAAACAAATACAAAATTAACAGGATGCATGGCAGCTCTAAGCCGCTTTATCTCCGCCTAGGAGAAAAGGTGTTGCCCTCTATCGCCTCCTTAGGCGCACGAACACTTCGAGTGGACGGATGCTGCCACCGCCGGACTCAAGAAATAAAGGCCATATTGGCAACAACCGTCCTGGCTGCGCCTAATCCGGCGAACCAATGTTGTTATACATCGCAGCAATGCATCAAGTTGTAAGCGCGGTCCTCGCCGTTTAACGAGAGACGAAGGGCACAAATTCCCTCTTCAAAACCAAGGTATTATGTATCCACCGTGTTAACCCCGCAAGTCCTGCTACCCGCACTATCAGAAGATAGCATATGCGGTGTTCATGGCGTCCCGGAAGCTTCGACACTACTTTCAAGAGTGTTTGATAACAGTGGCCTCTGAAGTACCACTCAACGACATTATAAATAACCGCGACGCAACGGGCAGGATTGCAAAATGGGCCATTGAGCTCTTACCATTCGATATAACTTACAAACCTCGGCGAGCTATAAAGTCACAAGTTCTGGCTGACTTTGTCGCCGAATGGACCGAAACCGAACTCCCTAAAGAGTACGGTGCATACTCCAATTGGACTATGCATTTCGATGGCTCTAAAATGTTGGCGGATCGGGGTCAAGGCGTCAGATTGACGCCCCCAACCGGAGACACACCCAAGATGTACTTCAAATAATGTACACGGACTCCAACAATGCAGCCGAATACGAGGCCCTGTTACATGGTCTCCGGATGGCAGTCTCCATGTGCATTCAACGCCTAGAGGTGCGCGGGGATTCAAACCTTGCAATATCCCAAATAAGCGGAGACTTCGACGCCAAGGATCCAAAAATGGCAGCATATCGCAACGCTGTCCTAAAAATGTCAGCTCGTTTGAAGGGCTCGAATTCCATCACATAGCCCGAGATAACAACCAAGCGGCCGATGTACTGGCACGCATCGGTGCCAAACGTGATGCTGTCCCTCCAAATATCTTCCTGGAACGGCTCTTCAAGCCATTCGTACTATGGGAAGAGGAGTCCGGAAGTGACAAACCGGAAAAAACCGCGCCAATCGGCGATTCAGCCGATGACATAACACCTTCAGCCCACGTCAAAATGGCAGAGTCGCCTGCGGATGTAACCTTTCCTAGCCTACTTGCTTAGGCAGGAACTTCCCAAGACCAAAACGAGGCCCGCTGATAGTCCGCGATCGAAAGCCTACAAGGTCCATGAGGGAGAACTTTATAAGAAAAGTACAACCGAGTCCTTCAAAGGTGTATCTCAAGAGGAAGGGCGAAACCTCCTGGCTAAAATTCATGCCGGACTCGGCGGACACCACGCGGCAGCCCGGGCCCTTGTTGGAAAGGCATTCCGTACAGGATTTTATTGGCCGACGGCCCGGCAGATGCTCGTGACTTAGTCCAAATGTGTTGGTTGTCGCTCTTTGCTAATCGAGCCACATGCCGCCCACCGCCTCAAAACTATACCCATTACTTGGCCGTCATGTCCGGGGCTTGACATGGTTGGACCCCTAAAGGGGGAACCCACAAGCAAAGATACCTATTGGTCATGGTGGATAAATTCACCAAATGGATAGAGGCCAAACCGTCAAAATGGCGAGTCCGACCAGTGATAGACTTTATATCCGGGTAGTACACCGCCACGGAGTCCCCACAAAGATCATCACCGATAACGGCACGAATTTCACAGCCGACGAGGTTAAGTCATGGTGCAAAAATATGGGCATCAAGCTCGACCACGCTTCGCCTATCACCTCAAACCAACGGTCAAGTGGAACGAGCAAATGGTCTAATAATGAGCGGCATTAAGCCCGCACTAGTGCGGTCACTTACTAAATCCGACACGCCTTTGGGTCGAGGAGCTCGACCAGACTGGGGCTGCGGACAACGCCTAACCGCATTACCGGATTCACACCATTTTTATGGTATACGGCGCAGAGGCGTCTTGCCTCGCGACATTATTCATGACTCACCTCGAGTGCACATGTACGAGGAAAGAGAGGCCGAGCTCGATCGGCAGGACAGCTTGGACACATTGAGGAAGAACGTGACGTCGCGAAGGCTCGCTCCGCATTTTATCGCAGCAGGTTCAAGATATCAAAGCAGAGAAGTACGGGCCAAGACTTACAACGTTGGTGAACTAGTTCTACGCCTGCCGGACAAGAAAAAGGACAAGCTCAAGCCCAAATGGGAGGGGCCCTTCATTATCGATCAAGTCCTGACCGGCGGAGCATACCGTCTATGAAATGCGTCGGATAACCGACTCGAGCCGAACCGATGGAACGCAGCCCGCCTCCGACGATTCTACGCCTAGCGCCGGACTAAGAGTTCGTCCTCTTCCCCCATCCAAACTTTTACACTTCGGCTGTCTTTTGTTTCTCTTTTCATACCTTTTTATTCAAAAGCCCTTACGGGCCTATTTTCGCATTTTTCGCATACACATGATGTGCCATCCGCACTCATTATTCCCGGGGCTTTTTACGAAGCTCAATTATATGGGTTTCATACCCAGCACATCTGTCAAGCTTCCACATGTACCTTTTACTCACCATTATATGCATCGATATGACTTAAGTTTTGGCCAAGCTGGGTTGCCTAGCTCCTGTGCTTACCCCTCGCTCCCGATTGTTCGGCTAGGAGGTAAAGGAGCACCTCTGCGATTGTTATCGCTGGTCACCGGATGTGTACCTCGACCGGGTGAAGCCGAAAGCTAGTGTTCTTAAGGGAATACTCGGTCGGTGACTTAAAAGATGACTTTTACCTATTTATTTATCCGCCCCGGATGTTTTTTTTTCTTTGCAGTCCGAACATGCACTTTAGGGCATGCCTCCTGTGAAAGGAACCCTTAACGGAACTATTCTCCTGGAAGATGTTTCTTACTAACCATGTAATATAACATAACTAGTTGGGCACTTGTCCGATAAAGCACTAATGACCCCTACGCTCGGGTCTCCATGCATACCACGGTTGTTTCTTAACCAAAAGGGTATTCGACACACTCCGGACTCTAGGGTCCCGAGGTTGAAGCGAAAAGGTCGGAAAAGACAAATGATCTACAATCCGCTAGAAGGCATTTCACATGTCACTTTAAAGGAAAACATACATTGTCAAATTTATCGATTGTATTCCTCCTCAATCCCGCCTAACAGTCAGTCTAATTTACATCCCGCTGGGAAAATTTAGCAGCCAACTCTACTGGCTGTATACTAAACTCACAAGGATCTCCTTCCCATCGGGCCCCACCGTCCAACTCGCCATGTGGTTCGGATCCGCCTTCTTGTAACGCTGCCTTCACCATGGCCCAATCCTCCTCGGCACCTTGACGGCAAGTCGAAATCTTCCACAAACGGAAGCGCCGCCAAGACTCCTCAAGCTTCTCCGAAGCTCCCAAGGCCCTCGGGTAGGGAGAGGGCTGGCCATAAAGCCTAGACGACGCCGCCATTGCTCGCCGAACTCATTCGAGCAGTTGCAACAGCTCGAAGTTGATCACCCGCTGATATGGGCATCTCCTCAGGGCGACTGTGAGTATACCTACAAGACATACTATGTCAATTTGCTTCTTCACCAACTCTTCTTTTAAAAGAGTCCGCCAAGCACTTACTATAAATGCCGTGATTTAAGCCGCTGATTCTCCTTAATCGGAGCCGACAGCTCGCTCGAGTGCCTTTCAGCTCTTCTCCGAGCTTGGCGTTGGCATCCTGGAGCTTGTTCCTTTCTTGCTGCACCCTATTCAGGACACTCTCGCCGGCCTTTAGCTGGCGCAGCAATGCTTGCCTGTCCGGATCTTGTCCGGCGGCACCTGCAATGTCATTATTAGACTTGCGCGCACGCCGCACAGCGCTTATATTTATTAATAAAAATGTGTTACCAGGAGGGGTCTCTACGTCTCCTCCTGCAGCAGCAAGTGCGGCCTCAAGTTGGGCCTTGCAATCTTGCAGCTCCTGAGACAGCTGGGCATTCTTCTCTACGAGCCTATGTTTCAAATGATCCTTAAATCAGTTAACATAACTACTTTAAGTCTCGGGGGCTACCGGTATATATAACCATTAAAATTCCTTTACCCGTATGTATTTCACATACTGCTCCGTGGCTCTGGTAAAACCATCTTGAGCGGCACGGAGATGCGCGTCCCCCCGCTAAAGGCGCCTAATGCCTCAGGGAGAAGCACGCTCACGAAATACTATCCGCGGCGCCTATGGTTCATGGCGCCTCCACCTCGCACTTGGTGGCGGACAATCTGTCGGTACCCTCCGCTGGAGAAGGATCCGCCCGTGTCTTGCGCTTGCCTCCCCTCCGGCCGGGCGCCGAGCCTCGGCCGGTGGGGTTGGATCAGAACTTCGCGCCCCAGTCCGGCGGCGCTTTTTCTCCTATAAAGATCATGAGCACTCGACGCTTCCTAGAACGTTGTTCAAAATTCAAATACAAGCTATACCTTTGCGGCGACGCTTCGTCGCACCACGCCCTTTTCCGCTTTCTGGTCCGGATCGACCTCAGAGGTCACCGCCGGCTCGGCTTCCCGCCGTGAAGGCGCTTCCTGCAAAATACCATCGCTCATGAAGGTTAGAAATGGGCAAGGAAGAGATAATGGTGTCCGGACCTCTGTCACGACACACGAAGCCGGACACAATCCGGGTAGTCCGCCGAATGGCAACCAAAGCATTGTCCATGCTGAGCTGGTGAAATACCCGTCCGATCAGCTTCACCTCGATGTCCGGATCCTCTTCGAGGCCGGATCTAGGATCTTTCCGGATCCTCGGGTTGCGGAGCAGACTTACCATGTCCTCCACAATCCGCGAGATCCCGCGCCAAGACATAATGTAAGAAGCCTAAACTTCAAAAGCATGGGTTGAGCCCTTAAAAGTGTTCACTTACCCATCCTCTAGGGTTGTTCATGGAAAACCCATTTAAAGGGTTCGTTCGAAGGAAGTCCTCCTTCTCCCCTTGTACAGACCGACAGATCTTCACCAGTCCTCGGTCGAGTCCGCCCTTTATGCCATGACGGGTAGCATCATCTTCCCGCTGAAATCCCACATAGGATGGCCTCTATATTGCAATGGTTGTACCCCCCGCATGATGCATGTCACCATGACTCCAATCATGGTCAACCCAGAGTGGGCCAGCAATCTTATTCGGCCCATCAAGTAATGGACGCTCTTGTCTTCCTCCAAGCGGGGGCTCCGTGGACGCCAGCTGAGACGTTTCTTCAGGGGAGCAGCACTAAACTCCGGGAGGCCAACCCGGACTGGGTCTGGCAATGGAGCGTCTCCTATGTAAAACCACTCTAAAGGCCAGTCTTCGGACGCCTTCTTGGGAGTACCGGATGGGTATCCGGTCCTGACGATGATCCATATTTCCGCGCCGCCCACTTGATATATGGACCCCTCGTGAGAACGGGTACGAGGCGTAACAGCCTCTTCCACAATGCAAAATGGGGCTCAATGCCCAGAACAGCTCAAAAAAGAGCTACGAGCCTGCGATATGCAAGACAGGCGGGTGTGAGGTGGTGGAGCTGGAGTCCGTAGAACTCCGTGAGCCCGCGGAGGAACGGATGTATTGGGAATCCGAGTCCCTTATCGATAGGGGACGGCATACTCGCTCCCCTTATTGGGGCTTGGGGTAGCCTCCGCTTGCCTCCCACCTTGATAAGTGACCAGCCCAGCTCGAACCGGGACCATGAAGGCCGGAGGGAGATATCCCCCCGCTTGGAGCTTCACTAGCTCGTTGTGTGGAATAGAGCACCTCCTCCAATCCCCTGGCGGTGGGCTGGGAGCGCGAGAAGAGGAGCCGCATCGACGGTCCATGATGGAATGGATTTTTAGGTCAAAGGCGGTCCGATGAAGTATTCGCGGGAGGAAGATGGTGTGGTTTGGATCTGGATTTTTGCCTCCTTTGTAGGCAGACGGCTCGCATGACTAGGGGGTGAAACGTAAAAGACACCCTGGCTTTTCGCATTCGTGCGACGCGTGGAAAAGGCCATTATTTGGCGTAGAAGCCGAGGAACACAGTATTTAAGATGAAGCCGGATACAGTTCGGCAGGTACATGGAATTTGAAGGGAGAACCCGCCTTGCAATGCCGAAGACTATAAACGCTACCGGACTTATCGCCATTGAAGCCTGGTTCGGGGCTACCGAGGAGTCTCGACTAGGGGTGTCCGGACAGCTGGACTATCATCGTCCGCCGGACTCCAAGACTACGAAGATACAAGATTGAAGACTCCGTCCCGTATTCGGATGGGACTTTCCTTGGCGTGGAAGGCAAGCTTGGCGATACGGATATGTAGATCTCCTACCATTGTAACCGACTCTGTGTAACCCTAGCCCTCTCCAATGTCTATATAAACCGGAGGGCTTTAGTCCGTAGGACACAACATACATTACAACAATCATACCATAGGCTAGCTTTAGGGTTTAGCCTCCTTGATCTTGTGGTAGATCCACTCTTGTACTACCCATATCATCAATATTAATCAAGCAGGGCGTAGGGTTTTACCTCCATCGAGAGGGCCCGAACATGGGTAAAACATCGTGTCCCTCGTCTCCTGTTACCATCCGCCTAGACGCACAGTTCAGGACCCCCTACCCGAGATCCGCCGGTTTTGACACCGACAGCAGCACTTTCGTCTATGGAAGATATCGGCCTGCCGTCAAGGCGCCAGAGAGGCCTAGGCCATGGTGAAGACGCGGTACACAAAGGCGGATCTGAACCACATGGCCGAGGTCGGACCTATGGGGCCCGATGGGAAGGAGATCCCTGTGAGCTTGATGTACGGCCAAGTAGAGTTGGCCGCTAAGTATTCCTAACGGGACTGTAAGTTAGACAGCCTGTTAGATGGGATTGAAGAGGAGTACAATCAGTCGATTTGACGATGTATTTAAAAATGACATGTATAATGCCTTCTACCCGGATTGTAGATCGTTTGTCTTTGCGGACCTTTTCGCTTCAACCTCGGGACCCTAGACTATGGAGTGTGTCCGAATACCCTCACGGTTATGAAAAAACCGGGCATGCATGGAGACCAGCGACGGGTCATTAGTGCTTTATCGCATAAGTGCCCAACTAGTTATGTTATATTACATGGTTAGTAAGAAACATCTTCCAGGAGAATAGTTCCGTTAGGGGTTCCTTTCTCGGAGGCATGCCCTAAAGTGCATGTCCGGACCGCGAAAAGAGCGTAAAAGCATCCGGGGCAGATAAATAAATAAATAAGATATCATCTTTCAAGTCACCGACCGAATATTCCCTTAAGAATGCTAGCTTTCGCTTCACCCGATCGAGGTACACATCCGCCGACCGGCAAGAATAATCGCAGAGGTGCTCCTTTACCTCCTAGCCGAACAATCGGGAACGAGGGGTAAGCACAAGAGCCGTGCAACCCAGCTTGGCCAAAACTTAAGTCATATCAATGCATATAATGGTGAATAAAAGGTACATGCGGAAGTTTGACACATGTGTTGGGCATAAAGCCCGATAAATAAACTTCATTAAAGAAGCCCCTGTATAATGAGTGCGAGTAGCACGCCAAGTGTGTCTGCGAACAATGCGCAGATCAGCCCTCAAAGGCTTTATGAAAAGTGGGGAGAAAAGAGAGAAACAAAAGACAATCAAGTATAAAATGTGGACGGAGAAAGGAGACGAACTCGAGTCCGGCGCTAGGCGAGAATCTTCGGAGGCGGGCTGCGCTCCATGGGTTTGGCTCGAGTCGGTTGTCCGACGCGTTTGCAGACGGTATGCTCCGCCGGTCGTCGACTTGGTCGATGATGAAGGACCTTCCCATTTGGGCTTGAGTTTGTCCTTTTTCTTGTCCGGCAGGCGTAGAACGAGTTCGCCAACATTGTAAGTTTTGGCCCGTACTTCTCTGCTTTGATATCTTCGAGCCTGCTGCCGATAGAATGTGGAACGAGCCTTTGCCACGTCGCGCTCCTCCTCCAATGCATCCAAGCTGTCCTGCCGATCCAACTCGGCTTCTCTTTCTTCGTACATGTGCACCCGAGGTGAGTCATGAATTATGTCGCAGGGTAAAACTGCCTCTGCGTCATATACCATAAAGAATGGTGTGAATCTGGTAGTATGGTTTGGCGTGGTCCGCAGCCCCCAGAGTACGGAGTCGAGCTCCTCTACCCAGTGCGTGTTAGATTCCGTGAGGGACCGCACTAACCTGGGTTTGATGCCGCTCATGATTAGACCATTTGCTCGTTCGACTTGACCGTTAGTTTGAGGGTGATAGACTGAAGCGTAGTCGAGCTTGATGCCCATATTTTTGCACCAGAGTTTAACCTCGTCGGCCATGAAGTTCGTGCCGTTATCGGTGATGATGCTGTGGGGGATGCCATAACGGTGTACTACCCCGGATATTAAGTCTATCACCGTCCGGATTCAGCCGCTTTAACCGGCTTGGCCTCTATCCATTTGGTGAATTTGTCCACCATGACCAATAGGTATTTTTGCTTATGGGTTCCCCTTTAAGGGTCCAACCATGTCAAGCCCCTGCACCGCGAACGCCAGTGATGGGTATAGTTTTGAGGGCGGTGGGTGGCATGTGGCTTTGATTAGCAAAGAGCCGGCACCGACGATCGTTGACTAAGTCTTGAGATCTGCCCGGCCGTCGGCCAATGAAATCCAGACGGAAGGCCTTTCCTACAAGGGCCCGGCTGCGGCGGGTGCCCACGAGTCCGGGCGTGAATTTCAGCCATCGATTTCGCCTTCCTCTTCCGAGATGCACCTTTGAAGGACTCCGCTGTGCTTTTCTTATAAAGCTCTCCTCGTGGACTTTGTAGGATTTAGATCACTGTACTATGCAGCGGGCCTCATTTTGGTCTTCGGGGAGTTCCTGCCTAATTTGGTAGGCTAGGAATGGTTCCGTCCACGGGCAATGACCGCCATTATTTCATGGGCGAAGGTGTTATTTCATTGGCTGAGCCACCGATTGTGTCGTAATGTTCGTGTTGGGTGGTGCGGTTGGTTCCGGATTGTTGTTTCCGACTCTCTTCCCATAATACGGATGGCTTAAAGAGTCGCCCAGAAGATGTTTGAGGGGCGGCGTCGCGCTTTTGCGCAATGCGTGCCAACACGCCGGCTGCCTGGTTATTATCCCGGGCTACATGGTGGAATTCGAGTCCTTCGAACCGAGCTCACATTTTTAAGACGGCATTATGATAGGCTGCCATTTTCGCATCCTTGGCGTCAAAGTCTCCGTTTACTTGGGATATTGCGAGGTTTGAATCCCCACGCACCTCTAGGCGTTGAATACCCATGGAGATTGCCATCCGAAGACCATGTAGAAGGGCCTCATATTCGGCTGCATTTTTGGAGTCCGTGTACATTATCTGGCACGATTGATCTGTGTCTCCGGTTGGGGACGTCAATACGATGCCAACCCCCAAGCCGGCCAACATTTTGGAGCCGTCGAAATGCATAATCCAATTGGAGTATGCGCCGTACTCTTTAGGGAGTTCGGCTTCGGTCCATTCGGCGATGAAGTCGGCCAAAACTTGCGACTTTATAGCTCGCCGTGGTTTGTAGGTTATGTCGAATGGTAAGAGCTCAATTGCCCATTTTGCAATCCTGCCCGTCGCGTCGCGGTTGTTTATAATGTCGTTGAGAGGTACTTCGGAGGCCACTGTTATCGAACACTCTTGAAAGTAGTGTCGCAGCTTCCGGGATGCCATGAACACCGTGTACGCTATCTTTTGATAATGTGGGTACCGGGACTTGCATGGAGTTAAGACGGTGGATACGTAGTACACTGGTTTTTGGAGAGGGAATTTGTGCCCTTCTGTTTCTCGTTCGACGACGAGCACCGCGCTTACAACTTGATGTGTTGCCGCGATATATAATAACATTGGTTCGCCCAGGTTAGGCGCGGCCAGGACTGGATTTATTGCCAATATGGCCTTTATTTCTTCGAGTCTGGATGTGGCAGCATCCATCCATTCGAAGTGTTCGGTGCACCGGAGGAGGCGATACAGGGGCAATGCCTTTTCTCCCAAACAGGAGATGAAGTGGCTTAGAGCTGCCACGCATCCAGTCAGTTTTTGTATTTGTTTGAGGTCTTTTTGGGATATCCAATTGTGACAGAGCTCGGATCTTGGCTGGGTTTGCTTCAATTCCTCTACCAGATACAATGAAGCCCAAGAGCTTTCCGACTGGTACGCCAAAAACGCATTTTTCCGGGTTGAGCTTAATGTCATATGCTCGGAGGTTTTCGAATGTGAGTCTCAAATCGTCTACTAGAGTTTCGACGTGTTTGGTCTTAACGACCACATCGCTCACGATGCCTCCACTGTTTTGCCGATCTGGGTAGCCGACATGTCCGAATCATACGCCGATATGTTGCGCCGCATTTTTGAGTCCGAAGGGCATTGTGTTGAAGCGAATGGTCCGTATGGAGTAATGAATGCCGCAGCAGCTTGGTCTGCTTCCGCCATCTTGATTTGATGGTAGCCGGAGTATGCGTCGAGGAAGCACAATGAATCGTGCCCTGCGGTGGCATCGATTATTTGATCGATGCGGGGGAGGGGGAAAGGATCCTTTGGACAAGCCTTGTTGAGGTCTTTAAAATCGACACAAAGGCGCCAGATTTGTCCTTTTTGGTACCATCACCGTGTTCGCTAGCCATCCGGATGTTTTATATCTCGATGAATCCGCTTAATAATTTGGCTAGCTCCTCTCCCATTGCCTGTCTTTTGGGTTCGAAAATCGCCAAGAGCCTGCTTGATCGGCTTGAATCCTTTAGGATGTTTAGGCTGTGTTCTCGCCAACCTACGTGGGATTCTGGCATATCTGAAGGGTGCCAGCAAAGATGTCCCAAATTTCAAAGGAATTCTCGTAGTGCGGCGTCTACATCTGGGTTTAATTGTGCCCCAATGGAGGCCGCTTTGTGGGGTCCGTTGGATGGACTTGAATTTGACTATTTCGTCCGCTGGTTTAAAAGAGGTGGACTTGGATCTCTTATCGAGTATCACATCGCCCCTGTTCACCGTGGAGCGAAGCGCGAGTGAGTTCCTCTGCCGCTAGGGCTTTGATAGTGCCTCTAGGGCTAGTGCGGCTGTCTTGTTTTCGCGCGAGTGCTATGTCCGGATCATCGACAAGAGTGATGATTCCATTGGGCCCGCATTTTAAGCTTCATGTACCGTAGTGGGGTATGGCTTGGAAAATTGTGAATGCCTCTCGCCCTAATAAAGCGTGATATCCGCTGCTGAACGGGCCACTTGGAACATGACCTCCTCGACCTGTAATTGTCCGTGATCCCAACACCACATCAAGTGTAATTTTTCCTGCAACGTGCTTCCCGACTAGGGATTATTCCTCTAAAGGTTGTGCTGCTTCGCTCAATGCGGCTCCAGTCTATTTCCATTTTTCGAAGGGTTTCCTCGTAGATGAGGTTTAATCCGCTGCCGCCATCCATGAGTACCTTGGTAAGATGAAAGTCGTCCACTATTGGAATGAGGACCAATGCGGCTGGTGCTCGGGCTGTTCGGAATTTAGGTTCATCGCTGGCGTTGAAAGTGATAGCCGTGTCGCTCCATGGATTTGTTGTTGCTACTTGGTAGACTTCGGTGAGGCTGCGGATTGTTCGTTTCCGCATATTATTTGATGCGAAAGTCTCGAAGACTGTTAATACCGTACTGGTACTGTTGGGCTGGTTCTCCGGGGCTAGAAGCTCTTCGCCACTTTTGGCCACCTGCCGTAGTATCCAACATACTCGAAGGCTATGTGTTGGAGTGGCGCCCTCTGTACTATGGATTTTACAGGGTCCGCTGAGCCATCCCTCCAGTACGGTTCTGTACCCTTTATGGGGTTTTTGCTTTTTGATTTTTGACCCGGGTGCCTGAGCATGGCGCACCCTTTTGTTTCGGACTAGGGTTGTGTTCGGAGCCAGATTGTCCCAAAACTTAGTTTCGGTTTTCCAGGTACTCTCCATCGCACAAGATTTTCAGATTATGGACGCCAAATGCGCGTGTAATTTCGCGTGACTTATGGCGTTCGTGATTCCTTTGTCCGTGCAATTGCTGCAGAAAATTGAGATTGTGCTTTCCTCGCGGCAGTCCTTTATCCTGTCCATAACCAGGAGGAATCTGGCCCAGTAATGATGTACTGTCTCCGTGGGCTCTTGCCGGATTTGAGATAGATCACTTATGTTTGGGTGGGCGGGTGGAATTAAGTCCGGAACCCTGCCCAACTTGAGGCTCAAGGGCCGGGAAGTTTCCGAATTTGGAAGCTTGGATTGCTGGACATTGTCCAATGAGTCTGGTCCCCTGCCTGACTTTAGGTTTGGTACTTGATTGACGTCTGTCCGTCCGCGGGAATCCGGCATGGAGGGACCAGGAGTCCGGACATAACTGGTTTTTAATACAGAAGAAGAGTTACCGCGTTGTTCCTCTACCACCGCAATGTGGTGGGTAACCTGGGGAGAGTTAATTTCTCTCAGATCGGTTTTAAGCCCAATCTGATCGTAGTCTGTAGCGATTCCCAGGGCGGCGATGTGATCCAAGAGCTCGTTTACGGAAGAGAGCTCCATTGGATCCAGCTGCTCGGCGAATTCCGAGTTGACATGAAGATTGCTTTTGATGACCCGAGAGGTCGCCGTCAAGGGCGGCGAACAGCGGTCATAAGAAACCACCTAGCCGGATAGTTTGGCCAGCGCCAAAGCTCCTTTATAATGGTACCGTCTTTAAAGACGGAAGAGGCATCCTTCCCGATTGTGACGCACAGAGGAACTCTCAATGAAAGCACCAATGTCGGTGTCAAAACCGCGGATCTCGGTAGGGGGTCCCGAATCTGTGCGCCTAGGCGGATGGTAACAGGAGACAAGGGACACGATGTTTTTACCTAGGTTCGGCCCTCTCGATGGAGGTAAAACCCTACTCCTGCTTGATTGATATTGATGATATGGGTAGTACAAGAGTGGATCTACCACGAGATCAAGGAGGCTAAACCCTAGAAGCTAGCCTATGGTATGATTGTTGTTGTTCGTCCTATGGACTAAAACCCTCCGGTTTATATAGACACCGGAGAGGGCTAGGGTTACACAGAGTCGGTTACAATGGTAGGAGATCTACATATCCATATTGCCAACCTTGCCTTCCACGCCAAGGAAAGTCCCATCCGGACACGGGACGAAGTCTTCAATCTTGTATCTTCATAGTCTTGGAGTCCGGCCGATGATGATAGTTCGGCTATCCGGACACCCCCTAGTCCAGGACTCCCTCAGTTAGTTCATAATCTTTGTTGAAAACTTGAATGTTGGCTTTACATATTTACAACAACAAGAGCAAACAGAGTGTGTAAAAGTTTTTCTTTATCACTTTCAGTTTATCAACTGAATTGCTTGAGGACAAGCAAAGGTTTAAGCTTGGGGGAGTTGATACGTCTCCAACGTATCTACTTTTCCAAACACTTTTGCCCTTGTTTTGGACTCTAACTTGCATGATTTGAATGAAACTAACCCGGACTAACGTTGTTTTCAGCAGAACTGCCATGGTGTTGTTTATTGTGCAGAAAACAGAAGTTCTCGGAATGACCTGAAAATCCACAAAGATGACTTTTGGGAAATATAAAAAATACTGGCGAAAGAATCAAGGCCAGGGGGCCCACACCCTGTCCACGAGGGTGGGGGCGCGCCCCCTCCCCTGGGCGCGCCCCCTGTCTCATGGGCCCCCTGATGCTCCACCGACCTCAACTCCAACTCTATATATTCCGTTTCACGGAGAAAAAAATCAGAGAGAAAATTTCATCGCGTTTTATGATACGGGGCCGCCGCCAAGCCCTAATCTCTCTCGGGAGGGCTGATCTTGAGTCCGTTCGGGGATCCGGAGAGGGGGGTTCGTCGTTGTCATCATCATCAACCATCCTCCATCACCAATTTCATGATGTTCACCGCCGTGCGTGAGTAATTCCATCGTAGGCTTGCTGGGCGGTGATGGGTTGGATGAGATTTACCATGTAATAAAGTTAGTTTTGTTAGGGTTTGATCCCTAGTATCCACCATGTTCTGAGATTGATGTTGCTATGACTTTGCTATGCTTAATGCTTTTCACTAGGGCCCGAGTGCCATGATTTCATATTTGAACCTATTATGTTTTTATGAATATATGTGAGTTCTTGATCCTATCTTGCAAGTCTATAGTCACCTATTATGTGTTATGATCCGACAACCCCGAAGTGACAATAATCGGGATACTTCTCGGTGATGACCGTAGTTTGAGGAGTTCATGTATTCACTATGTGCTAATGCTTTGGTCCGGTACTCTATTAAAAGGAGGCCTTAATATCCCTTAGTTTCCATTAGGACCCCGCTGCCACGGGAGGGTAGGACAAAAGATGTCATGCAAGTTCTTTTCCATAAGCACGTATGACTATATTCGGAATACATGCCTACATTACGTTGATGAACTGGAGATAGTTCTGTGTCACCCTATGTTATAGCTATTACATGCGGAATCGCATTCGACATAATTATCCATCACTGATCCAATGCCTATGAGCTTTTCACATATTGTGCTTTGCATATTTACTTTTCCGTTGCTACTGTTACAATTACTACAAAACTGCTATCTTTACTTTTGCCACTATTACCATTACTATCATACTACTTTGCTACTAAATACTTTGCTGCAGATACAAAGTTCTCCAGGTGTGGTTGAATTGACAACTCAACTGCTAATACTCGACAATATTCTTTGGCTCCCCTTGTGTCGAATCAATAAATTTGGGTTGAATACTCTACCCTCGAAAACTGTTGCGATCCCCTATACTTGTGGGTTGTCACTTCTCCACTTCCCGATATTCCCATGGCGTTATGTGCAGGGAGGGGAATCATTAACCATATCCCCTGAAAAGCAAGACATGATCTCCACCTCGAGGGGACATGCCAGACGTGGCGTCGGCCTCAAGCCATGCTTCGAGAAATAGTAACTGCTCGGCGTTATGGCCGAAAGCGACTCTTCGTTGGAGGAGAAAAAGTTGTCAGATGAAGATGCCATTTGCACTTGAATGGTATTTGTTTATTATTGCCTTTGGTGTTAAGTAAAACTGTCGTTTCAGATCCTGGACATCACTTGGTTCTGAACATGGGTAAAACATACTGAAGAACTCGCCACGCAAGACGAATATTGGTCGGATGAGCAGATGTCGGATACAAGACTTGGCGTTGGAGGCAAGTTCGGGGGCTACTGACGGAGTCATGGGCTAAGGGGTCCTTGGGGAGATCGCCCATTGTACATGGGCCAGACTTGTGGAGCCATATAGTGACAGGAGATCTATAAAGCCGTGGTGTGCCCTCCAAGTCAAGAAGGCGACGGATCTCTTTAATCCCTTATTGTAATCTATCTTCGGTAACCCTAACCCTACTAGTGTCTATATAAACCGAGGGTTTTTAGTCTTAGGGCGAGAGCTACATTCATCACCTCATCTCCTTAGGGTTTAGCTCATGCTGATGTCGAGGTAGATCAACTCTGTAAACCATATTATACATCCAATACAACCAAGCAGGACGTAGGGTATTACCTCTTCGAGAGGGCCTAAACCTGGGTAAACACTGTGTTCATCGTCCCTTGTTCCCCATCGATCCTAGATCCACAGCTCGGGACCTCCTACCCCAAGGTCTGCCGGTTATGACACCAACAGTTCCCATGCCCCACATGCAAGGCACCTCTTGAGTTCTATTGGATGCAAGCGGGTCGCAAGTTTTCTTGCTTCGACTTGCATAGACAATTCCTGGATCCTCTCCATAAGTTTAGGAAAGACAGGAAGAACTTCATAAAAGGTAGAGTTGTCAAAAACTCTGCACCACCTACTTTGATAGGCCAAGAGACCCTGGTTTAGTTAAATGTTGTCGAGCTAGATCCAGAGTGTCCAAGGTATTTCAAGGGGTATAATTCGGAACACGCCTGGACTCACAAGACATGCTTGTGGGATCTACCTTACTTCAAAGACCTCCTTTGCCCACACAACATAGATGTGATGCACACTGAAAAAAATATTGCCAAGGCCCTTTTTGGTACATTGTTTGGCATAGAGGGGAAGTCAAAGGATAATACTAAGGCTAGAGTCGATCAGGAGGCGCTATGTGATAGACCATTACAAAACATGCAAGAACCGAAAGGAAAGTAGAACTGGACGAAGCCAAAGACATGGTTCAATCTTGGAAGTCCAGCTATGAGGGAAATTATCTTGTGGGTGAAAATGCAGTTGATGTTCCCGATGAGTATGCAGCGAATCTAAAGAGGGGAGCGAGTCTTGAAAAATTGAAAATATTTGGTCTCAAGAGTCGTGATTGGCACATATGGATTGAGCGGCTAATGTCAGTGATGTTGTGTGGCTTCATCCCTGAGGATGAATGGCTAGTACTGGCAGAGATGAGCTATTTCTTCTGTGTTTTTTGTGCAAAAGAACTATCTCCTAGCATGCTAGAAGAAATGGAAGAGTTGGTGCCGGAGTTGATCTGCAACTTAGAGAAGATATTTCCATCGGGCTTCTTTAATCCAATGTAGCGCTTGATTTTGCATCACCCAACCAAGGCAAGATTTGGGGGCCCGTGCAAAAACATTGGTGGTACGCAACTGAGAGGATGCAGAAGACGCTTCGAGCAAAATGTAAAAATAAACTTAGAATTGAAGCATCGATGGCCGAGGCATCCATTATAGATGAGGCGGCAAACTTCCTAACAGCACACTACAAAGCGAAAAATCATCATTTGCATAATGCGAAGCCTCGGTACAATGCTGGCGATCCTAAAAAAGGTGGATCCAACCTCAACCTATTCAAAGGGAATCTCGCACCAGCCGGTGCTTCGAAACCAATATCGTTGGATGTCGAAGAATCACGGACCATTCCGTTGTATATTTTCAACAACCTAACAGAAGTGCGGCCATACATCGAGTAAGTTCTCTGGTACATTGTTGCCGGCAAAGCCTCCCGTTAGCCACCTAACATGGCTAACGTCATTTGTTTGCCGTCCACCTTGTTTGTCGTCTGCCACCGACGGCAAAGGGGTCTTTGTCGTCCGCTGGAAAATAGCAGACGACAAATCAGCTGCTTACTGTTACTTACTGTGCCGGGAATGTTTGTCGTCCGTGGCAGACGGCTAAGACCTTTGCCGCCAGCTTTCCGGTCCTTTGCTGTCTGCCAGGGCAGACGGTAAATCAGATGATTCTTGTAGTGTTGACGTCGCGGTCCGACACAATGGTCCTTGGTACTCCATGCAACCTCAAGATTTCCCTACAAAAAAGATTTGCAACATGTGAAGCATCATCTATCTTATTGCAAAGGATGAAATGTGCCATTTTAGAGAACCGTCCACAACAACAACAACGGAATCCTTTCCATTTTGAGTCCTAGGTAATCCAAGCACAAAGTCCATGCTAATATCTTCCCATGGTTGATATGGAATAGGAAGTGGCATATGTAAACCATGAGATTGAGCTTGTGACTTAGCTTTACGATATGTAGAGCACCGATTGGTGAAGCGTGCAACATCACGGAACATCTTTGGCCAAAAGTACATGAAGTAGAGTGTGGCAAAGGTCTTGTCACGTCCGAAATGTCCCATGTCCTCCACCGTGAGCCTCTTGCAAAAGTAACAAATGAAGAGAAGACTCGGGTACACAAAGTTTGTTAGCGAGCGTAAGATAGCCGTTCTTAAGTTAATAGTTCTCCCAACAAGTGTGTTGTAGGGTGGATACCCTAAGTGGAGATCTTTCACGAATTGGAAGGGGATCCATGAAGAACATGAAGAAGATGAAGAACAAGAGGGGAAATCACAAGAGGAACACTCAAGAACAAGTCCAATCACACATCCACTAGACTCACAAACACATGAGATTCATAAGGTACAAGAGCAATCAAAGGGAAACAAGATACATGGTAAATTTCACCCCAAATCCTATGAAGGAGATGAGGTTTTGATGATCTAGATAGATCCTTCCCACAAGGGGGTCTTGAATCCCTAAGGATCTTCTCCAATGGAGGTCTTGAACTCCAATGGAGCTTTCTCTCTCTCTCTCTCTCTCTCTCAAGAGAAATCCCACAAGGGGAGATACATGAGCTAAGCTCTAATGTCTAGATCTATTCTTAGCTTCCCCTAAAATGGAGGAGGAGGGATATATATAGGTCCAAGACAAGGAAGGGGTAAGTGAGGGTAAAGTTACATGGGCCTTGCCCAAATTCGGCCTACGGATGCACTACCAGACAGTCCGGTATAGGGGATCGGACAATCCGGTGGAAATAGAAACTTTTGGGCGTCCAGAAATTGTACTACCGGACAGTCCGCTTGGGGGATCGGACTGCCTAGTAGTGCAATTTCTACACAGACGAAAACTGCTCTCTGGATGGACCGGACAGTCCGGTTGGGCGACCGGACAGTCCGGCAGTGCAAATTTTGCATCGTCTTCTTCCATCATCGCTTCCAAGCTTCCCTAGCGGACGGTGTAGGCATACACTTGCGCTTGCACTCCTTCTCGTCATACGTGGTGCTCTGATGATACCTATGCATGCAAACGAGAGGAATGTCAAGTAGTGTACCATCCTCGATGGGGTCAAGTGAACACATGTAAAGGAGATGATTCACCTTTGTGTATGTGAAGTAGATGCCACATGTGTCACTCATCAAACGGACTCTTGACATGGTGATGTCTATAGGATGCTCCGCATCATCCCCTCCCCCTTGGGAAAGATCCGACCTCAGATTGAAAACTAAATCACCATGGGAAACAGATGGCGTCATCGCGTAGAAGTCGACGTTCACCAAGTAGTCATCATCTTGAAGCGCATAGTGGTCACTCTCCAATGTCGCACCGTCGTGTGGTTCCTTCAAAAGGAGTAAGGAGAACAAACAATTTGAAAAACAAATGTGGTTAGCATTAGTGCAAAACCAAGCATTCAAGTGGTGATTCACCGAACAAGTGTCGTCATCATGCATAGAATAAGGTGTGACAAAGGATTGTGACATGGTATGTAAGCGTATGAATTGGGCACAATCAAGTTCATCATGGAAACAAGCATGTAAATGTGAGGTAGTGATGCAAAGATGTGTGGCAAGAGAATAAGCATGTACCCCATGGTCATAGCAATCATGCATAAAGCGCTCGACAAATGGTCGATGGTAGGCTGGTCGATGGTAGGCATAAGAATCATTCACAACACCAAAATAAATGAAGTGTCTAAACACATGGGTCAAGTGCAAGACAATCCAAGCATAACGGGCATAGGGTGTAGTGAAGATAGTGTGGCACTCAACACAATAGAAAGGGCAATTGTTCATCATGTGTGAGGTATCAAGTCAAGCATCTAGCGATCAATGGGGCATGGCATATGTGAAGTGATGACATTGTTGCAACCAAGCATATTATAGGAGCAAGTAATCCAAGAATTGGATGCAACACACAAGGTATATATGTCCTGAGGCATGGCAATGTGGCAAGGGTAAGTCGAAGCAAGATCTCTAGCATGTGTGCAATATGTCAAGGTGCAAGCAACACATGAAGTAGGATCCACAATATTCATGCTCATAGTTTGGGGGTTCTCAAAAGAGAAGGATATCACCTTGAAAGCATGTCCTTGTGCGTCCTTCACAATTCCGAAGCACAAGCAAGTGCGATGTAGAAGCAAGTCAGTTTCAAGTGGTTCGCTCTCAAGAGCTCGAATGGTCAACTCATGGGAAGTGGAAGTTGATGCCAAGTCGAAGTATCCTACACATGCACAAAAGAAAGCAAACAACGTATGTGCATGGTAGATAAACACATCATCCAACATGATGGTTCTCTTTGTTTGCACATAACCATTAGAAGCACAAGTGCATGAACAATATGATGCAACAATGGCGATATTCATGGCACTATGTGTATGGTGCAAAGAAGGAAGACAAGCATGCTTCACATGAAATATGTCAAAATCTCCAAATATATGCGAGAATGCTATGGGGGCAATCTCATAAGCAAGACTAAAAGCATTGTTACACTCAATGCATGGCAAATCATCTAGCATGAGAGAGGCAACATATGGAGACATATGAGAAGAAGCAATAGCAATCATATGCAAAGCATGTAGATGGTTGTCATCAACCGCATGAGAGGATCAAGTATGAATCATTGGTGATGCAGCATAAACAAGCATATCAATCATGTCGTGCAAACTAGTGGAACGAAGATGCAACACACTAGGGGAAATCATGGCAATCATGTCATGTGAGCAAATAGTAGGTATAGGCAATGCACATGACATATCACAAGCACGAACACAAAGCAACATCATAGTATCATCATGAATGGGTCATAAATGGAACATGGCAATAACAAGCAATCTCTCCACCAAGCTTGCACATACAAGTACGAGAATCAATCATCATGTGCAATGCAAAGCATGGGTCACAAATGGATGGAAAAGGCATAGGAATGAGCATATCATGCAAAGTGAACATGGCAAGGTGGGACACAACCCATAACCATGTGAGGGCCATGTAGAAGAAATGCGCAAAGTCATTGCGCAATGGAAATGGTGTGAAGACCAATCCACGGGATCCCAAATCGTCATTGCTCTCTAGAGCTTGTTTTGTCAACTAATGGGATTGTGAGATTGACAAGTATTCATGGGTACCTACACAAAAGAGACACAAACCAAAGAAAGTGTCTATGTGGTAAATGTACACATCATCCATAATGATGTGTATGTGCATGTGTGAGTTAGCACAAGATAAGCATTGCTCAAAGAAATTTGATGCATGCTATAAGAACATGTCATCCATCATGAAAGAATAATTATTGTGTATAACACGATGGGGACACAAATTGAGTATACAAGTATATGGCACATCAATATCATTTTCATTCATGGGGAGCATATTGTGCACATGATTATTGGGATTATGCACTGGACGGGATTGATAAAAATCTGCAAAAGTGTATTAGGAAACTATGGGGGTCTCCTCATGAGCAATATCGGAAACAGCATATAGATAAAATGAAAAAACAATGCATATTCGAATCTAGGTTGTCCTGGCATGGCATATGAGATAAATGATGCAAAGGTAGCATGTCAATATCATCACAAGAAAAACAAATGCCAATAACCATGGGCTTGTCATCTATGACATAAGTGCAAATTGGGTTCATTTTAATGGCATATGCATAGTTACTACGAAGAGATTTCAAATATGACATATGGTTGATCTCATGCATAGCATATGACAAGTCAATCAGATTGTCAAACATGATGTGACCAAGAGAATTATCATAGGAAATCATATGCAACATGGCATCACAACTAATATACTCCACATGGCAATCATCAAACTCATCATAAATGGGTAAATCATCGCATGGTAAAGTCGCACTAGCATGAATCATGGCAATAGCTGGATCAAGATCATGCAAGCAATCAATGTCAAGATAGTCCATTAGTGGGACCAGAGCATCACCTTCACCTATATTACCTTTCTCAATCCACTCAAGTGGTGTAGGTTAGGTGTTAAAGACCGAATTATGGCCATCTTCTTCATCTTGATGGAACCATGTGGGGGTGCATCATATTCCACCATGGCCATCGTCTTGTCCAAAGGGAGGACGAAGTCGTCGAGTATCGGCATGTAATCATAGATGGGACCTAGCACCAAATGAGAAGACATAATAGAGGTATAGGTTAAGTCATTAGTGTTGAAGGTGGCCTCACATGACCTATCAACTATCTCACTCTCTCTCTATGTGGTGGCTCACTCACTCCCTCAAAATAGGTGCACTCAAAGTCACATATGGTGGAGTCGCTGATCTCACTCAAGTGGTGGGGGTTGTGGCTCTCCTCACATGGGAATCGGGGCAACTTATCATATATGGGGCTAGTGGTGTACTCTCTCTCACTCTCAATATCATGGGACAAGTCACTCAAGTCATCACAAAATGATGTCGTGGTCACATGGAAAATCCCATGCTCAACCATCTCATCATCGTCGTTGTGGATAAAGGCCGAAGATGGCACATCATCCCTCTCCTCCATGACCGAAGGGAAAATCCCATGCTTGATCATCTCATTACCGTCACCATGGATGAAGGCTAAAGATGGCACATCATCGCTCTGGCCTCCAAAGATGGAAGCATCATCCTTGCTTGTCCCATGTCCGTCGCCTCCAAAACTTGTTCCTTGAGAGTCTCCGTAGTCGTAGTCGTTGCTGCACCATCTTCAAATAGAGTCGTGGGAGACTCGGCATCATCAATGCCACAAAGAGGGAAGGCGGTGAAGTCAAACTTGGGAGTGTTGTCTTGGAGCTCATTGGGCTTGGACATCTTGGTGGTACTATCCTCATGCTTGTTGTCGTGGAGCTTGGTCGTCGCGAAGTGTGCTTGGGGTGGAGAAGCCTTGGCCTTAATGAATTATTGTTGTGCCTTGAGAGCACCAATGTAGTTGTCATCGAGGGGCTTGTAGTTCTCGAGGAAGATAGTCTTAGAGATATCGTTGTTCAATCCCATCATGAAGTGGAACTTCCTCGAAATGGGGTCGTGCACGCCGGCTCATCGCAAGGCTTTCTTCATCTCCTTGAATTACTCGCCGATGGACTTGGATCCATGTATGGTGTTCTCCAATTGGTGTAGAAGATGTTCCATGTAGGTGGAAGGCAAAAACTCTCGCCTCATCGCTTTCTTCATCTTGGGCCAAGTCATGGTGAAGCTTGTCGAAGGTATGAAGCCACCATGTTGGCGCGTAGTCGTGGAAGTTACTTGTGGCGCACTTCACTTGATCTTCGGAAGGGACTAGAAGTAGCTTGAGGTAGTCATCCATCTTGCGCTCCCACTCGAGATACTCCTCAGGGTCTTGAGTCCCATGGAAAGGAAGCTCGTGGTTGGTGTCGAGGTCGTAGTAGCTCATGGAAATCACGGGCTTGAGCTTGGGGAGCTTCTCTTGAGGTGTTTGTCGGTGAATATGTCGAATGTCCAAAGGTGAAGATGCCTTGAAGTCGCTTGGCAAAGATGCCAATGTAGATGGTGAAGTCATTGAGCGGTAGTTGGTGTCGAACTCTTGACCTTCACGTTCTCGTCGGTGGTGGTGTTAGTGCCGATGTGACCTTGCGGGAGATGGTAGCTGGGAAGGATGTGCACTTGAGCGTCTTCTCGAAGATGAGGAAGATCTCTTGTAGGACTTGATGAGGGCTTTGATCTCCTCCATTTGAGCATCCATCTTAGCGTCCAAGTTGTTTTTCGTGGCGTCGAACTTGTCATTGTTAATGTAGACCGAAGTAGATGTGCTTTGCCTATCCATCACAAGACTCGAGTAGAGGTGAGTAGGAAATGAGATAAACAATACCAAGCTACCGTTTCCCAAAGTTGAGGGTGTATCCCGTTTCACTCAATGTCAAAATGAAAGAATAGTGGAATTGGTACCGGACTTGCTCACTAACACCTACAAAGTAAAGCTTATCGAGTGGCTTGGTTAGGGCAAGTGGCACAAAAATTTGATGCAATTGTTAGTAAGAGTCAATAATGTTGAAAGAGATTCGCCAAATTTGCAAGTGAAACAAGTAGACCAATATCAATGAATGGCACACGAAAACACACACACACGGAAACACACACACAGATAGATAAATGGGGTCGTGCAACCAAGGAATGAGCACAAAATGTGGAATCCATGGAAAACGCTCGTGTTGCACAACTCTAGAGAGACTCTAGCACGATTGCTCAATAGGCGGATGCGACTCTTGTGCACAACCTATAAGATGCAAAATGTATCAAGTTTCTATCCCGAGTATGCTATTTATGTATGGTTACCGGTGTTTCGCACATGATGATCCAAGGTGATCAATATGGTAGCATGATATGCAATGTGGCAATGTTATGGCTATTGCTTACAAGCACTTATTTTTCTATTTTCTTAAAAGCTTATTCTCTTTCTTTTGTATGGTCACTATGCAAAATGCACAAACCAAGATAGCAATTGTGTATATGCGGGAACAATCTTGTGACACAAGAGATGATATGATGATACCAAGGTGAGGATACCAAGATGATATGGTATGTATGCAATGGGAGGTGTGGATCACTAATGTGCACAAGTAATGTTGCCGACAATACTCAAATGGCTAGTCTTGATAAGCAAGTGATGCAAAATGGCTAGGGGTTAACAAAGCAATGGCAAGAATGAATGTACAATGATAGGCTACCACTATGCCAAGATGATATAGAGGTTACCGTTCTTGCTTATGGTTAGGTTGTCAAAAAGGTGAAGGTGGTCGTCATAACGCCCCGAGACCGATGCTCCAGATGTCTTCCAGCTATTCGCTGTCATTGCCATGTCATTTGCTTGTGTGTTGCACTTTGCCATGTCATCATGTGCATTTCATCTGCATGTTTTTTAAAACTTGCATCCGTCTGGGTCTCCCAGTTCTCTTCGTTGTCCGTTTCGGATTCCGACACTCTCACACACACCCGCCGCACCTCCAAGAGCTTGTTTTATGAGCTAGAGAAAACGTTCTCAGAATGGGACGAGAGTTGGCGAGCGGCCTTGGTATATCACCGGTAGACCGCCTGCCGAATTTCGTCCCGTTTGGAGGTTGTTTGATGCCCCAACGGTTAATCGCATTAACCACCGGACGTTTCGGTACTCCGAGATGAACGGGACCCTTTCCCTCCTTCTCTTTGCAGCCTAACACCTCTCCACACCAGCCCACTAGCCCAACTAACTCACCTCCATGCTCTTTGTCGTCGGATCACGATCATGTGGGCGAAAATGGCTCCCGAATAGCCATCTCCTAGCTCCCTCTACCTATAAAAACATCTTCCCTGCCCCGAATCTGGAAACCCTAGCCTCGCTCCTTGAAATTTTCATCGTGTAGACACCTCCCACCTCTCCTCCGCCGCCACGTCACCCCAGCCGCCGCCAGCCACCGCTGGCCCGCGATGGGCCATCTTCGGCCCGCCCCGGGCCCGATCCGCCACAGTCTGGCTCTCCTTGCCCCGCCGCTGATGACCCACAAGTATAGGGGATCTATCGTAGTCCTTTCGATAAGTAAGAGTGTCGAACCCAATGAGGAGCAGAAGGAAATGACAAGCAGTTTTTAGTAAGGTATTCTCTACAAGCACTGAAATTGTAGGTAATAGATAGTTTTGTGATAAGATAATTTGTAACGGGTAACAAGAAATGAAAGTAAATAAAGCGCGGCAAGGTGGCCCAATCCTTTTTGTAGCAAAGGACAAGCCTGGACAATTTCTTATAATGAGAAAAGAACTCCCGATGACACATGGGAATTATCGTCAAGCTAGTTTTCATCATGCTCATATGATTCGCGTTCGGTACTTTGATAATTTGATATGTGGGTGGACCGGTGCTTGGGTACTGCCCTTTCTTGGACAAGCATCCCACTTATGATTAACCCATATTGCAAGCATCCACAACTACAAAAGAAGTATTAAGGTAAACCTAACCATAGCATGAAACTAGTGGATCCAAATCAGCCCTTACGGCAACGATAAACTAGGGTTTAAGCTTCATCAATCTAGCAACCCATCATCTACTTATTACTTCCCAATGCCTTCCTCTAGACTCAAATAATGGTGAAGTGTCATGTAGTCGACGTTCACATAACACCACTAGAGGAGAGACAACATACATCTCATCAAAATATTGAACGAATACCAAATTCACATGACTACTAATAGCAAGACTTCACCCATGACCTCAGGAACAAACGTAACTACTCACAAAGCATATTCATGTTCATGATCAGGGCAGTATTAATATGCATTAAGGATCTGAACATATGATCTTCCACCAAGTAAACCAATTAGCATCAACTACAAGGAGTAATCAACACTACTAGCAACCCACAGGTACCAATTTGTGGTTTTGATACAAGATTGGATACAAGAGATGAACTAGGGTTTTGAGACGAGATGGTGCTGGTGAAGATGTTGATGGAGATTGACCCCCTCCCGATGAGAGGATCGTTGGTGATGGCGATGGTGATGATTTCCCCCTCGGGAAGTTTCCCACAGAACAGCTCACGAGCCCTAGATTGGTTCCGCCAAGGTTCCGCCTCGTGGCGGCGGAGTTTCGTCCCGTAAGCCTGCTTATGATTTTTTCCAGGGTAAGAGGCTTCATATAGAAGAAGATGGGCACCGGAGGGCTGACAGGGGGCCCAGGAGACAGGGGCGCGCCCAAGAAGGGGTGCGCCCACCTCCCGCCAGGTGTGGGCCCCTCTCGTATTTTCTTCGCTCAATAATTTTATTAATTCCAAAAATGACTTTCCGGAGTTTCGGGACTTTTGGAGCAAGGCTGTAATAGGTTTCAATATTTGCTCCTTTTCCAAACCTGTATCCCAATACGGCATTCTCCCTCTTCATGATAAACCTTGTAAAATAAGAGAGAATAGCCAAAAGTATTGTGACATAACGTGTAATAACAGCCCATAATGCAATAAATATCGATATAAAAGCATGATGCAAAATGGACGTATCAACTCCCCCAAGCTTATACCTCGCTTGTCCTCAAGCGGAAGCCGATATCGAAAAATATGTCCACATGTTTAGAGATAGAGGTGTCGATAAAAATAAAATACGGGCATGAGGGCATCATGATCATTCTTATAACAGCAACATAAATAGATTTTGTCATATGATTTCTCATGCTCAAGTAACAATCCATTCACAATGTCAAGTGTGGATCATAAACTTTATTGAGAACTAGCAAACTATAATCTCAGTCATTGAAGCAATTGCAATTTATCGTAACATCGGAAAGAGTCAAAAATAGAGCTTTTCAGCAAGTCCACATACTCAACTATCATATATTCTTCTACAATTGCTCACACTCACGCAATACTTATGGTTATGGAGTTTTAATCGGACACTAAGAAAGATAGGGGCTTATAATGTTGCCTCCCGACGTATTCACCTTTGGGTGATGTCAACAATAATAGTTCATGCTAACTTACATCCAATTGTATATATATATATATATCACGATCTATCCAACACGAGGTGATTGCCAAAGCATAAAATGAAAAAGGGTAAGGTAAAGATCACCTTGACTCTTACATAAAGTAAAAGATAGGCCCTTCACAGTGGGAAGCAGAGGTTGTCATGTGCTTTTAGGGTTGGATGCAGAAAATCTTAATGCAAAAGAACATCACTTTATATTGCCACTTGTGATATGAACCTTTATTATGCAGTCTGTCGCTTTTATTACTTCCATATCACATGATCGTATAAAGCTTATTTTTCTCTGCACTAATAAGTCGTACATATTTAGAGAGCAATTTTTATTGCTTGCAACATGACAACTTACTTGAAGGATCTTACTCAATCCATAGGTAGGTATAGTGGACTCTCATGGCAACACTGGGTTTAAGGATATTTGGAAGCACAAGTAGTATCTCTACTTGGTGCAAGGAATTTGGCTAGCATGAGGGGGAAAGGAAAGCTCAACATGTTTGAAAGATCCATGACAATATACTTTAACTGAGATGTGAGAAAACATAACCCATCTTGTCCAACATCAAATCTTTAGCATGTCATACTTAATGAGTGCTCACAATCATAAAAGATGTCCAAGATAGTGTATTTATACGTGAATACCTCTCTTTCCTTATTACTTCCTATTAATTTCAACGATGACCAAAACTAGGTTTGTCAACTCTCAACAACTTTTATGCCTCATACTTTTTATATGTGAAGTCATTACTATCCATAAGATCAATATGAACTCTTTTATTTTTTTTTGTTCTTTCGACTTTCCAAGATCATAGCGAGATAGCAAAGCCCTTGACTCAACACTAATATTTATTATAGATAGCTCACGGACTCGATTACATAGAAGGGATCACAAAGCAAAACTCGAAACTAATTCATACCAAAACTTCAATCTACTAGATCAAGATATTACTAAAAGGATCAAACTAAGTAAAACGGTAAAGATAGGAGTGTGATGGTGATACGATACCAGGGCACCTCCCCCAAGCTTGGCAGTTGCTAAGGGGAGTGCCCATACCCAGGTGATTATGTCCTCGGAGGTGGTGTAGAAGTAGTTGTTAGCGTAGACTTCTTCCTCAATTCACGCTTGAGGACAGCATTTTGCTCCTTTAGATCATCAATCTCCTGCTCAGGACTTAATATCCTTCTGCATAGTTCATGTTTGTTTTCCTGTAAGAGACAAAAAGGGATAAACTCGATCTTTGGCTTCTTTGCTCTATCAGGGAGGCTTAAATTTTTAAACTCCACATGCATGTCCCCAGGTTGAGGTAATGGGGCTTCATCTTCGTCTGAGCTCGTATCCTCCTTTCCCTTAGGCTCATAGTCTTCCTCTTCCTCAGTGGTCCAGCCACCATGCTCCAAGTCCCCGTAGACCTTAGGGTCTGCAAGGAAATCAGCCACATAGCTTTCTCCCTCCGAATCCTGGGATGACATATTGCTCTAATCTGTGGCAGAAACAGCTCGAAACGAAAACAGAGGATTTTTGCGTGATACGGTGGTCAAAACCTTCAGGAGATTATATAATGAATTTTTACCGACCAAAACAAGTAACGTGCAAGAAAACGGAGTCCGGGAGGTACACGAGTGTAACGCCCCGGATTCGATGCGCCAGGTGTCCGCCAGTTATTCGCCGTCGTTGCCTTGTCATTTGCTTGCGTGTTGCACTTTGCCATGTCATCTTATGCATTTCATATTATGTCGTCATGTGCATCTCATTTCGCATTCGTGTTCGTTTCATGCATCCGAGCATTTTTCCCTGTTGTCCGTTTTGCAATCCGGCACTCCTATGTTCTCCGGCGAGCCCGCCTCGCCTCGAAGTTCGTGCCCCCGATCCAGATCTGAGAAGATGAGGTTGACCCCGATATTTCGCCCGTCCCGAATATTTTGCATAATCATGACATGTTCATCGCATCATAACTCTGTGCATACTACTCCGTTTCGTGCGTGTAATATGTCAAACTGTTCGCCTCGACGAGTACTTCATTCCGATCCATTGCATCATGTTCATTTGATCTCATCTTGATGCCCTAAATGTTGTTGGAAGAGTGCATGTTGATGTTAATCTGCTGGAACTGTTATAACTTGCTCATTTGTCATTTTTGCCATGTTTGATGTGTGCATCCTATGAGGTTGATGTCTACATGTGTTTTGATCTATGATATGCCATCTTTCCAGAGGTTCAATCCATGTATTTTTGTGACTTGTGTAGTGAGTGCATCGAGCTTGTTAAGGAGGGTACTTGCTGTTGCTGTTTTGCTAGGCTGATTCTGTTATATTTTGTTGCTATGTTAACCTGATGCTACAAGTCATTTCGTGCATTATTCTGGAGATGTTCACTAAGGATGTTTTGTTATACATGTCTTGCTCTATCCATTCATGCCCCTGGTTCCATTTATAGACTGCTTTTACATGTTGTAATATTGCTCCAAACTTGCTAAATAATGTTGCTGTCAGCCTGTTAACATTAAGTTCAATGTTTCCATGATTGTTTTCTAGTGATCCATGCACCCTATGAACTTGATCTTGCCATGCTTAGCTTCATAAACATGCCTTCTTACTGTTGGTTGCCTTTCCATGCCATGTATTGCTCTGTGGTGAGTGGTTCAAGCTCACCAACATGCCTACTTATTGTTGTTCCTGCCATGTTTGAATCTGTCATATAACTTGCCATGTTTACATGGGTGCCATCATACTTTCTGTGCCTTTTTGGCTCATGATCAGTAAGGGACTTTTGTTCTATGCCATTAGTAGATTCATGCGATGCCTTTGTTTTCCATGATAAGTTCCTGTAGCATGTTGTTTGGTAGCTCTAAACATTGCAACCTGGTGTTATTTCCTGATAAGTCTGAAACTGTTATAATTTGCAATATTTCCATGTCTTTTTGAGCATGTTCTTGTTGTTTCTGGAGATAGCTCAGTGTTCATGTTTTGTTATGCTTTACCCGTACTTCATGCCCATGCCTTTTGGTATTACGTTGAGATGCTGTAGCATATTGTTTTGATGCTTTCAATATGCCTAGTTGCTGTTTTGGACAGATTGTTGTTATGTCTTGTATGGAGTATGTGTTGAACCGTTGCTCCGTTTTGAGTGTCCTCTATATGAAACTTGCTTGTTTTTGCATGTAGCTTCATATTATCATGTTGCATCCTTGTTTGGGAGTGTTTCCTTGATGTTTGGGTGCATTTTGCATCAATGCCATGTTTAACTTGTTTTGCTCATATCTTCTAGGCCGTAGCTCCGAATCTAATGAACTTTATATGTAACTTGACTAGAATCTCGTGTAGATCATCTTGGTGCATCTTAACTTGCTGTTTAACAACTTGAACATAAGGTTTATTCAGTTCTGGACCAATTTTGAAATTTGCATATGAGGACTTACCGGAATTGTTATATGTTGTTTCCGGCCTCATTTAAACTTGCTTTGATGTGTTGTTCTTGTTTGCATCATCTCTTGCCATGAGTAGCTTCATGTAGCTTTGTCATGCATCATGCTTGTTGTGCATCATGTCTTGTCTATGTGTGGTGTGTTTACTATGTTGTGTGCTTCTTCTCGATAGTTCCGTTTAAGTGGCGATCGTGAGGATTCGTTAAATCTCGCTTGGTTCGTCTTCGTGGCTTCATCTTCTTCATGGACTCGTTCTTCTTCCTTGTGGGATTTCAGGCAACATGACCACTACCACGGATCTCACTACTATCATTGCTATGCTAGTTGCTTCGTTCTTTAAACTTTCTTGCTCTTCCTATAACTTGTTCTTCAAGCCTCCCAAATTGCCATGAACCTCTAACCTTTGACACCCTTCCTAGCAAACCGTTGTTTGGCTATGTTACCGCATTGCTCAGCCCTCTTATAGCATTGTTAGTTGCGGTGAAGTTGAAGATTGCTCCATGGTGGGCAGGGGTTATGTTGGGATATCACAATATCTCTTATATTATTAATGCATCTATATATTTGGTAAAGGGTGGAAGGCTCGGCCGTATGCCTAGTGTTTTGTTCCACTCTTGCCGCCCTAGTTTCTCATCATACGGTGTTATGCTCGGTTTCCGTTCCTTCTGCGGCGGGTGATTTATGGGACCCCCTTGACGGTTCGCTTTGAATAAAACTTGTCCGGCAAGGCCCAACCTTGGTTTTACCATTTGCCTCACCACCACCTATACCCTTCCTTTGCATGCTTGTTGTGCATCATGTCTTGTCTATGTGTGGTGTGTTTACTATGTTGTGTGCTTCTTCTCGATAGTTCCGTTTAAGTAGCGATCGTGAGGATTAGTTAAATCTCGCTTGGTTAGTCTTCGTGGCTTCATCTTCTTCATGGACTCGTTCTTCTTCCTTGTGGGATTTCAGGCAACATGACCACTACCCTGGATCTCACTACTATCATTGCTATGCTAGTTGCTTCGTTCTTTCGCTTTGCTGCTCTTCCTATAACTTGTTCTTCAAGCCTCCCAAATTGCCATGAACCTCTAACCTTTGACACCCTTCCTAGCAAACCGTTGTTTGGCTATGTTACCGCATTGCTCAGCCCCTCTTATAGCATTGTTAGTTGCAGGTGAAGTTGAAGATTGCTCCATGGTGGACAGGGTTATGTTGGGATATCACAATATCTCTTATATTATTAATGCATCTATATATTTGGTAAAGGGTGGAAGGCTCGGCCGTATACTCTTGCCGCCCTAGTTTACATCATACGGTGTTATGCTCCGGTTCCGTTCCTTCTGGGCGGGTGATTTATGGGACCCCCTTGACAGTTCGCTTTGAATAAAACTTGTCCAGCAAGGCCCAACCTTGGTTTTACCATTTGCCTCACCACCACCTATACCCTTCCCTTTGGTCGGCCAACCCAAGGGTCATCTTTATTTTAGCCCCCCCGGGCTAGTGCTTGTCTAAGTGCTGGTCCGAACCAAGCAGCCTGCGAGGCCCCCTCGAGGAAACTCGAGGTCTGGTTTTACTCGTAGCTTGACTTATCCGGTGTTGCCCTGAGAACGAGATATGTGTAGCTCCTATCGGGATTGTCGGCGCATCGGGCGGCTTTGCTGGTCTTGTTTTACCATTGTCGAAATGTCTTGTAAACCGGGATTCGAGGCTGATCGGGTCTTCTGGGAGAAGGTATATCCTTAGTTGATCGCGAGCTTATCATGGGCTAAGTTGGGACACCCCTGCAGGGTTTAAACTTTCGAGAGCCGTGCCCGCGGTTATGTGGCAGATGGGAATTTGTTAATGTCCGGTTGTAGATAACTTGATACCTTATCCGAATTAAAACGCATCAACCGTGTGTGTAGCCGTGATGGTCTCTTTTCGGCGGAGTCTGGGAAGTGAACACGGTTTCTATGTTAAGTTTGACGTAAGTAGGTGTTCAGGATCAGCTCTTGATCATTGCTAGCTTCATGACCGTTCCTTTTGCTCCTCTTCTCGCTCTCTTTTGCGTATGTTAGCCACCATATATGCTTAGTCGCTGCTGCAACCTCACCACTTTACCCCTTCCTTTCCCATTAAGCTTTGCTAGTCTTGATACCCATGGTAATGGGATTCTTTGAGTCCTCGTGGCTCCTGATTACTACAACAACGATTCTTGATACAGGTTTTGCGATGATCATGGCCTTGAGGCGATGTTTGCTTGTTTTGGAGTTCTTCTTCTTCTTCTTCTTGATCGGGGATAGGTTCGAGGACGGCAGCCTGGGCTAGCAGGGTGGATGTCGTTTGAGCTTCTGTTTGTGTTTCATCCATAGTCGGATGGTGCTCTTATGTAAGATGATGTTGTATTCGTGTGGTATTGTATGTCTTATGTATGTATCCCCATCTATTATGTAATGTTGATGTAATGATATCCACCTTGCAAAAGCGTTTCAATATGCGGGTCTATCCTTGGTGGGACCTTCGAGTTCCTTTTGGATAGGGTCGCATATTGGGCGTGACAACGAGGTGGCCACGAGACAGGGGGCACGCCCTCCACCCTTGTGGAGGCCTTGTGTCACGCCCAATATGCGACCCTATCCAAAAGGAACTCGAAGGTCCCACCAAGGATAGACCCGCATATTGAAACGCTTTTGCAAGGTGGCTATCATTACATCAACATTACATAATAGATGGGGATACATACAAAAGGCATACAATGCCACACGAATACAACATCATCTTACATAAGAGCACCATCCGACTACGGATGAAACACAAACATAAACTCAAACGACATCCACCTCGCTAGCCCAGCTGCCGACCGAACCTATCCCCGATCAAGAAGAAGCAGAAGAAGAACTCCAAAACAAGTAAACATCGCTCTCGGCCATGATCATCGCAAAACCTGTACCTACAATTGTTGTTGTAGTAATCAGAGCCACGAGGACTCAGCAATCCCATTGCCATGGGTATCAAGACTAGCAAAGCTTAATGGGAAAGGAAGGGTAAAGTGGTGAGGTTGCAGAACGACTAAGCATATATGGTGGCTAACATACGCAAAAGAGAGCGAGAAGAGGAGCAAAAGGAACGGTCATGAAGCTAGCAATGATCAAGAGCTGATCCTCAACACCTACTTACGCCAAACATAACCCGTAAACCGTGTTCACTTCCCGGACTCGCTGAAAAGATACCATCACGGCTACACACGCGTTGATGCGCTTTAATTCGGATCTGTGTCAAGTTATCTATAACCGATATTAACAAATTCCCATCTGCCACATAACCGCGGCACGGCTCTCGAAAGTTTATACCTCGCAGGGTGTCCCAACTTAGCCCATGATAAGCTCTCGTGATCAACGAAGGATATACCATCTCCCAGAAGACCCGATCAGTCTCGAATCCCGGTTTACAAGACATTTCGACAATGGTAAAACAAGTCCAGAAGACCGCCTGATGCGCCGACAATCCCGATAGGAGCTGCACATATCTCGCTCTCGTGGCAACACCGATAAGCTAAGCGCACAGTACCGACGAACCCAAGTTGCCAAGGGATGGTCCCAAGACGGTGTTCTAGTTTGGACCAACACTTAGACAAGCATTGGCCCAGGGGGGCTAAAATAAAGATGACCCTTGAGAGAGCGACTCCCAAGGGAAAAGTAGGTGGTGGTGAGGCAAATGGTAAAACCAAGGTTGGGCCTTGCTGGAGGAGTTTTATTCAAAGCGAACTGTCGAGGGGGTCCCATAAATCACCCGACCACGTAAGGAACGCAAAATCCAGGAACATAACACCGGTATGACGGAAACTAGGGCGGCAAGAGTGGAACAAAACACCAGGCATAAGGCCGAGCCTTCCACCCTTTACCAAATATATAGATGCATTAATAATATAAGAGATATTGTGATATCCCAACATAACCCTGTCCACCATGGAGCAATCTTCAACTTCAACTGCAACTAACAACGCTATAAGAAGAGCTGAGCAAAGCGGTAACATAGCCAAAACAATGGTTTGCTAGGAAGGGTGTCAAAGGTTAGAGGTTCATGGCAATTTGGGAGGCTTGAAGAGCAAAAGATAGGTAGCGCAGCAAAGCGATAGAACGAAGCAACTAGCATAGCAATGATAGTAGTGAGATCCAGGGTAGCGGTCATCTTGCCTGAAATCCCGCAATGAAGAAGAACGAGTCCATGAAGAAGATGAAGCCACGAAGACAACCAAGCGTAGACGAACGAATCCTCACGATCGCAACGAAACGGGAACTATCGAGAAGAAGCACACAACATGGTAAACACACCACACATAGACAAGACATGATGCACAACAAGCATGATGCATGACAAATCTAGATGGAGCTACTCATGGCAAGAGATGATGCAACCAAGAGCAACACATCAAGGCAAGTTTAAATGAGGCCGGAAACAACATATAACAATTCTGGTAAGTCCTCATATGCAAATTTAGAAATTGGTCCAGAACTGAATAAACCTTATGGTCAAGTTGTTAAACAGCAAGTTAAGATGCACCACGATGAACTACACGAAATTCTAGTCAAGTTACATATAAAGTTCATTTAGTTCGGAGCTACGGCCTAGAAGATATGAGCAAAACAAGTTAAACATGGCATTGATGCAAAATGCATACAAACATCAAGCAAACACCTCAAAACAAGGATGCAACATGATATGAAACTACATGCAAAATCAAGCAAGTTTCATATAGAGCACATTCAAAACGGAGCAACGGTTCAACACATACACTCTATACAAGTTTAAAAGACAAACTGTCCAAAACAGCAACTAGGCATATTGCAAGCATCAAAACAATATGCTACAGCATCCCAACGTAAGAACAAAAGGCATGGGCATGAAGTACATGTAAAGCATGACAAAACATGAACACTGAGCTATCTCCAGAAACTACTAGAACATGCTCAAAATGACATGGCAAGATTTCGAAAAATAACAGTTTAGACTTAACAGAAATAACATCAGGTTGCAATGTTTAGAGCTATCAAGCAACATGTTGCAGGAACTTATCATGGCAAACAAAGGCATGGAATGAATCTACTAATTGCATATAACAAATGTCCCTTACCGGCCATGAGCCAAAAAGGCACAGAAAATATGATGGCACCCATGTAAACATAGCAAAAGATATGACAGATTCATACATGGCAGGAACAACAATAAGTAGACATGTTGGTGAGCTTGAACCACTCACCACAGAGCAATACATGGCATGCAAAGGCAACCAACAGTAATAAGACATGTTCGTGAAGCTATGAATGGCAAGAACAAGCTCATAGGGTGCATCGATCACTAGCAACAATCATGGCAACATTGAACTTAATGTTAATCAGGCTGACAGCAACATTATTTAGCAACTTTGGAGCAAGATTACAACAAGTTACAGCAGGCCATAAATGCAACCAGGGGCATGAATGGATAAATCATGACATGTACAACAAAACATCCTTAGTTAACATCTCCAGATTATGCATAGAATGACTTGTAGCAACAGGTTTACATAGCAACAAAATATAACACAATCAGCCTAGCAAAACAGTAACAGCAAGTACCCTACTTAACAAGCTCGATGCACTCAGCACACAACTCACAAAAATACATGGATGGTATCCCTGTAAAGATGGCATGACATAGTTCAAAACACATGTAGACATCAACCTCATAGGATGCACACACAAAATGCAACAAAAATGACAAATCATCAAGTTATAACAGTTTCAGCAGATTAACATCATATAGCACTCTTGCAACGATAATTCAGGCATTAAGACGGACTCAAATGAACATGATGCAATGGAATGAAATGAAGTACTCGTAGAGGCGAACAATTTGATATGCTACACGCCCAAAACAGAGCAGTATGCATGGAGTTATGATGCGATGAACATGGCATGATAATGTCAAAATCTCAAGGACTTGGTGGAAAAACGAGGCAACCTCGAGATCTAGGGTTTCGGCAGTTGCGGGGTCAAAAGCGGCGACTGCGGGCTCGGTTCTGGCGATGGTGGCGCGGTGGGGCGAGGACCACGGCGAGCTCCGGCCGGTGACGGCGCACAGCGAAGAGGAGAGGGGCGGCGGGGCCGGTCTGGATCGGGAGCTCCTCTCCCGATCTGCATCGCGCGGGGCGACGAGCAGGGAGGCGCCGGCGGGGAGAGGCGGCGCGGACGAGGCTCGGGCGCGCGACCGACCGCGGCGGCGGTGAGGCCAGCAGGCGGCGCGGCGGCAGATGCCTGCGGCGGCGCTGGCGGAGCACGGCGGCGGGAAGGAGGCGCTCATGGTCGGGCGCTGCCTGATCGGGCCGGCGGGCTGGCCTTGGGCCCTGATGGGCCTGGCAGCGGGGCGCGTCGGCTGGTGGCAGGGAGCGTGACGTGGCGGCTTCCCTTTGTCTGGAGGCGACGGCGGCGGACGTGTCCGGCGCGGCGGACGCGTCCGGTGCCGGGAGGTGAGGGGAGCTAGGGTTTTGCCCGAAAATGGAGGGGAAGGGGACGTTTTTATAGGTAGAGGGAGCTAGGGGGCTCCAAATGGAGAGCGGTTTTCGCCCACACGATCGTGATCGAACGACCGAGAGCATGGAGGGGTTAGGATGGGTTTTGGGCCACTTTGGAGGGGTGTTGGGCTGCACACAAAAGAGGCTTTTATGGTTACCTAGTTAACCGTTGGAGTACCAAACGACCTCCAAATGGCACGAAACTTGACAGGCGGTCTACCAGTGCTATACCAAGGCCGCTTGGCAAACCTTGGGCCATTCCGAGAAAGTTTAACACCCGCTCACAAGAGGAGACAAAAGGGGAACGCCGGAGGACATAGGAGTGCCGGATTGCAAAACGGACAACGGGGAAAAATGCTCGGATGCATGAGACGAACACGTATGCAAAATTATATGCACATGATGACATGATAAAATGCAACACGCGAGCAAGTGACATGGCAACAACGACGAATAACTGAGAGACACCTGGCACATTGGATCCGGGGCGTTACAACACTCCTCCACTAACAAGAGATCTCGTCCCGAGATCTTAGGACCGAGACGGAAGGGAAAAAGGGATGAGTTGAAACAAGAACTCAAGAGAAGGAGAAAAGAATCGAGAGCACATGAGAAGAAGAGAGGAACAACGAGAATAACGAGAATCGAAAGCTCACGGAATCAGATAGACTATGAAACCACTCCGGTTAGAATGAGATAAGAAACGGATAAGAATGAAAGGATTTAGGCAGCACTCCGGCTGAAAATGGAAGGAAATGAACATGAACTTGATAGGATGGAAATGATACTTGATGAAGACATGACACAAAACCTCCGGAAATACTTGAAAGAGTTGATTGAAAAGAACGGAGAAGAAAATGACAACTTGTGCCACGAATGAAATTGGAAGCACCTTTAGAAGGGAGGTTTAACGGAGTTGTTGAGAAAATCAACAACGAAAAGAATAATCTTGTTGTGGAATTAAGGATAACATCTCAAAATTATGAGGTGATCTCCGACCACAAGCGGAAAAGATTGAATAGCTGAGAAGAACGAAGAAATGCAAAACTCCACTTCAAAAGAATATGGAGAATTAATTGCACTTCGAGACGTGAGAAGAAAAGATACTTGAACTCCACCAACGAGAATCTTGATGAACTCTTGAAGAATGAATTAAATCATGAAGAACCACCATGAAGAACTCCAGTGACAAAAGGATGATGAGATAGAATGGAGGAAGAACGAATAAGATGAGACTTGCGGTGATTTAGATGGGGGTTCCGACGAAATGGCCGAGGAAATTTGAACTCCGGAAAAAGAAAAGATGAAAACACTTGGAACTAGAATTTATTCATCAAGAACAAACTCCGAAGGAAGGGATTACTCACTTGGATGAAATAAGAATAAGATTTATTGTATGATTATCCTTCATCAAATTAAATTGATGACAAGCAATGGATTTTGCATACAACTTATTCTTCTTGAAAAGGATTAAGGGGAATATAGCACAAAACTTGAGAAAATCTTCATGAACCACCGGTAGGATTGAATAAAAAAATGAATGAATTAAATGATAATCAAGGAAAAAGAATCTTGAAAGAACCACCGTAAGAATTTGGAAATGACTGATGAAAGAGAATGAATCACCGGGAAGAATTAGAAGAACAAATATGCTTGATGGGGATTTAGATGCAAAAGAACAAAGAGATCATGAGCTGATTAAAGAACACTTGAGCGAAGCACCGGAAGAATATTGAGACGAACGAAGGGGCACGGATATAGAATAATTGGAGAACGAATCTGAAAACTTAAAATGAAGAAATCTTCTGAAAAGATGGCCTCCGGATGATCGAGAGAGAAAGCAACTCCTGAAATGCTCTGGATGGATGAAAAGAATTTGCATGACTTGAAACAATTTGATAGGATAACATCGAGATAGCACCGCGAATCTCCGGGGAATGGACAAGATTTAGAGGAAAAACTCTTCTTCGTTCTTCAAATGACAACGGAAAACACCACCAAAATTACTGAGATACTCCGGGAGAATGAAAAAAAAACCGAAAAGGTTGAGCCAACAATGAAAAGAATTTGAAAGCGATCTTGGAGAAGGCATGTGACTGATGAAATTCATTATTACATCACACTTGAAAAGAATTGAGAATAGCTCTGGGGGAATTAGAAGACTCAGGTAAGATCCTGGGAAAAGACCTGTGGGTTAGGGCCCACTAAAAGAAAAACACCGTTGGAAAGGATTGTTGAACAGATAGATGATGCACCGGAATGATTGAAATATTTGAATGAGGTGACAACCTCGAATTAATTGGAACACAGACGAATCTACTGAGATTTCTTGAATACTGCGGAAGGATAAACTGGCGAGAGGCAAACGAGCAACGGGAAACATTTGATCCAAGGGAAAAGAATGTGATCAACCCGAAAAACTTAAATTGAGTCCACCGGAAAAGAAAAGAGATGAAGAATGTCAAACAAAACGAGAATTCACCGGTTGAAATAATTGAGGGAAGACTGAAGAGGCTCCACACGAATGAAATTGATGGTTGAAACAGACTCAAGCTCCGGGAAGAAGAGGGTGGGAGGGCGGGAAAACAAAGGCAACTTGGAAGGGGAAACCGACGAATATCTTGAAGAGAAAACACCGGTTAAAATCATTGAGGAAAGAAGGCAAAGACTTCGTGCGAGTAGGATGGATACTCGATTACGGACTCCAGCTCCGGGAAGAAAAGGGGTGGGCGGGTGGGAAAGAAAACAACTGAGGATTGAACTTGCAAAAACAAAGAGGGTCGAATTGTCTTGACGAGAAATGCACCGGATGCAAAGAGCTGAGGAACAACGATCGAAAAAACCAACTGCGTGATCCTAAAGAAAATTTGAAGAGGAAGAGGAGTAGTTCAAAACACCTACGTCAAGATTCCTCACCAGAGCGACGAACGGGCAGAGGAGTAAAAAGAATTCCTACTCTCCGATATAACTAGACTCAGAAAATGGTTTTCTTCTAGACTCAACAACGGCCAAACTACACGATCAATCAAGGGGGCTCCTAAGGTCGGTCGAGGCTCTGATACCAACTTGTCACGCCCAATATGAGACCCTATCCAAAAGGAACTCGAAGGTCCCACAAAGGATAGACCCGCATATTGAAACGCTTTTGCAAGGTGGATATCATTACATCAACATTACATAATAGATGGGGATACATACAAAAGGCATACAATGCCACACGAATACAACATCATCTTACATAAGAGCACCATCCGACTACGGATGAAACACAAATAGAAACTCAAACGACATCCACCCTGCTAGCCCAGGCTGCCGACCTGGAACCTATCCCCTAATCGAAGAAGAATCAGAAGAAGAACTCCAAAACAAGTAAGCATCGCTCTCGCGTCATGATCATCGCAAAACCTGTACCTGCAACTGTTGTTGTAGTAATCTGTGAGCCACGAGGACTCAGCAATCCCATTACCATGGGTATCAAGACTAGCAAAGCTTAATGGGAAAGGAAGGGGTAAAGTGGTGAGGTTGCAGCAGCGACTAAGCATATATGGTGGCTAACATACGCAAAAGAGAGCGAGAAGAGGAGCAAAAGGAACGGTCATGAAGCTAGCAATGATCAAGAGCTGATCCTGAACACCTACTTACGTCAAACATAACCCAGAAACCGTGTTCACTTCCCCGACTCTGCCGAAAAGAGACCATCACGGCTACACACGCGGTTGATGCGTTTTAATTCGGATCTGGTGTCAAGTTATCTACAACCGTATATTAACAAATTCCCATCTGCCACATAACTGTGGGCACGGCTCTCGAAAGTTTATACCCTGCAGGGGTGTCCCAACTTAGCCCATGATAAGCTCTCGCGATCAACGAAGGATATACCTTCTCCCAGGAAGACCCGATCAGCCTCGGAATCGCGGTTTCCAAGACATTTTGTCAATGGTAAAACAAGTCCAGCAAGACCGCCTGATGCACCGACAATCCCGATAGGAGCTGCACATATCTCGTTCTCATGGCAACACCGGATAAGCTAAGCGTACAGGTACCGACATAACCCAAGTTGCCAAGGGATGGTCCCGCACGGTGCTCTAGTTTGGACTAACACTTAGACAAGCATTGGCCCAGGGGGGCTAAAATAAAGATGACCCTCCAGAGAGCGACTCCCAAGGGAAAAGTAGGTGGTGGTGAGGCAAATGGTAAAACCAAGGTTGGGCCTTGCTGGAGGAGTTTTATTCAAAGCGAACTGCCGAGGGGGTCCCATAAATCACCCGACCGCGTAAGGAACGCAAAATCCGGGAACATAACACCAGTATGACGGAAACTAGGGCGGCAAGAGTGGAACAAAACACCAGGCATAAGGCCGAGCCTTCCACCCTTTACCAAATATATAGATGCATTAATAATATAAGAGATATTGTGATATCCCAACATAACCCTGTCCACCATGGAGCAATCTTCAACTTCACCTGCAACTAACAACACTATAAGAGGGGCTGAGAAAAGCGGTAACATAGCCAAAACAACGGTTTGCTAGGAAGGGTGTCAAAGGTTAGAGGTTCATGGCAATTTCGGAGGCTTGAAGAGCAAAAGATAGGTAGCGCAGCAAAGCGATAGAACGAAGCAACTAGCATAGCAATGATAGTACTGAGATCCAGGGTAGCGGTCATCTTGCCTGAAATCCCGCAATGAAGAAGAACGAGTCCATGAAGAAGATGAAGCCACGAAGACGAACCAAGCGTAGACGAACGAATCCTCACGATCGCAACAAAACGGGAACTATCGAGAAGAAGCACACAACATGGTAAACACACCACACATAGACAAGACATGATGCACAACAAGCATGATGCATGACAAAGCTAGATGGAGCTACTCATGGCAAGAGATGATGCAACCAAGAGCAACACATCAAGGCAAGTTTAAATGAGGCCGGAAACAACATATAACAATTCTAGTAAGTCCTCATATGCAAATTTAGAAATTGGTCCAGAACTGAATAAACCTTATGGTCAAGTTGTTAAACAGCAAGTTAAGATGCACCACGATGAACTACACGAAATTCTAGTCAAGTTACATATAAAGTTCAATTAGTTCAGAGCTACGGCCTAGAAGATATGAGCAAAACAAGTTAAACATGGCATTGATGCAAAATGCATACGAACATCAAGCAAACACCTCAAAACAAGAATGCAACATGATAATATGAAACTACATGCAAAATCAAGCAAGTTTCATATAGAGCACACTCAAAACGGAGCAACGGTTCAACACATACACTATACAAGTTTAAAGGACAAACTGTCCAAAACAGCAACTAGGCATATTGCAAGCATCAAAACAATATGCTGCAGCATCCCAACGTAAGAACAAAAGGCATGGGCATGAAGTACAGGTAAAGCATGAAAAAACATGAACACTAAGCTATCTCCAGAAACTATTAGAACATGCTCAAAATGACATGGCAATATTGCAAAAAATAACAGTTTGCAGACTTAACAGAAATAACATCAGGTTGCAACGTTTAGAGCTATCAAGCAACATGTTACAGGAACTTATCATGGCAAACAAAGGCATGGAATGAATCTACTAATTGCATATAACAAAAGTCCCTTACCGGCCATGAGCCAAAAAGGCACAGAAAATATGATGGCACCCATGTAAACATAGCAAAAGATATGTCAGATTCATACATGGCAGGAACAACAATAAGTAGACATGTTGGTGAGCTTGAACCACTCACCACAGAGCAATACATGGCATGGAAAGGCAACCAACAGTAATAAGACATGTTCGTGAAGCTATGAATGGCAAGAACAAGCTCATAGGGTGCATCGATCACTAGCAACAATCATGGCAACATTGAACTTAATGTTAATCAGGCTGACAGCAACATTATTTAGCAACTTTGGAGCAAGATTACAACAAGTTACAGCAGGCCATAAATGCAACCAGGGGCATGAATGGATAGATCATGACGTGTACAACAAAACATCCTTAGTGAACATCTCCAGATTATGCATAGAATGACTTGTAGCAGCAGGTTTACATAGCAACAAAATATAACACAATCAGCCTAGCAAAACAGCAACAGCAAGTACCCTACTTAACAAGCTCGATGCACTCAGCACACAACTCACAAAAATACATGGATGGCATCCTTGTAAAGATGGCATGACATAGTTCAAAACACATGTAGACATCAACCTCATAGGATGCACACACAAAATGCAACAAAAATGACAAATCATCAAGTTATAACAGTTTCAGCAGATTAACATCATATAGCACTCTTGCAACGATAATTCAGGCATCAAGATGGTCTCAAATGAACATGATGCAATGGAATGAAATGAAGTACTCGTCGAGGCGAACAGTTTGATGTGCTACACGCCCAAAATGGAGCAGTATGCATGGAGTTATGATGCAATGAACATGGCATGATAATGTCAAAATCTCAGGGACTTGGTGGAAAAACGGGGCAACCTCGAGATCTAGGGTTCCGGCGGTTGCGGGGTCAAAAGCGGCGACGAAGGGCTCGGTTCCGGCGATGGTGGCGCGGTGGAGCAAGGACCACGGCGAGCTCCGGCCGGTGACGGCGCACGGCAAAGAGGAGAGCGGCGGCGGGGCCGATCTGGATCGGGAGCTCCTTTGCCGATCTGGATCGCGCGGGGCGACGAGCAGGGAGGCGTCGGTAGGGATAGGCGGCGCGGACGAGGCTCGGGCGGCGTGGCGGGCGCGGCGGCGGCGCGGCAGCCGCAGCAGCAACGGCGGCGGATGCCCCGGGCGAGCACGGCGGCGGGAGGCGGCGCTCCGGGTCGAGGCGCGGCCAGATCGGGCCGGCGGACGACCTCGGGCCCCGACGGGCTGGCGGCGGCAGCGGCGGTGGTGGCGGGAGTGCCACGTGGCAGCTTCTCGTTGGCTGGAGGCGACAATGTGGGCGTGTCCGTGCGAACAGACGTCCGTGGCGGGAGATGAGGAGCTAGGGTTTTGCCCGAAAATGGAGGGGAAGGGGACGTTTTTATAGGTAGAGGGAGCTAGGGGGCTCCAAATGGAGAGTGGTTTTCGCCCACACGATCGTGATCGAACGACCGAGAGCATGGAGGGGGTTAGGATGGGTTTTGGGCCACTTTGGAGGGGTGTTGGGCTGCACACAAAAGAGGCTTTTACGGTTACCCGGTTAACCGTTAGAGTACCAAACAACCTCCAAATGGCACAAAACTTGACAAGCGGTCTACCGGTGCTATACCAAGGCCGCTTGGCAAACCTCGGGCCATTCCGAGAAAGTTTAACACCCGCTCACAAGAGGAGACAAAAGGGGAACGCCGGAGGACATAGGAGTGAATTGCAAAACGGACAACGAGGAAAAATGCTCGGATGCCTGAGACGAACACGTATGCAAAATGATATGCACATGATGACATGATAAAATGCAACACGCAAGCAAGTGACATGGCAACAACGACAAATAACTGGGAGACACCTGGTGCATCGGATCCGGGGTGTTACACCTCGTGTCCTTCCTGGATTACTTCTTGCTTTCCAAAATTCTTAAATATTCCAAAACGGAGAAGAATTTCCATTAGAATTGTTTTGGAGTCGGTTTACTTACCGTACCACATACCTATTCCTTTTCGGAGTCTGGAACGTTCTGGAAAGTGTCCCTTATGTATTCCTCCGGGGTTACGGTCTCAATAATATTAGTTTCAACATTGATTGGATTACCTGAGATATAATGTTTGATTCTTTGACCGTTCACCACCTTTGGATTTGTGCCTTCGAAGTTGTTGATTTTTATGGCACCGGAATGATAGACCTCCTCGATAATGTAAGGACCTTCCCACTTAGAGAGAAGTTTTCCTGCAAAAAATCTTAAACGAGAGTTGAATAGCAACACATAATCACCTACGTTAAATTCTCGCTTTTGTATTCTTTTGTCATGCCATCTTTTAACTTTTTCTTTGAACAGCTTGGCATTCTCATAGGTATGGGTTCTCCATTCATCAAGGGAGCTAATGTCAAATAACCTCTTCTCACCGGCAAGTTTGAAGTCATAGTTGAGCTCTTTAATAGCCCAATATGCTTTATGTTCAAGTTCGAGAGGTAAGTGACATGCTTCCCATAAACCATCTTATACGGAGACATACCCATAGGATTTTTATATGCAGTTCTATAGGCCCACAATGCATCATCAAGTTTCTTGGACCAAGTCTTTCTAGATATATTGACAGTCTTTTGCAAAATTAATTTGAGCTCTCTATTGCTCAATTCTACCTGATCACTAGACTGTGGGTGATAAGGAGATGCAATTCTATGATTAACATCTTACTTAGCAAGCATTTTACGAAAAGCGCCATGAATAAAATGTGAACCACCATCAGTCATGAGATATCTAGGGACTCCAAACCTCGGAAAAATAACTTTCTTAAGCATCTTAATAGAGGAGTTATGATCAGCACTACTAGTTGGAATAGCTTCTCCCCACTTAGTAACGTCATCAACAGCAACTAAAATATGTGTGTATCCATTAGAGGCAGGAAAGGGTCCCATATAATCAAATCCCCAAACATCAAATGGTTCAATAACAAGAGAGTAATTCATAGGCATTTCTAGACGTCTACTAATATTACCAATTCTTTGGCATTCATCACAAGACAAGACAAACTTACGGGCATCTTTGAAGAGAGTAGGCCAATAAAAACCGGATTGCAATACCTTATGTGCAGTTCTATCTCCAGCGTGGTGTCCTCATATGGTTCGGAGTGACACTTGCGTAGGATCTGTTCCTGTTCATGCTCAGGTACACAACGTCTAATAACACCATCTACTCCTTCTTTATAAAGGTGTGGGTCATCCCAGAAGTAATGTCTTAAATCATAAAAGAACTTTTTCTTTTGCTGGTATATGAAACTAGGTGGTATAAATTTAGCAACAATGTAATTAGCATAATCAGCATACCATGGAGCAGTATGAGAAGCATTAATGACCGCTAATTGTTCATCAGGAAAGCTATCATCAATAGGTAGTGGGTCATCAAGAACATTCTCTAACCTACACAAGTTGTCTGCAACGGAGTTCCCAGCTCCCTTTCTATCAATAATATGCAAATCAAATTCTTGGAGCAAGAGAACCCATCTAATAAGTCTAGGCTTAGCATCTTTCTTTTCCATAAGATATTTAATAGCAGCATGATCAGTGTGAATAGTAACTTTAGAATCAACAATGTAAGGTCTGAACTTATCACATGCAAATCATTTGCTCGAACTCTTTTTCAGTAGTAGCATAATTTCTCTGGGCAGTATCAAGAGTTTTACTAGCATACTGGATAACATTTAATTTCTTATCAACTCTTTGCCCTAGAACGGCACCTACAGCATAATCACTAGCATCACACATAATTTCATAGGGTAAATTCCAATCAGGTGGCTGAACAATAGGTGCAATGATCAAAGCTTTCTTAAGTATTTCAAATGCTTCTACACAACCATCACCAAAGACAAACGGAATATATTTTTGCAATAAATTAGTCAAGGGCCTAGAGATTTTAGAAAAGTCCTTAATGAACCTCCTATAAAAACCAGCATGACCAAGGAAACTTCTTATAGCTTTTATGTCCTTTGGGACATGGCATCTTTTCAATAGCATCAACTTTAGCTTTATCAACTTCAATACCTCTTTCAGAAATTTTATGCCCCAAGACAATGCCTTCATTAACCGTAACGTGGCACTTATCCCAATTCAAGACGAGACTAGTGTCTTCACATCTCTGCAAAACTCGATCAAGGTTGCTCAAGCAATCATCAAAAGAGGATCCATAAACGGAGAAGTCATCCATGAATACCTCACAAATCTTTTCACAAAAGTCAGAGAATATAGCCTTCATGCATCTTTGAAAGGTAGCAGGTGCATTACATAAACCAAAAGGCATACGTCTATAAGCAAAAGTACCGAAAGGGCAAGTAAAAGTAGTTTTTGATTGATCCTCCGCTGACACAGGTATTTGAGAGAAACCAGAATAACCATCTAGAAAGCAGAAATGTGTATGTTTGGATAGTCTTTCTAGCATTTGATCAATAAAAGGTAAAGGGTAATGATCTTTCTTAGTAGCTTTATTTAATTTACGGAAATCAATTACCATCCTATAACCTGTAATAATTCTTTGCGTGATCAATTCATCTTCATCATTAGGAACGACAATAATACCTCCCTTCTTAGGGACGCAATGGACAGGACTTACCCAATCACTATCAGCAACGGGATAAATTATACCTGCCTCAAGAAGCTTTAGTATCTCCTTTCTTACCACTTCTTTCATCTTAGGATTTAACCGTTGTTGAGGGTCTCTAACAGGTTTGGCATATTTCTCCAATTTTATTTTGTGTTGGCATAGAGTGGGACTAATGCCCTTAAGATCATCCAGAGTATATCCAATAGCATCACGGTGCTTCTTCAGAGTTTTCAATAATCTTTCCTCTTCTTGCTCTGAAAGGTCAGCACTAATAATAACAGGAAATATCTTCTTTTCATCAAGATAAGCATATTTAAGATTATCAGGTAATGGTTTGAGCTCAAACACAGGATCACCCTTGGGTGGAGGGGGGTCCCCTAAGATTTCAACAGGTAAGTTGTGTTTCAGAATAGGACCCTGTTGGAGGAATACTTCATCTATTTCCCTTCTTTCATTCATAAACATATCATTTTCATGGTCTAGCAAATATTGTTCTAACGGATCAAGAGGAGGTACGGCAATAGAAGCAAGACAAATAATTTCATCCTTACTAGGCAGTTCTTTATCATGAGGTTGTCTACGAAACTTATAACTCATGTTTCATACCCAAGCCAATTGTAACAACATCCTTTTCACAATCAATCTTAGCATTACCGGTATTCAAGAAGGGTCTACCAAATATAATGGGACAAAAATCATCTAGTTGGGAACCTAGAACAAGAAAATCAGCAGGACATTTAACTTTCCCACACAAGACTTTAACATCTCTAACAATCCCAACTGGTGAAATAGTATCTCTATTGGCAAGCTTAATAGTGACATCAATACCTTCTAACTCAGCGAGTGCAATATCATGCATAATTTCTTTATATAAGGAAATAGGTATTGCACTAGCACTAGCACCCATATCACATAAGCCATGATAACAATGATCTCCTATTTTAACAGAAATAACAGGCATGCCTACAACAGGTCTATGTATCTTAGCATCTGGTCTAGCAATATTAGCAGTTTAACCACAGAAATAAACAACATGCCCATCTAAATTATCATCCAAGAGATCTTTAACCATAGCAATACTAGGTTCAACTTTAATTTGCTCAGGAAGTGTACATGTTCTAGTATTACTCTTATGAACAACAGTTGAAGCTTTAGCATGCTATTCTAACAGGAAAAGGTGGTTTCTCAACATAAGTAGTAGGGACAATAGGATCATTATAAGTGATAGTCTTTTCTTCAACTGTAATAGGTGCAACTACTTTTACTTTAGTGGGAGGATTATATTTAAAACATTTCTCCTTAGGGAGATCAACGTGAGTAGCAAAAGATTCACAAAAAGCAGGTACTATCTCAGAGTCAAGTCCATATTTAGCGCTAAATCCACGAAAAGCATCGGTATCCATAAAAGATTTAACACAATCAAACTTAGGTGTCATACCTGACTCCTTACCATCGTCGGAACACCAATCTTCAGAGTTGCGTTTAATTCTTTCCAATAAGTTCCACTTGAATTTAGTAGTCTTCAGCATATAAGAACCAGCACAGGAAGTATCGAGCATGGTGTGATCATTGAGAGAAAGTCGAGCATAAAATTTTTGAATAATCATTTCTCTTGAGAGCTCATAATTGGGCATGAATATAACATTGACTTAAGCCTCCCCCAAGCTTGAGCGATGCTTTCTCCTTCGCGAGGCCAAAAATTATATATGTAATTACGATCATGATGAACAAGATGCATAGGATAGAACTTCTGGTGAAATTCCAACTTCAATTGTTTATAATTCCAAGATCCCATATCATCACATAGCATATGCCATGTCAATGCATCTCCCTTCAAAGATAAAGGGAAGACCTTCCACTTAACAACATCATCGGGAATACCTGTTGAAAGGACCACGATGTCGCCTAGAGGGGGGTGAATAGGCGTTTTAAAATCTTTTCCGGATTTATATCCTAATGCGGAAATAAACTAAGCGGATACTTTTCAAGCACAAATCCTAAATATACTAGGCTCACTAAGTGCACCAACAGCTTAGGATAAACAAGATGAGAACAACGAGGATATGAGTAAGCACAAGTAAGTATACAAACTTACTCAATGTATATAACAAGATATGTAAATGAATAATACACACAACCACAAGTAAGCAATACAAGCTTACACAAATTATGCCACAAGATATGGAAATGAATGTTACAAGCTAGCAATTCACACTCAGCACAAGATAGAACAATGGTAGCAAGTATGAATTGCGAACTATAAAGCGTTGGCCTAAATGATATCTACGATATGGTAACCAACACAATATAATGAGGACAACAAGATATAGTGAATGCACGGTCAAGTGACCAAAGTAAACCATAAGTAAGAAGTTAGGGTTAGGGATAACCAAAGTCACAAAGACGAGGATGTATCCCGATGTTCACTTCCTTGGAGGGAAGCTAGTCACCGTTAGAGAGGTGGATGTTACCACAAAGGCACACCAACGCCACGAAGGCTCACCCTATTACGTTTTTGAAAGCAAGCAAGAACATGTTGGAATCTTTTATAAGTGTTATTTTCAGCTCTGTGAAGAGTTTTTTTAATCTCATAGAGATTTTGAGTCAAGTCATCATCATCATCCTCATTACAACTATCATCATTATCACTAAGAGAAGATGATACCTCGTCATTACCTCTTGCCATGAGGCACATGTGAACAAAGGGGGTTGATGATGATTCTTTTGAAGAAGAGGGTTCTTCATCAATCAAGCATGCCTCATCTTTCTTGATTTCCTCTGCATGGTTAGTCATAGAACAACTAGAGGAAACCAAGGCATTTCTATCATGGCAACATGTGAGATCAAGCATATCATCACGAATGAGCTTAACACCATCATCACAAGATATTTCTTCACTCACCATGTCATTACATTGTGGCACGCCACATGTTGGTGAAGTGCAAGATATTGAAGTGTGCAAGTAATCGGAGGTGGAAGTAATAGAGAGCTCTTCATGATTTAAAGATGTGGAGAACTCCTCCATCAACTCCCCAAATAGAATATTATCTTCATCAAGATTGGACCCACCATATATATCTTCAAGTTTGATCCAAGTCTCATGAGCCGACTTGCAAGTCGTGACTGCCTTAAACACTTCAAATGTTAAAGCTTGATGAATGACAAGAGAAGTATCACAATCAAGATACATATCCTCAATAGATGGAGAATGTCCATCCTTAGCAATAGAAATTCCTATAAGAACAATGCGCAAAGCATTTGGACCCATGGCCCGAAAGTGACAGAGCATGCGAGTTCTCCATAGGTGATAATTTGTGCCATCCAAATCAAAAGTGTTGTTGTGCACTAGTTCACTAGTCGACATCGTTACTCTCTGGGCGGTGAAGCCTAATAAGGAGAGACCGGGCTCTGATACCAATTGAAAGGACCACGATGTCGCCTAGAGGGGGTGAGTAGGCGTTTTAAAATCTTTTCCGGATTTGTCTATATCCTAATGCAGAAATAAACTAAGCGGATACTTTTCAAGCACAAATCCTAAATATACTAGGCTCACTAAGTGCACCAACAGCTTAGGATAAACAAGATGAGAACAACGAGGATATGAGTAAGCACAAGTAAGTACACAAACTTACTCAATGTATATCACAAGATATGTGAATGAATAATACACACAACCACAAGTAAGCAATACAAGCTTACACAAATTATGTCACAAGATATGGAAATGAATGCTACAAGCTAGCAATTCACACTCAGCACAAGATAGAACAATGGTAGCAAGTATGAATTGCGGACTATAAAGCATTGGCCTAAATGATCTCTACGATATGGTAACCAACACAATATAATGAGGACAACAAGATATAGTGAATGCACGGTCAAGTGACCAAAGTAAACCACAAGTAAGGAGTTAGGCTTAGGGATAACCAAAGTCACGAAGACGAGGATGTATCCCGATGTTCACTTCCTTGGAGGGAAGCTAGGCACCGTTAGAAAGGTGCATGTTACCACAGGCACACCAACGCCACGAAGGCTCACCCTATTCTCCTTGAGATACCACCGCGAAGGAGATTCTCAACCACTATTGGTAGACCTTGAGGCGGCCTCCAAACCTTCACAAACTTTCCGGGGGACAAATCACAAGTTGATTCCTCACCGGAGCACTCCTACCGCCTAGGAGTCTCCAACCTCCAAGAGTAACAAGAACAAAGGGGAAATGCTCAAGACTTGCTCGAATCACGAATTCCTTTGGTCAAGAGAGGGAGAGGGAGTGGATCTATCACTTGATTGGAAAAACTCTCAAGAACTCTCACAAATCTCTCGGGGATCTAAGATTTGGTGTAGGAGAAGTGAGAGGGAGCCACTTGTGTTTTTGGGGTGATTTGGGATGAAGTGGTCAACCCTCCACCAGATTAGTAGAGGGGTATGTATAGAGGTCCTAGAAAACTAGCCATTTGTGAGTAAGTCACAACGCCGGGTCGGACATCCGGGCAAGGGCCGGACATCCGGGCAAGTGCCGGAAATCCGGCGGGCACAGCCAACATTTGAAAACAGGTTCTGGAATTTGCGGGCCGGATTTCCGGGAGGATCCCGGACATCCGGGGCGACCCGAAAGCCCGGACATCCGGCCAAGTCCCAGATGTCCGGCCATCAAAAAAACAACAGGAATCCCAAAACTGAAACATGCATAACTTTTACATCCGGACTCCGATATTGATGATCTTGGGCTCATTTTGAAGCTATGGAAAAACTCCAGGTCCTCACATATAGAACCACCCAAGATAAGCCATAATGGAGGGTTCAAATAATGCAATGGTTATACATATACTTTGGGGAACCTAGTTAGTTTGGATTATCTTTTGACATATGTAGGCATATTGTATTTGTATTGGATAGGAGCGAAATATGCCTATGTTGGAATATGATGTGAGAAGAATAGAAATAGATGATGTTGACTTGAGAAAATCCATCACTAACCCCTTTGATCCCCTCTTAATAGTGCGGGATCCCTATAACTCAAGAATCATAAAAGAACTATACTAGATAGCTTCCGAAAACTCATTCCTGAGCATATATCCTTTTCGATGGTCATCAATCCTCACATCTAAAGCCAAAGGAACTAATACCTTTGACTAGATCCTTTCACTTGAGCTTTATATTGATGTTTCTTCATGGCTCAAGTTGAAGGCAAGACATTGGAGAAGTCTTCAAGTAGCTCCCCCATACACAATGTGGGAAGATTTGCTTTGCATTCATCTTTACTTGTCCATCAACATTAATTACTTGATGACATACTTTGATGAGCACCAAGCTTTCTTATAAGCACCAAGCTCATGAGAATTACCTAACCCACATAACATAGACAACACATAGTATGGGTTAGTACACAAAGCACAATTGATAAATTCTGACCATACCACAAGATCTCATGTGGCACATGATATGCGCTTGTGTGTTGTCCATCTTAGAGGTCAATCTTTGATCTTCATCTTGGTCAACATTTATCTTTGGTCCATGATTAATTTTGATGTCTTGAAGGCCCTATTGATATCTTCACTATGCTTCATTTCTTCAAGACATAATAACCAATATCTCAATTCACCATGACCATATCAAGTTTCTCCTCTAATATCATATTGGACATCATTTACCCGTTCTCATGCTCCAACAGAGTATCTTGAGAGGCACAATGAATTCTTCACTTGAATTACTTGCTTCAAGACATAATAATCCCCGACTCAACAAATGAGCTCATAATGATCCTATCATCAAGCATATGTAGAATTCTTCTCTTTAATCATTCTCTCAAGATCTTGATCCATCGTGGTTCAACCCATAAGCCTTGATGCATGCACAACAATATGTATATGGCATTCATTTCGAATCCATTCTATCTCCTTCTTGCATCACCATGGAACAAACATCCTTCAGTTCATCCAATATTCTTCATGCATTGGAAATGGAACTTTCCTTCAAATGTACAACTCAATGCAAACATTAGTCCATTAGGATTGCCATTTAATTACCAAAACCACACATGGGGACTACATGTACTTTCAATCTCCCCCATTTTGGTAATTGATGACAATCTCAACAAGAGGGTTTATATAGTGCTTTTTAAACAAGCATGCGATTTATCCGAGGATAAATTATATACTTCGGATGGTTGTATTATCATCAAGACACTACACAAGCATTTGATGATAGTACACCCATAGTATATAGAGCAAACTCCCCCACAATATATGCATGTGTGAATGAACTTTGAATGTCATTGCAATACTCATCCATGCAATAAGAATATATAACAAGGGTAGATATGCATGAGTGACAACAAGAACTACAAAAGATATTTATCTTAAACCCTCTAAACTTCTCCCCCATTGGCAACAATTGCCAAAACGGAAGACAAAACATCTAGCCGACCAATATAGTATGAGTTCCTCCTTGATGTGTGCATATCACAAAATGTGACTGAAAACAAATGCACATATTTAAATGATGAACAATTGAACAAGCTCGGAATCTATAGAACACAATCCGATACGAAGATATGAACTTTTTCATGTAAATTTTTTAAGTGGCCAATAATAATCATGATATGTATCCACAAAGAAACTCGTGTACACAAAAAGAAAGGTTGCAATTGATAAGAACATGATATCCACAAGTGAATCCACTATTATAAAACTTGAGCCTAGTCATAATAGCAAGGCACATGGCACAAAGCACATGGCACCAATTGATCTCATTTGCATAACACAAAGTGAAGCAAGTAATCAAAAGATCTGATGAGACAAAAGGATAAAAGAATATTACGATTTGGGTAAAGGAGTGTTCTAAGGAAAATAGAGAAGCTCCCAATGATTTGTGCACTATTTATAATTTTTGTATTTGGATACAAGTGCACAAAATAGGATCATGACTCTCCCAAAATCAATAGGAACACAAACAATTGCAAGCAAGCATAGATAAGAAAAGAAGCCTAGCATTTGCCACAAACATATGGTTGAGCAACATGAAAATGAGGCAACCTAAGAATAGGCACAACCAAAATGATGTGTGTGAGTCATGTCAAAGAACTTGAGAAGACTAGTATAAGGATGAGAATTAAGCATCAACATAGCCTTGAGTAAATTAGATACAAGGTGCAAGACATGTCCTTCCCACACACACGAAGTTAAGAGGGACACACACACATCAAGCAAATGGGTTCACAAGCTCAATAATATCAAATTAAAAATAAAAGCTTGTGACAACCCATGATGAAGATAGGAAATAATAGCTTGTCAAGACAAGCACGAGGACAACAATCTTCACCAAACATGAGTGCACTAAGGTGCAAAGAGGTAAGACATGCACTCATACAAAAAATGCTTCCACGGAGCCACCAAATATGTAAAAAGAGAATGAAATGGTGGACATGGAAGAATAGGGATATCAACTAGAGATGTAACTTCTCTCATGTGTACAAGATTCTAGGTAGATGACAATCATGATGATATATATCCACAAAGAAGCATGTACACATGAAATAGTTACAAAAGGAAAGAATAAGATACCCAAAAGGGAGACATAAAATATACCAATGAGATCTTTGCTTGAAAGTATAGCACATGGCTTAATATAATCTTATCGTATATTAATGAACTCCAAACACACAACCATCAAAGACATCACAACTAGCAATAAGAGATCATTGTTGAGATGCTTTGAGAAAGGAAACAAGTATGACAAGAACGAGTCAAGAAATTCATGCCATGATGCAACCTACACAAGGTTGAATGCAAGAAATGTATGCATGAAGTAAATACTTGTTACCGAGATAGCATTGGAATGATGTAGTAGGTAATGGTTCAAGCTTGGATCTAGTTTCCTCATAGTGCCACCAACTTTATGAATAAGCCAAGCACCCAATGCTCCTCAAATGTACCTAAAACAATTTAAGTACAATATGGTCCCCAAACTTATTGGGTCCGAAGTAGTTAGCATAACTATAAAACATAGGGTAAAATCACTTAAATATGTGCATATCAATATGAATTTGAATTTCATGCACATATTAGCAATTAAGAATTTTGATGGATTTACCATATATATATATGTGTGTGTGTGTGTGTGTGTGTGTGTGTGTGTGTGTGTGTGTATTGGATCAAATAAAACAAACAAGGCATGCGAATTTACACATAGTAAATATGCATGCACAAGCCTACCAAAATCCAGGGAGATACAAATTTGACAAATGAACATGTAACCGTTAATACTTCCAATAACATCACTAGTCATTCATGTTGTCCAAAATGACTCAAAGTGACAAATCAACATATGATAGCACAGAAAGTTCAACATATGAACCAAGGAAAACCAATGAGCATATAAGATATGCATTGCACACATACTCATGGGAATATCTCACTCAAGAAGATATATGACACTATAAACAATGAGATAACAAACCACCATAACTCCATACAAACCAATAAGATGAACTCCAACAAAATGGTGTTTCGAGTTGTCATTCGGTGTAGAAACCAAATAAGTACATGATCATCTGTACTAACACAAGCATAACATGAGAGTTTAGAAATAAACACAATGCTTGGATAGCGTATTATTACCATTCCAATAAGATAGATCATCATGCAAAGCAAAAATTGGAATGGCTTTATTCAAATGATTTTTCAAATACAATTTTTAAGATAACCATGGGCAAAATCGCAAAAGAATTTCATACTAAAAAAACATTGCATGCCACAGAGATATAAGATAATCTCAAACATAAGTTCTAAGTGGCAAACTAGCAAACCACTATTGTTAATGTTCACACAAGAAGTGATATGCATAAAGTATATCACTCCCCCATAATGTGATAATCCATGTATTACCCACACGAGGCAAATGAAACCCAACTAAGGATAATTAATGGATGAGGATTTGAGTTTCAAATGAACTTTACATACCACATAGTAACTAGATAATATTGCACTAACAATACTAGGTGGTATCCTACATATGTACACATTTAAGGTTTGTAATATGTGTAAAACATAGCACTCCCCCATAATGTGATGATCCATTAATATCTCAAAAGAGCCAAGGAAGATTCAAGAAGCAATAAAGGCTCGAAACCACACATACAACTATATGATGTGCATAGCAACCTACACAAGCTAGATAACACGAATCAAGCATATTAGGAGGCACAACATATACAAACACATGCTAGGAACAAAACCTAAACATGCATGGGGCTAGTAACTTTCAATGTAGACAATATAAATACAAGTTACATACGAGGAGCATTGGAATGACAAATATGATGATAATTCACTTGACTTGGTTTGAACCATAATGAATGGTGAGAATCATTTTTCTTCATGAACTAGCCAAGTCTCCAATGCCCTCCACACACCTATTGATTAATTTTGAACTCGATGGTCCCCAACCACGTTGGGTCCTAAGAAGTTAGTAACAATAGGCTTGGAAACCCAAATGGTCTTATCCACTTTCAAACCACTTTGGGCACCAATATACTTGGCAAACATATTACCATCAATATCCTTCCTAAGTGAATAATGATCATTGATAATTGGAGGCTTAGAGATGTTACCATTTCGACATGATGAAGCTATGTGTCCCTTCTTACGGCAAATATAGCTACATGTACTCCCCCTTCTCTTCTTATTTACTTTCTCAACTTGGGAAGTAATAACATGGTTCATCATGGATAGTGCCCGTTCTTCAACTTGAGGTTGAACTTGAGATTGAGCTTGAGGCTGCTTTCCATGTAGCTTCCCTTTATAAGCCCTTTTCTTTAGTGGACAATATCTCACGTGATGTCCAACCTTTTTGCATTTAAAGCAAGAAATGTTGGGCTCATTCTTGGCTCGGCATTGCCCCCTTTTCTTGTTCATGGATTTCTTCTTGTTGGAGTGAAAACTATGTCCATCATCACATTTTTCCAAGTCTTTCTTCAAACTAGTGACTTGGGCCTTGAGCTTACTAATTTCCTCTACATGGTTAGTTTCAAGACTAGAAACAAGAGGAGTAGTGGAAGTAGAAACTTCATGGTTAGAGCAACAAGACAAGGTGAGCAATTCATCATGAGGTGTACCAATATCATGTAGAGAGGAATTGCAAGGACTAGCACATTGCAATAAGGCATTTCGAGTAGAAGATGTGCTAATATCCACATGAGACTCACATCATTTTACCTTGGTGACCATAGCCTCATGAGATAACTTTAACCCATCATGAGAGATTAGAAGATCCTCATGAGTGCCTAAGAGCTTTTTATGAGTTTCTTCCAATTTCCCATAATTGCTAGCTAGCAAATCAAGTTGAGTCCTTAGCTCAACATTTTCTTTCAATATCGATGCTTCACAAAAGAAAGAGTTAGTAGCACAAGCATCATTATCAATATGAGAGGAGCATGTAGAAACTACAGACTCCGCATGAGTAGCTTGAAGTTCCTCATGAGACTTAGAGAGTTTGGTGAGCTCTCCTTTGACATTCTTGGAGCTAAGGTCAAGGTGCTCAAAATCCTCTTTAAGTTTACAATGAGTAACTTAAATCTCTTCTTTTAAAGACCTCAAGTCACTAAGACATTGATGAGCCTTAGCAAGTTCATGTTCAAGTTGTTCACTTTTCGCTTGCTCGTTAAGAAATAAGTCATTACGTTTTTGAAAGCAAGCAAGAACATGTTGGAACCTTTTATAAGTGTTATTTTCAGCTCTGTGAAGAGTTTTTCCAATCTCATAGAGATTTTGAGTCAAGTCATCATCATCATCCTCATTACAACTATCATCATTATCACTAAGAGAAGATGATACCTCGTCATTACCTCTTGCCATGAGGCACATGTGAACAAAGGGGGTTGATGATGATTCTTTTGAAGAAGAGGGTTCTTCATCAATCAAGCATGCCTCATCTTTCTTGATTTCCTCTGCATGGTTAGTCATAGAACAACTAGAGGAAACCAAGGCATTTCTATCATGGCAATATGTGAGATCAAGCATATCATCACGAATGAGCTTAACACCATCATCACAAGATATTTCTTCACTCACCATGTCATTACATTGTGGCACGCCACATGTTGGTGAAGTGCAAGATATTGAAGTTTGCAAGTAATCGGAGGTGGAAGTAATAGAGATCTCTTCATGATTTAAAAATGTGGAGAACTCCTCCATCAACTCCCCAAATAGAATATTATCTTCATCAAGATTGGACCCACCATATATATCTTCAAGTTTGGTCCAAATCTCATGAGCCGACTTGCAAGTCGTGACTGCCTTAAACACTTCAAATGTTAAAGCTTGATGGATGACAAGAGAAGTATCACAATCAAGATACATATCCTGAATATATGGAGAATGTCCATCCTTAACAATAGAAATTCCTATAAGAACAATTCGCAAAGCATTTGGACCCATGGCCCGAAAGTGACAGAGCGTGCGAATTCTCCATAGGTGATAATTTGTGCCATCCATATCAAAAGTGTTGTTGTGCACTAGTTCACTAGTCGACATCGTTACTCTCTAGGCGGTGAAGCCTAATAAGGAGAGACCGGGCTCTGATACCAATTGAAAGGACCACGATGTCGCCTAGATGGGGGTGAATAGGCATTTTAAAATCTTTTCCGGATTTGGCTATATCCTAATGCAGAAATAAACTAAGCGGATACTTTTCAAGCACAAATCCTAAATATACTAGGCTCACTAAGTGCACCAACAGCTTAGGATAAACAAGATGAGAACAACGAGGATATGAGTAAGCACAAGTAAGTACACAAACTTACTCAATGTATATCACAAGATATGTAAATGAATAATACACACAACCACAAGTAAGCAATACAAGCTTACACAAGTTATGTCACAAGATATGGAAATGAATGTTACAAGCTAGCAATTCACACTCAGCACAAGATAGAACAATGGTAGCAAGTATGAATTGCGGACTATAAAGCATTGGCCTAAATGATCTCTACGATATGGTAACCAACATAATATAATGAGGACAACAAGATATAGTGAATGCATGGTCAAGTGACCAAAGTAAACCACAAGTAAGGAGTTAGGCTTAGGGATAACCAAAGTCACGAAGACGAGGATGTATCCCGATGTTCACTTCCTTGGAGGGAAGCTAGTCGCCGTCAGAAAGGTGGATGTTACCACGTAGGCACACCAACGCCACGAAGGCTCACCATATTCTCCTTGAGATATCACCACGAAGGAGATTCTCAACCACTAGTGGTAGACCTTGAGGCGGCCTCCACACCATCACAAACTTTCCGGGGGACAAATCACAAGTTGATTCCTCACCGGAGCACTCCTACCGCCTAGGAGTCTCCAACCTCCAAGAGTAACAAGAACAAAGGGGAAATTCTCAAGACTTGCTCAAATCACGAATTCCTTTGGTCAAGAGAGGGAGAGGGAGTGGATCTATCACTTGATTGGAAAAACTCTCAAGAACTCTCACAAATCTCTCCGGAATCTAAGATTTGGTGTAGGAGAAGTGAGAGGGAGCCACTTGTGTTCTTTGGACGATTTGGGATGAAGTGGTCGACCCTCTACCGGATTAGTAGAGGGGTATATATAGAGGGCCTAGAAAACTAGCCGTTTGTGAGTAAGTGACAGCGTCGGGCCGGACATCCGGGCAAGGGCCGGACATCCGGGCAAGTGCCGGACATCCGGCGGGCACAGCCAACATTTGAAAACAGGTTCTGGAATTTGCGGGCCGGATTTCCGGGAGGATCCCGGACATCCGGGGTGACGCGGAAGCCGGAACATCCGGCCAAGTCACACATGTCCGGCCATCAAAAAAACAGTAGGAACCCCAAAACTGAAACATGCATAACTTTTACATCCGGACTCCGATTTTGATGATCTTGGGCTCGTTTTGAAGCTATGGAAAAACTCCAGGTCCTCACATATAGAACCACCCAAGATAAGCCATAATGGAGGGTGCAAAGCATGCAATGGTTATACATATACTTTGGGGAATCTAGTTGGCTTTGGATTTTCTTTTGACATATGTAGGCATATTGTATTTGTATTGGATAGGAGCGAAATATGCCTATGTTGGAATATGATGTGAGAAGAATAGAAATAGATGATGTTGACTTGAGAAAATCCATCACTAACCCCTTTGATCCCATCTTAATAGTGCGGGATCCCTGTAACTCAAGAATCATAAAAGAACTATACTAGATAGCTTCCGAAAACTCATTCCTGAGCATATATCCTTTTCGATGGTCATCAATCCTCACATCTAAAGCCAAAGGAACTACTACCTTTGACTAGATCCTTTCACTTGAGCTTTATATTGATGTTTCTTCATGGCTCAAGTTGAAGGCAAGACATTGGAGAAGTCTTCAAGTAGCTCCCCCATACACAATGTGGGAAGATTTGCTTTGCATTCATCTTTACTTGTCCATCAACATTAATTACTTGATGACATACTTTGATGAGCACCAAGCTTTCTTATAAGCACCAAGCTCATGAGAATTACCTAACCCACATAACATAGACAACACATAGTATGGGTTAGTACACAAAGCGCAATTGATAAATTCTTACCATACCACAAGATCTCATGTGGCACATGATATGCGCTTGTGTGTTGTCCATCTTAGAGGTTAATCTTTGATCTTCATCTTGGTCAACATTTATCTTTGCTCCATGATTAATATTGATGTCTTGAAGGCCCTATTGATATCTTCACTATGCTTCATTTCTTCAAGACATAATAACCAATATCTCAATTCACCATGACCATATCAAGTTTCTCCTTGAATATCATATTGGACATCATTTACCCGTTCTCATGCTCCAACAGAGTATCTTGAGAGGCACAATGAATTCTTCACTTGAATTACTTGCTTCAAGACATAATAATCTCCGACTCAACAAATGAGCTCATAATGATCCTATCATCAAGCATATGTAGAATTCTTCTCTTTAATCATTCTCTCAAGATCTTGATCCATCATGGTTCAACCCATAAGCCTTGATGCATGCACAACAATATGTATATGGCATTCATTTCGAATCCATTCTATCTCCTTCTTGCATCACCATGGAACAAACATCCTTAAGTTCATCCAATATTCTTCATGCATTGGAAATGGAACTTTCCTTCAAATGTACAACTCAATGCAAACATTAGTCCATTAGGATTGTCATTTAATTACCAAAACCACACATGGGGACTACATGTACTTTCACCTGCAAGCTTAAATAATCCACAAACTTCATCGACAAAGATAAGGTGTAAATCGGGATGCAATGTTCCATCTGCTGCAAAGGGATTAGCTAGCAGTTTCTCTATCATACCCGAAGGAATCTCAAAGTAAACATTTTCAGTAGGTTCAGTAGGTTCAGGAGCAACTCTTTGCTCTACTGGTCGGGGCGAAGATACCCCTAACAAGCCCCTCAAAGGATTAGTTTTCATAGTAACAATTGACAGAAAATTTCAGCACACTATATAAATATTTCCTTACCAATTTCCACTCACCAAAGGCGCTTCACTTCCCCGGCAACGGCGCCAGAAAAGAGTCTTGATGACCCAAAAGTATAGGGGATCTATCAAAGTCCTTTCGATAAGTAAGAGTGTCAAACCCAACGAGGAGCAGAAGGAAATGACAAGCGGTTTTCAGTAAGGTATTCTCTACAAGCACTGAAATTGTAGGTAATAGATAGTTTTGTGATAAGATAATTTGTAACGGGTAACAAGCAATGAAAGTAAATAAAGCACAACAATGTGGCCCAATCCTTTTTGTAGCAAAGGACAAGCTTGGAAAATTTCTTATAATGAGAAAAGCGCTCCCGAGGACACATGGGAATTATCGTCAAGCTAGTTTTCATCACGCTCATATGATTCGCATTCGGTACTTTGATGATTTGATATGTGGGTGGACCAGTGCTTGGGTTCTGCCCTTTCTTGGACAAGCATCCCACTTATGATTAACCCCTATTGCAAGCATCCGCAACTACAAAAGAAGTATAAAGGTAAACCTAACCATAGCATGAAACTAGTGAATCCAAATCAGCCCCTTAGGAAGCAACGCATAAACTAGGGTTTAAACTTCTGTCACTCTAGCAACCCATCATCTACTTATTACTTCCCAATGCCTTCCTCTAGGCTCAAATAATGGTGAAGTGTCATGTAGTCGACGTTCACATAACACCACTAGAGGAGAGACAACATACATCTCATCAAAATATCGAACGAATACCAAATTCACATGACTACTAATGGCAAGACTTCACCCATGTCCTCAGGAACAAACGTAACTACTCACAAAGCATATTCATGTTCATGATCAGAGGAGTATTAATATGCATTAAGGATCTGAACATATGATCTTCCACCAAGTAAACCAATTAGCATCAACTACAAGGAGTAATCAGCACTACTAGCAACCCACAGGTACCAATTTGTGGTTTTGATACAAGATTGGATACAAGAGATGAACTAGGGTTTTGAGAGGAGATGGTGCTGGTGAAGATGTTGATGGAGATTGACCCCCTCCCGATGAGAGGATCGTTGGTGATGATGATGGTGATGATTCCCCCTCCCGGAGGGAAGTTTCCCCAGCAGAAAAGCTCCGCCGGAGCCCTAGATTGGTTCTGCCAAGGTTCTGCCTCGTGGCGGTGGAGTTTCATCCCGTAAGCCTGCTTATGATTTTTTCCAGGGTAAGAGGCTTCATATAGCAGAAGATGGGCACCGGAGGGCCGACAGGGGGCCTAGGAGACAGGGGCGCGCCCAGTAAGGGGGGGTGCGCCCCCCACCCTCCTGGCCAGGGTGTGGGTCCCCTATGGTATTTTCTTCGCTCAATAATTCTTATTATTCCAAAAATGACTTTCGTGGAGTTTCAGGACTTTTGGAACTGTGCAGAATAGGTTTCCAATATTTGCTCCTTTTCGGCCGAGAATCCCAATGACGGCATTCTCCTCTTCATGATAAACCTTGTAAAATAAGAGAGATAGCCATAAGTATTGTGACATAACGTGTAATAACAGCCCATAATGCAATAAATATTGATATAAAGCATGATGCAAAATGGACGTATCAGCCGCCGAGCCGCGCTGTGCCCGCGACCGAGCCTGTCGCCCCGCGCCGGCGCCCGACCGCCCGCTCCACCACCTCGCCGCCTCGCCTCATCGCTCCGTCGTCCATGCCGCCTCCTCACTCCGCCGCCACAGGACGCCGCCTGTTGCCTCGCCATCGTCCCGCCATCGCCACGCCACCTCACTGCCACGCCCCTCGCCGGAGTTTGGGCGCCACCGCCGGCTCGGATCTGACTGGGTGGATCAGATCCACCCGTCCCTCCAACCAAACGGAGCAGCTCCCCCTGGATCCCTCCATCCCGCACCGCTCCGTTCATTTTCCCTCGGGGTGAGAAATTTCACTGTCCCAGGATTTCAAACATCATGTGTACATCTTTGACCTGATGTAACTAAGTGCATATTGGTCTGATGGTGGTGTTCTTTATATGCACCTATTCTGCTCTTCATGCTCTACATGATGGTGTACTTTTTATGCATGTTAGGGTTCATCTTGATGCCATATTCATCATTGCAAAAGTGCTAAGTGATATTAAGTGCATAAAACTGTTGTAACATGTCATTTTGTCTTTTTCATAGCATTTTGTGTGTTTTCTTTTGAGCAACATGCTTACATTTTTAGAAGCATATTCAGGTCATCTTTACAGTGGTATAATCCATTTTCATGATGTGCCCTGTGGTGACTAGCACAAGCTTGCAAAGTGGGTTACTCGTTGTTGCTGTTTTCAGAGACTTGGTATTTTCTGTTGACTGAATCTGTTATATTATGATGTCATGTTTACTTTATGCTACCATAAAATTTATGCATAATCTCGAGATGTTCAGTAATCATGTTTTGAAGATCATGTTATGATCTATCCATCCACGCCCTTGTTTGAAATTATAGCATACTGTAGCTTGTTCTTTTCATGCTCTCAAATTGCTTTAAAATATAACTGTCAGTCTGTTAACAGCATGTTCCATTTTGCAAAGCTCTTTGTAATTAATCTATGCATCTTATAAATTGTGCCTTTGGTTTAACTAGAAGTAGGTCATGCCTACTATATGCCCATGACCTTTGCATATTTATTAAAATTGTTGTGCTTGATGGTATGTGCCTCCAAAGTCAGCATCATAATGTTACTGTTTTCATTCCTAGATTGTCACTAAGTCTGAGAATCTGCTATTTAATGTTTGCATCTTGTCTTGGTGAATTCCATGAACTTGTTGCTCCTATGTATATGTATTGTTACATTATTTGAGCTCCATGATATGTACTAGCATGGTATACCTTTTTATGCCATGTTTATGTACTGTAGCATACTTGTTTCATGCCTCCAATATGCCATCATATTAACTTTGTTCATGTATATGCCCAGTTTTTCACCGCCTAATCTGTGTTATAAAGTTGCTTTTTGCATTGATCATATTGGTTTAATCTTGATGCCTATGAACCTGAACCTTAATGATATTTGAAGTATGTAATCTTTACTTGAAGTGCATATCAAGTTTGTGCTCATATGGTTCCTGTAGCATGTTGTTTTGATGATTGCAAAGTGCCTAGTTGCTGTTTAGGCAGATTGATGTTATATCTTGTTTTGAGTTATGTGTTGAACCGTTGCACCGTTTTGAGTATGCTTTATATGAAACTTGCTTGGTTTTACATGTAGTTTCATCATGTCATGTTGCATCCTTGATTTGAGTATGTGTGCTTGATGTTTGTATGCATTTTGCATCAATGCCATGTTTAACTTATTTTGCTCATATCTTCTAGGCCGTAGCTCCGAATTAAATGAAATTTATATGTAACTTGACTAGAAAGACGTGTAGATCATCATGATGCATTTTAACTTGCTGTTTAACAACTTCAACATAATGTGTTATTCAGATCTGGACCAATTTCGAAATTTGCATATGGGGATTTTTCGGAATTGTTATATGTTGTATCCGGCCTCATTAAACTTGCTTTGATGTGAGGTTCTTGTATGCATCATCTCTTACCATAAGTAGCATCATGTGGCCTTGTCATACATCATACTTGGATGAGCATCATGCCATATTATGTGTTGTGTGTTTACCGTGTTGCTTGCTTCTTCTCGATAGTTCCCAATTTCGTTGCATTTGTGAGGATTCGTTCGACTACGCCCGTTCGTCTTCTTCATGGATTTGGTCTTCTTCAAAATGGGATTTCAGGCAAGATGATCATTATCCTGGATACCACTACTATCTTTGCTTTGCTAGTTGTCTCGATGCTATCGCTATGTCGTGCTACCTACCACTTGTTCATCAAGCCTCCCAAATTGGCATGATAAGCCTCTAACCTTTTCCACCTTCCCAGCAAACCGTTGTTTGGCTATGTTACCGCTTTGCTCAGCCCCTCTTATAGCGCTGCTAGTTGTAGGTGCAGTGCAGGTTGTTCCATGTTGGGACATGGATATGTTGGGATATCACAATATATCTTATTTAATTAATGCACATATATACTTGGTAAAGGGTGGAAGGCTCGGCCTTTTGCCTAGTGTTTTGTTCTACTCTTGCCGCCCTAGTTTCCGTCGTGTCGGTGTTATGTATGTTCCTTGATTTTGCGTTCCTAACACGATCGGGGTTTATGGGCCCCCTTGACAGTTCGCTTTGAATAAAACTCCTCCAGCAAGTCCCAACGTTGGTTTTAACATTTGCCCAAGATAATAATAAACATGATAATAAATTTGACGCATAGGGAGTTAGCGCTACCCGAGGTTCCTTATTCAACATAATACGGGGGGGCAGTGATGCTGGTGTTGGTCCAAACTAGAGTCATGTGCGGCTTCCCCCGGGGAAACTCGGGTCTCAGTTGTTGTACGTTGTGCTCATCCGATCATGGCCTGAGACGAGATACGCGTGGCTCCTATCAGGGTGTTGGTACGTTGGGAGGTCTTGCTGGACTTGTTTTGCCATTGTCCAAATGTCTTGTAAACCATGATTCCGAGCTTGATCGGGTTGTTCCGGGAGGAGGGTTTTCCTCCGTTGATCATGAGAGTTTGTGATGGACCAAGTTGGGACACCCCTGCAGGGTTTAAACTTTCGAGAGCCGTGCCTGCGGTTATGTGGCAGATGGGAATTTTTAATATCCGGTTGTAGAGAACTTGACACCAGATTCGAAATAAAATACACCATCTGCGTGTGTAACCATGACCGTCTCTTTTTGAGTGAGTTCGGGAAGAGAACACTGTGGGGTTATGTTTGAACGTAAGTAGTTCGGGATCACTTCTTGATCATTACTAGTTTGCGACTGTTTGTGTAGTTTCTAATCTTACTCTTGTACTCGTAAGTTAGCCACCATATAATGCTTAGTGCTGCTGCAACCTCACCACTTATCCATTCCATACCCATTAAGCTTTGCTAGTCTTGATACCCATGGTAATGGGATTGCTGAGTCCTTGTGCCTCACTGATTACTACAATAACAGTTGCAGGTATAGGTAATGCGATGATCATGACGTGAGAGCGATGTTTACTTGTTTTGAAGTTCTTCTGCTTCTTCTTCGATCAGGGGATAGGTTCATGGTCGGCAGCCTGGGCTAGCGGGGTGGATGTCATTTGTGTTTGCATTTGTGTTTCATCCTAGTCAGATGTTGCTCTTCTGTATGATGTTTGATGTATTCATGGGGCATTTTTATGCCTTTGTATGTATCCCCATCTATTATGTAATGGTACGATGTAATGATATCCACCTCACAAAAGCGTCTTCAATATGCGGCTCTATCCTTGGTGGGACCTTCGAGTTCCTCTCGGATAGGATCGCATATTGGGCGTGACAGTCGAATCCTTGGCGAAGTTGAGCGGCGGTGTTGTCAATGTAGAACCGTTCCTAGTTAGCCGAAACACCCTAGGAAATGGAAAAACCGCAAACTCAAAATCTCAAACAAAAATGTCAAATGGTGATAGCGGAATGCATTAGTGGTTCCGGAGTTGGCAATACGGAAGTGGTGGTGGTGGTTGATGAAGAAGCAACCATCCCTAAGTAGCCGAAACACCTTAGGGGACTCAAGTCACCACTCAAGCAACCACAAATGCTATATGGATCAAAATGGGTTAGGTTGCAGAAAGCTATGGTGGTTTTGCGGATGATATGGTGGAGGGCCTAGGCAAAGATGTCAAAATGTAAAATATTTAATGGACTCAAATGATGTTGGAACATATCTAGATGGATGGGGGATGTCAATAGCTAATCAACAAGCTAAAGAACGTCAAAATCGGACTACGAATCTGGAAGATATGGCTGAAACAAGAAATCAGCCGAAGTAGTTTTTGAACTAGCGGACAGTCCGGTCCTGGGTAGTGGACAGTCCGGTCTTCATCTGAAAACCTTCTGATTCGAGCGGACAGTCCGGTATTGGGGAGCGGACGGTCCGGTCCAAGAGCGATTTTGGTCCTGATGCGAGCGGACAGTCCGCTACGGGGGTGCAGACAGTCTGGTGCGGGCTGGGAAGGCACGAACTCAAAACTTTAGGTGGAAATGGATGATTTTGGGGTCAAAATTGAGGAGATTTCGTGGATGGAAGGTGGGGAAACTTGTGGGGAAGCTAGATCCACTCGAAACACAACAAATCCATGGATCAAAATCAACAAAATATCATCAAACCAACAAATCATAAAAAAAAGAATTGGGGCTATTTTTGGTGGGGATTTACGAATTTAGGACGAAATCAAAAAAATTAGGCTAGAAAACAAGGGGTAGGGGATCCAAATTCATGATCAACGTAGCTCATGATACCAAGATGTTGTGGGGTGGATACCCTAAGTGGAGATCTTTCATGAATTGGAGGGGGATCCACGAAGAACACAAAGAACAAGAGGGGAAATCACAAGAGGAACACTCAAGAACAAGTCCAATCACACATCCACTAGACTCACAAACACATGAGATTCACAAGGTACAAGAGCAATCAAAAGGAAACAAGATACATGGTAAAGTTCATCCCAAATCCTATGAAGGAGATGAGTTCTTGATGATCTAGATAGATCCTTTCCACAAGGGGGTCTGGAATATCTAAGGATCTTCTCCAATGGAGGTCTTGAACTCCAATGGAGCCTTCTCTCTCAAGAGGAATCCCACAAGGGGAGATACATGAGCTAAGCTCTAATGTCTAGATCTATTCTTAGCTTCCCCTAAAATGGAGGAGAAGGAGGGATATATATAGGTCCAAGGCAAGGAAGGGGTAAGTGAGGGTAAAGTTACATTGGCCTTGCCCAAATTCGGCCCGCAGATGCACTACCGGACAGTCCGGTATGGGGGACCGATGGTCCTGTGGAAACAGAAACTTTTGGGCATCCAGAAATTGTACTACCGGATTGTCCCCTTGGGGGACCGGACTGTCCGGTAGTGCAATTTCTACACATACGAAAACTGCTCTCTGGATGGACCGGACAATCCGGTTGGGCGACCGGACAGTCAGGTAGTGCAAATTTTGCACCGTCGTCGCTTCCAAGCTTCCCACGCGGACAGTGTAGGCGTACACTTGCGCTTGCACTCCTCCTCGTCATCCATGGTGCTCCAATGATACTTATGCATGCAAACGAGAGGAGTTTCAACTAGTATACCATCCTCGATGGGGTCAAGTGAACACATGTAAAGGAGATGATTCCCCTTTGTGTATGTGAAGTAGATTTCGCACGTGTCACTCACCAAACGAACTCTTGACATGGTGTATGTAGGATGCTCCACATCAAAGTGTTTGCAAGACATTTGGCATAAGGAATTGAAAACGAAGGATCATGTGCATATAGATCTTTAACATGCTCAAAGCCAATAACATTCAATTCAAGTTGAGTAACTAACATGCACTTGCGGGAAAGATCATTCGCCGCAACATTCTCTTTACCTTAATGTACTTGATCACATAAGGAAAAGATTCAATAAATTCACTCCATTTAGCATGCTATTTGTTCAACTTTGTTTGACCTTTAAGGTATTTAAGCATCTCATGATCGGTATGTACGACAGATTCATGTGGGCGAAGATAGTGTTCCCAAACATGCAATACTCACACTAACACATATAATTCCTTGTCATGGATGGGATAGTTAAGTTGAGCGCATAAAGTTTTTTGCTAAAGTATGCAATAGGTCACTTTTCTTGCATCAAAACTCCACTAATACTGTTTCCACTAGCATCACAATGGACCTCAAAAGTTTTGTCAAAATTAGGCAATGCAAGAATTGGAGCATTTGTAAGCAAAGATTTAAGCTCATCAAATGCGGTAGATTGAGAGGGTCCCTGAACAAAGGGTGCATTCTTCTTACTCAAGGCATGCAATGGTGAAGAAATTGTCCTAAAATCCTTAACAAAGCGACGGTAGAAGCCGGCGAGATCAATGAAACTACGCAGTTGTTGCAAATTTGTGGGTGTGGCCAAGTTCTAATTGCTTAGATTTTAGACTCATCAACATGAACACCCTTAGAAGACACAACAAAGCCCAAGAAAACAAGCTTGTCGACACCAAAAATGCATTTCCCCATGTTAGCATAAAGATGCTCGTTTTTAAGAACTTGCAAAACGTCCCTAAGATGGGTGACATGATCTTCTAGTGATTCTCTAAACACAAGTATATCCTCAAAATAGACCACAACACATATTCCAATGTATTTTCAAAGAACATAGCGCATCACACGCATGAAAGTGTCGGGTGCTTCCAATAAGCCCATAGGCATAACTAACCACTCGTACAAGCCAAATTTAGTTTTAAAAGTGGTTTTCCACTCATCACCTTGTTGAATGCGAATTTGGTAATAGCCACTTTTAAGATCAATTTTTTGATAAAATGGTGGTGCCACTAAGCTCATCTAGCATATTGTCAAGGCGTGGGATGTGATGCCTATAGCGAACGTTGATGGCATTTATGGGACGGCAATCGGAACACATGCGAAAACTACCCTCTTTCTTAGTCACAAGAATAACCGAAACGGCACAATGGCGCAAGCTTTCATGTACATGTCCATTGTCAATGAGGTGTTGTGCTTGCCTTTGTGTCTCCTTAGTTTCTTTGGAGTTGACGCGGTATGGAGCCTTGTTCAGTAGGGGTGCGCCGCGGATGAGGTTGATATGGTGCTTGATGCCGCGTCGAGGAGGAAGGTCAGGAGGTAGCTCATCAGGGAATACATCTGCGAACTCCTGCAAGATATTAGACAACACTAGAGGTAGATGATTATAGGTGTTAGTCAATGCCACGTCATCTTTGCATACTAGGACATAGTGTCGAACACTAGATGGCTTCTCACACACTTCTCTCATCTCCCTTTGGTGGCTAAAAGCACTAAGTCTTTCTTGCCGCTCATCGTGGAGGCACTCATTTTTGGCTTGTGGCGCTCACTCTCGATTTGGTGGTTCACTCTCTCACTATTCTCTCCATGATGGGTGGATGCTTATTTGTCGGCGATCACTTGTCTTGGCGACATAGGTCGTAGCACGTATTCCTTGCCCTTCATCTTAAAACCATAGTGGTTGGTACGCCCATTGTGGATGATGCGGCGGTCGAATTGCCAAGGTCTTCCTAAGAGGAGATGGCATATGGACATAGGAACCACATCACACTCCAAGGTGTCTTCATATGGGCCGATCTTGAAGGAAACTTGCATGGTGTGCTCCACTTGAATGGTGTCGGAGTCGCTAAGCATTGGACCATGTAGGGGCGAGGATGCTTCATCTTGACCAATCATAGCTTGGAACATAGCTCTTCACTTTCCAAATTGTGGCAACTTCCTCCATCGATTATGACCTTCACAGAACGTCCATTGATGTCCGGCTTGGTGTGGAAGATGTGGCAACGTTGGTCTTCGTCTTGTTGGTGTTGAAGTGTCAAGACCTTGGAGACAATGAGAGCGGGGCTCGAATCATTGTCACAAAATACTTGGTCATCTTCATTCACTTGCCGGTGCATGGCCATGTGCTCAAGGGCTTCCATTTGTTCATCACTCATCGAGTCATAGATGTCGTCGTCGTTGGCGATCATGGTGCTTCGAGTGGGGCACTCAAATGTCTTATGGCCTCGACCTTGACATGTGAAGCATTTGATGGAACTTGTCTTACGGTCTCATTCGTTGGAGTAGATGATGATGAAGCTCTCGGCTTGAAGTTGCTTGTAGTAGGAGGAGGACTTGAACATGTCGGAGTTTTCTTGTGACTTGGCTTGTCCCCGTTGCTTGGAGATGCTCTAGTCGAGGTAGGAGGTGTCGTAGTTGTGAGGACTTGAGTGTATGAGCCGTAGGTCTTGGAAGAGTACTTGGCACATTTGAAGTCATCTTGTACTTGTCGCTCGGCCCTGGTCGCTTCATGAACTAGCTCGATAAGGTTGGAGTATGGTTGGAAGTTGGCAATCTTCTTTATTGGGTGATTGAGGCCGTTCAAGAAGCGTGACCTAGTTTGCTCGTCATCTTCCTTAACATTGGCCCGTATCATGGCAATCTCCATTTCTTGGTAGTATTCTTCCACCGTCTTCGTGCCTTGCTTGAGGAGTTGCAACTTCTTGAAAAGGTCGCGGGTGTAGTGTGTAGGCACGAAGCGAGCTCTCATGACATCCTTCATTTGTGTCCAAGTCATGATGGGTGGTTCGCCTCTTTCCTGGGGTCTGGAGGCCGTGCGCATGGGGGTGCGTGTCTCGGTTACAGAAGCTCCCAGGGAGGCCCGTGCGCATGGGGTCTTGGGGGGCCGTGGGCACGGGGTCGCCTGGGAGGTGATGTGCTACTCCAATTTGGCTCCTCCTTCTGCGTGGATTTCGGGTGCTTCTCCAAATCCTTTGGGGTGTCCATTAGCTACTTGGTGGTGTTGGTCTTCGTACGTAATGACATATAGCATGTTTTGGTGAGGTAGCAACCAAGTTCCATTTATATCCATATAGATCTCGAGTAGGAGTGAGTTCACCTCGGTTTCGATGGCGCGTGCTCGAGCTCTTGTCATAGGTCCATGTGGTGCTTGATGTGTTGGTGTAGAGTCCATGGGGATGATGGAAGGATGCTCGCATCAAATCATCTGATGACAACGCCGCTGCCATGGCACAGGTGACGCGACATGTCATCCTTTTTGGAGGACGGGAGGCTATCGGAGTAGAATCTGCCGCCCTCTTCTTGGTTCTCTTCTTGGTACCCTGATGACAGAGAGAGGGAGATGATAGAAGGATGGGGAAGATGCAATGAGGAACATGATAGAGAGGCGCTACAACGTAATGCAATGAAAGAGAAAGAGAGGCGCCTCATTTTTGACCAAATGGGGATCTAGGCAGAGGAGTTAATGCCTCGCTCCGCATGGCGCATAACTCCAGGGGTTATCGCTCCGCACGGAACCTAGAAACCGCTTCCCTAGTTTTAGAGGAAACTGCATCGTGTTCCCACTTACGGAAGAGGATAAACACTTTTTTCTAAATTGTCCCATTAAATGGTTTGGCCCCACCCATAGTGAGGAAAAAGGAGGTACTCTTTTAAATTATGCAACCACAATCGTTATGGGCGGGGCCAGGGGCTACTTACAGCATATTCAATATAGGGGTATCATGGAACCCCTATCAAATGGGCTCGTTCGAAAAAAAAACATAATCTGACAAGGAAAAGACACGGTCTTTACTATCCAAATTAGTAAAAATCGGTGCCATCTGAGGCATGCATGAATCTTCAAGTACACGGCTACTACCATACCGTGGGCCATACACGATCCTAAGGTAAGTCAAAAACGTCAGTCATGACGCCATCGGAGCCCAAAGCCCCAAGCATCCAGCACACGTGTCACAAGGATAGGTAGTCCTTGTCGCACACTCCACCAACCATGCATGAAATGCTTGATCAGGCTGCTCAATGTAGCTCGACGCAGGTCTATGGGCATAGACCTCCATCATCACGAAGACCTGGCTGGACGAGTGCCTTGAGCCGGTCAGGTGCAGGCCTTATCAGTTAGGTGAGAGTGCCCGAGCTCTGGCCCACCTTTTTGACAAGAGAGATGGTGTGTTGTGTCACGTCAAGTTGAGCATACACCAAGAGTACTCAAGGACTTGACACACTGCAATGTCATCTCATCCTCTGCCAAGACCAAAGACTAGTTGCACGTCCGCAACACCTACTTCTACTTGTAACCGTTCATGCACATTTGCATCGACCATTGCGGTACCCCCCCCCCCCCGGGGGGGGGGCTATATAGGGGCTGATGTCGCTTAGAGGGACATCTGATACAAGATCACAAGAAAACACACGCATACCATAGTTAGTACTGCAATAGTCAAGCACCACCCAAGGAGATCAATTAGCAAGCTTAGGGAAGTAGAGATAGGAGTGCTCGGGCACTCACGCTAGGACCCCGGCCACCACCGGTCACACCCCGAGCACCTCTTCTATAACACAACAAGCACCTATACTTCCCACTTTTTTTGAGAAGTTGTACTTCTCACTTTGATATCAATAAGAATGGGACGTAGGAACTTACGCTATCCATGGCAGCCTGAACCTGTATAAAAATCCTTGTATCTCCTGTGGATTTCTTTTGGGTGAAATAGAGCGTTTTAGCCTCTTGCCAAACTCACAAATACATGGTATCCTTGATCCCTTGTGTCCCGGCTTTACACTCCGATAGTAGCATAGGCCACCTCCCAAAAATATGCTTTGGGTGCTCTCAAACATTCTGGCCCAACCATTTCGACCACCAACTTTGCAAATTGCTTCACACACTTGATGTAAGTGCTCTCTCCAAGGAGAAGTCATCCCACGAAGACATTAACACAATACTTTGCACTACAATCCCATCACAATCCAATCCTGTATCACAACAAAAAATAAAACAAATACCTTGAAGGTTTCCCATCGAGCAACAATGGGCACGGAGGTGAAGTCCGGACGGTGTAGCTTGCCATGAGCGAGGCAGTCGTCAGGCCGACAATGAATGAAATGGGAACGTACTTGCTGCCGCCGGACAGTGGGGGTTGAAGCAAAGCAGTTGTCACCTCACCAGCCGATAGCCGAGAGCTCAGGAGGAGCAGCGACTCGTTGATTTTTTTTTCTTTCGATAAAGGGCGATTTTATTAACTCAAAATGTAGCATCAAGTGGATACAAAGCATTATGAGCAACACCCGGCCTCTGCATAACTAGGATGCACACAGCCGAACACCAAAAGTCTGACAACCAGAAGAAAACAAAAACCGACAAATCGGCAATAGTAGAGTCCTATAGACCAACAATGTGCCTATGTCGAAAGGTGAGATGGACCGATCCGAAGGTTATACTGCCACCCATGTTGGGTAAAAACCTCTGTAGCCACCTGCTCCAACCGCGTACACACCGCCTTGAACAGCGGTTGGACCTCCGCTCGTTGTAGCATAGACCACGTACGAAGCGAGTGCGTACAACCGAAAATAGGAGAAGCATTTTTGTCATTAAAAACAAAATTATTTCTACATAGCCAAAGCGACCATAGTAAGGCATACGCTCCCTTCCTTAATAGCGTTTTGAACCTATTTGAAATACCGTCCAATCAATGACCAAAAATATTGGCAACACTTGTGGGCAGATATAAACTTGACGCTATTTGGATGACTGACCACATAGAACGTGCAAAGTTGCATTGGAAAAAGAGGTGTCTGATTGTCTCGTCATGAGTACAAAAACAACACTTCTTACTCCCTTGCCAATTACGTCGTGCGAGATTGTCTTTGGTTAGCACAACTCCCCTACGAAGATACCACATGAAGACTTTAACTTTTAGTGGTATCTTCAACCTTCAAATTTTCTTATTATTACTCACCGGCACCTCAGAATGCGTGAGCGCACAATACATAGAGTCTACGGTGAAAGACCCTGATGTAGTAAGGTTCAAGCAAAACACATCCCGACTTTCTGTCAGGCTAATCGCATCCAGACGGCATAAAAAATTATGCCATAACATAAGTCGGGGGCCAGTCAAATCCCGCCTGAACAAAATATTAGAGGGGGTGAACTGAGCACCTGCGCAATAGTATTATTCTTATCGCGAACAATGTCGCGGTGATGACAAGGGGAGGAGCTAATCAACTTACACGGCGAGCCCCGGCATTGCAGCGGACATATCAGGCGGCGAAGGGGCAAGGGCGGCCAGATTCGTTGCAAATCAGACAGCAACAAAACCCCAATTGGTGTCGGGGGTGGTGGGAGGCTCCAAAGCAGCGAGAATGGGTGGCAGAGTGACGGCTTGGCCAGGGGTGGACGACAGACTCACCTCGGTGGGGGCTTGGCCAGGGGTGGACGACAGACTCACCTCGGTGGCGGGCAACAGCGAGAACCAGCCAGAATCAATGTGAGATGGCTAACTTCAGCGTGGTTGGCATTAACATGGTTGTGTTTGGTTTTTGAGGCGACCAATAGGTGTTGCAAATATGCAGCACTTGGACAAAATTTCAGGAATGCAGGAAAAAAGAAAAAAAAATGGCGCCAAATAGAGATACATCATCTGTTGGAACAATGTTTTGCCTCCAAATTCCTTAAATGGCAGTTCTGTAACAAAGATACATCTGTTGGAACAATGTTTTTGTCTCCAAATGCCCCAAATGGCAGTTTTTGGGGCACAGCAGGGCGACCGTTTTACATCATGTGTTGGAGATGCTCTTATTGACAGTTGTCTTGCCACACAGTAAATATAAGAGGCTGGCAACAGAAGTCATGCAGCCTGGTCGAAATCGAAGTCATGCAAGCCACAAAATCATTCGTACACCCTCCGTTCTTAAATGTAAGTCTTTGTAGAGATTCTACTATGAACTATATACGGATGTATATAGATGCATTTTAAGTGTGGATTCATTCATTTTGCTCCGTATGTAGTCCATCCAGTGGAATCTCTACAAAGACTTACATTTAGGAACGGAGGGAGTAGAATTCATGTAATATACAGTCTACACTTTGACAAAGGTATAGCTAGCCAAGCTATTCAAGTTCCATCCTCACTTTTGAGGTTTTCAACCAGCAAATTCACTCAAACGAAGCGACCTTCTAAATAGACGGCGCCTTCTCCAAGCAGCCAAAACACACATCACAAAATGTGCACATTTCCTGCCAACCAGCTCAATGGATCAAATTACGTCTGCACAAAATGATGCTATTTCTTTCCATTGCTGGAAAAGAGCTTCTGTGCTGCACCATTCTTCCAAACACTTCGCACAGGCAACCCAGTTTGCAGGACTTGTGTCTCCCTTTCAGGTCGTTCAGGGCTCACATCAGGATGACTAAAATCAAGTGTAGCCAATGAGTTGTCACCCAACCGAGCTCTGAGAAACTTTGACGTTTTCTTCGATTGTTTGTTGTTACTGCTGCTGCTGCTGCTGCTACCGGTGCTTCCTCCACCCTTGCCCACATACCTACTAGTGCCAGACGCCTTTGAAATGGCAACTGGATCACCGTCTAGACCCATATTTGTACCACAGGATGACCCTCCAGCTGATAGTGGGATTTTTTCCTTGGAAGATCGATACCCATCCTTCGAAAGCACTGCAGCCTCTCCTTGAGCCTTGTTGTTCGACTGAAGCTTCCTTACAGTGTCCATAAAGCTATCAGCTAGCGATTCACTTGCATCCTTAGCAGTAGCTGTTTCTGCATCAAGTGTTTTTCCCTTGCCCTTATTTTTACGCTTGTTCTCTTTCACAGTAATGGTTTCACAACCGCCATTTTCTTGGAGACTTTTAAAACGCATGTTGGTGTAATAGGCATCAGCAAGTTCCATCTGCTTCAGAGGATCAGGCAACAACTTAGCCATTTCAGGAATAAGATGTGATATACCAAACTGCTCCACATACGAGAGATACTCTGAAGTATCAATGACGCCTTGACGGTATTCACTTGCAATTTCTTTGAACGCAGAGAACCTATCCTCATCCATTCCTAATGCAACACGCATTCTTTCCACAAGGGATTTGTTTGCTTGTCGAACATCCTCCACAACAGGCAAAGGTTGGCTGCTTTGTGGTGGCAGTTGCTTTTTATTGCCATAAGCTGTACTTGATGATGCCTGGGCAGAGGACCCACCAGAAACAAAATTAGGGGTCGAAATAGAGTGCTTCATCTTGTTTGAAGCTCTGGAATTCCATGCTGAACCGCTGGAGGCAGATGGCATGAGCCCATTATCTCTTGTTGATTGAGTTACAATCCGAAGTTGAGAAGAACCAGAGAGATGTAGCCCCTGGTCAGGTGTAGGCCATGTCTGGGTGGAAGTGGAAACATGAGGTACTATCTCAGGATTTTCAGCTGTTTGAGACTGAGCAGAATATAGTACCTTCACGGTGCCCTTACTACGTTGTTGCAGCCTTGATGCAAGTGTGTTCTTAGCAAGACTTTGCAGCCCCTGTTGTGTTGAAGCAGAACCCTTGTTACTTGACCCAGGCAATGGAGGGAATAATGATTCATCACCAAGCCTCGCAGAACCCCTTGAGCTCTGATTAAGAGCAAGCGCATACCTTGATTGCTGCTCTGAGACGGGAGGAAACGAGGTTTCATAGGGAACAGCATCAATCCTAGCATCAGGAATATCCTGGTCTTGAAGTGGAGGAAAAGACAACTGCTCGAGCACGCGACCATTCCCTAAGCTTCGACCAATTTCTGTTCGACTTCGACCAGAACTGGAACTGACACTTAATGACTGGAAAGGCCCTGCAACACTATCAACTCGACTTCCAAGGCCATGGTCTGCAGTTGCACTGCCATCCCGCACAGATAATGAGAAATCCCTGTCAGATCTGTCATGGTGAGCATTACGGCCCCTACCTCTGCCACGCCTTTGATCTTGCTCATTCCTTTGGTATATAAAACTGGTAGGTATCTGACAATGCCAGAATAGAGTATTTAGCCCAAAGCAATAGGAAACAGATAGAGATGAGCCAAACAATATTGGAACTAAATTGATGGCTAAATAAATGGAGGAGCTAAAGCACAAAAACGAAAGCAAGGAATAGAGAGGTCTTAAGAGAATGAACAAACCTGAAGTGCCGCATTCCTCTGGGAACGAGACATCCGCCCACCATGCTCCATAGCATTATGTCTCTGTAGAAATAAACTAGTAGGTCAGTACATAGACCCAGTGGCATGCCCCTTGGTAGTAATACACTTTAATACTACTAAAACAATAGCTTCAACTAAGCTTACCTTGATCTCTGCGTCACTCTGGAAGACAACAAATTTCTTGGCCAAACATGCATCATCTTCACAGAGGAAATGATCTTTACGAAAATGCATCTGAATTGAATTAACATCAAGCAATTCAATGAGAAAGTGACACAGATAACAAAGGAAGGTCACTAAAACATAGACATCGATAAGAGTTAAAAGATATGGATTGATAAATATGGACAGGAGTCATGAATTACCTCTAAATCATCATAGTTCCGGAAATAATCATACTGCCCAGGATGCTGCCTGTAAGCAATTACAATGTCAGCATTTGTCATAAGTTTGCAACAATGAATTAGCTAAGGACATAGTTTCATAATACCTTTGACATATGTGGCACGAATAGTGTTCTCTGGACATATGTGTGTAAAGCTCATTATCTCCATATAATGGATATTTACAAAATTCACACACTGGGTGTCCTGCAAAACCACTGCGTTCAATCTCAGAGCCATCCACCTCAGAGTCACCAGTTTTTGTATGCTGAGCTAACTGTGCCCTTGTATAAAGCTTCTGTTCACAAATGAATACCTGCTCAACATAGTGACTCGTTCAGCCAATGATAATCCCAAGAGAAATCATTTTCTAGCATCACATTTAAAAGATACACCCTCTGTTCCTAATAGATATAAGACGTTTTGGCAGTTCAATTTAAATTGCCAAAACGTCTTACATTTAGAAACAGAGGTAGCATCTACTAAAGGGGCCACAGAAAAAAAAATAGACAATGATTCTATTCAGCGTTGGATAATACAAATAACCCACAAGATTCACCTACTTCGTATAAAAAGGCACAAAGTGATAAAAAAAATAACTGTCACACCACACCCTAATAAATAGAAAAAACTTGAAAACTCACAATTGTCAGCAAGTTGAAGGATATAACAGTAGCCCAGGTGTGTTAAAATGCATGCTATCAAAACAACCTGAACTTCCTCAACAACAAAAAAACAGAAAAAGGTGCCTAATTATATAGTATTCCCTCCATCCCAAAATAAGTGTCTCGAGCTTAGTACAAATTTGTACTAGAGCTGGTACAAAGTTGAGACACTTATTTTGGGACGGAGGAAGTATAACATTTGGTTACACAGGTTCCACATGCTTCTCAGGCAGGCTTTGCATGTCAGTCAAAATGTTTGTCCACGCAATTTTATAAATAATATTTCACAAGAAAACAGATATGTATGGTGAAGTACTTTCACATAGCAAGATAGCATATATGGACAAGGATAATCAGACATATACAGAGAATTCTAAATGTTTTTATACCTACTTTCCATGGTTCAGACGGACTGTCATGTTACGTGAAAAGAAAACTTACATCGCTACTTACCCATAGTTTAACTACATAACTTGAAAACAGAAACAGTCTCACTCAAGCAGGTTTACTGGGCTGAATACTGATTAGAGGTGGCGTCAGCGAGAACATGCATACATAACCGAGTACTTAATAGGTATGATGGGTATAACTGGGCAAATGCTCAGGATGATGGGGCATAACCAGGTGAGTACTCGAAATAGCAGTACAGTAGTTTCACTTCCTTTATCTCTGCGCCAGAAGTTGCTTTTGCCACACCTCTGTACATAGCTGCGGGCTGCTACTGCCTGCTGTTACATATTCCTTACCAGAGGTAGCTGCTGTTGCTTCATCTAGTTTAACTATCCTAATAGGATGAAATGCTGGTTTCAGTTCTACAGGGATACCCATATATAAATACCTATTTATTGAGTTCACGGCAAATTACCTACACGTTGAGCTTGCCGAGCAAGCACCCATTACCAAGTTTTAATGTTTTATAACCATGAATTATAGCACCAGCACTACATGAGTCTACTCGCTTAGTTAAAGCAATAGCATAAACAAATATCTACCATAAATTCCTGCCTTAACTGGATTCCACATACGTTAACTGAAGGGGGCCCACAGAGAAAACGGTAAGAAAAAGGTTGGAGATTAAGTTAAACTAGCTAGATAATTTGCAAACAGGTTCTGATTTTCATCCTAAATTTGCTCACAAGGGAGAAAACCATCAAATACAACAGAGTTGGTGTCACAATAGTAACTAGATTTAGTCCTTCTGAAACACAAGAATGACAATATAGGAAGGAGAAGAGAGTATATGTGGTCAAAATATTCACCTTTCTCCCCTCCAAGCAAAGATTACACATGTATAACCTATGCTGATGGAACAAATGTCCCTTTAGCTGATCAATGCTCTTGAACCTGCTTCGGCGCTTTGCTTGTGCTGCCTGACCAACCTGGTCCTCAGCTTTGTCACATACACTACAAGAAAGTCGGCACATCGCTCTTATCATCTTATAATGATCAGCATCATCAAAGTATGCCTTTGTATCCTCATGGTACCAGTACTCCCCCACATTTCCCTCATTTGCCTCAGTGGGCAAAACAGAGAAATCCAAGATCACTTTTGTGTAATCTCCCATGGCCTATAAAATGATCATAGAAGAAGGTGAAATCCCGTGAGTTATGAAGAAAGCATGCATAAAATAAGGCGTCAGTTCATGTTCCAGGAGGCTTTCCAGATACTCCCATGCCCTTTAGGCTGGCACTATGCACAAACTAGAATACTAATCACCTGAATCAGCATAAACATATAAAACTCACATATTTCTCTTTTCCTGACTAGCTATAATGTAAGCACAAATGCACTTAATCGGCAACGCAGTGAAGATGCCATGTATCAACAAAAAAATACAGGAACCATGAAAATCTCAAACCACTTAATCATTGGACAAATCAAAATTCGAATAAAGCGTGCGTACGATAATAAAAACAGCTTCCGGTCCTGCATAATGAAACAGAAGATCAGCTGAAATTCCAACTTTGGGCAAACCAATCCAGAATCGATACAGTGACCTGAGCTCACCTCATCAAGAAACGAGAGGTCAAAGCTATCATACTGGTGTGCTATTACTCAGAATTTTCACCATCCAAACAGTAGAACAAAACTCAGCGCCCATCTAATTAACTAGCTCGAATTCGTTTACTACCCAATCAAAGACCCAAGATCCAACCACGCCACAGATCGATAACCAACCGAACAGATGCAGACCATAGCGGCGAACCTTTGTGACGAAGACGGAGGGGCAATCCGTCTTACAGATGCAGCATAGAGAATCCTCGAGTACGAAGCGAAGGCGGACGACGCAGGTTGAACACACTTCGCGGTGCCCGCACGGCCCGTAAGCCACCCATTCGAGCGCGTCCGCGCACACCGCGCAACTGTCATCCATCTCGGCAGGCGGCAGAGGTTGGTAGCAGCGGAAGAGGGGTCGGCGGCGGCGGCGGCGGCGGCGAGAAAGGGTTAGGGTGGGGAAGAAGGCGAGAAGGTTCGACACAAGATGAACCGGTTTGGCTTTTTAGGGACTCGTATTTGGCGATTGATGATTCGGTAAGAAAGAAACTTTTTTTTTTCATGTGGAATCGGGGCCAAGTCACTGTTTTGACACTAGTTTATCTATCTATCTACTATATACCCTATAAAAGCATGAAAGGATGGAGAATCAATTCATGTCATCCATCCAAACTGCTTGATCCAACGATCCAGGTGGCTCCAATGTTTAGCACTAAAACATGGTTGGCATTCTCCACAGGCCGCCGCTAATTACTCCAAAATAACTCATTGCATCGCTGCTGAAGAGAACACCTCGCACCATCACACGATCTTTGGTGCCTCCAAAAAAACCTCCCCATGCCTCCACCACCTATCGCACTTCCCGTCGTCCCCGCTGCCTCCTAGGCCCTCGCCACCTACGCGTGCTCCCCTGGGCATCTCTTGCACCGCCCGGGCACCGGCGCCTCCCTGGCGATCGGAATTTCGCGCACCAACGTGGGATTCCTCTGCCTCCTCGCTCACTGCCGACGCCGCCGGTGGCTGAGGCGTTGCGGCCCCACCAGATCTGATGCTAAGCGTGCCACCGAAGGACCTCTGCTACTGATCCTCGCCCCCCCCATCCCATGGTTTCCAGGCGCCAGGCCACCCACCCTCCTCACCTGTTGCTGCTCCCAACACGCGGTTCTGCATCTTGATCCAGTCCCAACGATGAACCCATAGCCGTCGACCGGTCTGGGGAACTCACATGACCTCCATCAAGGTACAAGCCCATCTATATTGCTAGTTCCGAGTGCCTTGAGCATGTCTGACGATCATGTGTCATATGCAGCCTCTGTGATAATAATTACGTGCTTGTCAAAATAGTTCAATTAACAAAGTTTCTGATGAGGACATCAATACCATTGTTACACCCACAGCCCCTGCTGCTATACATATTGGACCAATTACTAGAGCTCGCGCACGCCAACTAAATTACCGGTACTTTCGTTTCTTGGTAATGATTCTAATGTTCATGAGAATATGATCTTTGCCTAAATTGGATACATTTGTTTTGCTTACAAATGAAGGGCCTAGCTTGGAGAAGGATGAACATTGGAGCAAGAACAAGCATGGAGATGATGGCATGCGCAAGGGGAACAAGAACGGAGTTACAAGTGATGATTTCAGACTTTGAAGCCACCATAATGGGTGCATGAAGCCTTGGACGAAATATACAAGATGCCACTTCATAAATTTCGTCCCGAGGCTATTCTAGGTGTTCGTCACCTTATTATTGGGCCAGCCCATGTAATGTCGAAATACATAAGTATAGGCTATTTTTAGAGTCCGTATGTGTGGGGAAACAAGAGATGGGGTTGATTTCGGACCCCTCCACCAAGGGCCACGAAATCCCCCTCTTCCTCCATATATACAGCCCTTAGGGCATCGTTTAGACTTTGGGTTTTGTTGAGATTAAAGTTCGCCATAGTCGCAACACAAGCTTCGTTTGTGTTCAACGACCAAACAAAGGCGTCACAGAACCCCACCTTGATCAATAAAACTTTCCTCTTATATTTGCAATATCCAGATTGCAATCTTAGTTTCTTGCTTGTTCTTCGTTTGCTGCGAGAAACAGACCTTCGTGGTCGTTGATCGTGCTCGGCGTGGTCAATAACCTCTTGGAGTTGGTTTAGCGATTGCTAAGGCGCGCGTCCTCGCTGACGTTCAGTAGTCGGATCGTCAAAGTCGACTTCCTCCAAAACGATAGCCACCATCTCATCGAAAGACGGACACCTTTGCCTCTATCAAGTGGTATCGATTTCCGGTTGCTCGGTAAGATTTTACGTTTATCGTAGCTTAAATCGAGTCATTCTTCATACCTATAGTCCACGAAAAAGCCAAAAAATTATTAGGGTTAGTTCATCCTATCCGAACCATCGAGCCTTTGCATAGTCTTTTCAGATTTTGCTTTGTTGAATTTGTTGTTGCATCGTCGCGTCAAGTTCTTTGGTCTTAGCGTCTAGTCTTTTAGAGTTTGAGTTCTAGTCATAAGTTGTCACGCCACCCGCACCATCATCATCGCCCCTGCCACCTACCACCACCGCTCCGAATCCGTATCCATATACCATCACCAATCTGTATCCATATACCACCACCGATCCATATCCATATACTACCACCGCTGCCATATACCACCACCGCTGCCATATACCACCACCATATATCCACCACCAATCAGAGTTCCTTGCATATTAGTTTTTTTCGAGTTCCATCTAATTTCCGATTCGTGTTTCCTTGCCTGAGTAGGTTTCGAAAAAAAAGAGTCTAGAAACCACCCTCCGTTTAGGCCCAAAATTTTCCAAAAACGCACTTGATAAAAAACTTCTGGCTATCCTATTTTTAGGTGTTTCTAAGCATATTGAGACAGTCGCCGTTATAGAAAGTTTTTTTGACCCGTTTCTAGTTTTTGGGTCCGGGCAGTCAAAAAAATTGGTCGAAAAAAATTTCGTGCCTATCCTGTTATCTTCACTTGGGAAGAGTTTTGAGACACTCGCCATTATAGTGATTTTCAAAAAAATTTAGCGCAAAAAAAGGAGCAAAAAAGAGAGCGCAAAAAAAGTGTGAATTTTTTTTTCAGAGTGTGCTTCTCCCTTGTTTCCGTGCAGCATCGTGATTTTGTTAGTGTTCTAGGCTCGCGTCTCTAGCACAGTCTAGCCAAGGACCAAAGACAAGATCACGCTCGTTGAGCGTTTATTCAACTTTGCATCTCTGAATTGATTATTCTTGACCCTTTTTGCTACCATATTATAAGCCTTCCTACTCCACATACATCTCGTCGTGCATTTGACTCTCCACGTAATTGCTCTATCCAAGCTTTGAGAGTTTTGACTACAACGGTTGCCGATCACCACCGCTTCTTTGGGTAAGAACTGGTAAGGATTTGAGATTTGCTTGACGGGTTTGTGATACACCACCACCACTTCTTAGTAGTCTATAGGATCATATTCTTGTGTGTTTCTGTTTGCTGCTAACCATGGTAGGATCACAAGCCGATGAGACTGATTGGGAGAACCTGACAAACAAACAACTACATGATAAATTTCAGCAAATGATGAGTGGACAGGTGCAAGATGTGCTAAACAGATTTGACGAGGCCATGAAGAAGTTAGATGGAATTGAGAAGACGTTCAAAACAAAGTTTGATAGCAAGTTTAATGAATTGCCCGCGCGTTTTCCACAACCACCGCCGGCTGCACCTAATGCACCTCTACAACAACAACAACAACAACGACTACCTCCACGTCGCGAAACAGCCCTCCGCCGAGCGAGTCGTGTCCCTCTTGTGTTTGGCCAAACTGTTGGTGCTGCTGTTGATACTTCTGTGGCTCCTGCTGCTAATGCGGAGGAGGAGGATTATGTGGGAGATTACGAGGATGAGGTTGATCAAAATCAGAACTATGTGCAACCACCTGCACCACAACCACCAGGTCGTCCACATGCAAATAATCACAATGGTAGGGCTCTCCCTCAGGTACGAGATCATGACCATCTTCCTAAACTAAAATTGAATATTCCACCATTTGAGGGTAGATATGTTCCTGATATATATCTTACTTGGGAGTTAGAAACTGAACAACGATTTACATGTTTACAATATCATGAGGAGAGACGGGTTGTCATTGCTTTGTTTGTGCTTTCACTAGTTTTGCATGTGTATGGTGGTCTGAACATTGTAGATTATATCCTATTCCAACTACTTGGGCTGCTTTCAAAACTGCTATGCGTACTCGTTGGGTTCCACCATATTATCAACGTGAATTGCTTCAAAAATTGCAGCGCTTAAGACAAGGGAAAAATTCGTAGAAGAATATTATCGGGAATTACAAACCGGCATGATTAGATGTGGTATTGTTGAGGAGAATGAAGCTATGCTTGCACGCTTTATGGGTGGATTAAATAGAGAGATTCATACCATTCTAGAGTATAAGGAGTATACTAATATCACTCGTTTATTCCATCTTGCTTGTAAAGTTTGAGCGTGAAGTCTTGAGGATCGACAAGCATTGGCGCGAACTAACTTTTCTGCAGCCGACCTTCATCATGGACACGCGTGCATCTTCTACTTCAATCGCACCAAAGACCTCCATCGGTGCCACCTCCACCGTGATACAAGAAAGCGAGCACAACCACCATTATCGCCAAGAGCGCACTGCCGGGCCTCCACAAAGTTCTTCTTCTTCCATGGCATCAACAGGGCACACAAGTGATATTATTTGTCGTCGTTGTAAGGGAAGAGGTCATTATGCGAGATAATGCAAATCTTAGCGTCTGATGATTGCTACTGAGGATGGTGGGTATGAGTCCGCTAGTGACTATGATGAGGAGACTTTGGCTCTTATTACACGTGAAGACATGGTGGAGATGATTACGATCATGAGGCGCAATACATGGCTCCTGAAGACGCTGACAGGTATGAATGTTTAGTTGCTCAACGTGTTTTGAGTGTGCAGGTCACACAAGCTGAGCAAAATCAAAGGCACAATTTGTTCCATACAAAGGGCGTTGTGAAGGAACGTTCTGTGCGCGTCATCATAGACGGAGGGAGCTGCAACAACTTGGCTAGCATGGAGATGGTGGAGAAGCTATCTCTCACCACAAGACCACATCCACATCCTTACTACATACAATGGTTCAACAACAACGGCAAGGTTAAGGTAACACGTACTATTCGTGTGCATTTTAGTATCTCTACATATGCGGATTATGTTGATTGTGATGTGGTACCTATGCAAGCATGTTCCTTATTACTTGGTCGACCATGGCAATTTGATAAAAATTCTGTACACCATGGTAGAAACAATCAGTATACTCTTGTTCATAAGGATAAAAATATTACTTTGCTTTCTATTACTCCCGATTCCATTTTGAAAGATGATATTAATAGAGCTAATAAAGCAAAACAGGAGAAAAATAAGAGTGAAAATCAGATTGTGGCAAAAGAATTTGAGCAACAAATGAAGCCTAATAGTAAACCATCTAGTGTTGCTTCTGAAATTAAATTGAAAAGTGCATGTTTACTTGCCACTAAATCTGATATTGATGAGCTAGATTTTAGCAAATTTGTTTGCTATGCTTTTGTGTGCAAATAGGCATTATTTTCATTCGAGGACGTGCCTTCCTCTTTGCCTCCTGCTGTCACTAACATTTTGCAGGAGTTCGTTGACGTCTTTCCACAAGACGTGCCACCGGGATTACCTCCCATTCGAGGGATTGAGCATCAGATTGACTTAATTCCCGGTGCATCATTACCCAACCGTGCACCATACCGTACCAATCCAGAGGAGACGAAGGAGATTATCGTCAAGTCACGAGAACCGCTTTCGACAAAGGTTATATCGCGAATCCCTTAGTCCTTGTGTTGTTCCTATTATTCTAGTGCCGAAAAAGGATGGTACATCACATATGTGTGTTGATTGTAGAGGCATTAATAATATTACTATTCATTATCGTTATCCTATTCCTAGGCTAGATGATATGCTTGATGAATTGAGTGGCTCTACAATATTCTCCAAAGTTGATTTGCGTAGTGGATACCATCAAATTCATATGAAATTGGGAGATGAATGGAAAACAGCATTTAAAACTAAGTTTGGATTATATGAGTGGTTAGTCATGCCTTTTGGGTTAACTAATGCACCTAGTACTTTCATGAGATTAATGAACGAAGTTTTACGTGCTTTCATTGGACGATTTGTGGTAGTTTACTTTGATGACATATTGATTTATAGCAGATCTTTAGAAGAACATTTGGAACATTTACGTGCTGTTTTTATGCTCTACGTGATGCACGTTTGTTTGATAACCTTGGGAAGTGCACATTTTGCACCGACCGAGGATCTTTTCTTGGCTATGTCGTTACTCCACAGGGAATTGAAGTTGACAAAGCCAAGATTGAAGCTATCGAGAGTTGGCCGCAGCCCAAAACGGTCACACAAGTGAGGAGTTTTCTTGGCCTCGCTGGATTCTATAGGCGTTTTGTGAGAGATTTCAGCACCATTGCTGCACCTCTCAACGAGCTTACAAAGAAGGATGTGCCTTTTGTTTGGGGTACCGCACAGGAAGAAGCCTTCACGGTATTGAAAGATAAGTTAACACATGCTCCTTTACTCCAACTTCCTGATTTTAATAAGACTTTTGAGCTTGAATGTGATGCTAGTGGAATTGGATTAGGAGGTGTGTTATTACAAGATGGCAAACCTGTTGCATACTTTTCTGAAAAATTGAGTGGGCCTAGTCTAAATTATTCTACTTATGATAAAGAATTATATGCTCTTGTTCGGACTTTAGAAACATGGCAACATTATTTATGGCCCAAAGAATTTGTTATACATTCTGATCATGAATCTTTGAAACATATTAAAAGTCAAGCTAAACTGAATCGTAGACATGCTAAATGGGTTGAATTCATTGAGACTTTCCCTTATGTCATTAAACACAAGAAGGGTAAAGAAAATGTTATTGCTGATGCATTGTCTCGTCACTATACTATGCTTTCACAACTTGACTTCAAAATATTTGGTTTGGAGACCATAAAAGATCAATATGTGCATGATGCTGAATTTAAAGATGTATTGCACAATTTTAAAGAAAGGAGAACATGGAACATGTTCGTCGTTACTGATGGATTTTTATTTTGTGCTCACAAGCTATGCATTCCAGCTATCTCTTTTCGTCTTTTATTATTGCAAGAGGGGCATGGAGGAGGACTAATGGGACACTTTGGCGTGAAGAAGACGGAGGACGTACTTGCTACACATTTCTTTTGGCCAAAGATGAGACGGGATGTTGAGCGTTTTATTGCTCGCTGCACTACATGTCAAAAAGCTAAGTCACGACTCAATCCTCATGGTTTATATATGCCTTTACCTGTACCTAGTGTTCCTTGGGAGGATATATCTATGGACTTTGTTTTAGGTTTACCTAGAACAAAGAAGGGGAGGGATAGCATATTTGTTGTCGTGGATAGATTCTCGAAAATGGCACACTTTATACCATGTCATAAAAGCGATGATCTTCATTAATGTTGCTGATTTGTTCTTTCGTGAAATTATTCGCTTGCATGGTGTGCCAAATACTATTGTTTCAGATCATGATACTAAATTTCTTAGCCACTTTTGGAGATGTTTATGGGATAAGTTGGGGACTAAACCGCTTTTTAGTACTACTTGTCACCCCAAACCGATGGATAAACTGAAGTAGTCAATAGAACATTGTCTACTATGCTTAGGGCTGTTTTGAAGAATAATAAGAAAATGTGGGAGGAATGCTTGCCTCATATTGAATTTGCTTATAATCGTTCATTGCATTCTACTACTAAGATGTGCCCTTTTGAAGTTGTGTATGGTTTCCTACCTCGTGCACCTATTGATTTGTTGCCTCTTCCATCTTCGGAGAAGGTTAATTTTGATGCTAAAGAACGTGCTGAATTGATTTTAAAAATGCATGAGTTAACTAAGGAAAACATTGAGCGTATGAATGCTAAATATAAACTTCTTTGGAGATAAGGGTAGAAAACATGTTGTGTTTGTATGTGGAGATCTTGTTTGGTTACATTTGCGTAAGGATAGATTTCTGATTTGCACAAATCAAAGCTAATGCCACATGCTGATGGTCCCTTTAAGGTGTTGGAGAAAATAAATGATAATGCATATAAACTTGAGCTGCCTGCAGATTTTGGGGTTAGTCCCACTTTTAACATTGCAGATTTGAAGCCTTATTTGGGTGAGGAAGATGAACTTCCGTCAAGGACGACTTCATTTCAAGAAGGGGAGGATGATGAGGACATCAATGCGATTGTTACACCCACAGCCCCAACTGCTATACATACTGGACCAATTACTAGAGCTAACGCACGCTAACTAAATTACCAGGTACTTTCGTTTCTTGGTAATGATTCTAATGTTCATGAGAATATGATGCTGCCTAAATTGGATACATTTGTTTTGCTACAAATGAAGGGCCTAGCTTGGAGAAGGATGAACATTGGAGCAAGAACAAGCATGGAGATGATGGCATGCGCAAGGGGAACAAGAACGGAGTTACAAGTGATGATTTCAGGACTTTGAAGCCACCATAATGGGTGCATGAAGCCTTGGACGAAATATACAAGATGCCACTTCATAAATTTCGTCCGAGGCTATTCTAGGTGTTCGTCACCTTATTATTGGGCCAGCCCATGTAATTTTGAAATACATAAGTATAGGCTATTTTAGAGTCCGTATGTGTGGGGAAACAAGAGATATGGTTGATTTGGACCCTCCACCAAGGGCCACGAAATTCCCCTCTTCCTCCATATATACAGCCCTTAGGGCATCGTTTAGACTTTGGGTTTTGTTTAGATTAAAGTTCGCCATAGCTGCAACTTCGTGCATTTCGTTTACGTTCAACGACTGCACAAAGGCGTCCACGTAACCCCACCTTGATCAATAAAACTTTCCTCTTATATTCACAATATCCAGATTGCAATCTTAGTTTCTTGCTTGTTCTTCGTTTGCCTGCAGGAAACAGACCTTCGTGGTCAGGTTGATCGTGCTCCGGCGTGGTCAATAACCTCTTGGAGTTGGTTTAGCGATTGCTAAGGAGCGACGTCCTCGCACGTTCGTAGTCAGATCATCAAAGTCGACTTCCTCCAAAACGATAGCCACCATCTCATCGAAAGACGGGACACCTTTGCTTCTATCAGTTTCAATTTAGTACTCCTCCCTTTTGGGTTATCTTTTGGTGTGGGGCGGGGGGTGGAAATTGAATTGTGATGTCTGCTAACCACCTGCTTATCAGATTCGATATTACACAATATCAATTTTGATTTTGATTAGTGTCTCAATAAATCCAAGGTAAGTTCTAGTTTACATAGTGTCCTCAATGATCCACTAAATTCCTGTTTACATAGGCATGCTTTGTGGATTTTGGGCGGTGATATGAATGCATAGCATAGGCACACATTTCTTTTTGTAATTCTCTTGCTACATACGCAGAATAGACAAATGAGAAAATAGTCCTTATATTTAAATAATTGATGCACATGTGTACCAGGGAGTTCAGACGACGGAAAGGAATTGGAGCTTGGAGGCCACATGTGGCGGTGGTTGGTTTAGAAATGATTTGTGTATTGCCTGTTATTTTTCTTTGAGCGGCTATCATCCCTCTCTCTGTTATCCCTCTGTCATTTTGTCTGTGCTTTTGTAGTTCTGACTGTTCAAGAACGAAGAAATGCACATTGCTTTGTTGATCGTTGATGTATGGACTTTGTTGCAGGTATGGGCAAAGTTTCTATCAGGAAAAAGTTTCAATCATGTTTCATTTTTACATGGCAATGATGCTCTTGAGGCATATCATGTTGTGAGATTGCTATCTTTTGTTCTGGACTTTCTTATGTTTCTTTTTGATTGGCCTCTCATATCAGCCCTTTACATTTTGGACAACAAAATGTTGTGGGTTTTCCATTTCTGATAGAGGCGAAGGTGTAACGTTGTTTCGATGAGATGGTGGCTATCATGTACTGTGGGAGTCGACCTTGATGATCTGACTATGAACGTGCGAGACGTCGCACCTTAGCAATCGCTAAACCAACTTCCGAGGGGTTATTGACCATACCGGAGCATGATCAACCTGACCACGAGGTTTTTTTCCTATGAGCAAACAAAGAACAAGCAAGAAACAGAGATGGCAATCTGAAAATTGCGAATATAAGAGGAAAGCTTTATTAATGAAGGTGGGGTTTCTGACGCCTTTGTCTGGTCGTTGGACACAAATGAAGTTCGCGAAGTTGCAGCTATGGCGAACTTTTAATCTAAACAAAACCCAAAGTCTAAACGGTACCCTAAGGGCTGTATATGGAGGAAGAGTGGGGAATTTCATGGCCCTTGAAGGAGGGGTTTGAAACCAACCCTATCTCTTGTTTCCCCACACATACGGACTCTAAAAACAGCCTATACTCAAGTATTTCAAAATTATATGGGGCTGACCCAAAAATAAGGTGACGCGGCACCTGTAATAGCCTCTGGACAAAATTTATGAAGTGGCATCTTGTATATTTCGTCCAAGGCTTCATGCACTCGTTATGGTGGCTTCAAAGTCCTAAAATCATCACTTGTAACTCCGTTATTGTTCCCCTTGCGCATGCCATCATCTCCATGCTTGATCTTGCTCCAATGTTCATCCTTCTTGTCTAAGTTAGGCGCTTCATTTGTAAGCAAAACAAATGTATCCAATTTAGGCAGCATCATATTCTCATGAACATTAGAATCATTACCAAGAAACGAATGTACCTGATAATTTAACCCATGCGTGCGCGAGCTCTAGTAATTGGTCCAAGATGTATAGCAAATAGGGGTCAGGGTGTAACGATGGTATTGATGTCCTCATCTTCATCCCCTTCTTGAAATGAAGTCGTCCTCGACGGAAGCTCATCTTCCTCACCCAAATAAGGCTTCCAATCTGCAATGTTAAAAGTGGGCAGTACAAAAAAAGACACATCTGTGACATTTTGGGCTGAACGATTTTTTTTCTGAACTTATGACACTTCTATGACGATAAATATGACGAAACCCAGTATCATCATAGATGTGGTGGGCTCCTACTTCTCTGACAAAAAATCATGACAGAAAATGGGATTTTCGCCCTGGGCAGGCCGGAGACGCACCTACATGACATTCTTTGGGCCGTCCATGACAGAAAAATCGTGGTAGAAGCGAGGGCGAGGAAAATTTCATGGAGTTCCCGGTTACGGCGGGTGGTCGGGGCCGAGCGATGCACGGAGGTTTGCACGTTTCTCTCATACACGTACACGCGTGGGTGCGAGGCGTTGGGCTCTAGCTGAACCCGAGCGAGGCGTTCGCCTACTGAACCCGAGCGATTGCACTGGCTACGCGTTACTGAACCCAAGCTATCGATCGATCCCAGGCTGTTAACTGAACCCGATCGAGCGATACCTTTGCTACTACTGCTAACTGAAGCCGGTCGACCTGCTGCCTCTTGATGAACAGTGAGCATTGTTGGGGGTTGGATGAACAGTTCCCGGTGGGGGTTGGATGAACAGGACCCCGTGGGGGTAGAGGTCGTTGCCGTTGGATGAAAAGGACCCCGATCGAGCCGGTTGGGGGTGGATGAACAGGACCCCCGTGGAGGGCTGGTTGAACAGCAGCCGGTGGAGGGCTGGATGAACAGTATCCCATGGAGGGGTGGTTGAGCAGTAGCCCGTGGAGGGGTGGTTGAGCAGTAGCCGGTGGAGCCTGGATGAATAGGAGCCCATGGATGAATAGTAGTTGGTGGAGGCAGGAGGGAGACGCCGTGGATGAACAGTAGCTGGTGGAGGCAGGAGGGAGACGTCGTGGATGAACAGTCGCATGTGGAGGCTGGAGGAGGTCAACGGTGGATGAACAGTAGCCCGTGGAGGCTAGAGCGAGGCAGTAGACGGTGGATGAACAGTAGCCCGTGGAGTCCCATTTTGCGGTACGCCACACCCCTCCCGATGAACAGGACCCTCGTTTCAACCATAGGAGGTCAAAGAGAAGTCCGTTTCCTCTGTTTTGCGGTACGCCACACCCCTCTCAATCAACAGGACCCCGTTTCGACCATAGGAGGTTGAAGAGAAGTCCATTTCCTCCATTTTGTGGTACGCGCACACCCCTCCCGGCGAACAGGATCCCGTTTCGACTGTAGGCGGTCGAACAGAAGGCCGTTTCCTTCATTCTGCGGCACGCCAGGCCTCATTTCGGCTGTTCCATCCAAGCCGGTTGGTTCCCTATGAACACAACACATTTCATTGCCTCCCGATGAACACGATGATGCAGTTTCTCCATTCTGACCCAGCCGGTTGGCTTCCGATGAATAGGACGCCGTTGCTACCGTCTGTGGCCTCTCCATGTACACGAGCCCTGGTCATACGTATGCGCGAGTATGCGTTTGAGACCCTGACCGTATGTATGTACGTACGTGTACACGATATAGACGGGACTGCCTGAATAGCTACCGCTCCTTACTGGGCCACGGTTCATCATGGTAGAAAGACTGATGGACCAGTATGTACGTACACGTTTGCGACCAGAATGACAACGCTATGTAGATTCGACCGGGTGGGTCCCGGCTGTCAGGGAGAATAAGGAGGCACTTCCTTGCGTGCGAAGATGTAGCTGGTGGGTCCGAGCTGACAGGGGGAGGATTCTTTTTTTGCGCGTAATAAGGAGGCACTTCCTTGTGTTAGAAGATGTAGATGGTGGGTCCATCTGTCAGCCTCACCGTGTACAGTCCTCTTCCGATGGCTGTCATTTGTTAACCACGTTGGCCACGTCGCGTGGACAGCACCAGGCGGTGGACGACAGTGAGGCAGGGAACGACGCGGAGCCTGGGAACATGCGGAGGATAGTACGAGGGTTGACTGGTCCGGCTGCGTGTGAGGTTGTCGTCACCATAGAATAACAGGGGGTGTGGGTAACTAGAGGGGTGGCCTGGCCAGCGGTGGGAGTAGTAGGGGGCGGTGAGGCCTCCGCGGCAGCACAACCGGCCACGGGAGGCAGGAGCATGCGGTGGTTTGGATGGCCGGAGCAAGAAAATCAGAGGTTGAAGAAGCAGGAGGACCGTTGGATGTTAACAATCAAACGGTCACTGGTGATAGAATTGTTTGTTGACTAAGTTGACAAAACCCTCCATACGCGTCAACTTAGTAGGGCCACAAGTCAGCCTCCAAATCTGGTGGACCCCAGCTGTCATGGGGAGCACTCATTATTTTTCGCTTAATAAGGAGGCACTTCCTTCCGTGCCAAGATATAGTTGGTGGGTCCCAGTTGTCATTGGGAGGTACTTGCTTGCGTGCGGCCATGGACCATGTCGGGCCTAATTGTCAGCCTCTCCATGTACATCCTTCTTCTGATGTTGTCGTTTGTTGACAATGTTGACCACGCCGTGCCGAGAACACTAGCGCGATGGACGATGACGAGAACCAGGAAGGGAATGACCCGGAGGCGGCGAAGCCACCATAGTGGAGGGATGTGGGTGAGTAGAGGGATGGCCAGGCCAGTGGTGGGAGTAGTAGGGGGCGGTGAGGCCTGCACGGCAGCACAACCGGTCATGGGAGGCGGGAGCAGGCGGTCCCGCTGGCGCTGGATTTGGTGGGTGGAGCAAGAAGATCAGAGATTGAAGAAGCACGACTGCCGTTGGATTAACATCCAACGATTACGTCTGTTGACATATATAATAAGTAAAAAATCTGGCATACGTGTCAACTTAATAGGCCTACAAGTCAGATAATTCCCTATTTTTTAATAATTTACAGCTCATTGTAACTTCTTATGCAATTTAATGCAGTCCTTTTTTTGTTTGCCAGAGTTGGGGTTAAAAATTTAAACGAAATTTTGCATATTTTGGTGGGTTCCAAACTATTTTTAATACCGAAATGTCGAGCTAGATTTAAAGTACTTTGAAGATATATTTAAATTAGGTTAAAGCCAGTGAAATTCGAATATGAAAATATGAAGAAAAAAAAATCAGAAAATATAAAGTAATTGCCAATTTGTCGTCTGTTTTTTTATATTTATAGCCCATTTCATATGGCTTTCAAGATTTGCAACCGCCTTGGAAGAGTTGCAGCCCATCAGGGCGTAGAAAAATAAGTAGGCCTAGATTGGGTATTCTTCAAAAAAAATAAACCGGGCTCATTTTCAGAAAGGAAAAACAGCTAGGTTGGTCATGTGGTGAACGTAAAATATAAGCCTGGGCTAGACGGGCCACAACCCAGTTGAAACCGTACTACGTCTCAACAATAAAAAAAATATTGCTCGAGCAGCTACGTCCCAGGTGTCAGCCGATCTTGTGTTGTTCTCTTGTCTATTGACTATATACGTTGACAATATCATGGGTCCCAGATGTCAGGAAACCACTAGGAGGAAGCATTTTCTTTTTCCATACGCTGACAATGGAGAATATAAAAATGAGTAACTCGCTTGCGTACGGCCATGGACATGATGGGTCCCTACTGTCATCCTCTCCACGCATAATCCTCTCCCTATTCCTCTTGTTTGTCACCATGTTGACAACGCGAGAGGGCAAAGACTGCGGGCGAAGCGCACCAAAGCGCACGGAGGACGACAACGAGGCCTCGGACGCCGGCATTAACGATTTAGGAGATAGTGGGGCGGCGACGCATGTGCTGAGGCGCAGCCACCGTGGGGCGAAGAAAGCGCCCCGCGCAAGACCGGTTTGTTTTTGGTGGTGGAAGAAGACGAGATCAAGAAACATGTCGATCAGTAAAAGCAAAGCAGGAGTACTTAACAACCTTAATCAAACCAGCGGGGCACTTAACAACCATAACTGAAAGTAGTATGAGTACTTATACAGGTTCAACCGTACAAAGCACGCCTTGAACAGTGCTACTTTTCCTACAGTTAACCAAGGGTGAGGCCACGAAAGCCCCAGGAGAAGGCCCAAGCGCCACCCTGCGCATCCACAACCTTCTAAAAGCGGCTTCATCTCGCAATGTGGTCAATAAATAGGATATTCACTTTAGAGCCATGGAAAAGCATGAGTATAACCTTCTGTCTGATTCTCCAAGATGGACGGGCCTTCATTATTTGAGACCACCCATGAATAAGTATATTTTCACCTCCAAAGGGAATGGAGTAGGTCGACATAAACATCATGTTGTGACCAAGCGCAAGTCTGACCCGGCCATGGTCAGGCATCTGTATAGGAACAATAGAACTGGGTAGTTTCTGTTTCAAGAAGATCACAACTGTAAAACTGTGTATAAGCAAGAGTTTATGAGCAACATATAACAAAAAACGGCTCGTACCATAAGTTTCTCGACACAGTTGGACCTGTTCAACGTGTGCAGCAGTGGCACACATATCCCACGTGGCCTTCCACCATTGAAATGCCCCACAAGGACCTCAAGACGATCAATAAAGTGTAGGAACTTGTGGATGTCGTTCCAGTCAACTTCAGTGCCATCAGTAACAGTCGAGTTCTTATAGAATAACAAACGAGTAGCGTGCTTAACTTTGAAATAACCTACACGTGTCACCAATTATAAGAAATATTAGTTAGAAGTAGCATCTTTGAGAGAGAAGGGAATCACAAATCATTGCTACTTCTAAAGTTAAATTGTGATTAGTTAGACAGAATAGGTGGATTAAGAAGTAATCGAGGCCACAAGCAAGAACCAGATACAAAACTAACCTGGATGAACTACTGGAACGACGTTGGGATGTGTAAGTGCATCTACTGCCACCCATAGTTGGTTTTGGAGTATTGACGACAAATTTGGTTGAGGGACTAATGCGTTTGTGAGAATTGCAGGATAACACAGGTAGTGTCCCTCATTGATTCAGTTTACCTGCCGGAGATGACCCCTAAAAATATATGAAGACATTGACGACAATGGTGGTATGTGAAGATATTCATATTGAAGACTATGACATGAGAAGACATTGAGTGAAGACTATGGAGCGCGAAGACTGTGTCGTTTCGTTGTTTCCTTTTTTCTTCTTTGTTGAGTCATAGGAACCACCGTACTGTTAAGTGGGGTCCAAGTGAATAAAGTCAGAATGACTAAAGTGATGCTCAACCCAAATCCTATGTCTTCGAGCGAAGACAATGAGAGCAAATCTTATCCAGAGCTGGATGAGTCAGCTTTGCTTGTAGCCCAAGTAAAGTTGCCGTGTGTGTTTGAAATCGACCGTTGGAACACGTGTCGGTTCCTTAGTGACCGTGGTCATTTCGGACATATCAGTCGGGTTGCCTAGTGGCTATAAATAGCCCACCCCTACACCATAAATTGGTGGCTGCTCGAGAGTTAGTGCACGCTTTTGTCGTTTGAGAGCAACCCACCTCAAGCCTTTGAGAGAGAAAATCCTTGCGAGGACAAAGCCCAAACACCCAGAGCCAAAGAGTGTTAGGCATCATCAAGTCTTTCTGTCTGCGTGACTCAAGACTTATTACACTTGAGGATCTGTGAATCCTCCAAAGGTTAGGCGTCGCGTTCGAGCATCCAAGAGTCATTGTGGATCACCGGTGAACGAAGTTCAGAAGGTTCTAAGTCTACCTTGAAGACTTACCAGAGTGATTGGGCGAGGACTGTGTGTCCTTAGCTCAAGGGGAATAAGGTGAAGATGCGATCTTCGAGTTGAATCTCAGCCTCCCTAACTGAGACGTCATAGTTGTCACAAAGAATCGAACTGGTCCAACAAATCTGTGTCTTCAACAAGTGACCGGTTCTATCCTCTCCTCCCTTTACTTAGTGTTTATCTTCGTGAAGTCATTGCCTATTTGTCGCACTGTTTGACTTCATTGCTTGACTACTATCGCTGGTTGGCTTCATACTATCTTCCATCCCGATCCTTACTACTAAGTCGCTATTAGTCTTTGTGCTTTCACATTATTGCATACTTGACTATAGTTTGCTTGTTGTAGTTTATCTTCCGCCGCATATCAATTAGGTCATTTCTATTTTTGTCTTCAAACTTCCACGCTTTTGAAGACTTTCATAAAAATCGCCTATTCACCCCCTCTAGTCTATAACTAGCACTTTCAATTGGTATCGAGCAAGGTACTCCTTGTTACGTATGATTCGGTTTAACCACCGAGCTTTAGCTATGTCGATCGCAGGATAATCAAAGTCTCCGCCGCTTGTCCCGTGTTCGATGGAACTGAATATCCCTCTCGAAGAATAAGATGCGATGCATCTTGAAGCCATTGATGTCGACCTCGGTATGTCGTTAAGAACGACGCTCCCAAAAGCGGTGAAGGTGTCACCCTAATGATGTCAAGAAGTTCATTCAATCGACTCTCCGCCAAGAACATCATCTGTGGTCATCCGACTAAAGGACAAGATGGCCGTGTGAGTGCTCGAAACATCGGGCTAGTCTGGGACTGGCTATCCAAGGTCAACGAAGGCGTCTCAACCCAGAGAGATCAAAGGATCAGTGTTCTTCGCAACAACTGCTTCAAGAGAAACGACAATGAAAATGTCCAGCTCACGTTTGATTGCCTCACTGACATCACAAATGAGCTTCGTGCTCTCGGCGCCACTGAGATTACCAAGCATGAAATCGACAAGACACTACTAAGATCACTTGACAGCTCCTTTGACACCCTTGCCCTCATGATAGAAGAACGCCCTGACTTCAAGACACTCGATCCGTCTGATATACTTGAGAGGCTTAAAACACATGAGTTCCAGCTTTCTGAGAAAAGAGATATCTATGGTCCCAACTATGGCCGAACTCGCGCTTTGAAGGCAAAAGTCGTTTCCTCATCGAAGAAGAATCATTGCAGCCTCGATGATCCCAAGACATTGGAAAGGAACTTGCTATGCTTGTGAAGAAGTTCCAAGTTCACTAAGAAGAAGGGCTTCGAAAGTCTTCACGATCTAGCTTAAGAAATGATGAAGCTTCCACTCATGACTACAAGAAGAGAACATGTCACAAGTGCAAGAAACCCGGACACTATATCTCCGAGTGTCCACAAGGGGGACAATGAGAAGAAGAAGAAGAAGAGCAAGGAATATGATTCGATGACAAGAAGAAGAAGAAATCTTCAAAGTCTTCTTCCAAGTCCTCATCAAAGTCTTCATCTCATAAGAAGAGCTCATCCGCAAGGCTCGTGCTTTTGTCGGCAAGGAGATGGATTCAGAGGAGAGTCCGCTTACGAGGAGGCGGAGGTGGAGTCGAAGAGGAGTCCAACCTCGGCGTTGCAAGTCCGGCTCTAGCCACGCCCTATGTTGCCAAGTCCATCTTCAACATCAAGACAATGACTTCCACACCAACGCCAAGCCGATGACAAGGACGACCTCTGCCCCACCTATCGCTTCATGGCACGTGGTGCCAAGGTAAAATCACGTGATGCTTACTTTCAAACATCAAGTGAAGATGACTCTGATTGTGAATCCAAACCCAGCTACAAAACACTTGCTAAAATTGCAACTGAACAACGAAAAGCTATGGAACATACTCAAAAACTGTTAGACAAAAGCGATGACCTGTTGGACATGGAAATGACACGTTCACAGTCCTTAGTTGAAGACATAAAAAATCTTCATGCTAAGTACCAAGAACTTGAAAGTCGTCATGAAACGCTCTCAACCACTCATGAAAAGCTCTCCTATGATTATCTTCAAAGGAAACAAGAGCTTGAGAAATTGAGAGCGGCTCATGAAGATCTTCAAAAAGAGAATGAGTCACTTCGCTCAACAATGATCGATCCGCCAGATGGATTTGAACCACCATGTCTAAAATGCCTTGAGCGTGATAACGCTACCTCTGTTCTTCAATGTTTCACTCGTCATATCGTTGCATTGTCTTCAACTACTGATGTGGTAACTAACCCCTCTGCAGAGGATACCACTACCATTGTTGATGAAAATGCTAGGTTGAAGACATTGCTTGAAACAGGATGTATAAAAGTGCGAAGGACATCGACACTTTATGATGTCCTCAAAAGCGATTCTCAACCAAACCCTAGGAAAGAGGGTGTTGGGTTTGAGAGGAAAATGAATGTTGATGGTTCCTCTTGGAAGCCCGAGCAAGATCCCAAAACCACATGGGTTGTCGCAAAGGGACCTTCAAAGGATCCATCCACCTTATCCGGCTTTACCTGTGCTAATCCTATTATCATTGATGAATCCTTGATGCAAACTATAAGCTGTTCAAGAATCGTAATGGTGAAGTGTTTGCGGTATATTGGTACTAATCTGCAGGAATGGACCACCTATGAAGAAGATCTGGGTTCCCAAAAGCTGTCTTGAGAATCTTCCAGTGAATGTGATCATGACACCACCTGGGAAGAAGACAAACCCCAGACCTAAGGCGTCATATGGTCCAAAGGCTTCATAAAGACAGAGGACTCACCTGAGTCACCCTAACGCCAATGTTTTGCAGGGAAACCGTACTCAAACTTATGAATATGAGCGTGTGTCTTCAAACCGCTATGTTCATAGAACTAAGAACTTTTCTGCTTAGTCATATGAGTATCATTCATCTCCTGCAAGGCTATTTGCTAGGGCTCCAAAGCCGAAGTTCTCAGATGCTGCACTTAAACTCATTGCTTCTAAGCCACCCCTGAAGATGTGGGTGGTTAAGAAGAATTAACTTTCTTTTGCAGGAAGGGTCTCCACCAAAAATCAAAGGCGCCCGATGCTATTGTTTGGGGACCTAAAACATCTTGTAGGGCGCAAGATCAAATGCCCAAATGGTCTCACTATGTATTTTGTTCCTGAATTGTTTGCCATTCATCCTATCAGTCCTAATCTTGATCTGAGCTTCAATAACACTCTTGCCCGTCAAATGTTTATGCTTCACAATACTCTTGGTGAAGCCTATCCCCTAACTTTATCAGAGGGTATGACACCTCATGCTTCGTAATGGATTATGGACAATGGATGCACTAATCATATGACCGGTGATCAAGTCTTCTCATGGACTCAACCTTACGCCCATCGACAAGAGTCACATCACATTTGGTTGACACGGTAAAAGCAAGGTATTGGGTCTAGGTAGAGTTGCAATCTCAAAGGATAAACACATGGATAAAGTGATGCTTGTTGAATCCCTTGGTTTCAACTTAATGTCTGTCTCGATGCTTTGTGACTTGAACATGATTGTGCTATTCGGAAAATATCGTTGCCTTGTACTAATGGAATCTAACAAGTCTCTAGTCTTTGAAGGGTATCGGAAAGATGATCTACACATGGTAGATTTCTCAACAGGTTCACAGCTTGTCGTATGTCTTCTTGCAAAAGCTTCAGAATGCTGGCTCTAGCATCGGAGGCTGGGGCATGCTGGCATGAGGAACTTGCACACACTCGCCAAGAAGAAGCATGCCATAGGCATCGAGGGTGTCAAGTTCAAGAAGGATCATTTGTGTGGTGCCTGCGAAGCTGGAAAGATGACTAGGGCAATGCACCCCTCGAAGACAACCATGACGACATCTCAACCCTTCGAGCTGTTACACATGGACTTATTTGGCCCTAGTCACTACTCTACCCTCACAACAACTGCTTGTCTCTATGGCTTCGTCATTGTTGATGACTACTCAAGATATACATGGGTGCACATAATTCTCTACAAGACTGAAGTGCAAGATGTCTTCAGACGCTTCGCCAATCGAGCCATGAACAATTATGGCATCAAGATCAAGCATATCAGAAGTGACAACGGCACTGTGTTCAAGAACACCAGACTTGATCTTTATCTGGATACAATGGGAATCACTCATGAGTTCTCTGCTCCATACACACCTCAGCAAAATGGCATCGTAGAGCGCAAGAACAGAACCCTCATTGAGATGGCTCGAACAATGCTCGACGAGTACAAGACACCAAGAAAGTTCTGGCCTGAAGCTATTGATACAACATGTCACGTCATCAACCGTGTTTACATCCATAAGCTTCTGAACAAAACATCCTATGAGCTCCTTATTGGCAAGAAGCCAAATGTTAGCTACTTCAGAGTATTTGGAGCTAGGTGTTGGATCAAGGATCCCCATCACAAGTCAAAATTTGCACCTAAAGCTCACGGAGGCTTCATGCTCGGTTATGGAAAGGACTCGCACTCTTACAGAGTCTTCGACCTCTATCTCTATAAAATCGTCAAAACTGTGGACGTGCGATTTGATGAAACCAATGGTTCACAAAGAGGGCTCCTGCCAAGTACACTAGACGAAGCTCCGCCCAGCGAATCTATCAAGCTGATGGGAACTGGTGAAATCGTGCCTTCTGAAGCACAGCCTGAAGAGGAACTTATCATTTCTGCACCTAACCAACCTGAAGACAATGCTCAGACTGAAGAAAATCCTCCCAATGATGACAATGATCAGCAAGAGCAAGGTCTTCATCCAGTTCATCCTCGAGTTGCAAATGAAGTACAAATTAAGAAGATAATTGATAGCATCAATGCACCTGGTCCACTTACTCGCTCAAGAGCAACAAAGTTAGCAAATTTCTGTGGGCACTTTTCTTTTGTGTCAATATCAGAACCCAAGTAAGTTGCTGAAGCCTTTATGGAACCTAAATGGATACAAGCTATGCAAGAAGAACTTCAACAGTTCAAGTTGAACAATGTTTGGGAACTTGTCAAGCGTCCTGACCCTCGCAAGCATAACATTATTCACACAAAATGGATATATCGAAACAAGCAAGATGAGCATGGTCAAGTCGTCAGAAACAAAGCACGTCTTGTGGCTCAAGGATATACTCAAGTTGAAGGAATTGACTTCGATGAAACATTTGCTCCTGTGGCTAGGCTTGAAGATATTCGCATACTGCTAGCCTATGCTAACCACCACAACATCTTGCTATATCAAATGGATGTGAAGAGTGCATTTCTCAACAGCAAGATTGAAGAAGAAGTATACGTCGCTCAACCACCTGGCTTTGAAGATCCAAAACATCCTGATATGGTGTACAAGCTAAACAAAGCACTGTATGGCCTCAAACAAGCTCCTCGCGCTTGGTATGATACGATCAAAGACTTCAAAGAGCAAAGGCTTCAAACCGGATCCTCGATCCCACACTCTTCACGAAGACATATGATGGTGAACTGTTTGTGTGCCAAATATATGTGGATGACATTATCTTCTACCGCACCAACCGTAAGTATAGTGATGAGTTTGGATACATGATGCAAGAGCAATATCAAATGTCCATGATGGGTGAGTGAAGTTCTTCCTTGGTCTTCAAATTCAATCGAAAGGAATGGCATCTTCATATCTCAAGAAAAATACCTCAAAGATTGTCTAAAGAAGTTTGGAATGCAAGATTGCAAAGGTTACACGATGCCAATGCCTGCCAAACACCATCTGGGTCCCGACGACAATGGTAAAGAGTTCGATCAAAAGGTATACCGCTCCATGATTGGTTCCTTACTTTACGTATGTGCATCTAGGCCGATATTATGCTTAGTGTTTGCATGTGTGCTCGATTCCAAGCGGCACTAAAGGAATCGCATCACTTAGTCGTGAAGCGAATTCTTCGATATTTGGCTTACACCTCAACACTCGGATTATGGTATCCAAAGGGCTCAAAATTTGATCTGGTTGGATTCTCGAATGTCGATTATGCCGGTGACAAGGTGGATCGCAAGTCTACATCGTGCACATGTCACTTTCGGGACGATCACTTGTCCGTTGGTCTTCAAAGAAGTAGAACTGTATCACTCTCAACTGCTGAATCAAATACATTGTCTTTGGATCGTCTTGCGCTCGGCTTCTATGGATGAAGCAAACTCTCAAGGACTATGGCATTAATCAAACAAGTACCTCTCTTCTGCGACAACGAAAGCGCCATCAAGATTGCCAATAATCCAGTCTAGCACTCAAGACAAAGCACATTGAAATTCGCCATCACTTTCTCGAGATCATGTCATGAAGAAAGATATTGACATCATTCACGCCAACATCAAGAGCAATCGCGATATCTTCACAAAGCCCTTGGATGAGAAAAGGTTTTGCAAGTTACGGTGTGAGCTAAATATCTTGGAATCCTCAAATGTCCTGTGATTAGGCACACATCCTAACACTTATGCATGTTGATGACTTAGATGTGCAACACACGAAGTAAAGTATATCTTCAATCAATGAAGACTTACATTCTGAGTGTCAATACATTAACGTGGAATTTGACTTCGGAGCGCCACGATAATTGTGTGCCGTGTCTGGGTCTAATACTTCCTATACGGTGGGCAACGCCACCACCAAATTTCTCTGTTTGAAGTGTTTCACTCATGGCGTTATTTTTGCTATGTCTTCGCATTTGGTTACCTTCGATTTCAACTTATCTTCATGATTTTCTTCACTATGTTGATTTGATTGCTTTCTGATATACATACTAGTGTTCTGTCCTCTACAACATTCACTTATAGCTATGTCTTCCTAGTTGAATCTTTTGAACTAAGTGAATGTGATCGGACCCTAATCTCTCTATGCTTTCTATCTCAAACTCTATCTGTCCAAATCATATGCATTCTATTGAAACGGTCGAATGTCTTCTCTGTGTCCTTGTCAGCAGAAGACACAGAGACAAACATTAAGTCTGTTTTAAATGATTCATCCTTATTGTTTGAAATCCGGAGAAGCCGGAATGACCATCCGACAAACCTGGCGGGCGTGGGAACGTGGGACAACTCTGAGTATGTTGCATGCTTAGCACGTGCCCCTCAGATGTGAACCACCAGGGGCACCTGCGTAATTGCATTGTGCCACACACTTCCTTATAAATACATGTCCCTTGCGGTAAAGAAAACCTTCTTCCACCTCTCCACCTCGTTAAAACCCTAGCGCCACCGCTAGCTCTCGACGACGCCGGCGACGAAGCGCTTAGCTGCCGCGACTTCTCGATGCCGCCCTCACGCCGACAAGGACATCGTCCTCTCCGCCGCCAGAGGTGTCCTCCGTCGCCAAGTTAGGGCACGATGGATTGAACTGCTCGATCTCCTATTCATCCCATCTAGCGTTCTTCGTGTGGTAAATACAACTCTATTTTTACCATCTTTTGATCCTCAAAGATTCATCCTATTTACCAAAATTGGTTTCGCCTATACAATGTTAGATCTATTCATGCGCATCTCATACGCCTAGTATATTCACTTAAGCTTCATATCTAGTTAGATTCCTCACTTGTACTTATTCACGGATTCATACAAATCGAACCAACTCTCAACATATAAGTGAATGTCTTTGCATCATGAGGTCAATGTCTTCAAACTGATTTATCTTCAAAATCTTACGAGAATGCATATGACCTCTTCCCTTCCTCGCATCTCTAATGTTGTCACAGGTACATGTCCGTGGGAGAATCCCTTGGTTCTCATAGTCTGCATTCGTTTGCAGAATTCTTACAACATCACATTAACTCTCCCGAAGCCAGTTCATGTTTGTCCAACAAGCGAAAGCCTTTGAAGCCTTTGAACATGTTGAAGCCATTCAGTTTGAAGTTCATGGCTGCAGAGAAATCAGTAAGGAAGGGTGGCAGACAGCGTCGTGGGGGAACATCAAGAGATTTGCCTGATGACCTCTCAGAGCTTTACAAGACAGATCTTGAAGAGGATTATAATCAGCGCAAGACATGAATCCAATGGATTCGATGATATTGGGCTGAACAATGGTTCAAATACAAGTTCGTGACCCAGGAATACGCTGAGAAGAATGCTATCAAAAGTCCTTGGGGTGATATTCTCTTTCGAGGCCTTCCACCCAAGAACAGAGCTGAAGCTATTGCACAGGGTTTCTATCCTTGTATGGTCCGTGGACCTCAGCCTGAAAATGCCGACCCATCGTCATTGCTCTGGTGTCGTGACGATAATCTCTTCAAGCGCAACTTCCAGCACGTACGGCATCGGCCAAGGAAAACAAGAAGTCATTGGGATTAGACTTCAACCCTGGTCCCTCTGCTCCCCGTGCTGACGGCTCACGTGATGCAGAACCCAATGGCATCGGTCCTTTCTACAACCTTGATGGCCTCATCACTCACATCTCGGTCCAAGGTGCCAAAGTGGATCATTCTGATGATGATGCTGACACTGATCAAGCCCCAGCTCCTACTCCAAAGCCGCAGAAGCCAAAGAAGGCTAAGGCTTCAAGATCAGCTGCTCCTCCAAAAGCTTCATGTGCGGCCAGCGCCATCGCACCTCCACGGAGACAATGTGCGGTCGAAGATCTATCACATATCTCCAAGAAGACGGAGAAGAAAAAGAAAATCATCAAAAATACTGATCAGACATTGACTCCTGCTGCCATTCTGCGAGAAGAGCACATTGATCTGTCCAGCGATGAAGATCTTGCAGATGATGCTCTTGAGCAACTGATCAAGAGCAAGGAAGAAGCAGATTTCTTCAATGATTTGCCTCTCTTCGATGTGGCAATCATCCATAACTTCATTGATGAGTGGTTTGACACCCCAAATCTCAGCTTTGAAGATCTGCAAATTCCCATTGGCCTCAGTGTCTCCTTCAATGGCGCCATTGCTTCTGAGCTAGCGCTTGCTCAGCGCATCGTTGAACTGAAGCACAAGATCGACTATGAGAAAGCTCAGTTGAAGAAGCATGTGGCAAAGCTCAGCGTGCAAGATGTCAAAAAATTCAAGATCATGCTGCACGAGCTCAAAGAAGCCTTTCTCAAGAAGCGCGAAGAAGCTAAAGGCTCTTGAAAGTGCAACTAATCCCCAGGTGGTTTTGGTAATTAATAACAACATATATATCATTGAACTAATAGTTTCTTGAGAATCATTTCAGAAAGTTCAATGATATGGGTATGGCAATGACCAAAGAAGTGGACCCTCAAAATGCTAAGGCAAACATTGGCAAAAGCTCAAGACTCCATTTTGGTTTAGTGATCCAAGATCACATTGAGTCCATAGGAAAGCCAATACTATTAAAAGGGGATGAGGTTATGATGATGATCTGGTTGCTCTAAAGTGCTTAGTGATTTATCTCTCAAACAATCAGCAATCTTTCATTCCAACATAAACTCATAAGTAATCTCGGTCCCACCGATTCCAAACTCACCACACCGAGATGAACCACCTCAGCCATATAGCCAAAACCCTAGAATCTCGGATTTTCCGATTCCAAACTCGGTCATTCCGAAAATGGTGTTGCCAACCTTCTGTAACCTTCTGTACTCAAATCGGTGTCACCGAGATGAGAAAGTCGGTCCCACCGAGATTGGCAAACCCTAGACTTTGGAAGAATCGGTCTAACCGAGATTGTATTTTCGGTCCCACTGAAAATCCCAACGCTCACAAGATTTGAACTTTCGGTCCCACCGAGTTGTCAACTTCGGTCCGACCGAGATTGCTCAAATGTGTGTAACGGTTGGATTTTGTGTGGAGGCTATAAATACCCTCCACCTCCTCTTCATTCGTGGAGAGAGCCATCGAAAGAACTACCACTCCTACCTTACATTTCGAGAAGAAAACTACCTACCCTTGTGTTGAGATCAAGTTGCTCCACTCCCACCATATGAAACTTGATTTCTAGTCTTTCCAAGTTGCTTTCCACTCAATCCCTTCCTCCACCACAACCAAATCAGTGAGGAGAGTTGAGTGTTGGGAGATTATCATTTGAAGCACAAGAGCAAGGAGTTCATCATCACCAACCCCATCTATTACCTTTTGGAGGGTGGTGCCTCCTAGATTGGTTAGGTGTCGCTTGGGAGCCTCCGTCATGATGTGGAGTTGAACCAAGGAGTTTGTAAGGGCAAGGAGATCGCCTACTTCGTGAAGATCTACCCCGAGTAAGGCTAGTCCTCCGTGGGCGTAAGCCATGATGGCATAGACAAGGTTGCTTCTTCGTGGACCCTTCGTGGGTGGAGCCTCCGTGGACTCACAGCAGGCCGTTACCCTCCGTGGGTTGAAGTCTCCATCAACGTGGATTGACGATAGCACCACCTATCGGAACCACGAGAAAAATCTCCGTGTCTCCATTGCGTTTGCTCTTCTCCACCTCTCATTTACTATACATGCAACTTACTTTCCGCTGCCATAACTCTAGAATTGCATGTGTAGGGTGATACTTGACTTGGTTATCATTGTGAACTTGCTAAGAAACTACTCAAATCAAAAGGCTAAATTTTTAAGTTGTCAAGTAGTCTAATCACCCCCTCTAGACATACTTCCGATCCTACAAGTGGTATCGAGCTTTGGTCTCCATTGGATTGGTTTCATTGCATTGACTCCATAAGCTTGGTTTCACAACCTAGGAGAGTATGGCGCCTAGTGAGGGTAATTTTCGTAGAGGTCCTTACTTTGATGGTTCAAACTTTGCTAGTTGGAAGCATAAAATGAAAATGCATATTCTTGGACATAACCTGCCGCATGGGGCATTATTTGTGTTGGCTTGCAAGGTGAGTTCTTCGAGGAAGGAAAAGTTCCGGATCGCGAAGCTATCATGGATGAGTTGCGGATGTTACGTAACAATGCTCAAGCTTGTGACATTCTCTTCAATGCTTTGTGTCCCGAGGAGTTCAACAAGATCAGCCGTCTTGAGAATGCAAAAGAGATTTGGGATACTTTGGTCGAAATGCACGAAGGTACCGAGTCCGTGAAGGAATCAAAGCTAGATGTTCTTCAAGGTCAGCTTGACAAGTTCAAGATGAAGGAAGGTGAAGGAGTCGCTGAAATGTACTCTAGGCTTGCTCTCATCACAAATGAGATGGCAGGTTTAGGAAGCGAAGAAATGACCGACCGATTCATCATCAAGAAGATCCTCAGAGCTTTGGATGGAAAGTATGACACCGTGTGCACTTTGATCCAAATGATGCCAAACTACAAAGATCTCAAGCCTACCAAGTCATTGGAAGGATTGTTGCTCATGAGATGACACTTAAAGATAAAGAAGAGCTTCACAACAAGTCAAGCGGTGCTTACAAAGCTGCAGCTTGAAGCTCTCACATCCTCAAGTGACAAGCTAGTTTCCAATGAAGAGATAAGCCTAATGGTGAAGAACTTCAACAAATTCTACAAAAGTAGAAGCAAGGAAAGAAGCTCAAAGTCTAGATCATATGATGAAAGGAGATCCTCTAGTCGTGATCGAATCTGCTACAATTGTGGAAGACCCGACACTACTCAAATGAGTGTTCGACTCCCCACAAGAGAAGAGAAGAATCTCCAAGAAGAAGAAGCTCAAGAGAAGAGTCGCCTCGAAAGAGAGAAGGAGTAAAGATGATCGTTATGAACGAAGATCCTCTCGGAGAAGCAAGGATTCGGAAAGGAAGGACAAGTCATCAAGGAGCTACACAAGAAGAAAACATCAAGCTCATGTTGGTGAATGGGTTTCGGCCCGACTCAAACAATCACTCCGAAAGAAGCTATCACTCCAACTCCTAATACAATCAAGATGAAGGTGTTGCGGTCTTGCTCTCGATCCTCCAACTCCAACTCCTATGACATATTTGATTCACCAAATGAGGGAATTGGAAGATGCTTCATGGCAAAAGGCCCCAAGGTAACACATCCTGAGTTCATTGACTTTGATAGTGATGAGGATGACTTGCTTGGTGAAGATGAGCTTTTACATGATAAATCTAGTGAGCTTAGTAATGATGAACATGCTAGTAGTCTTTATAGTCGAGATGAGTCGAATGACAATGCTATGAAGGAGATTGAGCGCCTAACTAAAGAACTAAACACTCTTAAGTTAGCTCATGAAACAACTCAAGAAGATCATAGAGAGCTCCTAAGATCTCATGAGAAGCTACGCTTCGAGAAGCTCAATCTAGAGCAAGAGCATGAGTTTCTAAAAGCTATCAATGACGATCTTCGAAAGAAGAGTTCTTCATATCTTGCCAAACGACTTCTCTTGTCTAATTTCTTGCCACCTATTAAAACTAAGCATGACAAGCATAAGAAAAATTCTTCATCTAGTAGTAACAATAATCATGTTAAATCAAATGTTGTTGCTTCTAGTAATTCTCTTAATTCCACTAACAATGGTTCAAGCCAAGTTTCACTTGAGCAAGAAAATAGTCTTTTGAAAGGGATTATAGAGAAAGGTGTCTACAAAAGTCTTGCCGGAAGCAAGAGCTTTGAGGAAATTGTTCGCAAACAAGGAAGACACCGGAAGAATCAAGGAATTGGTTTTGAGCGAAAGTTCAACGCCGAGGGTGTTGAATGGGAAGAAGGTCAATATCCCACTCCAAAGTTTGTCTCTCAAGAGAAGAAGTATGATCCTACTTCTTCCAATGAGGAACAAGCTCAAGATGACTTTCCACCACAAGACCACAAGCTAAAAGGCAAGGACAAGCTTCAAGAGGAGATTGATGTATTCATTGAAGCACCCAAGGCCATGGTCAAGTGGGTTCCCAAGGCAACTTCAAGTTCTACTTCAACGAGCTCAACTACTACCCCAAGGATTCCCATCAAGATGATGTGGATTCCGAAGAAGAAGAACTAGAAGGTTCTTGAGGGTGACTCCGCCAATATACTTCACTCATATTCATTTTGGCAAGGACTTGTGCAATCAACTTCCACATCTTGCACTAGTTCATGGAGTCACAAACCCTCATGTTGGTAAGTCAAGGGACAAGGTAATCATCGCTTTCATGGACATCATCTCTTATGAACTTCAATCTATGTCCATGGATATTCTTGTTTGTTCCTTGTGGGACTAACCCATGTAGGTATTGAAAGTGCCCAATCCAAAGGATTGCTCCCAACTCTTGATGATCTTCATCAACATTGAGCATCCACATCTTCAAACATCTACATGAAGTCTTCAACGACAACCCAAGGTTAGTTTGACCCTTTAAAAGGGGTTCTCACATCAAGGGGGAGCTTTGCTCTAAAGAAATGAGCTAAAGCATCTCCTAATGATGTGAACACATTGATGCTTTATGGAAAAGTGGTAACCCCACTTGTGCTTAAACGATGAGTATGACCTATGATCAAATGTTCTCATTTGACTCCTAAGTCAATATACTCATATATAGATGACCTAGTCATCGCCAAACTGTGTGCTAGCTGTTAGTGTTTTGTTTGTGCATGTTTGACACATATTTCATTTGCTATCTTATTGTGTGAGCATGTTGGATGCATGATTTTATCCATTCGAGGACATCCATTTGTTGCTTTGGTCTTTATGGTTTTCTTTCTTTTGACCAAATGGATGGACAAGAATGCCTAAGTTTTTCCCCTAGCTATCTATGCTTTCTTGTCTCAAACTCTATTCATGCTTATATCACAAACTTTGAACAAGACTTTTTGGACGCACCGAGTGAGGAGCACTCGAGCCACCGATCCGTCAAAAGCCTAACTTCCAAAACCTTCTAAGTACTTTCGGTCAAACCGATATATCAAATCGGACGCATCGAGATCACTTGATTGATCTAGGTTTTCACCTCGGTGAAACCGAAGTTTCAATTTTCGCGTGATCGATGTGTGTAATCGCACGCAGCTAACCATCTCGGTCCCACCGAAGTTTGTAACTTCGGTCCCACCGACACCAAGAGTATATATACTCGAGGACGAGCGCGCTGATTACTTCTTCAAACGCTTCCCTCAAAACTCTTCACGCCGCCGCCTTGGTCTACGGATCGCCTCCACTGTCGCTCAGGCGCCCTCGCCATGGTCTCCATCGCCGTCAACGGTCCTTCGCCTTTGCAGTTGCCGCCGTGAGTGAAGCTCCACCGCATTGGGTGAGCTTCATCCTCTCGTGTTCCAATCGCTGATTCTATGCACGATAGGTGTTGCCATGATTCTTGCCAAGTTTGAGATCTCCCTATCCAGCTATTTAGATCATAGAACAAATTTCGAGTGAAAATTTTAGGGTTAGGTTTCACCAACACATCTCGGTGTGACCGATTCGCATTTTCGGATCGACCGATTTGGCCTCGGCCATTACCGCACGTTTGGTGAAACCGAAGTTGTGCAAATCGGTAAGACCAAGTGAAGATTTAGTGAAACCCTAACTGTCTCGGCTAGATCGAAACCCATTTCGTCCAACCGAAAGTGGTGTATGTGGTCTGTTAGGCGTTTGGTTTCACCGAATTGATAGACTCAGTCGGACCGACATGTTTACTGTGAAAACCTAAATCTAAAGTTTGAACTCATATTTTTGCAAAATCCTCTGCGGTTTGTGATAACTCTTCTATTCTGCCCATACCCACTCTATTCACAAAGTTGTCGACATGTCGAAGGAAGTGACAATGTAACAGTGTCCGAGATGCCGCTTGAGATTCCAGAGGCAGCTACAAGTCCGTAAGTGAGCAGTTTTTCAGATGATGGAGAGAGAAGCACTCCAAGTGGACTGCTGCTGCTGCCACCAGGGGCGGGAGGAAGAGGAACTCGGATGAGGAAGATTCAGATTTTGTTGCAGATGAGGAAATAACGTCTAAGCCAAAGAGGAAGGTGGTTGCCAAAGAGCATCAAGGGCAACAAACCAAGAAAGGCACCAAGAAGGTCAAGAAATCCATTGTTGCCTGAAGCTCAAGATGGAAGAAACCTCCAAAAAATCAAGAAGACTTCCAAGAGGAAGAGGAAAGTTCATGAAGAGATCAGCGATGATGATGATGATTCTCGATGAGGAAGCACCTCACCACCTCGTAAGCGAAGTTGATGGGTGATGCCATCGTAGCGGGAGCACCTCCTAAAGCTAAGCCTTCACTCCAAAGAAAGGCAGCCCAAGCCAAACCTGCCGCCAAGCCCAGAAGACTGTGAGAAATATTCCACTTCAGAGAAGAAAAGGACAATGTGCCACCGCAGAATCGATGATGAGGCTCATATTCTGCTCAAGCTAAGAGTAAACCGCCAGTTCATAATGAAGCTCATCCTCGAGCTGAAAATATGAAGGAGAGAAAGGACAAAGGACTCGAAGCTATGGAGGCAAACAGATCCATATGCCACCAGGAGAAGAACAAGCGATTGACTCAAGATTCCACACAAGAGAGCAACAAGACTTTTATGAGACAAAGTGCTCATGGACAAGAAGCCAATTGTTGCTTGACACGAGATCGTGGATCGGAAATACATCGACAAAGAAGAGCACAGAGACTATTTCCCACATGTGCACGAAAGCTTCACCGCTTGTGGATTGCAGAGTTTGTTGGTCGGTCGATCGCTCGAACGATGAGATGATCATGCGCTTCTATGCCACCGCACACTTCTATCCAGATGGCGGGATTGTATGGATGATGTAAGGCGAGATTTCATCTGATTGAGGAATGGAGAGCATTGCTGAATGCACTGTTTCAAGGAAGATGACATTGATGTGTATGGCATTCAAGAAAAATCACGAGTCAATGAAGAACATGTATAATGAGGTTGATGAGAAGGATGTAGAGTTTTGGAAGCTTGGATCAGTCTACTACCTTCAGTGGTCTCCCAACCACCAACACCATTCTCGAGGCATACTTTGATGCCTAAGTCAGGGACCACCGCATGATAAGAGGGTACTCTATCAACATGCTGCACATTCTAGATCGAAGACACCTTTTAAGGTGATGGACCCGATAGTTGAGACTATCAAGAGGACAGCAATGACCAAAAGAGGTCGTGTGGGTTTGCTCCGCATATTCAGATGCTCATTAATGCCAAGTTTGGCACGGACACCTACCGTTGGATAGACCCCACTTGCCACCGCAGCTCTGAACATGAGGACAACGAGGTTGTGATGACCGAGAATGCTCCCACGTCCCAGAGAAGGACATGCTAAGTCCGAAGTCGCTAAACAAGCTAAAGCCGAGAAGGAAGCAAAGAAGAAAGCCCAAGAGTGTTGCAGAACAACTTCTTGAAGCCACTCGGAGAATTGAGCTACGCCTGCCAAAGATAGTGCAATCTCGGGAGAGCCTTGAGAGGATCGTTGAGGATAAGTTCCATGCTCGACGCTGTCGATCAAGTGCAGTGTCACCGTCAACAAGCTTGATGCGATATCGAGGAAGCTAAGAGGAGAAGGCGAGAACTTATGAAGGAGATGGAAGGTGACATGGTCCAGATGACTATGAGCAGCCTGCTGCAGGCCCACAAAGCCCAGATCAGCTACTATTCCATTAGGTCGATCCTGTGGCTACTACATCAAGACCTCCTACAGCTCCGTCGGTTCCAAAGACCACCCAAGATCCACTCCTCCAGCTCCACAGACTTCAGCAGGTTGTTCGCAGATGCAGCCATCTCCACTCCATCGACGCAAGCAGAGCCGCCAGCAGAGTCCCGAGTGACGATTAGCTCTATACCTTCGAACTTTTGGTAACTTGTTGCCAAAGGGGAGAAATTGTATAGATCATAGGGCTTCGAGAGAGAGAGTGCTTCGTTTTGCTCTTTCGCTTGCGGTTTTCCTTGAGATACTTTTTGAGTTCTTTGAGATACTTCGTGTGTTTGATACTACGCTTTGCTCTATCTTGATGAGTGCTTGATCATACTGTGCTTAATGTGTGCTTGATGTCTATCATATTTCATTCATATCTTGTATGATCATTTACTCATGTCTTGGTGATTGGGTGCATGATATTCATTCTTATCATTTTTTTATGCTCCACCAAGATGTATGTGACATGGAAGAGTAACCCATGATCCTAATCGATTGTGCATTTGCATTCAAACGCAAATCTTAAATAATGCACAAATTTAGGGGGAGCTCTTGCTTATCACATACTTCTCAAAGCGACGATGTTATTCATTAATTATATCACTTGTCGAAGCTTTGATCTATATGTTGTCATCAATTACCAAAAGGGGAGATTGAAAGTGCAACTAATCCCGGTGGTTTTGGTAATTAATAACAACATATATATCATTGAACTAATCATTTCTTGAGAATATTTCGAAAGTTCAAGGATATGGGTATGGCAATGACCGATGATGTGGACCCTCAAAATGCTAAGGAAAACATTGGCAAAAGCTCAAGACTCCATTTTTGGTTTAGTGATCCAAGATCACATTGAGTCCATAGGAAAGCCAATACTATTAAAAGGGGATGAGGTTATGATGATGATCTGTTGCTCTAAAGTGCTTAGTGATTTATCTCTCAAACAATCAGCAATCTTTCATTCCAACATAAACTCATAAGTAATCTCGGTCCCACCGATTCCAAACTCACCACACCGAGATGAACCACCTCACCATATAGCCAAAACCCTAGAATCTCGGATTTTCCGATTCCAAACTCGGTCATTCGAAAATGGTGTTGCCAACCTTCAGAACCTACAGACTCAAATCGGTGTCACCGAGATGAGAAAGTCGGTCCCACCGAGATTGGCAAACCCTAGACTTTGGAAGAATCGGTCTAACCGAGATTGTATTTTCGGTCCCACCGAAAATCCCAACGCTCACAAGATTTGAACTTTCGGTCCCACCGAGTTGTCAACTTCGGTCCGACCGAGATTGCTCAAATGTGTGTAACGGTTGGATTTTGTGTGGAGGCTATAAATACCCTCCACCTCCTCTTCATTCGTGGAGAGAGCCATCGAAAGAACTACCACTCCTACCTTACATTTCGAGAAGAAAACTACCTACCCTTGTGTTGAGATCAAGTTGCTCCACTCCCACCATATGAAACTTGATTTCTAGTCTTTCCAAGTTGCTTTCCACTCAATCCTTCCTCCACCACAACCAAATCAGTGAGGAGAGTTGAGTGTTGGGGAGATTATCATTTGAAGCACAAGAGCAAGGAGTTCATCATCACCAACCCCATCTATTACCTTTTGGAGGGTGGTGCCTCCTAGATTGGTTAGGTGTCGCTTGGGAGCCTCCGTCATGATGTGGAGTTGAACCAAGGAGTTTGTAAGGGCAAGGAGATCGCCTACTTCGTGAAGATCTACCCCGAGTAAGGCTAGTCCTCCGTGGGCGTAAGCCATGATGGCATAGACAAGGTTGCTTCTTCGTGGACCCTTCGTGGGTGGAGCCCTCCGTGGACTCATGCAGCAGCTACCCTCCGTGGGTTGAAGTCTCCATCAACGTGGATTGACGATAGCACCACCTATCGGAACCACGAGAAAAAATCTCCGTGTCTCCATTGCGTTTGCTCTTCTCCACCTCTCATTTACTATACATGCAACTTACTTTCCGCTGCCATAACTCTAGAATTGCATGTGTAGGGTGATACTTGACTTGGTTATCATTGTGAACTTGCTAAGAAACTACTCAAATCAAAAGGCTAAATTTTTAAGTTGTCAAGTAGTCTAATCACCCCCCCTCTAGACATACTTCCGATCCTACAGCTCTCGTGAGCGCATGAATAGTCTGGCTGACAAGTGTGTGCAAGTCTACAATGAGGCTGAGAAGCGCAAGGCTCTTGGTCGTCCTGGCATTGACCCCAGAATGGCTGCAAATAAGAAGAAGCCATCAACTGACCAATCTGCACCTTCAAGGCAGGAAGAACCTCGCATAGTCTTCCCAAGCAGCATGACTGGCTCGAAGCCAAATGTTAGGTCAACCGCTTCAGAACTGAAGAAGACGAGAACTGCCAAGGCTGAAGCCAGAAAAAGGAAAAATCCTGAAGCCTCTGATGTTGCTCCCTCCAAGAAGAAGCGCAAAACCAAGAAGGATTGGGCTGCTCCCACAGAGCCCTTAGTTGTTGAACCTATCTCAATGGTTTGCCCTGCATATGAACACCAAGAACGATGGATGATAGTTCATGAGCCTGCTTCCACAGAGGCTCATGAAGCTGAAGACATTCCAGCAGTTGATCCCACCGCTGCTGAAGACATTGGTCACAATGACAATGTTGAAGATGATGAAGTTCTTCCTCAGATCAAACACAACTTGGTATCATCGCTGCTCTCACGAACAATGAACTCATCAACATTGGTCGCCCTCTAACGCCAATTGCTCAGATGCATCATGGGCTGATCACCCACAACAACAAGACTCCCGAGTACTCCCCAACAACAACAAGTCACACCACTGCAAAGAAGAAGAGGATGACTTTGAGGCCCAGCCAACTCCATCTCCAAAGGCGTCGCCAGCATTACGCAAGCTTCGCAAAGGACCAAGGCCTCAAGTCCCTCTTTCGAGCGTTCCAGAAGGAGAAGTGCACCACCAATCTGTTGCACGCCAAGTGTTTCCAGAAGCCACTCTGACTGTGAATGTCTCCGTGTCTGAAGCCAAAGCTGTTGAAGACAATCCGGCTGCATCAGCCGATGACAAATAAGAAGAAGAACGTGTCCCTACTCCCCTCCATTACTGAAGAAGTTGTTCCTGAAGTGAACGTGCCAGTGCCTGACCCTCTAGCTCATCAAGTGGACGTTGAAAATCTTGAGGCTGCCACCACCTACACAAATGAAGCCAATGACGTAGTCATGGCTAAAGCAAATGTGGAGCCTGCACCAACCAATGTGCCAGAAGCCAATGATGCAACCGCTCTCAAGCATCATTTGTGCGACTGACGCCTCTGTTGTTGCCATCGCTCTGTTCCGCCACCAAGGCCGCATACAATTGAGCAAGCATACAACTATGGTCACTAATCATCACAAATGGCCGCTCTGTCCCTCCGCCTAATGTCTCGGTCCTCGCTTTGATTATCATGTTGAGCATAGGCCTCGGTCTAGAAACCAAAGCCAAGACGCCAAGGTTCCTGTGCATCGCCACCTCTGCTGTGGTCCTTCAATGCAAATGGCTTCAAAGCCCGAACACCTTCTTTGTGAGCAAAGAACCCCTACTCAAGGCCAAGAATATCATCGATCATTTCGAGCTATCGGCCAATGGGTTATTACTCCTGCGTTCAGATGATCAAGGCGCATTTTCCTCATATCGCCTCGACATTGAAGCCATTCTTTGGACTGTCATGCTTAGAAGAAGCACTTGATCGCTGTGATGCAGTATGCTCACTTTGTGATGCATAAAGACCATTGGAATCAGGAACATTTGCTTCAATTCTATGCTACCCGGCTACTACAGGGATACAAAGACATGGGTTCTTGAGTGGATGACAGGAAATGTTCATCATGAAGCCAAATCTCTTGACGTCATTGAGCTTACAGGCCTACCCACTCCCGGTGAGCTGTTCGAACCTGATTGTCAACTCCACCGCAATGCACTGGAGAGCATCTTCCATAAGCCAGAGCCCAACATGAGCCAGATGTTGAGCACGATGAAGCCTCTGCCACCTGACGCTAAATACCCAAAGGAGTTCTTTGTTGATGACCTTGAGTATCTGCCTCGCACAATATATCACATCATCAGGCGAACTCTATGGCCTATCAAAGGGCATTCCTCAGCTGCAAAACTTGAAGGAGCCATGAAGACATTGGTCTTTTACATCCTCAATGGCATCATCTTCAATACACAAGAATTCTTCATCCGTAATCGGCCGTATGCGGATCGACCTTTTGGCCTGAAATTCTATGCTCCATGGGTCATGCGCCTCATCAAGCTACACTCTGCTATCAACTATCAGCCCTCTACTCGCAATCATCTCATCTTTCTACCAGAGGTTGATATGTCAGTTGAAGCCATATACCCTGCGCTTGCTAAGAAGCCTCTTTTGAAGGAAATATGCCCTAGAGGCAATAATAAAGTTATTATTTATTTCCTTATCTCATGATAAATGTTTATCATTCATGCTAGAATTGTATTAACCGGAAACATGATACATGTGTGAATGCATAGACAAAACAAGATGTCACTAGTATGCCTCTACTAGACTAGCTTGTTAATCAAAGATGGTTATGTTTCCTGATCATGAACAAAGAGTTGTTATTTGATTAACAAGGTCACATCATTAGTAGAATGATCGATTGACATGACCCATTCCATTAGCTTAGCACATGATCGCTTAGTATGATGCTACCGCTTTTATCCATGACTTATACATGTTCCTGTAACTATGAGATTATGCAACTCCGTTTACGGAGGAACACTTTGGGTGCTACCAAACGTCCACAACGTAATCGGGTGATTATAAAGGAGTACTACAGGTGTCTCCAAAGGCGATGTTGGGTTGGCGTATTCGAGATTAGGTTTTGTCACTCCGATTGTCGGAGAGGTATCTCTGGGCCCTCTCGGTAATGCACATCATCAAGCCTTGCAAGCACTACAACTAATGAGTTAGTTGTGAGATGATGTATTACGGAACGAGTAAAGAGACTTGCCGTAACGAGATTGAACTAGGTATTGATACCGACGATCGAATCTCGCAAGTAACATACCGATGACAAAGGAACAACGTATGTTGTTGTGCGGTCTGACCGACAAAGATCTTCAGTAGAATATGTAGGAACCAATATGGGCATCCAGGTCCGCTGTTGGTTATTGACCGTGAATAGTTCTAGGTCATGTCTACATTGTTCTCGAACCGTAGGGTCCGCACGCTTAAGGTTTCGATGATGCTTATTATGAGTTTATGTATTTTGATATACCAAGGAGTTCGAGTCCCGGATGTGATCACGGACATGACGAGGAGTCTCGGAATGGTCGAGACATAAAGATTGATATATTGGAAGCCTATGTTTGGAGTTCGAATGGTTCCGGCAAACGGAATTTATGGGAATACCGGAGGTTACTGGAACCCCGGGAGGTAAATGGGCCTCGATGGGCCTTAGTGGAAAGGAGAAAGGGCCAGCCCTGGTGGTGCGCCCCCCCCCTAGTCCTACTAGGACTAGGAGAAGGGGCCGCCCCTCTCTCTCTTCCCTCCCGAATCCTAGTCCAACTAGGATTGGGGGAATCCTACTCCCGGAGGGAGTAGGACTCCTGTATGCCTCCCTTGGCCGCCGCCCCTCCCCTTGCTCCTTTATATACGGGGCAGGGGGCACCTTGAACACACAAGTTGATCTTTAGATCGTTCCTTAGCCGTGTCGGTGCCCCCTCCACCATATTCCACCTCGGTTATACTGTCGCAAGCTTAGGCGAAGCCTGCGCGAGTGAAACATCAAGATCGTCCTGCCACGCCGTCTTGTGACGAACTCTCCCTCGACACTCGGCTGGATCGGAGTACGAGGGACGCCATCGAGCTGTCGTGTGTCAAGAACTCGGGGCGTCGGAGTAACGGCGCCGGATCGGTCGGATCGCGAGGAGAACGTCGACTACTTCCTCTACGTTGTGATCGCTTCCGCTTGGTCTACAAGGGTATGTAGACAACACTCTCCCCTCTCGTTGCTATACATCACCATGATCTTGCGTGTGCGTAGGAAAATTTTTGAAATTACTACGTTCCCCAACAGTGGCATCCGAGCCTAGGTTTTTATGGTTTGATGTTTTGCACGAGTAGAACACAAGTGAGTTGTGGGCGATACAAGTCATACTACCTACCAAAGATGTCATACTTTGGTTCAGCGGTATTGTGAGATGAAGCGCCTGCACCGACATTACGCGTGACGCTTACGCGAGACTGGTTTCACCGCCACGAGCACTCGTTGCTTAAAGGTGACCGTGGGTGCTGTCTCTCTCACTTTAGTTGAACCGAGTGTGGCTACGCCCGGTCCTTGAGAAGGTTAAACGGAGTCTATTTGACGAAGTATCGTTGTGGTTTTGATGCGTGGTGAGACCGGTTCTTGCTTAAGCCCGTAGCAGCCACGTAAAACTTGCAACAACAAAGTAGAGGACGTCTAACTTGTTTTTGCAGGGCATGTTGTGATGTGATATGGTCAAGACGTGATGCTATATTTTATTGTATGAGATGATCATGTTTTGTAACCGGTTATCGGCAATCGGCGGAGCCATATGGTTGTCACTTTATTGTATGCAATGCAATGCATCGTAATGCTTTACTTTATCACTAAGCGGTAGCGATAGTCGTAGAAGCATAAGTTTGGCGAGACGACAACGACGCTACGATGGAGATCAAGGTGTCGCGCCGGTGACGATGGTGATCATGGTGGTGCTGCAAGATGGATATCATGAAGCACAAGATGATGATGACCATATCATATCACTTATATTGATTTGCATGTGATGTTTATCCTTTTATGCATCTTATCTTGCTTTGATTGACGGTAGCATTATAAGATGATCTCTCACTAAATTATCAAGAAGTGTTCTCCCCGAGTATGCACCGTTGCCAAAGTTCGTCGTGCCCAGACACCACGTGATGATCGGGTGTGATAAGCTCTACGTCCATCTACAACGGGTGCAAGCCAGTTTTGCACACGCAGAATACTCGGGTTATACTTGACGAGCCCTAGCATATCGAGATATGGCCTCGGAACACGGAGACCGAAAGGTCGAGCGTGAATCATATAGTAGATATGATCAACATAAGATGTTCACCATTGAAAACTACTCCATTTCACGTGATGATCGGTTATGGTTTAGTTGATTTGGATCACGTGATCACTTAGATGACTAGAGAGATGTCTTTCTAAGTGGGAGTTCTTAAGTAATATGATTAATTGAACTTAAATTTATCATGAACTTAGTACCGATAGTATCTTGCTTGTTTATGTTTGATTGTAGATAGATGGCTCGTCTTTGTTGTTCCGCTGAATTTTAATGCGTTCCTTGAGAAAGCAAAGTTGAAAGATGATGGTAGCAATTACACGGATCGGGTCCGTAACTTGAGGATCATCCTCATTGCTGCACGTAAGAGTTACGTCTGGATGCACCGCTAGGTGACAGTTCGATGCAGATCTGGCCGACGACGTTAAGAACGTCTGGCGAGCAAAGCTGATGACTACTCTATAGTTCAAGCAGCCATGCTTTACGGCTTAGAACCGGGCTTCAACGACGTTTTGAACGTCATGGAGCATATGAGATGTTCCAGAGTTGAAGTTGATATTCCAAAGAATGCCCGGATTGAGAGATATGAGGTCTCCAATAAGTTCTATAGCTGCAAGATGGAGGAGAACAGTTACATTAGTGAGCATATACTCGTAATGTCCGGGTACTACAATCACTTGACACAATTGGGAGTTAATCTTCCGGATGATTGTGTCATTGATGAATTCTCAATCACCGCCACCAAGCTACAAAAGCTTCGTGATGAACTATAATATGCAAGGGTTAGTAAAACTATACCGAGCTCTTCGCAATGCTAAAAGCTGCGGAGGTAGAAATCAAGAAGGAGCATCAAGTGTTGATGGTCAATAAGACCACTAGTTTCAAGAAGAAAGGCAAAGGGAAGAAGAAAGGAATCTCAAGAAGAACAGCAAGCAAGTTCTTTGCTCAGAGAAGAAACCCAAGTCCGGCCCTAAACACAAACCGAGTGCTTCTCTCGCAAGCGTGGTCACTAGAAGCGGAACTGCCCCAAGTATTTGGCGGATAAGAAGGATGGCAAGGTGAACAAAGGTATATGTGATATACATGTTATTGATGTGTACCTTACTAGAGCTCGTAGTAGCACTGGTATTTGATATTGGTTACATTGCTAATATTTGCAACTCAAAGCAGGGACTACTGATTGCTTAACTCGCAAAGGACGAGGTGACGATGCGCGTGGAAATGGTTCCAAAGTCGATGTGATCGCGGTCGGCACGCTACCTCTACATCTACCTTCGGATTAGTTTTAGACCTAAATAATTGTTATTTGGTGCTGCGTTGAGCATGAACATTATATCTGGATCTTGTTTGATGCGAGACGGTTATTCATTTAAATCGAGAGAATAATGGTTGTTCTATTTATATGAGTAATATCTTTTATGGTCATGCACCCTTGAGGAATGGTCTATTTTTATGAATCTCGATAGTAGTGATACACATATTCATAATGTTGAAACCAAAAGATGCAGAGTTGATAATGAAAGTGCAACTTATTTGTGGCACTTGCCGTTTAGGTCATATCGGTGTAAAGCGCATGAAGAAACTCCATATTGATGGACTTTTGGAGTCACTTGATTATGAATCACTTGGCACTTAAGAACCGTGCCTCATGGGCAAGATGACTAGAACACCGTTCTCGGTACTATGGAGAGAGCAACGGATTTGTTGGAAATCATACATACGTATGTATGTGGTCCGATGAATGTTGAGGCTCGTGGCGGATATCGTTATTTTCTCACCTTCACAGATGACTTAAGCGGATATGGGTATATCTACTTAATGAAACATAAGTCCAAACATTTGAAAAGTTCAAAGAATTTCAGAGTGAAGTTGAAAATCATCGTAACAAGAAAATCAAGTTTCTACGATCCGATCGTGGAGGTGAATATTTGAGTTACGAGTTTGGTCTACATTTGAAACAATGCGGAATAGTTTAGCAACTCACGCCACCCGAACACCACAACAGAATGGTGTGTCCGAACGTCAGAATCGTACTTTACTAGATATGGTGCGATCTATGATGTCTCTTCAGATTTACCGCTATCGCTTTGGGGTTATGCTCTAGAGACGGCCGCATTCACACTGAATAGAACACCGTCAAAATCCGTTGAGACGACACCTTATGAACTGTGGTTTAGCAAGAAACCAAAGTTGTCGTTTCTTAAAGTTTGGGGATGCGATGCTTATGTGAAAAAGCTTCAACCTGATAAGCTCGAACCCAAATCGAGAAATGTGTCTTCATAGGATACCCAAAGGAAACAGTTGGGTACACCTTCTATCACAGATCCGAAGGCAAGACATTCGTTGCTAAGAATGGATCCTTTCTAGAGAAGGAGTTTCTCTCGAAAGAAGTGAGTGGGAGGAAAGTGGAACTTGATGAGGTAATAGTACCTTCTCCCTTACTTGAAAGTAGTTAAATCGCGAAACCAGTTTACGAGACACCTCACCAAGTAGTGAGGAAGTTGATGATGTTGATCATGAAACTTCGGATCAAGTTACTTCAGAGAACCTCGTAGATCAACGAGTAAGATCCGCACTGAGTGGTACGGTAATCCTGCTCGGAAGTCATGCTACTAGATCATGATGAACCTCACGAACTATGAAGAAGCGATGGTGAGCCCAGATTCCATAAAATGGCTTGAGGCCATGAAATCGAGATGGGATCCATGTATGAAAACAAAGTATGGACTTTGGTTGACTTGCCCGAGGATAGGCAAGCAATAGAAAACAAGTGGATCTTCAAGAAGAAGACCGACGCCGACGGTAATGTTATCGTTTATAAAGCTCGACTTGTCGCAAAAGGTTTTCGGCAAGTTCAAGGGATTGACTACGATGAGACCTTCTCACCCGTAGCGATGCTTAAGTCCGTCCGAATCATGTTAGCAATTGCGCATTTTATGATTATGAAATTTGGCAAATGGATGTAAAGACGCATTCTGAATGGATTTACGGAAGAAGAGTTGTATATGATGCAACGAAAGGTTTTATCGATCCAAAGGGAGCTAACAAAGTATGCAAGCTCCAGCGATCCATCTATGGACTGGTGCAAGCATCTCGGAGTTGGAATAAACGCTTTGATAGTGTGATCAAAGCATTTGGGTTTGTCTGAGACTTTTGGAGAAGCCTCAGATTTACAAGAAAGTGAGTGGGAGCTCAGTAGCATTTACGATATTATATGTAGATGACATATTGCTGATCGGAAATGATATAGAATTCTGGATAGCATAAAGGGATACTTGAATAAGAGTTTTTCAATGAAAGACCTCGGTGAAGCTGCTTACATATTGGGCATTAAGATCTATAGAGATAGATCAAGGCGCTTAATTGGACTTTCACAAAGTACATACCTTGACAAAGTTTTGAAGAAGTTCAAAATGGATCAAGCAAAGAAAGGGTTCTTGCACGTGTTACAAGGTGTGAAGTTGAGTCGGACTCAATGCCCGACCACTGCAGAAGATAGAGAGAAATGAAAGATGTTCCCTATGCTTCACCATAGGCTCTATCATGTATGCAATCTTGTGTACCGCACCTGATGTGTGCCTTGCTATAAGCCTAGCAGGAAGGTACCAAAGTAATCCAGAGTGGATCATCGGACAGCGGTCAAGAACATCTGAAATACGAAAAGGACGAAGGATATGTTTCTCGTATATGGAGGTGACAAAGAGCTCATCGTAAATGGTTACGTTGATGCAAGCTTTGACACCGATCCGGACGATTCTAAATCCCGCACGGATACGTATTTACACTAAACGGAGGAGCTGTCGGTTGGTGCGATTCTAAACAAAGCGTCGTGAAGGGATCTACATGTGAAGCGGAATACATAGCAGCTTCGAAGCAGCTAATGAAGGAGTCGGATGAAGGAGTTCATATCCGATCTAGGTGTCATACCTAGTGCATCGGGTCCAATGAAAATCTTCGTGACAATCTCGAGCAATTGCCTTAGCAAAGGAATCCAGATTTCACAAGAGGACCAAGCACATCAAGAGACGCTTCAATTCCATCCGGACTTAGTCCAGTCGGAGACATAGAGATTTGCAAGATACATACGGATCTGAATGTTGCGAGACCGTTGACTAAGCCTCTTCCACGAGCAAAACATGATCAGCACCAAGACTCCATGGGTGTTAGAATCATTACTATGTAATCTAGATTATTGACTCTAGTGCAAGTGGGAGATCAAGGAAATATGCCCTAGAGGCAATAATAAAGTTATTATTTATTTCCTTATCTCATGATAAATGTTTATCATTCATGCTAGAATTGTATTAACCGGAAACATGATACATGTGTGAATGCATAGACAAAACAAGATGTCACTAGTATGCCTCTACTAGACTAGCTTGTTAATCAAAGATGGTTATGTTTCCCGATCATGAACAAAGAGTTGTTATTTGATTAACAAGGTCACATCATTAGTAGAATGATCGATTGACATGACCCATTCCATTAGCTTAGCACATGATCGTTTAGTATGATGCTACTTGCTTTTATCCATGACTTATACATGTTCCTGTAACTATGAGATTATGCAACTCCGTTTACGGAGGAACACTTTGGTGCTACCAAACGTCACAACGTGAATCGGGTGATTATAAAGGAGTACTACAGGTGTCTCCAAAGGCGATGTTGGGTTGGCGTATTTGAGATTAGGTTTTGTCACTCCGATTGCTCGGAGAGGTATCTCTGGGCCCTCTCGGTAATGCACATCATCAAGCCTTGCAAGCACTACAACTAATGAGTTAGTTGTGAGATGATGTATTACGGAACGAGTAAAGAGACTTGCCGTAACGAGATTGAACTAGGTATTGGATACCGACGATCGAATCTCGGGCAAGTAACATACCGATGACAAAGGAACAACGTATGTTGTTGTGCGGTCTGACCGACAAAGATCTTCGTAGAATATGTAGGAACCAATATGGGCATCCGGTCCCGCTGTTGGTTATTGACCGTGAATAGTTCTAGGTCATGTCTACATTGTTCTCGAACCGTAGGGTCCGCACGCTTAAGGTTTCGATGATGGTTATTATGAGTTTATGTATTTTGATGTACCAAGGAGTTCGAGTCCGGATGTGATCACGGACATGACGAGGAGTCTCGGAATGGTCGAGACATAAAGATTGATATATTGGAAGCCTATGTTTGGAGTTCGAATGGTTCCGGCGAAAACGGAATTTATTTAATCTACCGGAGGTTACTGGAACCCCCGGAGGTAAATGGGCCTCGATGGGCCTTAGTGGAAAGGAGAAAGGGCCAGCCCTAGTGGGCGCGCCTCCCCCTCCCTAGTCCTACTAGGACTAGGAGAAGGGGCGCCCCTCTCTCTTTCCCCTCAGGAATCCTAGTCCAACTAGGATTGGGGGAATCCTACTCCCAGGGAGTAGGACTCCCGTATGCGCCTCCCTTGGCCGCCCCCTCCCCTTGCTCCTTTATATACGGGGCAGGGGGCACCTTGAACACACAAGTTGATCTTTAGATCGTTCCTTAGCCGTGTCGGTGCCCCCTCCACCATATTCCACCTCGGTTATACTGTCATGCGAAGCTTAGGCGAAGCCCTGCAGTGAAACATCAAGATCGTCACCACGCCGTCGTCTTGTGGAACTCTCCCTCGACACTCGGCTGGATCGGAGTCGAGGGACGCCATCGAGCTGTCGTGTGTCAAGAACTCGGGCGCCGGAGTAACGGCGCGGATCGGTCGGATCGCGAGGAGAACGTCGACTACTTCCTCTACGTTGTGATCGCTTCGCCCGGGTCTACAAGGGTATGTAGACAACACTCTCCCCTCTCGTTGCTATACATCACCATGATCTTGCGTGTGCGTAGGAAATTTTTGAAATTACTACGTTCCCCAACATCTTTGTCTTCAAAATGCTGATCACCAAAGCTTCACTCAACCCATGGAAGGAGTATGTGCAGAACTCGTGTCTATCCAATGGCTGGGAACACTCGTGCGCCTCACCGTCGCAAACCGAAGCTACCGAGAGCACAATTGCCCAAAGGCCTAAGAAGCGCTCGCGTCCTAAATGACCGAGAACTTCTTGTGGCACTTGATCGTAAACAAGACAAGCATTACTTACGGCTCAGCGGCAGATGCAAAGCCTCTTGGTGGACGCCAATCGCATTCAAATCTTGCCACCAAGAATGCTTTTGTCACTCACGAGACCTTTCGGCGATCATGGAAGAGTTTGACACTGCTCAGTGCTGAAGCAGATCTTCAAGACGATGGCTTCATTGAAAAATTCAAGTTTGACTCCACTCCTCCATGGAATGCTTTCCTACGTCGAACTCCATCCCTTGAAGACTCTGACTATTCTTCCTCTGCGGTAACGGTGAATGCCAAAGTGATCGATGATGAAGACGATGCTACTTCATCGCCCTACTTACGCACGCATCGACATTTGCACTAAGTTCGCTCATGCGCCAAAAACAACCACAACCCTGCTACTTCACCTACTCCTCATGGGAACGAGTAGATGCTCTATGTCTTCAAACCTTTTTGGTCCTTACTAACAAAAGCATATGAGTTTGATAGTCTTCAAGCGGGTTCATATGGGCGGTTGCTTTATATTTTGCCTAGTGTTTACAACTCTTGCTTTTGATACATTTGGTTCTTTGAGTTGTAACACTTAAACTCGATGGTCGTCTGCTACTCATTTGCTTTTCTGTGATGCGATGATAAATTCCGCATGTGCGATGATAACTTCCGCACTTAGATCATTCTGTAGACGTCCATTTTTAATTATGCATGTCATTCTCTTAGTTATATCATTTCATGCATGATGAATTATCTTCATAAGTTGAAGAGGATCTCCACAAGTACAACCTGCCATGTGCATTTGCATTCCAAAAGCAAATTACTTATATGCACATCTTGAGGGGAGCCTTTGCCACTTATGAAGACAATACCTATCCTTTACAATTTCACATACTTTATCCCGTTGAAAACTTCAACTAGTTTGTCATCAATCACCAAAAGGGGGAGATTGTAAGTGCATCTAGTGCCACCCCTAGTTGGTTTTGGAGTATTGACGACAAATTTGGTTGAGGACTAATGCGTTTGTGAGAATTGCAGATAACACGTAGTGTCCCTCATTGATTCGGTTTACCTACGGAGATGACCCCTAAAATGTATGAAGACATTGACGACAATGGTGGTATGTGAAGATATTCATATTGAAGACTATGACATGAGAAGACATTGAGTGAAGACTATGGAGCCTTGAAGACGTGGTCGTTTCGTTGTTTCCTTTTTATTCTTTGTCGAGTCATAGGAACCACCGTCTTCGTTAAGTGGGGTCCAAGTGAATAAAGTCGAAATGATCAAGTGATCCTCAACCCAAATCCTATGTCTTGACGAAGATAATGAGAGCAAATCTTATCCAGAGTGGATGAGTCGACTTTGCTTGTAGCCCAAGTAAAGTTGCCGTGTGTGTTTGAAATCTGACCGTTGGAACACGTGTCAGTTCCTTAGTGACGCAGGGCCATTTCGGACATATCAGGTCGGGTTGCCTAGTGGCTATAAATAGCCCAACCCCTACACCATAAATTGGTGGATGCTCAGAGTTAGTGCACGACTTTTGTCGTTTGAGAGCAACCCACCTCGAAGCCTTTGAGAGAGAGAAATCCTTGCGAGGATAAAGCCCAAACACCCAGAGCCAAAGAGTGTTAGGCATCACTGAAGTCTTTCTGTCTGCGTGACCTGAAGACTTATTACACTTGAGGACTGTGAATCCTCCAGCTGGTTAGGCGTCGCGTTCTGACCATCCAAGAGTCATTGTGGATCGCCGGTGAACGAAGTCTGTGAAGGTTCGGAAGTCTACCTTGAAGACTTACCAGAGTGATTGGGCGAGGATCGTGTGTCCTTAGCTCAAGGGGAATAAGGTGAAGACGTGGTATTCTGAGTTGAATCTCATCCTCCTAACCCAGACGTCACAGCTTGTCACAAAGAATCAAACCGGTCCAACAAATCCTGTGTCTTCAACAAGTGTCTGGTTCTATCCTCTCCCTCCCTTTACTTAGTGTTTGTCTTCATGAAGTCATTGCCTATTTGTCGTACCTGTTTGACTTCATTGCTTGACTACTATCGTTGGTTGGCTTCATACTATCTTCCATCCTGATCCTTACTACTAAGCTGCTATTAGTCTTTGTACTTTCACATTATTGCATACTTGACTATGGTTTGCTTGTTGTAGTTTATCTTCCGCTGCATATCAATTAGGTCATTTCTATTGTTTGTCTTCGAAACTGCCACGTTTTGAAGACTTCCATAAAAATTGCCTATTCACCCCCCTCTAGTCGATAACTAGCACTTTCAGGATGGAAGATCACAGTGAAGATGAGACCAGGTTCTGCTATTTCCATCAACATTCGTGTGCTAAGTTTCAGTCTATAACACTTGAGAAAGTTTATCCAAGTTCAGCCATAAAAAAAGCAACAATCTTCTTGGTTCATGAACCCAACTCGGAACTTATATCCATGGCTTGTCTTCAATGTGACCATTAAACTGGTGTATTCAGTTATGGCAAGGCCGACCATCTTGAGTACATGTGTTCTGGCAAAGCAAGGAATTCACTGCAGGAAAAATAATATGAGAACACAATGTATTCGCTATCCAAATCTAGAAATAATTTCCTCCTTCACATCAGTGTTGACCATGGTACTAGTACCTTTTATCCAAATATAGCAATTCAAATTTCCAAATTAGTCGGCAACACGTTCAAAAAAACCCACTCTCCCGGATAGAAAAGAGGATTCTAGGAACATACTGTGCACGTTTAAAAATCCTGTCTTAGGATGAGAAGGAACAAGTGTGGCGTCTCGCCGAGGGTGCAGACACCTGTAGGGTCCTCGCACTTTGGGAACTGCAAATGAAACATACTAGATTCAGTAGGAAGAAAAATGCATCAATGATGGCGGCTGCCATCCTAGGATTACCCACGACCAAGGGACTTGGATTTATCGGGGATGGATGGAGAATTCGTACCTGGTTCTCCAGGAGAAAACTGTATGCAATCGCCGAGACGGGGTTTCTCTGAATAAGCAGACGAGGGAGAAGGGGATTCAGGCCCAGTGAGAAAGGTGGTTTTTCTCTGAACAAGAAGACGAGGGAGAAGGGGATTCAGGCCCAGTGAAATATTGTTGCTTCATCCGTCCAGCTTACTGCTAAATCTGGAAAGGTGGGGTTTTTTGTGATTTGACGGCTTATTGGGAATTATTGTGGCGCTACGACCGGGGTGAGTCTATCATGCAATTGTGCACTCTAATTTGGTGCATGGCATGTGGACCCCGTTGCCGGATGCCCCACATATCAGCGAAAGGAAGTAGAAAGGCAGGAGTAACTAGTTACACATAAATATATTTTTGACAGAGAGATACTCCCTCTATAAAGAAATATAAAAATCTTTTATATCACAACTTTATACATAAGAAAAATCAAGGGGAATATATATAACATAATATGGGGGTTCAGCCGAGAATATAATACTCAGACAGGCTCACGGTTCTGGACTTTGGGCCACATGTTGATGGGCCTGCATGTTTGGTGGCCCATGTTTTCTACCTCAGAGCATGGACAGGGCGATGGCCTTGAGCTTGTTTGCAGTAGTCTCGACGGGGTGCTTGCGCTTCTTCGTACCCTAAGCCTCGATAGTTTTGGCCAGAGCCATGGTTATGGACAGAGCCATAGACATCACATCGGTCGGTGCTCTAGGGTCCATCAAGAAACTGTCAAATAGAAATAAAGAAAAGAAACCATAATCACAAACCCGGAAGAAGAACAAAGAGGGAGTTATAGGATCAGTTTAGGGGTTGCAAGACCAGGCCTTGGTCAGAATCAACACCATTGATGCGCTCATTGTTCCTTCTCTGGGAGAGAAGAACAATGGCAGAAGCAATTCGGGGTTTTCTTGAAGAAATGAGGAACAAGATTAGGGAGAAGCGAGTTGAGGTTTTCTTCAAGAGAGGAGACCGAGGGAGAAGAGTGAAATGATGGTTGCTTCGTCCGTACAACTTACTACTGGAAAGGTGATTTTTTTTGACTTGACGGCTCATTGGGCATTACTGCGACGATTCGATCGGGGTAGTCTATCATGTAGTTGGGCACTCTAGTACGGAGTAATTTAGTGCTAGGCTAGTGGACCCCGATGCTGGTTGTCCCACACATCAGCAAAAGTGAGTAGCAAGGTTCCTAACGACCATCGAGGAAGATCCACACAGTAGAGCATGTCCACTGTTTCTGAAGAAAAAAATGATTACAGCAAGCGTTTCCACTCTTACGACGGAGGAGTGCGAAACACGGCAACCACTTGAACTTACACAGTGCTCCTACTACTAGGCATGTGCAGTGGTTCATACATTAGAGTACTACATAATCTTCTTGCTAGTGTAGTAAGATATGATGACAACAAATGATGTTGTGCGTATGTCAACTATATGAACAGTAATGCAACATAGTACAGCTTTTTTGACTGTCCGGTCGAGAATGAACGGTGAGATCAATGTTAGCAGAACTAGGTCTATAGCGCATGGGGAGTATGGTGCCACAGTACTCCACGGAACATGAACCATATGAAGCACGAATCAGTGTTAGGCAGGGTGTATGAAGGGTGCATGGGATGGTAGCAAAAGTTCCCTTCTCGACACACTTTTGGGTGTTTGGCAGAGTGCATCAAGGGTGCATGAGTCCACACTAGTAGGTTAACACAAATACACTAGGAGCATGCATGAAGAGGGGTGCCGAGATGAGCATGCACAAAGAGGGAACAACTATATTGAGATGAGAATGCAACCAAACAAACCCACACGCCTTTTGCTATAGTGATTGGTCTGCACTGTCTAAGTTTGATCCAATGGTCATGTTGCGCCGAGACATGGACATGACCATGCAGAGGACGGCTAAACACGACCGAAGTCCCTCTGCTTCTCGAGGCGCATGATGTTGGTGATGCAGGGTGTTGCCGCACATAGAGCCCGCTCCCGGTCGATGGGAGCCAGCTTGTCAAAGACGGCGTCCAATGCCACAAATGGATTATGGTGACGGAGCCCCGAGAGGATTCGCCCGACAACGGTGACGGCAGCCCGCAACCCCTCCTTGTCCAGCTCCGCCCCCACCATCGCACAGAGACGGCTCAGCTCCTCGGAGATATAGGTGAATAAGGAGACCAAATCAGGAAGCCGCAGCTCGTTGAAGTCGATGGGGTGGTCGAACGGGTTTAGCCCGACGGCCGGCATGGTCGCGCTGGCACGACAGTAGGCATCGCGCAGCCGCAACACGTGCGTGGCAACATGGTCCACCAAGTGGCTGAGGCGATCCTGGACCTCGTCATCATCGGCCCGCACGCTCTCTAGCTGGCTCACCTGACCGCCTATCGTATCTCCCGCTTTCTGCAGCAATGCCGCCGATGCCTCGAGCATCTTTGTGGTGGACACCTGCCACTTTTGAAGCTCCGTGAACTCCCGCACATAAAGGACGAGCATGCCACTCCTCTCCTCCTTGAGCTCACAGAGCTCCTTATCCTTGGCCCTGAGCTCCGCATCCTTGGCCTGGAGCTCCTGTGTCAAGCCCGTCACCTCAGACTCCGTGATCTGGTGCGCCACCATGGAACCAGGTAGAAGCAATTGGGAGAGGAAGCAAAGGGGGCTAAACGGCTTAAAGGCAATACAATCTACGGGAAGGCGAAGGGAGCCAGCCGAGGAGCAGGGTGAATCTTTTGGTTTTCACCATGGGAAAACACCAGTCGATGACTTTTCACATGAGGGAGCAATGGGTTTTACAGGCGGAGTCATCGTGATAATAGCTGCCGCGCCTGCCCCCGTCAATCAACAAATAAAAATCCTACCGTGCCTGCGGCACCCAAAGACCAGAGCAACACCGCGGTGGATATTTAAATTTACTTGCCGGCAAGGAGATAAAAAAGGGTGAAAAAACAAATGTGGTGGCGGCCTAGCTAATCGGTCGCACTGGCCCAACTAGCTAGCCACCGTGCTTCACTGATGTACTCGGCGGGAAAGGTGGTCTTTCGTGATTTGATGACTCATTTAATTGCTTCGGCGCTACGACCGAGGAGGACCTAGAAAACGTGCGGTAGGGCGTCCCATGTCTCAGCAAGGAAGAAAATATGCGCGCACCACCCGGGGGGACCCCGAAACCGCGCGGTAGGGTGTGCCACGTCTCGGCATGGAGGAAAAATGTGTGTGTAAAAATATACTGTACCGGACGAACTACATATGGTTCGACCTCGGGATCCAGACAGTCGGTCGAAAACACCCCACTAGCCACGCATCTTCATCATGCTAACGTGGCACGGAGGATAGGTGTGGTTAGATCCGTCTCGACCAGCCACAACGTCTCTTGTTCTAGGCGATTCCTGTATTTTCCAAGCTTTTTCAGTTATAATAACACCACGGCAAGCTCACGCCACTCTCCGTGTGTGCCCATGCGTCTAAAGGAGATGATAGAGAGGAGAGAGAGATCGTAGACATGAGACCCACCAGTAAGTGAGTCAAAGGTCAAGAACGTGTTGACGAGCCACTCCCTCTACTCTACTCGACGTAATACTGTATAAAATCAAGTTATTATGGGACAAAGCCAATAACCGTTGTTGTTTCAAGCTATCAACTTACGCTTTGTAGTCTAGGTTGCCAGTTCGAATCTCATCTTTCAGATTTGTTAGTTTTAGGTCCAAATTTGGTCAATGACAAGTGGGACCCCCATGTGTTGTTCCGATATTTCAGTGTAGGATGGTTTTTTGCACAAAAACTTTGCGCGGTTAGACAAGTAACAACACAAGTTACACTTATTTTGCAATTTTAGGAACAAAAATGACAGTGACATAGAATATCACATCCACCCCGCAGCTCAGATGCTATGGTGATACGAGTTTTTACGTTGCTCGAACTAAGATCCAATGGCTTGGGAGTAGTCTTTGTAATTATGTGCAATTTCCAAGCTCTCCATGTTTTTTTGCAAATAAAACATGCAGGTCTCATGTGTGCCGTTGCATCTTGGATCCAACGGCTCCCAGTTGCTCACAATAGGTGCTCCCAGTAGCTTAATTAGCTGCTATGGTGTTACGATCATCTAGGTCGTATGATCTGTGATCAGATGCCACATGTGTAGTACTTGTACTTTCTGCACAATTCCCAAACTCTCTCTGGCGTATATTGCAAAAACATTCAAACCTCCTATTGTGAGCCATTAGATCTCCGGGAACTCGTATCACCATAGAATCTACGTTGCAAGAGCACCTCATATTCTCCCGTGCAAGAATACATCAGGTGTTCTTGCAGCTTGGATGCTACGGTGATACGAGTTTCGAGGTCGTTCGATTTGAGATCCAATGGCATCTGAGCAGTCTTTGTGCTTGTAAGTAGTGGCCAAACTCTTTGGGGGCTTTTATGCAAAAAAACATTCAAACCACCAAGGAGTTTTTGGATCATAGATCCAACAGCTCCGAAGAGCTTGTATCAACAAAGCATCTAAGGTGTGGTAGCACATGATATTCTTACATACAGGAAAATATGAGGTCCTCCTTCATCTTAGATGATACGGTGATGCAAGCTTCGAGGTCGTTGGATATGGGATCCAAGGACATCTGAGTATTTTTTGTGCAAATTGTGTGCAATTCTCAAACTCATTAAGGTTTCCTGTAAAAATGTTAAGACATCATGTGAGCTGCTATATCTCAGATCTACAAGCTCCAAGCAACTCATATAAGCATATAGCATCTAAGGTGTGGAGGCACATGATATTCTCCCGGGGAGGGGGGGTGCACAACCAATCGGTGTTTGGGATGGTGGGGACAAATATAATGTTCGAAAATATAATCTAAACAATCCTAAATAGAGCTTCAAAATTTTGTCTAAGGTTGAGGGATTAAGCACCGACAATCTACATAGCTCTGCCTAAACACGACTTTTGCATGCATGTAGTACTAGACTTAATATTCATGTTTTAGTTTCATATTCATTTCAAATATTGAATTGAAGACCATGCATGTCTTACACTTTACTCCCTTCGTTCCTAAATATTAGTCTTTTTAGATATTTGAAATGGACTGCCACATACGGATGTATAAAGACATATTTTAGAGTGTAGATTCACTCATTTTGCTCCGTATGTAGTCACTTGTTGAAATCTCTAAAAGATAAATATTTAGGAACAGAGAGAGTATTTTCGAATTCATGCATACATGCATGGTTTGGAAAAATAGATGCACTATACTTACTGGATTGTTGTTGTATTCGTGTGTGTGTGTGTGTGTGTGTGTGTGTGTGTGTCGTCATATGCTTGATACATACAAAGTTTTCTCACCACCATACCGTTCATCTTTTAAATTTGAATTTGCAATGAAAAACTTACTAGGGATACCATGAAATGTGAAATCCACGTTGAGATCACTATATCACAAACTCACTCTAATTCAAGAACTCATCATAAATCAATTACCACGTTGAGATTACTATTTGCAAGGAAAATACGGGCATTGTAATACATATAGATTCGTTCGGCAATTTAAAAGATTCCTTTCGTATTCTCGAATGGTAGGAGTAGCACCCAACGGTGTACCAGCCAGACCCGGGCTCGTGTTGATCCTTAAAAAAACAATACCCAGGCTCATGTCCTTCTGGTGGCGTGCGTGGTACGCACATTAGCCAACCCCAACCAGTTGAGCCTCCATGTTTCGAATCGAAATATCTGGCGACCAGAATTCTAGCCATAGGAAATTCCTCATGTCCCCAGTCCATAATGACTACCGATGAACAATGGAGAGATGCTTTAGTAACTAGACAATGTTACCTATCGTGCCGAGCACGGTTCAATTCCCTCGGTCGCCGGTACCCAAGGTCAGCCGTCAACTCCATTGTCTAGTACGTAGTACTTAGGAGTACTACACTAGGATGAGCACAGAATTGAGCCCCGTTTGTTTGTGCCTAGTTGTAACAGCTTGGATTTTGCCCTTTTCTTTTTCTGAGGATTTTCTTGGATTTCTGGATTTAATTTGCTTTTCTGTGGCTATGTGGTTCTGAAACTTGGGAAGATCATGTCTTCCTAGGTTTTATAGTGGCTTGTCATCCCCAAAACCATCCCTAGCTCAGGTCATTTTCATCCTAGCCCAATTCCGAATATTCTTTTTATTGGGAATATTCCTTTTCTGATAAAGGAATTATCATATTTGCCCTAGGTTGTGAAGCAACCCATATTTCTGTCACTCCTAAAATTCCCAAATAATTCTCATAAATTTTTTGGGTCCTATCTTGCTCAAATATGGCAAAATATTCTTTGCCATATTCAAAAATAATCCTCCAATAATTATTTTCATTTCTGCCCTAAATGACACTTTGTGAAGAAAGTGCTATTTATCTTTGCCCAATTGATTCCCAACTTCTTGGAATTCTTGTACTACCCATATCATTACCTTGTGCCAAAGTTCAACCTCATTTGCCTAGTAATTATTTTTCTATGATTTTACAAAGTTTCTGCCTCGAAAGAAGCTTTGTGAAGGAAGTATATTCTAGGCATATCCAAATGAGATGAAATTTTGCCACATCCTTCGTATGGTCAAATCATCACTCTCCACCCAATTTGAGCTCTTGTAAACTTTTTATGTGAGCACAGCTCCAAATCTTAGTTTCTGGTCAGATTTTTAGTTTGTGAAGAAACTATATTTTATATTGCTTCATTTAAGCTGCCAATTTACCAGGACATTCTCTTATCCATATAAACTCCCTCCACCAAGTTGTGGCTCAATACATTTATCCATTTGCCCTGTGGAATTTTTCCAAGTTTCAGTCTAGAGAGAAGCTATGTGAAGCAAGTGCTATTTTGGTTCATCCAAATGGCATGAAACTCCTTGGGAATCTTAATATCTTCAAATTACTAGGCCATAACCATTTTCAGCTCATTTGATGCAAGTATGTGAGTGCATCATCCAAATCTTCATTTCTGACCAATGGGTCACTTTCTACAACAACCACCCTCTAAACTCCTCTTAAGCTGATTCTTGGTGATCAAAGTCACCTTAGTGTGTGATAAGCACCTGAAAAATAATTTCCTTCGTTGTCAGGTTTGTGCCTTATACATCTCCGTCATATCTATTGATTGTTCCATGCCAATATTCTACAACTTTCATATACTTTTGGCAACTTTTTATATTATTTTTGGGACTAACATATTGATCCAGTGCCCAGTGCCAGTTCCTGTTTGTTGCATGTTTTTATGTTTCGCAGAAACCCCTTATCAAATGGAGTCCAAAAGGGATAAAAACGGACGGAGAATATTTTTGGAATATTTGGGAAATATGGGAGGAAGAATCAACGCGAGACGGTGCCCGAGGTGGCCACGAGGTAGGGGGCGCGCCTGCTCCCCCTGGGCGCGCCCCTGACCCTGGCCCCTCGTAAGGTGGTTGCTACTATTCTTTTTCCGCAAGAAAGCTAATTTTCGGAAAAAAATCATGGCGAAGGTTTCAATCCAATCGGAGTTACAGATCTCCGGATATAAAAGAAACGGTGCCAGGGCAGAATCAGAGAGCGCAGAAACAAAGAGAGACAGAGAGACATATCCAATCTCGGAGGGGCTCTCGCCCCTCCCACACCATGGGAGCCAAGGACTAGAGGGGAAACGTCAAGGAAGAAGAAGAAGAAGGGGGCTCTCTCCCCCTTGCTTCCGGTGGCGCCGGAATACCGCCGGGGGCCATCATCATCACCGCGATCTACACCAACACCTCCGCCATCTTCACCAACATCTCCATCACCTTCCCCCATCTATATTCAGCGGTCCACTCTCCCGCAACTCGCTATGCCCTCTACTTGAACATGGTGTTTTATGCTTCATATTATTATCCAATGATGTGTTGCCATCCTATGATGTCTGAGTAGATTTTCGTTGTCCTACCGGTGATTGATGAATTGCTATGATTGGTTTAATTTGCTTGTCGTTATGTTGCTGTCCTATTGTGCCCTCCGTGTCATGCAAGCGTGAGGGACTCCCGCTGTAGGGTGTTGCAATATGTTCATGATTCGCTTATAGTGAGTTGCTTGAGTGACAGAAGCATAAACCCGAGTAAGGGGGTTGTGGCGTATGGGATAAAGGGGACTTGATGCTCTAATGCTATGGTTGGGTTTTACCTTAATGATCTTTAGTAGTTGCAGATGCTTGCTAGAGTTCCAATCATAAGTGCATATGATCCAAGAAGAGAAAGTATGTTAGCTTATGCCTCTCCCCAAGGTTGGAAAAAGCGGTAGGCGTAAGTGAGGCGCTTGGCCTGCGCCTAGTGCCTAGGCGGTGCCTAAGCGCCCTAGGCGCGGCCTAGGCGGTAATATAGTTTTTACTCGTAGTGTATTCGTAATTATTGTATGGGTGTTGATATTAGTTTAGGGCATATAAGTAAGTTAATTACCATCTACTACCATTGGAATATAACCCGTTTGGCATACTAGTGTAGTATGTGGCATGATTTCTTGCTTGCGTAGGCAATTCCTTACTTGCCCTGCCTAGACCTCCATTTATGCCCTAGGCGAGGCGTTTGGCCATTGCCTAGTGCCTAGGCGTGCCTAAGCGCCTCCTAGGCACTGCCTTTTCCAACAGAGCCTCTCCCACATAAAACTTGCTATCGGTCTAGTAAAGTAGTCAATTGCTTAGGGACAATTTCACAACTCCTACCACCACTTTTCCACACTCGCTATATTTACTTTATTGCTTCTTTATCTAAACAGCCCCTAGTTTTTATTTACGTGCTCTTTATTATCTTGCAAACCTATGCAACAACAGCTACATAGTACTTCTAGTTTTATAATTGTTCTAGGTAAAGTGAACACTAAGCGTGCGTAGAGTCGTATCAGTGGCAGATAGGGCTTGAGAGAGTATTTGTTCTACCTTTAGCTCCTCGTTGGGTTCGACACTCTTAATTATCGAAAGAGGCTACAATTATCCCCTACACTTGTGGGTTATCAAGACCTTTTTCTGGCGCCTTTGCCGGGGAGTCATAGCGTGGGATAAATATTCTCGTGTGTGCTTGTTTGCTTTATCAGTAAGTAATTTTTATTTGTTGTTCTTAGTTGTTTTCTATCTTTAGTTATGGGTAGGAAATGCAAAATACCAAAAAAATTAGTTGTACCTACTACACCAATGGTTGAAGAACCACTCAAAATCTATCACACTCCTGAAGCTTTTTACTTGGATCATCTTCGATCCCTTTGTGCTCGTGCTGAAACCCCAACTAGCTTAGTTGAGGGAAAATCTTTAGATGAGCATGCTTGTTATGTGCGACACCGTATATCTAAAAATGGGAAACTTTTACTGGATCAAATTCATCATTTGCAATGCTATGCTTGGAATCTATGTGAAATATATGATGTTACTTGTTGTTCTGAAAACCCTAAGAAACACCTTCCCTACCAATGTGAGTTTATTGATAATGGAATCGTATCTTCATATGCTAAGGGTGTTTATAATTACTATGATGTGCAACAAATTGAAGAATTTTTTGCTTTTAAGGGTGCTTATAAGATTGCTTCTTTGATTGAAAAGTATGATGCTACTCTCTACAAATCTGAAAATTTTGCCATACTTGAATATTGTTATGATAATTATGCTTCTAATGCCTATGTTAAACCATATATTGAGGACTTCTCCGCTGTCCAAGAAGAGACTAATATTTTGCAGGAGTCTATGGAAGAAGAAATTGATGAAACTGTGAGCTCATTAGATGAAAAAGATGATGAGGAGAGCGAAGAACAAAAGAAGGAAGAGCAGATTAGCTACCCGTGCCCACCTTCTAATGAGAGTAACTCCTCAACTCATACATTCTTTAATTCCCCTTCGAGCTTACTAATGACCCACATGTATAGGGGATCTATGGTAGTCCTTTCGATAAGTAATATTTCGAACCCAACGAGGAGCAGAAGGAAATGACAAGCGGTTTTCAGTAAGGTATTCTCTGCAAGCATTGAAATTGTAGGTAACAGATAGTTTTGTGATAAGATAATTTGTAACGGATAACAAGCAATGGAAGTAAATAAAGTGCAGCAAGGTGGCCCAATCATTTTTGTAGCAAAGGACAAGCCTGGACAATTTCTTATATAAAGAAAAGTGCTCCCGAGGACACATGGGAATTATCGTCAAGCTAGTTTTCATCACGCTCATATGATTCACGTTCGTTACTTTGATAATTTGATATGTGGGTGGACCGGTGCTTGGGTACTACCCTTTCTTGGACAAGCATCCCACTTATGATTAACCCCTATTGCAAGCATACGCAACTACAAAAGAAGTATGAAGGTAAACCTAACCACAACATGAGACATATGGATCCAAATCAGCCCCTTACGAAGCAACGCATAAACTAGGGTTTAAGCTTCTGTCACTCTAGCAACCCATCATCTACTTATTACTTCCCAATGCCTTCCTATAGGCCCAAATAATGGTGAAGTGTCATGTAGTCGACGTTCACATAACACCACTAGAGGAGAGACAACATACATATCATCAAAATATCGAATGAATACCAAATTCACATGACTACCAATAGCAAGACTTCACGCATGTCCTCAGGAACAAACGTAACTACTCGCAAAGCATATTCATGTTCATGATCAGAGGAGTATTAATATGCATTAAGGATCTGAACATATGATCTTCCACCAAATAAACCAACTAGCATCAACTACAAGGAGTAATCAACACTACTAGCAACCCACGTGTACCAATTTCTGGTTTTGATACAAGATTGGGTACAAGAGATGAACTAGGGTTTGAGAGGAGATGGTGCTCGTGAAGATGTTGATGGAGATTGACCCCCTCCCGATGAGGGGATCGTTGGTGATGACGACGGTGATGATTTCCCCCTCCCGAAGGGAAGTTTCCCTAGCAGAACAGCTCCCCCGGAGCCCTAGATTGGTTCCGCCAAGGTTCCGCCTCGTGGCGGCGGAGTTTCATCCCGTAAGCTTGCTTCTGATTTTTTCCAGGGTAAGAGACTTCATATAGCAGAAGATGGGCACTGGAGGGCCACCAGGGGGCCCACGAGGTAGGGGGGTGCGCCTAGTAGGGGTGGGCGCGCCCCCACCCTCGTGGCCAGGGTGTGGTCCACCTCTGGTACTTTCTTTGCTCAATAATTCTTATTAATTCCAAAAATGACTTTCGTGGAGTTTCAGGACTTTTGGAGCTGTGCAGAATAGGTTTCCAATATTTGCTCCTTTTCCAACCTAGAATCCCAGCTGCCGGCATTGTCCCTCTTCATGATAAACCTTGTAAAATAAGAGAGAATAGCCATAAGTATTGTGACATAACGTGCAATAACAGCCCATAATGCAATAGATATCGATATAAAAGCATGACGGAAAATGGACGTATCGACTCCCCCAAGCTTAGACCTCGCTTGTCCTCAAGCGGAAGCCGATATCGAAAAATATGTCCACATGTTTAGAGATAGAGGTGTCGATAAAAGTAAAATACGGACATGAGGGCATCATGATCATTCTTATAACAGCAACATATATATATATATTTTGTCATATGATTTCTTATGCTCAAGTAACAATCTATTCACAATGTCAAGTATGGTTCAGAAACTTCATTGGGAACTAACAAACTATAATCTCAGTCATTGAAGCAATTGCAATTTATCATAACATCGGAAAGAGTCAAGAATAGTGCTTTTCAGCAAGTCCACATACTCAACTATCATATAGTCTTCTACAATTGCTAACACTCACACAATACTTATGGTTATGGAGTTTTAGTCGGACACAGAGAAAGATAGGGCTTATAGTGTTGCCTCCCAACGTCTTACCTCAAGGGTAATGTCAACAATAATAGTTCATGCTAACTTACATCCAATTGGATATATATATCAGGATCTTTCCAACAAGAGGTGCTTGCCAAAGGATAAAATGAAAAAGGGAAAGGTGAAGATCACCTTGACTCTTGCATAATGTAAAGACATAAAGTAAAAGATAGGTCCTTCACAGAGGGAGGCAGAGGTTGTCATGTGCTTTTTGGTTGGATGCACGAAATCTTAATGCAAAAGAACGTCATTTTATATTGCCACTTGTGATATGAACCTTTATTATGCAGTCTGTCACTTTTATTACTTCCATATCACACGATTGTATAAAGCTTATTTTCTCCGCATTAATAAGTCATGCATATTTAGAGAGCAAGTTTTATTGCTTGCAACATGACAACTTACTTGAAGGATCTTACTCAATCCATAGGTAGGTATGGTGGACTCTCATGGCAAAATTGGGTTTAAAGATATTTGGAAGCACAAGTAGTATCTCTACTTGGTGCAAGGAATTTGGCTAGCATGAGGGGGAAGGCAAGCTCAACATGTTAGACGATCCATGACAATATACTTTAACTAAGATGTGAGAAAACATAACCCATTACGTTGTCTTCCTTGTCCAACATCAACTCTTTAGCATGTCATACTTTAATGAGTGCTCACAATCATAAAATATGTCCAAGATAGTATATTTATATGTGAGGACCTCTCTTTCTTTATTACTTCCTATTAATTGCAACGATGACCAAAACTATGTTTGTCAACTCTCAACAACTTTTATGTATCATACTCTTTATGTGTGAAGTCATTACTATCCATAAGATCAATATGAACTCTTTTATTTCTTTTTATTCTTTCTATTTTGTCAAGATCATAGCAAGATAGCAAAGCCCTTGACTCAACACTAATCTCTATTATATATCTCACGGACTCGATTACATAGAGGAATCACAAAGCAAAACTCAAAACTAATTCATACCAAAACTTTATTCTACTAGATCAAGATATTACTAAAAGGATCGAACTAAGAAAAATGGTAAAGATAGGAGTGTGATGGTGATACAATACCGGGGCAACCCCCCCAAGCTTGGCAGTTGCCAAGGGGAGTGCCCATACCCATGTGATTATGTCCTCGGAGGTGGTGAAGAAGGAGTTGTTGATGATGTAGTCTTGTCGTCCGTCTTCCAAGGCATAGGCTCACCATCATAGAAGGATGATCGAGTCTCCGGGATCCTCAGATCTGCAGCCAAACTCATCCTCTCGAATCTATATTCATACTCACAGTTTTGGTTTTGCAGGTCATAGATCTGGGCTTGGAGGTGCTTGATTTTCTCATCAAGCTTGAAGATGGTCTCCTCAATGCTCTTAGCGTCCAGCTTGTGGTTGTTGGTGAACTCCACGATCATCATCTGGTTGGCTGTCACGCCCAATATGCAACCCTATCCAAGAGGAACTCGAAGGTCCCACCAAGGATAGACCCGCATATTGAAACACTTTTGCAAGGTGGATATCATTACATCAACATAACATAAATAGATGGGAATACATACAAGAGGCATATAATGCCACACGAATACAACAATACATCATCCATAAGATCAACATCCGACTACAGATGAAACACAAACAGAAGCTCAAACGACATCCACCCTGCTAGCCCAGGCTGCCGACCTGGAACCTATCCCCTGATCGAAGAAGCGGAAGAAGAACTCCAAATCAAGGAACATCACTCTCGCGTCAAGATCATCGCATAACCTGTACCTGTAGCTGTTGTTGTAGTAATCTGTGAGCCACGAGGACTCAGCAATCCCATTACCATGGGTATCAAGACTAGCAAAGCTTAATGGGAAAGGAAGGGGTAAAGTGGTGAGGTTGCAGCAGCGACTAAGCATATATGGTGGCTAACATACGCAAATGAGAGCGAGAAGAGGAGCAAAGGAACGGTCGTCAACTAGCAATGATCAAGAGGTGATCCTGAACTCCTACTTACGTCAAACATAATCCAAAGACCGTGTTCACTTCCCGGACTCCGCCGAGAAGAGACCATCACGGCTACACACGCGGTTGAGCGTTTTAATTCGGATCTGGTGTCAAGTTATCTACAACTGGACATTAACAAATTCCCATCTGCCACATAACCGCGGGCACGACTTTCGAAAGATAATACCCTACAGGGGTGTCCCAACTTAGCCCATGATAAGCTCTCGCGATCAACGAAGGATATACCTTCTCCCAGGAAGACCCAATCAGTCTCGGAATCCCGGTTTACAAGACATTTCGACAATGGTAAAACAAGACCAGCAAAGCCGCCCGATGCGCCGACAATCCCGATAGGAGCTGCACATATCTCGTTCTCAGGGCAACACCGGATGAGACATCCTACGAGTAAAACCAGAGCTCGAGTTTCCCCGAGGGGGCCCCGCAGTCTACTCGGTTCGGACCAACACTTAGACAAGCATTGGCTCGGGGGGGCTAAAATAAAGATGACCCTCGGGTTAATTACTCCCAAGGGAAATATAGGTGGTGGTGAGGCAAATGGTAAAACCAAGGTTGGGCCTTGCTGGAGGAGTTTTATTCAAAGCGAACTGTCAAGGGGGTCCCATAAATCACCCGACCGCGTAAGTAACGCAAAATCCGGGAACATAACACCGGTATGACGGAAACTAGGGCGGCAAGAGTGGAACAAAACACCAGGCATAAGGCTGAGCCTTCCACCCTTTACCAAATATATAGATGCATTAATTAAATAAGAGATATTGTGATATCCCAACATAACCCTGTCCACCATGGAGCAATCTTCAACTTCACCTGCAACTAACAATGCTATAAGAGGGGCTGAGCAAAGCGGTAACATAGCCAAACAACGGTTTGCTAGGAAGGGTGACAAAGGTTAGAGGTTCATGGCAATTTGGGGAGGCTTGAAGAGCAAATGATAGGTAGCGCAGCAAAGCGATAGGACGAAGCAACTAGCATAGCAATGATAGTAGTGAGATCCAGGGTAGCGGTCATCTTGCGTGAAATCCGGCAAGGAAGAAGAACGAGTCCATGAAGAAGATGAAGCCACGAAGACGAACCAAGCGTAGACGAACGAATCCTCATGATCGCAACGAAAACGGAACTATCGAGAAGAAGCACACAACATGGTAAACACACCACACATAGACAAGACATGATGCACAACAAGCATGATGCATGACAAAGCTACATGAAGCTACTCATGGCAAGAGACGATGCAAACAAGAGCAACACATCAAAACAAGTTTAAATGAGGCCGGGAACAACATATAACAAATCCGGTAAGTCCTCATATGCAAATTTAGAAATTGGTCCAGAACTGAATAAACCTTATGTTCAAGTTGTTAAACAACAAGTTAAGATGCACCAAGATGATCTACACGAGATTCTAGTCAAGTTACATATAAGGTTCATTTAATTCGGAGCTACGGCCTAGAAAATATGAGCAAAGCAAGTTAAACATGGCATTGATGCAAAATGCATACAAACATCAAGCAAACACCTCATAACAAGGATGCAACATGATAATATGAAAGTACATGCAAAATCAAGCAAATTTCATATAGAGCACACTCAAAACGGAGCAACGGTTCAACACATACACTCTATACAAGTCATAACAACAATCTGTCCATAACAACAACTAGGCATATTGCGAGCATCAAAACAACATGCTACAGCACCCCAACATAAGAACAAAAGGCATGGACATGAAGTACAGGTAAAGCATGACAAAAGATGAACACTGAGCTATCTCCAGAAAACACTAGAACATGCTCAAAAAACATATGGCAAGATTGCATATATTAACAGTTTCAGGCTTTGCAGAAATAACATCAGGTTGCAATTATAGAGCTATCAAACAACATGTTACAGAAACTTAACATGGCAAACAAAGGCATGGCATGAATCTAATAATCTCATATAACAAAATTCCCTTGGTGACTATGAGCCAAAAAGGCACAGAAAATATGATGGCACCCATGTAAACATGGCAAATGATATGACAGATTCATACATGGCAAGAACAACAATAAGTAGGCATGTTGGTGAGCTTGAACCACTCACCACGGAGCAATACATGGTATGGCAAGGCAACCAACAGTAAGAAGACATGTTTACGAAGCTAAGCATGGCAAGAACAAGTTCATAGGGTGCATGGATCACTAACAACAACCATGGCAACATTGAACTTAATGTTAACAGGCTGACAGCAACATTATTTAGCAACTTGAGAGCAAGATAACAACAAGCTACAACAGGATATAAATGCAACCAGGGGAATGAATGGATAGAGCATGACATGTATAACAAAACATCCTTAGTGAACATCTCCAGATTATGCATAGAATGACTTGTAGAAGCAGGTTAACATAACATCATGATATAGCATATTCAGACATGCAAAACAGCAATAGCAAGTACCCTACTTAATAAGCTTGATGCACTTAGTACAAGACTCACAAAAATACATGGATAGCACCCCTGTAAAGATGGCATATCATAGTTCAAAGCACAAGTAGACATCAACCTCATAGGATGCACACATCAAACATGGCAAAAATGACAAATGAGCATGTTCTGTTAACAGACAACAGATAACATTATATAGCACTCTTGCAACGATGATTCAAGCATCAAGATGGACACAAATGAACATGATGCAATGGAATTAAATAAGTACTCGTTGATACGAACAATTTGACATATTACACGCATGAAACGGAGCTACAGATGCAGAGTTATGATGCGATGAAAATGCATAAAAAAATACTGGGATCTGGGGACTTAGACATATTTCACCTCGCGGATAAGTTGGACGGGGAGGACCCTGGACAGAGGGGATCTGGGACGGGGCCGCGTTTGGATGGCCGGGCGGGTGGATCTCATCCCACCCGCCGGATCCGGCGACGAGGCGGCCGGTGACGGCGGCCGGAGGGCGGGGCGGCGCCGGAGGAGGCCGGAAAGGCCGGAGGGAGGTGGCGCGGGCGGCGCGGACAAGCGGCGGCGGCTGCCGCGGCCGAGGCGGCGGGAGCAGGCGCCGGCGTGGTCCGGCGACCCGGCGGCAGAGAAGAGGAGCTGAGGCTCGGGCGCTGGGCTCCATGGGTCGGGCGTTCGTCGGCGACGGGCGGCACCGCGACGAGGCGGCGGCGGGCGAGCGCGTCTGCGGGAGGAGGAGGCTGGCGGCGGGCGGCGCCGACGCAGCGCGGCGGAAGATGGGCTCACGGGGGCCTCTGGCGGCAGCGCGGGCAGCGGCGGCGGCGGACGGCGGCGAAGCAGGATTGGTCGGGGGCGACGGGCGGACGTGTCCGGTGGTGGCGGGGAGGATTAGGCTAGGGTTTGGACCCGGATTTGGACGGGGGAAGGCATATTTATAGGTAGAGGGAGCTAGGAGAGTCCAAATGAGGTGCGGTTTTCGCCCACACAATCGTGATCGAACGACCAAGAGCATGGAGGGGAGTTTGCTGGGTTTTGGGCCACTTTGGAGGGGTGTTGGGCTCCACACAAAAGAGGCTTTTACGGTTACCCGGTTAACCGTTGGAGTATCAAACGGACTCCGAATGGCACGAAACTTGACAGGCGGTCTACCGGTGCTATACCAAGGCCGCTTGGCAAACCTCAGGCCATTCCGAGAAAGTTTAACACCCGCTCACAACAGGAGACAAAAGGGGGACGCCGGAGGGCATAGGAGCGCCGGATCGCAAAACGGACAACGGGGAAGATGCTCGGATGCATGAGACGAACACGTATGCAAAATGAGATGCACATGATGACATGATATGAAATGCAGATGATGACATGGCAAAGTGCAACACGCAAGCACATGACATGGCAATGACGGCGAATAACTGGCGGACACCTGGCGCATCGGATCCGGGGCGTTACATTGGCGTTAAGTCCGCACTCCACCATCCCTTGGCACTTGAAAACTTGTTGTTCCATAGCTTCGAGCTTTGTTTCCACGCTTCTGGTCCTGAATTATCAGGGATGCCGGCTTTATTATACTTTATCATAATATATACATGGACAAAAATATGTACAACACAGGAGCCAGTGGCTCAGGTGTAATAAGGCTAAAGATGAGCAATGTTTCAAGGCTGACGGGTCTCCTCCTCCGATGTGTGTGAGTCCTTGTGATCTCGAATGTCAATGAGGTAGTACGACCCATTGTTCAGGTTTTTGCTGGCCACAAAGGGCCCTTCCCAAGGTGGGGATAATTTGTGCATGTTTGTTTGATCCTGGATGAGCCGAAGCACCAAATTGCCTTCTTGAAAGGTTCGAGTTTTAACCCGTCGGCTATGATAGCGACGCAGATCTTGCTGGTATATCGCCGAACGAGCCGCTGCAAGGTCATGCTTTTCATCGAACAAATCAAGAGCATCTTGACGTGCTTTTTTGTTATCAGCTTCAAATTAAGCCGCCACATGGGGCGAGTCGTGATGGATGTCACTGGGAAGAACTGCCTTTGCTCCGTAAACCATGAAGAAGGGTGTATAACTCGTAGATCTGGGCGTAGTATTGATACTCCAAAGCACTGAGGGCAACTCCTCAACCCAACAACCCAGCGTCCTCTGCAGAGTGACCATAAGCCGGGGTTTTATACCTCTCAAGATTTCTTGATTGGCCCTTTCGGCTTCACCATTGGACTGAGTGTGAGCCATTGACGAAACATCAAGATGAATATGCTCTGATTGACAGAATTCATTCATAGCACCCTTAGACAGGTTAGTGCCATTATCAGTTATGATGCTATGAGGATAGCCAAAACGGAAAATCACCTTTTTAATGAATTTAACTTTCGTTGCCGCATCACACTTGCTGACCGGCTCTGCCTCAACCCCCTTCGTGAACTTGTCAACCGCCACCAAAAGGTGGGTCTTTTTGTCCTTGGATCTCTTGAAAGGTCCATCCATATCCAGCCCCCAGACTGCAAACGGCCAAGTAATTGGAATCATCCTCAATTCTTGAGCCGGCACATGAGCTCGTCTGGAAAATTTCTGACAGCCATCGCACTTGCTAACCAGATCTTCCGCATCACCATGAGCTGTCAGCAAATAAAACCCATGATGAAAAGCCTTAGCGACGAGAGACTTAGAGTTGGTATGATGGCCTCAATCTCCTTCATGTATCTCCCTTAGAATATCACGGACCTCCTGAGGAGAGAGACAACGGTGAAACACCCATGTGACACTGCATCGGTGTAACTCGCCATTGACAATGGTCATTGACTTAGACCGCCGGGATATCTTCCTGGCCAAAGTTTCATCCTCGGGTAACTCGCCCCAGGTCATATAAGCCAAATATGGAACTGTCCAATCAGGAATAACATGAAGAGCCGCCACCAACTGTGCCTCCGGGTCAGGGATAGCAAGATCCTCTTCAGTAGGCAATTTAACTGAAGGATTATTCAAAACATCAAGAAATACATTAGGTGGCACCGGTTTACGCTGGGACCCCAGCCGTCTTAAAGCATCAGACACCTCATTTTTCCTGTGATCAATATGTTCCACCTGATATCCTTTGAAATGAGCAGCAATATCATCAACCGCCTGGTGATAAGCCTCCATGAGTGGGTCTTTGGAATCCCAAGTTCCTGTGACTTGTTGAGCCACTAGATCTGAATTGCCAAAACATCTGACCTAGCGTAGGTTCATCTCTTTGGCCATCCGAAGACCATGGAGTACAGCCTCATATTCAGCTGCATTGTTAGTGCAAGGAAACATTAGCCTTAAGACATAACAAAACTTATCACCTCGTGGGGAAGTCAAAATAACTCCAGCCCCGAGCCTTCCAATTGCCTAGATCCATCAAAATGAATAGTCCAATATGTATTATCCGGCTTGTCCTTGGGCATCTATAATTCTGTCCAGTCATTGATGAAATCCACAAGTGCCAGAGACTTAATGGTTGTTCTAGGCATATATTTCATACCACGGGGTCCAAGCTCAATGGCCTACTTAGCCACCTGGCCTATAGCTTCTCTATTTTGGATAATAACCCCAAGAGGAGCAGAACTAACCACAATGATTGGATGACCAAGGAAATAATGCTTCAACTTGCGACCAACCATGAATTTCAAACACCAGGGCAATATTGACTGCTCGCAAAACATTGAGATACATTGTTTTTAAATTCTAGCAAATCCAAAACTCGTTCGAAATTCATGAAACTTGGCATGCTATCATGGCATCGCACCCGACATGCTGTGGTAATTTTTGTGTCCATTTCGAGAGAAGGTGCACTCGAATAATAGTCAACAAAGGCATTTTGAAACAACTAGCTGCCACTCTAACATCGCAAACGTTTTATATAGAACACCCGTATGTACACTGACAGCTTCCCCAATAAGCCAAGGGAAAATGTGCCGAGCAGGATTTGTGCAGCTCTTCATCGCAAACGTCTTAGATAGAACACCTGTATGCAAAGTGAGAGCTATGGTCTTCCGCAGTAAGCCAAGGGAAAATTCCCTACGCGGGATTTGTGCATCTCTTCAACGCAAACGGTTCAGATTGAATAAGGTATGCAAAGCGAGACTTCGCGCTAAGCCAAGAGAAAATCTGGCAAGCAGGATTTCTACATCCCTTCAATCCAAACGGTTTTTTCGGATGACCCGTGTGCAACCACGTACAGGCAATTTGGTAAGATTTGCATCTGTCATATTGGGTATATTGCCATTTTTCAAACTGGTAAGATCGACATTGTTGATCTAGTAACATTGCCATTTGTCAATCCTTGTAACACTGCGATTTGTCAACATATCCAGCTAAAAATCACTAGCACTATCTTCTTTTTGCAACTAAAATTCAGTAATTAAGCATAGATTTCATTCATAGATTAAGTAGTCATGCTTAATTTATACAAACAGTTCAACTACTATATGCATATATGTGGTTGCTCGCCGTTAGGCACGCTCTGCTCGCGTCCGTTGGCGCGCTCGGGTTGTGGACAACTTTTCCTTGTGTGTTCAACTGTTATATGCATATATATCGTTGCTCGCCGTTGAGGCTGCCGCAGAGCGCTCTGCTTTCGTCCCTTCATGCCCACTCTGCCAGTGGTTGGGCCTGCGCACGATCACGTCGGAGCCCCCATATGCATGCGGTTGCACCGCGCGCGTTGCCGCGCGATGCAGTTACATGCGGCACGATGGATTTATGCACTACGAATTAGAACTGCCATCAGGATGTGTCGTCCGGCCTCCCCTTTAATTACCGCGGCCATTATAACCTTAGTCTCTTCAACCTTTCAATCACGCCCTACAACACAACAAGCACACCCACGATGACACATAGAGAGGGGATGTCTAGCGGCGCTCCAATGGAGTTCGGCGAGCATAAAGTGGAGACCCACGCGAGGGAGACGGATCTCTCAGTGGTGTACACCATCGACCCAGCCATGGTGGACGACTACATCAACACCGTTGAGAAGTTGCTTGTTGGAGACAAGTACAAGGTGGTCGGCATCGACCTCCAGTGCACCGCCGGTCGTCCCGACATAGATCAGAAGGTTGTCGTTGCCCAGTTGTGCGTGCACCATCATGTCCTCATCTACCACTACTGCATAGCCACAGAGCCTTGCGACCGTTTCAACAGGTTTGTCAACAGCACCGACTACAAGTTTGCCATGCTGGAAACCACCAACGATGTAAAAGCGCTCAGTATTACGGGCTTGGCCTGCAAGAACCTTGTCGAAATCCATGACCACTACAGGGTCTGGGGTAGCACGAAGAAGGACTCCTTGGTCGAACTCGCCTCGGCCATCATCGACCCCTACTATGAAAAGATGAAGCAGGATGCCCAATGAAGAAGTCACGTATCCTGGCACAGGGCCTGGATGTGGTGACTGGATGAACCTCACCTCAGGTTCACGGCCAAGAGCATGTACACATGCTACGAGATGCACATGAGGATCACTGACATGAGGAAGTGCCTCATTACCCAAATCGACGAGCCCGGATCGAGCCACAAGCAGAGCAAGCGTCACAAGAAGTAGATGATGATCAGATGATCATTTATGCTAGCTAATCATGCATGTAATATATAGTTTACTTTATTGATGTGTGGAAGTGTCATCTGTGTAGTAGCCACCTATGAAATTATGCATGTAATAGTTTACTTTGGTGTGTGCAAATGCCATGGTTGTAGTAGCCACCTATCTAATTGGATGTTTAATTTGGTTATACAACCATGTCCTTATAAGTGTGTATATATAAAAGGATCAATCTAGGAGATGAACGTCTATAAAAGGAGAGATTGCATCTACATACCCTTGTAGATTATTAAGTGGAAGCGTTAAGAAATGCGATTGATGTAGTCAAACGTCTTTGTGATCCAATCATGATCCATCCCGCGAACTCCTGATCCAAGTGCCGAACGGACGGCGCCTCCGTGTTCAACACACGTACAACTTTTTGACACCTTCACCTCCTCGATCCAGCGAGCGATGGTGAAGTAGTAGCTTGAGTCCTCCTGCAGCATGACAGCGTGGTGGCGATGGTGGTGGTGGAATCTCAGCAGAGATTCAGTAAGCACTACGGAGAGGAAGAGGGCTATAAGGGAAAGGGAGGGCAGCGAAGTGGCATAGATGGGTGCAGCTGCCCTCCATCTACTCCTCTATATATAGGGGAAAGGGGGAGGAGGAGGTGCCCTAGGGTTTCCCTAGGGGGCCCGGCGGCCACAAGGGCAACCCTAGATGGGTTTTGAGTGCCCCCCCTAGGTTCCTTGCCCCCCAAGCAAGGGGGAGGCAGCCCTAGGGGGTGCACCAACCCTCTGGTGATCATGAGTTGAGGTGAGGGGGCGCACAACCCCTTAGTGGGATGGTCTGCCTCCCTCCCTTGGCCCATGAGGCTCCCCAACACTGTCGGGCCCCCCGAAACCCATTTTCGATTCTCTTGGTCATAACCCGGTACCGTCGGAACACTTTCGGACACCGATTCCCTTCGTCCTATATATCAATCTTCACCTCCGGACCATTCTAGAGTTCCTCATCATGTCCGGGATCTCATCCGGGACTCCAAACAACCTTCAGTTACCACCAAAACAACTCAACTATACTTATATCGTCACCAAATGTTAAGTGTGTAGACCCTGCGGGTTCGAGAGCTACGCAGACATGACGGAGACACCTCTACGGTTAATAACTAATAGCGGGACTTGGATGTCCATATTGGTTCCCACATATTCTATGAAGATCTTATTAGTCGAACCTTGATGTCAAGGATTCAACTAATCATGTATGCAGTTCCCTTTGTCTATCGGTATATTACTTGACCGAGATTCGATCATCGATATCTCCATACCTAGTTCAATCCCGTTACCGGCAAGTCTCTTTACTCGTTCCGTAATACAAGATCCCGTGGCTAACACATTAGTCACATTGCTAGCCATTGAGTATTTCTGGCAATGTTACTTGTGCACATTAGTGATCATTGATCTACACCTTCCATTGCATACATATCATATCATATCGGTATCATCTTGGTATCATAGTACCATCCCTTGTGTCACAAGATTGTTCCCGCATATACACAATTGCTATCTTGTTTTGTGCATTTCGCAAAGTGGCCATACAAAAAACAAAGAATAAGCTTTTAAGCAAAGAAAAAGAGAGCAAAGAAGCTTGTAAGCAATAGCCATAGCATCACACCACATTACATATAATATTGTCATATCCGATCATCTTGGATCTTCATGCAAGGAACACTGGGAACCATACATACATAGCATACTTGGGATAGAAGTCATTACATTTTTGTCTCCTATAGGTTGTGCACAAGTGTCATATCCGCCTATTGAGCAATCGTGCTAGCGTATCTCTTGAGTTGTGCAACACGAGCGTTTTCCATGGATTCCACATTTTGTGCTCATTCCTTGGTTGCATGACCCCATTTATCTATCCGTGTGTGTGTTTCCATGTGCCACATATTGCTATTGGTCTACTTGTTTCACTTGCAAATTTGTGAATATCTTTCAACATTATTGACTCTTGCTAACATTTTGCATCAAATTTTTGTGCCACTATCCTCACTGAGCTCCACCATAAGCCTTAGTTGTGTAGGTGTGAGAAATTGACGAGAACCAGTACAAATTGTGCTATTTCCTTGATACATTATAGAGTGATCATTGATCAATTTTCAACATCGGTTAAGGTATATTTGGTCTAGTTCTTCTCTTCCTCCCACTCACATTTGCTCGAGTTTTGTGATGGATAGGTAAAGCATTTCATCTCCGATGTTCCACAACAAGGATGTCGCGTACAACTACAACACCAAAACTCCCCACTTCGGACTACAATGAGCAATGCAAGGCCTCGAGAACATCACCACTGACATACGACACTCCGAAGCAAGGAAAAGGGACTAAATCGACAACATGTTCGACTACCACAACAAACACATGTAGGAGCTAATACAAGTGTTGGTCGACTACAAGTCTTCTTCCCCTTCGTCATATTGACGGCGGCGACGTTCAAGTCACAAGTCCTTGGAGCGCAAAAACATTGCAAGCGCGAGTCGTCCACGTCCACATCTCCATGGCGATCATCATGATCAACATCGTCATGAAGGTCAAGTCACCTCCAAGCAACATGTGCACGACGAGGACGAACAACATCTACTATGAGATCAAGCACGACAATGACACTATCGTCATGAAGATGCTCCACAAGCGCAAACGTACAAGTCCCAACAAGCTCTACATCAAGCTACGGCCAACCATCATGAGCACAAGAGAAGACCTCAAGACAAGAACCACCAAGAGGAAGCTACGGCTACCACCACCACTTCGGCATCTTCGCCAAGTTTTATCAAGGCATCTTCGCCTTAGGACGTACGACATCTTTGCCTACTTCCCATGAGTACGCCTACATCGACATCATCAAGTCCAAGGAGACCACCTACAAGCGAGGGTGACACTTCCATCTTAGGAAGCCCCTCAAGGAAGATGGAGGAGCATGGGAAATTCCCTTCGGTCATGGAGATGAGCTACGAGGTGCCACATCATATGGGCCTCATACAATAATACAGCTACAAGAAGGTCGAGCAAGGGCCATCCCCTTCGACTAAGGCGACGAGCATGAACCTCTTCAACAACATGAAGACGGCGCCCATATTGGACTCACCCTCTGAGTCAAGCTATGAGACCGCACATGAGACATTATCTTTGGTCTTGGAGTGATGTCTTGCCACATCCTACGACATTCATCTTTGGAGGCGTTATGGATGAGGAGGTTGAGCATGGGACTATCCCTTCAACCAAGGCGGCGATAGGATTTGAGCATGGAGACATTTGCACCTACACCTCTCCGACTCCCAAATATCATGAGATGCCCCATTTTCCATGTGAGGAGAGTCACCACCCCATGAGTGAGATGAGTGACTCCACCATATATGGCATTGAGTGCATTTCCCATGAGAGGATGAGTGTGACCACCACTAGCCCCACACATGAGAGCATGCCACACATCCTATGTGAGGTTGAGAGCCATTTGAGTGACTCCACCAACCATATGAGTGAGAGCATCCTTGAGGGAGTGAGTGAGCCACAACACTAAGTGAGTGAGGTAGTTGATACGGCATGTGAGGCCACTATGATTTCTATCGACATAAGCTCTACTCCTAGTGTGTTTTCCTTTTTGGTGCTAGATCTCCAACAAGACGAAGCGCCAATCTTCGACGAGTCCATACCTCCAATGGGTAAACAGATGGCCATGATGGAAGAATATGCCCCCCCACATGGTACCATCAGGATGCAACCTCACCTACAACACATGATCAACACTCCAAAGGTAACATAGGTGATGATACTTCTCTTGCCCCACTAGTGGACTATCTTGACATTGATTGCTCCCATGATGTTGATAACCTTATGCATTCATCACATACTATGTCTTGTTTCGATATGCCACCCATTTATGATGAATATTATGATGAGCATATTGAATTCCCTAGTTGTGATGCTATGCTCCACGGGATATCTTGTGAAAATTCTATTGGTCACGTCATGTTTGATAATCCTTTAAACTTGTCATATGCTATGAGTGAGATCTCCCATATTGCATCATTTCTGTCGTGGGAACGAACACCTATGGGGCCGGCGGACCGGGCCCCTTTCGGTTCGGCGGGGGGTGGAGATTGCGCGAAGAGCAGATCGAGGCGAAGCACACGAGCGGTTTACCCAGCTTCGGAGCTCTCCGGAGAGATAATACTCCTACTGCTGCATGTCTGATTGTATTGTGTTCTTGCTCGGGAGCGCTGAATGCTACAGTACACTCTAGCTGCTAATGAGACCGAGCGTGAGTGTTTTCTGGCCTCGAACCCCCCTCTACTTTGCGCATGGGTCTCCTTTTATATGCTCAAGGGGTCATCGACAGGTGGCAACGTAGACAAGGGCAAAAATGGAAAGAAGTTGCGGTTGGTACAACTACCTGCACAGTGTATCCTACCTAACCCTGACGGCAGGGGACAAAGGCATTAAATGCCCGTCTGCGTCGCCCAAACAGTGCAGAAAAGGGATTGTCAGGGGCGCCACCGCTCGCCACGATGGCAATCTTGTCAGCGTCGCTTGCCACCTCACACCGCTGGCTGCACGGCCTCTCGCCACGCGCGCCTGGAAAGGTCCCAGGGCGACACGTTGGTGGATGTCTTTGGAGCCTGGTCAGAGTGGTAGCTTGCCGCGGCAAGCGCCTTGCCGCGGTCGTTGTCTTGTCACGTCTGGAAGTTTGTCGCTTGCCGGGCCTTGCCGGGACGCGAGGCGCGTCGCGGCAAGTTCCTCGAGATGCCTTGATTGGCCTTCCCGGCAAGCTCCTCTTGCCGGGGCCTTGTCTCCTTGGCTTAAACACTTTGTTCTTGAATGGCTCCAAAGGAACCACGGAGGACCTTGGCGGTCACCCGCAAGCCTTGCGATGGAGTGTCACGATCGCCCGTGCACAAGTTCGGGATACTAGGGTACCCATACTCTAGTACACCGACAGAGCCCCTGCTGGGCCACACACGGTGCCGAAGGCTGTTGGGCGGGCCCAAAACAGGCATGCGCACGCCGCGGCCTGGTTTACGCCGTATCTTACTCCGTATCCACCGCGCCCTCCCCTAACGGCACGCGTTGAATGTGGCGTCGTGGGAGAGATCGTGGGTGGCTTCTTTATTCGAAAAAACGGAACGTCCGCCCCCTCCCCCTTTGTAAGCAGGGGAAACAGGGGCAGTTCGCCCATCTCGCCATTTGCTATCCCAATCTCAAAAATCTCCACCGCTCCCCCCTTCTCCCAAAGCCGAAAGAGAGCAGCGCTCTGCCCCCCATGGCCACCGGCACCACCAACGCTGTCGATCTCCCCCACCACCTCCGCCATGGCTCCGAAAGCCGGGAAGGCCGTGAAGTCGGCCGAGGTGCTGCGGCTCAAGGCGCTGCGAAAGGAGCGGGCAATCTTCCTCCCCGAGCTCGCCGCGAAGGAGCTGAGGGAGTACTACTACCTCTTCTGGTCAACGGAGACGCGAGCACATCCGTGCACGAAGGTACTCTCCGCCGCCGCTTTGGAACGGGCTCCGAATGGATATCCCTTCTTCGCGTTGTTCTTCTACTGCGGGCTCTGCCCTCCTTTCTCTAAATTCTTCTGCGATATCATGAACACCTACGGGTTCCACCTCCTTGATTTCACCCCCAATGCTGTTCTGACCATGGCAGTTTTCGCGCATCTCTGCGAAAACTTTGTCGGAGTCCACCCAAACGTAGCTCTTTTCCGCCACTTCTTTATGCCCCGAGTTGAGAGAGGAGAGCCTTTATCCGGCGGAATCGCCTGGATCTCGAGAGCCGGCAAGAAGGAAGCTTATCTGGAGGGGGAGCTCCGCAGCAAATGGGAGGAGTGGAGAGCAGACTGGTGCTGGATCGTCGAGGAGAACCCGCAGCCGTTCATCGCCCAAATACGCAAGCCCGGCGGTCTTGGCGCTGCAACGATTGGAGCAATGTGGCCCCGAAAGATGATAGGCTGAAAATTGCTGTCACCCGGATCCTACGCCTCAGGCTTGCCGGGCTTACTGTAGGCGCCGTTGGCGTAGATTTTCTTCGCCGCCGCATCGCCCCCCTGCAAGAGAGGAGGAGACCCGCCTGGGAGTTTGGGGGCCCGGCGAACATCATGAGGCTGCGCCCGGGCCTCAACTTCAACTTCACTATCCTGGAACTAGACGCGATGCTCAAGGAGCTGTTCAAGCACGAGCCTCAACATCCCGAGTGGTTCAGGCTGCCGAAGGGCGTCGTCCCGCTGTGCAACAATTCCTCGCTCGATCGCATCCGTGCAATGATGCCGTTGTGCGATTCGCATGGGATTGTCCCAACTTGGCAAGAGCCTGCAGACGACGTCATGCAGGCGTTCTTTGACGGCTTGGTGGAGGTGGCGGTCCGCTCCGATGAGCAGAAAAGCCTCACCCGCGACACCACCTGCGGAGATGCAACAGACGCCACTAGGGAGGAAGAGGCGGCGGCGGCTACTGCGGCGGTTTGGATTCACCGTGGAGGAGGCAGAGGCAGAGGCGGCAAGCCTTGCCGAGTGAGTGTGGCTTGCCGGCGAGGAAGAGCTTGCGGGATCGACGCCGAGTTGAGCGAGCCCGCCGAGGGTGCGGCGGCCCGCCATCTCCAGCAGCTTGCATAGCGAGCCAACAACACAGCCCCTCCACCACTAGAAGGCGTCTCCGCAAGGCCGGGACGAGGTGGGCGGCAGACAAGTCAACAATGGGCAATGTTGCTGCGGGGCGCCTCACGCCCGCTGCGGTAATCGGAGCGGGTCTTCCTGCACCACCGCCATCGCCCCGCCAAGCGGCTAAGGAACCTACTCCTCCGCCTCGTCGCGCCGAAGGTGGGCCGGACTTCGACCTCTCCGCTCTCAGCTCCGACGAGGAAGAAGAAGAGCAAGATTCTTTGTTGTACTTGTAGTTCTTTAATTTTTGCTGTTTCTATCTTGTATCTGATTTGCTTTACTCTGAACTCATTCCTTTTCAGGACCCTGGCCCAGAGAGCGGCGAAGAGAGCCAAGGCTCCGGTGATTGTCATCGAGGACGAGCCCACCGCGACAGCAGGGGGCGCGCCCGAGACCACCTTGCCGGACCCGGCAATCATTCCCCAAAGCAGCCCCCAGCGCAGCCCCCAACGTAAGTATATGGGTGTTCTTTCTTTTGCTGACATCTGACTGTTGGTTTGTGTAGGAGCAGAGCAGCCTCACCAGGAGCACCCGGAAGCCGCCCCCGAGATGCTATCTGCTTCGACTACGCCGCCAAGGGAGGATTCCCCGGCAAGGGAGCGTTCTCCGGCAAGGGAGAAGTCTCCGGCAAGGGACAGTTCTCCGGCAAGGGACGGTTCTCCGGCAAGGGACAGCACCAGCGACCCCCCGGTGGTGGAGCCCATGACTGCAGATCCCAGTACAGGTAACCCTTCTTGCTTGAAAACTTCCCTTGTGTTCTTCTTCTTCTGATCTTCTTTTTGGATATTTGCTTGACTTTTTCTCTCTTTTCCCGGCCGTCAGATCCATCTTCCACGGAGCCGATGGAGACCGAGGCCACCGGCGAGGAGAACACGCGCGGCAACACCGACGACGCCGCTGCCACCGAAGAAGGAGCTGGCGCTGATGAGCCCGCCGGCGAAGAGGCCGCCAAAGCTGCCGCCGCAGGAGCCGGCGAGGGGTTTGGCGATCGCACTGACGACCCTGAGGCCGCAGGAGCGCAAGGCGCTACGCCGACCGCCGATCCCTCCGCCGCTGCCGCAGTGTCAGGACCCGAAGAGCCCCAGCCCGGCGCCTATCTCAAGGCTGGCGATGGCGTCTTCATCAAGCTCCCCTGGGCGTCAAGCTCCAGGGCACCGGTCGAAGGAGAAACTTTTGATGGAGAGGTGCTCGCCTCCGCTGGACTGATGCTGGTTGACGCGCCGAGCAGCAGCAGCAAGTGGCGAAGTCGAGGAGGAGCAACTGCGGAAGCCGGTGTCACTCTACCGCGCTCGACAGGCCAAGCTGGAATCCCGAGAAGCGCTTGTCGCGAAGGCGGGAGTGGACATCGAGAAGCACGCGGAGGAGCTCCAGAGTCGCAACCAGGAAGCCCTCCGGTCCTTGGCAGAGGAGCGGGCGCAACTCGCCGAGGCGCGGAAAGCCTTCCTCCTCGAGAAGGCTGAAGCTGAAGAGCAACAGCGGCTTGTCGCCGAGGAGTTTTTTGCGCGGGAAGGCGAGTTGGCGCAGCAGAAAGTCAATCTTGACAGCCATGAGGAGGAGCTTGCCGCGCGTGAGGAAACATTCGGCGGGGCTCTCAAGGAAGCAAAGGATGCTGCCGCAGATGCCGAGGCCGCTAAGAAGGAGCTGGAGACGAAAGTGGCGCAGCTAGAGGCCGATCTCAAGGCGAGGAGCGAAGAGCTTGCCGCGCTCAAGCGTGAGCGCGAGAAGGATGCCTACGCCCATGGCGAGCTGCAGGGTCGTCTCGTCGAGAAGGGCAAGGAGCTTAGCACCGCCAAGGACTCCAACGCAGATCTTGAGTTGAAGCTGACTACTTTGACCAAGACGCTGGACGACGCCAAGGAGCAGGAGGTGGCCTTGAAGGAGGAGATCAAGGCCAACGAAGCGCTGCTGACGAGGGCCGCTGAAACCCAAAACACTTTTAGGGAGATCAGGAACTCGGACGGAGGGTCTCGTGAATATCGCCAGCATCATCGACGGGAGTCATGCACTGGGATGGAGGATTTCGGGTATTCCTCCGATGAGAACCTCCAGCCCAGCGCCATGCTCACTTTGTTCTTCAAGGGCGTGGCGACGGCCCTCCAGCGACTCCGGGAAAGGATCCCAAAGCAGCTGGCCGACGAGTCGCGCACGATCTGCGCGAGAGTTCTGCAAAAGGTGTTGGTGAAGGTGGCCTTCCGCAACCCAGGCCTCAACCTCACCAACGTCCTCAAGAAGCTGCCTCCGGATGCTGATCTGGAAGCGCTCAAGGCCCTTGTCGCACCCATTGTGGACAAGGTGAACGAAGTCAAGAGGGTTGATGGCGACCGCATAGATTAGACTGCCCATTTCCTCCTTTCCTTGTTGCTGCTAGTCATGTTACGAGTACAATCTATTAGAGCTGCGACAAGCTATCTTGTAATATAACTTTATTTTGGGTATCGATTGCTATGTTATTCCCTTTACTTGATTCCTTCCTTTGTATGTTTTCGCCCTACGCTTTTAGGGAACTTGCCGGCGCAGGCACTTTAGCCGCTAGCGCTGAGTGCAGGACGTCAGCAGCCTGCTGGCGGTGCCGCTACCGACAAGAAACCTTGTCGCAGCTAGTCGCAGCTCACTTAAGTTGTTGAGCGGACTCGAAACAAAGTAAGGGCGCAACTAGCTACGAGTTGGTTCCTCCGCGCACAGGTTTTCCATACAAAGCACGGTCGTTCGAGGAAGATAACTTAAAAAATTTAAAACTGATTGCTCAAACTTTGGCTACTTAGCTTTTCTGTCGTTTGCATCCCGGCAAGGCGAAACTTTCTTGAACGACGCTTGTCCACATCATTATCTTCTCCTTTCCCCCCGGCAAACTTGTGGGCGAGGGAACCTTCCTTTTCTTCAAGAAAAAGAAAGAAGTGAAAATAAAGATATGGAGCCTTACGGCTCGTTATTGCTTACCGGGGGTAGGTGCTGCACAAAGTGTCAGATAACACATGCAAAAAATAGAAAGCATGAAATTGACAAGATGTGCGGAGCACATGAGCTTTATTTATGCACGGGGTCTACGCCCGGCTTTGTACAAAGGATTACATGCAACAGCGGCAAGACTTGTACAAAAGGTGGTTGCTTAACAGGTTCCGCAACCGCGCTTTACTGAGTAAAACTTACGAAGATGCTCAATGTTCCAGAGTTGCTCACGGAAAGCCATCTTCGGTCTCAAGGCGGACAACGCCAGGCCTAGTGACTCGTTTCACCCGGTAAGGGCCTTCCCACTTCCGCGTCAACTTGTTGGAATTCTTGGCGGACTGAACACACCGAAGAACAAGGTCGCCTTCCTCGAGACTTCTGGCATTAACTTTGCGGCTATGGTAGCGGCGCAAAGCTTGCTGGTATTGAGCAGCTCGTACAGCAGCCTGAAGACGGTCTTCCTCAAGTAGCAGCGCGTCATCTTGTCACAGCTGCTCTTGCTCAACCTCATCATAAGCGAGCACTTGAGGCGACCCGTATATGAGTTCCGTGGGGAGAACTGCCTCTGCTCCATAGACTAGAGCGAAAGGTGTCTGGCCAGTGGCTCGATTTGGCGTCGTCCTGATCGACCAAAGAACCACCAGCAGCTCCTCAATCCAGCTTCTTTCCGCACTTGCGCAGCTTTGCCGAAAGTCCTGGTCTTGAGCCCGCGCAACGACTTCAAGATTGCCCTCTCCGCTTGACCGTTGCTTCTCGGGTGAGCAATGAAGCGAAGCACCTTTGGCGCCAAGATCTTGGGCGTCTTGCATGAAGGTGCGGCTCATGAATTGCGTGCCATTGTCCGTGATGATCCCGTTAGGGATTCGAAACGGCAAACAATCGACCAAGAACTTGATTGTTGATGTCTTTGTCACCTTCCTCATCGCTTCCACTTCCGCCACTTTGTGAACTTGTCGATTGCAACGTACAAGTACTCAAAGCCCCGGACAGCTCGGGGAAAGGGGCCGAGGATGTCGATCCCCCAGACCGAAAATGGCCAGGATAAAGGGATCGTCTGGAGAGCTTGAGCTGGCTGGTGTATCTGTTTGGAATGGAACTGACACGCTTCACACTTGGTTACTTGTGTAGTTGGATCCTGGAGGGCTGTCGTCCAAAAGAAACCTTGCCGGAATGCTTTGCCGGCAAGTGCTCTTGCGCCAATGTGGTGACCACATATGCCTCCATGTATCTCCGCCAACAGCTTTTGTCCGTCTTCCCGGGGAATACACTTCAATTTCACACCGTTGAGTCTTCTTCTGTACAGTGTGTCGTCGACAAACTGGTACATACTAGACTGTCGGGCTACTCTTTCCGCTTCTTCTTGCTCTTCGGGAAGTTCTCCTGTCTGAAGGAAATGGACAATCTGCTGTGCCCATGCTGGAGCTTGTGGCTTGACAACAAGGACTAAAGGCACATATGCTGCTGCGGGAACATTCGCTTCTACGGTGAGAACCTGCGGCTCAGCCGGAGCTTGACGTTCCCCGGCAAGCTTGCCGGACGAAACTTGTCGGGAGCGTCTGCTTCAACGGAACAAACCCTAGGGCTTGCCGGAGCAGACTGCTCCTCAGCACCCTTGGCGTTGATCTTGGGGACCTTCTTGGCGGCGGCTTCGGGGAGCTCTGCCGGAAAATAGTCACCAGAGATCAACTTCCTCTTCTTGCTCTGTCCAGTTGATGGCGTTACAGAGGGTTGAGTTAGTTTGAGCACAAAGATCCCTGGTTCCATAGGTAACTTAAGTGCGGCGCACTTTGACAGGCCATCGGCAATGTCGTTCTGAGCTCTCGGAACATGTTCCATCCAGAGGCCGTCAAAGTGCTCTTCTAACTTTCTCACTTCACAACGTAGGCTTCCATCAACGGACTCTGATAATTCTTGTTCACTTGGCGGACGACAAGCTGCGAGTCACCCCTGACAATGAGCTTCTTGATCCCAAGGTCTACCGCAATCCACGAGACCGCAAGCAAACCTTCATACTCTGCGGTATTGTTTGTCACTTGCTCCTTGGGAAAGTGCATCCGACTACGTGCTTGAGGTGCTCCCGGTGGAGTGCGAGCACGCCTCGCCCCCGGCGCCTTGCAGCGAAGGCACCATCAAAGTACATCATCCACTCTTTGCTTGCTTCCTTGACGGGATGCTCGCTTCGAATTTCTTCATCCGGTGTTGGCGCCCACTCGCTATGAATTCTGCCAATGCCCGGCTCGATAGTTGAAGTGCTCTCAAACTTGAGGCCAAAGCTTGATAGTTCCAAAGGCCCACTCGACAATCCCGCCTGCTGCTTCGGATTCTGCAGATCCTCTTCAACGGAAAACGAGTGACGACTGTGATCTCATGTGCTTGAAAGTAATGGCGCAGCTTTCTCGAGGCCATGAGAAGGCCGAAAAGCAACTTCTGCACACTAGAGTACCTTGATCTAGCCCCCTCCAGAAGGGAACTGACAAAGTAAACTGGGCGCTGCACCATTTTCTTCTGTATCTCCTTATGCGCCTGCGCAGATCCATCTTTGTCGGGACCAGAGCTTGTCGGTGAAGTCCCCTGCTTGTTGCTGGATGCATCTGCCGTGGTTGCTGGCTCATCATCCGCCTCCCTCTCCGCTACTAACGCAGCACTAACCACTTGATGGGTTGCCGCTAAATACAGCAGCAACTTCTCTTGTGGCTTAGGTGCGACAAGTGTTGGAGTGGAGGACAGGTATTGTAACGCCCCGGATTTGATGCGCCAGGTGTTCGCCAGTTATTCGCCGTCATTGCCATGTCATTTGCTTGCGTGTTGCATTTTGCCATGTCATCATCTGCATTTCATCTGCATGTTTTTCAAAACTTGCATCCGTTCGGGTCCTCCCAGTTCTCTCCGTTGTCCGTTCCGAGCCCACGCCCACACCCGCACGCGCCCGCGGCATGTCCGAAATATTAATTTATAAGTGGCCGAAAAATGTTCTCATAATGGGGTGATACTTGGCGTGCGGTCTTATTATAGTGTAGACAGAGCGCCTGTCAAGTTTCGTCGCATTCGGAGCTCGTTTGTGTCGGTGTACTAAAGTAGGGGTACCTTAGTACCCCGAACTTGTGCACGCAGCATCGCGGCGTCCTTGGCAAGGCTCGCCGAGGCGTCGCCAAGACCCTCCGTAGCTCCTATTACTGCCGTTCAAGAACAAAGTGTTAACTGTCAAGACAAGGCCCCGGCAAGAGGAGCTTGCCGGGAAGGACAAGGCCCCGGCAAGAGAAGCTTGCCGAAGGACAAGACCCGGCAAGAGGAGCTTGCGGTAAAATAACCAAGGCACTTCGGAAGACTTCGCCATGGCGCCCGTGCGTCCCGGCAAGACCCGACGAGCGGCAGGCTTGCGGGTGCGACAAGACAGAGACCGCGGCAAGGCACTTGCCGCGGCGAAGCCACCACTCTGCGCTCCAGCTCACCCAACGATGTGTCGCCGCAGGATCACTCCTGGTGCACGTGGCGGGCGGCCGTGCAGCCTAGCGGTGCAAGGTGGCAAGTGAAGGTGACTAGGAGGCCATCGTGGCGATCGGTGGCGCCCCTAACGGTCGCTTCCTGCACTATTGGGGCGACCGGACGGGCATTAAATGCCCTTGTCCCCTGCCGTCAGAGTTAGGTAGGGGCACTGTAGATAGTTGTTGTACCAACCCGCGCTTTTACCTTTTTACCCTTCTCTCTACGCTGCCACCTGTCGGTGACCCCTTTGGACTATAAAAGGGAGGCCCATGCGCACATAGAGGGGGTTCGGTTCGACTCATTCGACACCACAGCATACTCACGCTCTCGAGCAAGAACAGAATAGAAACACAAAGCAGCAGTAGGAGTTTTATCTCTCCGGAGAGCTCCGAAGCTGGGTAAAATCCCCCCGCGCGCTCGACCTCGATCTGCTCTTCGTGCGCCCTCCGCTCCCTGCCGAACCGAGAAGGGGCCCCCCTGCCCCATAGGTGCTCGTGCCCCCTAGTATCCACGACATCTTTGGCGCGCCAGGTAGGGGGCGTCGAGGTTGTGCGAACCTGATCCGGTCTCTGCGCGCTACACCAACATCTTCATCGACATGCCACCGACGAAGAAGCCTTCAGAGGTGGCCGCTCCGTCTGCGACTATCCTACCACCAGTTTGATAGCCCAACCGTTAAAACCTACAACCGCAATATAGCCGGTCTATCGTCGGACGTTTTCGGTCTCCGGAAACAGTTGCCGGGCTGCACTTCCCCCCTCTCTTCTGAGCCCACAACCATCTACACAACCCACCTGCAGCCTACCTAGGCATGCCAAAGCCCCCTCGCGATCGGATCCGTCGGATCGCGATCGAAGGTTCCGAAAACCCCCCAAATCCTCTAACCCTAGACCCCTGCCTATTTAAGAAGCCCCCTTGCCATTTTTGGGCACCCCTAGCCCTCCACCTACCTCTAGCTACCGCCCTTCATCGTTTTCCGCGCCAGCCCGCTCCTCCGCTGCCAAGTGTCGCCGCCCCACTGGCCGCGCCGCCGCCAGCCGCCGAAGGCAGCCTCTCGCAGGCCTCCACGTCGCCTCCCCTGTATCCCCACTTCCCCGCGGCCCTTCCAACCCGTAGCCGGCCCACCGCGGGCCGATCTGGGCCCGGACGGGGCCCGTGCGCGCCGTCACCCGCGCCTGAGGGTCTCCCGCTCGATCCCTCTGGATCGGCAGAGCGCCTCCCCGCCGCCATCCATCGCCGCCGCGCCTCCCGCAGATTCGCCCACTCCGGCGAGCCCCATCACCGGTGACCGACCCCCAGGCCAGGTTGCGCTGCGCCGCCCTCTCTCTCCTTTTCCTTTTCCCTCTCTCTCCCTCACGGTCCCTCTCTCTCTCTCCCACAGGTCCAGCCCCGGCCATGGAGTTGCGCCTCTCCGAGCTTCGTCGACGCCGGGAATAAGTTCCCCGGGGCCAGATCCGCCCGGATCCGCTCCCCATCGGACTCGCCTCGACCTCCTCGCCGGCCGTCCCTGCTGGCCGCGCCGCCCCCTGCCATGGTCGTCTCCTCCCTGTTCGAGCGGGAGGAGGACGAGAACCCCGTTGACCCGGCCTCCCCGCGTGGGCCTCGGCCCGACCCGCGTCCCGGGCCTGCCAGGCCTGCTCCTCCCCGCAACCTGGGCCGAGCCCACTAGGTGAGCAGGACACCTAATCCCCGCCCGGGCGTCACATAATTATATAGCGTCCATCTGTTTTCTTCTTCAGAAAAACAACTAAGTCCCAGATTTTTGTCATAATCATGCCATGTTCATCGCATTGTATCTCTGCATCCGTATCACCGTTTTGTGCGTGTAATATGTCAAATTGTTCGCCTCAACGAGTACTTCATTTTGTTCCATTGCATCATTTTCATTTGAGCTCATCTTGATGCCTGAAATGCTGTTGGAAGAGTGCATGTTGATGTTAATCTGCTGAAACTGTTATAACTTGCTCATTTGTCATTTTTGCCATGATTGATGTGTGCATCCTATGAGGTTGATGTCTACATGTGTTTTGATCTATGCCGTGCCATCTTTCCAGAGGTGCTATCCATGTATTTTTGTGATTCTTGTACTGAGTGCATCAAGCGCGTTAAGTGGGGTACTTGTTGTTGCTGTTTTCCTGACAGATTCTGTTATATTTTGTTGCTATGTAAACATGTTCTACTAATCATTCTATGCATAATCTGGAGATGTTCTATAAACATGTTTTGTTATACATGTCTTGCTCTATCCATTCATGCCCTTGGTTGCAATTATATCCTGCTGGAACATGTTGTTATCTTGCTCCAAAGTTTGCTAAATGATGTTGCTATCAGCCTGTTAACATTAAGTTCAATGTTTCCATGATTGTTTTCTAGTGGTCCATGCACCCTATGAACTTTTTCTTGCCATGCTTAGCTTCATAAACATGTCTTCTTACTGTTGGTTGCCTTGCCATGCCATGTATTGCTCTGTAGTGAGTGGTTCAAGCTCACCAACATGCCTACTTATTGTTGTTCCTGCCATGTATGAATCTGTAATATAACTTGCCATGTTTACATGGGTGCCATCATATCTTCTGATCCTTTTTGGCTCATGGTCAGTAAGGGACTCTTGTTCTATGCATTTAGTAGATTCATTCCATGCCTTTGTTTGCCATGATAAGTTCCTGTAACATGTTGTTTGATAGCTCTAAACATTGCAACCTGATGTTATTTCTGCCAAGCCTGAAACTGTTATAATTTGCAATCTTCCCATGTGTGTTTGAGCATGTTCTAGTGATTTCTGGAGATAGCTCAGTGTTCATGTTTTGTTGTACATTACCTGTACTTCATGCCCATGCCTTTTGTTATTATGTTGGGGTGCTGTAGCATATTGTTTTGATGCTTGCAAGATGCCTAGTTGCTGTTATGGACAGATTGTTGCTATGACTTGTATAGTGTGTGTGTGTGTGTTGAACCGGTGCTCCGTTTTGAGTGTGCTCTATATGAAACTTGCTTGATTTTGCATGTAGCTTCATATTTTCATGTTGCATCCTTGTTTTGAGGTGTTTTCTTGATGTTTGTATGCATTTTGCATTAATGCCATGCTTAACTTGTTTTGCTCATATCTTCTAGGCCGTAGCTCCGAATCTAATGAACTTTATATGTAACTTGACTAGAATTTCGTGTAGATCATCTTGGTGCATCTTAACTTGCTGTTTAACAACTTGAACATAAGGTTTGTTCAGATCTGGACCAATTTCGAAATATGCATATGAGGACTTACCGGAATTGTTATATGTTGTTCCCGGCCTCATTTAAACTTGCCTTGATGTGTTGTTCTTGTTTGCATCATCTCTTGCCATGAGTAGCTTCATGTAGCTTTGTCATGCATCATGCTTGTTGTGCATCATGTCTTGCCTACGTGTGGTGTGTTTACCGTGTTGTGTGCTTCTTCTTGATAGTTCCCGTTTCGTTGCGATCGTGAGGATTCGTTCGTCTACGTGTGGTTCTTCTTCGTGGCTTCAACTTCTTCATGGACTCGTTCTTCTTCCTTGTGGGATTTCAGGCAAGATGACCGCTATCCTGGATCTCACTACTATCATTGCTATGCTAGTTGCTTCGTTCTATCGATGCTGCGCTACCTATCTTTTGCTCATCAAGCCTCCCAAATTGCCATGAACCTCTAACCTTTGACACCATTCCTAGCAAACCATTGCTTGGCTATGTTACCGCTTTGCTCAGCCCCTCTTATAGCGTTGCTAGCTGCAGGTGAAGTTGAAGATTTCTCCATGGTGGACAGGGTTATGTTGGGATATCACAATATCTCTTATATTATTAATGCATCTATATATTTGGTAAAGGGTGGAAGGCTCGACCGTATGCTTGGTGTTTTGTTCCACTCTTGCCGCCCTAGTATCCGTCATACCGGCGTTATGTTCCCGGATTTTGCGTTCCTTACGTGGTCGGGTGATTTATGGGACCCCCCTCATAGTTCGCTTTGAATAAAACATGTCCAGCAAGGCCCAACATTGGTTTTACCATTTGCCTCACCACCACCTACATTTCCCTTGGGAGTAATTAACCCAAGGGTCATCTTTATTTTAGCCCCCCCCGGGCCAATGCTTGTCTAAGTGTTGGTCCAAACTAGAGCCACTTGCAGCGCAACCTCAGTTAAACTTGAGGGCTGGTTGTAGTTGTGCGTCATCGCTCATCCGGTGCGTGGCTCGAGACGAGATCTGTGGCTACTATCAGGATGTCGGCATGCCGGGAGGTCTTGCTGGTCTTGTTTTACCATTGTCGAAATGTCTTGTAAACCGGGATTCCGAGACTGATCGGGTCTTCCTGGGAGAAGGTCTATTCCTTCGTTGATCGCGAGAGCTTGTCATGGGCTAAGTTGGGACACCCCTGCAGGGTATAAACTTTTGAGAGCCGTGCCCACGGTTATGTGGCAGATGGGAATTTGTTAATGTCCGGTTGTAGATAACTTGACACCAGATCCGATTTAAAACGCATCAACCGCGTGTGTAGCCGTGATGGTCTCTTCTCGGCGGAGTCCGGGAAGTGAACACGGTTTCTGGGTTATGATTGACGTAAGTAGGTGTTTAGGATCACCTCTTGATCATTGCTAGCTTCACGACTGTTCCTTTGTTTCTCTTCTCCATCTCATTTGCGTATGTTAGCCACCATATCATGCTTAGTCGCTGCTGCAACCTCACCACTTTACCCCTTCCTTTTCCATTAAGCTTTGCTAGTCTTGATACCCATGGTAATGGGATTGCTGAGTCCTCGTGGCTCACAGATTACTACAACAATAGTTGCAGGTGCAGGTTAAGCGATGATCTTGACGCGAGAGCGATGTTGCTTGTTTTGGAGTTTCTTCTTCTGCTTCTTCGATCAAGGGATAGGTTCCAGGTCGGCAGCCTGGGCTAGCAGGGTGGATGTCGTTTGAGCTTCTGTTTGTGTTTCATCCGTAGTCGGATGTTGATCTTATGGTTGATGTATTGTTGTATTCGTGTGGCATTGTATGCCTCTTGTATGTATCCCCAACTATTATGTAATGTTGATGTAATGATATCCACCTTGCAAAAGCGTTCCAATATGCGGGTCTATCCTTGGTGGGACCTTTGAGTTCCTTTTGGATAGGGTCGCATATTGGGCGTGACAAGTTGGTATCAGAGCCAGGTTCCGACCTTAGGATCCCCCCTTATTGATCGTGTAGTTTGACCGTTGTTGAGTCTAGAAGAAAACTGTTTTCGGAGTCTAGTTATATCGGAGAGTAGGAATTCTTTGTACTCCTCAGCCCCTTCATCGCTCTGGTGAGGAATCTTGACATAGGTGTTTTGAATTACTCCTCTTCCCCTTCAAATTTTTCTTTAGGATCACACAGTTGGTTTTCCGATAGTTGTTCCTCAGCTATTTTATCCGGTGCATTTCTCGTCAAGTTGACTCGAGCCTCTTCGTCGTTGTCAAGTTCAATCCTCAGTTGTTTTTTTCCTGCCACCCTCCCTTCTTCTTCTAGGAACCGGAGTCCGTAATCGAGTATCCATCCTACTCATGCGAAGTCTTTGCTTTCTTTCCTCAATGATTTCAATCGGTGTTTCCTCTTGAAGTTATTCGTCGCTTTCCACTTCCAGTTGCCTTTGTTTTTCCCGCCCTCCCACCCCTCTTCTTTCCAGAGTTTGAGTCTCTTTCGAGCTTCAATTTCATTTGTGCGGAGCCTTTTCAGTCTTAACTCAATTGTTGCAACCGGTGAATTCTCGTCTGGCTCATCAATGTTCGTCTTGTTTTCTTTCCGGTGGGTCCAAATTCAAGTTTTTCGGGTTGATCATATTCTTTTTCCTCGGCTCTAGTGTTTTCCTTGCTCGTTCTCCTCTCGCCAGTTTATCCTTCCGGAGTGCTCATGACATCCCAGTAGATTCGTCGGTGTTCCAATTAATTCGAGGTCACCTCATTCAAATAATTCAATTGCTCCGGTGCATCATCTATCTGTTCAACATCCCTTTCCAACGGTGTTATCTCTTTAGTGGGCCCTAACCCACATGTCTTTTCCCAGGATCTTACCTGACTCTTCTAATTCCCCGGAGTTATTCTCAAATTCTTTTCATGTGTGACGTAAGAATGAATTTCATCAGTCACATGCTTTTCCAAGATCTCTTTCAAATCATTTCATTGTTGACCCTTCCTCTTTTTTTTTCCATTCTCCCAGAGTACCTCAGTAATTTTGGTGGTGTTTCTCGTCGTCATTTGAAGACCGAAGAAGAGTTTTTCCTCTAAATCTTGTCCGTTCTCCTAGAGATTCGCGGTGCTAGCTCGATGTTATCCTATCAAATTGTTTCAAGTCTTGCAAATTCTTTTCATCCATCCGGAGCATTTTAGGAGTTACTTTCTCTCTCGATCATCCGGAGGCCATCCTTTCGGAAGATTTCTTCGTTCTAAGTTTTCAGATTCGTTCTCCAATTATTCTACATCTGTGCCCTTTCATTCGTCTCAATATTTTTCCGGTGCTTCATTCAACTATTCTTCAATCAGTTCGCGATCTCTTCGTTCTTTTGCATCTAAATCCTCTCTAGCTCGTGTTCTATTTTTCCATGTTCAGCTGGAGTGCTGCCTAAATCCTTTCAGTCTTATTCGTTTCTTTTCTCATTCTAACCACTCCGGTTAGAACGAGTCGTTTCATAGTCTATCTGATTTCGTGAGCTTTCCATTCTCGTCATTCTCGTCGTTTCTCTCTTCTTCTCGAGTGCTCTCGATTCTTTACTTCATCTCTTCAGTTCTTCTTTTACCTCTTCCTTTTTCCCTTCCGTCTCGGTCCTAAGATCTCGGGACGAGATCTCTTGTTAGTGGAGGAGTTTTGTAACGCCCCAGATTCAATGCGCCAGGTGTTCGCCAGTTATTCACCATCATTGCCATGTCATTTGCTTGCGTGTTGCATTTTGCCATGTCATCATCTGCATTTCATCTGCATGTTTTTCAAAACTTGCATCCGTTCGGGTCCTCCCAGTTCTCTCCGTTGTCCGTTCCGAGCCCACGACCACACCCGCACGCGCCCGCGGCATGTCCGAAATATTATTTTATAAGTGGCCGAAAAATCTTCTCAAAATGGGGTGATACTTGGCGTGCGGTCTTATTATAGTGTAGACAGAGCGCCTGTCAAGTTTCGTCGCGTTCGGAGCTCGTTTGATAGCCCAACCGTTAAAACCTACAACCGCAATATAGCCGGTCTATCGTCGGGCGTTTTCGGTCTCCGAAAACAGTTGCCGGGCTGCACTTCCCCCCTCTCTTCTCAGCCCACAACCATCTACACAACCCACCTGCAGCCTACCTAGGCATGCCAAAGCCCCCTCGCGATCGGATCCGTCGGATCGCGATCGAAGGTTCCGAAAACCCCCCAAAACCTCTAACCATAGACTCCTGCCTATTTAAGAAGCCCCCCTTGCCATTTTTGGGCACCCCTAGCCCTCCACCTACCTCTAACCGCCGCCCTTCATCGTTTTCCGCGCCAGCCCGCTCCTCCGCCGCCAAGTGTCGCCGCCCCACTGGCCGCGCCGCCGCCAGCCGCCGAAGGCAGCCTCTCGCAGGCCTCCACGTCGCCTCCCCTGTATCCCCACTTCCCCGCGGCCCTTCCAACCCGCAGCTGGCCCGCCGCGGGCTGATCTGGGCCCGGACGGGGCCCATGCGCGCCGTGACCCGCACCCGAGGGTCTCCCGCTCGATCCCTCTGGATCGGCAGAGCGCCTCCCCGCCTCCATCCATCGCCGCCGCGCCTCCCGCAGATTCGCCCACTCCGGTGAGCCCCATCACCGGTGACCGACCCCCAGGCCAAGTTGCGCTGCGCCGCCCTCTCTCTCCTTTTCCTTTTCCCTCTCTCTCCCTCACGGTCCCTCTCTCTCTCTCTCCCGCAGGTCCAGCCCCCGCCATGGAGTTGCGCCTCTCCGAGCTTCGTCGACGCCGGGAATGAGTTCCCCGAGACCAGATCCGCCCGGATCCGCTCCCCATTGGACTCGCCTCACTTCCTCGCCGACCGTCCCTGCTGGCCGCGCCGCCCCCTGCCATGGCCGTCTCCTCCCTGTTCGAGCGGGAGGAGGACGAGAACCCCGTTGACCCGGCCTCCCCACGTGGGCCTCGGCCCGACCCGCGTCCCGGGCCTGCCAGGCCTGCTCCTCCCCGCAACCTGGGCCGAGCGCACTAGGTGAGCAGGACACCTAATCCCCGCCCAGGCGTCACATAATTATATAGCGTCCGTCTGCTTTTTTCTTCAGAAAACGACTAAGTCCCAGATTTTTGTCATAATCATGCCATGTTCATTGCATTGTATCTCTGCATCCATAGCTCCGTTTTGTGCGTGTAATATATCAAATTGTTCGTCTCAACGGGTGCTTCATTTCGTTCCATTGCGTCATTTTCATTTGAGCTCATCTTGATGCCCGAAATGCTGTTGGAAGAGTGCATGTTGATGTTAATCTGCTGAAACTGTTATAACTTGCTCATTTGTCATTTTTGCCATGATTGATGTGTGCATCCTATGAGGTTGATGTCTACATGTGTCTTGATCTATGCCATGCCATCTTTCTAGAGGTGCTATCCATGTATTTTTGTGATTGTTGTACTGAGTGCATCAAGCTTGTTAAGTGGGGTACTTGCTGTTTCTGTTTTCCTGACAGATTCTGTTATATTTTGTTGCTATGTAAACATGTTGCTACTAATCATTCTATGCATAATATGGAGATGTTCTATAAACATGTTTTGTTATACATGTCTTGCTCTATCCATTCATGCCCTTGGTTGCAATTATAGCCTGCTGGAACATGTTGTTATCTTGCTCCAAAGTTTGCTAAATGATGTTGCTGTCAGCCTGTTAACATTAAGTTCAATGTTTCCATGATTGTTTTCTAGTGATCCATGCGCCCTATGAACTTGTTCTTGCCATGCTTAGCTTCATAAACATGTCTTCTTACTGTTGGTTGCCTTGCCATGCCATGTATTGCTCTGTAGTGAGTGGTTCAAGCTCACCAACATGCCTACTTATTATTGTTCCTGCCATGTATGAATCTGTAATATAACTTGCCATGTTTACATGGGTGCCATCATATCTTCTGATCCTTTTTGGCTCATGGTCAGTAAGGGACTCTTGTTCTATGCATTTAGTAGATTCATGCCATGCCTTTGTTTGCCATGATAAGTTTCTGTAACATGTTGTTTGATAGCTCTAAACATTGCAACCTGATGTTATTTCTGCCAAGCCTGAAACTGTTATAATTTGCAATCTTCCCATGTGTGTTTGAGCAAGTTCTAGTGATTTCTGGAGATAGCTCAGTGTTCATGTTTTGTTGTCCTTTACCTGTACTTCATGCCCATGCCTTTTGTTATTATGTTGGGGTGATGTAGCATATTGTTTTGATGCTTGCAAGATGCCTAGTTGCTGTTATGGACAGATTGTTGCTATGACTTGTATAGTGTGTGTGTGTGTGTTGAACCGGTGCTCCGTTTTGAGTGTGCTCTATATAAAACTTGCTTGATTTTGCATGTAGCTTCATATTTTCATGTTGCATCCTTGTTTTGAGGTGTTTGCTTGATGTTTGTATGCATTTTGCATCAATGCCATGCTTAACTTGTTTTACTCATATCTTCTAGGCCGTAGCTCCGAATCTAATGAACTTTATATGTAACTTGACTAGAATTTCGTGTAGATCATCTTGGTGCATCTTAACTTGCTGTTTAACAACTTGAACATAAGGTTTGTTCAGATCTGGACCAATTTCGAAATATGCATATGTGGACTTACCGGAATTGTTATATGTTGTTCTCGGCCTCAGTTAAACTTGCCTTGATGTGTTGTTCTTGTTTGCATCATCTCTTGCCATGAGTAGCTTCATGTAGCTTTGTCATGCATCATGCTTGTTGTGCATCATGTCTTGCCTCACGTGGTGTGTTTACCGTGTTGTGTGCTTCTTCTCGATAGTTCCGCTTCATTGCGATCGTGAGGATTCGTTCGCTCACGTGTGGTTCGTCTTCGTGGCTTCATCTTCTTCATGGACTCGTTCTTCTTCCTTGCGGGATTTCAGGCAAGATGACCGCTACCCTGGATCTCACTACTATCATTGCTATGCTAGTTGCTTCGTTCTATCGCTATGCTGCGCTACCTATCTTTTGCTCATCAAGCCTCCCAAATTGCCATGAACCTCTAACCTTTGACACCATTCCTAGCAAACTATTGCTTGGCTATGTTACCGCTTTGCTCAGCCCCTCTTATAGCGTTGCTAGCTGCAGGTGAAGTTGAAGATTTCTCCATGGTGGACAGGGTTATGTTGGGATATCACAATATCTCTTATATTATTAATGCATCTATATATTTGGTAAAGGGTGGAAGGCTCGGCCTTATGCCTGGTGTTTTGTTCCACTCTTGCCGCCCTAGTTTCCGTCATACCGGTGTTATGTTCCCGGATTTTATGTTCCTTATGCGGTCGGGTGATTTATGGGACCCCCGACAGTTCGCTTTGAATAAAACTTGTCCAAAGAAGGCCCAACATTGGTTTTACCATTTGCCTCACCACCACCTATATTTCCTTTGGGAGTAATTAACCCAAGGGTCATCTTTATTTTAGCCCCCGGCCAATGCTTGTCTAAGTGTTGGTCCAAACTAGAGCCACTTGCGCCGCCACCTCGGGAAACTTGAGGGCTGGTTCTAGTTGTACGTCTTGCTCATCCGGTCATGGCCTGAGACGAGATACGCGCGGCTACTATCAGGATGTCGGCACGCCGGGAGGTCTTGCTGGTCTTGTTTTACCATTGTCGAAATGTCTTGTAAACCGGGATTCCGAGACTGATCGGATCTTCCTGGAAGAAGGTCTATTCCTTCATTGATCGCGAGAGCTTGTCATGGGATAAGTTGGGACACCCCTGCAGGGTATAAACTTTCGAGATCCGTGCCCGCGGTTATGTGGCAGGTGGGAATTTGTTAATGTCCGGTTGTAGATAACTTGACACCAGATCCGATTTAAAACGCATCAACCGCGTGTGTAGCCGTGATGGTCTCTTCTCGGCGGAGTCCGGGAAGTGAACACGGTTTCTGGGTTATGATTGACGTAAGTAGGTGTTCTGGATCACCTCTTGATCATTGCTAGCTTCATGACCGTTCCTTTGTTCTCATTTGCGTACGTTAGCCACCATATCATGCTTAGTCGTTGCTGCAACCTCACCACTTTACCCCTTCCTTTCCCATTAAGCTTTGCTAGTCTTGATACCCATGGTAATGGGATTGCTGAGTCCTCGTGGCTCACAGATTACTACAACAACAGTTGCAGGTACAGGTTAAGCAATGATCTTGACGCGAGAGCGATGTTGCTTGTTTTGGAGTTTCTTCTTCTGCTTCTTCGATCTAGGGATAGGTTCCAGGTCGGCAGCCTGGGCTAGCAGGGTGGATGTCGTTTGAGCTTATGTTTGTGTTTCATCCATAGTCGGATGTTGATCTTATGGTTGATGTATTGTTGTATTCGTGTGGAATTGTATGCCTCTTGTATGTATCCCCAACTATTATGTAATGTTGATGTAATGATATCCACCTTGCAAAAGCGTTCCAATATGCGGGTCTATCCTTGGTGGGACCTTCGAGTTCCTTTTGGATAGGGTCGCATATTGGGTGTGACAGGTATCTCTTCAAGTCCTGCAGCGCAGCCTCCGCTTCCGGAGTCCATTTCATTGGACCTGCCTTTTTCAATATTTTGAAAAACAGCAGGGCGCACTCAGCAGACTTAGAGATAAACCTGCTGAGAGCCGCCACGCAACCGGCAAGCCTTCGTACATCCTTGACGCGCTTTGGTGCTTCAATCTGCTCAATGGCCTTGATCTTGTCGGGATTGGCTTCAATTCCCCGCTGAGACACGAAGAACCCGAGAAGCTTGCCGGAGGGGACTCCAAACACACACTTCTCGGGGTTAAGCTTGAGGTTGATCTTGCGCAGATTTGCAAAGGTTTCATCTAAATCCTGAATCAGAGTTGCCTTGTCCTTGCTCTTGACCACTATGTCATCCATGTAGGCTTCCACATTTCTGTGCATTTGTGGCTCAAAAGCGTGATGGACTACCCTTGCAAATGTTGAACCAGCATTCTTTAAACCGAAAGGCATCCGTATAAAACAGTATGTGCCACATGGAGTGATGAATGCGGTCTTCTCCTCATCCTCTTACGCCATGAAGATCGATGATATCCTCGACTATCGCCAAGAAAGGAAAGCAAGTCACATCCGCCGTGGAGTCAACAATCTGGTCAATGCGCGGCAAGGAAATGGGTCTTTGGGACAAGCTTTATTAACATCGGTAAAGTCGATACAAAGCCTCCATTTCCGTTTGCCTTCTTGCGCACGACTACTGAGATTGGCCAACCACGAGGATGGAGCACTCCTCGACAAGGCCTGCTGCTTCCAACTTCTTGATTTCTTCTGCGATGAATTCTTGGCGCCCATCGCTTGTTTCGACCTTCGCTTGACGGGCTGCGCGCGAGGACAGACAGCAAGATTGTGCTCGATTACTTTCACAGGAACACGGGGATGTCGACGGTTGCCACGCAAACACGCCGATGTTAGCCCACAGAAAGCAACGAGCGACTTTCCTATTTAGGGTCGAGAGTGGCACCGATGGTGAAGGTACCACCAGTGCCGTCCTCCTTGGCGGGCACTTTCTTGGTCTCTGGCGGAGCTGCCATTGCCTTCTTACACTTGCCGGTGGAGCTCGATGGTGCGTCCTCGACGGTAGTGCAGCACTCCGAAGAGGTGCGCTTGCCGGAGTGGGCATCAGAACTCTTGTCGGACTTGATCTTCTTCTTCCCCCCGGAAGCTTCAGCGGCAAGTGACTTGCGTTCGGCTGCGGCTGCTGCGTCCCGGTAGATCTTGTCGGCGCAGATAAGAGCATCCTTCTTTTCGCCAGGGACAGAGATGACACTTATCGGGCCTGGCATCTTCAGCATGTTGTATGCATAGTGAGAGGCTGCCATGAATTTGGCAAGCGCTGGACGGCCGAGTATCCCATTGTAAGGCAATGGAAAATCAGCAACGTCAAAAGTAACCCTCTCAGTCCTGAAGTTCAACTCGCTGCCAAATGTCACCGGCAACGTGATCTTTCCCTTCGGCTTGCTCCTTCCCGGATTGATTCCTTGGAATGTGCCGGTCTCTTCGAGCTCACTGTCAGGGATCTGGAGTTTCTGGAGTACCGCAGAGGAGATCAGGTTCAAGCCGGCCCCGCTGTCAACTAGCATCTTAGTGACCTTGAGGTTGCGGATAGTTGGTGAAACCAACATCGGCAAGCACCCGACCGCAGTTATGCGATCAGGGTGGTCCTCAATATCAAAGATGATAGGCGTGCTGGACCATTTCAGAGGCTTGCGTGACTCGACGGGTGGTTCTGCCGCATTGACTTCCCGCACCCACTGCTTGAGCTGGCGGTGTGAAGTATGCAGAGAAGCACCGCCATCAACGCACAGGACCTCTGTGGCTTTCTGGAACTCCTGCTCATCGGCCTCGTCATCATCCATATCTTCATCTTTGTCGTCGTCTTCATCCTTGTCGCGCCGCGGGGAGGTCTGTCTCCTTGCCGATGCTTGGCCTTGCCGCGGCGCCCTCCTCGGCCGGGACGCTTCTTGTCGGATCCCCCAGTACCTTCTTGGGCCTTCTCCTTGTCGCGTTGCTCGTACTCAGCCTTCTGCTACTCAACAAGCTGCTCGACCTTCTTGCAGCTCTGGAGATCATGGCCCTTGGTGCGGTATATCTTGCAGTACTGCTTGTCGGTGCCGTCCTGCTTGTCGGTGGCTGCCACAATGTTTTTGGTGCCACCTTCGTTGCCGGACTGCTCAACGACTAGCACATCTTTGCCTTTCTTCTTCCTGTTGTTCCACTGCCGGTTTTTTTTTGCCGGGCGGCATCCTCGCCGTCGATCCTCCCGCCTCAGATTCTCTCCGGAGTTTCTCCTTCCTCAAAGACGCGCGCACTTGTCGGCCAGGGCATATAGCTAACTGACGTCTCAGATCTTGCAGATCGCCATCTCCTCCCGCATCCTGCGGTTGCGCACGTTTTGATGGAACGCACTGATGACTGCGGCAGGGTGGACATCTGGGATGTTGTGCTGTACATGGCTGAATCTCTGAATGAACTTGCGCAGGGACTCTCCTTCCTTCTGGGCGAGCAGATGAAGGTTGCTCTCTTGGCCATGAGGCTTGTGGCCGGCTGTAAAGGCGCCGACAAACTGATGGCATAGGTCTGCCCAGGAGGATATGGAGTTGCCCGGCAAGTGCATGAGCCAAGACCTGACATTGGGCTTGAGCACCAACGGGAAGTAGTTGGCAAGGATCTTGTCGTCCCGTCCCCCGGCAGCCTGCACCGCGATGGTGTAGATGCTGAGGAACTCCGACGGATCCGACTTGCCGTCGTATTTCTCTCGCACGTCGGCTTGAATTCTTCGTCTTTGGGCCATCGACTTGCCGCAGCTCACGAGTGAACGCAGGGCAACCTATCACAGACGGCAAGTCGCTGGTTCTTCGGGCGCATGCATGTCGACAGTGGGCCCAGCACGCTGGTCCGATTGACGCCGCGATTCTCTTCGATGCTCGATGCGAGTACGAGCGTCTTCTTGTTGTCGTTCGTGAAGAACTTGGCGCTGATCGCGACGAGCTCGTGGATCTGATGACGCGGTGGAGTCGTTGTCGAGGCAGACCCGACGAGTCAGCGATCTTGGCCTTTGGGGTGGAGAGTGCACGGTGGTTGCACCCCCACTGGTTTTGTCGCCATCGGCTCGCGCCTAGCAATCTTGCCGCGGCTGCGCTGTAGTCGGTTGCCGTGGAGTGTGGCCGTTGGCAAAGCCGATGAGACTCTGAATGGTGGCCCTCCATTCGTCGATCTTGTCCGCCGTTGGAGGGTAATCCAGGAGCAGTTGAGCTCGTGCCAAAGCTTCCGCTGGAGTGGAGGGTGGTAGTGGCGAACGGTGCGAGGAGCGGGATATGCTCGGACTTCTAACTATGTTAGAAGGAGCAGTATCCCGTCCAGGCGACCGTGTCTTGCTCGTGCCAGCATGTTGGCGTACATGCTGGTCTTGAGCACCCTGAGATCCACCAGCTCGATCTTGGTCCAACGAGCGTATGGTACCGCGAGCACCATGACGCTGTCGGTCCCGCGCCTCCTGAGATGGGCGCGGTGCATGTACGGACGCCGAGGTTTGCGCAGCCTTGTCCTTGGACCTGGCGGCACCTTGGGCTCCCTCGTCGACGCCTGTTCTTCCGCCGGCGTCTCCCCCACCACCCGTTTGCTTTGGTGGCGGTGGGATCGACGTGGACGGAGCAGCCACCTCCGAAGCCTTCTTCTTCGGTGGCATGTCGATGAAGATGATGAAGATCTAGCTCGTGTGAACGTCGGATCAGGTTCACACAACCTCGACGCCCCCTACCTGGCGCGCCAAAGATGTCGTGGGAACGAACACCTATGGGGCCGGCGGACCGGGCCCCTTTCGGTTCGGCGGGGGGCGGAGATCGTGCGAAGAGCAGATCGAGGCGAAGCACACGAGCGGTTTACCCAGCTTCGGAGCTCCCCGGAGAGATAATACTCCTACTGCTGCATGTCTGATAGTATTGTGTTCTTGCTCGGGAGCGCTGAATGCTACAGTACACTCTAGCTACTAACGAGACAGAGCGTGAGTGTTTTCTGGCCTCAAACCCCCTCTACGTTGCGCATGGGCCTCCTTTTATATGCTCAAGGGGTCACCGACAGGTGGCAACGTAGACAAGGGCAAAAATGGAAAGAAGTTGCGGTTGGTACAACTACCTGCACAGTGTATCCTACCTAACCCTGACGGCAGGGGACAACGGCATTAAATGCCCGTCTGCGTCGCCCAAACAGTGCAGAAAAGGGACCGTCAAGGGCGCCACCGCTCGCCATGATGGCAATCTTGTCAGCGTTGCTTGCCACCTCGCACCGCTGGCTGCACGGCCTCTCGCCACGTGTGCCTGGAAAGGTCCTGTATGACACGTTGGTGGATGTCTTTGGAGCGCTGCTGCAGTGGTAGCTTGCCGCGGCAAGCGCCTTGCCGCGGTCGTTGTCTTGTCGTGTCCAGAAGTTTGTCGCTTGTCGGGCCTTGCCGGGACGCGAGGCGCATCGCGGCAAGTTCCTTGAGATGCCTTGATTGGAGCTTGCCGGGGCCTTGTCTCCTTGTCTTAAACACTTTGTTCTTGAATGGCTCCAAAGGAACCACGGAGGACCTTGGCGGTCACCCGGCAAGCCTTGCCGCCGGGTGCTGCGACTGCCCGTGCACAAGTTCAGGATACTAGGGTACCCCTACTCTAGTACACCGACAATTTCAATCTCAACATAGTAACTATGCATGCCCATTGAAGTAAATCCCATTTGCACTTATGGCATAGATGACGAGATGATGGTCATTGGCTTTTGTTTTTCTTGCAATGATATTGCCATGCTCCCTTTACATGATTTGTGCATTGATTTACTATGCCATGCCATGATCACATTGTTTCGAATATGCATTGTTTTGGATGTTGTCAATATTCTCCATGTGATGTTTCCACTAATGCTCATGAGGAGACCCCCACAGTTTCCTCATACATACTAGGAAATTTTGATGCATTCCATACTTTGCATGATTCCCATAATTGTGTGCACCATATGCATTTCATGAATAACAATGCTCTACATATTTCTCATGATGCATTACACAATTTGAGTCTCCATTATGCCTTACATAACAACAAATCTATCATGATGGACGACATGTTTCTATATCACGCATCTCATTTATTTGAGCATTGGCTATTTTTTGCTAACCAACACATGCACGTGCATTTCATAATGGATGATGTGTACATATACCACGCACACACAATTTTCCCTTTGCCTTTGTTTTGTGTAGGAACTCATCTATACTCATCAATCTCTCAATCCCAAGAGTTCACAAAACGAGCTCTCGAGAGCAATGATGATTTGGGATCCCGTGGACTATCCTTACCACTGTTTCCTTCACGCACGGACTACGCGCATCTCTTCTACTTGGCTCTCACGTGGCTATAGGCTCTTTACCACTTGTCACCTTATGCCCACTCTATCATGTTCACTTTGCATGTTATGACTCTTTACATGACTTTTCCATGCAATTGTGACCCTTTCTTGCACTTACATGTGATTCACCATTCTACTACTACTATGTGTATTTGCATGCTTGGTGGAGATCCTTGTTGCTATTACCATGTTTACATCGTACCTCATGCTATTGTTGATTCTTGTGTTGGGAGAGTCATGATGTTCCATTGGTATTTACGTAGAACCTCTCGCCAATACATTGATGATATTTTGCTCATATCTTGCTTTCATGCTTTTGATATGTCACATGCTCATATTTTTCCCACTATTTGCACACATGACATGCTTGCCATGATTCCTTCTAGTACGTTGCATCTTCGCATGACTAGCTTGCTTGACTTTATCACTATGATTGCTTGCTTTGTCAAATCATGCATGTTCCATTCTTACTCGCTTTCTTGGGTTGATGACATATATGTTCATGCCTCTCACATGATATATCTTGACCATTGTCTCTTGTGTTCATTATTTGCCTCTCTCATATCCACTTGTATTGAGTGCAACCATACTATGCTTATTGATCTTGGAGACTTTGACACCTTACTTGTTATGCATGCTTGTTTGATTGAGCCTATTATATTGGTTGTTCTCGCATCATATGCCTCCATACTATGAAATACTCCCTTGTCCTTTCTTATGATGAGCATGATGCATACACTTGTTGGGTGTCTTACCACATGAATGATAGGTTTTGCACTTCCGCTAACCTCATTTATTTTTTCGAGTGTTTTTCATGTTCTTTCGTGTTAAAGGATTCACAAGGTGGTACCATCACGAGACATATTGTTCATACAATGGTCTACATGATGCGCGACACCAACATTTTTGACATCCACATAAAGGTGAACTCCTTCCCTTTGAGCCTTACTCAAATACACATATTGGATGGGTCATTCTTTCATCGTTGTCTCCTTCTTCTTGTCTACATGATACATCTATTGGATGGAGGACCGACATCGGAGATGGAGCCTTTGGACCTGCAAGTTGAAGAGCACTCGAACTTATTGGATGCACCTTTGGACTTCCACTCATGCCACGACATTGAGCATTGGTACATCAACACTCCTTTGACTCTTTGCACAAACACAACCATATTTGTTGATTGTGCTCCCACATGTAATGCTCGATGGACATATCATACTCACCGCAAGTTTGCACCCTATGCATGGATTGACTCACATTATGCTTGCCTTGTTGCATCTATTTCCATGCCATCCATGATATATGAGCTTGTGCATTTCCTTAGAAAACTTGTTGTGATACACCATGATGGCATATTCATCCTTAATGATCACATTGCGCACTATCAATTGCATGATCACATACTCACATTGAGCACCAATTACCATGTTCATGCTTTTGATACACCGTCCCATTATGACATTGTTTTGCACAATGGTAGCATTTGTAGCTTTCTGCACCATGAGCCCATGAATGCTTTGCATATCATTTTATATCATTTGCCTAAGCATCTTGTCATGAACAATCTTGTTGCATGGACAAATTGTTACATGATGGACACTTTGTGTATGCTAACCGTTGTATTTCCGGGTGTTGCTTGTGTTTGCCCTTTTTGCATGAATACCACTCCGGAGACACCTTGGAGTACTTGGATTGTGCCATGTCTTCAACTTCGTCCAACTAGAAGTCCGTCCACGACAACCGTTTCCATGGTGATGAGGATCACCATCCGAGGTTGGATCTTTCCCAAGGGGGGGAGAGATGATGAGGAGCATCCGACGGTCATCCCCATGTACACTACGACTAATCCCCAAGCCCCAAGTGGACACATGATGAGACCTCGACCATACGCCATTGGACACAAGGTGAACCTGCTCCCAGATGCTTCGCCTTTCCATTCGGGTGAGACATGGTTACTACCTAATGCAAAGACACTACATGTGCTTAGGAACCGAGGAGACGACCATGGAGATGCTCGAGGCATACGCCAAGTCCACATGGAAGCGGAGTGAGGAATGCCTCAAGTGGAGTCGCCGTAGAGCTACAGTGGTCAGACATCCGACAGGAGCCCAGATATCCGGCGCCACCAAATCGAGGAAGAACACAGGAGAACAAAGGCTCGAAGACTCCACAACAGCCGGACATCGTACGATCCCCGGACATCCGACGCTCGGTGAACAGCCGGACATCCGGCTCGACCCCCGGAAATCCAGCGCCCCATCACAGAAGCTGGACCCTACCAGCCCGGACATCCGGCCCCAACGCTCGGACATTCGGCATCTCGGGAACGCCCAAACATCCGGCCAGACGCCCGGACATCTGGCCCTGCCTGTCTACGCACAGTAAAGGTCCAAGGGCCATGTATCCCTTCGTCCGCCTAGACTATATATACTCCTCCACCTCCCTCTTTCCAGGGTTAGCATAGGTTTAGCTCATTTTAGAGATAGAGCTTTGCTCATCCTTGTGGTTCTTCTCGATCGAGAGACTGCGACCTCTTCGGAGAAGATCCAGGCTTGGATACAAGACCCCTCATGGGAAGATCCCTCGTGGATTCAAGGCCTCCTCACAGAGATGAACTAGTTACCATTTGTATCGTCCTTTGTTGACCTTGGATCGTGTATCTCTTTGTGTTTCGAGGATCTAGCACATGTGTGATCGTTTCTTGTTGATTTGAGCGATTCCTCTTGTTTCCCCTTGTGATTTCCCTCGCGTTTCTCCTCGTGTTCTTCGTGTTCTTCCCAGGATACGCTCCAATCATGAAAGATCGGGTATCTAGCGTCCTACCCTACATCATGGGGTGAGGGTTTTTGTGACATGGGGATGGTGAGGGTTTTCTTTTTTGAATTGGGTGGTGAGGGTTTTCTGTCCCACAAAGAGTTTCGGATGCAATGGTTTGCTAGAGCCAATTGTGTGTGATTGACGTAGAAGGGAAAATGAAAGTCATTGCACATAGTTCCAATTTTGGGAACCGTATGTGATCGACGTACTACCTCCGTCCTGGTTTATTGGTCCTTATTGTAATTTGTACCAAATTTTGACCAAATATTTAACTAAAGAATGTTTATGCATGTTAACAAAAATTATATCATTGATCACTATGTTCAAATACGCATCCAACGATATAATTTTTGCTGGCCTGCACTAACATTTTGTCAGTTAAATCTTTGGTCAAAATTTAACACAAATTACAGAGGGGACCAATAAACCAGGACGGAGGTAGATTCCATCAACCGAACTGATTGAATCCATATCCCACATTTAGACATAAGTAAACATAGATTAAACATACTTAAACATAGATAATAAGCGTACACAACCATAGTTCAACCATAAGTACATAGTTCACCGTCATTAAGCATACTCAAGCGTACATCTCATCTCATCTGTCTGCTTGAAGGAGCCAACGGCTCATCCTCTTGCTTGCGCCAGAACACTTTCATACGCGTCATGAAGCTTTTGGTTGCAAAATGGGCATCGATAGCCGCCTTCCCATGTCTTAATATGCATGTTATGCATTCTAGCAAAAAGCTCCCTCAGTATTTGCCTCTTGTACCTCCTCGGGCCTTCTTCATCCTCGATGTCCACATTGTCAGATAGCACATCTACAAATAGTAAAAAAGTGTGGCACAAACATATCTAGAGATTATGGTTCGATTTTTAAGCACAATCTTCTATGTACAGACCAATCTTGAAGAAAATAATGGCACAAACATATATGTAGGCCATTCAAAATCAATTGTCAAGTCCTGGCTAGGAATTATTAGCACGAACACTAACCTAGTCTGATTACTAGCAGAAATCATTTGCACAGATGAAACAACTAATCACTTATCACTTGTAAAATTTAAACAATCAATACACTACACGGATCTAACGAAACTTACTCAGATTTCATGGATTGGGAGAACATAACCGTAAGATTTGTAGTCCAATAAGGGGGGAGGCAGGAGTAACCACAGAAACCCTAGGATCTATTTGACACATAAATGGGTATAGATGACTAATCGGTTGTCCATCGTCATCGGAGTCGTTGCCAGAGTGGTCGTCGGAGTCGTCGCCAGGGTCGTCGCCTGAGTCGTCACCGGAGTCAGTGTGGACCTCCGCCTCCGGCTATGGAAGCATGACACCGTCGATGATGTTAGGGTGCAACGATACCTTGCCGGCGGTGATGGCAACCTCTGTCTCCATATCAACGCTGTGCTCCAGTGCTTAAGCAGCCCTGGCGTCTCCACTCCCTCCGATGAGGGGCTTCGGCGACATCTTCATACACTGCGGCTTTGAGGGTTGAGAGCGGCGTCGAGGATGCAAGCGGGGAGAGAGGATTGTGTGCGTGGGAAGGATGGGGCGGGCTGCTCATACACGCCATTAATATGGGGTAGTGGGAGAGAGGCGGGTGGCGGTCGAACCACTGGCTCGCCACCCGGTGAGCCTGTGCACCGGACTACTGGCATGCCCACCGTTGTTTCACACAGCCACTCGCACGCCTCCCAATGACATTGCCCAGCGAGCACGCCTCCCGTCAATTCACACACCTGCACGCATGCCTCCTGGTCTGTCTGCACGACGGACTTCTCGCATCCATCCCAACAACTCACGCCTGCTCGCACGGCACATGGGTCGCGTGGCGACACGTATATTGTTTTTCTATTTGGATGATTAATGTTGCCACTTTATTGCTTAACCGAGGCATGGCACGTATCCATTGCTGGTCTAACACTCACGGTTCGAATAAATAATCTGTTTGCGATATAGGTTCCCAATTAATAATAATCTCCCATTTGTAAGAAGATAAAAATTACATCAAAACTCGTCTCAAATTTGACAAAAAGTACAATGTTGCTTTGTATTGGTGTCCATATGACAACACGATAAGTTTCATGAATTTCAAATAAGTTTTGGATGTACTAGAATTTAAAAATCAAGATTCTCAATGTTTGAAATTTCTTGCACGGGGAGTAAACATGCACCCAGTGAGACACATGTGTTTTTGCAATCCATTTAGGTGCACTGTCATGTTTGCATGTAGCTCAAATTTGATTTTTGCACATTACACCGCTAGAAAATCAATGTACTAAAACGTTTTAATGATCTCTATTTTTTTCAAAATTAAATGTCCCTCCTTTGGTAACATATGTTCACCGTGGGATAATTTAACACGCATCATAGTTGCGGTGGATTCGTAGTGTGTGTGTGGGGGGGTGGGGGTGCTTGGCAGTACACTACGAGTCGTGAGCCACCATGTGGGTTGAATTTTTTGTGAGGCACGTGCCACATCAGAGTTGTGAATTCATTATTTAAAACATTACACAACCCTTTCATACATACATGTTTTGGCCACATGCAGTCGATGGTTGTCCTACACGACACTCGATACTCGCGTTTGATGCTTTTTGTGGGCCCGCAAGGTCGTCATCCATCACTTTGACCAACAGCCGGTAGAGAGGTTAATTTCACTTGCAAGGTAGAATCTTTTTTGTTTGTGTTATGGTGGTTATATAGTAGGAGCCGAAGAGGTGGGTGGAGACTAGCATATATACTATACGTACGCGTCCGTGAACAAGTACACCTCACTCAGTGTCGGGACTTTTCGGTTTCCGAGGCATGTGCCACATCAAAGTTGTGAAATTGGCTATTCAAACATCACATGCCACCTCTTTGGGCCACATGCATGCAGGCGGTGGTTATCCTAGGACACTCTTGTGTGACGCTTCCTTCTGTAGGCCCGCGAGGCCATCATCGATGCATGCATCACTTTGACCTACATCGGGAGAGGTTAACTAATTTCACCATCATGGAGGATTCTTTTTGGGTTGTATTCGGTAGGATCATATAGTATGCGTCGGAGAGGGGGAAGGGGACCATCATATGTAGTACACTTCATGAACCTCACTCTGTGTGGGGACTTTACGGTTTTCGAGGCATGTGCCACATCAAAGTTGTGCATTTTGGGTATTCAACATATGTTTGGCCCACATGCAAAGGGATGGTGGTTGTCCTCTAGCACCCACTTAAGCAGATATCAGCGATATTGATGCTTTCCATCTGTGGGCCCGCTTGGTCCATCACTACTTTGCCTGACAACGAGAGAGGTTAATTTGACTTAGGATGGGGATTATTTTTTTGTTTTTAATATGATATATACATAGGTCATGCTCTGGGATGACATGATACAGTTTGAGCATACACATGCATGTGTATGCATGAATCCATCCCATCGAGTCGAAGTAGCTAGTACCACGACATGTCATGAACCGATCTCTCTCTGTGTGGGGACTATATGATTTTCGACGCACGAGCCACATTAATGTTGTGAAATGGTATTCAAAAATGCAAGCACACATCACCTCCATACATATGCATGTAGTGGTTGTCTTCAAATGGTTGAATCCCTCACGTGGTTATCGGTGACAAACCTATATATTCGTTGGCCTGCGTGGACATCCATGATCACCTTGACCGACAGCAAGATAGGTTACCATGGCAGATTCTTCCTTCAGTTCGTGTTATCGTAGTATAGGTCATGGTGAGATTCAGACCTAATTAAGTTTGAGCGCATACTATGCACGCATGCATGCATGCATGAACCCCAGTCATCGGCTTGAAGTGTGGTGTGACATACATATGCATCGTCAACTAATCCTCACTCGGTGTGGGGATTTCTGGTTCGAAAGCACATGGTGCCACATCAAAGTTGTTCCATCGTGTATTCAAACACACCTCTCCATAAATATGTTTGGGCCACACGCAGGCAGTGGGTTGTCTTTGGGGACTAGCTACTTGCATGATTATTGGCGAGCTAACCCATCTCTGGGGTCGCATGGACGGCCATCACTTTGACCAACAACAAGAGAGAGGTTGTACGACCAAGGTGGATTATTCTTGGTCTGTTTTACAATCCATCTTGGTGATATGCCCTCTCTGGCCCGTCGACTGAAAGTGTGTGGGCGGGGGGGGGGGGACAGCTACTTCGCACTTTGCTAGGTGAACCTCCGTGGTGGGGAATGCATTCATAGCTTAGGATTCCCTTCCTGCCGACACGAGGGGGGCAAGCAATACCGTGCGCTTTGCGAAATAGGTGCCACATCGAAGTTGCATTTGGTATTAGAACATCAAACCACCCTTTTCATTCATATAGTTGGCCCACATGCAAGTGTGTTCTTGTTCTGACCCTCTCCTGCATCATTTTTCGCCAAATTTATGAACATTACACAAGTCGGATGACGCAACAGACACGGTTCACTCACACTAACTGTGTGCCACGCCGGTGCCCCTGTCACACACGTATACACAGTACATTGGGCTCCACAAGGCTTCCCCTCTAAAAAATATCTACCCGCCTGCAAGTTTTTTCTGTTTGATAACACACGGTTATTATGTTTTGACCGTGTGTGATGTTTCTTGTTCCTGCTCCCGCATGCATCCCTCGAAAATAGCTGCCTGCCTCGAGGTTTTTTTTCTGTTTCTTAACACACGGTTGTTATTTCTGGACCATGTGCGATGCGCCATCATCCAAATTTTCAATAGCCCCGACATTTCACTCCCACGTTTGACTCTCGCGTAGTAAAATTTTCAGTAGCCGCATCATTTCCTCAAACAGACTGTCCGTGTCAATACCAGCGGATCTCGGGTAGGGGGTCCCGAACTGTGTGTCTAAGGTTGATGGTAACAGGAGGCGGGGGACATGGTGTTTACCCAGGTTCAGGCCCTCTCTATGGAGGTAATACCCTACTTCCTACTTGATTGATCTTGATGAATATGAGTATCACAGGAATTGATGAATATGAGTATCACAAGAATTGATCTACCACGAGATCGTAATGGCTAAAACACTAGAAGTCTAGCCTGTATGATTATGATTGCCTCTACGGACTAAGCCCTCCGGTTTATATAGACACATGAGGGAACTAGGGTTATACAAAGTCGGTTACAGAGAAAGGAATCTACACATCCAAATGCCAAGCTTGCCATCCACGCAAAGGAGAGTCCCATCCAGACACGGGTGAGAGTCTTCGGTCTTGTATCTTCACAGCCCATCAGTCCAGCCCATGCCAACAGGCTAGACGCCCCAGGACCCCTTAATCTAGGACTGTCTCAGTAGCCCCTGAACCAGGCTTCAATGACGAGGTGTCCGGCGCGTAGATCTTCTTCGGCATTGCAAGGCGGGTTCCTTTTCCGAATACTCCAAAATAGTCTTTGAACACTAGAATCATGTCCGGCTCTGCAAAACAAATTCCACACACTACCGCAGAGAGTATAATATTTCACGAGTCTAATCCGCTGACAACTTTTCGTAGCGTGACATCACGTTGCCGCCCGGCCATTATTTGAACAGTTTTTTAGCCTGCCGCTCCATATTTCGAGATGCGGTTTCATTGGCACATCTTGTCAAATCAGAGGTCGTGTCCCCTTATTGCGGGATTCTCATCAATACGGGCATGGGTAACCCAACCGTGTCACCTGCATGACCCTTGGGGAATAGGCGAGTTTTAAGGTGAGTGGGGAGGCGCTCGATATTTGCTGCCTTTATAAGGAGATAAGGATTTACCCCTTTCACCCACGCCTTCTTTTTCTCTGCCTCCCCCATTCTCGACCTCCAGCGCCCAAGTTCTTATCCTTTCCGCCCCTAGAAAGCACTCCAACCATGTCTGGATCCGGAGGCAGGGCAAGTGGATGGCTTCCTTCGTCAAGGAGAAGGACATTACCAAGCTCCGGGAGGCTGGGTATTTAGCCAAGGAAATCGCCCACCGGCTTCCTGCCAAGGGACAGATCGTCCCTACCCGGAGCCCCATGAAAGGGTGGTGTTCATCCCCCACTTCGTCCGCGGGCTGGGATTTCTTCTCCACCCTCCGCGGACTCATGTTCTACTATGGGCTAGATTTCCATGATCTAGCCCCAAATTCTTTCCTCAACATCTTGGCATTCATTGTCGTGTGTGAGGCCTTCCTCTGCATCCCAACCCACTTCGGATTATGGCTAAAGATCTTCAATGTGAAGCCGAAGGTGGTGAGTGGCAAACACGCAGAGTACGAAGGCGCCATGGTGAGCAAGATACCCAACGTCACATGGCCCGAAGGCTCCTTCGTGGAGACTGTTAAAGGGTGGCAGCAGAAGTGGTTCTATGTCACAGAGCTGCACGGCACCACCTGGGCCGCGGCTCCTGAATTCCGGTCCCGAGCCTCGATGCGGCTCACCTCCTGGCCAGAGAAGGGCCTGGACTGGTCTTCGTCGGACGAGTTGACAGCACTTCAGACGCGCATCAAGAGCATGATAGAAAAGAATATCAAGCTTGTCAATGTGATCTAGGTGATGCTTGTTCGCCGGATCCTTCCGTGCCAAAGCCGGACTTGCCATTTGTGGGAGTACGATCCGGCCAAGCACCAGACCTTGCAGCTGTTCTTCGGCACTATGCATGAAGGCATCTGGAAGATGCTTTTCAAGTCCAGCGAGACGTGCCCGGATACAACCGAGGACCGTGGGCACAACTTGGCCCATCCCGCTAGTCCGGTAAGTGTTTTCATGTTTTCAAGGTGTGTCCTTTACTTGCATACTCGAGGAAGACACCTAATCCTCCCTACTGATTCTCTTAGGGCTGGACAAAGAATGCGGAGTGGATTCATTGTCCGGCTCCGCTGCCCTAAGACCCAGCAATTCCACTTCTGACAAAGATGCTGGTTCCGGCGCCCTATAAAGCGTTGGAGAAGAAGGCCAAAGGGACCAGAGGTGGCCTCTGCTGCAAGGGTGCTTCGGACATGACGTCTGAAGACACCGAGACTCACTCATTCGCCGCCGAGGACGAAGAGGAGGAGGAAAGCAACTCCCCCCGCCCCCCTGAGGGAGGAAGGAAGAAGAGGATGGCCTCCACAAATCTGGAGGCGGAGGCATCCAAGAGGGGGAAGGGTTCCCTCGTGGATAACTCCGCGTGGGACGTCAACAACAGCCCAGAGCGACACTCCCGAGACAAGCCCCTGGACAAATCGTGAGTACTCAGAAACTCGGACGCATTCATATATTCGGCCTCTCTACTTCATAGTCTTAATATGTTGAATCATGCATTTGTAGTCCGGCTCGGTCCGACCTCGAGCGGTCCTCATCTTCGAGAGATTAGCGGGACCCAGAGGCGATGGACAGTGATCGGGTCCCTTCCAGTAGCCTCCTCTGCCAAGGCGTTGGATGGCACCGAAGCGTTGTCCCGTAGGATCCCAGGCCAGGGAGAGACTCGGGAGGCCGTTAGGGCGGCACTGGAGGGTGAAACCTCAGCCACCGGACACTTGGGGGGGGGGGACAAATGCCCATGGACACTGGCGATGGGGGCCATATTCAGTTCGTCCCCCAGCCGAATACGGTCCCGGAGACCTATGCGGCTCCGAAACCCAGCAAGCAGCCTCCTTCGAAAGGAGGAGGTGCACCAGTTCCGCCAGTGACCTCTGTCCAACCAGAGGCACCGGCCACTCGAATGGAAGAGCTGCGAAGTGCTTCCATTATTGAGGAACACCGTACCCTTATGGGTACGATGGTTGAGAGGATTCAGTCCGCGAAGAGCGGGCTGACTGAAGCCTGCACAAGCCTTCTAATCGGCTTTGAGGTAAGCAACACAATTATGTAAAGAGAATGTCATAGTATAGATGGTAGCCCCTGAGACATTGTCCGGTGTTCGAAAAGAAAAGTCGGACAGAGGATCAAACAAGTTTTGCATGAGACTAACCAGATGAGTCAATTTGAACAAGCAGGCATCAATACTGGTGGCGACCTCTCATACTGCTGAGGTTTCCGTACTGAAGCAGATTCTAGAACGGGCTGAGGAAGAGCTCAGCCGCGTGAAAAAACAGATGGAAGACAATCACGGTATGCAATAACCTTGTCTATTTTCAGGAAGGATGAATGATTTGTGCTGACTAAAGTGACATGATATTTATTAGGAGCGGCGACTGAGGTGGAGATCCTCAAGAAGGTGCTGGCCGAGGCCGAGAGAGGGCGTCCAAGGAACAAGCCGCCTGTGAAAAGCATGAGGCCAGGGTCAGTGAGGTCCAGCAGGAGCTCCAGGACGCCGTGAAGAAATGCGAGTCCTTGGAGCGCGACATTGCGGATCAAGAGTCTGAACTGGCCAAGGCCCGCCAAAGCGCACACGATGCCCGGGTTGAAGCCTAGGGTGCCCTCCCGGAAGTCCAGGAGGCCAGGAAAATCGCGGCGGGTAAGGCCTTTATTATGCAGAGCAAATATGTGAAGAAAAGGTTCCTCTTACTAACCCGCCTTTGGAGTTCTCCAGTGGCGTTTGCGGATCTGCCGCACAACATTTCAGACGCTGCAGAGTTCTTCCGAGCCGAAGAGGGGAGCTCCACGGAGAATCTGTTTTGGTCGCAATACCTTGCGCCAGAACAACCGGTGCCCTTTAGCGATCAGCTAAAACAGCTGGTCGAATTGCATAGGGTGGCTGAACTAGCCATGAAGGATTTAATAATCCGGCTATGGCCTACCGAAGCCATACCGAGCAGCTACTTCGGGATCGTGAAGCGGGTGGTCAATGCCTGCCCTCGGCTTGATGCCATTAAGTGGTCGGTCTGCATCGAAGGCGCGCGAATGGCCTTTGCCCGAGTCAAAATGCAGTGGGTGAAGATGGACACCGTGAAGCTTGTGACCGAGGGACCGCCCGCGGGCAAGGAGCACCGCACGCCCGAGCTGTATTTTGACAATGTCTTGGAGGGATCCCGCATTGCGGTGGGCAGTGTTCAGAAGATGTTATCTTTGAATGAAGTCATTCATATTGTCCCTTCCTGTATTATGAAACAGAGTCGTTATGTAATATAATGCCTGTTATTAAAAAATTTACCTCCTATGCGGCCGTTTTGTTAAATCTGAGAGTTGGCCAGTCGTCGGCTTCAGCCCCCACGTAGGCAGTACGGGGGTTCGAGATGAATCTAAACACTCTTTATCCAAAGTTTTGGTCCTTAAAGGAGGTGTTTAGCAGAACGAACCAGGCAATCGGACTATGTGGATTTATCACCCTCACATAGCCATAGGAGTTTGACAATAAAAATTTAGGCGCAGCCCCTAGTGTTCGTAAGTCCGAACTTTGGGTGCTATAAACACCTGATCGGATAAAAACCGATTCATCGCATAATGCAGAAAAAATCACAAAAGATTTGTAACCTCTTGAACAGCTGGCCGGCTCATGCCGCATCATGACAATCAGTTTTCGGCTTTCTCTACTGAGGTGCTCATCTGGATGAACCAGGACACAATCACAGTAGTTCTCCCTTTACTATCCTAGCCGATATAGTGGAACGTAATTTATTAAGCACAGGAGCCGGGCAATCGAACTATTGACCAAAGACATGATTCGGAGCCGATGCATATAATGCTAAAGTTTGGGGTGCCGAACTACACTGTAAAAAAGTTTTCGGACTTTGTTGCCGTATTATGGGGCATAATGAAGCCCTTGGCGGATTAAGGCGTATCAAAGTGTACGGGTGCAATTGATAAGAATATCAAGAAAAATAAAAATGAAGTAATAGGCTAATGTCGCAGAAATTGGGCTGCAAACCATTTTCCATTGTAGTTTGATTAATACGTCAAAGCGTATTTTGTACAAATAGTGCGGTAAGCAATAGGGCTATTTGACATGCCATGACCAAGGGAGAGCTGCGTGCGGGTTCTTAAAACAGGCATAACGATCGTTTAAAGAGACCACCTAGGAATTCCCTTATACGTCAATGCTTCTTGCCGTCTTGGTGTATTCGTTCCTTGATAGGTCCGACAGTCAGGACATCAAGGAAAGGCCTGGAAAAAAAGAAACCTAGAAAGAAAAAGAAAAAGTGAAAGTATGTGGGTCCAGGAGAGGTTGAGCCGTATTATGGACCACGATCTTGCTATGCCTCCGTCTATGCCCATGGTATTTTGAGTGTCTAATTATGTAGGCGCGGTACGAATGCCGCCGTTTGGTCGGGACTGGGACAGAGGCCGAATTGCTAGTCAAGCTCTTGACGAGCTAGACTGTCCTGCTGCAGAGTAGTTCGGACACGCTTGACTGTGTCCGGGAGCTTGGCCACCGAATTAAGGTTCTGCCTGAAAAGGCCACTCTGTACTTCTGCTGCGAGGGCAGCGGTGTGCTCCTTGGTACGGAGGGAGCGGTCCGTGTTTCCATTGACTGTAATGACACCGCGTGGTTCGGGCATCTTGATCTTGAGATAAGCGTAGTGTGGCACTGCATTGCATCAAGCGAATGCGGTTCATCCGAGCAGTGCGTGATAGCCACTGCGGAAGGGGACGATATCAAAGATCAACTCTTCACTTAAGAAATTGTCCGGGGGCCCGAAGACCACCTCCTGTGTGATTGAGCCCATACAGCGGGCCTCTACACCTGGTATGACACCTTTAAAGGTGGTTTTTGTGGCCTTGATCCTTGAGGGATCAATACCCATTGTGCGCATTGTATCTTGATAGAGCAGGTTCAGGCTGCCGCCACTGTCCATGAGGACTCGTGTAAGATGGAATCCATCAATGATTGGGTCGAGGACCAGTGCGGCTGAACCACCATGACGGATACTGGTCGGATGGTCCCTGCGATCGAATGTGATCGGGCAGGACGACCATGGGTTGAACTTTGGGTCGATTGGCTCCATCACGTAGACGTCCCTAACCGCGCGCTTGCGCTCCCTCTTGGGGATATGGGTAGTGTATATCATGTTCACCGTTTTAACTTGGGGTGGGAAAACTTCTTCTGTTCCCCTGTGTTTGGTGGCTGGGGCTCCTCGTCATCGTCCTTGCTTTGCGACCCCTTCTCCTTGTTCTCGGCATTTAACTTGTCGGCCTGTTAAAAAACCCAACAGTCTCTGTTGGTATGATTGGCTGGTTTATCAGGAGTGTCGTGGATTTGACATGGACGATCGAGTATGCGGTCCAAGCTGGACGAGCCCGGATTGTTTCTTTTATATGGATTCTTCCGCTGACCGGACTTAGATCCACTGAATCCGGCATTGACCGCCATGTCCTCGGTGTTGTCACCATTGCTTCGACGCTTGTATCTGTTGCATCGGGGCTTGCCATTGCTGTTTCTGGCTTCCGAAGTGCCAGGTATATCGGGCCACTATATCATGTGAAGTAGAGCCCGTCCTAACATGAATTCCCGGAAGGGTTTAAACCCGTGAACATCGAATCATATGATGGGACAATAGACCCCACGGTATGGATTGAGGATTTCTCTATATCGGGCCAAATCATGTGAAGTAGAGGGGGTGTGCGGCGCCTCTATATCGGGCCAAATCGCGACGTAGCTCGGCTGGAGTTCGTCTGAGTTTTTCGGCTTGGGCATGGTTATGTTTGTCACGTCCAGCCGGATGGCCATCGTCGCGCATCAGGGCACGCCCCCACGATCCATAGATCGATCTGGTCTGTCCTGCTCTGTTTTCCAGGTCATGTCGCAGGTCATATGTGTATCCCCGAGCTGTTGTGTCTCTGTTTTATGGCGAGGTAGTGCGGGCTGGTGTTCGGCTCGAGTTGCCGCTTTGTGCTGGCCACGTGGTGGTCGGTCAGCCGCATTATGCGCTGGTAGGACGGGCTCTAGCGCCTCGTCATCGAATTGGGGTAACAATTTGCGCTTCGGGTAAATTTTGGTTGGGCGCTCGAGGCCGTATTCGTCGGCCGCCAGGACATTAGTCCATCTATCATTGAGTAGATCTTGATCAGCTTGAAGCTGCTGCTCCTTCTTTTTCAGGCTCCTTGCAGTGGCTATTAGCCGACGCTTAAAGCGGTCCTGATCGACGGGCTCCTCAGGCATGATAAAGTCTTCGTCGCCGAGGCTCGCCTCATCCTTGGAGAGTGGAAGATAATTACTGTCCTCCGAGTCTTAGTTAACGGTCTGTTCATTAGGGCTGACTCGCCCATCCTCCCGTTCATCCTGTTCAGAAGTTGGCTCAACGGGGTCTTCGTTGTCTTCGGCATCGTCCGGAGTATTATTTTCTCTTGTGCCGGTATTGCTGTTTTTTCCACGGCGTGGTCTAGAGCGGCGCCGCTGACGTCCGTGCTTTGGCTGTATCTCAGGAGGCTTATCCTCAACTGGATCCTTCTCATTGTCGTCGTCGTTCTCTTTGGGTGTATCCACCATGTATACGTCATATGAGGAGGTGGTCGTCCAACACCCTGTAAGCAGTGATTTTTGGGCTGCTCCTCTCCGGCATCGTCGTCCATACCGTCGATGTCTTCGGAGCCAAAATCGAGAAGGTCAGTTAAGTCTTCGACAGTGGCTATGAAGTGGGTGGTGGGTAGGAAGCGGAATTCTCCGCCATCAGCTTCCAATCCAACCCGGATATAGTTCGGTTGAGAGTCCCCTGATAAGGAGGGGTTTTTTAATGAGCTTAGCACATCGCCTAAAGGTGAGTGCCGGAAGATGTCCGCGGAGCTGAACTCAACGATCGGCGCCTGATTAGGTTCGATGGGCGCGGATGCACGCGGTTCGGAACCTATGGCCGGAGATGAATCTGAGATTCCGGTGACTCAGGCCCCGCTCGAGGTTGGATCTGTGTGCAGCTGTAACACCGGTGAGTCTGCGGCTTCCGTGGCAGGGTTGAGATTCCCGTCCTCGGACGGCGCAATCTACTCCAGATCTAGGGCCAGAGCAGTTATAGGTGCTATCTCCTGAGCACGGGCTGATGACAGATTTAGGTCATGTTCATCGTGGTGGCAAGGAGCGGCCATCATGGGCTCAAATCCGTCGAAGATCAAGTCTTCGCGAATATCGGCCACGTAATTCAAGCTTCCAAACCTGACCTGATGGCCAGGGGCATAGCTACCGATCTGCTCTAGAAGGCCAAGCGAGTTGGCCCACAGTGCGAAGCCGCCGAATACGAAGATCTGTCCGGGGAGGAAAACCTCCCCCTGGACTGCATTGTTGTAGATGATTGATGGAGCCATCAAACCTTTTGGTGACGACGTAGCAGAACTCTCAATGAAAGCACCAATGTCGGTGTCAAAACCGGCAGATCTCGGGTAGTGGGTCCCGAACTGTGCGTCTAAGGTTGATGGTAACAGGAGGCGGGGGACACGATGTTTACCCAGGTTCGGGCCCTCTCTATGGAGGTAATACCCTACTTCCTACTTGATTGATCTTGATGAATATGAGTATCACAAGAATTGATCTACCACGAGATTGTAATGGCTAAAACCCCAGAAGTCTAGCCTGTATGATTATGATTGCCTCTATGGACTAAGCCCTTCGGTTTATATAGACACCGAAGGGGACTAGGATTATACAAAGTCGGTTACAGAGAAACGAATCTACACATCCGAACGCCAAGCTTGCCATCCACGCAAAGGAGAGTGCCATCCGGACACAGGTGAGAGTCTTCGGTCTTGTATCTTCATAGCCCATCAGTCTGGCCCATGCCAACAAGCCGGACGCCCGAGGACCCCTTAATCCAGGACTCCCTCATAGACCCCCCGCCCTCCCCCTCCACACACACACACCAATACCTCCTTGGGCGCGCGCGCACACACAGACACACCTCCCTTGCTCAAAACCCTAGCTAGGTAGCCGCCGTCGCAAGGCCTCCATTGTCCACATCTGTCGGTTTGCCCGTGCAGTTTACCCACCGATCTCCATACCCAGGCCGCCCTGAGTTCTTAGATGACACCTGCCAAACGCCCCCTTTCCCAAAGATGCCCATCCCCATCCACCACTCTAGAGCGTCGCAGCCTAAGCCCGGCTACACTTACCATGGAGCTTGAGGAGTGACTGGCCCAAAAGAGATGTATCGCGGTCTCTTTACCCGACATCGCCGAGGAAGCTGACGACCATTACTGGCCGCATGCACTCAATCAGTGGGCTAGAGTATGAGGGTATGTCGCGGACGCCAGCTGAGGGAGTCCTGGACTAGGGGGTGTCCGGACAGCCGGACTATCATCGTCCGCCGGACTCCAAGATTTCGAAGATACAAGATTGAAGACTCCGTCCCGTGTCCGGATGGGACTTTCCTTGGTGTGGAAGGCAAGCTTGCCGATATGGATATGTAGATCTCCTACCATTGTAACCGACTCTGTGTAACCCTAGCCCTCTCCGGTGTCTATATAAACCAGAGGGCTTTAGTCCGTAGGACATAACCTCCATTACAACAATCATACCATAGGCTAGCTTCTAGGGTTTAGCCTCTTTGATCTCGTGGTAGATCCACTCTTGTACTACCCATATCATCAATATTAATCAAGCAGGACGTAGGGTTTTACCCCCATCAAGAGGGCCCGAACCTGGGTCAAACATCGTGTCCCTCGTCTCCTGTTACCATCCGCCTAGACGCACGCCTCGGGACCCCTACCGAGATCCGCCGGTTTTGACACCGACATTGGTGCTTTCATTGAGAGTTCCTCCGTCGCCACCGATAGGCTCGATGGCTTCTTCAATCAACAACAACACCGCCCAGGTGAGACTTTTCTCCCGGACAGATCTTCAGATTCGCGGCTTCGCGCTGCGGCTAATTCACTTGGCCATCCGAGCAGATTGAAAGCTACGCCCCTGGCCGTCAGGTCAGGTTTGGAAGCCTAAACTTCACGGCCGACATCCGCGGGGACTTGATCTTCGACGGGCTCGAGCCACAGCCGAACGTGCCGCACTGTCATGATGGGCATGATCTAGGTCTGCCGCCGGACAGTGCCTTGGTGGCCGCACACGAGTCCGCTCGGGCCCTTAGTCCGGAGCCGATCGCCCAGATCGAGGACCGGTGGCTGGACACCGCCTCGGGGGCTGCAACTTCCACGGCGATGGAGCCGAACACTAACCTTGTCCCTTGTGAAGCTCATGACTCCGAGGTGTCGGACTCCCTGTCGGACTCCGAACCTCCCGCGCCCCTGCCAATCGAATCTAATTGGGCGCCGGTCATGGAGTTCACCGCCGCGGACATCTTCCAACACTCGCCCTTTGGCGACATCCTAAATTCGCTAAAACATCTCTCGCTATCCGGAGAGACTGGCGGACTATGGCGGGGCGGTTGGGATACGACGATGAAGAAATTCATGGCCCACCCACCACCCACTTTGTAGCCACTGCCGATTTATATAATGTATATTTTAGACTACGTCTCCAAGACATCGACGGTATGGACGACGATGCCGGAGATTTAACAAGAACCAGCGCCTACAGGCACTTTGGAAGACCACCTCACATATGACATATACATGGTGGACACCCCAAAAGAGGGGGGCAGCGAGGAAGCAAGCAGAGGCGATTCCTTAAATAAACAGCCCAAGCGCCGACGCCGTGGCGCCGCTCTAAATCCCGCCACAAAGAAGAATGGAGATTCAGCACGGAGATAATAATACCCCGTAAAGTGCCGAAGACAATCCCTCCAAAGAAGATTCAGCGCAGGAGGATGCAGAAGCAAGCCCTCACGAGAGAGTGGTAGATGAAGAGGTCGAAGATGATAATTACATACCTCCCTCCGAAGACGAGGCAAGCCTCAACGACGACGAATTCGTCATGCCCGAGGATCCCGTCAACAAGAGCGTTTTAAACGCAGGCTTATCGCCACGGCAAATAGCCTAAAGAAAAAGCAGCAGCAGCTTCAAGCTGATCAGGACCTGCTGGCCGATCGATGGACCGAGGTCCTCGCGGCCGAAGAGTACGAACTCGAACGCCCCTCCAAAAGCTACCCAAAACGCAAGTTGCTCCCCCGATTAGAGGAGGAAGCATACGTACCTTCATCACCAGCGCACAATACGGCCGACCGACCACCCCGTGGTCGCGACAGAGAGGCATCTAGGCCCTCTACCAAGACCGTACCCCGGCATCGCTCCAAAAGTACAAAGCCAAGAGGGAACGCTACGGACTTGCGAGATATATTGAGGACAAAGCAAGGCAATCCAGATCCATCTATGGATCACGTGGCCCCACGACCCACGATTTAATACCGTCGCGCGGATACAATAACTCCGCCGGGCGAACACAGCAGATAACGCCACTCGAGCTACGCCGTGATATCGCCAATATAGAGGCGCCACACCCGCTATGCTTCACTGACGAAGTAATGGATCATCAAATCCCTGAAGGGTTTAAACCCATAAACATTGAATCCTATGATGGCATAACAGACCCCACGGTTTGGATCAAAGATTATCTCCTTCACATCCATATGGCCCGCGGCGACGATCTCCATGCCATCAAGTATCTCCCACTGAAGCTTAAAGGACCAGCTTGGCATTGGCTTAACAGCTTGCCCGCAGAGTCAATTGGGTGTTGAGAAGACCTAAAAGCCGCATTCCTCGACAACTTCCAGGGCACATATGTGCGACCACCAGACGCCGATGACCTAAGCCACATAATTCATCGGCCAGACGAATCGGCCAGACAGTTCTGGACACGGTTCTTAACAAAGAAAAATCAAATCGTCGACTGTCCGGATGCAGAGGCCCTAGCAGCCTTCAAACTAACATCCGCGACGAGTGGCTCACCCGGCACCTAGGACAGGAAAAGCCGAAATCCATGGTAGCCCTCACATCTCTAATGACCCGCTTTTGTGCGGGAGAGGACAGCTGGCTAGCTCGCAGCAACAACCTCAGTAAAAATTCTGGCAGTCCGGATACCAAGGACCACAATGGCAGGTCGCGTGGAAGCAAAAAATAAACGCTGCATTAATGGCGACGACAAGGAGGATACGGCAGTCAACGCCGGATTCCGAGGCTCTAAACCCGGTCAGCGGAAGAAGCCATTCAAAAGAACCACTCCGGGTCCGTCCAATTTGGACCGAATACTCGACCTCTTATGCCAGATACATGGCACCCCCGAAAAGCCACCTAATCACACCAACAGAGATTGTTGGGTATTCAAGTAGGCAGGCAAGTTAATTGCCGAAACAATGACAAGGGGCTGCACAGCGACGACGAGGAAGAGACCCGACCACCGAACAATAGAGGACAGAAGGGTTTCCCCCCACAAGTGCGGACGGTGAATATGATATACGCAACCCATATACCCAAGAGGGAGCGGAAGCGTGCACTAAGGGACGTATATGCGATGGAGCCAGTCGCCCCAAAGTTCAATCCATGGTCCTCTTGCCCGATCACTTTCGATCGACGAGACCATCCGACCAGTATCCGCCATGGCGGATTCGCCGCATTGGTTTTAGACCCAATCGCCGATGGATTTCACTCACGAGAGTCCCGATGGACGGTGGCGTGCTGAACCTGCTTTATCGATACGGCGCAAGATGGGCATAGACCCTCAAGGATTAAACCTACAAAGACGACCTTCAAAGGCGCCATACCAGTGTTGAGGCCAATTGTACAGCTCACCACACCGAAGTGGTCTTGGATCCCGGACAATTTCCGGAGCGAGGAGTTAATCTTCGACATAGTCCCATTCCGCAGTGGCTAACACGCCCTGCTCGGACGAACCGCGTTCACAAAGTTCAACGCGGTGCCGCATTAAGCATACCTCAAGCTCAAGATGCCAGGCCCTCGTGGAGTCATCACGGTCAACGGAAATACGAAACACTCCCTCCGAACGGAGGAACACACAATGCTCGCGCGTAAGTACAGAGCAGCCTTTTAAGGCAATTTTGAGTCCAAATTTAAACGGCCGGACATGGCCAAACGCGCCTGAAGCAACATCAACCAAGACCACCTGGCACGATCCGAGCAAGCGTAGCAATACGGCCCCAACCCCAGCCCTTGCATAATTGCAAGACCAACCCTCCGCGTACATCGTTACGCTCTGGAGATACCATGGGCTTAAGGGGAGGGGCACGACCACAACAGACCCAGAGTGCGGCTCGACCACACCAGGGGCTCCCAAGTGTGTTGCTCTTTTTATTTTTATTTTTATATACAGGACTCCCTTTACCAGAAGCCCTGTCCGGCGGTGGACCCGCCGAACTCACGATGCAACGCCCAGGGAAGAAAGAAGGTTGCGGTTAACACTCAGGTGGTCTCCATTACGAGCATTAAATTCGATTATATACACCAGTCCGCAGCCCACCCCTAGAGGGGGACATGTTTAGTTAGTCCAATCCCTTGCTTACCGCACTATTTGTATCCTTCCGCACTGATAGAAGAATTCCTTGAACAAATAATGCAGCATTTTTTGCCTGTTATTGCATTACTTTACACATATGTTCATTAATGACATCTCGCACCCATATATTTTGGTACGGTCGAATACACCAGGGGCTTATGTTCCCCGCATTATGGTGTGATAAGTCCGAACACTTTCACAAGTGCGGCACCCCGAACTTATAGCATTATATGAATCGGCTCCGAATCATGTCTTGGGTCAATAGTTGGGTTTGCCCGGCTCCCACGTTTTGGTGCCTTACGCCCGCTCACGGCTAAGGTGGCACTGGGAGAACCACTGCGATTGCGCCCCGGTTGAGCTGGGCGAGCGCCTCAGTGGAGAAAGCTAAAACTGACTGGCATGATAAGGCGAGAGACTGGTCGCTGTTCGAGAGGTCTTTTCGGGTCCCTAAAGACCTATGCCGCTTCAAGCGAAGTACCAGATAATGTCCGACGAAGGCGTGGATAGCGCCCCGAGTTTGGTCTTTCGAATACTAGGGGCTTCGCCGAAATTTAAAATTATAGAATTCTATGGCTAAGTGAGAGTGTTCAAGCATTATAAGTCCGGTCGCCTTGTTCGTTGTGTTGAGCGCCTCCCTAGATGGACCAAAAAATGGGAACAAGAGTGCTCAAGTTTATCCCTAACACCCCAAAGACTTGTGGCTTGGGGGTCAAGCCAACGACTTGCCATCTCTCGATTTTATAAACGGCCGCATGTAAGGTAATATTTTAAATTAAACAAGCGTTGCGTAGCGCATATGAACAAAGTTTTCAGCGCGCGTGATAATACATAACGAGTTTACTCAATAATTACATCTCGGGGCACTCATCCGCAATATTGCGGGCACCCTTCAGACTGTCTTATAATACATTTCGGCGATGATACTCCTTGCCCGCTGGGCGGCGGTCAAGAAGAAGCCTCTCCGCATCCAGCCTGCCCGGTGCACCTTTGCGCGGGCAAGGGCCCGACGAGCACCTTCAATACAGAAGAGCGCTTGATGACATCCACCGAGGGCACGATCCACCAGCCGCCGCGAGGCCGGTAGCTCCTGTGCATGGCTGTCCAGCCACACCGGACTATAAGGCCCTTCATGGCCTCCTCGGATACCTTGTGGAGTTCGACCAGCTGCTTCACTGGTCGCTAGGGGCACGGATGGCCGGCCTCGGCGATTGAGACCGAAGACCTTCTCCGTTGAGCTCCCCTCCTCGCCACGGTAGAATGCGGCAGCGTCGGATACACTGCGAGGCAGATCTGCAAACGCCCCTGGAGAGCTCCGAATTCGGGTAAGTGTCAGGTAGTTTACATTAACATGCTTGCTTTGCATGAAAAATGCCTTACCCGCCGCTATTTTCTTCATATCCTCAATTTCCTGAAGGGCCTTACGGGCCTCGGCCTTGGCGGACTTGGCACTTTCGAGAGCCGAGGCGAGCTCGGACTCTCGAGTCTTTGAGTCGCGCTCCAAACTCTCATGCTTCTCCATGAGAGCCTAGAGCTCTTGCCGCACCTCCGCCACCCGTGCCTCCTGCTTTTCTCGCTCTGCCCGATCCGCGGCCGCATTGCGCTCGTCATGACACAGCCTCCTTCGTGGCTGCCACCTCGCTTGTGGCCCCGCAGCACCCATGTTATCCTTGTTATTCTCTTATTGCAACCTAAATCCTTTTCTGTAAGGTAACTTTTCAAACTGGTGTTACTCACCTTCTTTGTCCCCGAGCTGCCTCTTGGCACGGCCGAGCTCTTGCTCGGACCGCTCGAGATCCCGCTTCAACGCACCGACCTCCGCAGATCGGTCTTGGCAGAGGTCAGCAATAGCAGCCTGCAAACCCATATTGACATGCTTTTTAGCAACCTCACAGATATCTTTTAGATCCTCACCGGCTTTTCTTTCCAAACACCGAACCGAGCATCGGGGCTACCGTCTATGCGGTATTACATTACATAATTTTAACGTCTTACCTCAAAGCCCGTTAGAAGGCTGCTGCGAGCTTGGTCAGCCCGCTCTTGGCGAAGCTGAACTTTCGATCACCGCACTCATGATAGTGCGGTGTTCTTCCTCGATGGAAGCGCCTTTGAGCGCCTCCGAAGAAGTTGTCCGGCGCCTCGGTTGGATGGAGGCCGCCGGTGTCACGGTCTTGCCCTTCTTACGAAGGTCGTCACGGACTCGAACCACTGCAGTTCCGCGTGAAGTCCGGCGCAAAGTCCGGAAGGCTGCCTTGCGGCGCCCGAGCCTACTCCTCGATGGGTCCCTTCCGATCCCACCTCGGCGTCCTCATCGGCGCGAGGGGTGGAGGCAGTTGGGATGGAATCCACATCCGACGGAGCCAACGACCCGCTCGATGAAGCGGGGAGATCATCACCGGCCGGACTGCAGATAGTATGTGGCATTAGAAGGACACTATGTGACACAAAAGAAATTGTAGATCATTCAGGGATCCGGATACTTACGATCTCGCCTGAGGCCTGGGCCTTAAGGGCCACTCTTCACTGCCAACGTTGGTGTTGGCAGAGCTGCCCGGGGGAATAGTTCTCCCCCTCTTCGACCCTTCGGCCTCCCCTGTTGGGGAAGCCTTCCTCTTCCTCTCTCCCTCCTATGGGAGAGAATGTTCTTCCTCCTCCTCATCTTCGGGGGAGGAGTCCGCCTCAGAGTCGTCGGACATCAAAACGGAACTCTTCGAGTTCCGTGGCCACCTTCTTTTTCTTATCCGGCACCACGTGCGGTGCCGGAACCAGCAACCCCGCTAGACGGGCGTCCACTGGGTCTTCTGGCATGGGAGTCGGGCAGATGAGCTGCTCGGCCTTCTTCATCCACTCCTGTCAAAGGAAAAGGGAGATTAAAACCTACTTTGGGTCGAACTATTAACAACAAGTGTCCCATAAAGGGGTAGAATCACTTACCTCGTCACCTGGACGCTGCGAGTGAAATCCGCGATCTTCCGTCGCGGATGTGGGGGCTTCGGCGCCCTTAAACAGCACCCTCCAGGTGCCTTCGTACGTCGTGTCAAAGAGCCCGCTCAACGCCTGGTGCTGTTCCGGATTGAACTCCCACAGATTGAATGCCCGTTCTTGGCATGGGAGAATCCGGTGAACGAGCATGACCTGGACCATGTTAACCAGCCTGAGCTTCTTGTTCACCAGCTTCTGGATACAGGCTTGGAGTCCCGTCAGCTCCTTCGAATTACCCCACAGCAAGCCCTTCTCTTTCCAGGAGGTGAGCGGCGTAGGGATTCCAGATCAGAACTCTGGGGCCGCCGCCCACGTAGGGTTGCACGGCTCGGTGATATAGAACCACCCCGACTGCCACCCCTTGACGGATTCCACGAAGGCCCCTTTCGAACCAATGGACGTTGGGCATCTTGCCCAACATGGCGCCTCCGCACTCCGCTTGAGTGCCCTTCACCACCTTCGGCTTGACATTGAAGGTCTTGAGCCATAAGCCGAAGTGGGGCTAGATGCAGAGGAAGGCCTCGCACACGACGATAAACACCGAGATGTTGAGGATGAAGTTCGGCGCCAGATCATGGAAATCCAGGCCGTAGTAGAACATGAGCCCCCGGACAAAGGGGTGAAGTGGAAAGCCCAGTACGCGGAGGAAGTGGGGAAGGAAAACGACCCTCTCATGGGGCCCGGGGGTGGGGATGAGTTGCCCCTCGTCGGGCAGCCAAGTCTTGCGACGTCGCCGAAAGGTACCCGGCGCTACGCAGCCTTGTGATGTGCTCCTCCTTAACGGTGGAGGCCAGCCATTTGCCTCCCGCTCCGGACATGGTCGGAGAAGGTCGAGACGAGATGCGCGAACTTGGGCGTTGGAGCTCGAGTGCGCGGACATGGATAAGCAAAGGAGGAAGAAGGCGTAGGTGAAAAGGTGAATCCTTATCCCTTATATATAGGCGGGCGAAGACTATTCGTCCCCCACTAGCCTAGTAAAACTCGCTTATCTCCCAAGCGCCACCATCAATGGCGCGGTTGGGTTACCCACGTCCGTATTGATGAGAATCCCGGAATAAGGGGAACACGATCTCTGCTTCGACAAGATGTGCCAAGGAAACCGCTTCGTTAAACGCGCTGAGGCGGTATAATAAAAAATGATTCAAGTAAAGGCTTGGTAGTGGTGTGACGTCATGCCGCAAAATACGTCAGCAGATTGAACTTGTGTACACTTTATTCTCTCTCGCTGGAATGTGGAATTTATTTTGCGAGCGGACACTATCCCGGTGTTCGCAATCTTATTTGGATTATTCGAGGAGGAACCCGCCTTGCAATGCCGAACATTATGCGCGTCGGACTCATCGTCATTGAAGCCGAGTTCGGGGCTACCGAGGAGTCTGGACTAGGGGTGTCCGGACAGCGGACTATCGTCGTCCGGGACTCCAAGACTACGAAGATACAAGATTGAAGACTCCGTCCCGTGTCCGGATGGGACTTTCCTTGGCGTGGAAGGCAAGCTTGGCGATCGGATATGTAGATCTCCTACCATTGTAACCGACTGTAACCCTAGCCCTCTCCGGTGTCTATATAAACCGGAGGGCTTTAGTCCGTAGGACATAACCTCCATTACAACAATCATACCATAGGCTAGCTTCTAGGGTTTAGCCTCTTTGATCTCGTGGTAGATCCACTCTTGTACTACCCATATCATCAATATTAATCAAGCAGGACGTAGGGTTTTACTTACATCAAGAGGGCCCGAACCTGGGTAAAACATTGTGTCCCTCGTCTCCTGTTACCATCCGCCTAGACGCACAGTTCGGGACCCCCTACCCGAGATCCGCCGGTTTTGACACCGACACCAGCTATGACATCGAGGTCGTCGACAGCGATGGCCTGATGCGGGCTATGTCACAGGCTAAGTGGCCCACCCCCAATGCCTCGGGTTCAACCGCCGTCGATCTCATCCATGGCCACGCTGTCGATCTCCTGTGGTTCGCTGTCAAGAATTTTCCATCCTGCATCACCATCGAGCCCCTTTTGTCATTTCTGAAGGACACGTTCTGCGATGCTGGCTTGGGATCCAAAGCTTCCAAATCAGACTTCATCGATGGTGACCACGAGGAGGGCACCCTCTCCAGCTCTTCCAAGGGGAAATAGCCCATCTGCGACATCAGGGAGGGCACCCTACAGCCATGCTCTTCCAAGGGGGAGGAGCCCATCTGTGACAACATGGAATGCATCCACGGTCCGTGCTCTTCCCACGAGAACGAGCCCATCTGTGACAAGTGAGGGAAGCCATGATATGTTTTGTCGTGCCTCTTCACAGGGGGGAACCCATGATTTGTTTTGTCGAGTCCCTTTTGTAGTGTAGTGAGAATATGTCCAGTTTTAATTGCTATATTTGGTTATTTGCAGTATGCCTTCTTTATTTCAGTTGTTCACAATGTGATGCTCTAAATGTGCAACTATTTACTATGCAGTACATTTCATCAATCCAGTTTTAAACATAACGGTAGGAATGCATATATTTGCTTGCTGTTAAGCCTATTATAGCTAGCATATTCCTCTTTTAAAGTTTTTTGATTGTTTGGTTGTTTGTAGTTAGCATTTGTCCAGTTTCAAATGCTATCTTTGGTTGTTTGTAGTATGCCTTGTTTATTCCAGTTATTCACAACGTGATGTTCTATATGTGCAAGTATGAACCGTGTAGTTCAATTTCATCAATACCAGTTTCAACAATACCACTATGAATGACTACATTTGGTTGCTGCATCTTGTAGTTAACATGCCTTTCCATTTTTATTTAACAATAACCAGTGTAGTATGCCTTGTTTATACCAGTTTGACTGACTATGTTTGCTTGTTGTTAAATGTTAGGCCTGTTGCAGTTAACACACCTTTCCACTTGTTTTGCTTTACTAGTGTGCTTAAACCTGCACACTGAGGCTATATTTTGGAGATTATTTTGTCTGCCGTGGATATATTTGGTTGATGTTTAGCCTGTTGTGCTTACCATGCCTCTCGATGTACCTACACAAGACAACTTTGGGAACGACTGTTGTTTTCCATCGAGGTTAGTTTCATCCCATAGCTTATATATACTCATTGTTCAGGATATTGGTAGCTGGTACCATATAAGCTGGGGGCTGATAAGGGACTAATCAGTGAATTGGACTTTTAACTGAATATATTTGTAACCCATTTATAGTTAGGTTAACTAGGGCCATATGTAATATATTTGAGGCTACATATCAATATGCACTGTACTTAATGTCTACATATGCAATCCTAGGCTACATAGCATCAAGGAAGAGTGTTACCTTAATGTTCTGATGGTGTCTAGATATACGTAGAAGAGCAGCAGCAACAACAACAACAACACAACGCTGTCTGAATACTCAACTTAACTAGAGGTTAGAGATAGTTTCCAGCTCATGACTAACCCTGAGCTAACTCCATCCAAAGAGGTGTTTAGATGACAGGGTTAGATTGTCAATAAATGCACTAGGAGAACTAGCTTCAATTAGCACCTCTTGGGTGGGATAGTTTTTTAGGGTGGGTTGGGTGCAACTAGCTCAAACTAGCCCTCATGTTTGGATATACTTTAGGGCTATTTGAGCCTGAACTAGCTCAAACTAAGTTTAAACCATGGATACAGCAGCAGTTAATCAGCCGATAATTTGTAAAAATGCAATAACATCCTTCCGGCCCATAATATAAGATGTTAATTCATCTAATATGCGAGTATATTGGATCTTATAAGATATTATAAAAGAGTGTTGTACTACATCATTGTGCAATTTTTGTTTAGCTTCTAATATTAACTTGGTGCTTTTATGTATATATGTCATTGGTAAAGATCCGCGCTTCAACCCTTTCTGCGTATGGGGCAATAAGATATTGATGAACCCGCATCAAGTGAGGAAGCTGATAAAGATCGTTAGTAAAATGGGTCAAAAGATGTCAATTGAACTATTTGTTTACACTTTATCAAAGACAACATCAAACTGCGAGATGGTAAGTACGAACTCTGCAGCCTTCTTTTTACTGCCCATAATGAGTTGTGTTAGATGACAATGTCTGAATCTTTTTCATTTGCAATGGTTCCCAAAGCAATTTACTCAAGATTACCTCTAAAATTAAATGATTGGTGGTGATGAAGGCACGACCTCAGATGTGTCGATGATGTGTCCCGATCTTTTACGATGCAACAAAGTCCTCCAAATCCATCGATAAAAAATACTCCCAATTACACGAGCAGTACGTGTAACATGAAGCAGGGGTGACGACGACCAACGGATAATCCCCCCGCACACGAGGAACCTCCCGCCGTAGTAGACATAACCAGCCCGCAACCCGTCGATGACGATGGACCTCGAGCCAAGTGCAACTTTCACGCAAAAAATTCATACAAAAATAGATAATGATGACACCCAAAGAGGGTCGTTTAATAGTCAGTACACATGTTGTCTAAACCGAAGAAAATAACCTCCAAATTACAAAGCACGTAGGCTTGGCTTTATAACAGTAGCCGCACCTCTAACTTGATCCAAAAGAAAAATACGCAACCAACTAGAACCAGAAAAATCTAAACAAATATATCTAATATTTGAGTCTTGCACGTCATCTCTAATTGCCATGCATGGTAGTGGCCCCCAGCCCATGTCCTTCAGGGAGAATAATCTCCACCAGCGATGCTCCTTAGGCAAACCAATCGACAACTTCTGGTGGTTGTGACCGACTAAAAAATAACAATATTTATTTTCCTGTCTCTTTTGATCACTTTCCTTTTCAAACTAACTTGCCTGGCTATCTGTCATGTACGTGTGTGAGCCAAACAACTTTTTCCCGTTGGCCAACAAAGAGAAGTCCCACGTCCATGCATGATTTCTCCAACGCATATGCTTGCTCGGCTAATTTATCCCTGTATTCCAAGGTGCTAGTTCGCCTCCAGTCATTCTCTTTGAACTGAAAATACACAGTCTCGTAAACAACATTATATATTGGTGGCGCCATATCATTCTCCCCCTCTTCAGGCAACCATCCTCGGTTTCGAGATATCTTACACATCAACATCTTCATCAATAGGGAGGCCAACAATAACTTGATTTGTGCAATAAATTGGAGCAACACAAACTACAATAGTGTCGTCTTTCATGTGAACCGGTGCGGAAATAAGTATAGCAGCGTCGTCGGCTTCCTTCTTTTTCGCCTCTTCGTCCTCTTTAATTTTTGCTTTCTCTTCATCTTTCTTCTGTTGAAGCCTGTCATCTCTCCAAATTTTGAACAGAGCCATATCCATAGAAAAAAGTTATACTCAACCGGACCACACCGAACAACATATTTATAATACCAATTTGTGTGGTTGAGATAAGGAACTGCTCGATGTTCGTTGTACCATGGTTTACCGAGAAGCAAATGACATGCCACCATGTATACTGGAAGAATATCGCAACAAACCTCTTAAGAAAATTTTCCCATACAAAATTGTACCTTGGTCTGTTCGGTGACAGTGAACTCATTGGAACCCCAACGCAGAAAATATGGTTGTGGATGTAGTGTCCTCGACAATCCTAATTTCTCCACCATCTTGATGCTAGCAGCGTTGATCGAACTCCAATGGTCGATCGTCAAAGCACACGCCATGTCCCGCACAGTCAGCTTTGTGTGAAAAAGTTTATCATGGAGGCGTCTCTCTTCTAGCCGAAAACCAGCTGACATTACAGCCATATCATCCATAGAAGTTGGCAAAGAACAGTAGCTACGGCAGAACCTTGCTCTTTCCATAGTTTATTTTTTCAGGCAAAGACCCAAATCCAATCAGAAGTAGTATCTACACTGACTGGCCTCCAGTATGATGCAGGCCTAGCTAGCTATCCACGTTAATTGCAAACCATGTCTCAATGAAAACAATCTGCACCAATCTTCTCGGACTCCAAGACGAAATCCTGCAGGACTCACGGTATAGAACTACTTGTCTGTCCAATCCAACCAGCAAAACAAAGAGTACTCCAAAACAAATATAGCTATCCAACACAACTGGACGTACTAGTAGATCAGCGTTACAGAAAAAACAATTGCACCGTAACAAACCCAGTAATCTGATACCAATTGATGAAAGAACGACCTCAGACGTGTCGATGATTTGTCCTGATCTTTTACGATGCAATGAGCTCCTCCAAATCCACCGATAAAAGATACTCCCAATTACACGAGCAGTACGCGTAATCTGAAGCAGGGATGATGACGGCCAATAGATAATCCCCCGGCACACGAGGAACCGCCCGCCGTAGCAGACGTAACCAGCGCGCAACCCGTCGATGACGAGGGGCCTCGAGCCAAGTGCAACTTTCAAACAGAAAATTCACACAAAAATAGATAACTACAACATCCAAAGAGGGCCGTTTAATAGTCGATACACATGTTGTCTAAACCGAAGAAAATAACCTCCAAATTACAAAGCACGCACGCTTGGCTTTATAACAGTAGCCGCACCTCTAACTTCATCCAAAAGAAAAATACGGAACCAACTAGAACCATAAAAATCTAAACAAATATATCTAATATTTGTGTCTTGCACGTCATCTCTAATTGCCATGCATGGTGGTGGCCCCCAGCCCGTGTCCTTCAGGGAGAATAATCTCCACCAGCGATGCTCCTTAGGCAAACCAACCGACAACTTCTGGTGGTCGTGACCGACTAAAAAAATGACAATCTTTATTTTCCTGTCGCTTTTGATCACTTTCCTTTTCAAACTGACTTGCCTTGCTATCTGTCATGTACGTGTGTGAGCCAAACACCTTTTCCCGTTGGTCAACGAAGAGAAGTCCCACGTCCATGCATGATTTCTCCAGCCCATACGCATGCTCAGCTTATTAATCCCAATATTCCGAGGTGCTAGTAAGCCTCCAGTCATTCTCTTTGAACTGAAAATACACAGTCTCGTAAAAAACACTATATATTGGTGGTGCCATTTCATTCTCCCCCTCTCCAGGCGAAACCGTCCTCGGTTTTGAGTCATCTTCCACATCAACATCTTCATCAACAGGGAGGCCAACAATAACTTGATTTGCGCAGTAAATTGAGGCAACACAAACTACAACAGTGTCGTCTTTCATGTGAACTGGTGCGGAAAGAAGTATAACAGCGTCGTCGGCTTCCTTCTATTTCGCCTCTTCGTGCTCTTTAAGTTTTGCTTTCTCTTCATCTTTCTTCTATTGAAGCCTGTCATCTCTCCAAATTTTGAACAGAGCCATATCCATAGACAAAAAATTATACACAACCCGACCACACCGAACAACATATTTATAATACCAATTTGTGTGGTTGAGATAAGGAGCTGCTCCATGTTCGTTGTACCATGATTTACCGAGAAGCAAATGACACGACACCATGTATACTGGAAGAATATCACAACAAACCTCTTCGGAAAATTTGCCCATACAAAATTGTACCTTGGTCTGTTGGGTGATAGTGAACTCGTTGGAACCCCAACGCAGAAAATATGGTTGTGGATGTAGCATCCTCGGCAATCCTAATTTCTCCACCATCTTGATGCTAGTAGCGTTGATCGAACTCCAATGGTCGATCGTCAAAGCACACACCCTATCCCGCACAGTCACCTTTGTGTGAACAAGTTTATCATGGAGGCCTCTCTCTTCCAGCCAAAAACCTGCTGACATAACAGCCATATCATCCATAGAAGTTGGCAAAGAGCAGTAGCTACGGCAGAACATTGCTCTTTCCACAGTTTATTTTTTCAGGCAAAGACCCAAATCCAATCAGAAGTAGTATCGACACTGACTGGCCTCCAGTATGATGCAGGCCTAGCTAGCTATCCACGTTAATTGCAAACCACGTTTCAATGAAAACAATCTGCACCAATCTTCTTAGACTCCAAGACGGAATCCTGCAGGACTCACGGTATAGAACTACTTGTCCGTCCAATCCAACCAGCAAAACAAAGAGTACTCCAAAACAAATATAGCTATCCAAAACAACTGGACGTACTAGCAGATTGGCGTTACAGAAAAAACAATTGCACCGTAACAAACCCAGTACTCTAATACCAATTGATGAAAGCACGACCTCAGACATGTGTACGATTTGTCCTGATCTTTTACGATGCAACGAGCTCCTCCAAATCCACCAATAAAAATACTCCCAATTACACGAGTAGTACGCGTAACCTGTAGCAGGGGTAACGACGACCAACGGATAATCCCCCGGCATACGTGGAACCTCCCACCATAGTAGACGTAACCAGTGCGCAACCCGTCGATGACGACCGGCCTCGAGCCAAGTGCAACTTTCACATAGAAAATTCACACAAAAATAGATAACGACAACACCCAAAGAGGGCCGTTTAATAGTCGATACACATGTCTAAACAAAAGAAAATAACTTCCAAATTACAAATCACGCAGGCTTGGCTTTATAACAGTAGCCGCACCTCTAACTTGATCCAAAAGAAAAATACGCAACCAACTAGAACAAGAAAAATCTAAACAAATATATCTAATATTTGTGTCTTGCACGTCATCTCTAATTGCCATGCATGGTGGTGTCCCCCAGCCCGTGTCCTTCAGGGAGAATAATCTCCACCAGCGATGCTCCTTAGGCAAACCAATTGACAACTTCTGGTAGTCGTGACCGACTAAAAAATAACAATCTTTTATTTTCCTGTCTCTTTTGATCACTTTCCTTTTCAAACTGACTTGCCTTGCTATTTGTCATGTACGTGTGTGAGACAAAGACCTTTTCCCATTTGTCAACCAAGAGAAGTCCCACGTCCACACTTGATTTCTCCATCCCATACGCATGCTCAGCTAATTTATCCCTGTATTCCAAGGTGCTAGTTTGCCTCCAGTCATTCTCTTCAAACTGAAAATACACAGTCTCGTAAACAACATTATATATTGGTGGCGCCATATCATTCTCCTCCTCTTCAGGCGAAACCGTCCTCGGTTTCGAGTCATCTTCCACATCAACATCTTCATCAACAGGGAGGCCAAAAATAACTTGATTTGCGCATTAAATTGGAGCAACACAAACTACAACAGTGTCGTCTTTCATGTGAACTGGTGCGGAAAGAAGTATAGCAGCGTCGTCGGCTTCCTTCTTTTCCGCCTCTTCGTGCTCTTTAATTTTTGCTTTCTCTTCATCTTTCTTCTTTTGAAGCCTATCATCTCTCCAAATTTTGAACAGAGCCTTATCCATAGACAAAAAATTATACTCAACCCGACCACACCGAACAACATATTTATAATACCAATTTGTGTGGTTGAGATAAGGAAATGCTCCATGTTCGTTGTACCATGGTTTACCGAGAAGAAAATGACACGACACCATGTATACTGGAAGAATATCGCAACAAACCTCTTCAGAAAATTTGCCCATATAAAATTGTACCTTAGTCTATTCTGTGATAGTGAACTCGTTGGAACCCCAACGCAGAAAATATGGTTGTGGATGCAGCGTCCTCGGCAATCCTAATTTCTCCACCATCTCGATGCTAGCAGTGTTGATCGAACAACAATGGTCAATTGTCAAAGCACACGCCCTGTCCCGCACAGTCACCTTTGTGTGAAAAAGTTTATCATGGAGGCCTCTCTCTTCTAGCCGAAAACCTGCTGACATAATAGCCATATCATCCATAGAAGTTGGCAAAGAGCAGTGGATATGGCAGAACATTGCTCTTTCCGCAATTTATTTTTTTAGGCAAAGACCCAAATCCAATCAGAAGTAGTATCTACACTGACCGGTCTCTAGTATGATGCAGGCCTAGCTACCTATCCACGTTAAATGCAAACCACATCTCGATGAAAACAATCTGCACCAATATTCTCCGACTCCAAGACGGAATCATGCAGGACTCACGGTATAGAACTACCTGTCCGTCCAATCCAACCAACAAAATAAAGAGTACTCTGAAACAAATATAGCTATCCAACACAACTGGACGTACTAGCAGATCGGCGTTACAAAAAAATAATTGCACCGTAACAAACTCAGTAATCTGATACCAACTGATGAAAGCACGACCTCAAACGTGTCGGTGATTTGTCCTGATCTTTTACGATGCAATGAGCTCCTCCAAATCCACCGATAAAAAATACTCCCAATTACATGAGCAGTAGGGGTGACGACGACCAACGGATAATCCCCCGGCACACGAGGAACCTCCCGCCGTAGTAGACGTAACCAGCACGCAACCCGTTGATGACGACGGGCCTCGAGCCAAGTGCAACTTTCACACAGAAAATTCGCACAGAAATAGATAACGACAACACCCAAAGAGGGCCGTTTAATAGTCGATACACATGTTGTCTAAACCGAAGAAAATAACCTCCAAATTACAAAGCATGCAGGCTTGGCTTTATAACAGTAGCGGCACCTCTAACTTGGTCCAAAAGAAAAATACGCAACCAACTAGAACCAGAAAAATCTAAACAAATATATCTAATATTTGTGTCTTGCACGTCATCTCTAATTGCCATGCATGGTGGTGGCCCCCAGCCCGTGTCCTTCAGGGAGAATAATCTCCACCAGCGATGCTCCTTAGGCAAACCAAGCGACAACTTCTAGTGGTCGTGACCGACTAAAAAATAACAATCTTTATTTTCCTGTCTCTTTTGATCACTTTCCTTTTCAAACTAAGTTGCCTTGCTATTTGTCATGTATGTGTGTGAGACAAACACCTTTTCCCATTGGTCAACCAAGAGAAGTCCCACGTCCACGCATGATTTCTCCAGCCCATACGCATGCTCAGCTAATTTATCCCTGTATTCAAAGGTGCTAGTTTGCCTCCAGTCATTCTCTTTGAACTGAAAATACATAGTCTCGTAAACAACATTATATATTGGTGGCGCCATATCAGGTGGGCATGCAAATGTAAAATATTTCCACCAGAACACGATGATTATCTAGATGTTTTCATGAAGACCGTGAAGGATGGGTTATCGGCCATCACAAGGGGTTCGACTAGAGTCGTGTTTTCCTTCTGCATGGAGGAGGGCACAATATGGGCATTTCACTTCACCTTGTTCACCAACCAAAATGAATTTTGCATCTTTCTTTACCGTCTTTAATAGTACAGGTATACAACTATGGTTCATCATTATTTATTTGGTTCTTATGTAATTCTTGAACATATGTACCTATGAATCGAATAATGCATTGGTTGTTTGAACCTGATGGATATGAATAAAGCTATAGCATACATTCAAATTCCAATCCGGTACAATTTGAAATAGCAGCAATTTAATTACGATGAAATTACGCTCTCTAGGTCGTTACGGCACACACGGTTTGTAAAACACAAATGTTTGTGATATACACCATAATTCGACATGGTTCATAGAGAGGAAACGTGTGCAAGCATGCACAGAGTTGTTGTTTTCAAAGCATGTGCAATGTAAGACAATATCACAAACGGTGCGGGCAAACTAAACTCTTGTGATAGTTGCCTTATTGTACACGATTCGCAACCATAAACTGTTTCTGATGTTGTATGCATCGTAAACGTTGCACCACAGAATAGCGTGTGTGATAGTTGTCATGTACGACGTTACGACGGTCCAACGTTTCGTAATCCTGTCCGACACTCGTACGACAATTAGCTAATATTCTTAATTAGTTATCGCATACGGTTTGGCAAAAGCCAATGTGTGTGATTGTCTGCTTATCATACACATAATATAATTCTAAACCGTTTGTGATGGGCTGCGCATCATAAATGTAGCACCACATAATACCGACCATGATGGCAATGAGAGCACAAACAAGTTGTAAGGATGCAGCGTTTGGGTGGCTCCCTATCCCCGATGGTTTCTGGGTCGTGCGGGAAGGACCCCCTATCGCAGTCACTCACTTGGCGACGGTTCCAAATGCCGTCACGGAAAGGGATTAAAAATCTTTTGTATAGCACCTCGCTGTACTAGTGAGTAAATAGCTTATGATGCTGATAGAGGAAAGAATCATTGAGTGGAGCTGAAGAAAATATCCAGAAAGAAATGGCAAAATATTTTCTCAAAGTTGAAATCGGTAATGCCGATGCGTTTTCCATCGGTGTCTCCGAAATGACAGAGTCACAGAAGGTACTTATCAGTGCGATCGAGTTAGTTCATGTCGGTTGTACCAATGAACTATTCAAAAGGAGATCTTGTATTTCAGTCAATCTGTCGGGGCAAACAAACAGGGGTGTATGTTTTCCCCTGACTCCTGCACGGACAAGCATGGCCAACAGGCTCAAGAACAAGATTACAACGCCAAGGTCGGACCAAGCAAGGAGGATCAACTCGTTTGGAAGACTCAAGTACAGATCAGGAAGGCCAGGCCAAGCCAGAGAAGTAGGATAAACCAAGGAAAGAACCTCCCTTGTCGAGCAGGCGAGCCTGGCGAGGTTGGGTTTGCCCCACAAGCATACTTCCAGACCATCCCGGTAGGCCCTGTCGGGACTTGCGGATGCAAACTACACCACCGCTCCACTTCATGAGCAACACAAGTCATAGGTCAGTGCAGTGTCAAGCCCCAAGATGACTAAGTGGCTGCTTTTCGCCACATGGCAGCCGCTTTCTACAGCAACACCTCCATATGACACCCGTCCTGGGACGTGTCAAGCAAGCAGGCATGAAGCTGGCAAAATAGCCTGGTAAGGGCGGCCGGGCACATTGTGATGTCACACTAGACTGTACATTTAGGTATGATAGCACTGTTTGCTCTCTAATCAGTATGCAATGACTGATTTGCCACTGCGGTAAACCCCTTGATCTATAAAAGGAGCTCCATGGCAAACATCAAAAGGGTTCGATTCCACGAGGTTGCCAAGCTCAGGCCCTCATGTATCGGCACGCAGGTAGCCAATTCTCATGAGGCAACCCTGCCGGGCAAACTGCGTTGCGTCCAACACCACCTTTTCCACCATCAATCCACCAAAGCAGGAGTAGGGTTTCAAGCCTCGCCGGGGGCCCAAACATGGGTAAAATTGCCCGTGTGATCTCTGTTGCGCTACGCGACTCTTCTCCGCTCTTTCTGCAACGTGCCCATCCCGCCGGACCAAAAGGGGCTCATAGCCCCATAGGTGGTCGTGGTTTCTTGTGACATCTTTGGCGTGCCAGGTAGGGGGATGATGTCTACTACACAACCTTCTTCTTGTAGACGTTGTTGGGCCTGCAAGTGCATAGGTTTGTAGGACAGTAGCAAATTTCCCTCAAGTGGATGACCTAAAGTTTATCAATCCGTGGGAGGCGTAGGATGAAGATGATCTCTCTCAAACAACCCTGCAACCAAATAACAAAGAGTCTCTTGTGTCCCCAACACACCCAATACAATGGTAAATTATATAGGTGCACTAGTTCGGCGAAGAGATGGTGATACAAGTGCAATATAGATAGTAGATATAGGTTTTTCTAATCTGAAAATATAAAAACAGAAAGGTAACTAATGGTAAAAGTGAGCGTAAACGGTATTGCAATGATAGGAAACAAGGCATAGGGTTCATACTTTCACTACTGCAAGTTCTCTCAACAATAATAACATAGATAGATCATATAACAATCCCTCAACATGCAACAAAGAGTCACTCCAAAGCCACTAATAGCGGAGAACAAACGAAGAGATTATGGTAGGGTATGAAACCACCTCAAAGTTATTCTTTCGGATCGATCTATTCAAGAGTTCGTACTAGAATAACACCTTAAGACACAAATCAACCAAAACCCTAATGTCACCTAGATACTCCATTGTCACCTCAAGTATCTGTGGGCATGATTATACGATATGCATCACACAATCTCAGATTCATCCAACCAACACAAAGTACTTCAAAGAGTGCCCCAAAGTTTCTACCGGAGAGTCAAGAAAACGTGTGCCAACCCCTATGCATAGGTTCATGGGCGGAACCCGCAAGTTGGTCACCGAAACATACATCAAGTGGCACGTGATATCCCATTGTCACCATAGATAAACACGGCAAGACATACATCAAGTGTTCTCAAATTAAAGACTCAATCCGATAAGATAACTTCAAGGGGAAAACTCAATCCATTACAAGAGAGTAGAGGGGGGAGAAACATCATAAGATGCAACTATAATAGCAAAGCTCGCGATACATCAAGATCGTGCCATAGAGAGAACACAGGAGAGAGAGATCAAACACATAGCTACTGGTACATACCCTCTGCCCCGAGGGTGAACTACTCCCTCCTCGTCATGGAGAGCGCCGGGATGATGAAGATGGCCACCATTGAGGGATTCCCCCTCCGGCAGGGTGCCGGAACAAGCTCCCGAGAGGTTTTTGGTGGCTACAGAGGCTTGCGGCGGCGAAACTCCCGATCTATCTTCTCCTTCGATGTTTTTAGGGTACGTAGGCTTATATAGGCGAAAGAAGTAGGTCGGGAGAGCCTCAAGGGGCCCACGAAAGGGTAGGGCGCGCCCAGGGGGGTGGGTGAGGGAGTCCTGGATTAGGGGGTATCCGGACAGCCGGACTATATACTTTGGTTGGACTGTTGGACCGCGAAGATACAAGACTCAAGACTTCGTCCCGTGTCCGGATGGGACTCTCCTTTCTGTGGAAGACAAGCTTGGCGATCCGGATATTATATTTCCTTCTTTGTAACCGACTCCATGTAAACCCTAGCCCTCTCCGGTGCCTATATAAACCGAAGGGGTTAGTCCTTAGGGACAGAATCATAATCATCATAGGCTAGCTTCTAGGGTTTAGCCTCTATGATCTCGTGGTAGATCAACTCTTGTAATACCCATATAATCAATATCAATCAAGCAGGAAGTAGGGTTTTACCTCCATCGAGAGGGCCCGAACCTAGGTAAAACATTGTGTCCCTTACCTCCTGTTACCATTAGCCTTAGACGCACAGATCGGGACCCCCTACCCGAGATCCACCGGTTTTGACACCGACATTGGTGCTTTCATTGAGAGTTCGTCTATGTTGTCGCTGCAAGGCTTGATGGCTCCTTCGATCAACAACAATATGGTCCAGGGTGAGATTTTCTTCCCCGGACAGATCTTCGTGTTCAGTGGCTTCGTACTACGGGCCAATTCGCTTGGCCATCTAGAGCAGATCGACAGCTACGCCCCTAGCCACCAGGTCAGGTTCGGAAACCTGAACTACACGGCCGACATCCGCGGAGACTTGATCTTCAACGGGTTCGGGCCTGCGCCAGGAGCGCCGGACAGTCACGATGAGCACAGCTTAGACCTGCTGTCGGACAATGCTCGGGATATCACCCCTGCAGAAGCTCCGGACCTAAATCCGGATCAGATTGCGTCGCCCGAGGACGGATGGATGGACCCCGCCCCGGAGCCCGCACACTCATCGGTGGTAGAGCCGAACAGAGACCTCACCCCCAAGGAAGCCTTTCACACCGGACCCCTGGACTCGTATCCGACTATAGGTTCCAGTCCGCGCGCTCCCGAGCCCGTCGAATCTGGTCGGGTTCCGGTAATGGAGTTCACCGCTGCGGATATCTTCCAGTGCTCGCCCTTTGGCGACATGCTGAACTCATTAAAGTCTATCTCTTTGTCTGGAGACTCTTGGCCGAACTATGTCCGGCTCAAGGGGGAAGAAGGTGACGAAGAAATCCGTTGCCCACCCACCACCCACTTCATAGCCACTGTCGATGATGTATCGGACATGCTTGACTTTGATTTCGATGATACCGACGGTATGGACGTCGGCGCAGGAGAGATTCAGAACCAACGGAGCGCTGGACTGCCACCTCATCATATGATATTTACATGGTGGATACGCCTAAAGAAGACGACGGCGACAAACCGGTGGATAAAACCCCCGGACAAAAGCCAAAACGACGGCACAGACGCCGCTCCAAGTCCAGCAACGCTAAAAATAGTGATAACATCACTAGAAGGATTGACACCCCAGTTAACCACGAAGGCAATAATGACCATATGGACCCAACAATAGAGCAGGATGAGCCAGGTCACGCTAAACACATTTCGGAGCAGACGCCCGATCACAATGATCCCGAGGAACGAATTCATCAAACCGCCCCGGGGCAAGAGCACAGTCCGGATGATGATGCATTCATCATCCTGGAAACACGCTTGGAACGAGATAACCTCCACAGAAGGCTTATGGCCACTGCGAGAAGTCTAAAGAAGGTATAAAGGCTTAAGGTCAGACAGAACGCCAATCGCAAATGGAATAAAGTGCTAGACACTGAAGAAAAGTACGGCGACGATCGCCACACAAAGAGCTATCCAAAACGCAAGCTGCTGCCAGAATTTGAAGATGAGGCCGTTCAGCCAAAGAACAATACGGCCAGGAGGCCGGACAAACCACTTCGTAACCACAATAGAGCAGTTGTCGACGCTGCACATGATTTACGTGAGCTCCTGGATAAAATGGTCGGCACGGTTAGGTCCATCTATGGATCTAAAGGACACACCCCGGCACAGGACCATGGTAACCAAAATGATCATACCGACCGGGTACCAGTTCAAAATCAGCACCGGACACAACAACAGCCAACGGCATGCCACAGCACGTCCAGATACAGAGGGGCTGCTCACCCCCTGTGCTTCACCAAAGAGGTGCTGGACCATGAATTCCCACAGGGTTTTAAACCTGTGAACATATAGGCATATGACGTAACGACAGACCCTGGGGTCTGGATTGAGGATTTTATCCTGCATATCCACATGGCTCGTGGGGATGACCTCCACGCCATCAAATACCTTCCCCTCAAGTTGAAGGGACCAGCTTGACACTGGTTGAAAAGCCCCCCCAAAAATTCAATTGGAACTTGGGAGGAACACGAGGATGCTTTCAGGGACAATTTTCAAGGGACCTATGTCCAGCCTCCGGATGCGGACGATTTAAGTCACATAATTCAACAGCCCGGAGAGTCTGCCCACAAGCTTTGGGACAGATTCCTCACTAAGAAGAATCAAATCGTCGATTGTCCGGATGCTGAAGCCCTAGCGGCCTTCAAGCACAGCATTCGGGACGAGTGGCTCGCCAGACACCTCAGCCAAGAAAAACCGAGGACATTGGCAGCCTTAACAAGCCTTATGACCCATTTTTGCGCAGGCGAAGATAGCTGGTTGGCCCGTAAGAGCACCAGCGACCCAAGTACATCTGAAATCAGGGATGGCAACGGGAGGCCATGGCGCAACAAAAACAAGCGTCAAAACAAGGAAGAAAGTCCGGACAACACAATGGTCAACGGCGGATTCAGGGGCTCTCGACCCGGTCCACAAAAGAAGCCACTTAAAGGTGGCAAAGAAGGACCGTCCGGCCTGAACAAAGTCCTGGACAGACAGTGCCAAATTCATGGCACCGCCGAAAAAACTGCGAACGATGCCGAGGTGTCATCTGGAGGATTTTTCCCGATCAACAAGTGGTGCGGGGGCGTGAAGGCCGGGCCTAAAGGTAATGCTTCGGCCGCCAGTCCGGGGTCTGCGGCCCACACAGAGACTAGCAATAAAAGTCCCGGAATATCGAAGTTCCGAGGGACGACGCCACCTGTTCCGGATCCGGAGGCGCTGGATACATTGATGGACATATTGCAACATGCGTCCGTCTCAGAGGAACATTGTACCTTGATGGGTACGGTGGTTGAAAGAGTTCGGTCCGTGAATAGCGGATTGAATGAAGCCTTTATGAGCCTACTAAGAGGTTTCGAGGCACATAGTGTAATTTCATTTATGTTACAAATGCGAATTGCACCTCTGTATAGATAGTGGCCCCTGAGACTCTGGTTGACATCCAAAGGGATGCGATCAGAGGATCAAAAATATATGCCCAGGAAATGATCTGACTAATTGAAACACAGGTTGTTACATTTGTGGCGACTGCCCAAGCTATAGAGGTAGCACATCTGAAGCAAAAAAGTTGATGTGGCGGATGATGACATCGTGCTTATTAACAGGCGGCTCGACGAGGCGGAGGGTATGTCTTTGGGGCCTTCAGTACATGCTAGCATTATGAACTGAGCATGACACTGATAATTTGTATATGCATAACTGCAGATAGTACCGCCGCAGTTGAGACCCTTTGGGCGGAACTTGCCTGGCCCAACGAGCAAGACGGGATGAGTAATGCGGCTGCCGAAAAGGTAGCCGCCGAATTAACGGCCGAGCAGACTGCTCGGCGTCAGTGCGAGGAGAGAATATGTACTATGGCACTTGAGCTAAAGGATGCCACTAGCCGATGTCAAGTTCTTGAGAAAGATAACAAAGCCAAAGTGGCCGATCTTGACAAGGCCTTACAAGAGGCGAAGGAAGCCCGGTCTGAGTCTAGAGCAGCTCGGGAGGAGATCCGACAAGCCGGAGAGATCACGGCTGCTAAGCCCTTTTTATATCAAACTAAGTTTGGCGATCCGAAGTATGCTCCGCTTAATCAACTGTGGAGTTCTCCAGACGCCTTTATGGACCTGCGGAAGAGTGTTGCCGATGCGAATCAGTTTTTCCACGCGCAAGAAGGACATGCGACGGAAAAGCTATTTTGGTCGCAATTTGACACGCCAAAGCGTCCACTGTTGAACGAATAGATGGCCCAATGGGCCGAGCTCCACAAGATGTCCGAAACTACCATGAAAGATGTCATAGTCGGTTGTGGCCAACTGAGCCCATTCCAAATAGTTATTTCGGTTTGGTGCGGCAACTTGTTAATGCGGTGCCGTGTATCGATGTTGTTAAGGGGTCAACAGGCATAGAAGGTGCACGGATGGCCCGTCCCCGTGTCAAGACGTATTGGGTGAAGATGAAGGCCACTGATATTGTAGCGTAGAGTCTACGTGAAGGCAAGGACCCTAACATGCTAGAACATTACTTTGAACATGTCCTAGAAGGTGCCCACTTAACAGAGGGTCAGTGCTCAAAAGATATTATGTTCGAGTGAATTGTATCGAAATTGTAATAACAATATTATGATATATTTAAGGCTATGTTTTTATACTTTTTGCTTGAAAAGATTTGGTGCCTCCTGTGTGGCCGTCTTTTTTTATATAATCTGAAACTTTGTAGTCGTCGGCTTCAACCCCCTCGCGTATAACGCGGGGGTGTTCGAAAAAGCACTTGATCACACTTGACCCAACGTCTTGGTCTGTTAAGGAGGTGTTAGTGCGGTGAACTAGGCAATCGGACTATAGGGCTTTAACACTATCACTTAGCCATAGAGTTTGATGGTGGGGCTACTATATAGCCCCTGGTATGTCCGCGGTTATCCGAATATGGTGCGTTTACATACGTGACCGGAAAAATGGTCCTTCATTAATGCGGAAGGAATCATGAAAATTCCGCTTAGTCATCGAGTGGTTGACCAGCTCTCGCCGCATCATGACAGTCAGTTTTCGTCTTTCTCTACTGAGGTGCTCATTCGAATGAACCAGGACACAATTGCAGTAGTTCTCCCTTTACTACCCTAGCCGATATAGTGGAACATAAGGTAGTAAGCACAGGAGCCGGGCAAACCACCTATTGACCAAAGACATGATTCGGAGCTGATGCATATAAGGACAAACTCGCGACGCCGAACACTCCCTATAGGTGTTCGGACTTTATAATATACACCAGGCTGAATACAGCCCCTGGTGATAGACCCGGGTGTCAAGGCACGTGTGGCAATCCGACGTGGGGAAAGAGCGCAGGTGGTGAGAGCAGAATCTCAAAACACAATACGAACCAAGCTGCTTCTAGAACATCCACTTTAGTATGGCGAGCCGTATATTTACAGGTAATGCCGATATCTTTCTTGGACATTTTACATGCCAGGAATATATAAAACAAAGAGAGACAAAAAAAGGTTTACACGGGGTCTTAATCTAAAAAAGAAACCTTAATGCGGGGCCCTGCTGCACGTCTGCGTCTTTTTCTCCATTGTGAGGTGTCCTTGAAGGGTATAGTGTGGTGGCCATCTATAAAAAGGAGAAAAAGCCAGGAAAAAGAATCAGGTGTGGCCGTAAGCAAAGCTGATTCGTTTTAATGAACCGTGAAATATAACTTGTGGAGTCCGAATAGGGTCGAGCCGAACTATGGACCTTTTGTGTGCAGTGTGCCCCCATCGCCACCCAAGGAGTTTTGAGTGTATATTTATGTATACGTGGCACGTGTGCTATCTCCTTATGGGGCGGTCGATGGGGGCGTAGCTGCTAATCAAGCTCGGGTTTAGCTGAGCTTCCGCACTGAGGTGTGCGCTGGACATGTTTAGCTTTGTCTGCGGTCTTAATGACTGATGAGCTGCTCGGCTTGAATAGGCCGTTTTGTCTTCCGACTGCTAGAGCCGCCGTGTATTCTTCTGTACGAAGAGAGCGCTCCTTATTTCCGCTAACCGTAATGACGCCACGTGGTCCAGGTATTTTGAGTTTTAGATAAGCATAATGCAGGACTGCATTAAAATGGGCGAAGGCCGTTCTTCCGAGTAGTGCATGATAGCCACTTCGGAACGGAGCAATGTCGAAGATTAGTTCTTCACTTCGAAAGTTGTTAGGGGAACCGAATACAACATCCAATGTTAGAGAGCCCATGCAGCGGGCTTCCAGGCCCAGTATAACTCCTTTAAAGGTAGTGCTGCTTGGCTTGATTCTTGACGGGCCTATCCCCATCTTGCAGATGGTGTCCTGATATATCAGATTGAGACTACTGTCACCGTCCATAAGGACTCGAGTGAGGTGGTATCCATCGATTATTGGGTCGAGCACTAGGGCTGCCAAACCCCCGTGACGGATACTAGTCGGATGATCCCTGCGAACAAAGGTGATCGGACAGGCGACCATGGGTTGAATTTGGGGGCGACGGGCTCAACGGCATAGACATCTCGGAGTGCGCGCTTGCGCTCCCTCTTTGGGATATGAGTGACATAGATCATGTTCACTGGTTATATCTCCGGTGGAAATTTCTTCTGTCCCCTCATGTTCGGCTGGCGAGATTCATCCTCGTCTTCGCTCTGAGGTCCCTTCCCTTTGTGTTCGGCGTTGAGTTTGCCGGCCTGCTTGAAGACCTAACATTCTATGTTGGTATGATTGGCAAGTTTATCAGGAATGCCATGGTTCTGGCAGGGCCTGTCTAGGATTTTATGCAGGCTGGATGGGCCGTCTTTGTTGCCTTTGAATGGCTTCTTCCATTGATCGTGTCTGGAGCCCCTGAATCCGGTGTTTACCACTATATTGTCTGGGCTTTCTTCATTGTTCGGACATTTGTTTTTGTTGCGTTGTGGTTTTCCATTGCCATCCCTGACTTCAGATGTGCCGGGGTCACTGGTGCTGCTACGAGCTAGCCAGTTGTCCTCGCCCGTGCAAAAGCGGGTCATCAGTGTAGTTAAGGTTGCCATTGTTCTTAGCTTTCCTGGCCAAGGTGCCTGGCTAGCCATTCGTCCCGGACACTGTGTTTGAAGGCCGCTAAGGCTTCGGCGTCCGGACAGTCGACGATTTGGTTCTTCTTAGTGAGAAACCAGTTCCAAAGCTTGCGGGCTGATTCTCCGGGTTGCTGGATTATGTGACTTAGATCGTCTGCATCCGGGGGCCGGACATAGGTCCCTTGGAAATTGGCCCGAAAAGCATCCTCAAGTTCTTCCCAGCTTCCGATGGAGTTTTCAGGGAGGCTTTTTAGCCAGTGCCGAGCTGGTCTTTTTAGCTTGAGGGATAAGTATTTGATGGTGTGGAGATCATCTCCGCGAGCCATGTGGATGTGAAGAATAAAGTCTTCTATCCAAACTGCCGGGTCCATCGTTCCATCATATGCCTTGATGTTTATGGGTTTGAACCCTTCTGGAAAATCGTTTTCCAGCACCTCATCTGTGAAGCACAGGGGGTGTGCGGCACCCCTTTATTTGGCTGTGTCGTGGCGTGGGTCCGACGGTTGTAATGTTCGGTATTGGTTCCGAATTGGTAAGTGACCGGCGTATTTGGTTTGATAATCGTGATCCCGTATAGGAGCACGTTCCCTGGATCCATAGATGGACCTGGTTCTGCCAGCCATTTTGTCCAGGTCTTTACGTAGATCGTGTGTCTGGTCCTGAGCTCCAACTTCCCTTCCTTTACAGGGAGGGGGTGCAGGTTTGTGTGCGACATTGCTAGCCGCTCTGTCTCGACCACGAGGTGGTCGGTCCGGCTTGTCAGCCGTATTGTTTTTCGGCAGTATAGGCGCAATAGCCTCATCGTCGAATTCGGGTAGCAGCTTATCCTTAGGATAGCTCTTTGTTTGGCGATTACCGCCGTATTTCTCCTTAGCGTCTAGCACTTCGTTCCATCTGTCATTGAGCATATCCTGTGCGGCTTTAAGCCGCTACTTCTTCTTTTTCAGGCTCCTTACAGTGGCGATAAGCCTTTGATGGAGGCGTTCTTGTTCTAATGGTTCTTCTGGGACAACAAATTAGTTGTCGCCCAGACTGATCTCTTCTTCGGAGACAAGTTGATAGTTGCTATCTTCGGCATCGCTATGGTCAGACAACATCCCCAGATTGTGTTCGCCATCCTCTCGCATGTTCTGCTCCAACGCTGGGTCTGCGGGGTCCTTGGCTTGGTCCAGGTTATCATCGTCGTTCGTGACAATGTTGTTGTTTTTCCTTTTGACGGATCGAGGTCGGCACTTCTAACGCCGACGCTTGGGAGGTTCATCGACAGGCATATCGTTATCGTTGTCGGCCTCCTTCTCTTTAGGTGTGTCCACCATGTATATATTGTATGAGGATGTAGCCATCCATCACCCTATGGGTGGTGGTTTTTGTGTCTTCTCCTCTCTAGCATCGTCGTCCATACCGTCGATATCCTCGGAGCCGTAATCGAGCGTGTCGGTTAAGTCCTCGATAGTGGTGATGAAGTGGGCGGTGGGTGGGAAATGAAGTTCTTCGTCGTCTGCTTCTCATTCGAGTTGGACGTAATTCGGCCGGGAGTCCCCTGACAAGGAGAGGGATTTCAATGAGTTTAACACATCGCCAAGAGGCGAGTGCTGGAAGATGTCCACGGAGCTGAATTCCAAGATCGGCGCCCAATCAGGTTCGATGGGTGCGGATGCTCGTGGTCCAAAACCTATGGCCGGAGACGATTCCGAGGTTCCAGCGACACAAGCCCAGCTTGATGTTGGGTCTGTGTTCGGCTCAAGCGTCGCTGAGTCTGCGGTTTCCATGGCGGGGTTGAGCCTCCCGTCCTCGGACGGCGCGGTCCGCTCCGGATCGGGCTAGAGCGGTTACGGGCGCTATCTCCATAGCGCGGCTAGATGACAGATTTTGGTCATGTTCGTCATGGTGGCAGGGGACAACCGTCATCGGCTCGAATTCGTCGAAGATCAAGTCTCCACGGATATCTGCCACCAAATTCAAGCTTCCGAATCTGACCTGATGGCCAGGGGCGTAGCTATCGATCTGCTCTAGATGGCCAAGCGAGTTGGCCCTCAGTGCGAAGCCGCCGAATATGAAGATCTGTCCGGGGGGAAGATCTCCCCCTAGACTGCATTGTTGTAGATGATTGATGGAGCCATCAAGCCTTCTGGTGACGATGCAGCGGAACTCTCAATGAAATCACCAATGTCGGTGTCAAAACCGGCGGAACTCGGGTAGGGGGTCCCGAACTGTGCATCTAAGGCTAATGGTAATAGGAGGCGGGGGACACAATGTTTACCCAGGTTTGAGCCCTCTCTATGGAGGTAATACCCTACTTCCTGCTTGATTGATCTTGATGAATATGAGTATTACAAGAGTTGATCTACCAAGAGATCGTAATGGCTAAACCCTAGAAGTCTAGCCTATGATTATGATTGTTGTTCTATGGACTAAACCCTCCGGTTTATATAGACATCGGAGGGGGCTAGGGTTACACAAAGTCGGTTATAGAGAAAGGAATCTACACATCCGAAGAGCCAAGCTTGGCTTCCGCGCAAAGGAGAGTCCCATCCGGACACGGGAAGAAATCTTCTATCTTGTATCTTCATAGCCCAGTAGTCCGGCCCAAGTATATAGTTCGGCTGTCCGAGGACCCCTTAGTCCAGGACTCCCTCACCGAGTTCAACACAAAGTAAAAAATTTGTCATCTCAACTAACTTAGCAAATGAAATTTCACAAAGATTTGCAAGGAATTGATAGAAAGATTTGCAATAAATTAAACACAGAATTTCCTACGTCATAAATGAGGATCTGTCTGTCAAGGAATTCTTCGGCATCACGACTTTACAAGAGGCATTTCATCTACCACTCTCCCCACAAGCGCATGCAGAACTGAGACAGCTACAATCTGAGGTTAGGGAGGTTCAACTTTCAAATGAGCTTGACCAATGGACATACATTTGGGACACCAGCATCTTCACTACAAAACAATACTATACATTCTACTTCAGAAAAATTCAAGCACATGAAGCTTTCGGATGGATTTGGAAATCTAAGTCAACCATGAAAATCAAAGTCTTCGGGTGGCTGCTACTCTCTGACCGTCTCAACACTAGGAACATGCTTAAATGACGACATTACAATATTGGAGATGTTCATGATTGCATTCTTTGTGGATTACAAATCGCATAGACGTTGGAGCATCTCTTCTTCGAGTGCCATTTCAGCTCTGACTGCTAGTCCCACATTGGTCTCTCTTGGCTTTCGGGCAACACAAGATTACACAACATCTCCAAAAGCAAAAGAAAACTGGAATCGACTACTTTTTATGGAGTTATTTTTGTTGGACGCTTGGAGTATATGGATGGAGCACAATAACAAGCACTTTAGAAGGATCATACCCTCCAAAACCTCCTGGTTGGATAGACTTAAGGCTGATTTTTCCCTGCTCATCCATAGGGTTAGGGACGAACACAAACAATACATTCCACTCATCCTTGCATCCTTGTAAGATAGCATTTGCATCCCACCCCCAAAGGGGGGTGGATTGTAATTACAATGTACAATGTCACTAATTTAACTTAATATATACTACAGTGGGAGGTACTCCTACTGTTTCTGGTGAAAAATAATAATAATAAATTAAACACAGAATGGAGATAGAAAAGAGATCTAGATGAAGTTTTTTTGGGTTTAGGGAGAGAAAATACCAAGAAACACACAGTGAATGAGCAAAGGAACACTACAGAACTTCATCTAGAGAGGGGGTCGGCTACAATGTCACCTATGTTAGAGTATATTGACTAAGGAGTCAAGTGATAGCACTTGATCGTAGGTCATACTCATCATTTCTCAAAATGGGGTTACCATTTTTTGTTTAAGCATTTTGATGTATTCACATCTTGTTGAGTTGCTTTGACTCATGTCTGGGAGCAAAGCTTCTCTAAGATGGAATGACATACCTTGGGTTGCGGTTTAGTTCTTGATCATGTAGTTGAACTTGTGTTGGATGCTCAAGGTTGATGTTGTCCATCAAGAGTTCGGAACACCACTAGTAAGTTGAGTTCATCTTCCTACATGGGTTAGTCTTGCAAGGAAGAGCACTTGTGTATCCAAAATGACAAACATGAAACTTGATACCAAATGAAATCTGATATAGTGAGGTTGTCAAAGGATATGTCGAGTGAGTTCATGCTTCCTTATCAACAACCATATCATAGAGACTTGGTGATGTAGAGATTGGTCAAAATGTAAGTGACTTGCAATCCCATAGATTTGGGTTCATCCACACAAGGGTTAGATAACATGCAAGGGTACAAGTAGAGATCCAAGACATATGATCATCATCATAAGAGAAATATCAAGGATTAGTGATAAAAGGCTCGTGCATTGCATGTATCCAAATGGAGTTTCTACTCCAAGTTTGAGGCATCAATGATATTCAATTCACCTCTCAAACGGAAAAATACTTTCTCATCAAGCGGTTTAGTGAATATACCCGCCAATTGCTTATCGGTACGAACATGCTTAAGATTGTTGTCTCCTTTAGCAACATGATCTCGAATGAAATGATGACGAGCTTCAATATGCTTAGTTCGAGAATGTTGCACGGGATTGTGAGAAATCTTAATAGCACTTCCATTGTCACAAAGCAATGGAACATGTCTCACATGTATACCATAATCCTTAAGGGTTTGGGTTATCCAAAGTAACTGAGCACTACATGATCGGGCGGCAATGTATTCCACTTCGGCGGTAGATAAGGATACCGAGTTTTGCTTCTTGGAGGATTAAGTGTTGGGGAACGTAGCATGCAATTTCAAAAAAATTCCTACGCTCACGCAAGATCTATCTAGGAGATGCATAGCAACAAGAGGGGGAGAGTATGTCTACATACCCTCGTAGACCAAAAGCATTTGACAACGCGGTTGATGTAGTCGAACTTCTTCTCGTTCTGACTGATCAAGCACCGAACGTACGGTACCTCCGAGTTCTGCACATGTTCAGCTCGATGACGTCCCTCGAACTCTTAATCTAGCAAAGTGTCAAGGAAGTAGATGAGTTCCTTCAACACAATGACGTGGTGACGGTGATGGTGAAGTGATCCGCGCAGGGCTTCGCCTAAGCATTACGAGCATATGACCGAGGGTGTAATCTTTGAAGGGAGGCGCCGCACGCGGCTAACATATATTGTTGTTGTGTGTTCTAGGCACCTCCCCCCTTCATATATATAGGTGGGAGGGAGAGGGAGCAGCCCTAGGGGCACCCCAAGTAGGATGGATCCTACTTGCGCTCCTGCCCTAGGCCTCCACCCTTTTCCTTCTTTTGGCAGTGAGGGGAAGGAAGGAGGAGGTGGTGCCCCCCCCTTCCTTTCTCCCACCAAGGGGGAAAGGCAGGAAGAGGTGGCGCCCCCTCCTTTCCTTCCTCTAAGGCCCGCGGCCAGGGAAAGGGGCACACCAGCCCCTTGTGGGCTGGTCTTGTAACGCCCTCGATGCGGCTATATCTCCCATGTGTCGAAGCACGACTTAGAGGCATAACCGCATTGAAAGCAATGTCGCAAGTGAGGTAATCTTCGCACAACCCATGTAATACATAAGGGAAAAGAGATACATAGTTGGCTTACAGTCGCCACTTCACACAATACATAAATAAACATCCATCATTCAGTTTACACTCAAGGTCCGACTACGGAACCAAAATAAAAGAAGACTACCCCAAATGCAACACAGATCCCGATTGCCCCAACTGGGCTCCGCTACTAATCGTCTGGAAATGAAACATAGTAACGACCAAGGGCCTCATCGAATTCCCACTTCAGCTCAGTTGCGCCCTCGGTGCTGGTATCATCGGTACCTGCATCTGTTTTGGTAGAATCTGTGAGTCACGGGGACTCAGCAATCTCACACCCGCGAGATCAAGACTATTTAAGCTTAAAGGAAGGCTGGTGTAATGAGGTGGAGCTGCAGCAAGCGACTAGCATATATGGTGGCTACATCGCAAAAGAGAGCGAGAAGAGAAGCAAGGCGCGGTCGTGAAGCTAGTAGCGATCAAGAAGTGATCCTAGAGCAACCTGCATCAAACATAACTCCAACACCGTGTTCACTTCCCGGACTCCGCCTAGAAGGGACCATCACGGTTACACACGCGGTTGATGTATTTTAATTAAGGTCAACTTCGGGTTTTCTACAACCGAACATTAACAAATTCCCATCTGCCTCATAACCGCGGGCACGGCTTTCGAAAGATAATACCCTGCAGAGGTGTCCCAACTTAGCCCATCACAAGCTCTCACGGTCAACGAAGGAATAAACCTTCTCCCGGGAAGACCCGATCAGTCTCGGAATCCCGGTTCGCATGACATTTCGACAATGGTAAAACTAAACCAGCAAAGCCTCCCGAATGTGCCGACAAATCCCGATAGGAGCTACACATATCTCTTTCTCAGGGCACACCGGATTGTCCAAACTTCCGATAGGCCATCCCAGAGTTGCCCCTGGTGGCCACCGGCGGCTGACAAGTTGGACCAACACTCACGACGAGCACTGGCCTGGGGGGTAATAAAGATGACCCTCGGGCTCGCGAAAACCCAAGGGAAAAATAGGTGGCAAATGGTAAAACCAAGGTTGGGCCTTGCTGGAGGAGTTTTATTCAAAGCGAACTGTCATGGGGGTCCCATAAATCACCCGACCGCGTAAGGAACGCAAAATCAAGGAACATAACACCGATATGCCGGAAACTAGGGTGGCAAGAGTGGAACAAAACACCAGGCATAAGGCCGAGCCTTCTACCGTTTACCAAGTATATAGATGCATTAATTAAAACAATAGATATTGTGATATCCCAAAGTATCCGTATTCCAACAAGGAACAAACTTCATCTTCACCTGCAACTAGCAACGCTATAAGAGGGGCTGAGCAAAGCGGTAACATAGCCAATCAACGGTTTGCTAGGAAAGGATGGTTAGAGGTTTGACATGGCAATATGGGTGGCATGATATAGCAAGTGGTAGGTATCGCAGCATAGGCATAGCAAAAGAGCGAGCATCTAGCAAGCAAAGATAGAAGTGATATCGAAGGTATGGTCATCTTGCCTGCAAGGTTCTCAGAGTTGTCGAAGGCTTGATCCTCGTAGGCGTTCTCACCAAGTTCCTCGTTCACGTACTCGTCTCCCGGCTCTACCCACAGCAAGAACACAAGCAATGGAACAACAATCAAACAAGGAACAATGCATAAGCAATATGATGCAATACATGACATGCTATGCGAGATGTGATATGCAATGCATATGTGTGCTCTAGAAGGAAAATGATGAACCGGGCATCAACTTGGAAAACCAAGTATACCGCTGGAAAGATGAGATGATTTCGGTTGAAATCGATATGAAGATCACCGGAAACGGATGCACGGTTTGCAAATGACAAGCAAAACAAGAATGACGTGAATCTGCGTTTAACAGCACGATGCTACTTAGCATGCAACAAGAAACTATGCTACAGCACCCCAACATAAAAACAAATCATATGGCAGTGATCTACAGGAGATGCTTAACAAAATAGGAACACTGAGCCACGGCTAAATCACATCATAACATGTTCAAACAAGCATGGTGAAAGTGCAAAAAATATCAGGTTCACAGACTTAGTGAAAATACTAGCATGCCAGAAATTAACATCAGGAAGGCATGTTTAGAGCAAGCAAACAACATGCTACAGGAACTTATAATAGCAAAACAAGGCATGACATGAATCTACTCAAAGCATAGATCAAAAGTCCCTTACTGACCATAAGCCAAAAAGGACCATAAGAAATGATGGCACCCATGTTAACATAGCAAGTTTTATTACGGATCTCAGACTTATCAGAAAAACTGGACATGGCAAAAACAGATATCAAGTAGGCATGTTCGTGAGCTCGATGCACTCACTACAGAGCATCTCATGATAAACTAAGCATACACCCATCAAGAAGACATGGCATAGAAGCTATACATGGCAAGAACAACATCATAGCATACACGGATCAACTACAATGACCTCGTGAAAACTGAATCTCATGCAAACAATCTGCCAGGAAACATTTTGAAGCAAAAGTAGAGCACGAAAATGACATGCTAGACTACTCCATAAATGCCAACAAAGGCATGGATGGATAGAGCACATCCATATGTTCAAAACACCCTTACTGATCATGCTCAAAAAGGGCATAGATCTCTTTGTAACAACATGAACATATGGCATAAAAATAATAAAGAGGACAAGACTTAGTGAAAACACTAAGTTCCCGAAATCAACAACATTATCATCCCTAGTTTGCATGCTTGTTCTAGTCACCACATAGATCACAAAAATACATGGCATACACCCCTGGAAAGATGGCATGGCATAGTTCAACACACATGTAGGACTCAAGTTCATAGGGTGCACACATTAATCATGGCAAAAATGATAAAAGTGCAAGTTTTGTTAAGAAACAGAAACTAACATCACATAGCCCTCTTCCAACAGAATTTCGGGCATCAAGATGAGCTCAAATGAAAATGGTGCAATGAGATGAAATGATCTACTCTTCGAGGTGAACAATTTGACATGTTACACGCCCAAAACGGAGCCACGGGTGTGGAGATGTGATGCGATGAAAATGCAAGAAAATTAACACAGAAAAGGACTTGGTGGATTTCGGGGGGGAGAAGAAAGTCAACCTAGGGTGTTCTTGGATCTGGATCTGGCCGGAGTTGCTCGAGGTTCGCCGGCCGGAGCGGAGCTCGGGGCCGGGGAGGAGGTCGCCGGCGGATCGGGCGGCGGATCCGGTGGAGGCTGGCGCGGCGGGCAGGCGCGACGGGCGCCGAGGCGGGCGGGCGGCGGCGCATGCAGACGGCGGCAGCGGCGGCCAACCGAGGCGGCGGCAGACGGCGCGCGCGGCGGCCGGCGGTGGTCCGGCGGCGAAGCAGCATGCGGCGCGGGCGGCCGGCGGTGGTCCGGCGGCGAAGCGGCGGCGGCGCGTGGCGGCGAAGGCGCGCGGCGGCGGCGAAGCAGCGCGCGGGGCGGCGGCGCTGCGGGCATGCTGGGCCGGGGACGGCCTCGGCGGGCCCACGGGTCAGCGGGCGGGAGGCGGCGGGAGGCCCACGTGGCAGCCCCGATTAGCGCGGCGCGCGTGGCGGACGCGTCCGGTCCGATCCGGACGTGTCCGTCGGCGCGGAGAGGAATTTTTTTAGGGTTTGCCCGTGAATTCGGGGGAGGGGTCTATATATAGAGGTAGAGGGAGCTAGGAGGCTCCAAATGGAGTGCGGTTTTCGCCCACACGATCGTGATCGAACGACCGAGAGCATGGAGGTGACTTAGATGGGTTATTGGGTTGTTTTGGAGGGATGTTGGGCTGCAACTTAAAAGAGGCCTTTGCGAGAGTGTGGTTAACCGTTGGAGTACCAAACGAACTCCAAATGACCCAAACTTGACAGTGGTCTACGGTGCTATACCAGGCCACTTGGCAAGGCTCGGTCCATTCCGAGAATGTTCAACACCCGCACACGGAAAAAAATGTAAAAGGGGACGCCGGGGAACATAGGAGTGCCGGATTGCAAAACGGACAACGGGGAAAATGCTCGGATGCATGAGACGAACACGTATGCAAATGAGATGCACATGATGACATGATATGAGATGCATGACATGGACAAAAAACAAAACGAAAACAAAACCCAACCACGGAGGGAATATCATAGCACATATCCGAAAATGGCAAGAGTTGGAGTTACAAATATGGAAAGTTACATCCGGGGTGTTACAACACTCCACCACTACAAGAGGATCTCGTCCCAGATCTAGGACTGAAAGAACTCCGGATATTCGAACGGAGGTGATCCTCGCGCTCCCGTGTGGCTTCTCGGTCGGAATGGTGTGACCACTTTACTTTCGAGAATTTGATTGACTTGTTGCGAGTCTTGCGCTCGGTTTCTTCAAGAATAGCAACGGGTGCTCATGATAAGAGAGAACTTCTTGGAGGTCAATTTCTTCAAAGTTGATAGTGCGCCAGAATCTTGAAGCACTTATGAGCTGTGACACGTGAAACACATCGTGCACGCTTGCAAAGTTGGGTGGAAGCTCAAGTTGATAGGCGAGATCGCCTCTTTTGCCAATGATCTTGAAAGGACCCACGTATCTAGGGCAAGCTTCCTTTGATACCGGGTTGACGAGTGCCTTTCATTGGAGAGACGCGGAGGTAAACATGGTCTCCGATTTCAAAAGCCACATCACGGTGCTTGTCATCATAATAGCCCTTCCGCGCGATTATGCGGCTTTGAGATTCTCACGAATGACTTTGCACATTTCTTCGCTTCGTGATCAAGTCGCTTCCAAGAAGTTGGCGTTCACCGTCTCGGACCAATTGAGAGGAGTACGGCACTTTCGCCATAGAGAATTTCAATGGGGCCTTGCCCAACTCGCTTGGAAGCTATTGTTGTAGGAGAACTTCGGCATATAGAAGACACTCTTCCCACTTCATGCCAAAGGAAATGACACAAGCCCCGAGCATATCTTCAAGGATTTGATTGACTCGCCGACTTGGCCACTTGTTTGAGGATGGAAAGCTATGTTTGAAACGAATGTTGGTGGCCATGGCCTTCGAAGGAGTCCCGAACTTAGAAGTGAAGATGCTTCCATGGTCCAAAGAGATCAATTGTGGAATACCGTGCAAGGAGACAATTCGGAGGTGTATAGCTCTGCCGGTGAGCTGCTATGATAGATTCTTTGACAGAAGAAAATGAGCCACTTTAGTAAGCTTGTCAATGACAACGAAGATAGCATCATTTCCACGCTTGGACTTAGGAAAACTAGTCACGAAGTCCATCTCGATGTGATCAAACTTCCATTCGGAATAGCAAGAGGTTGGAGGAGACCAGCTGGTCTTTGGTGTTCGCTTTCACCCTTCTGCAGACATCACATTCATTCACGAATTGAGCAATTTCTCGCTTCATTCGAGTCCACCAATACGACTGCTTGAGGTCATGGTACATCTTCGTACTTCCAGGATGAATGGATAGAAAAGAATTGTGTGCCTCATTCATGATGACTTTTCTCAGATCGCCTTTAGGAACCACAATACGATCCTCGAAGAAAAGAGTATCTTTGTCATCCAAGCGATAGCACTTGTATTTGGAAATGCCCTTGTTAATACCACGTTTCACCTTCTTTACCATGGTATCCAGAAGTTGTGCCTCACGAATTTCATCTTCCAAAGTAGGAGAGACTATGAGGTTGGCAAGAAAACCTTGAGGAACAACTTGAAGATTCAGCTTGCGGAAAGCTTCACAAAGATCCGGTTGGAAGGGCTCGAGAATTAAGCTGTTGCAATAAGCCTTTCTGCTCAGAGCATCTGCAATCACATTCGCCTTGCTAGGAGTATATTCAATACTTGGATTGTACTCTTGAATCATTTTGACCCATCGAGTTTGCTTGAGGTTGAGGTTTGGTTGAGTGAAGATATACTTGAGACTCTTGTGATCAGTGAAAATGTCCACTTTCCTTCCCAACAAGAGATGTCTCCATGTTATCAATGCATGGACAACTGCCGCCAACTCAAGATCATGAGTGGGGTAGTTCTTTTTGTTGGGCTTCAGCTGACGAGAGGTATAGGCCACAACTTTCTTCTCTTGCATTAACACAGCACTGAGACCTTGCAAGGAAGCATCACGAAAAACTTCGAATGGCTTGGATTCATCAGAGGAGTCAAGACAGAGCTGTTACTAGCTTCTCTTTGAGGGTGTTGAAAGCGACATCACACTCAAAGGCCCGCACATACTTGACATGCTTCTGGAGGAGGTTGGAAAGAGGCTTTGCAATCTTGGAGAAGTTCTCAACGAATCTTCGACAATAGCTTGCAAGACCGAGAAAACTGCAGAGCTGCTTGACATTCTGAGGAGGTTCCCAATTCAGAACTGAAGACACCTTCTCGGGATTAACAGCGATGCCCTTGGCGGAGATGATGTGACGAAGATAAAGAACTTCATCAAGCCAGAACTCACATTTGGAAAACTTCGCATAGAATTGATGTTCTCTGAGCTTGTCGAGCACCAATCGCAAATGTTTGGCATGATCCTGCTTGTTCTTGGAGAAGACAAAAATATCATCGAGATACACCAAGATGAAATCATTTGTGTAGGGGTTGAAGATAAAGTTCATCATTCGAGAGAATGTTGGAGGAGCATTGACAAGGCCGAAAGACATGACAGTATATTCATAAGAACCAAAGCTTGTTCTGAAAGCTGTCTTGGGAATATCTTGTTCACGAATGCGAATCTGATGATAACCCATACGAAGGTCAAGCTTGGAGAATACTTTAGCACCTTTGAGTTGCTCGAATAGCTCATTGATGTTGGGAAGTGGATACTTGTTCTTGATTGTCTTCTTGTTCAATGGACGGTAATCAACGCAAAGTCGGTCCGTGCCATCCTTCTTCTGGACAAAAAGAACTCCACATCCCCATGGAGATGAACTCGGTCTGATCAAACCCAGACGCTCTTGTTCATCGAGCTGCTTCTTCAATTCCTTCAGCTCCTTGGATCCAAGCTTGTAAGGATGCTTGCAAACGGGTTCAGTGCCAGGCTCAAGATCAATAACGAATTCGACTGGCCGATGAGGAGGCATACCCGGAAGCTCTTCTGGAAAGACATCTTGCTACTCACAAACGACTGGAATCTGAGAGATAGCATCCAACTCGCCCTTCTCATTGAGAGAAAACAACCGAATGGTTTCATCATGAGCGGCATAGATGATAACATCCTCAGAAGGGTGTGTCAATTGAATTTCCTTGGCAGCACAATCAAGCTGAGCCTTGTGCTTTGAAAGCCATCCATCCCGAGAATTAGATCAATATCGAGTCACCAAGAACAATTGGTTTAGCCGAAATCTATAGTCGCCCATCTTGATAGAAACATCCGAACCATGTAGCTTATGCTCATGCATTTACCCGGAGAGACAACGCTAATGGTCTAGGCAAATCTTGGAAAGACAACTCATGCTTATATGCAAATGGTTTGAGATGAAACTAAGCGATGCACCAAAGGTCAAAAAGAACTTTTGCAGGAATATCATTAATGTGAATATTACCCATGATCACGTCTGAAGAATCCTCTGCCTGAGCTGCATTCATCATGTTGATGTTTGCAAACTTGGAATTATGCTTGACCACTGCATTGCTTGAAGACCTCACAGGAGGAGGAGGAGGAAGGCGCCTTTGGTTGAGGCATTTGTTCGCATAGTGACCCTTCTGCGGCACTTGTTGCAGTCACCTCTGAGCCCGACGGTGATAAGGAGCATTTGACTTTGGAGCTTGAGGCTGAGACTTGTTCTGGTAGCTTGGGTTGGGTGGGTGGGAAGATCCACGACCACCTGAGTTCTTCTGTTGATAAGGCTGACGGAACGAAGGAGGAGGAAGGTAGAACTTTTGTTGCTTAGCTGCGCCTTGAGAGGAAGAAGAAGACTGAGCTGCATCCCTGATTCTTTTCTTAGAAGCTTCACACTTGAGCTGAGCACCTTCTTGCTTGAGGTCCATATTGTAGAATTGATCAAACTGAGTAGGCTCAACAAGAACGAGAGCTAACTACAGATTCTCTCTAAGGCCACCTCTGAACTGATAGATCATACTTCTTTCGTCAGGAACGTCTTGTTTAGCGAAGCGAGCAAGTTTCTAAAACTGTATGTTGTATTCGTACACTGACATGTTTCCTTGCTTGAGATTGCGGAACTCCTCACGCTTGCTCTCAACAACACTGGTTGGAATGTGGTGAGCTTTAAAGTCCCGATAGAAATCAGTCCAAGTAATCACTCGACCTCCTCTGGAATCCTTGTACTGCTGGAACCAATCAGCAGCTTGATCCTTGAGCTGAAAAGACGCGAACTTGACGTAGTCCTCAGGTCTGACATTGCTGCATTCGAAATGCTTGTTGATATCCACGAGCAAATCGTCGGCGTTTGTGGCCTCGGCACAGTAGCTGAAAGACTTTGGCTGATTTGCCAGGAACTGGTTGAGGGTAGGGAACTGAGGCTGATGGTAGAAATGCCCTTGACCTTGATTCCCTTGGTTGCCTTGGCCTTGGTTACGCTCTTGCATCAGCTGGATCAACAACTGAGCGTTGGCGTTAGTGGTTGCCATCAAAGTTTGCCATGCCTCCGGAGGCGGAGGTGGAGGTGGAGGGTTCGCCTGACTCCCATCACTGCGTTTCGGATTCTGACGCGTTGGTGGAGCCATCCTGAAGAGGGTGACATCCGTTAGCATCTTGATTGACAGATAGACAAGTTGAATCAACGGATAGAAATTGCAACATATAGTCTTCACAATAAACATTCGAACAGGGATGAACGAATGAATTCCAAAGTAAACATCACGTCCATTAAGGTGAGAAGCCACTTGATAAGAGATTGATGAATGAAAATAAAAACAAGGTATGAATGGAACAAATAAGTGGTAAGGATTACCCAATCACAAACCAAATATCTGCGGGAAGAAGTGCTAGAGCTACTTGAATCCCACCTATAAACTCCCGAAACTTTCCGGTTATGCAATCAGGTGTTGGGGATACAGGGGAAGCAATATATCTCACCCAAACTAACAATCCCTACATCCAGCTGTATCCATCCTTCAACACATAACCAAGAAACCTTCAGAAATCGTGTACCTCACCCTTCAAAAAGCATCCGTTATACGAGTCATGGCAATACTCCCGTACTCACCTCGAGATCGGGTTAGCGGGGTTATCTCACCAACGAACTGCATAAAAGAGATTTTCGATGTCGGCGTACTAAACTCAGGTATTCTAGAACTGCAACGATAATATTATGACGACAACACCTCAGAGCTCAACTCCCCGGGACACTTCCACTAAACCCCTGACAGGAGGCACCAAGACAATGTTCCCATCATAAAACCATTGGAACGATTCCAAGATACCCGCGTGATCCTAACAAAATATTTTAGTGAAATTTGAGGAGAGGGGAGTCAAAACTTGTACGTCAGGAGACCTCACCAGAGCGACAAAGGGACTGAGGAGTAAAAAGAATTCCTAACTCTCCGATATATATAATCCTAAATGACTCAAAACATTTTTCTAGACACAACTCGGCCGCTAAAAACGATCAAGAAATGGGGCTCCTAAGGTCGGGGATGGCTCTGATTACCAACTTGTAACGCCCTCGATGCGGCTATATCTCCCACGTGTCGAAGCACGACTTAGAGGCATAACCGCATTGAAAGCAATGTCGCAAGTGAGGTAATCTTCGCACAAGCCATGTAATACATAAGGGAAAAGAGATACATAGTTGGCTTACAGTCGCCACTTCACACAATACATAAATAAACATCCATCATTCAGTTTACACTCAAGGTCCGACTACGGAACCAAAATAAAAGAAGACTACCCCAAATGCAACACAGATCCCGATCGCTCTAACCTGGCTCCGCCATCGATCGTCTGGAAATGAAACATAGTAACGACCAAGGGCCTCATCGAATTCCCACTTCAGCTCAGTTGCGCCCTCGGCGCTGGTATCATCGGTACCTGCATCTGTTTCGGTAGAATCTGTGAGTCACGGGGACTCAGCAATCTCACACCCGCGAGATCAAGACTATTTAAGCTTAAAGGAAGGCTGGTGTAATGAGGTGGAGCTGCAGCAAGCGACTAGCATATATGGTGGCTACATCGCAAAAGAGAGCGAGAAGAGAAGCAAGGCGCGGTCGTGAAGCTAGTAGCGATCAAGAAGTGATCCCAGAGCAACCTGCGTCAAACATAACTCCAACACCGTGTTCACTTCCCGGACTCCGCCGAGAAGGGACCATCACGGTTACACACGCGGTTGATGTATTTTAATTAAGGTCAACTTCGGGTTTTCTACAACCGGACATTAACAAATTCCCATCTGCCTCATAACCGTGGGCACGGCTTTCGAAAGATAATACCCTGCAGAGGTATCCGAACTTAGCCCATCACAAGCTCTCACGGTCAACGAAGGAATAAACCTTCTCCCGGGAAGACCCGATCAGTCTCGGAATCCCGGTTCGCATGACATTTCGACAATGGTAAAACTAAACCAGCAAAGCCTCCCGAATGTGCCGACAAATCCCGATAGGAGCTGCACATATCTCTTTCTCAGGGCACACCGGATTGTCCAAACTTCCGATAGGCCATCCCAGAGTTGCCCCTAGTGGCCACTGGCGGCTGACAAGTTGGACCAACACTCACGACGAGCACTGGCCCGGGGGGGGGGGGTAAATAAAGATGACCCTCGGGCTCGCGAAAACCCAAGGGAAAAAGGCTTAGGTGGCAAATGGTAAAACCAAGGTTGGGCCTTGCTGGAGGAGTTTTATTCAAAGCGAACTGTCATGGGGGTCCCATAAATCACCCGACCGCGTAAGGAACGCAAAATCAAGGAACATAACACCGGTATGACGGAAACTAGGGTGGCAAGAGTGGAACAAAACACCAGGCATAAGGCCGAGCCTTCCACCCTTTACCAAGTATATAGATTCATTAATTAAAACAATAGATATTGTGATATCCCAAAGTATCCGTATTCCAACAAGGAACAAACTTCATCTTCACCTGCAACTAGCAACGCTATAAGAGGGGCTGAGCAAAGCGGTAACATAGCCAATCAACGGTTTGCTAGGAAAGGATGGTTAGAGGTTTGACATGGCACTATGGGTGGCATGATATAGCAAGTGGTAGGTATCGCAGCATAGGCATAGCAAAAGAGCGAGCATCTAGCAAGCAAAGATAGAAGTGATATCGAAGGTATGGTCATCTTGCCTGCAAGGTTCTCAGAGTTGTCGAAGGCTTGATCCTCGTAGGCGTTCTCAACAGGTTCCTCGTTCACGTACTCGTCTCCCGGCTCTACCCAAAGCAAGAACACAAGCAATGGAACAACAATCAAACAAGGAACAATGCACAAGCAATATGATGCAATACATGACATGCTATGCGAGATGTGATATGCAATGCATATGTGTGCTCCGGGAGGAAAATGATGAACCGGGCATCAAATTGGAAAACCAAGTATGCCGCTGGAAAGATGAGATGATTTCGGTTGAAATCAATATGAAGATCACCGGAAACGGATGCACGGTTTGCAAATGACAAGCAAAACAAGAATGACGCGAATCTGCGTTTAACAGCACGATGCTACTTAGCATGCAACAAGAAACTATGCTACAGCACCCCAACATAAAAACAAATCATATGGCAGTGATCTACAGGAGATGCTTAACAAAAGAGGAACACTGAGCCACGGCTAAATCACATCATAACATATTCAAACAAGCATGGTGAAAGTGCAAAAAATATCAGGTTCACAGACTTAGTGAAAATACTAGCATGCCAGAAATTAACATCAGGAAGGCATGTTTAGAGCAAGCAAACAACATGCTACAGGAACTTATAATAGCAAAACAAGGCATGACATGAATCTACTCAAAGCATAGATGAAAAGTCCCTTACTGACCATAAGCCAAAAAGGACCATAAGAAATGATGGCACCCATGTAAACATAGCAAGTTTTATTACAGATCTCAGACTTATCAGAAAAACTGGACATGGCAAAAACAGATATCAAGTAGGCATGTTCGTGAGCTCGATGCACTCACTACAGAGCATCTCATGATAAACTAAGCATACACCCATCAAGAAGACATGGCATAGAAGCTATACATGGCAAGAACAACATCATAGCATACACGGATCAACTACAACAACCTCGTGAAAATTGAATCTCATGCAAACAATCTGCCAGGAAACATTTTGAAGCAAAAGTAGAGCACGAAAATGACATGATAGACTACTCCATAAATGCCAACAAAGGCATGGATGCATAGAGCACATCCATATATTCACAACACCCTTACTGATCATGCTCAAAAAGGGCATAGATCTCTTTGTAACAACATGAACATATGGCATAAAAATAACAGCAGGACAAGACTTAGTGAAAACACTAAGTTCCTGAAATCAGCAACATTATCATCCCTAGTTTGCATGCTTGTTCTAGTCACCGCATAGATCACAAAAATACATGGCATACACCCCTGGAAAGATGGCATGGCATAGTTCAACACACATGTAGGACTCAAGTTCATAGGGTGCACACATTAATCATGGCAAAATGATAAAGTGCAAGTTCTGTTAAGAAATGTAAACTAACATCACATAGCCCTCTTCCAACAAAGATTTCGGCATCAAGATGAGCTCAAATGAAAATGGTGCAATGAGATGAAATGATCTACTCTTCGAGGCGAACAATTTGACATGCTACACGCCCAAAACGGAGCCACGGGTGCGGAGATGTGATGCGATGAAAATGCAAGAAAATTAACACAGAAAAAGACGGTGGATTTCGGGGGGGAGAAGAAAGTCAACCTAGGGTGTTCTTGGATCTGGATCTGGCCGGAGTTGCTCGAGGTTCGCCGGCCGGAGCGGAGCTCGGGGCCGGGAAGGAGGTCGCCGGCGGATCGGGCGGCCGGATCCGGCGGAGGCCGCATGGCCGGCTGGGCGGCGGCGGCGACGGCCGAGGCGGGCGGCGGGCGCAGCGCGGCGCAGCGGCACAGGCGCGGCGGCGGCCGAGGCGGCGGCAGACGGCGGGCGCGGGCGGCGCTGGGCGTTTCCGGCGCGGTGGTCCGGGCGGTGCTGCGGCGGCGGCGGCGCGGGCGGCGCGCGGTCCGGGCGGCGGCGGCGGCGGCGGGGCGGCGGGCGAAGCGGCGGGCGGACGGCGGCGCTGCAAGCCGCTGGGGCCGGGCGACGGACTCAGCGGCCCACGGATCAGCGGTGGGGAGGCGGCGGGGAGGCCCACGTGGCAGCCCCCGATTGGCGCGGGCGCGGCGGCGGACGCGTCCGGTCCGATCCGGACGTGTCCGGCGGCGCGGAGAGGGATTTTTTTAGGGTTTGCCCGTGAATTCGGGGGAGGGGTCTATATATAGAGGTAGAGGGAGCTAGGAGGCTCCAAATGGAGTGCGGTTTTCGCCCACACGATCGTGATCGAACGACCGAGAGCATGGAAGTGACTTAGATGGGTTATTGGGCTGTTTTGGAGGGATGTTGGGCTGCAACTTAAAAGTGGCCTTTGCGAGAGTGCGGTTAACCATTGGAGTACCAAACGAACTCCAAATGACCCGAAACTTGACAGGTGGTCTACCGGTGCTATACCAGGGCCACTTGGCAAGGCTCGGTCCATTCCGAGAATGTTCAACACCCGCACACGGAAAAAAATGTAAAAGGGGACGCCGGGAAACATAGGAGTGCCGGATTGCAAAACGGACAACGGGGAAAATGCTCGGATGCATGAGACGAACACGTATGCAAATGAGATGCACATGATGACATGATATGAGATGCATGACATGGACAAAAAGCAAAACGAAAACAAAACCCAACCACGGAGGGAATATCATAGCACATATCCGAAAATGGCAAGAGTTGGAGTTACAAATATGGAAAGTTACATCCGGGGTGTTACAGGTCTGTCCCTCCCTCGGCCCATTAAGCCCATGTATTTGTCGGGGTTGCCCGAAACTCCTTTCCGGTGACCCAATATGTGCCCGGTAACCTCCAGAACACTTCCGGTGTCTGAATACCATCGTCCTATATATAAATCTTTACCTATCGACCATTTCGAGACGCGTTGTCATATCCGTGATCTCATCCGGGACTCCGAACATCATTCGGTCACCAAATCACATAACTCATATAATACAATATCGTCATCGAACGTTAAGCATGCGGACCCTATGGGTTTGAGAACCATGTAGACATGACCGAGACACCTCTTCGGTCAAAAACCAATACCAGAACCTGGATGCTCATATTGGCTCCCACATATTCTACGAAGATCTTTATCGGTCGAACCGTTATGACAACATATGTTATTCCCTTTGGCATCGGTATGTTACTTGCCCGAGATTTGATTGTCGGTATCTTCATACCTAGTTCAATCTCGTTACCGGCAAGTCTCTCTCCTTGTTCCACAATACATCATCCTGGAACTAACTCATTAGTCACCTTGCTTGCAAGGCTTCTGTAGGATCGAAAGTATGTCTAGAGGGGGGGTGATTAGACTACTTGACAATTTAAAAGTTTAGCCTTTTGATTAAGACAAGTTTTTGGCAAGTTCACAATGATGATCAAGTCAAGTATCACCCTACACATGCAATTCTAGAGTTATGGCAGCAGAAAGTAAATTGCACATGTAGTAAATAGAGGTGGAGAAGAGCAAACGCAATTTGGAGACACGGAGATTTTTCTCGTGGTTCCGATAGGTGGTGCTATCGTCAATCCACGTTGATGGAGACTTCAACCCACGGAGGGTAACTGCGAGAGTCCACGGAGGGCTCCACCCACGAAGGGTCCACGAAGAAGCAACCTTGTATATGCCATCATGGCATACGCCCACGGAGGACTAGCCTTACTGGGGTAGATCTTCACGAAGTAGGCGATCTCCTTGCCCTTACAAACTTCTTGGTTCAACTCCACATCTTGACGGAGGCTCCCAAGCGACACCTAACCAATCTAGGAGGCACCACCTCCAAAAGGTAATAGATAGTGTTGGTGATGATGAACTCCTTGCTCTTGTGCTTCAAATGATAATCTCCCCAACACTCAACTCTCCTCACCGATTTGGCTGTGGTGGAAGAAAGGATTGAGTGGAAAGCAACTTGGGAAGGCTAGAAATCAAGTTTCATATGGTGGGAGTGGAGCAACTTGATCTCAACACAAGGGTAGGTAGTTTTCTTCTCGAAATGTAAGGTAGGAGTGGTAGTTCTTTCGATGGCTCTCTCCACGAATGAAGAGGAGGTGGAGGGTATTTATAGCCTCCACACAAAATCCAACCGTTACACACATTTGACCAATCTCGGTCGGACCAAAGTTGACAACTCGGTGAGACCGAAAGTTCAAATCTTAGAACGTTGGGATTTTCGGTGGGACCGAAAATACAATCTCGGTTAGTCCGATTCTTCCAAAGGCTAGGGTTTGCCAATCTCGGTGGGACCGACTTTATCATCTCGGTGACACCGATTTGATTACGTATGTTCTGTAAGCTTGGCAACACTAGTTTCGTGAGACCGAGTTTGGAATCGGAAAATCCAAATTACTAGGGTTTGGCTATGTGGCTGAGGTGGTTCATCTCGGTGTGGACTGAGTTTATGGAATTGGTGGGACCGAGATTACTTATGAGTATATGTTGGAATGAAAGATTGCGATAGTTTGGGAGATAGATCACTAAGCACGTTGAGCAACCGATCATTATCATAACCTCATCCCTTTTAATAGTATTGGCTTTCCTATAGACTCAATGTGATCTTGGATCACTAAACCAAAAATAGAGTCTTGAGCTTTTGCCAATGCTTTCCTTAGCATTTTGAGGGTCCACATCTTCACCATTGCCATACCCATATCAATGAACTTTCGAAATGATACTCAAGAAGTTATTAGTTCAATGATATATATGTTAGTATTAATTACCAAAACCACCCGGGGATTAGTTGCACTTTCAATCTCCCCCTTTTTGGTAATTGATGACAACATATAGATCAAAGCTTCGACAAATGACATAATCAATGAATAATATCGTCGCTTTGAGAAGTATGTGATAAGCAAGAGCTCCCCCTAAATTGGTGCATTATTTAAGATTTGCGTTTGAATGCAAATGCACAATCGATTAGGATCATGGGTCACTCTTCCATGTCACATACATCTTGGTGGAGCGCACAAAATGATAAGAATGAATAACATGCACCCAATCACCAAGACATGAGTAAATGATCATACAAGATATGAATAACATAAGATAAGCATTAAGCACACATTAAGGCATAGTATGATCAAGCACTCATCAAAGTAGAGCAAACGTAGTATCAAACACACGGAATGTCTCAAAAACTCAAAAGTATCTCAAAGAAAACCGCAAACGAAAGAGCAAAAGCGAGCACTCTCTCGAAGTCCTATGATCTATACAATTTCTCCCCTTTGGCAACAAGTTACCAAAAGTTCGAAAGGTATAGAGCTAAACGTCACTAGGGACTCTGCCGGGCGGCTCCTGTGCTGGTTGATGGAGTGGAGATAGCTGCATCTGCAAAGGCTTCGCCAAGTCTGTGGAGCTGGAGGAGTGGACACTGGAGCCGGAGCTGAACCGATGGAGCTGTGGGAGGTGCTGATGTAGTAGCCCTGGGGTCTGTCACTGGAACAGCAACTGATCTGGGTCTTGTGGGAACCTGAGCAGGCTGCTCATAGTCATCCTGGACTAAATCACCTTCCATCTCCTTCATGAGCTCTGCCTTCTCCCTCTTGGCTTCCTCAATATCTGCCTCAAGCTTGTTAACAAAGGACTTGCACTTCATCGGCTAGACATCCGAGCATGGAACTTGTCTTCAACTATCCTCTCAAGACTCTCCCGAGACGCACTATGTCAAGGCGGGCGTAGTTCAATCCTCCGGTAGCTTCAAGGAGCTGCTCTCCAATGCTCTTGGGTTTAGCTGCTGCTGCTTTCTTCCTTCTCGCTTTGGCTTGTTTGGCGGCTTCAGACTTAGCTTGACCTTCAACAGACGTGGGATCATCCTCACCATCACAACTTCATTATCCTCATGCTCAGTGCTGCGGTGGCAAGTGGGGTCTATCCAACAAGTAGGTGCCCGTGCCAAACTTGGCATTGATGAGCATCTGAATGTGCGGGGCAAACCCACATGACCTCTTCTGGTCTGCTGCAGTCCTCTTGATAGTCTCAACTATCAGGTCCATCACCTTGAAAGGTGCCTTCTGATCTAGAATATGCAGCATGTTGATAGAGTAGCCTCTTATCATGCGATGATCTCCAGACTTGGGCATCAAGGTATGCCTCAGAATAGTGTTAGTGGTTGGGAGACCTGCCTGAAGATGATACACTGAGCCGAGCTTCCAAATCTCTACGTCCTTGGCTGGTACCTCATTATACATGTTCTTCATAGACTCATGATTTTTCTTGGGAATTCCATAGACGTCAACATCATCATCTCTTGATATCGAGCATTCAGCAAGTGCTGCCCACTCTTCAACTGTTGAAGAGAATCTCGCCTTCAATCATCCATACAATTCGCCATCCGGATAGAAATGAGTCGTGGCATAGAATTGCATGATCATCTCATCATTCCAAGCTGCATCTTCCGACCAACGAACTCAAGAACACCACATGCAAGAAGCTCTCATGCACATGTGGGAAGTAGTCTCTGTGCTTTTCATCACAATATATTCCCGATCAACATATCTAGTGTCAAGAATAATGGGCTTCTTGTCCATAAGCACTGCCTCGTAGAAATCTTGTTGCTCTCGGTGTGGAACCTTGAGTCAACAAATGTCCTTCTCCGGTGGCATATGGATCAACTTGCCTCCATAGCCCGAGACCTTTGTCTTTCCTTTCCTTCATGTTTTTAGCTCGAGGATGAGCATCATTGTGGATGGCAGTTTACATGCGAGTTTCAGCAATACATGTGCCTCATCTTCCGACTCACCGGTGGCACATTGTCCTTCTTCTTCTCTCAAGCGTGAATGTTTCTCACTGCTTTTCTTTGGCTTGGCAGCAGGCTTGGCTTGAGCTGCCTTTGCTGGAGCTGATGGCTTAGTCCTTGTAGGTGCTCCTGCCCTGATGGCTGCAGGAGGCAAACCACTTGGTGTGCTCCTCTCACCATCATCAGAAAAACTGCTGGCTTCAGGACTAGTGCCTGCCTCTGGAATCTCAATTGGTGATTCAGACTGTTCGGGCAATCACCGCATCGACATGGTGACAACCCGTGAATAGATAAGGTATAGGCGAGAATAGAAGAGTTATCACAAACTGCGTAAGATTTTGCGAAAAGAATGAGTTCAAATTTCAGTTTTAGGTTTTCACAGAATGCATTTCGGTCGGCCGAGTCTAAAATTCGTGAATCCAAGTGTCTCGGACAGAACCATTCACACCACTTTCGGTTGGACCGAAATGGGTTTCGTCTAGCCGAGAACTCTAGGGTTTCACTAAATCCACATTTCGGTCGGACCGATTTACAACTCGGTTAGACCGGCGTGTGCGGTAATGGCCAGAGGCCAAATCGGTCATCCGAGAATGTCGAATCGGTCACACCGAGATGTATTCGCGGAAACCTAACCCTAAAACTTTTACTCGAATTTCGCTCTAAGAACAAATCTGCTGGATAGGAAGATCTCAATCGTGTCAAGAAGCTAGGCAAACCTATCGTGCATTGAATCGGAGGTTGAAGACGAGAGGATCAAACTCACCCTAACTTGGTGGAGTTTCTCTCGGCGGCAACGGCACGGTGAGATTGACCGCTTGACGGCGACGAGACCAGGCGAGGCGCCAAGCGACGACGGAGACGATCCGGAGACCACGGCGACGGCAAAGAAAGGGTTTGGGGACGAGACGGTTTGAAGAAAGAATCAACGCGCGCTGCCCTCAGGTATATATACCCTTCAGCTGTCCGTGGGACCGAGTTGGAAAACTCGATGGCACCGAGATGGTTAATCGCAAGCGCTACTCACTTGATCACGCCGAAATTTGCAACTCGGTTTCACCGAGGTGAAAACCTAGATCAATCCAAGTGATTTCGGTCTGTCCGATTTGAGTGGGTTGGTTTGACCGAAAATACTTAGAAGGTTTTGGAATTTAAGCTTTTGACGGATCGGTGGCTCCGAGTGCTCCTCACTCGGTCTGTCCGAAAAAGACTTGTCCAAAGTTTGTGATATAAGCATGAATAGAGTTTGAGACAAGAAAGCATAGATAGCTAGGGGAGGAACTAAGGCATTCTTGTCCATCCATTTGGTCAAAAAGAAAATATCCAAAAATACCAAAGCAACAAATGGATGTCCTCGAATGGATAAAATCATGCATCCAACATGCTCACACAATAGGATAGCAAATGAAATATGTGTCAAACATGCACAAACAAAACACTAGCTACTAGCACACAATTTGGCGATGACTAGGTCATCTATATATGAGTATATTGACTTAGGAGTCAAATGAGAACATTTGATCATAGGTCATACTCATCGTTTAAGCACAAGTGGGGTTACCACTTCTACATAAAGCATTAATTTGTTCACATCATTTGAAGATGCTTTAGCTCAATTCTTTAGAGCAAAGCTCCCCCTTGATGTGAGAACCCCTTTTAAAGGGTCAAACTAACCTTGGGTTGTCGTAGAAGACTTCATGTAGATGTTGAGGATGTGGATGCTCAATGTTGATGAAGATCATCAAGAGTTGGGAGCAATCCTTTGGATTCGGGCACTTTCAATACCTACATGGGTTAGTCCCACAAGGAACAAACAAGGATATCCATGGACATAGATTGAAGTACACAATAGATGATGTCCACGAATGCAATGATTACCTTGTCCCTTGACTTACCAACAGGAGGGTTTGTGACTCCATGAACTAGTGCAAGATGTGGAAGTTGATTGCACAGGTTCTTGCCAAAATGAATGTGAGTGAAATATGTTGGCGAGTCACCCTCAAGAACTCTCTAGTTCTTCTTCTTCGGGATCCACATCATCTTGATGGGAATCCTTGGGGTAGTAGTTGAGCTTGTCGAAGTAGAACTTGAAGTTTCCTTGGGAACCCACTTGACCATGGCCTTGGGTGCTTCAATAAATGCATCAATCTCCTTTTGAAGCTTGTCCTTGCCTTTTAGCTTGCGGTCTTGTGGTGGAAGATCATCTTGAGCTTGTTCCACATTGGAAGAAGTAGGATCATACTTCTCCTTTTGAGGAACAAACTTTGGAGTGGGATATTGACCTTCTTCCCATTCAACACCCTCGGCGTTGAACTTTCGCTCAAAACCAATTCCTTGATTCTTCCGGTGCCTTCCTTGCTTGTAACAATTTCTCAAAGTTCTTGCTTCCGCAAGGCTCTTGTAGACACCTTTCTCTATAATCCCTTTCAATAAACTATTTTCTTGCTCAAGTGAAACTTGGCTTGAAATATTGTTAGTGGAATCAAGAGAATTACTAGAGGCAACAATATTGGATTTAGCATGGTTATTGTTACTACTAGATGAAGAATTTTTCTTATGCTTGTCATGCTTAGTTTTAATAGGTGGCAAGAAATTAGACAAGAGAAGTCGTTTGGCAATATATGAAGAACTCTTCTTTCGAAGATCGTCATTGATAGCTTTTAGGAACTCATGTTCTTGCTCTAGATTGAGCTTCTCGGCGTAGCTTCTCATGAGATCTTAGGAGCTCTCTATGATCTTCTTGAGTTGTTTCATGAGCTAACTTAAGAGTGTTTAGTTCTTTAGTTAGACGCTCAATCTCCTTCATAGCATTGTCATTCGACTCTTCTCGACTATAAAGACTACTAGCATGTTCATCATTACTAGGCTCACTAGATTTATCATGTAAAAGCTCATCTTCACCAAGCAAGTCATCCTCATCACTATCAAAGTCAATAAATTCAGGATGTGATACCTTGGGGCCTTTAGCCATGAAGCATCTTCCAATTCCCTCATTTGGTGAATCAAATAAGTCATAGGAGTTGGAGTTGGAGGATACGAGAGCAAGACCGCAACACCTTCATCTTGATCAGTATTCGGAGTTGGAGTGATAGCTTCTTTCGGAGTGATTGTCGAGTCGGAGCCGAGACCCATTCACCAACATGAGCTTGATGTTTTCTTCTTGTGTAGCTCCTTGATGACTTGTCTTTCCTTTCCGAATCCTTGCTTCTCCGAGAGGATCTTCGCTCATAACGATCATCTCTACTCCTTCTCTCTTCCGAGGTGACTCTTCTCTTGAGCTTCTTCTTCTTGGAGATTCTTCTCTTCTCTTGTGGGAGTCGAACACTCATTTGAGTAGTGTCCGGTCTTCCACAATTGTAGCAGTTTCGATCACGACTTGAAGATCTCTTTTCATCATGTGATCTAGACTTTGAGCTTCTTTCCTTGCTTCTACTCTTGTAAAATTTGTTGAAGTTCTTCACCATTAGGCTTATCTCTTCATTGGAAACTAGCTTGTCACTTGAGGTTGTGGGAGCTTCAACTGTAGCTTTGTAAGCACCACTTGACTTGTTGTGAAGCTCTTCCTTATCTTTAAGTGTCATCTCATGAGCAACAATTCTTCCAATGACTTCGGTGGGCTTGAGATTCTTGTAGTTTGGCATCATTTGGATCAAAGTGCACACGGTGTCATACTTTCCATCCAAAGCTCTGAGAATCTTCTTGATGATGAATCGGTCGGTCATTTCTTCGCTTCCTAAGCCGGCAATCTCATTTGTGATGAGAGCAAGCCTAGAGTACATTTCAGCGACTCCTTCACCTTCCTTCCTCTTGAACTTGTCAAGTTGACCTTGAAGAACATCTAGCTTTGATTCCTTCACGGACTCGGTACCTTCGTGCATTTCACCAAAGTATCCCAACTCTCTTTGCATTCTCAAGACGGCTGATCTTGTTGAACTCCTCGACACAAAGCATTGAAGAGAATGTCGCAAGCTTGAGCACTGTTTTGCAACATCCGCAATTCATCCGCCAGTAGCTTCGCGATCCGAACTTTTCCTTCTTCAAGAACTCACCTTGCAAGCCAACACAAATAATGCCCCATGCGGCAGGGTTATGTCCAAGAATATGCATTTTCATTTTATGCTTCCAACTAGCAAAATTTGAACCATCAAAGTAAGGACCTCTACGAAAATTACCCTCACTAGACGCCATACTCTCCTAGGTTGTGAAACCAAGCTTATGGAGTCCAATGCAATGGAAATCAATCCAATGGAGACCAAAGCTCTGATACCACTTGTAGGATCGAAAGTATGTCTAAAGGGGGGTGATTAGACTACTTGACATTTTAAAAGTTTAGCCTTTTGATTAAGACAAGTTTTTGGCAAGTTCACAATGATGATCAAGTCAAGTATCACCCTACACATGCAATTCTAGAGTTATGGCAGCGGAAAGTAAATTGCACATGTAGTAAATAGAGGTGGAGAAGAGCAAACGCAATTTGGAGACACGGAGATTTTTCTCGTGGTTCCGATAGGTGGTGCTATCGTCAATCCACGTTGATGGAGACTTCAACCCACGGAGGGTAACGGCCAGAGAGTCCACGGAGGGCTCCACCCACGAAGGGTCCACGAAGAAGCAACCTTGTCTATGCCATCATGGCATACGCCCACGGAGGACTAGCCTTACTCGGGGTAGATCTTCACGAAGTAGGCGATCTCCTTGCCCTTACAAACTTCTTGGTTCAACTCCACATCTTGACGGAGGCTCCCAAGCGACACCTAACCAATCTAGGAGGCACCACCTCCAAAAGGTAATAGATGGTGTTGGTGATGATGAACTCCTTGCTCTTGTGCTTCAAATGATAATCTCCCCAACACTCAACTCTCCTCACTGATTTGGCTGTGGTGGAAGAAAGGATTGAGTGGAAAGCAACTTGGGAAGGCTAGAAATCAAGTTTCATATGGTGGGAGTGGAGCAACTTGATCTCAACACAAGGGTAGGTAGTTTTCTTCTCGTAAATGTAAGGTAGGAGTGGTAGTTCTTTCGATGGCTCTCTCCACGAATGAAGAGGAGGTGGAGGGGTATTTATAGCCTCCACACAAAATCCAGCCGTTACACACATTTGACCAATCTCGGTCAGACCGAAGTTGACAACTCGGTGAGACCGAAAGTTCAAATCTTGTGAACGTTGGGATTTTCGGTGGGACCGAAAATACAATCTCGGTTAGTCCGATTCTTCCAAAGGCTAGGGTTTGCCAATCTCGGTGGGACCGACTTTATCATCTCGGTGACACCGATTTGATTACAGAAGGTTACAGAAGCTTGGCAACACTAGTTTTGGTGAGACCGAGTTTGGAATCGGAAAATCCGAAATTACTAGGGTTTGGCTATGTGGCTGAGGTGGTTCATCTCGGTGTGACTGAGTTTATGGAATCGGTGGGACCGAGATTACTTATGAGTATATGTTGGAATGAAAGATTGCTGATAGTTTGGGAGATAGATCACTAAGCACGTTGAGCAACCAGATCATTATCATAACCTCATCCCCTTTTAATAGTATTGGCTTTCCTATAGACTCAATGTGATCTTGGATCACTAAACCAAAAATAGAGTCTTGAGCTTTTGCCAATGCTTTCCTTAGCATTTTGAGGGGTCCACATCTTCAGTCATTGCCATACCCATATCACTGAACTTTCTGAAATGATACTCAAGAAGTTATTAGTTCAATGATATATATGTTGTTATTAATTACCAAAACCACCCGGGGATTAGTTGCACTTTCAGCTTCTTATGATGTGTATTACCGAGAGGGCCTAGAGATACCTCTCTGATACTCGGAATGACAAATCCTAATCTCGATCTATGCCAACCCAACAAACACCTTCAGAGATACATGTAGAGCATCTTTATAATCACCCAGTTACGTTGTGACGTTTGATAGCACATAAGGCATTCCTCCGGTATCCGGGAGTTGCATAATCTCATAGTCGAAGGAATATGTATTTGACATGAAGAAAGCAATAGCAATAAAACTGAACGATCATAATGCTAAGCTAACGAATGGGTCTTGTCCATCACATCATTCTCCTAATGATGTGATCCCGTTTATCAAATGACAACACATGTCGATGGTTAGGATACTTAACCATCTTTGATCAACGAGATAGTCTAGTAGAGGCTTACTAGGGAAACGGTATTTCATCTATGTATCCACACATGTATCAAGTTTCCGGTTAATACAATTCTAGCATGAATAATAAACATTTATCATGAAATAAGGAAATATAAAATAACAACTTTATTATTGCCTCTAGGGCATATTCCTTCAGTCTCCCACTTGCACTAGAGTCAATAATCTAGTTCACATTGCCATGTGATTTAACACCAATAGTTCACATCTTTATGTGATTAATACCCATAGTTCACATCGCCATGTGACCAACACCCAAAGGTTTACTAGAATCAATAATCTAGTTCACATCGGTATGTGATTAACACCCAAAGAGTACTAAGGTGTGACCATGTTTTGCTTGCGAGAGAAGTTTCGTCAACGGGTCTGTCACATTCGGTTTTGTATGTATTTTGCAAATTTATATTTCTACAAAGCTCTGTATGAAGCTACTCTAGCTAATTGCTCCCACTTTCAATATGTATCCAGTTTGAGACTTAGAGTCATGTAGATCAGTGTCAAAGTGTGCATCGACGTAACTCTTTACGACGAACTCTTTATCACCTCCATAACCAAGAAACATTTCCTTAGTCCTATTTAAGGTAACTAAGGATAATTTTGACCGATGTATAGTGATCTACTTCTGGATCACTATTGTACCCCCTTGCCAAACTCATGGTACACAATAGGTTTGGTACACAGCATGGCACACTTTATAGAACCTATGGCTGAGGCATAGGGAATGACTTTCATTCTCTCTTTATCTTCTGTTGTGGTCGGGTTTTTGAGTCTTTACTCAACTTCACACCTTACAATATAGGCAAGACTCCTTCTTTGACTGATCCATTTTTGAACTCCTTCAAAATCTTGTCAAGGTATGTACTCATTGAAAATCTTATCAAGCGTCTTGATCTATCTCTATAGATCTTGATGCCTAATAGGTAAGCAGCTTCACCGAGATCTTTCATTGAAAAATTCTTATTCAAGTATCCTTTTATGCTATCCAGAGATTCTATATCATTTCCAATCAACAATATGTCATCCACATATAATATCAGAAATGCTACAGAGCTCCTACTCACTTTCTTGTAAATACAAGCTTCGCCGTAAGTCTGTATAAAACCATATGCTTTGATCACCTCATCAAAGCGTATATTCCAACTCCGAGATGCGTGCACCAGTCCATAGATGGATCACTGGAGCTTGCACATCTTGTTAGCACCTTTAGGATCGACAAACCTTCTGGTTGCATCATATTCAACTCTTCTTAGAGATATCCATTTAAGGAATGCAGTTCTGACATCCATTTGCCAGATTTCATAAAATGTGGCAACTGCTAACATGATTTGGACAGACTTTAAGCATTGCTACGGGTGAGAAAGTCTCATCGTAGTCAACTCCTTGAACTTGTCGAAAACCTTTTGTGACAAGTAAAGCTTTATAGACAGTAACATTACCATCAGCGCCAGTCTTCTTCTTGAAGATCCAGTTATTCTCTATGGGTCGCCGATCATCAGGCAAATCCACCAAAGTCCACACTTTGTTCTCATAGATGGATCCTATCTCAGATTTCATGCCCTCAAGCCATTTATTGGAATATGGGCTCATCATAGCTTCTATATAGTTCGTAGGTACGTCATGGTCTAGTAACATGACTTCCAGAACAGGATTACCGTACCACTCTGGTGTTGATCATGTTATGGTTGACCTACGAGGTTCGATAGTAACTTGATCTGAATTTTGATGATCATCATCATTAGATTCCTCTCTAGTTGGTGTAGGCATCACGGGAACAGATTACTCTTATGAGCTACTTTCCAAATTGAGAGAAGGTACAATTACCTCATCAAGTTCTACTTTCCTCCCACTCATTTCTTTCGAGAGAAACTCCTTCTCTAGAAAGGTTCCATTTTTGGCAACAAAGATCTTGCCTTCGGATCTGTGGTAGAAGGTGTACCCAATTGTTTCCTTAGGGTATCCTATGAAGACGCACTTCTCCGACTAGCTTTGAGCTTATCAGGCTGAAGCCTTTTGACATAAGTGTTGCAACCCCAAACTTTAAGAAATGACAGCTTAGGTTTCTTGCCAAACCACAGTTCATATGGTGTCGTCTCAACGGATTTAGACGGTGCCCTATTTAACGTGAATGCGGTTGTCTCTAATGCATAACCCCAAAATGATAGTGGTAAATCGGTAAGAGACATTAGATATCGCACCATATCTAATAAAGTACGTTTACGCTGTTCAGACACACCATTACGTTGTGGTGTTCCAGGTGGCGTGAGTTGTGAAACAATTCTACATTTTTTAAATGAAGGCCAAAGTCGTAGCTCAAATATCTGCTTCTGCGATCAGATTGTAGAAACTTTATTTTCTTGTTACGATGATTCTCCACTTCACTCTGAAATTCTTCTAACTTTTCAAATGTTTTAGACATGTGTTTCATTAAGTAGATATACCCATATCTGCTCAAACCATTTGTGAAGGTCAGAAAATAATGATACCCGCCACGTGCCTCAACACTCATCGGACCGCATACATTAGTATGTATTATTTCCAATAAGACATTGGATCGCTCCATTGTTTCGGAGAACGGAGTTTTAGTCATCTTGCCTATGATGCATGGTCCGCAAGTATCAAATGATTCATAATAAAGTGATTCCAAAAGCCCATCAGCATGGAGTTTTTTCATGTGCTTTACACCAATATGACCTAAACGGCAGTGCTACAAGTATGTTGCATTATCATTATCAACTTTGCATCTTTTATGAATATGTGTATCACTACGATCAAGATTCAATAAACCATTAACATTGGGTGTATGACCATAGAAGGTTTTATTCATGTAAACAGAATAAAAATTATTCTCTGTCTTAAATGAATAACCGTATTGTGATAAACACGATCATATCTTGTTCATGCTCAACGTAAATACCAAATAACATTTCTTTAGGTTCAACACTGATCCCAAAAGTATAGGGAGTGTGCGATGATGATCATATCAATCTTGGAACCACCTCCAACACACATCGTCACTTCACCCTCAACTAGTCTCCATTTATTCTGCGACTCCTGTTTCGAGTTACTAATCTTAGCAACCAAACATGCATCAAATACCCAGGGACTACTGGGAGGACTAGTAAGGTACACATCAATAACATGTATATCAAATATACCTTTGTTCACTTTGCCATCCTTCTTATCTGTCAAATATTTGGGGTAGTTCCGTTTCCAGTGACCATTTGCTTTGCAGTAGAAGCACTCAATTTTAGGCTTAGGTCCAGCTTTGAGCTTCGTCACGGGAGTGACAACTTGCTTGCCATTCTTCTTGAAGTTCCCTTTCTTTCCCTTGCCTTTTTTCTTGAAACTAGTGGTCTTGTTAACCATCAACACTTGATGCTCTTTCTTGATTTCTACCTTACGCCGATTTCAGCCTCGCGAAAAGCTTGGGAATTGCTTTCGTCATCCCTTGCATATTATAGTTCATCACAAAGTTCTAGTAGCTTGGTGATAGTGACTAGAGAACTCTGTCAATCACTATCTTATCTAGATAACTCCCACTTGATTCAAGCGATTGTAGTGCCCAGGCATTCTGAGCACACGCTCACTAGCTGAGCTATTCTGCTTGATCTTGTAGGCAAAGTACTTTCCATAGGTCTCATACCTCTCGACATGGGCATGCATCTGAAATACCAATTTCAGCTCTTGGAACATCTCATATGCTCCATGGCGTTCAAAATGTCTTTGAAGCCCGGACTCTAAGCCGTAAAGCATGGCGCACTAAACTATCAAGTAGTCATCATATCGAGCTTGCCAAACATTCATAATGTCTCCATCTGCTCCTGCAATAGGTTTGTCACCTAGCGGTGCATCAAGGAAATAATTCTTCTGTGCAGCAATGAGGATAATCCTCAGATCACGGACACAGTTCGCATCATTGCTACTATCATCTTTCAACTTAGTTTTCTCTAGGAACATATCAAAATACATAGGGGAGCTACAACGCGGGCTATTGATCTACAACATAATTTGCAAATACTATCAGGACTAAGTTCATGATAAATTATGTTCAATTAATCAAATTACTTAAGAACTCCCACTTAAACCGACATCCCTCAAGTCATCTAAGTGTAACGTGATCCAAATCAACTAACCTATGTCCGATCATCATGTGAGATGGGGTAGTCATCAATGGTGAACATCTCTATGTTGATCATATCTATTATATGATTCACGTTCGACCTTTCAGTCTCAAGTGTTCCGAGGCCATGTCCGTACATGCTAGGCTCGTCAAGTTTAACCCGAGTATTCTGCATGTGCAAAACTGTCTTGCACCTGTTGTATGTGAACGTAGAGCCTATCACACCCGGTCATCACGTGGTATCTCAGCACGAAGAACTGTCGCAACGGTGCATACTCATGGAGAACACTTATACCTTGAAATTTTAGTTAAGGGATTGTCTTATAATGCTACCGTCATACTAAGAAAAATAAGATGTATAAAAGGTAAACATCGCATGCAATCAAAATATGTGACATGATATGGCCATCGTCATCTTGTGCTTTTCGTTCTCCATCTCTAAAGCATTGTCATGATCTCCATCGTCACCGGCTCGACACCTTGATCTCCATTGTTGTGTCGTGGTCGTCTCGCCAACTATTGCCTCTACAACTATTGCTAACGCATAGTGATAAAGTAAAGCAATTAGATGGTGTTTGCATTTCATACAATAAAGATACAACCATAAGGCTCCTGCCGGTTTCTGGTAACTTTTACAAAACATGATCATCTCATACAATAACGTATATCACATCATGTCTTGACCATGTCACATCACAACATGCGCTGCAAAAAGAAGATAGACGTCATCTACTTTGTTGTTGCAAGATTTACGTGGCTGCTACGGGCTTCTAGCAAGAACCGTTCTTACCTACGGCACAAAAACCACAACGCTGATTAATCAAGTTTGCCGTTTTAACCTTCAACAAGGACCGGCCGTAGTCAAATTCGATTCAACTAAAGTAGGAGAAGCAGACACCCGCTAGCCACCTTTATGCTAAACTAGTTGCATGTCTGTCGGTGGAACCAGTCTCAAGAACGTGGTCATGTAAGGTTGGTCTGGGCCGCTTCATCCAACAATACCGCCGAATCAAAATAAGACATTGGTGGTAAGCAGTATAACGATCACCGCCCACAACTCTTTGTGTTCTACTCGTGCATATCATCTACGCATAGACCTGGCTCGGATGCCACTGTTGGGGAATGTAGCGTGCAATTTCAAAAAAAATCCTATGCTCACGCAAGATTTATCTAGGAGAAACATAGCAACAAGAGAGGGAGAGTGCGTCTACGTACCCTCATAGACCAAAAGCGGAAGCGTTTGACAACGCAGTTGATGTAGTCGAACTTCTTCTCGTTCCAACCGATCAAGCACCGAACATACAATACCTCCAAGTTCTGCACACGTTCAGATCAATGACGTCCCTCGAACTCTTGATCCAGCAAAGTGTCGAGGAAATAGATCAGTTTCGTCAGCATGACAGCGTGGTGACGGTGACGGTGAAGTGATCTGCGTAGGGCTTCACCTAATCACTACGAGAATATGACCAAAGGTGTAATCTGTGGAGGGAGGCGCCGCACATGGCTAACAGATATCATTGTTGTGTGTTCTAGGCACCTCCGCCCCTCATATATATAGGTGGGAGGAAGAGGAAGCAGCCTTAGGGGCGCCCCAAGTAGGAGGGATCCTACTTGGACTCCTGCCTAAGCCGCCCCCCCCCTTCCTTCTTTTGGCAATAAGGGGAAGGAAGGAGGAGGTGGCGCCCCCCCCCCTTTTCCTTTCTCCCACCAAGGGGGAAAGGCAGGAAGAGGTGGCACCCCCTCCTTTCCTTCACCTAGGTCCTGCGGCTAGGGAAAGGGGCGCACCAGCCCCTTGTGGGCTCGTCTGCCATTCCCTCGGCCCATTAAGCCCATATCTTTGCCGGGGTTACCCGAAACTCCATTTCGGTGACCCCATATGTACCCGGTAACCTCCAGAACACTTCTGGTGTCCGAATACCATCGTCCTATATATCAATCTTTACCTCTCAACCATTTTGAGACTCCTCGTCATGTCCGTGATCTCATCTGGGACTCCAAACATCATTCGGTCAACAAATCACATAACTCCTATAATACAATATTGCCATTGAACGTTAAGCGTGCGGACCCTATGGGTTCGAGAACTATGTAGACATGAGTGAGACACCTCTCTGGTCAATAACCAATCACGTAACCTAAATGCTCATATTGGCTCCCACATATTCTATGAAGATTTTTATCAGTCGAACTGTTATGACAACATACGTTATTCCCTTTATCATCGGTATGTTACTTGCCCGAGATTCAGTCGTTGGTATCTTCATACCTAGTTCAATCTCGTTATCGCCAAGTCTCTTTACTCGTTCCGTAATACATCATCCTGCAAAAAACTCATTAGTCACTTTTCTTGCATGGCTTCTTATGATGTGTATTATCGAGAGGGGCCAAAGATACCTATCCGATACTCAGAGTGACAAATCCTAATCTTGATCTATGCCAACCCAACAAACACCTTCAGAGATACTTGTAGATCATATTTATAATCACCTAGTTACATTGTGACGTTTGATAGCACACGAGGAATTCCTCCGGAATCCTGGAGATGCATAATCTCATAGTCGAAGGAATAGTATTTGACATGAAGAAAGCAATAGCAATAAAACTGAACGATCATAATGCTAAGCTAATGAATGTGTCTTGTCCATCACATCATTCTCCTAATGTTGAGATCACGTTTATCAAATGACAACACATGTCTATGGTCAGGAAACTTAACCATCCGAGCTAGTCTTGTTGAGGCTTACTAGGGACACGATATTTCGTCTATGTATCCACACATGTATCAAGTTTCCGGTTAATACGATTCTAGCATGAATAATAAACATTTATCATGAAATAAGGAAATATAAAATAACAACTTTATTATTGCCTCCAGGGCATATTTTCTTCACTAACACACAAGAGATCTACCAATAAATTGACAAGTATCCGAAGTGGACTTTCTACCAACCTTGTCACCGGCATAGTCCGAATCGGAGTAGCCAACAAGATCAAAAGATGACCTCTTAGGGTACCAAATGCCAAAGTTTGGTGTATTAATTAAGTATCTTACTATCTTTTTCATAGCCTTAAGATGACATTCTTTCGATATCATGCACACATGCACACACTTAGCATAATATCGGGATGGGAGGCACATAGATATAACAATGAACCAATCATAGAATGGTAAACCTTTTGATCAACTGGTTTGCCATCCTTAGTCAAGTCAAGATGTCCACTAGTAGGCTAGGGTGTTTTCATACCTTTGCTTTCTTGCATGTTGAACTTCTTGAAAAGATCCTTGGTATTCTTTTATTGAGAAACAATGGTACTAATACATCTCCAACGTATCTATAATTTTTGATTGCTCCATGCTACTTTATCTACTGTTTTGGACTATATTGGGCTTTATTTTCCACTTTTATATTACTTTTGGGACTAACCTACTAACCGGAGGCCCAGCCCAGAATTGCTGTTTTTTGCCTTTTTCAGTATTTCGAAGAAACAGAATATCAAACGGAGTCCAAACGGAATGAAACCTTCGGGATCGTGATTTTCCAACCGAACGTGATCCAGGAGACTTGGACCCTACTCCAAGCAGTGCCCAAGGAGGTCACGAGGTGGAGGCGCCCCTGGCGCGCCTCTACCTGTGGGCCCCTCGAGCTCCACCGACGCATTCCTTCCTCCTATATATACCTCGTATCCCGAACAATCGAACAGAGCCAAAACCTAATTCCACCGCCGCAACCTTCTCAGATCCACGAGATCCCATCTTGGGGCCTGTTTGAGCTCACGAGGGGGCATCCACCATGGAGGGCTTCTACATCATCACCATAGCCCCTCCGATGAAGTGTGAGTAGTTTACTTCAGACCTTCGGGTACATATCTAGTACCTAGATGGCTTCTTCTTTCTTTTTGGATCTCAATACAATGTTCTCCCCCTCTCTCGTGGAGATCTATTCGATGTAATCTTCTTTTTGCAGTGTGTTTGTTGAGACCGATGAATTGTGGGTTTATGATCCAGTTTTATCTATGGAAAATATTTGATTCTTCTCTGAATTCTTTTATGTATGATTGAGTTATCTTTGCAAGTCTCTTCGAATTATCCTTTTTGGTTTGGCTAACTAGATTGGTAGTTCTTGCAATGGGAGAAGTGCTTAGCTTTGGGTTCAATCTTGCGGTGTCCTTACCCAGTGACAGAAGGGGCAGCAAGGCACGTATTGTATTGTTACCATCGAGGATAACAAGATGGAGTTTTTATCATATTGCATGAATTTATCCCGCTACATCATGTCATCTTGCTTACGTCGTTACTCTGTTTTTAACTTAATACTCTAGATGCATGCTGGATAGCAGTCGATGAGTGGAGTAATAGTAGTAGATGCAGAATCGTTTCAATCTACTTGTTTCGGATGTTATGCCTATATACATGATCATTGCCTAGATATATTCATAACTATGCTCAATTCTGTCAATTGCTCAACAGTAATTTGTTCACCCACCGTATAATACTTATGCACTTGAGAGAAGCCACTAGTGAAACCTATGGCCCCGGGGTCTATTCTCATCATATCAATCTCTATCACTTTATTTACTTGCTTTGTTTTTACTTTGCTTTTATTTTCACTTTGCATCTATCTATCAAAAATACTAAAAATATTATCTCTATCAGATCTCACTCTCGTTAGTGACCGTGAAGGGGTTGACAACCCCTAAGCGTTGGTTGCGAGTTGCTATCATTTTGTGTAGGTACGAGGGACTTGTGCGTGGTCTCCTGCTAGATTGATACCTTGGTTCTCAAAAACTGAGGGAAATACTTACGCTACTTTGCTGCATCATCCTCTCCTCTTCGGGGAAATCCAACGCAGTGCTCAAGAGGTAGCAAGAAGAATTTCGGGCGCCGTTGCTGGGGAGGCTCACGCAAGCAAGTCAACCATACCAAGTACCCATCACAATCCCTATCTCTCGCATTACATTATTTGCCATTTGCCTCTCGTTTTCCTCTCCCCCACTTCACCCTTGCCGTTTTATTCGCCCCCTCTTTCCCAATCTCCTCCTCTCTTTCCCGTTTGCCTTTTTCCTGTTGCCTTTCTGTTTGCTTGTGTGTTGGATTACTTGTTGCCATGGCGCAAGATAATACCAAATTGTGTGATTTCTCGAATACCAATAATAATGATTTCCTTAGTACTCCGATTGCTCCTCTTAATAATGATGAGTCTTGTGAAATCAACACCACTTTGCTGAATCTTGTTATGAAAGATCAATTCGCCGGCCTTCCTAGTGAAGATGCCACTACACATCTAAACAATTTTGTTGATTTGTGTGATATGCAAAAGAAGAAAGATACGGATAACAATATTGTCAAATTGAAGTTATTTCCGTTTTCACTTAGAGATCGTGCTAAAGTTTGGTTTTCATCTTTGCCTAAAAATAGTATTGATTCTTGGAACAAGTGCAAAGATGCTTTTATCTCTAAGTATTTTCCTCCCGCTAAGATTATCACTCTTAGGAATGACATCATGAATTTTAAACAACTTGATCATGAGCATGTTGCCCAATCTTGGGAAAGAATGAAATTAATGCCTCGCAATTGCCCTACTCATGGTTTGAATTTATGGATGATCATACAAAAATTTTATGCCGGATTGAATTTTGCTTCTAGAAATCTTTTAGATTCGGCCACGGGAGGCACTTTTATGGAAATTACGTTAGGCGATGCTACCAAATTGCTTGATAATATTATGGCTAATTATTCTCAATGGCACACCGAAAGATCTTCTAGTAAAAAAGTGCATGCTATAGAAGAAATCAATGTTTTGAGTGAAAAGATGGATGAACTTATGAAGATGTTTCTCCTAAAAATACTCCTCTTGATCCCAATGATATGCCTTTATCTACTTTGCTTGAGAATAATAATGAATCTATGGATGTGAATTTTGTTGGTAGGAATAGTTTTGGAAACAACACTTATAGAGGGAATTTTAATCCTAGGCCTTATCCTAGTAATCCTTCTAATAATTATGGAAATTCCTACAATAACTCTTATGGAAATTTTAATAAGATGCCCTCTGAATTTGAGAGTAGTGTTAAAGAGTTTATGAATTCACAAAAGAATTTTAATGCTTTGCTTGAAGAGAAATTGCTTAAAGTTGATGATTTGGCTAGGAACGTTGATAGAATTTCTCTTGAAATTGATTCTTTAAAGCTTAGATCTATTCCTCCTAAGCATGATATCAATGAGTCTCTCAAAGCTATGACAATTTCCATTGATGAGTGCAAGGAAAGAACCGCTAGGGTGCGTGCTTCCAAAGATGCCTCTATTAAAGCATGTTCTTCCAATCCCTATGAAAATCAAGATGAACATCTAAAAGTTATTGATGTGACCCCCATTAAATCTTTGTTTTGCAATATGAATCTTGATGAATCTGAATATGATCTTCCTTTACCTAGAAGGCGTTTTAAGAATTCGGGGTTTCTAGATCTTGATGATGAAATTGATGACTGTGGGATTGAAATAAATAAAAACCGTGATGTTGCTAAACCCACTATTTTGGATCTCAAGGAATTTAATTATGAAAATTGCTCTTTGATTGGTTGTATTTCCTTGTTGCAATCCGTGCTAGATTCTCCTCATGCTTTTAGTCAAAATAAGGCCTTTACCGAACATATTGTTGATGCTTTGATGCAATCTTATGAAGAAAAACTTGAGTTGAAAGTTTCTATCCCTAGAAAACTCTGTGAAGAGTGGGAACCTACTATTAAAATTAAAATTAAAGATTTTGAGTTTCATGCTTTGTGTGATTTGGGTGCTAGTGTCTCTACTATTCCCAAAACTTTATGTGATTTGCTAGATTTCCGTGATTTTGATGATTGCTCTCTAAACTTGCATCTTGCGGATTCCACTATTAAAAAACCTATGGGAAGAATTAATTATGTTCTTATTGTTGAAAATAGGAATTATGTGCCCGTAGATTTTATCGTTCTTGATATAGATTGCAATCCTTCATGTCCTATTATTCTTGGTAGACCTTTCCTTAGAACGATTGGTGCAATTATTGATATGAAGGAAGGGAATATTAGATTCCAATTTCCTTAAAGAAGGGTATGGAAAACTTCCCTAGAAAGAAAATAAAATTACCATATGAATCTATCATGAGAGCCACTTATGGATTGCCTACCAAAGATGGCAATACGTAGATCTATCCTTGCTTTTATGCCTAGTTAGGGGCGTTAAACGATAGCGCTTGTTGGGAGGCAACCCAATTTTATTTTGTGTTTTTTTTTGCTTCTGTTTAGGAATAAATAATCCATCTACCTTCTGTTTGGATGTGGTTTTATGTTTTAATTAGTGTTTGTGCCAAGTAGAACCTATAGGATAACCTACGATGATAGTTGCTTTGATTCTGCTGAAAAACAGAAACTTTGTGTGCACTAATTTAGTTATGATAAATCACAGGAACGTGATTTTGCGTTGATTATTTTTGCTTCTGATCAATAGACAAATTGTCCAGGACTTCCTATTTTGGTAGAATTTTTAGAGTTCCAGAACTTTGCGTTAGTTACAGATTGCTACAGACTGTTCTGTTTTTGACAGATTCTGTTTTTCGAGTGTTGTTTGCTTATTTTGATGAATCTGTGGCTAGTAAATTAGTTTATAAACCATAGAGAAGTTGGAACAGTAGGTTTAACACCAATATAAATAAATAATGAGTTCATTACAGTACCTTGAAGTAGTCTTTTGTTTTCTTTCTCTAACGGAGCTCACAAGATTTCTGTTGAGTTTTGTGTTGTGAAGTTTTCAAGTTTTGGGTGAATTCTTTTGATGGATTATGGAACAAGGAGTGGCAAGAGCCTAAGCTTGGGGATGCCCATGGCACCCCCAAGATAATCCAAGGACACCAAAAAGTCAAAGCTTGGGGATGCCTCGGAAGGCATCCCCTCTTTCGTCCACTTCCATCGGTAATTTACTTGGAGCTATATTTTTATTCACCAACATGATATGTGTTTTGCTTGGAGCGTCTTGTATTATTTGTGTCTTTGCTTGTCAGTCTACCACAATCATCCGTGCTGTACACATCTTTTGAAAGAGCCGTACATGAATTGGAATTTGTTAGAATACTCACTTGTATCTTTTGAGCTTGATAGTTTTGCTCATAGTGCTTCACTTATATCTTTTGAGCGTTATAATTTTTGCTCTAGTACTTCACTTAGATCTTTTAGAGCATGGTGGTGGATTTGTTTTAAAGAAACTATTGATCTCTCATGCTTCATTCAGATTATTTTGAGAGTCACTAAAAGCATGGTAATTTGCTTAATGTTAATATACTTGGTGTTCAAGATATGTGAAACTTTCTTTTGATTGAATTGAATACTAAGATAAGTTTGATGCTTGATAATTGTTTTGAGATATGGAGGTGATAATATCAAAGTCGTGCTAGTTGGGTGATTATGAATTTGAGAAATACTTGTGTTGAAGTTTGCAAGTCCCGTAGCATGCACGTATGGTTAAAGTTGTGTAACAAATTTGAAACATGAAGTGTACCTGGCTTGTGCATCCTTATGAGTGGCGGTCGGGGACGAGCGATGGTCTTTTCCTACCAATCTATCCCCCTAGGAGCATGCGCGTAGTACTTGAATTTTTGATGACTTCTAAATTCTTGCAATAAGTATATGAGTTCTTTTGACTAATGTTGAGTCCATGGATTATACGCACTCTCACCTTTCCACCTTTGCTAGCCTCTTCGGTACCGTGCATTGCCATTTCTCACCTTGAGAGTTGGCGCAAACTTCGCTGGTGCATCCAGACCCCGTGATACGATATACTCTATCACACATAAACCTCCTTATATCTTCCTCAAAATAGCCACCATACCTACCTATCATGGTATTTCCATAGCCATTCCGAGATATATTGCCATGCAACTTCCACCATCATCATCATGACATACATTACTTTTGACATATTGCCATTGCATGATCTTGTAGTTGACATCGTATTTGTGGCAAAGCCACCATGCATTATTTTCCACACATGTCAGTCTTCATTCATTGCACCATCCCGGTACACCCGGAGGCATTCATATAGAGTCATATCTTGTTCTAAGTTTTGAGTTGTAATCCTTATGTTGTAATCAATAGAAGTGTGATGATCATCATTATTAGAGCATTGCCCAAATAAAAAAAAGAAAGGCCAAAAGAAAAAAGAGAAAGGCCCAAAAAAAAGAAAATAAAAAAAATATAAAAAAGGGCAATGCTACTATCTCTTTTTTCCACACTTGTGCTTCAAAGTAGCACCTTGTTCTTCATGTAGTGAGTCTCATATATTATGCTTCAAAGTAGCACCTTGTTCCTCATGTATTGAGTCTCATAAGTTGCCTTTTTATACTAGTGGGAACTTTTCATTATAGAACTTGGCTTGTATATTCCTACAATGGGCTTCCTCGAATGCCCTAGGTCTTCGTGAGCAAGCGAGTTGGATGCACACCTACTAGTTTTCTTTTGTTGAGCATTCATAGCTCTAGTGCATCCGTTGCATGGCAATCCCTACTCACTCACATCGATATCTATTGATGGGCATCTCCATAGCCCTTTGATACGCCTGGTTGATGTGAGACTTTCTCCTCTTTTTTGTCTTCTCCACACAATCCCCATCATCATTTTCTATTCCACCCATAGTGCTATATCCATGGCTCACGCTCATGTATTGCGTGTAGGTTGAAAAAGTTTGAGATTATTTAAGTATGAAACAATTGCTTGGCTTGTCATCGGGGGTATAGAAGTTGGGAACATCTTTGTGTGAGGAAAATGAAGCATAGCCTAACTATATGATTTTGTAGGGATGAACTTTCTTTTGCCATGTTATTTTGAGAAGACATGATTGCTTTGATTAGTATGCTTGAAGTATTATTATTTTTGTGTCAAAATGAACTTTTGTCTTGAATCTTTCGGATCTGAATATTCATATCACAATTAAGAAGATTTACATTGAAATTATGCCAAAGTATCACTCCGCATCAAAAATTCTTTTTTTATCATTTACCTACTCGAGGACGAGCAGGAATTAAGCTTGGGGATGCCTGATACGTCTCCAACGTATCTATAATTTTTGATTGCTCCATGCTACTTTATCTACTGTTTTGGACTATATTGGGCTTTATTTTCCACTTTTATATTACTTTTGGGACTAACCTACTAACCGGAGGCCCAGCCCAGAATTGCGGTTTTTTGCCTTTTTCAGTATTTCGAAGAAACAGAATATCAAAGGAGTTCAAACGGAATGAAACCTTCGGGATCGTGATTTTCCAACCGAACGTGATCCAGAGACTTGGACCCTACTCAGCAAAGGTGCGAGGAGGTCACGAGGTGAAGGCGCCTGGCGCGCCCCTCTACCTCGTGGCCCCTCGAGCTCCACCGACGTACTCCTTCCTCCTATATATACCTACGTATCCCCGAACGATTAGAAGAGGAGCCAAAAACCTAATTCCACCGCCGCAACCTTCAGATCCACGAGATCCCATCTTGGGGCCTGTTCGAGCTCACGAGGGGGCATCCACCCAAGGGCTTCTACATCATCACCATAGCCCTCCGATGAAGTGTGAGTAGTTTACTTCAGACCTTCGGGTCCATAGCTAGTAGCTAGATGGCTTCTTCTCTCTTTTGGATCTCAATACAAAGTTCTCCCCTCTCTCGTGGAGATCTATTCGATGTAATCTTCTTTTTGCGGTGTGTTTGTTGAGACCGATGAATTGTGGGTTTATGATCCAAAGATTATCTATGGAAAATATTTGATTCTTCTCTGAATTCTTTTATGTATGATTGAGTTATCTTTGCAAGTCTCTTCAATTATCCTTTTGGTTTGGCCAACTAGATTGGTAGTTCTTGCAATGGGAGAAGTGCTTAGCTTTGGGTTCAATCTTGTGGTGTCCTTACCCGAGGATGTATAAGGGGCAGCAAGGCACGTGTTGTATTGTTGCCATCGAAGATAACAAGATGGGGTTTTATCATATTGCATGAATTTATCCTCTACATCATGTCATCTTGCTTACGGCGTTACTCTGCTTTTTAACTTAATACTCTAGATGCATACCGGATAGCGGTCGATGAGTGGAGTAATAGTAGTAGATGCGAATCGCTTCGATCTACTTGTTTTGGACGTGATGCCTATATACATGATCATTGCCTATATATACTCATAACTATGCTAAATTCATCAATTGCTCAACAAGAATTTGTTCACCCACCGTAGAATACTTATGCTCTTGAGAGAAGCCACTAGTGAAACCTATGGCCCCCGGGTCTATTCTCATCATATCAATCTCTATCACTTTATTTACTTGCTTTGTTTTTACTTTGCTTTTATTTTCACTTTGCATCTATCTATCAAAAATACCAAAAATATTATCTCTATCAGATCTCACTCTCGTAAGTGACCGTGAAGGGATTGACAACCCCTAAGCATTGGTTGCGAGTTGCTATCGTTTTGTGTAGGTACGAGGGACTTGTGCGTGGTCTCCTACTGGATTGATACCTTGGTTCTCAAAAACTGAGGGAAATACTTACGCTACTTTGCTGCATCATCCTCTCCTCTTCAGGGAAATCCAACGCAGTGCTCAAGAGGTAGCAGGTACCTTCCTTAGTTTTCTTGATTTGCAAACCAAGGAAAAATTTGAGTTCACTCATCATAGACATCTCAAACTTCTCCTACAGCAGCCTTCCAAACTTTTCACTAAAATGGGGGTTTGTAGAACCAAATATGATATCATCCACATAAATTTGGCACACAAATAATTCACCATTAACCCTTTTAGTAAAAAGTGTAGAATCAATCTTCCCAATTTCAAAGCCTTTTTCAATGAGGAACTTGGTAAAGCATTTATACCATGCTCTAGGAGCTTGTTTAAGACCATAAAGAGCTTTGTGAAGTTTGTAGACATGATTAGGTTTCTTAGGATTAACAAAGCCGGGAGGTTGTTTAACATAGACCTCCTCCACAATTTCTCCATTTAGAAAAGCACTTTTAATGTCCATTTGGTATAAAGTGATATCATGGTGGTTGGCATAAGCAAGTAAGATGCGTATGGACTCAAGTCTAGCAACGGGGGCACCATAGTCCATACCTTTGACTTGAGTGTAGCCTTGGGCGACGAGACGGGCCTTGTTGCATACAACTTGTCCATCCTCATCTTGCTTATGTCGAAACACCCATTTTGTTCCAACGACATTGTGATTGTCGTCGAGATTTTCAACCAATGTCGACACTTGATTCCTCTCGAAGTTGTGTAGCTCTTCATGCATAGCGTTCACCCAATCCGGATCCTCGGGAGCTTCTTCAACCTTCATAGGTTCAATACCAGAAATTAATGAGTAGTGTTCACAAAAGTTAGCCAAACGAGTTTTAGAGCGAGTAATTCTCCTGGTTTGAATATCATCAAAGATTTGTTCGACGGGATGGTCTCTTGTGACTCTTTCTCTAACTCGTGAGAGCTTTTGTTTGGGTTGGGGTGGAATATCCTCTTCATTGTCTTCTTATTATTATTGTCCTCCTTCATTGTTGGCGTTGTCGTTCTCTTGTGGAGGTGGATAGGAAGGTCGACGTGGTTCGTCTTATTGTACTTTCTCATTTTTTTTCTGTCTTGACGTGTTCCACTCTTATGGATGCCTCCAAATCAGCTTGTGGTTCACCTTGATGTGAATTTGAGGCTTCCACTTGAATGGATGAAGTACTCTCCTTCACCTCCGTTGGGCGAATCTTGCCAATAGACAAGTCTTGAATTGCTTCCGAAGGATCTTTATCTCCTACATCAATTGGCAATTGCTCTACTTGCGAGCCATTAGATTCATCAAACTTCACATCTACCGTCTCTTCAACCTTTCGGGTGAAATTGTTGTGGACACGGTAAGTGCGAGAGTTTGAGCCATAACCGAGTGGGAAACCTTCATGAGATTTAGGAGCAAATTTCGGGTGGTGATGCTTATCAAGAATGAAACACTTTGAGTCGAATACTCAAAAGTATCTAACTTGGGGTTTTTCACCGGTGAGAAGCTTGTATGTCGTCTTGCCGAGAAGCTTGTGAAGATATAGTCGATTTGTAGCATGACAACCTGTCTAAACTGCTTCCGCCCACAAGTGTCTTGGTGTCTTGTATTCGTTAAGCATAGTTCTCGCCATCTCAATAAGTGTCCGATTCTTCCTCTCAACAACTCCATTTTGTTGAGGTGTGTACATAGCCGACAACTCATGTGAAATCCCTTATTCATGAAGAAAGGTATCCACATTTGCGTTCTTGAACTCCGTTCCATTGTCTCTTTGAACCTTCTTGATCTTCACTTCAAACTGGTTATGGGCCTTCCTAGCGAAGTTCTTAAAGATCTTTTGGACCTGCAATTTATCATCAAGAAAGAACACCCACGTAAATCTTGAGAAGTCGTCAAGAATGACCAAACCAAACGAGTTACCACCGAGACTCCTGTAGGCGTTTGGACCGAAAAGATCCATATGAAGTAGCTCAAGTGGTCTTCTCATGGTCATGATGTTCTTCAAGGGATGACTTCCTCCAACCTGTTTTCTTGCTTGATAAGCACTGCTAAGTCTATCCTTACCTAATATGACATCTTTAACACCAAGGATACGATCACCTTTAATAAGCTTATCAAGATTTCACATGCCCACATGACCTAACCTTCTATGCATATAACTAACCTTTAGAAGATTTTGCAATAAAGCAAGTATGAGGTTGAGCTTTCTTAGTAAAATCAACAATGTATAGATCACCTCTATGAATACCGGTAATGGCCATATTATGATTATCTCTTCAAAACACTTGGCAGTCTACTTCAGTAAAAAGAACATTGAAACCAAAGTCAGCTAGTCTAGATACAGAAAGTATATTATAACCTAGAGATTCAACGAGCATAACATTCTGAATGGAGCTATCATGGGAGATTGCCACCTTACCAAGGCCAACTACTTTGCCCTTTGAGTTGTCACCAAAAATGACATGCTTCCGGGGGGCGTCGTTCTCAGCAAACTCACGAAACAAGTCCTTATCTCCGGTCATATGATCAGTACATCCACTATCCAGAACCCATTCTTTTCCTCTGGCCATGTAACCACAAAGGTTAGCCATAAGACCAAAGTGTCTCATCGAATCGAGATCAAAGTCACTATCATCATCTGCATCATAATACCCATATTTAGTGTCATCATGTGAATGATCATCACCTAGAGAGAGTGATTCATTAGATTTATGACCATGACAATGTGCATGTTTGTGAATTCAAATGATTTTTGAGATGATGCTACTAATGACTCCAACATCTCCTTTGGCACGCATAAGGTCATGGAGCTCAAATAGACAATCATCAAATTTAGGATCACTCGGATTCATTTTATGAAAAGCAATGGACTTTTGAAGAATCTCATCTAGATTTTTCAAGGAATAGTTTGGAAAGTGTTCCTCAAGATATTTCCATATAGTATAAGCACATTCAAATGTAGGCAAACATACAAGCAAATTCCTAGGCAGTCCTCTCATGATGAGATCAATAGTTCTAAGATTGTGGGTCATGTCAAGATACTCATCGGGGGTAGGACGCAAAGGATCAAAAGGGGGCACATATGGGCTAGTAATATAGTTGTTCAAATTATATTCATTGAAAATCTCAACCATCTCATTCTTCCAAGAACTACAGAACTCTCCATCAACCAGGCACTCTACGTCTAATACTCCCAATCGTAGACTCATCCATCTTCCTCCAATGGTGATCAAACCAAAGCAATGGAAACCAATGTTCTGATACCGGTTGAAAGGATCGAGAAGAGGGGTCTAGAGGGGGGTGATTAGACCCTCAACAAGTAAAAGTGGCAGTTTTTAAGTCATTCAAGTTGAGGTGGAGTTTTAGCACAAGTTTAGCAATCACAATACATTTCGAGCAAGCATGACAATAGTATGAGCAGTGGAAAGAATAAAGCATGCTAATTGCAAGAAAGTAAAGGGATGGGATTGGGGTGTGCAAATGCTATGAAGATATGGAGATTTTTGGCATGGTTCCGATAGGTGGTGCTATCATACATCCACGTTGATGGAGACTTCAAGCCACGAAGGGTAACGGTTGCATGAGTCCATGGAGGGCTCCACCCATGAAGGGTCCACAAAGAAGCAACCTTGTCTATCCCACCATGACCATCGCCCACGAAGGACATGCCTCACTCGAATAGATCTTCACTAAGTAGGCGATCTTCTTGCCCTTACAAGCTTCTTGGTTCACTCCACAATCTTGTCAGAGGCTCCCAAGCGACACCTAACCAATCTAGGAGACACCACTCTCCAAAAGGTAATAAATGTTGTGTTGATGATCAACTCCTTGCGCTTGTGCTTCAAATTATAGTCTCCCCAACACTCAACTCTCTTTCATAGGATTGGATATGGTGGAAAGATGATTTGAGTGGAAAGCAACTTGAGGAAGGCTAGAAATCAAGTTTCTTGTGGTAGGATTGGTATATATTGATCTCAACACATGAGTAGGTGGTTCTGTCTCAGAAAATGTAAGCTGGAAGTGTAGGCATGTTCTGATGGCTCTCTCTCATATGGAGAAGGGGGTGGAGGGGTATATATAGCCTCCACACAAAATCAAACCATTGCACACATTTGACCCAACTCAGTCAGACCGAATAGAAGAACTCGGTGAGACCAATTCAGTTCAAAATGTGAACATTAGGAATCTCGGTGGGACCAACTGGAACAACTCGGTGGGACGATGTGCTAGAGCTAGGGCAAAGATCAACTTGGTGGCACCGATTGCATCAACTCGGTGGCACCGATTGCATCAACTCGGTTAGACCAAAGTGAAGCAATAAGGCAACAGAGTGAATGTCAAGCAAACTCGGTGGGACCGATTGCATGATTTGCTCAGACCGAAGTAATTGCATAATTGCAAATTTGTGTGTGTACGAGATTAGAATAACTTCAAAATAACTGACATAATTTTGTATTTTTCCTAATAAGAAAAATACATGAAAAAGAAAGGAGGTAGAATTTTTTTTGGATTTATGGTTAAAGAAGAAAAAGAAGAAAACAGGGGTTCTGTTGAATTTCAAGTATTCAGTTTCACCAATAAGATACGGAGACTTGCTTCACATTTGGAAACAGAGAGTTTGCAAGGCCATCTCGGTAAGACCGAGATCCTTGACTGAACTGTTAGGGTTTCTGGCAGTGGCTATGTCAAATGAACTCAGTGGCGCCGGATAGGAAGTTTCGGTGGGACCAAGTTTGACTTTTGGTTTTGGACATATTTGGAATGAGAAAGTGGTTGAGGGCTTTGGAGCAATATCACTAAGCATTTTGAGAAAGCAGCCATTAAGCAACACCTCATCCCCTTTTAATAGTATTGGTTTCCTATGGACTCAATATGATCTTGGATCACTAAAATGTAAATGAAGAGTCTTGAGCTTTTGCCAATGCATGTCTTAGACATCGTGAAGGGGTTCCACATCCTCTTGTCCCTTCCACGCCATTGTTGAACTTGTCTGAAATACACTAGGTAAAAACATTAGTCCAAAGAGAGATATGTTGACATTAATTACCAAAATCACCCAGTGAGCACTTGTGCTTTCAGAGGAGTGCCATGGGCAACGTTGCCCACCTAGGATGGCGGGGGACGGAGTAAGCGGGACGGTGCGGGGACCTCGCTGGCGGCGTTGACAAGCTCGGCAATGCAGCCAAGCCAGTCGTTGGCGGGGTGGTAGCACAGCAGCTCACACGCCATGAGCAGCGCAGCCTGCACGTTCACCGGCCTGCAGCGAACATGGGAGGACGATGTTGTGGCAGGAGTGGGATGTGGAGTGGCGGTGCGGCCATCGCGCCGCACGAAGGGTGGCAGCGGCGAATCCTACTGCTCGTGAGCAGCAGGGTCAATGACACCGTTAGCTGCGGGAGAGGCAGAGCAGCATGGGACACCGCGGCCCACGGGCGCTATCTGGGTGACGCGAGTAGCCCGGCGCTTGGCGCGGACTCGGCGCTCATCGTCCATGGGAGCGACAAAGCGGAGACGGGGCAGAACTGGAAGGAGGATTGTGACACGCCCCTACGTGGCGCGCCAAATGTCGGATTTAGGGCTCCGCTGACCCAAGAAGGTCGAATTTTGGCGCGTGTGTGAAGATCTCAACAAGCTCCAGCCTCAAGCTCACCACACCATAGGCTAGCCTCGTCGAGTTCGTGCGAGCAGGGAAGAAGATGAACACAGTAGTTTACCCAGGCTTGGGTCGCCTTGCTGTAACGCCCTCGATGCGGCTATATCTCCCACGTGTCGAAGCACGACTTAGAGGCATAACCGCATTGAAAGCAATGTCGCAAGTGAGGTAATCTTCACACAACCCAAGTAATACATAAGGGGAAAGGATACATAGTTGGCTTACAATCGCCACTTCACACAATTACATGAATAAAGCATTACATCATCCAGATACAATCAAGGTCCGACTACGGAACCAAAATAAAAGAAGAACCCCAAATGCGATAAAGGACCTGATCGACCCCAACCGGGCTCCACTTCGATCAACTAGAACGAAACAACACAAAGGGCAAGATCTTCATCGAGCTCCTCCTTGAGCTTGATTGTGTCACCTGCTTTCGAACATAGGCACCGCAAACTGGTTTTGAAGTATCCGTGAGCCACGAGGACTCAAAGAATCCCATTACCATGGGTATCAAGACTAGCAAAACTTAATGGGAAAGGAAGGGGTAAAGTGGTGAGGTTGCAGCAGCGGCTAAGCATGATATGGTGGCTAAACATACGCAAATGAGAGCGAGAAGAGAAACAAGCGGAACGGTCGTCAACTAGCAATGATCAAGAGGTGATCCTGAAACACCTACTTACGTCAGACATAACCCAGAAACCGTGTTCACTTCCCGGACTCCGCCGAGAAGAGACCATCACGGCTACACACACGGTTGATGCGTTTTAAATTCGGATCAAGTGTCAAGTTGTCTACAACCGACATTAACAAATTCCCATCTGCCACATAACCGCGGCACGGCTCTCGAAAGTTTATACCTGCAGGGTGTCCCAACTTAGCCCATGACAGGCTCTCGCGATCATCGAAGGAATAGACCTTCACCCGAGACACTCCGATCGACTCGGTATCCCGGTACATCAAGACATTTCGACAATGGTAAAACAAGACCAGCAAAGCCGCCCGATGCGCCGACAATCCCGATAGGAGCTGCACATATCTCGCTCTCGTGGCAACACCGGATAGGTCACCTACGAGTAAAACCAGCCCTCGAGTTGCCCGAGGTGGCCCCTGATCTGCCGGTTCGGACCAACACTTAGACAAGCAACGCCCGGGGGCTGAATAAAGATGACCCTTGGGTTAATTACTCCCAAGGAAAAGTAGGTGGTGGTGAGGCAAATGGTAAAAGGCAATGTTGGGCCTTCTTGGACAAGTTTTATTCAAAGCGAACTGTCGGGGGTCCCATAAATCACCCGACCGCGTAAGGGACGCAAAATCCGGAACATAACACCGTATGACGGAAACTAGGGCGGCAAGAGTGGAACAAAACACTGCATAAGGCCGAGCCTTCCACCCTTTACCAAGTATATAGGTGCATTAATAATATAAGAGATATTGTGATATCCCAACATAAACCCTGTCCACCATGGAGAAATCTTCAACTTCACCTGCAACTAGCAACGCTATAAGAGGGGCTGAGCAAAAGCGGTAACATAGCCAAACAACGGTTTGCTAGGAATGGTGCCAAAGGTTAGAGGTTTGACATGGCAATTTGGGAGGCTGACAAGCAAATGGTAGGCATCATAGCATTGGCATAGCAAAAGAGCGAGCAAACTAGCATAGCAAAGATAGTAGTGATTTCGGGGGTATGATCATCTTGCCTGAAATCCCGCAAGGAAGAAGAACGAGTCCATGAAGAAGACAAAAGGACGTAGTCAAACGAATCCTCACAACTCCGGAACGAAACCGAAGCTAACGAGAGAAGCAACCCGGAAATAAACAAACAACATAGTAAACAACCATCACATAAACATGGCATGATGCGCAAACAAGTATGATGCATGTCCGGTTTAATGAGGCATGGCATGGCAAAGTGCAACGAACAATACTACAAATTAGTGGAGCTCAATATGCAACGAGTTGCATATTGACTGGCACCACGACAAGTTATTTAGTTCTCTCTTGTTTAAGCTACCCAACAATATTAAATGTTGTTAAACATGGCAAGGGTGAAGCAAAACAAAACTACCTAACTAGGCAAGTTTAAATGAGGCCGAAGAACAAACAACAATTCCGGAAAATCCCCATGTGCATATTTTAAGGTTTGGTACTGTTCTGCCCTAAACACAATTTTAGAGTTATCAAACATGCAAGATGAGTGCAACATGTTAAACTAGGCAAAATTCTACCCCATTTACATATAAAGAACATTTAATTCCGAGCTACGGTTATTTAGTTATGAATTAAATCATTTTAACATGGCATTTATGCAAATTAATGCAAACAGCAATTTTAAATATTTTAAACATGGATGAAAGTGGGATATTATGAAACTAGATGAAAAACTAAGCATTTTACATATAAAGTTTGTTTTAATCCGATGCACCGTTAATTAGTTATTAAAAGCATGAGTTCTAGGGGGTTTTCTGCAAAACAGTAATTCGCTGGAAAAATAGCTAAATCGCAGCCGAGGAAAAAAAACATGCATCGGGCCTAAATCTGCTTGCTGGCCCAACAGGGAAAAAAATAAAGGAGGGGGCGCTGGGGTGGCCTCACCATGGGCTTTGGCCCGTTGGAGGAGGAGGCCGGCTCGGCTTGGGCTCGCCTTGGAGGCCGAAGGGGAAGCAGAGGAGGCCTGGCGGACTGGGCCGCGCTGCTGGGCCGAAGGGGAGGCGCGGCCCACGTGGCCCATGCAGGCTGCAGGAGGCTGGCCGAGGCGCTGCTCTCCCGAGCCGAGGACGAGGCCGGGCGGCGCTAGAGAGGGCGCCGCGCTGGTTCTCCGGTGGCGAACGGCGAAGCGACGGGGAACGGGCGGATCCGCCTGGGGACCCCGGATCTGGCGTCGGAGGGGTTCGGCGTCGACCGAGTGGTGCGGCGACGAATGGCGCGGCGCGCGTAGGGCGCGGCGGCGGCGCTCCCGGCGAGCACCGGCGGCGCGGGCCGGAGACGCGGGCGCGCGGCTCAGCGGCGCGGATCGGCGACGGGCGCGGGAGCTCTGGCCGGGCAGGGAGCCGGGCGGCGCGGGCGAAAAGGCGGCGGCGCGGGCGAGAGCGGGCGGTCCGCGCGGCGGGCACCGGCGGCGGCGGCGGGTCGCCGGCGGCGGAGCTGCGGCGCAACGGCGCGGGACGGCGGGCGCGGGCGCTGCTCGGGCGGGCCTCCGTGGGCTCTCGCGGCAAGGGGCGGCGACGGGCGGCGGAGGAACACGTGGCGGCGTCTGGTTGGGCGAGGAGCGGGCGGTGGACATGTCCGTCGGTGGGGGAAGAAACGTCCGGCGGCGCGAGGGAAAAATCTAGGGTTTCGGGGGGAACATCCGCGAATTTGGAATGGGGGGGTGTATATATAGGCATAGAGGGAGCTAGGAGAGTCCAAATGAGGAGCGGTTTTCGGCCACGCGATCGTGATCGAACGACCGAGAGCAGGGAGGTGAGTTAGGTGGGTTTTGGGCCACTTTGGAAGGGGTGTTGGGCTGGAAACAAAAGAGGCCTTCGCGGTTACCCGGAAAACCGTTGGAGTACCAAACGACCTCCAAATGGCACGAAACTTGACAGGCGGTCTACCGGTGCTATACCAAGGCCGCTTGGCAAACCTCAGGCCATTCCGAGAAAGTTTAATACCCGCACATGAAAAGAGAGAAGAGGGGACGCCGGATGACATAGGAGCGCCGGATTGCAAAACGGACAACGGGGAAAAGGCTCGGATGCATGAGACGAACATGTATGCAAAATGAAATGCACATGATGACATGATATGAAATGCATATGATGACATGGAAAAGTGCAACACGCAAGCACATGACATGGCAACAACGGCGAATAACTGGCAGACACCTGGCGCATCGGATCCGGGGTGTTACAACACTCCACCACTATGAGAGGATCTCGTCCCGAGATCTAGGATGGCACCGGAGTGAAAAACGGAAGAGGAAGAGAAGAGATAAAACTAAGTTGCTTCTTTTGACAAACGAGTGAAACCACGAACCTTGAGAGGTTGAGCAAAAAGAAAGGAGGAAAACAACGAAGATGAGCAAAGTTGAAAAATACTCCGTTAGAAAAAAAAGGAACAAGGGATACAGCAAGAACCAAGAGGTTGCAAAGACATGAATCAAGAGTTTAATGGACAAGATAGAATTCGAAACCACTCCGGTTAAACAAGATAGAGAAAGGATAAGATTGAATTAATTTGGGCAGCACTCCGACTGTAAATGGAAGGAATTGAACATGAACTTGACAAGATGAGAGGATACTTGATGAAATCAACAACACACTGCCTCCGGAACTATTGAAAGAATGGCACAAGGGGCAAGAAAGATTTCAGACAGCAGTCCAGTAGAGAAGAAATGCAAGGCTTGATAAGATGAAAGAACTTGAATGAGAACACAACACCCCGGTTAAATGGATAAGCATGAAAAGAACACGATCCTCACAATCGAGATGATGAGTGAAAAGAGCAACATCACAATGCCTCCGTAACGAAAGAATACAAGATAGACCATTGGAATAATAGAATGGAGAAGAAAATGACATCTTCTGCCACAATTGAACTTGGAAAGCATCCTTGCAAAGAAGAATCGAACGGAGTTGTTGCAAAACCAACAACGAAAAGAACAAGCTTGTAGTGGGCTTATGGAAAACTTCTCAAAATGATGAGGTGACAACCTGCCACTCACGGGAAAAGAATTCCATTGATACGAACAAGGAGACGAGAAAGCTATATCACCGGGAGGATAAAGAAGAACTTGGGTCATTTATAAGCACCACAAATAGCAACAATCCTTAGGGAAAGCTTTCGGTGAAATATAACCCAAGATAACTCCAACAAAGGGATTGATGGATTGAAAGGATCTCTTGAACAAAGAGAAAATGATGGATTTAAATATCTCATTCTTGACGGCATGTGAAACATGAAACTTGAAGGAAATTGTCAAGAGTGTCATAACACCACCTCAAAAGATAAGGTAGAAAGAATTGCACTTTGGAATGCAAGACGGAGAATACTTGAGCTCCTCAAAACAAGATAAGTGTTGAGCACCATGCTTATTTTGAGTATAGCTTGGCTGATCTTAACTTCAAGAGAAATCTTGAAGAACAATTCGAAATTAAAAGGAATCCTTGACGAACCACCATTTAGAGCCTCCATGAAGAACTCCGGTAAACAAAAAAGGAATGAAAAGAAAGAGAAATTGAAAACACAAGGTGAATCCTTGCAATGATTTAGATGGATCTTCGTGATAATTATAGCTTGGAACTCCGGAAAAGAAAAGATGAAGCATCTCGAACCAAGAATGTGATATGATGAACAACTCCGGAAAGAAGAAATTAATCACTTGGATGAAACAAGAATAAGAATTATGTTATGCTTATCCTTCACCAATTAAATTGATGACAATCAACGGATTTGGCATACCACTTATTCTCGAAGAAAAAGGATTAAAATAGATACGGCGCAAGCTTGGGAAGGTCTAGATGGAACCACCGGTAGGATTTGGGAACAACGAATGAATGAATGAATTGATACGATGACGAAGGAAGAGAAATCTTGAACGAACCACCGTAAGAATTGAAAATGAAAGCAGCAAGGCACAATTCACCGGGAAGAATTGGAAAACGAATGAAGATATTTGAGGGGATTTAGATACATGAGAACGAAGAGAACATGAAACTGATTAGAGGATATTTGAACGATTCACCGGTAAGATTTGGAGAACGCGAGCTGAAAGCTTGAATGAATAATACTGAGATGATGGGCTTCGGAGGAAAGAAATGGAAACAACTCATGAAATGCTCCGGATGATAAGAAAAGAATTTTCACAATCGAAAGCAATTATGAGAGGATGGCATCAAGTCGTAACCATGAATATTGAAGAGAATAGAGCAAGATTAAAAGAAACTCTTCTTCGGTCTTCAAATGATGAGAATGACAACGAGAAACACCACCAAGAATTATTAAGGCACACCGAAGAATCAAAAGCGAAGAGGTTGAGCCAACTATGAAAAGAATTTGAAAGATCTTGGAGAAAAGCATTTGATCGCGATAACTCATTCTTACTTCAAACTTGAAGAAGAATTTAGGATAGCTCTGGGAAACTAGAAGAGTCAGGTAAGATCCTGGGAAAAGACCTGTGGGTTAGGGCCCACTCAAAAGAAAACACCGTTGAAAAGATTTAAAAGAGATGTTGCACCGGTTGAATTAAATGACTTGAATGAGATACCAATCTCGAAAGAGCTTGAACGAATGCAGAGTGGAAACACGAATCTTCGAGATATCTTGAGCACTCCGGAATAACAAATAGCGAGAAGAAGAATGATAATGAGGTGCACCGGTATGAGAAGACATTGAAATGAGGAAAAGAATATGATGAATATCGAAAGCTTGAATAGGATCCACCGGAGAAGAAACAACAATGAAGGATGATGAACTTGAAGCTCGTGAGCATCGTCATGGGAAATCACCGGATAAGAACATTGATTGAAAAGAGTGAAGTGACTTCACATGAATAAATGGATACTTGGTAAAAAAATCTTAGTCCTTGAAGAAAAAGGGTGGGTGGGCGGGAAAAAACAAAGGCAACTTGGAGACGGATGAAATAGACACCGTTGAGAAGAAATGATAATTGGTCTTGCTGATGGGGAGAATGATGGGATCATCTCGAAGAGAAGCGCACCGGTTGGAAAAGAATTGATATGACAATCTCGATTGTCGAGAAGGATTGGTATTCACATCGGAGTATGAGAACACCATTTCGGAAAGGTATGGATACAACACTTGACATTGAAGCAACTCGAATACCACAACTCAAAACAAAAACAAAGGACTGGCTTGCAGAATAAGCCGGAACAAACATATGATAGAGATTTCGTCCGAAGTTTTCGTGGTGGGGCCTACACGGGCTCAATCGTACAGCACCATCATGTACAAGGCAGTGCACATGACATACGAAGCGTCCCCGAGTCGGCATAGCCAAGGACTCTTTAAGACACAACGAGACCACTGTAAAACCAACCGTGAATAGGCGGACCACTAGACGTCGAACCCCAATTTCATATCATACATCCGTCGGAAAGATATCCTAAGAGCTACTTGAATTCCCACCTATGAAACTCCGAAATTTTCCGGTTATGCAATCAGTGTTGGGGATACAGGAGCAATATATATCTCACCCAAGCTAACAATCCCTACATCCATTGTATCCATCCTTCAACACATAACCAAGAAACCTTCGAAATCGTCTACCTCAACCTTCAAAAGCATCCGTTATACGAGTCATGGCAATACTCCGTACTCACCTCAAGATCTTTGGGTTAGCGGGTTATCTCACCAACAACTGCATAAAAGAGATTTTCGATGTCGGCGTACTAAACTCGGTATTCCAGAATGCAACGATAAAATTATGACGACAACACCTCGGAGCTCAACTCCCGGGACACCGCCACAACCCCTAAATGACAGGAGGCACCAAGACAATGTTGTCATCATAAAACCATCGAACGATTCCAAGATACCAGCGTGATCCTAAAAAAGTTTTAGTGAAGTTTAAGAAGAGAAGAGTCAAAACTCTACGTCAGGATACCTCACCAGAAGGTCAAAGGGACTGGGGAGTAAAAAGAATTCCTAACTCTCCGATATATATAATCCTAAATGACACAAAACATTTTTCTAGACACAACTCGCCACTAAAAACGATCAAGCGTTGGGGCTCCTAAGGTCGGGAAGGCTCGATTACCAACTTGTAGCGCCTCGATGCGGCTATATCTCCCACGTCGAAGCACGACTTAGAGGCATAACCGCATTGAAAGCAATGTCGCAAGTGAGGTAATCTTCACACAACCCAAGTAATACATAAGGGGAAAGGATACATAGTTGGCTTACAATCGCCACTTCACACAATTACATGAATAAAGCATTACATCATCCAGATACAATCAAGGTCCGACTACGGAACCAAAATAAAAGAAGAACCCCAAATGCGACAAAGGACCCTGATCGACCCCAACTGGGCTCCACTACTGATCAACTAGAACGAAACAACACAAAGGGCAAGATCTTCATCGAGCTCCTCCTTGAGCTTGATTGTGTCACCGCTTTCATTAACATAGGCACCGCAAACTGGTTTTGAAGTATCCGTGAGCCACGAGGACTCAGCAATCCCATTACCATGGGTATCAAGACTAGCAAAACTTAATGGGAAAGGAAGGGGTAAAGTGGTGAGGTTGCAGCAGCGGCTAAGCATGATATGGTGGCTAAACATACGCAAATGAGAGCGAGAAGAGAAACAAGCGGAACGGTCGTCAACTAGCAATGATCAAGAGGTGATCCTGAAACACCTACTTACGTCAGACATAACCCAGAAACCGTGTTCACTTCCCGGACTCCGCCGAGAAGAGACCATCACGGCTACACACACGGTTGATGCGTTTTAAATTCGGATCAAGTGTCAAGTTGTCTACAACCGGACATTAACAAATTCCCATCTGCCACATAACCGCGGGCACGGCTCTCGAAAGTTTATACCTGCAGGGTGTCCCAACTTAGCCCATGACAGCTCTCGCGATCATCGAAGGAATAGACCTTCACCCGAGACACTCCGATCGACTCGGTATCCGGTACATCAAGACATTTCGACAATGGTAAAACAAGACCAGCAAAGCCGCCCGATCGCCGACAATCCCGATAGGAGCTGCACATATCTCGTTCTCGTGGCAACACCGGATAGGTCACCCTCGAGTAAAACCAGCCCTCGAGTTGCCCGAGGTGGCCCCGCAGATCTGCCGGTTCGGACCAACACTTAGACAAGCACCGCCCGGGGGCTGAAATAAAGATGACCCTTGGGTTAATTACTCCCAAGGGAAAAGTAGGTGGTGGTGAGGCAAATGGTAAAAGGCAATGTTGGGCCTTCTTTGGACAAGTTTTATTCAAAGCGAACTGTCGGGGGTCCCATAAATCACCCAACCGCGTAAGGGACGCAAAATCCGGAACATAACACCGGTATGACGGAAACTAGGGCGGCAAGAGTGGAACAAAACACTGGGCATAAGGCCGAGCCTTCCACCCTTTACCAAGTATATAGGTGCATTAATAATATAAGAGATATTGTGATATCCCAACATAAACCCCATCCACCATGGAGAAATCTTCAACTTCACCTGCAACTAGCAACGCTATAAGAGGGGCTGAGCAAAAGCGGTAACATAGCCAAACAACGGTTTGCTAGGAATGGTGCCAAAGGTTAGAGGTTTGACATGGCAATTTGGGAGGCTGACAAGCAAATGGTAGGCATCGTAGCATTGGCATAGCAAAAGAGCGAGCAAACTAGCATAGCAAAGATAGTAGTGATTTCGGGGGTATGATCATCTTGCCTGAAATCCCGCAAGGAAGAAGAACGAGTCCATGAAGAAGACAAAAGGACGTAGTCGAACGAATCCTCACAACTCCGAACGAAACCGGCTAACGAGAGAAGCAACCCGAAATAAACAAACAACATAGTAAACAACCATCACATAAACATGGCATGATGCGCAAACAAGTATGATGCATGTCCGGTTTAATGAGGCATGGCATGGCAAAGTGCAACGAACAATACTACAAATTAAGTGGAGCTCAATATGCAACGAGTTGCATATTGACGAAACACCACGACAAGTTATTTAGTTCTCTCTTGTTTAAGCTACCCAACAATATTAAATGTTGTTAAACATGGCAAGGGGTGAAGCAAAACAAAACTACCTAACTAGGCAAGTTTAAATGAGGCCGGAAGAACAAACAACAATTCCGGAAAATCCCCATGTGCATATTTTAAGGTTTGGTACTGTTCTGCCCTAAACACAATTTTAGAGTTATCAAACATGCAAGATGAGTGCAACATGTTAAACTAGGCAAAATTCTACCCCATTTACATATAAAGAACATTTAATTCCGAGCTACGGTTATTTAGTTATGAATTAAATCATTTTAACATGGCATTTATGCAAATTAATGCAAACAGCAATTTTAAATATTTTAAACATGGATGAAAGTGGGATATTATGAAACTAGATGAAAAACTAAGCATTTTACATATAAAGTTTGTTTTAATCCGATGCACCGTTAATTAGTTATTAAAAGCATGAGTTCTAGGGGGTTTTCTGCAAAACAGTAATTCGCTGGAAAAATAGCTAAATCGCAGCCGAGGAAAAAAACATGCATCGGGCCTAAATCGCTTGCTGGCCCAACAGGAAAAAAATAAAGGAGGGGGCGCTGGGGTGGCCTCACCATGGGCTTTGGCCCGTTGGAGGAGGAGGCCGGCTCGGCTTGGGCTCGCCTTGGAGGCCGAAGGGGAAGCAGAGGAGGCCTGGCGGACTGGGCCGCGCTGCTGGGCCGAAGGGGAGGCGCGGCCCACGTGGCCCATGCAGGCTGCAGGAGGCTGGCCGAGGCGTCGTCTCCTCCCGAGCCGAGGACGAGGCCGGCGGCGCTAGGGAGGGCGCCGCGCTGGGTTCTCCGGTGCGAAACGGGCGAAGCGACGTGGAACGGGCGGATCCGGCCTGGGACCCGGATCTGGCGTCGGAGGGGTTCGGCGTCGACCGAGTGGTGCGGCGACGAGCGGCGCGCGGCGCAGGGGCGCGGCGGCGCGCGCGCCCGCGAAAGCACCGGCGCGCGGCCGGAGACGCGGCGCGCGGGCTCAAAGGCGGATCGGCGACGGGCGCGGGAGCTCGCCGGCAGGAGCCGGCGGCGCGGCGAAAAAAAGCGGCGCGCGCGGCGAGGAGCGGCGGTCCGCGCGCGGCGGGCACCGCGCGGCGGCGGGTCGCCATGCGGCGCTGGCTGGCGCGACGGGCCGGGACGGCGGGCGCGGGCGCTGGCTCGGGCGGGCTCCGTGGGCCTCATGACATGGGCGGCGACGGGCGGCGGAGGAACACGTGGCGGCGTCTGGTTGGGCGAGGAGGGCGGTGGACATGTCCGTCGGTGGGGAAGAAACGTCCGTGGCGCGAGGAAAAATCTAGGGTTTCGGGGAACATCCGCGAATTTGGAATGGGGGTGTATATATAGGCATAGAGGGAGCTAGGAGAGTCCAAATGAGGAGCGGTTTTGACCACGATCGTGATCGAACGACCGAGAGCAGGGAGGTGAGTTAGGTGGGTTTTGGGCCACTTTGGAAGGGTGTTGGGCTGGAAACAAAAGAGGCCTTGGCATGTTACCCGAAAACCGTTGGAGTACCAAACGACCTCCAAATGGCACGAAACTTGACAGCGGTTCACGGTGCTATACCAAGGCCGCTTGGCAAACCTCGAGCCATTCCGAGAAAGTTTAATACCCGCACATGAAAAGAGAGAAGAGGGACGCCGGATGACATAGGAGCGCCGGATTGCAAAACGGACAACGGGGAAAAGGCTCGGATGCATGAGACGAACATGTATGCAAAATGAAATGCACATGATGACATGATATGAAATGCATATGATGACATGGAAAAGTGCAACACGCAAGCACATGACATGGCAACAACGGCGAATAACTGGCAGACACCTGGCGCATCGGATCCGGGGTGTTACACTTGCGGTGTAAAACCCTACTCCTTGATGACCCACAAGTATATGGGATCAATTGTAGCCTTTTCAATAAGTAAGAGTGTCGAACCCAACAAGGAGCATAAGGAAATGACAAGTGGTTTTCAGCAAGGTAATGTCTACAAGTGCTAAAATTGTAAGTAACAGAGTAGTTTGATAACAAGATAATTTGTAACGAGCAAGTAATGGTAGTAGTAAAAAAATGCAGCAAGGTAGCCCAATCCTTTTGAGGCAAAGGACAGGCCAAAACGGTCTCTTATGATAAGCAAAGTGTTCTCGAGGGTACATGGGAATTTCATCTAGTCACTTTCATCATGTTGGTTCAATTCGTTCGCTACTTTGATAATTTGGTATGTGGGTGCACCGGTGCTTAGGTGTTGTTCTTACTTGAACAAACCTCCTACTTATGATTAACCCCCTCGCAAGCATCTGCAACTACGAGAAAAGTATTAAGAATAAATTCTAACCATAACATTAAACTTTTGCATCCAATCGATCCCTTATGGAATAGCGCATAAACCAGGGTTTAAGCTTCTGACACTCTCCCAACCCATCATCTAATAACTACTCCACAATGCATTCCCTTGGGCCCAAATATGGTGAAGTATCATGTAGTCGATGTTCACATGACACCACTAAGGGAATCACAGCATACATATCATCAAAATATCAAACACATATCAAGTTCACATGATTACTTGCAACAACAAAAGTAACTACTCACAAATGATAATCATGCTCAAGATCAGAGTGGTATTAAATAGCATAATGGATCTGAACATATAATCTTCCACCAAATAAACCATATAGTAATCAACTACAAGATGTAATCAACACTACTAGTCACCCACAAGCACCAATCTATAGTTTCGGTACAAAGAATGAACACAAGAGATGAACTAGGGTTTGAGAGGAGATGGTGTTGTTGAAGATGTTGATGGAGATTTCCCTCCCCGAGATGGGAGAGTTGTTGGTGATGATGATGACGATGATTTCCCCCTCCGGGAGGGAAGTTCCCCCGGCGGAATCGCTCCCCGGAGGGCAAAAGTGCTCCTGCCCAAGTTCCACCTCGAGACGGCGGTGCTTCGTCCCGAAAGTCCTCTACTAATTTTTTTCTTGGTCAAAATGACTTATGTACCATAAGAGCGGCACCGGAGGTGGGCCGAGGTGAGCATAACCCACCAGGGCGCGCCTAGGCTCCCTGGTGCACCCAAGTGGGTTGTGCCCACTTGGTGGGGCCCCTCTTGTACTTATTGGCTCCAATAATTCTCATTTATTCTATAAAAAATTCTCATGAAGTTTTAGCTCATTTGGAGTTGTGCAGAATAGGTAGCCTAACGTAGCCTTTTCAGGTCCAGATTTCCAGGTGCCGGAATTCTCCCCCTTTGTGTGCATCTTGCATATTATGAGAGAAAAGGCATTAGAATAACTCCAAAAGGCATTATTATGCAATAAAACAACATGATGTGGACATCAATACCAATGTTACACCCACAGCCCCTGCTGCTATACATACTGGACCAATTACTAGAGCTCGCGCACGCCAACTAAATTACCAGGTACTTTCGTTTCTTGGTAATGATTCTAATGTTCATGAGAATATGATGCTGCCTAAATTGGATACATTTGTTTTGCTTACAAATGAAGGGCCTAGCTTGGAGAAGGATGAACATTGGAGCAAGAACAAGCATGGAGATGATGGCATGCGCAAGGGGGACAAGAACGGAGTTACAAGTGATGATTTCAGGACTTTGAAGCCACCATAATGAGTGCATGAAGCCTTGGACGAAATATACAAGATGCCACTTCATAAATTTCGTCCAGAGGCTATTCTAGGTGCTGCGTCACCTTATTATTGGGCCAGGCCCATGTAATTTCGAAATACATAAGTATAGGCTATTTTTAGAGTCCGTATGTGTGGGGAAACAAGAGATAGGGTTAGTTTCGGACCCCTCCACCAAGGGCCACGAAATTCACCCCCTCTTCCTCCATATATACAGCCCTTAGGGCACCGTTTAGACTTTGGGTTTTGTTTAGATTAAAAGTTCGCCATAGCTGCAACTTCGCGTACTTCGTTTGTGTTCAACGACCAGACAAAGGCGTCACAGAACCCCACCTTGATCAATAAAGCTTTCATCTTATATTCGCAATATCCAGATTGCAATCTCAGTTTCTTGCTTGTTCTTCGTTTGCTCGCAGGAAACAGACCCTCGTGGTCAGGTTGATCGTGCTCCGGCGTGGTCAATAACCTCTCGGAGTTGGTTTAGCGATTTCTAAGGCGCGACGTCCTCGCACGTTCGTAGTCGGATCGTCAAAGTCTACTTCCACCAAAGCGAAATCCACCATCTCATCGAAAGACGGGACACCTTTGCTTTTATCACAACATAAATAACAGTAGGAAAATAGGATGCAAAATGGACGTATCAACTCCCCCAAGCTTAGACATCGCTTGTCCTCAAGTGAAAACCAAAATCAAAAAACATGTCCACATGCTTAGAGAGAGAGGTAACGATAAAAACAAAATACGGACATAGAAGCATCATGCAACTTATTATGACAGCAACAAACTTTAACATAAAACTTTTACCATAGAACTTTTATCATAGACTTCTCATGAATAAGTAACAATTCATCACAACATCGAAGTACAAAGTATAAACCCTATTGGAAACAAACAAACTATGATTGCTAACACAATTCATCATGTTTTTAGGAAGGGTCATGGATCGGAGCCTTTAGGCAAGTCCACATACTCAACCATCATATAGTATTCTATGATTGCTAACACTCACCGCGTACACATGAGCAAAACGTTTCAACCGGACACATAGAAAGATAGGGGCTTATAGTTTCGCCTCCCAACGTATCCACCTCGAGGGTGATGTCAAAAATAATAACTCATGTTACCCATATTCAGCTGGATATATGTGCCTAGATATTTCCTCACCACATGATGCTTGCCAAAAGAGAAAATAAAAAGGAATAGAGAGAAGAACTTTGACTCTTGCATGAAAGTAAATACATAAAAGTAAAAGATAGGCCCTTCGTAAAGGGAAGCAGAGGTTGCGATGCTCTTTTTGTTTGTATGCTCGACCCCTTAGTGCAAGAGAACGTCATGTTATATTGCCCCTTATGATGGCAACCTTTATTATGCAGTATGTCACTTTTATTCTTCGCCATCACAAGTTCGTACAACGCTCAACTTTCTCTTACACTAAAAGATCTAACACTTTAGAAGCAATTTTTATTCCCTTATTGCACCGATGACAACTTACTTGAAGGATCTTACTCAATCCATAGGTAGGTATGGTGGACTCTCAAAACAAGATTTGGGTTTAAGGGGTTTCGGATGCACAAGTAGTATCTCTACTTGGTGCGGAATTTTTGGCTAGCAAAGATGGGTGCAAACACCACATGTTGAAGGATCTATGACAATATCGCTTCTGCGTGAATATGAACAAACATAAATCATTACGTTGTCTTCCTTGTCTAACGTCAACAATTTTGGCATATAATATTTTGATGGGTGCTCACAATCAAAAAAATATTTCTAGGATAGTGTATTTACATGTGAATCTTCTCTTCCCTTATTAATTCTTTCATGAGTTGCCTCATTGACCAATGTTATGTTTGTCAATCTACAATAAAATTTTCTACTTATACTTTTCCTTATGTGATGTCATTACTTAGCATAAGGTTAGCATATGGTATTTTTCATTTATTTCCTTTCTTTTTATTGAAACATGAAAGTAAAAGAAGCAAAACTCAAACTAAACTTTATTATATATCTCGCACATGATTACAAGGATAGATCACTAAGCAAACTCTCAAAAAGAGAGGATCAAACTAAACTTTTATTCATCTAAAGCAACAGATAACTATGGATCGAACTAAGAAAAGTAAAGGCAAAAGATAGTGGAGGCGATACAATATCGGGGCACCTCCCCCAAGCTTGGTGAAAGCCAAGGGGAGTGCCCATACCCGATACTCAATTTTCTTTTGGTGATGAAGAAGGAGGTGGTGGTGACAAAATAGTGGCGATCTTGTCCAATATATCTCTGAGTGCCTCTCTTAAACTGTGAATCTCTTGAAGAGCTTGGTGAAGCAACTCAGTGTTCTTCTCTACTTCAGCCATGATATGCTTATTTTCCGGACCCCAAGAGTTTATCCCTACGCCACTTTCTCTTGGACGAAATATGCCCCAATTGGACGGTATATGCACACTGATACATCTCCAACGTATCTATAATTTTTTATTGTTCCATGCTATTATATTACCCCTTTTGGATATTTATGGGCTTTATTTTACATATTTAAATCATTTTTGGGACTAACCTATTAACCGGAGGCCCAGCCCGTATTGTTGTTTTATTGCCTGTTTCAGTATTTCGAAGAAAAGGAATATCAAACGGAGTCCAAACGGAATGAAACCTTCGGCAGCGTGATTTTTTGGAAGATAATGACCCAGGAGACTTGGAGTGCAAGCCAGGGGATCATTGAGGGAGCCACGAGACAGGGGGCGCGCCCACCCCCCTGGACGCGCCCTACCCTCTTGTGGGCCCCTCGAGGCTCCCCCGACCGACTTCTTGCGCCTATATAAGCCTACGTACCCTAAAAACATAGATGAACAAGATAGATTGGGAGTTCCACCACCACAAGCCTCTATAGCCACCAAAAACCTCTCGGGAGCCCGTTCCGGCACCCTGCCGGAGGGGGGGGATCCCTCACCGGTGGCCATCTTCATCTTCCCGGCGCTCTCCATAACGAGAAGGGAGTAGTTCACCCTCGGGGCTGAGGGTATGTACCAGTAGTTATGTGTTTGATCTCTCTCTCTCGTGTTCTCTCTATGGCACGATCTTGATGTATCGCGACCTTTGCTATTATAGTTGGATCTTATGATGTTTCTCCCCCTCTACTCTCTTGTGATGAATTGAGTTTTCCCTTTGACGTTATCTTGTCGGATTGAGACTTTAAGGATTTGAGAACACTTGATGTATGTCTTGCCGTGTTTATCTATGGTGACAATGGGATATCACGTGCTACTTGATGTATGTTTTGGTGATCAACTTGCGGGTTCCGCCCATGAACCTATGCATAGGGGTTGGCACACGTTTTCGTCTTGACTCTCCGGTAGAAACTTTGGGGCACTCTTTGAAGTACTTTGTGTTGGTTGAATAGATGAATCTGAGATTGTGTGATGCATATCGTATAATCATGCCCACGGATACTAGAGGTTACAATGGAGTATCTAGGTGACATTAGGGTTTTGGTTGATTTGTGTCTTAAGGTGTTATTCTTGTACGAACTCTTGACTAGATCGATCCGAAAGAATAACTTTGAGGTGGTTTCGTACCCGACCATAATCTCTTCGTTTGTTCTCCGCTATTAGTGGCTTTGGAATGACTCTTTGCTGCATGTTGAGGGATTGTTATATGATCTATCTATGTTATTATTGTTGAGAGAACTTGCACTAGTGAAAGTATGAACCCTAGGCCTTGTTTCCTATCGTTGCAATACCGTTTACGCTCACTTTTATCATTAGTTACCTTGCTGTTTTTATATTTTCATATTACAAAAACACATATCTACCATCCATATTGCACTTGTATCACCGTCTCTTCGCCGAACTAGAGCACCTATACAATTTACCATTGTATTGGGTGTGTTGGGCACACAAGAGACTCTTTATTATTTGATTGCAGGGTTGTTTGAGAGAGACCATCTTCATCCTACACCTCCTACGGATTGATAAACCTTAGGTCATCCACTTGAGGGAAATTTGCTACTGTCCTACAAACCTGTGCACTTGCAGGCCCAACAACGTCTACAAGAAGAAGGTTGTGTAGTCGACATCAAGCTCTTTTCTAGCGCCGTTGCCCGGGAGGTGAGTGCTTGAAGGTATATCTTTAGATCTTGCAATCGAATCTTTTTGTTTCTTGTTTTATCACTAGTTTAGTTTATAAAAGAAAACTACAAAAAAATGGAATTGAGTTTGTCTCATACGCTTCATATTTTTAAAATCTTTCGTGAGTTTGATGGAAAGTAAAATTGTGCCCAAGTGCTAGAAGAAGAATGCATTAAAATTCTTGGTACTAAATCTTTGAATGATGAGCATGATTGCAATGTTGTTAGTATAAACTCTTTCAATATCCATAGTAGTAATGATGATTGCACTAGTTATGATGAAAATGTCTCCTATAAGCATGTTGATTTTTGTGGAGTAGATTGGGTTTGCATGGACACACCAAATAGGGAAAATAGATATTGCAAGAGGCATAAGTATTTAGAAACTAAAGGGCTTCAAGAAAGGCTAGATAAGAGTGCGGGGAATTTAAGATATCTTTACTGTTGTGAATTTTGCAATGAACGTGATCATTTACATCTCCAATGCAAATTGTTTCATGATCGAATCGTGTCCAAAAATTGTGATGATTTGATCTCCCTTGCTCATTACAATGAACTTAGATTGCTTTTGGGTTATGAAGAATTGAAACGTGCAACTAAGCTTTTTCCAAAATTTAATCCTGAGCATTTCCTTGATATTGATCTAGAGACGATTTATATGTTTTGTGCGGTGAATTGCATTAAAAATCATTATATTGCCAATTACCTAAAGAAAATAAAGCAAATAGAAGATTATGAGAATACTAATGAAAGGGAAGAGACTTCCCAATATCCTCCTATTATTTCTTATGATGAATCAGGTAATGAGGAGGAGCTATTCAACCAATCTCATCAATAAGGATCTCAAAGAGGAAGGTTGAACCCACACATAATGTGAAGAAGAAAAAGAAAAGAAGGAGCAACAAAGGTAAAAAGGTATCCCTCCCAAATGATGTTGCTCCTACTACTCATTGTGATGATGATAATTGCTTTACTATTGGTGCTATTCATATTTTTAACGATGAGAGTGATTATGCTTATGATATGAAAGGGACCAAGCTTGGGGAAGCTATGTTTGATGAGGATGAAATATTAGAGAATATATTCGCTGAAATTAATGTTTGTCCCAAGCTTGGGGATGCTATGTTTAATGAAGATGATGTTTTTAGCATCCCAAGTTTTGATATACAAAGTTGTTATGATGATAGCATGCCTCGATTATATTGATTAAAGTGGGTTTGAAAGAGTGTCAACTTTAGGAAGTAGTGATCCCACTATTTTGGAGGATGTTGAATTTTATTGTGATGAATATGAAAGTGGATTTGGAAGAGTTTCAACTTTATTTAGTGATTCCACTATCTTGGGAGAGGTTTCAATCGATTATGATTAGAACGAAGTTGCTACTTATGATGATTGTTGTGATGAAACTAATGGTATAAGAAGTAGTGATGATTATATTTACAAATCTTGTCATGATTATGATTACCCTTTTTCTGAACATTACCCTTTTAATGTGGAAACAATTTTTAGTGTTCAAGTCTCTTATGATACTCCCACTATTACGAATGAGAAGAATTTTGCTTATGTGGAGAGTAGTAAATTTTCTATGCTTGTAGATCATGAAAAGAATGCTTTAGGTGCTGGTTATATTGTTGAATTCATTCATGATGCTACTGAAAATTATTATGGGGGAGGAACATATGCTTGTAGGAATTGCAAGAATGTCAAGTTTCCTCTCTATGTGCTTAAAGTCTTGAAGTTATGCTTGTTTTACCTTCCTATGCTAGTTGATTATTGTTCCCATAACTTGTTTGCTCACAAAATACCTATGCATAGGAAGCGGGTTAGGCTTAAATGTGCTAGTCATATGCTTCATGATGCTCCCGTTATGTTTCACTTCTTATCTTTTGTGTGAGCATCATTGTCATTATCTTGCCTAGCTAGAAAGGCATTAAAGAAAGCGCTTGTTGGGGGACAACCCAATATTTATCCTTACTGTTTTTGTGTGTTCACATGATTATGATACTATAGTAATCATGTTTTATAGCATTTGTTTCAATAAAATGCCAAGTAAGACCTTTAGGATGGCTTACGGTGATAGTTGTGTTTTGATCCTGCTGAGAATCGGAAACTTTTTCACCCAGTAAATTAGTTTTGTTAATTCACAGAAACGTGATATTGATCTGATTTATTTTGACTTGGATTGGTACACGAATTTCTTAGGACTTCCTAATTTGGTAGGATTGTTTGAGTTCCGGAAGTATACGTTTGATACAGATTACTACAGACTGTTCTGTTTTTGACAGATTCTGTTTTCTATGTGTTGTTTGCTTATTTTAATGAATCTATGAGTAGTATCGGAGGGTATGAACCATAGAGAAGTTAGAATACAGTAGATATTACACCAATATGAATTTAGAATGAGTTCATTACAGTACCTAGGTGATGGTTTTATTTTCTTATACTAACGGAGCTTACGAGTTTTCTGTTGAGTTTTGTGTTGTGAAGTTTTCAAGTTTTGGGTAAAGATTCGATGGACTATGAAATAAGGAGTGTCAAGAGCCTAAGTTTGTGGATGCCCAAGGCACCCCAAGTTAATATTCAAGAATATCCAAAATCCTAAGCTTGGGGATGCCCCGGATGGCATCCCCTCTTTCGTCTTCGTTCATCGGTAACTTTACTTGGAGCTATATTTTTATTCGCCGCATGATATGTGTTTTGCTTGGAGCGTCATTTTATCTTGTTAGTATTTGCTTCCTATTATTTAGAATAATGTTTTGCATCTTTATTTTCAATAAAAATGTCAAGGATAGCCTTTACCATGCTTATTTTGCTAGTATACATGTTGCTGTTTGAAAACAGAAAGTTTACCGCTGTTGCAAAAATTCCCTAGAAACGTCAGAGAATGATATAATGTTGAAACTTTTTGAATAATGAGATCTGATAAATATTCTACAGCGTCATATTTTTCTCATAATTTTTGGCATTAGGGAAGTATGATGAATCTTGCATTCTTTACAGACTATACTGTTTTGATAGATTGCTGTTATGGTTGCATTGTTTGCATATGTTTGCTTGTTTAATGATTTGAGGATAGGAGTATTAAATATGCAGATGCATTTAGTATGCAATGTTGAATAATAATTTTAGTGATTTGTTACAGTAGAAAATGATAAGGTTTTGCATTGGTTTATACTAACCTATCTGACGAGTTCTTGTTGAGTTTGGTGTGGATGAAGCTTTTGATAAAAAAGAGAAACTATGATATGAGAGGAATTAAGGAGACATAAAAGTTCAAGCTTGGGGATGCCCAAGGCACCCCAAGATAATATTTTAAGAAGTCTCAAGCATCTAAGCTTGGGGATGCCCCGTAGGCATCCCACCTTTCTTCTTCAACAATTATCGGTTAGTATCGGTTGAACCTAAATTTTTGCTTCTTCACATGAGTTGTGCTATACTTGCAATGTCATTTTATTTTGCTTTTCTTGATATTTGACTACAGTACCAAGATCTTAAATTCTTTAATATTAGAGATTCTTCACATAGTTGCACAATTATTCGACTACTCATTGATATTCACTTATATCTTTCGGAGTAGTTTGTCATTTGCTCTAGTGCATCACTTATATCTTTTAGAGCACGGCAGTGGTTATATTTTGTAGAAATTGCTAGTCTCTCATGGTTTACTTATATTATTTTGAGAGTCTTTTAGAATAGCATGGTATTTTCTACAGTTACAAAGTTGGTCCTAGAATGGTAGGCATCCAAGTTGGGTATAATAAAAACTATCATAGAAAGTGAATTGGATGCCATGATCAATTTGATACTTGATAATTGTTTTGAGATATGGAGGTAGTGATATTAAAGTCATGCTAGTTGAGGTGATTATGAAAAATTCTTGTGTTGAGGTTTGTGATTCCCATAGCATGCACGTATGGTGAACCGCTTTGTGATGAAGTTGGAGCACAATTTTATTTATTGATTGTTTTCCTTATGAGTGGCGGTCGGGGACGAGCGATGGTCTTTTCCTACCAATCTATCCCCCTAGGAGCATGCGTGTAGTGCTTGGTTTTTGATGACTTCTAGATTTTTGCAATGAGTCTATGAGTTATTTTGACTAATGTTGAGTCCATGGATTATACGCACTTTCACCCTTCCACCATTGCTAGCCTCTCTTGTGACGCACAATTTTCGCCGGTACCATACACCCACCATATACCGTCCTCAAAACAGCCACCATACCTACCTATTATGGCATTTCCATAGCCATTCCGAGATATATTGCCATGCAACTTTCCACCATTCCGTTCATATGACACGCATTACTTTTGTCATATTGCTCTTTGCATGATCACGTAGTTGACATCATATTTGTGGCAAGGCCACCTTCATAATCTTTATACATGTCGCTCTTGATTCATTGCATATCGCGGTACACCGCCAGAGGCATTCATATAGAGTCATATCTTGTTCTAGCTTTGAGTTGTAATTCTTGAATTGTAAATCCATAAAAGTGTGATGATCTTCATTATTAGAGCATTGTCTCAGTGAGGAAAGGATGATGAAGACTATGATTCCCCCACAAGTCGGGATGAGACTTCAGACTTTACAAAAAGAAAAAAAAAGAGAGAAAGTCCAAAAAAAGAGGCCAAAGAAAAAAAACAAAAAAAGGGAGAAAAAGAAAAAGAAAAGAAAAAATTAAAATGAGACAAAAAGAGAGAAGGGACAATGCTACTATCTCTTTTTTCACACTTGTGCTTCAAAAGTTGCACCATGATCTTCATGATAGAGAGTCTCCTATGTTGTCACTTTCATATACTGGTGGGAATTTTTCATTATAGAACTTGGCTTGTATATTCCAACGATGGGTTTCCTCAAAATGCCCTAGGTCTTCGTGAGCAAGCGAGTTGGATGCACACCCACTTAGTTTCTTTTGTTGAGCTCTCATATATTTATAGCTCTTGTGCATCCGTTGCATGACAATCCCTACTCACTCACATTGATATCTATTAATGGGCATCTCCATAGCCCGTTGATACACCTAGTTGATGTGAGACTATCTTCTCCTTTTTGTCTTCTCCACAACCACCATTCTATTCCACATATAGTGTTATGTCCATGGCTCACGCTCATGTATTGATAAATAAAGTTGAAAATTTTTGAGATTATTAAATTATGAAACAATTGCTTGGCTTGTCATCGGGGTTGTGCATGATTAAATACTTTGTGTGATGAAGATAGAGCAACAGCCAGACTATATGATTTTGTAGGGATAACTTTCTTTGGCCATGTTATTTTGAGAAGACATGATTTCTTTGATTAGTATGCTTGAAGTATCACCATTTCTTATGTCAATATGAAATTTTATTTTGAATCATTTGGATCTGAACACTCATGCCCCAATAAAGAAAATTACATTGAGAATTATGCTAGGTAGCATTCCACATCAAAAATTCTGTTTTTATCATTTACCTACTCGAGGACGGGCAGGAATTAAGCTTGGGGATGCTTGATACGTCTCCAACGTATCTATAATTTTTGATTGTTCCATGCTATTATATTACCCCTTTTGGATATTTATAGGCTTTATTTTACATATTTATATCATTTTTGGGACTAACCTATTAACCGGAGGCCCAGCCCGTATTGCTGTTTTATTGCATGTTTCAGTATTTCGAAGAAAAGCAATATCAAGCGGAGTCCAAATGGAATGAAACCTTCGGCAGCGTGACTTTTTGGAAGATTATGACCCAGGACACTTGGAGTGCAAGCCAGGGGATCATCGAGGGAGCCACGAGACAGGGGGCGCGCCCACCCCCCTGGGCATGCCCTACCCTCTCGTGGGCCCCTCGAGGCTCCCCCGACCGACTTCTTTCGGCTATATAAGCCTACGTACCCTTAAAACATCGATGAACAAGATAGATCGGGAGTTCCGCCGCCGCAAGCCTCTGTAGCCACCAAAAACCTCTTGGGAGCCCGTTCCGGCACCCCGCCGGAGGGGGGGATCCCTCACCGATGGCCATCTTCATCATCCCGGCGCTCTCCATGACGAGGAGGGAGTAGTTCACCCTCGGGGCTGAGGGTATGTACGAGTAGCTATGTGTTTGATCTCTCTCTCTCTTGTGTTCTCTCTATGGCACGATCTTGATGTATCGCGAGCTTTGCTATTATAGTTGGATCTTATGATGTTTCTCCCCCTCTACTCTCTTGTGATGAATTGAGTTTTCCCTTTGAAGTTATCTTGTCGGATTGAGTCTTTAAGGATTTGAGAACACTTGATGTATGTCTTGTTGTGTTTATCTTTGGTGACAATGGGATATCACGTGCCACTTGATGTATGTTTTGGTGATCAACTTGCGGGTTCCACCCATGAACCTATGCATAGGGGTTGGCACACGTTTTCGTCTTGACTCTCCGGTAGAAACTTTGGGGCACTCTTTGAAGTACCTTGTTTTTGTTGAATAGATGAATCTGAGATTGTGTGATGCATATCGTATAATCATGCCCACGGATACTTGAGGTGACAATGGAGTATCTAGGTGACATTAGGGTTTTGGTTGATTTGTGTCTTAAGGTGTTATTCTTGTACGAACTCTTGACTAGATCGATCCGGAAGAATAACTTTGAGGTGGTTTCGTACCCTACCATAATCTCTCCGTTTGTTCTCTGCTATTAGTGGCTTTGGAATGACTCTTTGTTGCATGTTGAGGGATTGTTATATGATCTATCTATGTTATTATTGTTGAGAGAACTTGCACTAGTGAAAGTATGAACCCTAGGCCTTGTTTCCTATCATTGCAAAACCGTTTACGCTCACTTTTATCATTAGTTACCTTGCTGTTTTTATATTTTCAGATTACAAAAACCCATATCTACCATCCATATTGCACTTGTATCACCATCTCTTTGCCGAACTACTGCACCTATACAATTTACCATTGTATTGGGTGTGTTGGGGACACAAGAGACTCTTTGTTATTTGGTTGCAGGGTTGTTTGAGAGAGACCATCTTCATCCTACGCCTCCTGCAGATTGATAAACCTTAGGTCATCCACTTGAGGGAAATTTGCTACTGTCCTACAAACCTGTGCACTTGCAGGCCCAACAACGTCTACAAGAAGAAGGTTGTGTAGTAGACATCAAGCTCTTTTCTGGCGCCATTGCCCGGAAGGTGAGTGCATGAAGGTATATCTTTAGATCTTGCAATCGAATCTTTTTGTTTCTTGTTTTATCACTAGTTTAGTTTATAAAATAAAACTACAAAAAATGGAATTGAGTTTGTCTCATACGCTTCATCTTTTTAAAATCTTTCGTGAGTTTGATGGAAAGTAAAATTGTGCCCAAGTGCTAGAAGAAGAATGCATTAAAATGCTTGGTACTGAATTTTTGAATGATGAGCATGTTTGCAATGTTGTTAGTATAAACTCTTTGAATATCCATAGTACTAATGATGATTGCACTAGTTATGATGAAAATGTCTCCTATAAGCATGTTGATTTTTGTGGAGTAGATCAGGTTTGCATGGACACACCAAATAGGGAAAATAGATATTGCAAGAGGCATAAGTATTTAGAAACTAAAGGGTTTCAAGAAAGGCTAGATAAGAGTGCGGAGAATTTAAGATATCTTTACCGTTGTGAATTTTGCAATGAACGTGATCATTTACATCTCCAATGCAAATTGTTTCATGATCGAATCGTGTCCAAAAATTGTGATGATTTGATCTCCCTTGCTCATTACAATGAACTTAGATTGCTTTTGGGTTATGAAGAATTGAAACGTGCAACTAAGCTTTTTCCAAAATTTAATCTTGAGCATTTCCTTGATATTGATCTAGAGACGATTTATATGTTTTGTGCGGTGAATTGCATTAAAAATCCTTATATTGCCAATTACCTAAAGAAAATAAAGCAAATAGAAGATGATGAGAATACTAATGAAAGGGAAGAGACTTCCCAATATCCTCCTATTATTTCTTATGATGAATCAGGTAACGAGGAGGAGCTTTCTATTCAACCAATCTCATCAATAAGGAGCTCAAAGAGGAAGGTTGAACCCACACATAATGTGAAGAAGAAAAAGAAAAGAAGGAGCAACAAAGGTAGAAAGGTATCCCTCCCAAATGATGTTGCTCCTACTACTCATTGTGATGGTGATAATTGCTTTACTATTGGTGCTATTCATATTTTTAATGATGAGAGTGATTATGCTTATGATATGAAAGGGCCCAAGCTTGGGGAAGCTATGTTTGATGAGGATGAAATATTTGAGAATATATTTGCTGAAATTAATGTTTGTCCCAAGCTTGGGTATGCTATGTTTAATGAAGATGATGTTTTTAGCATCCCAAGTTTTGATATACAAAGTTGTTATGATGATAGCATGCCTCTTACCTATGATGATTATATTGATGAAAGTGGGTTTGGAAGAGTGTCAACTTTAGGATGTAGTGATCCCACTATTTTGGAGGATGTTGAATTTTATTGTGATGAATATGAAAGTGGATTTGGAAGAGTGTCAACTTTATTCAGTGATTCCACTATCTTGGGAGAGGTTTCAATCGATTATGATGAGAACGAAGTTGCTACTAATGATGATTATTGTGATGAAACTTATGCTATAAAAAGTAGTGATGATTATATTTACAAATCTTGTCATGATTATGATTACCATTTTTCTGAACATTACTCTTTTAATGTGGAAACAATTTTTAGTGTTCAAGTCTCTTATGATACTCCCACTATTACGAATGAGAAGAATTTTGCTTATGTGGAGAGTAGTAAATTTTCTATGCTTGTAGATCATGAAAAGAATGCTTTAGGTGCTGGTTATATTGTTGAATTCATTCATGATGCTACTGAAAATTATTATGGGGGAGGAACATATGCTTGTAGGAATTGCAATAATGTCAAGTTTCCTCTCTATGTGCTTAAAGTCTTGAAGTTATGCTTGTATTACCTTCCTATGCTAGTTGATTATTGTTCCCATAAGTTGTTTGCTCACAAAATCCCTATGCATAGGAAGTTGGCTAGGCTTAAATGTGCTAGCCATATGCTTCATGATGCTCCCGTTATGTTTCAGTTCTTATCTTTTGTGTGAGCATCATTGTCATCATCTTGCCTAGCTAGAAAGGCATTAAAGAAAAGCGCTTGTTGGGAGACAACCCAATATTTATCCTTACTGTTTTTGTGTATTCACATGATTATGCTACTGTAGTAATCATGTTTTATAGCTTTTGTTTCAATAAAGTGCCAAGTAAGACCTTTAGGAAGGCTTACGGTGATAGTTGTGTTGATCCTGCTGAGAATCAGAAACTTTTTCACCCAGTAAATTAGTATTTTTAATTCACAGAAATGTGATATTGATATGATTCTTCTTGATCTGGATTGGTACGCGGATTTCTTAGGACTTCCTAATTTGGTTGGATTGTTTGAGTTTCAGAAGTATACGTTTGATACAGATTATTACAGACTGTTCTGTTTTTGACAGATTCTGTTTTCTATGTGTTGTTTGCTTATTTTGATGAATCTATGAGTTGTATCGGATTGTATTAACCATAGAGAAGTTAGAATACAGTAGATATTACACCAATATGAATTTAGAATGAGTTTATTACAGTACCTAAGTGGTGGTTTTATTTTCTTATACTAACGGAGCTTACGAGTTTTCTGTTGAGTTTTGTGTTGTGAAGTTTTCAAGTTTTGGGTAAAGATTCGATGGACTATGGAATAAGGATTGGCAAGAGCCTAAGCTTGGGGATGCCCAAGGCACCCCAAGTTAATATTCAAGAATAGCCAAAAGCCTAAGCTTTGAAGTACTTTGTGTTGGTTGAAAAGATGAATGTGATATTGTGTGATGCATATCGTATAATTATGCCCACGGATACTTGAGGTTACAATGGAGTATCTAGGTGACATTAGGGTTTTGGTTGATTTGTGTCTTAAGGTGTTATTCTAGTACGAACTCTTGACTAGATCGATCCGAAAGAATAACTTTGAGGTGGTTTCGTACCCTACCATAATCTCTTCGTTTGTTCTCCGCTATTAGTGGATTTGGAATGACTCTTTGCTGCATGTTGAGGGATTGTTATATGATCTATCTATGTTATTATTGTTGAGAGAACTTGCACTAGGCCTTGTTTCCTATCATTGCAATACCGTTTACGCTCACTTTTATCATTAGTTACCTTGTTGTATATTTTCAGATTACAAAAACCCATATCTACCATCCATATTGCACTTGTATCACCATCTCTTCGCCGAACTAGTGCACCTATACAATTTACCATTGTATTGGGTGTGTTGGGGACACAAGAGACTCTTTTTATTTGGTTGTAGGGTTGTTTGAGAGAGACCATCTTCATCCTACACCTCCTACGGATTGATAAATCTTAGGTTATCCACTTGAGGGAAATTTGCTACTGTCCTACGAACCTGTGCACTTGCAGGCCCAACAACGTCTACAAGAAGAAGGTTGTGTAGTAGACATCAAGCTCTATTCTAGCGCCGTTGCCCGGGAGGTGAGTGCTTGAAGGTATATCTTTAGATCTTGCAATCGAATCTTTTTGTTTCTTGTTTTATCACTAGTTTAGTTTATAAAATAAAACTACAAAAAAATGGAATTGAGTTTGTCTCATACGCTTCATCTTTTTAAAATCTTTCGTGAGTTTGATGGAAAGTAAAATTGGGCCCAAGTGCTAGAAGAATAATGCATTAAAATTCTTGGTACTAAATCTTTGAATGATGAGCATGATTGCAATGTTGTTAGTATAAACTCTTTGAATATCCATAGTACTAATGATGATTGCACTAGTTATGATGAAAATGTCTCCTATAAGCATGTTGATTTTTGTGGAGTAGATTGGGTTTGCATGGACACACCAAATAGGGAAAATAGATATTGCAAGAGGCATAAGTATTTAGAAACTAAAGGGTTTCAAGAAAGGCTAGATAAGAGTGCGGAGAATTTAAGATATCTTTACCGTTGTGAATTTTGCAATGAACGTGATCATTTACATCTCCAATGCAAATTGTTTCATGATCGAATCGTGTCCAAAAATTGTGATGATTTGATCTCCCTTGCTCATTACAATGAACTTAGATTGCTTTTGGGTTATGAAGAATTGAAACATGCAACTAAGCTTATTCTAAAATTTAATCTTGAGCATTTCCTTGATATTGATCTAGAGACGATTTATATGTTTTGTGCGGTGAATTGCATTAAAAATCCTTATATTGCCAATTACCTAAAGAAAATAAAGCAAATAGAAGATGATGAAAAAACTAATGAAAGGGAAGAGACTTCCCAATATCCTCCTATTATTTCTTATGATGAATCAGGTAATGACGAGGAGCTTTCTATTCAACCAATCTCATCAATAAGGAGCTCAAAGAGGAAGGTTGAACCCACACATAATGCGAAGAAGAAAAATAAAAGAAGGAGCAACAAAGGTAGAAAGGTATCCCTCCCAAATGATGTTGCTCCTACTACTCATTGTGATGATGATAATTGCTTTACTATTGGTGCTATTCATATTTTTAATGATGAGAGTGATTATGCTTATGATATGAAAGGGCCCAAGCTTGGGGAAGCTATGTTTGATGAGGATGAAATATTTGAGAATATATTTGCTGAAATTAATGTTTGTCCCAAGCTTGGGTATGCTATGTTTAATGAAGATGATGTTTTTAGCATCCCAAGTTTTGATATACAAAGTTGTTATGATGATAGCATGCCTCTTACCTATGATGATTATATTGATGAAAGTGGGTTTGGAAGAGTGTCAACTTTAGAAAGTAGTGATCCCACTATTTTGGAGGATGTTGAATTTTATTGTGATGAATATGGAAGTGGATTTGGAAGAGTGTCAACTTTATTTAGTGATTCCACTATCTTGGGAGAGGTTTCAATCGATTATGATGAGAACAAAGTTGCTACTTATGATGATTATTGTGATGAAACTTATGCTATAAAAAGTAGTGATGATTATATTTACAAATCTTGTCATGATTATGATTACCATTTTTCTGAACATTACTCTTTTAGTGTGGAAACAATTTTTAGTGTTCAAGTCTCTTATGATACTCCCACTATTACGAATGAGAAGAATTTTGCTTATGTGGAGAGTAGTAAATTTTCTATGCTTGTAGATCATGAAAAGAATGCTTTAGGTGCTGGTTATATTGTTGAATTCATTCATGATGCTACTGAAAATTATTATGGGGGAGGAACATATGCTTGTAGGAATTGCAATAATGTCAAGTTTCCTCTCTATGTGCTTAAAGTCTTGAAGCTATGCTTGTATTACCTTCCTATGCTAGTTGATTATTGGTCCCATAAGTTGTTTGCTCACAAAATCCCTATGCATAGGAAGTGGGCTAGGCTTAAATGTGCTAGTCATATGCTTCATGATGCTCCCGTTATGTTTCAGTTCTTATCTTTTGTGTGAGCATCATTGTCATCATCTTGCCTAGCTAGAAAGGCATTAAAGAAAAGCGCTTGTTGGGAGACAACCCAATATTTATCCTTACTGTTTTTGTGTGTTCACATGATTATGCTACTGTAGTAATCATGTTTTATAGCTTTTGTTTTAATAAAGTGCCAAGTAAGACCTTTAGGAAGGCTTACGGTGATAGTTGTGTTGATCCTGCTGAGAATCAGAAACTTTTTCACCCAGTAAATTAGTTTTTTTAATTCACAGAAATGTGATATTGATATGATTCTTCTTGATATGGATTGGTAAGAGGATTTCTTAGGACTTCCTAATTGGGTAGGATTGTTTGAGTTTCATAAGTATACGTTTGATACAGATTACTACAGACTGTTCTGTTTTTGACAGATTCTGTTTTCTATGTGTTGTTTGCTTATTTTGATGAATCTATGAGTTGTATCGGAGGGTATTAACCATAGAGAAGTTAGAATACAGTAGATATTACACAAGTATGAATTTAGAATGAGTTTATTACAGTACCTAAGTGGTGGTTTTATTTTCTTATACTAACGGAGCTTACGAGTTTTCTGTTTAGTTTTGTGTTGTGAAGTTTTCAAGTTTTGGGTAAAGATTCGATGGACTATGGAATAACGAGTGGCAAGAGCCTAAGCTTGGGGATGCCCAAGGCACCCCAAGTTAATATTAAAGAATAGCCAAAAGCCTAAGCTTTGAAGTACTTTGTGTTGGTTGAAAAGATGAATGTGATATTGTGTGATGCATATTGCATAATCATGCCCACGGATACTTGAGGTTACAATGGAGTATCTAGGTGACATTAGGGTTTTGGTTGATTTGTGTCTTAAGGTGTTATTCTAGTACGAACTCTTGACTAGATCGATCCGAAAGAATAACTTTGAGGTGGTTTCGTACCCTACCAGAATCTCTTCGTTTGTTCTCCGCTATTAGTGGCTTTCGAATGACTCTTTGCTGCATGTTGAGGTATTGTTATATGATCTATCTATGTTATTATTGTTGAGAGAACTTGCACTAGGCCTTGTTTCCTATCATTGCAATACCGTTTACGCTCACTTTTATCATTAGTTACCTTGCTGTTTTTATATTTTCAGATTACAAAAACCCATATCTACCATCCATATTGCACTTGTATCACCATCTCTTCGCCGAACTAGTGCACCTATACAATTTACCATTGTATTGGGTGTGTTGGGGACACAAGAGACTCTTTATTATTTGGTTGCAGGGTTGTTTGAGAGAGACCATCTTCATCCTACACCTCCTACAGATTGATAAACCTTAGGTCATCCACTTGAGGGAAATTTGCTACTGTCCTACAAACCTGTGCACTTGCAGGCCCAACAACGTCTACAAGAAGAAGGTTGTGTAGTAGACATCAAGCTCTTTTCTAGCGCCGTTGCCCGGGAGGTGAGTGCTTGAAGGTATATCTTTAGATCTTGCAATCGAATCTTTTTGTTACTTGTTTTATCACTAGTTTAGTTTATAAAATAAAACTACAAAAAAATGGAATTGAGTTTGTCTCATACGCTTCATCTTTTTAAAATCTTTCGTGAGTTTGAGGGAAAGTAAAATTGTGCCCAAGTGCTAGAAGAAGAATGCATTAAAATGCTTGGTACTAAATCTTTGAATGATGAGCATGATTGCAATGTTGTTAGTATAAACTCTTTGAATATCCATAGTACTAATGATGATTGCACTAGTTATGATGAAAATGTCTCCTATAAGCATGTTGATTTTTGTGGAGTACATCGGGTTTGCATGGACACACCAAATAGGGAAAATAGATATTGCAAGAGGCATAAGTATTTAGAAACTAAAGGGCTTCAAGAAAGGCTAGATAAGAGTGCGGAGAATTTAAGATATCTTTACCGTTGTGAATTTTGCAATGAACGTGATCATTTACATCTCCAATGCAAATTGTTTCATGATCGAATCGTGTCCAAAAATTGTGATGATTTGATCTCCCTTGCTCATTACAATGAACTTAGATTGCTTTTGGGTTATGAAGAACTGAAACGTGCAACTAAGCTTATTCCAGAATTTAATCTTGAGCATTTCCTTGATATTGATCTAGAGACGATTTATATGTTTTGTGCGGTGAATTGCATCAAAAATCCTTATATTGCCAATTACCTAAAGAAAATAAAGCAAATAGAAGATGATGAGAATACTAATGAAAGGGAAGAGACTTCCCAATATCCTCCTATTATTTCTTATGATGAATCAGGTAACGAGGAGGAGCTTTCTATTCAACCAATCTCATCAATAAGGAGCTCAAAGAGGAAGGTTGAACCCACACATAATGTGAAGAAGAAAAAGAAAAGAAGGAGCAACAAAGGTAGAAAGGTATCCCTCCCAAATGATGTTGCTCCTACTACTCATTGTGACGATGATAATTGCTTTACTATTGGTGCTATTCATATTTTTAACAATGAGAGTGATTATGCTTATGATATGAAAGGGCCCAAGCTTGGGGAAGCTATGTTTGATGATGATGAAATATTTGAGAATATATTTGCTGAAATTAATGTTTGTCCCAAGATTGGGGATGCTATGTTTAATGAAGATGATGTTTTTAGCATCCCAAGTTTTGATATACAAAGTTGTTCTGATGATAGCATGCCTCTTACCTATGATGATTATATTGATGAAAGTGGGTTTGGAAGAGTGTCAACTTTAGGAAGTAGTGATCCCACTATTTTGGAGGATGTTGAATTTTATTGTGATGAATATGAAAGTGGATTTGGAAGAGTGTCAACTTTATTTAGTGATTCCACTATCTTGGGAGAGGTTTCAATCGATTATGATGAGAACGAAGTTGCTACTTATGATGATTATTGTGATGACACTAATGGTATAAAAAGTAGTGATGATTATATTTACAAATCTTGTCATGATTATGATTACCCTTTTTCTGAACATTACTCTTTTAATGTGGAAACAATTTTTAGTGTTCAAGTCTCTTATGATACTCCCACTATTACGAATGAGAAGAATTTTGCTTATGTGGAGAGTAGTAAATTTTCTATGCTTGTAGATCATGAAAAGAATGCTTTAGGTGCTGGTTATTGTTGAATTCATTCATGATGCTACTGAAAATTATTATGGGGGAGGAACATATGCTTGTAGGAATTGCAAGAATGTCAAGTTTCCTCTCTATGTGCTTAAAGTCTTGAGTTATGCTTGTTTTACCTTCCTATGCTAGTTGATTATTATTCCCATAAGTTGTTTGCTCACATAATATCTATGCATAGGAAGTGGGTTAGGCTTAAATGTGCTAGTCATATGCTTCATGATGCTCCCGTTATGTTTCACTTCTTATCTTTTGTGTGAGCATCATTGTCATTATCTTGCCTAGCTAGAAAGGCATTAAAGAAAGCGCTTGTTGGGAGACAACCCAATATTTATCCTTACTGTTTTTGTGTGTTCACATGATTATGATACTGTAGTAATCATGTTTTATAGCTTTTGTTTCAATAAAGTGCCAAGTAAGACCTTTAGGATCGCTTACGGTGATAGTTGTGTTGATCCTGCTTAGAATCAGAAACTTTTTCACCCAGTAAACTAGTTTTGTTAATTCACAGAAACGTGATATTGATCTGATTTATTTTGATCTGGATTGGTACACGAATTTCTTAGGACTTCCTAATTTGGTAGGATTGTTTGAGTTCCGTAAGTATAAGTTTGATACAGATTACTACAGACTGTTCTGTTTTTGACAAATTCTGTTTTCTATGTGTTGTTTGCTTATTTTGATGAATCTATGAGTAGTATCGGAGGGTATGAACCATAGAGATGTTAGAATACAGTAGATATTACACCAATATGAATTTAGAATGAGTTCATTACAGTACCTAGGTGATGGTTTTATTTTCTTATCCTAACGGAGCTTGCGAGTTTTCTGTTGAGTTTTGTGTTGTCAAGTTTTCAAGTTTTGGGTAAAGATTCGATGGACTATGGAATAAGGAGTGTCAAGAGCCTAAGTTTGGGGATGCCCAAGGCACCCCAAGTTAATATTGAAGAATAGCCAAAAGCCTAAGCTTGGGGATGCCCCGGATGGCATCCCCTCTTTCATCTTCGTTCATCGGTAACTTTACTTGGAGCTATATTTTTATTCGCCACATGATATGTGTTTTGCTTGGAGCGTCATTTTCTCTTGTTAGTATTTGCTTGGTTTTATTTAGAATAATGTTTTGCATCTTTATTTTCAATAAAAATGTCAAGGATAGCCTTTACCATGCTTATTTTGCTAGTATATATGTTGCTGTTTGAAAACAGAAAGTTTACCGTTGTTGCAAAAATTCCCTAGAAACGTTAGAGAATGATATAATGTTGAAACTTTTTGCATAATGAGATATGATAAATATTCTACAGAGTAATATTTTTCTCATAATTTTTTGATTTAGGGAAGTATGATGAATCTTGCATTCTTTACAGACTATACTGTTTTGACATATTGCTGTTATGGTTGCATTGTTTGCACATGGTTGCTTGTTTAATGATTTGAGGATAGGAGTATTAAATATGCAGATGCATTTAGTATGCAATGTTGAATAATAATTTTAGTGATTTGTTACAGTAGAAAAATGATAAGGTTTTGCATTGGTTTATACTAACCTATCTCACGAGTTCTTGTTGAGTTTGGTGTGGATGAAGCTTTTGATAAAAAAGAGAAACTATGATATGAGGGGAATTAAGGAGACATAAAAGTTCAAGCTTGGGGATGCCCAAGGCAACCCAAGATAATATTTCAAGAAGTCTCAATCATCAAAGCTTGGGGATGCCCCGTAGGCATCCCACCTTTCTTCTTCAACAATTATCTGTTAGTATCGGTTGAACCTAAATTTTTGCTTCTTCACATGAGTTGTGCTATCCTTGCAGTGTCATTTTATTTTCCTTTGCTTGTTATTTGAATACAATACCAAGATCTGAAATTCTTTAATGTTAGAGAGTCTTCACATAGTTGCACAATTATTCGACTACTCATTGATCTTCACTTATATCTTTCGGAGTAGTTAATCATTTGCTCTAGTGCAACAGTTATATCTTTTAGAGCACGGCGGTGGTTATATTTTGTAGAAATTGCTAGTCTCTCATGCTTCACTTATATTATTTTGAGAGTCTTTCAGAACAGCATGGTATTTTCTATGGTTACAAAGTTGGTCCTAGAATGGTAGGCATCCAAGTTGGGTATAATAAAAACTATCATAGAAAGTGAATTGGATGTCATGATCAATTTCATACTTGATACTTGTTTTGAGATATGGAGGTAGTGATATTAAAGTCATGCTAGTTGAGGTGATTATGCAAAATGCTTGTGTTGAGGTTTGTGATTCCCGTAGCAGGCATGTATGGTGAACCGCTTTGTGATGAAGTTGGAGCACAATTTTATTTATTGATTGTCTTCCTTATGAGTGGCGGTCGGGGACAAGCGATGGTCTTTTCCTACCAATCTATCCCCCTAGGAGCATGCGCGTAGTGCTTGGTTTTTGATGACTTCTAGATTTTTGCAATAAGTATATGAGTTCTTTTGACTAATGTTGAGTCCATGGATTATACGCACTTTCACCCTTCCACCATTGCTAGCCTCTCTTGTGCCACGCAATTTTCGCCGGTACCATACACCCACCATATACCTTCCTCAAAACAGCCACCATACCTACCTATTATGGCATTTCCATAGCCATTCCGGGATATATTGCCATGCAACTTTCCACCGTTCCGTTCATATGACACGCATTACTTTTCTCATATTGCTCTTTGCATGATCACGTAGTTGACATCGTGTTTGTGGCAAGGCCACCTTCATAATCTTCATACATGTCGCTCTTGGTTCATTGCATATCCCGGTACACCGCCAGAGGCATTCATATAGAGTCATATCTTGTTCTAGCTTTGAGTTGTAAATCCATAAAAGTGTGATGATCTTCATTATTAGAGCATTTTCTCAGTGAGGAAAGGATGATGAAGACTATGGTTCCCCCACAAGTCGGGATGAGACTTCGGACTTTACAAAAAGAAAAAAAAAGAAAGGCCAAAAAAAAGAGAGGCCAAAGAAAAAAAAGAAAAAGAAAAAAAGGGAGAAAAAGAAAAGGAAAAGAAAAAATAAAATAAGAGAAAAAGAGAGAAGGGACAATGCTACTATCTCTTTTTCCACACTTGTGCTTCAAAGTAGCACCATGATCTTCATGATAGAGAATCTCCTATGTTGTCACTTTCATATACTAGTGGGAATTTTTCATTATAGAACTTGGCTTGTATATTCCAATGATGGGCTTCCTCAAAATGCCCTAGGTCTTCGTGAGCAAGCGAGTTGGATGCACACCCACTTAGTTTCTTTTGTTGAGCTTTCATATATTTATAGCTCTAGTGCATCCGTTGCATGGCAATCCCTACTCACTCACATTGATATCTATTAATGGGCATCTCCATAGCCCGTTGATACGCCTAGTTGATGTGAGACTATCTTCTCCTTTTTGTCTTCTCCACAACCACCATTCTATTCCACATATAGTGTTATGTCCATGGCTGACGCTCATGTATTGCGTGAAAGTTGAATTTTTTTGAGATTATTAAAGTATGAAACAATTGCTTGGCTTGTCATCGGGGTTGTGCATGATTAAATACTTTGTGTGATGAAGATAGAGAAACAGCCAGACTATATGATTTTGTAGGGATAACTTTCTTTGGCCATGTTATTTTGAGAAGACATGATTACTTTCATTAGTATGCTTGAAGTATCACCATTTCTTATGTCAATATGAACTTTTATATTGAATCATTTGGATTTGAACATTCATGCCCCAATAAAGACAATTACATTGAGAATTATGCTAGGTCGCATTCCATATCAAAAAATTTGTTTTTATCATTTACCTACTCGAGGACAAGCAGGAATTAAGCTTGGGGATGCTTGATACGTCTCCAACGTATCTATAATTTTTTATTGTTCCATGCTATTATATTACCCCTTTTGGATATTTATGGGCTTTATTTTACATATTTATATCATTTTTGGGACTAACCTATTAACCGGAGGCCCAGCTCGTATTGCTGTTTTATTGCCTGTTTCAGTATTTCGAAGAAAAGGAATATCAAACAGAGTCCAAACTGAATGAAACCTTCGGCAGCGTGATTTTTTGGAAGATTATGACCCAGGAGACTTGGAGTGCAAGCCAGGGGATCGTCGAGGGAGCCACGAGATAGGGGCGCGCCCACCCCCTGGGCGCGCCCTACCCTCTCGTGGGCCCCTCGAGGCTCCCCCACCAACTTATTTCGCCTATATAAGCCTACGTACCCTAAAAACATCGATGAACAAAATAGATCGGGAGTTCCGCCGCCGCAAGCCTCTGTAGCCACCAAAAACCTCTCGGGAGCCCGTGCCGGCACCCTGCCGGAGGGGGGGATCCCTCACCGGTGGCCATCTTCATCATCCCGACGCTCTCCATAACGAGGAGGGAGTAGTTCACCCTCGGGGCTGAGTGTATGTAGTAGTAGCTATGTGTTTGATCTCTCTCTCTCTCTCTCTCTCTCTCTCTCTCTCTCTCTCTCGTGTTCTCTCTATGGCACGATCTTGATGTATCGCGAGCTTTGCTATTATAGTTGGATCTTATGATGTTTCTCCCCCTCTACTCTCTTGTGATGAATTGAGTTTTCCCTTTGAAGTTATCTTGTCGGATTGAGTCTTTAAGGATTTGAGAACACTTTATGTATGTCTTGCCGTGTTTATCTGTGGTGACAATGGGATATCATGTGCCACTTGATGTATGTTTTGGTGATCAACCTGCGGATTTTACCCATGAACTTATGCATAGGGGTTGGCACACGTTTTCATCTTGACTCTCCGGTAGAAATTTTGGGGCACTCTTTGAAGTACTTTGTGTTGGTTGAATAGATGAATCTGAGATTGTGTGATGCATATCGTATAATCATGCCCACGGATACTTGAGGTGACAATGGAGTATCTACGTGACATTAGGGTTTTGGTTGATTTGTGTCTTAAGGTGTTATTCTAGTACGAACTCTTGACTAGATCGATCCAAAAGAATAACTTTGAGGTGGTTTCGTACCCTACCATAATCTCTTCATTTGTTCTCCGCTATTAGTGGCTTTGGAGTGACTCTTTGTTGCATGTTGAGGGGTTGTTATATGATCTATCTATGTTATTATTGTTGAGAGAACTTGCACTAGTGACAGTATGAACCCTAGGCCTTGTTTCCTATCATTGCAATACCGTTTACGCTCACTTTTATCATTAGTTACCTTGCTGTTTTTATATTTTCATATTACAAAAACCCATATCTACCATCCATATTGCACTTGTATCATCATCTCTTCGCCGAACTAGTGCACCTATACAATTTACCATTGTATTGGGTGTGTTGGGGACACAAGAGACTCTTTATTATTTGGTTGCAGGGTTGTTTGGGAGAGACCATCTTCATCCTACGCCTCCTACGGATTGATAAACCTTAGGTCATCCACTTGAGGGAAATTTGCTACTGTCCTACAAACCTGTGCACTTGGAGGCCCAACAACGTTTACAAGAAGAAGGTTGTGTAGTAGACATCACACACGAGGAGTGTTTTCGAACCCATAATGATGAATCAAATTGTGAAAATTATTTTGATGTAACCTGTGTAGAGGTCTCCTTGTAGGGAGTTCTTGCTGGTCACTAAGGCCCTCTTGATTGTTTGTTGGCCTCATGGCTTGATGGGGGTTAGGATGGGTGGAGATGCCAGCTAGAGTGCCCCTCACATAGGCCAGAGGGTGAACTCCAAGCGAGTCTCCCTCATCTTCCTCCATAGTGACCTCTTCAAATCCCTCTCACCTGGACTCCACTTGAAGCAACCAAGCATCACCTTCTTCAGCACTGGAGGAGGGAGAAGACATGATGCCTGGCTTAACAGATCTGACCGACAACAGCGAGAAAAGAGAACAGGAGATTTCTCCATGATACGGAGGTCAATAGGTTCGGGAGTATATAAAGATTTTTTTTTATCTCGGGAAACAAGCAAATGGAAGAAAAATGGAGTCCGGAAGGTACCCAAGGTGGGCACAACCCACCTGGGTGCGCCTGGCAAGCCAGGCGCGCCCTAGTGTCTTGTGCCCACCAGGGTCACCTTCCTGGTAGTTTCTTATTTTCCCAATTTTCTAAATATTCCAAAACTGCCAAAAATATTTTTGCGGATTTTTCGGAGTCCCTTTACTTACCGTATCGCATACCTCCTCTTTTTCACGATTCTAGAGTATTCCGGAAGGTTTTTTTATGTGTTCTTCCGGTGTCATAGTTTGGATAATATTACTTTCATCATTAATGGGCATGCCTGAGATATAATGTTTTATTCGTTGCCCATTAACAACCTTTGGGTTCGTACCTTCGGCATTATTTATCTTGATGGCTCCAGATTGATAAACCTCCTCCATAACATAGGGTCCTTCCCATTTGGAGAGGAGTTTTCCCGCAAAGAATCTAAAACGGGAGTTGTACAAAAGAACATATTCTCCAACTTTGAACTCACGCTTTTGGATTCTTTAATCATGCCATCTTTTAACATTTCCTTTGAATAACTTTGCATTTTCATAAGCTTGGGTTCTCCATTCATCTAATGAGCTAATATCAAATAACCTCTTTTCACCAGCAAGTTTGAAATCATAGTTGAGTTCTTTAATTGCCCAATATGCTTTATGTTCTAACTCAAGAGGCAAATGACAAGCTTTTCCATAGACCATTTTATAAGGAGAAATACCCATAGGATTTCTATATGTTGTTCTATAAGCCCAAATTGCATCATCTAATTTCTTAGAACAATTCTTCCGGGACCTATTAACAGTCTTTTGCAAAATTAGTTTCATTTCTCTATTGCTAAGTTCAACTTGACCACTAGACTGAGGATGATAGGGTGATGCAATTCTATGGTTAACATCATACTTGGCAAGCATTTTACGGAAAGCACCGTGAATAAAGTGTGAATCACCATCAGTCATTAAATATCTAGGGACTCTAAACCTTGGGAAAATAACTTCCTTAAGCATTTTAATAAAGGTGTTGTGATCAGCACTACTAGTTGGAATAGCTTCTACCCACTTAGTAACATAATCAACAGCAACCAAAATATGAGTATACCCATTAGAGGAAGGAAAAGGTCCCATGAAATCAAATCCCCAAACATCAAATGGTTCAACAGCAAGTGAATAATTCATAGGCATTTCTTGACGCTTACCAATATTACCTATTCTTTGACATTCATTACAAGATAAGACAAACTTACGGGCATCCTTGAAGAGACTAGGCCAATAAAACCCAGATTGCAATACCTTATGAGTGGTTATGTCTCCCGCATGATGTCCTCCGTAAGCTTCAGAGTGACATTTCTGTAGGATTTGTTCCTGTTCATGCTCAGGTACACAATGTCTAATAATACCATCTACTCCTTCTTTATAAAGATGTGGGTCATCCCAAAAGTAATGTCTTAAATCATAGAAGAATTTTTTCTTTTGTTGGTATGTAAAACTAGGTGATATGTATTTAGCAACAATACAATTAGCATAGTTAGCATACCAAGGTGTACTATTAGAAACATTTATTGGAGCTAAATGTTCATTAGGGAAACTATCATTAATAGGTTGTGGGTCATCAATAGTATTTTCAAGCCTAGACAAGTTATCAGCTACGGGGTTCTCTGCTCCTTTTCTATCCATGATATGCAAATCAAATTCTTATAGTAGAAGAACCCACCTAATGAGTCTAGGTTTAGCATCTTTATTTTCCATAAGATATTTTATAGCAGCATCATCGATGTGAACAGTCACTTTGGAATCAACAATGTAGGATCTAAATTTATGACAAGCAAACACCACTGCTAAGAATTCTTTTTCAACAGTAGCATAATTTCGTTGAGCAATGTCTAGAGTTTTACTAGCATAGTGGATAACATTTAGTTTCTTATCAACTCTTTATCCTAGAACAACACCAACAGCATAATCACTAGCATCACACGTAATTTCAAAAGGCAAGTTCCAGTCAGGTGGTTGAACAATAGGTGCAGAAATTAAGGCTTTCTTGAGTGTTTCGAAGGCTTCTAAACAATCATCATAAAAAAACAAAAGGTGTATCCTTTTGCAAAAGATTTGTAAGAGGACTAGAAATTTTAGAAAAGTCTTTGATAAATCTCCTATAGAAACCAGCATGACCAAGGGAACTAGGAACACCTTTGATATCTTTAGGACATAGCATTTTCTCAACTGCATCAACCTTGGCTTTGTCCACTTCAATACCTCTTTCAGAAATTTTATGGCCCAAAACAATACCTTCGTTAACCATAAAGTGGCACTTCTCCCAATTCAACACAGGATTTGTTTGCTCACATCTCTGCAAAACTCAATCAAGATTGCTTAAACAATCGTCAAAAGACTTCCCATAAACAGAAAAGTCATCCATGAAAACCTCAACAATCTTTTCACAAAAATCAGAGAATATAGTAGTCATACATCTTTGAAAGGTAGCATGTGCATTACATAGACGAAAAGGCATACGTCTATAAGCATAAGTTCCAAAAGGACAAGTAAAAGTGGTCTTTTCTTGATCAGGTTGAGAAACAGGTATTTGTGAAAAACCAGAATATCCATCAAGGAAACAAAAATCTGTGTTCTTAGATAATCTTTCTATCATTTAATCAATAAAAGGTAGAGGGTAATGATCTTTTCTAGTTGCTTTGTTTAGTTTTCTAAAATAAATTACCATTCTATAGCATGTGACAATTATTTGTGGAATAAGTTCATTCTTATCATTAGGAACAACAGTAATACCTCTCTTCTTACGGACACAATGAACAGGACTTACCCATCTACTATCATCTATAGGATAGATTATACCTGCTTCCAGAAGTTTCAATATTTTCGTTCTTACCACTTCTTTCATCTTCGGATTTAACCGACGTTGGTGATCAACAATGGGTTTAGCATTGGGTTCCATATTAATCTTGTGCTGGCATAGAGTGGGACTAATGCCCTTAATATCATCAAGAGTACAACCAATAGCAGCTCGGTGCTTCCTTAGAACTTTCAATAATCTTTCTTCTTCATGTTCTGAAAGGTTAGCACTAATAATAACAGGATATAACTTTTTCTCATCAAGATAAGCATATTTCAAAGTGTCTGTAATTGTTTTAGTTCGAACACAGGATCACCTTTAGGTGGAGGAGGACCTCCTAGAGTTTTAATAGGTAGACTGTGTTTAAGCAGAGGTTGTTGTTCAAACAAGATTCTATCTATTTCATTTCTTTCATGCATATGCAAATCATTCTCATGGTCTAGCAAATATTTTTCTAAAGGATCAGTAGGAGGTACAGGAATAGAAGCAAGACCAATAATTTCACCCTTACTAGGCAAATCTTTATTATGATGCTTTCTACTAAACTTAGAAAAATTAAACTCATGAGATTCATCACCAAAGCTAATACTGACGGTTTGTTTCTCACAATCTATTTTAGCATTAACGGTGTTCAAGAAAGGTCTACCAAAGATAATGGGACAAAAGTCATCTTGTGGAGAACCAAGAACAAGAAAATCAGTAGGGTATTTATTTTCCCACACAAGACTTCAACATCTCTAACAATCCCAATTGGTGATATAGTATCTCTATTAGCAAGCTTAATAGTAACGTCTATGTCTTCTATTTCAGCGGGTGCTATTTCATTCATGATTTCTTGATATAAGGTAAAAGTAATAGCACTCACGCTAGCACCTATGTCACATAAACCATGATAACAGTGATCTCATATCTTAACTGAGACAACAGGCATGCCAACAACAGGTCTATGTTTATCTTTTTCATCAGGTTTGGCAATTCTAGCAGCTTCAACACAGAAGTATACATGCCCATCAATATTATCGACCAAGAGATCTTTAACCATAGAAACACTAGGTTGTACTTTGACTTGTTCAACTGGTTTAGGTGTTCTAATATAACTTTTGTTGACCATAGTTGAAACTTTAGCATGTTCCTTCATCCTAACAGGGAAATGTGGTTTTTCAATATAAGCAGTGGGAACAACTGGGTCAACATTATAAATGATAGTTTCTTCTTTAGCTTTTACCGGCTCTTTAATTTATTCTTCAATTGGTGGGTGATATTTGAACCACTTCTCTTTAGGGAGATCAACATGAGTAGCAAAAGATTAACAAAAGGAAGCTACTATCTCAGAGTCAAGTCCATATTTACTGCTAAACTTTTGAAAAGCATCAGTATTCATAAAAGATTTAACACAATCAAACATAGGCTCAATACCTGACTCTTTACCTTCGCTGAGTTCCCAATCTTCAGAGTTGCGTTTAATTCTTTCTAAAAGATCCTACCGGAATTCAATAGTTTTCTTTATAAAAGAACCAGTACAAGAAGTATCGCGCATTGATTGATCATTACGAGAAAGCCGAGCATAAAACTTCTGAATAATAATTTCTGTTGAGAGCTCATGATTGGGGCATGAATATATCATTGACTTAAGACTCCCCCGGGCTAGAGCGATACTTTCTCCTTCCCAGGGCCAAAAATTATATATATAATTCCGATCACGATGAACTAGATGCATAGGATAAAATTTTTGATGGATTCCAATTTCAACCGATTCCAGTTCCAAGATCCAATATCATCGCATAGCCTATACCATGGCAATGCCTTTCCCTTCAAAGATAAAAGGAAAACCTTCTTCTTAGCTTCATATTTGAGCCTGCAAGCTTAAACAATCCACAAATTTCATCCACATATATCAAGTGCATATCAGGATGTTTGGTTCCAGCTCCTGCATAAGGATTAGCTAGCAGTTGTTCTACCATACCCGAAGGAATTTCATATTCAATATTTTTAGTAGGTGTAGTAGGTTGAGGGGTAACTAATTGTGGTTCCGGTCGAGGTGAAGATACCATGAACAAACCCCTCAAAGGATTGTTTTCCATAGTAACAAGTGGCAATAAATTTCAGCATGTAGTAATATTTTTCGTAACCAATTTCCACTTACCAAGAGCGCTTCACTCCCCGGCAACGGCGCCAGAAAATATCCTTGATGACCCACAAGTATATGGGATCAATTGTAGCCTTTTCAATAAGTAAGAATGTCGAACCCAACGAGGAGCAGAAGGAAATGACAAGTGGTTTTCAACAACGTAATGTCTGAAGTGCTGAAATTGTAAGTAACAGAGTAGTTTGATAACAAGATAATTTGTAACGAGCAAGTAACAGTAGTAGTAAAAAAAAGTGCAGCAAGGTATCCCAATCCTTTTGAGGCAAAGGACGGGCCAAAATGGTCTCTTATGATAAGCAAAGTGTTCTTGAGGGTACATGGGAATTTCATCTAGTCACTTTCATCATGTTGGTTAAATTCGTGTTCGCTACTTTGATAATTTGGTATGTGGATGGGCTGGTGCTTAGGTATTGTACTTGAACAAACCTCCTACTTATGATTAACCCCCTTGCAAGCATCCGCAACTATGAGAAAAGTATTAAGAATAAATTCTAACCATAGCATTAAACTTTAGGATCCAATCGGTCCCTTACGGAATAGCGCATAAACTAGCATTTAAGCTTCTGACACTGTCACAACCCATCATCTAATAGCTAATCCACAATGCATTCCCTTAGGCCCAAATATGGTGAAGTATCATGTAGTCTACGTTCACATGACACCACTAAGGGAATCACAACATACATATCATAAAAATATCGAACACATATCAAGTTCACATGATTACTTGCAACATGATTTCTCCGTGACCTCAAGAACAAAAGTAACAACTCACAAATGATAATCATGATCAAGATCAGAGGGGTATTAAATAGCATAATGGATCTGAACATATAATCTTCCACCAAATAAACCATATAGTAATCAACTACAAGATGTAGTCAACACTACTAGTCACCCACAAGCAACAGTCTATAGTTCCAGTACAAAGATTGAACACAAGAGATGAACTAGGGTTTGAGAGGATATGGTGTTGTTGAAGATGTTGATGGAGATTGCCCTCCCCAAGATGGAAGAGTTGTTGGTGATGATGATGATTTCCCCCTCCGGGAGGGAAGTTCCCCCGGCGGAATCGCTCCCTGGAGGGCAAAAGTGCTCCTACCCAAGTTCCGCCTCGAGACGGCAGCGCTTCGTCCCGAAAGTCCTCTCCTTTTTTTTCTAGGTTAAAATGACTTATGTACCATAAGAGGGGCACCAGAGGTGGGCCGAGGTGAGCATAACCCACCAGGGCGCGCCCAGGTGGGTTGTGCCCACCTGGTGGGGTCCCTCTTGTACTTATTGGCTCCAATAATTCTCATTTATTCTATAAAAAAATCCTCATGAAGTTTCAGCTCATTTGGAGTTGTGCAGAATAGGTAGCCTGACATAGCTTTTTCAAGTCCAGATTTCCAGCTGCCGGAATTCTCCCCTTTGTGTGTGCCTTGCATATTATGAGAGAAAGGGTATTAGAATTACTCCAAAAAGCATTATTATGCAATAAAACAACATAAATAACAGTAGGAAAACATGATGCAAAATGGACATATCACTCCTACTTTGTGGTGGATTGGCCTCATGAGGAGATTGAGGATGAACTAGCACAACTATTGTACGGTGGAACCCTAGGTGAGATCTTTTCACACTTGGAGGGGGGGAAAGGGATGAACAATCAAGAACACAAGGGGAAAATCACTCAAACAAACTCAAATCACACATCCACTAGAGTAGCATACATGAGATCCACAAGAATACAAGAACAATTCAAGGAAAAATAGGACTAGGGTAAAGTTCTTCCCACTACAAAGGAGGTGAGCTCTTGGTGATGATCTTCTCCAATGGGAGGCCATGATAATCCACTAAGGATCTTCCCTAGAGGGGGGTCTTGATCTCCAAGAGGAGGGGATGAGCAAAGCTCTCTCAATGTCTATCCAATATTTTGCTAACCCTAAAACGAGCTAGATGAGGAGTACTTATAGGCTGGGGACGAATTGGGGTAAAACAAGGGTACATGGGTAAATTATCCCAAAATGCGTGTAGCCACGGTGGAGGGTTCGGGCACCCGAGGGTCATCGGGAGACGGAGGGCCAGGCACCCGGCGGTGAAGTCCGGGCACCCGGGGCGCACCTAGGGAGGGGGTCGGGCACCCGTGGCGTCCAGGGGGGCGCGCCCTTGGTGGCCGTAGAGGGTCGGGCACCCGGGGGCTGAGGGCCTCGGCACCCGGGGTGGGCGGAGGAGCACCCAGGCAGGGAGCGGGCACCCGGGGCGGCCAAGGTCAGCGCCCACGCAGGGGCCGGGCACCCAGGGTGTCCAGGGGCATCTCCCAACCGGCGGCCGGGCACCCGGGGTAGTCCGGGACCTCCGCTTCTTCATTATTCGTGTGTCCTTCTTCCTCCTTCTCCATGTGTACTTGAGTCTCCCTCCTATATTATTCATGGACTTCTCAGTGCTACCTAAGAATGTGTAAGGTTTCCATTTGAGGTACAATCCAACTCTCATGTGAATCCGAATGAAGCTCAAAGAGGAAAGAGTTAACCTTGCTTTCGATGGCACGTGCGCGAGCTCTTGTCATTGGTTCTCCTCGTGGTTCTTGATGAGTTGTAGTAGAGTCCATGGGAATGATGGAGGGATGCTCTGCATCATGCCCCCCCCCCCTTGGGAGAGCTCCGTCTGCGGATCGTGATCTTCATCCCATGGAAATGGTAGTCGTGGATGGACTTGTACTTGGACGGAGTGGAAGTCATGGCGCAAGCCAAGTACTTCAAGATGTCATCGGGATGGTATACATGCAAAATGTGCAAACACAAGGGACACATGGAAATACAATGGTTAGTGCACATAAGGTGTCCATTAAGTAAGTATGAGTCCGTTCGGCAAGAATGTTCGTGACAAAGAGCATGAAGCTTATCAAGATGATATAGAATGATAGGCAAAGCATTCATGGGAGCAAAAGCACTTTTTGCGCACAAAAAGTTGTGGTAATTGGCATGGTGCACAAAGCTAAAAATTCTACCATTGTGCAAAATGATGACATAGTGTGATGGTCTATCAAGAGCATGAACATGGCAATTGATGCTCAATATGTGTATGTTATCACGCAATTGATGGTGGGAAATGTGATCATAATGTATGAAGAGGCCATCAGGAAAGATCACAACAAATTCGCTAAGAATGTGTACAAGCTCACCTATCATGGATGACATATAAATACAAGATGCAACGAGGCAATCATAATGTGAGTCAATCCATCCATGAGATGCAAATTTGTTATAGGTGATGTTGTACCATGGCTCAATGTCGTGGCATAAGTGGTGTTTCAGTGGTGCTTCCAAAGTAGGTGCATTCACTAAGCTCGAGCACTCATCAACTTGAAGCTCAATAGGGTCCATCTCCAATGTCGGTGCTCCATCCAATGGATGTATCATGTAGACAAGAAGAAGGAGACAACAACGAAAGAATGACCCATCCAATATGCGTATTTGAGGATGGCTCAAAGGGAAGGAGTTCACCTTTAGGAATTTCTAGCAAATGTTAGTATTGTACATCGTGTACACCTTCACATCGCCTTGTGAATCCATCAAAACGAAAGAACATGACAAACACTCAGAAAAACAAATTAGGTTAGCAGAAATGCAAAACCTATTCGAGTGGTGGGTCACCCAACAAGTGTTTTCATCATGCTTATCATAAGAAAGGAAAATGGTGTAGGTTATGGTAGGTAGGCATATGATGCTAGCACAAGCAAAGTCATTAAGATTAATCAAACAAGCATGCTTCACAAGTAAGATGTCCAACTCTCCAAGATCAATAAGCATAGCATGGTTGCACTCACTACATGTGGATATGAGAGGGGCAACTAATGGAGACAATTGAAAATGATCAAGATAAATCATGTGAGAGGCATGAACATATATGTCATCAACCCAATGAAACAGGCAAGAATGGATCATGGGTGATGCAACCAAGCAAGTGATCATCGTAAACAAGCCATGCAAGCTAGTAGTGCGAAGATGCAACATACTAGAGGTAATCATGCGATGTGTGCAAATAGTGAGCATATATAATGCACATGACACATCACAAGCATGAAAGCAAGATATGAGTAATGTATCATCATGACTCTCCCAACACAAGAATGAACAATAGCATTAGGTACAAGGTAAACATGGTAATAGCGAGAAGGATCTCCACCAAGCATGCAAATACACATAAAAGTAAGAGAATGGTGAATCATGGGTAAACACAAGTGAGAGTCACAATTACATGGCAAGGGCATAGAAGAAAGCATAACATGCAAAGTGAACACGGTACAATGGGCATAAGGTGACAAGTGGTATAAAGCCCATAGCCGTGTGAGGGCCAACTAAAAGAGATGCGTGTAGTCCTTGCGCGAAGGGAACGGTAGTAAGGGTACTCCACGGAATCCCAAATGATCGTTGAGCTCAAGAGCTCGTTTCTTCAACTCATGGGATTGTGAGGTTGACGAGTATTCGTGAGTACCTACACAAAACAAAGGCAAGGGAAAATTGTGTGTGCATGCTATATGTACACATCATCCATTATGATGCACACGTGTATGAGTTGGTTAGCACAATATATCCAATGCTCAAATAAATGAGTAGCATGATCTAGAAACATGTCATCCATCATACAATGATAATCATTGTGTTCAATATGATTGAGACGCAAATTATGGCAAGTGTGTGGCACAACAATAGCATTTTTATTCATGGGATGCATATGGTGCACACAATCATGGGGATCATGCAATTCATAAGATGTAGCAAAATCTTCTAATGGGTATGAGGAAACTATGGGGGTCATATCATGAGAAATAGCAGAAGCATAATATGGGGAAAAGTGACAACATGGAAAACAATGCATGTCTGAAGCTAGGTGGTAATGGCATGGCATATGAGATAAATGATGCAAAGGAAGCATATCAATATCATCACAAGAAAAACAAATGCCAATAACCATGGGCTTGTCATCTATGCCATATGCGCAAATTGGGTTTGTTTTAATGGTATATGCATAGTCACTATGATGAGATTGCAAATAAGACATATGATTGAACTCATGCATAGCATATGACAAGCCTAGAGGATTGTCAAACATGATGTTACCAAGAGAATTATCACAACAAATCCTATGTAACATGGCATCACCACTAATAGGCTCCACATGGCAATCATCAAACTCGTCATAAATGGACAAATCATTGCATGGGGAAATCATACTAGCATGAAGCATGGTAATAGGTGGATCCACATCATGCAAGAAATCATGTCAAGAATGTCCACTAGTGGGACTAGAGCGTCACCATCACCTTTGTTACCTTTGTCATTCCACTCAAGTGGTGTAGGTGAGGTGTGAAAGACCAAATAGTGGTCAACATCATCATTGTGATGGAATCATGTGGTTGGTGCATCATAGTCCACCATGGCCATCATCTTGTCCAAAGGAAGGACGAAGTTGTCGAGGATTGGCGTGTCATCATATATGGGACCTAGCACCAAATGAGAAGACACGATAGAGGTAGAGGTTAAGTTGTTAGAAATCGAAATGGCCTCACATGCCCTATCAACTACCTCACTCTCTCTATGTGGTGGTGGCTCACTCACTCCCTCAAGGTATGTGCACTTAATGTCACATATGGTGGAGTCACTCCAATAACTCAAGTGGTGGTGGTGGTGGCTCTCCTCACATGGGAATTGGGGCAACTCGTCATATATGGGCCTAGTGGTGAAGTCACTCTCACTCTCAATATGGTGGCATATGTCTCCATGCTCAACTCCTATCGCCGCCTTGGTTGAAGGGATAGTCCCATGCTCAACCTCCTCATCCATAACGCCTCCAAAGATGAATGCCATAGGAAGTGGCAAATCATCACTCTCCTCCGAGACTAAAGAGAAAGTCTCATGAGGGGTCTCGTAGCTTGACTCGGAGTATGAGTCCCATTGGGGTGCCGTCTTCAGGTTGTTGAAGAGGTTCGTGCTTGCCGCCATGGTCAAAGGGGATGGCCCTTGCTTGACTGTCTTGTCTCCGTCTTGTATGAGGCCCATATGATGTGGTACCTCATAGCTCTTCTCCATGACCGAAGGGAATTTCCCATGCTCGGCCATCCTCCTTGAGGGGCTTCTAAAGATGGAATACTCCCCCTCGCTCGTAGGTGGTTGCCTTCGACTTGCCGACGTCAATGTAGTCATACTTGTGGGGAGTAGGCAAGGATGATGTACGTCCAATGGCGAAGATGCCTAGATAACACTTGACAAAGATGCCGAAGTGGTGGTGGTAGCCATAGCTTTCTCTCGGTGGTAATGATGTCGTTGTAGTCGATGGCGCTCTTCGTCGTCGTTCACCTTTGGCTTGCGGGCGTCGTGGCGGTAGTCTAGAAGATGATGATGGTGTCGCGTGGTACTTTCATCAAATGGCCGCTTTGAAGATTTGCCACTTGAGCGTCTCCGCCTTGAAGATGATGAGGGGGGAGAAGACTTGTAGTTGGCCAACACGTGTCGAATGTCATCCATGTGTGCGTCCAACTTGATGTTGATGTAGTCCCTTTTCCTTGCTTCGGAGTGTCGTATGTCGATGGCGAGTCGCTCAATGCGGTCAAGGACCGAAGATGATGTTATTTGCCTATCCATCACAAGACTCAAGTAGAGGTGCATAGGAAATGAGAGAACAATACCAAGTTACCTTTTCCGAAGATTGAGGATGTATCGATTATCACTCAAGGTAATGCTACAATAGTAGAATTGGTACCGGGTTTGTTTCTCACACCTACACAAGTAAAGCTGATGGAGGAGCTTGGTTGGGATGGGTGGCACAAAATTTCAAGCAAATGTTAGTCAAGATATCAATAATGTTGAGAAGGTTCACAAAATTGCAAGTAAAGCAAGTAGACCAATAGCAAAGAATGGCACACGGAAACACACACACGGATAGATAAATGGGGTCGTGCGACCAAGGAATGAGCTCAAAATGTGGAATCCACGAAAAACGCTCGTGTTGCACAACTCTAGAGAGACGTTAGCACGATTGCTCAATAGGCGGATACGAGACTTGTGCACAACCTATGAGATGCAAAATGTATCAACTTTCTATCCCAAGTATGCTATATATGTATGATGTTCCGGTGTTTCGCACACGATGATCCAAGATGATCAATATGGTAGTATGATATGCAATGTGGCGATGCTATGGCTATTGCTTACAAGCTCTTTGTTTTTCTCTTTTGCTTAAAAGCTTATTCTTTTTTTTCTTTTGGCCACTTTTGCAAAATGCTCGAACCAAGATAGCAAATGTGTATGCGGGAACAAACTTGTGACACAATAGATGGTATGATGATACCAAGATGAGGTATGTATGCAAAGGTAGGTTTGTAATGATGATCACTAAAGTGTACAAGTAGTGTGGCCCGGCAATACTCAAATGCCTAGTCTCGATAGGAAAGTGATGCAAAAATGGGCTAGGGGTTAACAAAGCAATGGCAAGAATGAAAGTACAATGATAGGATACCACGATACCAAGATGATATAGAGGTTACAGTTCTTGCTTACGGTTAGGTTGTCAAAAAGGTGAAGGTGGCTGTCGGGGGGATGAACCCTGGGCAGGCAACGGAACCTAGATCTTTTTCAAAACATCAGGGCCAGCATCGCCCCTCAGTCTGGCTCGCACTTGGCCGGGTCCCTCGACCCGGACAAGTCCCTCAAACCAGCCGAACTCTTCGACACAACCAAGACGACAACCAGGCCCTGCCGGCTGGCGCAAGCCGGTAGAACCCGATGCATAAGGGCTTCCCCTACAAGCTAGCTCCCCCATGGCATATCCCTCCACCTCGCCACGGGTTAGCTCTCGTCCCATCCTAGCCGTAAGATGGGACGAGTCTCCATTCAGAGATGAGCGAGGCAACAGTGCCCCACCAACTCCTCTGACCGGCAGAGGCATGGCAATAGTGCCCCACCTACCCTGCTGACCGAGGCTGGCGTGGCTACAGCGCGCCCGTCGTCATTGCTGACGACAGCAGACGGCGACCAGGCAGAGCACCCTTGTAGCAGACTCGACCCGGCCACTCCATGACGTCCGACAAGACAAAGAACAGTACCGCCTAGCACATGGGGTCCTCGCCCGGGGAACCTGGCGAGCCCTGACACCCGGCGGGCCCTAGCACCGGCTTCCTGGACGATGACAACCCGGCCCCACGGCCTTGTAACTTTACCATTGTAACCCTGGGGGTTGACCTATAAAACCCCCCAGGAGGCCTCCAAACACAAGGGCGAAGCGATCAGTAGAACACACATCACACACACAAACCAGGGAGAAGGAACAACCTATGCCTTGGCATGCCTTCCTTCTTCCTCCAAACATCTCTAGGAGCAACCCTGTACCATATCATATAAACCAACCTCAGCAGGACTAGGGGCGTTATCTCTCCGGAGAGCCCCAAACCTGGGTATGTCTTGCATCCCACGCTCGCTCATGCCGACCTCGCCTCTGGATCCCATCGGTGCCCTCGAGCCTCCTCCTCTCTTTAGCCATCCTTTGGCATCTGTCGTGCGCCCACCACGACAGTTGGCGCCCACCGTGGGGTAGCTCGAGGTCGTGGCCAGAGTCATGTTCTAGACGGGGCTCCCCTCCGACACCGATGAGCCAGTCTTGCTGGCGGACAACGTCATCGACATGCTCGCCGCCTCCTTCACCGCGTTGCGCATCTCCGATGCGCCCGCGGCTGACGAGTACCCCAGCGGGGTGCTTGACATCTCCGAATCCCCCATCTCCCTCGGCGACGGTGCTTTCGCCGGGGCGATGGACCTCTGCGTTTGGTTGGAACTGTACGGCACCAACGCTAACGCCTCTTATTTGTCCAGCGCGGCAAGGAAGGTTGCTGAAGCCAGGTTTGCGGTGGATCGCGCCCGTGAGGCCGACCCACTGCGCGCCATGATGCAAAGCCTCTGCATCCCCATCACCACCAATCTCGACCCCTCCAACGCCGCTGAGGCCCAGGCCCGGCTGGAGCAGGATCGCCAGCACCTGCTGGATCTGTTTGAGACGCTCGTCGCCACATGGCACCATTTGGACTCCACTCAATGGGAGTGCGATGCCGCCTATGGCTTCATGCCTGCCGCCGCCGAGCCAAGCCGGGTCGCCAGCATGTGAGTCCACGGGGGGCGCCATCGGCCACGCCCTCGGCGCGATCCCTCCCGTCTACGAAACCCCCATGAAGAACATGCATGCTGCCTAGGCGGCCACGGTCGGCCTGGACCAGCTCCAGGGTGAGGATCTGAAGGACCGCCTGAAGCGGGTCAACGACCTCCTCGACTCGGCCAATGCGCAGTAGGACCGCCTCAACTAGCTCAGCAAGCTCGCAGGATCCGGCTCGCACCGCACCAATGACCCCGAGGACCAACAGAACAGGGCGTCTTCGCCACCCGGCGAAGCTCATTCCGGCCGCACCTGGACCCGAAGCAACCGCGCTCAGGCGACTGTTGGCGGTTTGGCTGACGAGCCAGCTCCGGAAGATCGGCGCCACCATGACCCTCCCCCGTGACCCGACCATCGTCTGTCTTCAGCCGACCCGGCCCCCCGCGGCGCGGTCGCTAGCCGGCTAGGCCTACGCGCCATCGACGACACCGACGCTGGCCACCGCCTTGACCAGCTCGCTCTCTCCTTGGAGCTGGAGGAGAACAACGCAGTCGGGCCGACCTACTTTGGCCCGCGCATCCGAGATGAGCCCTTCCACAAAGGGTTCACGCTCCCCCACGACACCCTCAAGTACAACAGCATCGTCAAGCCAGAGGACTGGCTCATCGACTACACCACTACAATTGGCATCGCGGGCGGCAATCGCCGCCTCGCCGTACACTACGCCCCGCTCGTGCTCAATGGCTCGGCCCGCATGTGGCTGAACACCCTGCCGGCTGGCAGCATCAACGTGTGGGTCGACTTTGAGCAGGCCTTCATGCGCAACTTCACCGGCACCTAAAAGTGACCCGGTCGTCCCAGCCAGCTCGCCATGTGCGTGCAGGGGCCGACGGAGACCGGCCGCGAGTACCTCACACGCTGGACCGAACTCCGGAACAGCTGCAAGGGCGTACACAAGGTTCAAGCCATCTAGTACTTCATTACCGGGTGCCGAGATGGCACCCTCCTCAAGCACAAGCTCCTGCGCTCCGAGCCGGCCACCATGGCCGCGCTCATGGTGACGACGGACAAGTAATCCAACACCGACTCCGCCATGAAGATCCAGGTGGCACTGGACGAAGCCGGCAAGGCAAAGCCGGTTCCCCCTCCCAAGTCAGCCAGCGAGAATAGCTGCGAGCAGAAGAACCAGCAGAACAACAAGCGCAAGGCCGACCAGCCGGCTCAGCGCTATGACAACCGCCTCATCGCGGCCGCCGAACAGGCACCCGCGGTCGAGTCGGGCGCCAAGCGCCGGCAAACCGGCAAGATGGCATGGCAGCCCGCCATGAGCTTCGAGGAGATGCTCGACGCTCCCTGCAAGCACCACAGCGGCACGAGGCCTTCCACGCACACGCTCCGGATGTGCGCCATCACCAAGCGCATCATGAGGGGCGACATCCCGCCTCCTTCGGCTCCGGCTCCCGGAGCGGCGCCCTTCCTCCATCGCCTCCGCCTCCGGCCAATGGCACGATGCGCGATGACGTCTACCCCGCCCAAAACGCGACCTACTTCATCTTCACCAGCCTTGATGACGAACAACGTAGCGAGCGCTTACTCTGGCAGGAAGTGACACCGTCGTCCCGGCCAAGACAGAGTACATGCATTGGTTGGATCGCCCGGTCACCTGGGGCTAGGAGGACCACCCGGCCGTCATGCCGAACCCTGGCGCAAATGCAAGTTCTCCCGGGTCCTCATCAATGGCGGCAGCAGCATCAACATCCTCTACAACGACACCATGACCAAGCTCGGCCTTGAGGCCAAAGACTTGGAGCTGACCCGGGCGATCTTCCACGGCATCGTGTCTGGCCTCTCCTGCTCCCCGATCGGCCGAATCCGGCTCGACATCCTGTTCAGCACCCGCGACCACTTCCGACGCGAGCCGCTCTGGTTCGAGGTGGGGGACCTGTCCAGCGCGTACCACGCGCTGTTGGGCCGGCCCGCGCTCGCCAAGTTCATGGCTGGCCCCCACTATGCCTACCTGAAGATGAAGCTACCGGGACCAAAGGGCCTCATCACTATCACCGGTGACTATGGCAAATCCCTGGAGTGCGCCCAAGCCGGCGCCAAACTGGCTGGGTCGCCGGTCATAGCCGAGGAGTGGCGCCAGCTCGACCGGATCATCGCGCTGGCCAACGAGACGCCGACCGACGAAGCCTCGTTCAAGCCCTCCAAGGAGACCAAGAAAATCAAGCTGAACCCAAAAGACCCCAGCTACAGCAAGTACGTCGTCGTGGGCGCCCGCCTCAACAGCAAATTGGAAGGCGAGCTTGTCAACTTCCTCCGTGAGAATCGGGATATCTTCGCATGGACCCCAAAGGACATGCCAGTTATTCTGAGGAAGTACGTCGAGCACAAACTCCACGTACGCAAGGACGCCAAGCCTGTCCGTCAACCCCTACGTCATTTTTCTAAAGAGAAGAGAAGAACCATCAGTGAGGAGGTCGCCAGGCTCTTGGCGTCCGGCTTCATCATGGAAGTGTTCCACCCCGAGTGGCTGGCCAACCTAGTCCTCGTCCTGAAGAAGAACAAGACGTAGCGCATGTGTATAGACTACACCAGCCTGAACAAGGCCTGCCCCAAGGATCCATTCGCCCTCCTACGGATCGATCAAGTTACCGACTCCACCACCGGCTATGAGCTCATGTCCTTCCTGGACGCTTACTCCGGCTATCACTAGATAAAGCTGGACCCAGCCGACGCCCTGAAGACATCCTTCATTTGCCCTTCGGGGCGTATTGCTACATCACCATGTCATTCAGCTTGAAGAATGACGGTGCCACCTTCCAGCATTGCATGTAGAAATGCATGTTGTCGCAACTTGGCCGCAATATCCATGTCTACGTGGACGACATTATGGTGAAGACCAAGCAGCACCTCACGCTCCTCGATGACCTGAAGGAGACCTTTGCCAATCTATGCGAGTATCGGATCAAGCTCAACCCCGAAAAGTGCGTCTTCGGCATGCCGGCTGGAGTGCTACTCGGCTTCCTCGTCTCAGAGCGCGGCATTGAGGCAAATCTGGAGAAGATCATGGCTATCGAGCACATGCGCCAGCCGGCCCGGCTGCACGATGTCCAGAAATTCACCGGCTGCTTGGCCTCGGTCAGTCGGTTTCTTAGCTAGGTGGGCGAGAGGGCCTTGCCCCTGTACGGTTTATGAAGAACATGACCTCATTCGAGTGGAATGACCAGGCAGACGGAGCCGGGATCTCAAGCGCATGCTCTCCACCACACCCGTCCTGGCCGCACAGACCGAGAAGGAGCCGTTGTTGCTCTACATAGCCGCCACCTCGCGTTCGGTCAGCACGGTGATGGTGGTTGAGCGACCAGAGAAGGGCAAGATCTATTCCATCCAAGCCCGGTCTATTACCTGATTGAGGTGCTTTCTGCCTCCAAGCAGAACTACCCGCACTACCAGAAGATGTGTTACGGCGTGTATTTCACCACCAAGAAGTTGAAGCAGTATTTCCAAGAACATGTTATCACCGTTGTCAGTACAACCCCCATCGGCGAGATCATGGGTTGCCAGGATGCCTCTGGCCGGGTCGCCAAGTGGACGATCAAACACCATCCTCTATGAGCCCCGCACCATGATCAAGTACCAAGCTCTGGCCGGCTTCCTCGTCGACTGGACCGAGACCCAGTAACTGCCACCACCGCCGGATTCGATGCACTGGCGCATGCACTTTGACTGCTCCAAGATGCACTCTGGTTTGGGGGTCGGCACCGTGTTGTCTTCCCTGAAGGGCGACCGGCTTGCCAAGGAACTCAGTATCCGGCGCATCCTGTGCTATGGCGACTAGAGCTGTCAAGCTTTGGCCTGAAGTACGAAAGTACCTCAACCATTCAGAGCAGAGAATTGGCAGAGTTCATTGTAGAATGGACGCCCACTCGAGATGAAGAAATGCCACAAACAATTATCCCCGGCAAAGACGCACCTCGGGAATGGATCATGTATTTTGATGGTGCTTTCTTGTTGCAGGGCGTTGGAGCCGGCGTGCTTCTTGTTGCGCCCACAGGATAGCATCTCAAGTCTATGGTTCAAATGCACTTTCCCCAGGAGAAGACCACCAACAATACTGTCGAGTATGAGGGGCTCCTTGCCGGGCTCAGAATTGCGGTGGAGTTGGGAATCAAGAAATTGATCATCCATGGAGACTCGCAGCTCGTGGTGAGACAAGTCAATAAGGATTACCAAAGTCAGTTGATGGAGGCATATGTGGAGGAAGTGAGAAAGTTGGAGGAGCACTTTGATGGATTACAAACAGAGCACATGCCACGTGCGAAGAACAACATTGTTGATCATTTATCGAAGTGCATTGCACAAAAGCTACCTGTGGAACCAGGAACTTTTGTCCTTCACCTAACTCAACCATCAGTGTCCCCTTCAATGATGGCCAGAAAAAGGAGGAAGTTGGACTCCGGCAAATATCTCCAGGCAGGGCTTCCCGAAGCCACTGGTAGAGAAGCTACCGAGAATAACTCTACTTCAGTTGGTGAGCAGCACGCTCCCGCGGAACCATAAGTTCTTGCGGTTGAGGTGAGCGCTCCCACGAAGGAGGAGGTGCTGTTAGTCCTTGCTATTGAGCCTCAGGCTCCAATTTGGGCACAACACACAGTCCACTACCTTCAAACAGGAGAAATTCCTGAAGAGCAAGAAGAAACTGAAAGATTAGCCCGACGGTCCAGTATGTATCAGTTTGTCGATGACACTCTATACAGAAGGAGGCCAAATGGTGTGAAATTGAAGTGCATTTGTCGGGAAGATGGGCAGAAGCTGCTGGTAGAGATACAGGAGGGCGTGTGCGGCTCCCACATTGGATCAAGAGCCCTAGATGGAAAATATTTCCGATAGGGTTTCTACTGGCCCACAGCCCTCCAGGATGCAACTGAGCTAGTCACCAAATGTGAAGCCTGCCAGTTCCACTCCAAGAACATCCATCAACCAGCTCAAGCTCTCTAGACGATCCCTTTATCCTGGCCATTTTCGGTCTGGGGGCTCGACATCTTGGGCCCCTTCCCCCGTGATACCGGGGGCTTTGAATTCTTGTACGTTGTGATCGACAAGTTTACAAAGTGGACAAAAGTGGAACCAGTGAGGAAGGTAACCACACAGTCAGCTATCAAGTTCTTGAAAGGATTGGTGTGCCATTTTGGAGTGCCCGCCAGAGTGGTCACCGATAATGGCACCAGATTCACGAGCCGCACCTTCATGCAATACATCCATACCCTTGGGAGCAAGGTCTCTTATGCTTCTGTCGCTCATCCCTGGATCAATGGGCAAGCTGAGAGGATGAATGATGAAGTGCTGCATGGACTCAAGACAAGAACTTTTGATAAGTTGAAGAAATGTGGCATACGCTGGATTGACGAGCTGCCGGTGGTTCTTTGGTCCCTCCGTACAACACCGAATCGAGCCACCGTCCAGACTCCCTTCTCCCTAGTGTATGGGGAAGAAGCAGTGCTCCCCATTGAACTCATATTCGAGTCACTTCGATTACTTGCCTGTGATGAGGTAGAGCAAGAGTAGCTACGGCATGATGATGTCATGCTCCTCGAGGAAGATCATCTCCGGGTTGTTGTACGTGTTGCACGATACCATAAGGAAATATGCCCTAGAGGCAATAATAAAGTTATTATTTATTTCCTCATATCATGATAAATGTTTATTATTCATGCTAGAATTGTATTAACCGGAAACATGATACATGTGTGAATACATAGACAAACATATAGTCACTAGTATGCCTCTACTTGACTAGTTCATTAATCAAAGATGGTTATGTTTCCTAACCATAGACATGTGTTGTCATTTGATTAATAGGATCACATCATTAGGAGAATGATGTGATTGACATGACCCATTCCGTTAGCCTAGCACTTGATCGCTTAGTATACTGCTATTGCTTTCTTCATGACTTATACAAAGTTCTCAAACTATGAGATTATGCAACTCCGCCATCGGAGGAACACTTTGTGTGCTACCAAACGTCACAACGTAATCGGGTGATTATAAAGGTGCTCTACAGTGTCTCCGAAGGTACATGTTGAGTTGGCATAATTCGAGATTAGGTTTTGTCACTCCGATTGTCGGAGAGGTATCTCTGGCCCTCTCGGTAATACTCATCACCTAAGCCTTGCAAGCATTGTAACTAATGAGTTAGTTATAAGATGATGTATTACGAATGAGTAAAGAGACTTGCGGTGACGAGATTGAACTAGGTATTGGATACCGACGATCAAATCTCGGGCAAGTAACATACCGATGACAAAGGAACAATGTATGTTGTTATGCGGTTTGACCGATAAAGATCTTCGAGAATATGTAGGAACCAATATGGGCATCCAGGTCCCGCTATTGGTTATTGACCGAGAATGATTCTAGGTCATGTCTACATAGTTCTCGAACCCGTAGGGTCCGCACGCTTAACGTTACGATGACAGTTTTATTATGAGTTTATAAGTTTTGATGTACCGAAGTTTGTTCGGAGTCCCGGATGTGATCACGGACATGACGAGGAGTCTCGAAATGGTCGAGACATAAAGATCGATATATTGGAAGCCTATATTTGGACATCGGAATCGTTCCGGGTGAAATCGGCATTTTACCGGAGTACCGGGAGGTTACCGGAACCCCCCGGGGGGTTATTGGGCCTACATGGGCCTCGAGGGAGAAGAGGGAAGGAGCCAGGAGAGGGCCGCGCGCCCCTCCCCTTCCTAGTCCGAATAGGACAAGGGAAGGGCGCCCCCCCTTTCCTTCCCCTCTTCCTCCTCTTTCCCCCCTTCTCCTACTCCTACTTGGAAAGAAGGGAGTCCTACTCCCGGTGGGAGTAGGACTCCCCCCTTGGCACGCCCTCCTTGGCCGGCCACCTCCTCCCCCTGGCTCCTTTATATACGGTGGCAGGGGGACACCCCATAGACACACAAGTTGATCTACGGATCGTTCCTTAGCCGTGTGCGGTGCCCCCCTCCACCATATTCCACCTCGGTCATATCGTCGCGGAGTTTAGGCGAAGCCCTACGCCGGTAGAACATCATCATCGTCACCATGCCGTTGTGCTGACGGAACTCATCTTCGGAGCTTCGCTGGATCGGAGACCGGAGATCGTCATCGAGCTGAACGTGTGCTGAACTCGGAGGCCCCGTACGTTCGGAGCTTGGATCGGTCGGATCGTGAAGACGTACGACTACATCAACCGCGTTGTGCTAACGCTTCCGCTTACGGTCTACGAGGGTACGTGGACGAACACTCTACCCTCTCGTTGTTATGTCATCACCATGATCTTGCGTGTGCGTAGGAAATTTTTTGAAATTACTACGTTCCCCAATAGTTGCATCCGAGCCTAGGTTTTATGCGTTGATGTTATATGCACGAGTAGAACACAAGTGAGTTGTGGGCAATACAAGTCATACCGCTTACCAGCATGTCATACTTTGGTTCGGCGGTATTGTGAGATGAAGCGGCCCGGACCGACATTACGCGTACGCTTACGCGAGACTGGTTTCACCGTTATGAGCATTCATGCTTAAAGGTGGCTGGCGGGTGTCTGTCTCTCTCACTTTAGCTGAATCGAGTGTGGCTACGCCCCTCCTGCGAAGGTTAAAACAGCACCAACTTGACGAACTATCGCTGTGGTTTTGATGCGAGGTAAGAACGGTTCTTGCTAAACCCGTAGCAGCCACGTAAAATTTGCAAACAACAAAGTAGAGGACGCCTAACTTGTTTTTGCAGGCATGTTGTGATGTGATATGGCCAAGACGTGATGCTATATTTTGTTGTATGAGATGATCATGTTTTGTAACCGGTTATCGGCAATCGGCAGGAGCCATATGGTTGTCGCTTATTGTATGAAATGCAACGCTCAGTAATTGCTTTACTTTATCACTAAGCGGTAGCGATAGTCGAGAAGCAATAGATGGCGTGGCGACAACGATGCTACGATGGAGATCAAGGTGTCGCTACCGGTGACGATGGTGATCACGATGGTGCTTGGAGATGGAGATCACAAGCACAAGATGATGATGGCCATATCATATCACTTATATTGATTGCATGTGATGTTTATCCTTTATGCATCTTATCTTGCTTTGATTGACGGTAGCATTTTAAGATGATCTCTCACTAAAATTATCAAGAAGTGTTCTCCCGAGTATGCACCGCTGCCAAAGTTCGTCGTGCCTGCACACCACGTGATGATCGGGTGTGATAAGCTCTACGTCCATCTACAACGGGTGCAAGCAAGTTTTGCACACGCGGAATACTCAGGTTAAACTTGACGAGCCTAGCATATACAGATATGGCCTCGGAACACGGAGACCGAAAGGTCGAGCGTGAATCATATAGTAGATATGATCAACATAGTGATGTTCACCATTGAAAACTACTCCATCTCACGTGATGATCGGTTATGGTTTAGTTGATTTGGATCACGTAATCACTTAGATGACTAGAGAGATGTTTGTCTAAGTGGGAGTTCTTAAGTAATATGATTAATTGAACTTAAATTTATCATGAAATTAGTACCTGATAGTATTTTGCTTGTCTATGTTTGTTTGTAGATAGATGGCTCGTGCTGTTGTTCCGTTGAATTTTAATACGTTCCTTGAGAAAGCAAAGTTGAAAGATGATGGTAGCAATTACACGGATCGGGTCCGTAACTCGAGGATTATCCTCATTGTCGCACGTAAAAGTTACGCCCCGAAGCACCGCTGGGTGCCAGCCTGCTTCTGATGTAACCGACGACGTTAAGAACGTCTGGCAGAGCAAAGCTGATGACTACTCTATAGTTTAGTGTGCCATGCTTTACGGCTTAGAACCGGGCCTTCAACGACATTTTGAACGTCATGGAGCATATGAGATGTTCCAGGAGTTGAAGTTAATATTTCAAGTAAATGCCCGGATTGAGAGATATGAAGTCTTCAATAAGTTTTACAGCTGCAAGATGGAGGAGAATAGTTCTGTCAGTGAGCATATACTCAAAATGTCTGGGTATAATAATCACTTGATTCAACTGGGAGTTAATCTTTCGGATGATAGCGTCATTGATGTAATTCTCCAATCATCGCCACCAAGCTACAAGAGCTTTGTGATGAACTATAATATGCAAGGGGGAACAAGACTATTCCCGAGCTCTTCGCAATGCTAAAAGTTGCGGAGGTAGAAATCAAGAAGGAGCATCAAGTGTTGATGGTCAACAAGACCACTAGTTTCAAGAAAAGGGCAAAGGGAAGAAGAAGGAACTTCAAGAAGAACAGCAAGCAAGTTGCTGCTCAAGAGAAGAAACCCAAGTCCGGACCTAAGCCTGAAATCGAGTGCTTCTACTTGCAAGCGATCGGTCACCGAAGCGGAACTGCCCCAAGTATTTGGTGGATAAGAAGGATGGCAAAGTAAACAAAGGTATATGTGATATACATGTTATTGATGTGTACCTAACTAGAGCTCGTAGTAGCACCTGGGTATTTGATACTGGTTTTGTTGCTAATATTTGCAACTCGAAACAGGGACTACGGAATAAGCGAGCACTGGCCAAGGACGAGGTGACGATGCGCGTGGGAAACGGTTCCAAAGTCGATGTGGTCGCGGTCGGCACGCTACCTCTACATCTACCTTCGGGATTAGTATTAGACCTAAATAATTGTTATTTGGTACCAGCATTAAGCATGAACATTATATCTGGATCTTGTTTGGTGCGAGACGGTTATTCATTTAAATCAGAGAATAATGGTTGTTCTATTTATATGAGTAATATCTTTTATGGTCATGCACCCATGAAGAGTGGTCTATTTTTACTAAATCTCGATAGTAGTGATACACATGTTCATAGTGTTGAAACCAAAAGATACAGAGTTGATAAAGATAGTGCAACTTACTTGTGGCACTGCCGTTTGGGTCATATCAGTGTAAAACGCATGAAGAAACTCCATACTGATGGACTTTTGGAATCACTTGGTACTTGCGAACCGTGCCTTATGGGCAAGATGACTAAAATGCCGTTCTCCGAAACTATGGAGCGAGCAACTGATTTGTTGGAAATCATACATACTGATGTTTGTGGTCCAATGAATATTGAGGCTCGCGGCGGGTATCGTTATTTTCTCACCTTCACAGATGATTTGAGCAGATATGGGTATATCTACTTGATGAAACACAAGTCTGAAACATTTGAAAAGTTCAAAGAATTTCAGAGTGAAGTGGAAAATCATCGTAACAAGAAAATAAAGTTTCTACGATCTGATCGTGGAGGAGAATATTTGAGTTACGAGTTTGGCCTACACTTGAAACAATGTGGAATAGTTTCGCAACTCACGCCACCTGGAACACCACAACGAAATGGTGTGTCCGAACGTCGTAATCGTACTTTACTTGATATGGTGCGATCTATGATGTCTCTTACTGATTTACCGCTATCGTTTTGGGGTTATGCTTTAGAGATGGCCGCATTCACGTTAAATAGGGCACCATCAAAATCCGTTGAGACGACGCCTTATGAACTGTGGTTTGGCAAGAAACCAAAGTTGTCGTTTCTTAAAGTTTGGGGCTGCGATGGTTATGTAAAGAAACTTCAACCAGATAAGCTCGAACCCAAATCGGAGAAATGTGTCTTCATAGGATACCCAAAAGATACTGTTGGGTACACCTTCTATCACAGATCCGAAGGCAAGACATTCGTTGCTAAGAATGGATCCTTTCTAGAGAAGGAATTTCTCTCGAAAGAAGTGAGTGGGAGGAAAGTAGAACTTGATGAGATAATCAGATCTACTCCTTATTGGAAAGTAGTTCATCACGAGAACCGGTTCTGTGATAACTACACCAATTAGTGAGGAAGCTAATGATAATGATCATGAAACTTCGGATCAAGTTTCTATCGAACCTCGTGGGTCTACCAGAGTAAGATCCGCACAGTGGTACATTAATCCTATTCTGGAAGTCATGTTACTTGACCATGATGAACCTACGAACTATGAGGAAGCGATGATGAGCCCAGATTCCGCAAAATGGCTAGAGGCCATGAAATCTGAGATGGGATCCATGTATGAAAACAAAGTGTGGACTTTGGTTGACTTGCCCGATGATCGGCAAGCCATTGAGAATAAATGGATCTTTAAGAAGAAGATTGACGTTGATGGTAATGTAATTGTCTATAAAAGTTGAATTGTTGCAAAAGGTTTTCGACAAGTTCAAGGGGTTGACTACGATGAGACTTTCTCACTCGTAGCGATGCTTAAGTCTGTCCGAATCATGTTAGCTATTGCTGCATTTCATGATTATGAAATTTGGCAAATGGATGTCAAGACTGCATTCCTGAATGGATTTCTAGAAGAAGAGTTGTATATGATGCAGCCGGAAGGTTTTGTTGATCCAAAAGGTGCCGACAAAGTGTGCAAGCTCCAGCGCTCCATTTATGGACTGGTGCAAGCATCTCGAGTTGGAATAAACGCTTTGATAGTGTGATCAAAGATATGGTTTTATATGCACTTTTGGAGAAGCCTCGATTTACAAGAAAGTGAGTGGGAGCTCAGAGCATTTCTAATTTTATATGTAGATGACATATTATTAATTGGAAATGATATAGAATTTCTGGATAGCATAAAGGGATACTTGAATAAAAGTTTTTCAATGAAAGACCTCGGTGAAGCTGCTTACATATTGGGCATCAAGATCTATAGAGATAGATCAAGACGCTTAATAGGACTTTCACAAAGCACATACCTTGACAAAATTTTGAAAAGTTCAAAATGGATCGAGCAAAGAAAGGTTTCTTGCCTGTATACAAGGTGTGAAGTTGAGTCAAACTCAATGCCCGACCACAGCAGAAGATAGAGAGAAAATGAAAATGTTCCCTATGCTTCAGCCATAGGCTCTATCATGTATGCAATGCTGTGTACCGCACTGACGATGCTTAGCAATAAGCTTGGCAGAAGGTACCAAAGTAATCCAGAGTGGATCATCGGACAGCGGACAAGAACATCCCGAATACCGAAAAGGACTAAGGATATGTTTCTCGATATGGAGGTGACAAAGAGCTAGTCGTAAATGGTTACGTCGATGCAAGCTTTGACACTGATCCGGACGATTCTAAATCGCAAACCGGATACGTGTTTTTATTAAACGGCGGAGCTGTAAGTTGGTGCAGTTCTAAACAAAGCGTCGTGGCATGATCTACATGTCAAGCGGAGTACATGCTACTTCAGAAGCAGCAAATGAAGGGGTCTGGATGAAGGAGTTCATTTCCGATCTAGGTGTCATACCTAGTGCATCGGGACCAATGAAGATCTTCTGTGACAATACTGGTGCAATTGCCTTGGCAAAGGAATCCAGATTTCACAAGAGGACCAAGCACATCAAAAGACGCTTAAATTCCATTCGGGACCAAGTCCAAGTGGGAGACATAGAGATTTGCAAGATACATACGGATCTGAATGTTGCGCATCTGTTGACTAAGCCTCTCTCACGAGCAAAACATGATCAGCACCAAGACTCCATGGGTGTTAGAATCATTACTATGTAATCTAGATTATTGACTCTAGTGCAAGTGGGAGATCAAGGAAATATGCCCTAGAGGAAATAATAAAGTTATTATTTATTTCCTCATGTCATGATAAATGTTTATTATTCATGCTAGAATTGTATTAACCGGAAACATGATACATGTGTGAATACATAGACAAACATATAGTCACTAGTATGCCTCTACTTGACTAGTTCATTAATCAAAGATGGTTATGTTTCCTAACCATAGACATGTGTTGTCATTTGATTAATGGGATCACATCATTAGGAGAATGATGTGATTGACATGACCCATTCCGTTAGCCTAGCACTTGATCATTTAGTATACTTGCTATTGCTTTCTTCATGACTTATACAAAGTTCCTCGCAACTATGAGATTATGCAACTCCGTGCTACGGAGGAACACTTTGTGTGCTACCAAACGTCACAACGTAATCGGGTGATTATAAAGGTGCTCTACAGTGTCTCGAAGGTACATGTTGAGTTGGCATAATTCGAGATTAGGTTTTGTCACTCCGATTGTCGGAGAGGTATCTCTGGCCCTCTCGGTAATACTCATCACCTAAGCCTCGCAAGCATTGTAACTAATGAGTTAGTTATAAGATGATGTATTACAGAACGAGTAAAGAGACTTGCGGTGACGAGATTGAACTAGGTATTGATACCGACGATCAAATCTCGCAAGTAACATACCGATGACAAAGGGAACAACGTATGTTGTTATGCGGTTTGACCGATAAAGATCTTCGTAGAATATGTAGGAACCAATATGGGCATCCAGGTCCCGCTATTGGTTATTGACCGAGAATGATTCTAGGTCATGTCTACATAGTTCTCGAACCCGTAGGGTCCGCACGCTTAACGCTACGATGCGATGCTTTATTATGAGTTTATAAGTTTTGATGTACCGAAGTTTGTTCGGAGTCCCGGATGTGATCACGGACATGACGAGGAGTCTCAAAATGGTCGAGACATAAAGATTGATATATTGGAAGCCTATATTTGGACATCGTAATCGTTCCGGGTAAAATCGGCATTTTACCGGAGTACCGGGAGGTTACCGGAACCCCCCGGGGGGTTATTGGGCCTACATGGGCCTCGAGGGAGAAGAGGGAAGGAGCCAGGAGGGGGCCGCACACCCCTCCCCTTCCTAGTCCGAATAGGACAAGGGAAGGCGGCGCCCCCTTTCCTTCTCCTCTTCCTCCTCTTTCCCCCCTTCTCCTACTCCTACTTGGAAAGAAGGAGTCCTACTCCTGGGAGTAGGACTCCCCCTGGCGCGCCCTTGGCCGGGCCGCCTCCTCCCTTTGGCTCCTTTATATACGAGGGGGGCACCCCATAGACACACAAGTTGATCTACGGATCGTTCCTTAGCCGTGTGCGGTGCCCCCTCCACCATATTCCACCTCGATCATATCGTCATGAGTTTAGGCGAAGCCTCGCGCCGTAGAACATCATCATCGCCACCATGCCGTCGTGCTGACGGAACTCATCTCCGGAGCTTCGCTGGATCGGAGACCGGAGATCGTCATCGAGCTGAACGTGTGCTGAACTCGGAGGCCCCGTACGTTCGGAGCTTGGATCGGTCGGATCGTGAAGACGTATGACTACATCAACCGCGTTGTGCTAACGCTTCCGCTTACGGTCTACGAGGGTACGTGGACGAACACTCTCCCCTCTTGTTGCTATGCCATCACCATGATCTTGCGTGTGCGTAGGAAATTTTTTGAAATTACTACGTTCCCCAACAATACCAGCAAGCCTTGCGCCGCTATCATAGCCACAGGATTCATGCCCGGAGCCTTGAGGAAGGCGACCTTGTCCTTAGGCATATTCAATCCGCCAAGGGTTCTAACAAGTTGACACCCAAGTGGGAAGGCCCTTACCGGATAGTGCGAGTCACCAGAGCTGGCGCAGTCTGTCTAGAGACCGAAGATGGCACTAAGGTGCAAAACTCATGGAATATTGAGCATCTTCGCAAGTTCTACCCGTAAGGCGCGACTGTCGGGCTTAGCCCCAGCAACCACCTTTGTACAAGCCTTGCCGATGCGCATGTAACCCTTTGTACAAAGCCAGGCACAGACCTTGTGCAAAGATAATAAAACGAAGCGCTAGCGCCCAAAAACCTTCATGCATATTTATTTTTATGATCTTGACATGGTCATTTAGAAAGGGTTGTACGCTGTTTTTTCCCATGTACTAACTACAGGGCTCCTACCGCAGATAACCTCTCGAGGAGAAAAAGTGATGAACAAGCTTACTTATCGACCCCCGGTAGCATAAAGCAGATAAGTTCCCCTAGCTATCCATAGTGTACCTCTGGGTGAAAAACTTGTGTGTAGAAAAACCTTGTCACCCTCAAACATTTGTGCTCCCATCCTTGGATTCGAAGATTACTTCAGTCAAGCTGGTTGTAGTGGCATTTGTAAGAAGGGGTTGACAAGGGGTCGGTTCTCTTCCACACTCCCAACTCACTGAACTGAACCTTGCGGCAGCAACGAAAGGGACCGGCGGGATGTCTTGCCGGAAAAGCATGTTTACTTGGGACTATAGAGTAGTCATTCCTCAGCATGGGTATTGTACATGCACAAGCGCCTGACAAACATTTTCTTTTTCATTAATACGCGGACAAACAAGTACAAATCACACAAAATACAAGCATGGATAGAAGAGTACATAATTTGAGATAAAGTTTGGCAAGTGCCTACATGTTTTAGATTGAAAAAGGATAAGTGCCCCATAATGCCTTTCTTGTCCCTCTCCTCCCAGGAACTACAGTGGGGGGTGAAGAGGGCAAAAGGAGTGCATGGGCAGAAGCCCAACCTGACCCTGTCAGGGCCCGCGGGACGCAGCCTGACAAGGTCGGGAGGGCGCTGATGAAGGCGATGGACAGAGAGAGCGGCTAGGCGATGACCTGGTCACCACCGCCAGGACCAGCAGAACGCGGTAGTGGGGACACACGCAGGGAAGATGAAGCCAGAGTCCACGAGGAAGCCTGCCAGGGTCCGGCTGGAGGAGGCGGAGACATCCACACCCAACACCCCGGCAAATCGCTCTGCCTGGGAAGAAGACCCAGGTGCAGATGGTGGTGGTGTTGGCGCCTTACTGACGGTGATAGTGTGGCTGATGCTCAGCTGGAGTCTGAGCCACCGTCCTTCCACTCGGCGTCATCGTCATCATCGCCACTGTCCTCTTCGTCGCTGTCGCTCGAGGAGGAGCTTTCGTCGTGGGTCGAGCTCTCCGCGCAGCAAGTTGGCCTCCATTAATTTAAAATGGAGAATGTGCCCAGCCGCCAAGCTATGGGCACAAGCAAAAGTTCTCCATCCACGCCGGAGAAGCATAACATGAGGCGCGGGGAACTCTACGTCCGCCCGCATGCTGCCATTGCAGCAACCCCTCATGTGCAGCTTCAATCCTGGCGGCTGTTCTACCTCCATCACCCTTGCAAAAGGGGTGGGAAGCCGAAGGTGGCTGCGTGGGGGCCCGCGCAGCTTGACGATGAACTCCAAGGCTGGTCCCCGACGTGGCCCTCCATCGGAGCCAGGCCGACCGGGGGAGGAGCGACCAGAGCGCAACCGCGTCCTCCTCGGCCCTGAGTGCCACAACAACCGCGCTCACGTCCTCTGGCACCACCTTGTGCGTTGGATTTTGCCCTTGCATCTCCAGTTGGGGCTTGGAGGCGCTGCGAGAAGGGACTCTCATCGCCACCGCCAGAGTTCGACCACGTCCTCTTCCCCTCGCCATGGTGGAAGAAATACGCTGGAAGAAGAAGGAGGAGATGTGTGTGGGTAAGCCCCTCGCCCACACCTCCTTTTATAGGAGAGCATGGCCGGGGGCTGGCTCCTCACCACCCAGAAGGCAATTTCCCTACTTCACCAATCCAGTCCCTCTGTGTCAATGACAACGTCCATAATCGACGACCTCCATCTTGCGCCTATCCACTGTGCTGAGCTTTTTGCCCTGGCACTCGTTTCCGCGCCCTACGCGTCCGCCACCAACCCTGCGCAATGCATGCAGCATACGTGGCAGAAACGGCAGGAGTAGTGAGATAGTAAAATGGCAGTTACCTCCCCGTGAGAGTGGGCGTCCCACGGGCCACTACATGGGTTGCCCCACGTTGTTCAGCACGACCCACAGGAAAACCAGAAACTGATTCAATCACAGGTTAATGAAGAAGCAAGGAAGATATCAAGGAAGACATGAATCTCATTATGGTTTGGCCAAAGTGTGCGCGTGTGTATTTGTTGGGGCCTACCCCAACAATGCCAGGCGACACGTATGGGCCAAGCCCGGGGGCTCCTGTTGGTGCAACAAACATTCACGTTTGTTGCCCGGACTTATACACAGGCGTTCTGGCATCACATGTCCAGCAGCAAACTTCAAAACAAGACCAAGCCAGAGGAACTACTCTTCGTGAGATCAAGGAGTGGATCAAGAAAACCAAGTCAAATCAGACAGCAGAGCATCACCTTGGTAAGGCCTCCCTTGCCAGGCAGGAGAGCCTGGCCGGGTTGAGGCCGCCCCAGGGACAAGTCCAAGATTTCCCCAGCAGGCTTGCCGAGTCCGCCAAAGGTGAGGATTCCCGCCAAGGCACCACCGCTACACAACACCACCGCACCACAACGCAAATCACTTATCAATGCGGTGTCGATCCTCCAAATGATTAAGTGGCTTCCACTAAGCATGTGGCGGCCCGTTGGAAGACAGATTATCCTCACATGACACTCGTCCAGAGGCCTATCAAACAGATAACTAGAAGATGACTAAGCGGTATGGCAGGCTTGCCGGGCTTCATCCTCAGCATGACACCTAGCAGTGCATTTAATGCACTTTGTCCTAACCGCCTGAGTTAGGTATGATAGCACTGTTGTCTATCTAATCACTAGATAAAGATTGTTTTGCCACTGTGGTTACCCCTTTAGCTATAAAAGGAGGTCTAAGGAAACCTATAAAGGGATCGGGCCCTTGCACACTTGTATGCGCGTAGCATCTCTCCCCGAGGCCACCTTGCCAAGCTTGAGCGCTGCATGTTCATCGTGTTCCTCCATCCAATCCATGAAAGTAGGAGTAGGGTTTTACGCTTCCCAGCAGCCCGAACCTGGGTAAAAACCACCAGTGTCACCATTGTCATACTGTTCCATGGCCTCCGCTCTTTGTGCAACGTGATCCCCCCTTGTCGAACCACAAAGGGGCCGATGGCCCCATAGGTGATCGTGTTCCTCCATGACAGGGTCCCTCAATCCAAACTTGTTTGCTTGCAAAAGCAACCGAAGGATGGCTGTGGCAGCAAAGACTTGGTCATGCAGGTATGAGAAATTTGCAGACTCTAGTGAAGAAAAATCATCTCCTTGGAATTCCTGATGTAAAATTCAACAAGGATCCTCTCTATGGTGTGTGTGAGGCCAGTAAATTGGCCAAGAAGCATCATTCATCAAAAACTATTATGACAACAAGAAGACCTCTGAAAATTCTTCATATGGATTTATTCGAACCTCAAAACTATGCAAGTTTCAGAGGCAGTCAAATGGTCTGGTTATTGTTGATGATTTCTCTTGGTATACTTGGGTATTATTTCTCGAAGACAAAACCTGCACCCAAGACATCTTCAAAAGATTTGCCAAGAAAGCCCAAAATGAATATGATGTGCGAATTAAGCATGTTAGAAGCAACAATGGTACTGAGTTCAAAAATACTCATATCGAAGATTTTCTAGACGAAAATGGTATCACTCATGAGTTCTCTATCGCGTACACTCCCCGACAGAATGGAGTTGTTGAGCGAAAGAATAGAACTCTCATCGAAATGGCGAGAACAATGATCAGTGAGTATAAAACTCCTATTCGCTTCTGGGCCGATGCTATTAACACTGCTTTTCATGTTGTGAATCATGTTTATCTTCACAAATTCCTTAAGAAAACTTCATATGAGCTTATCACTGGCAAGAAACCAAATGTTTCTTGTTTACGTGTTTTGGTGCACCTTGCTACATTTGTGACATGAATCATAATTCCAAGTTTGCACCTAAGGCACATGATGGTTTTCTTCTTGGTCATGTCTCAGACTCGCATACTTATCTTGTCTATAACTCACCACGGGAAAGTTATGGAAATGGTAATTGTGCGGTTTGATGAATCTAACGGCTCCCAAAAGGAGCACCTGCCTAATGTGATAGATGAACCACCGATTTCGGATACTATTTGGCAAATGGCCATTGGGAGCATCAAGCCAGTTGAAGGAAATGTACCTGACTCTTTCGATGATGATGCCCCCATGACTCGAAGCAGAACTCGCCAAGCTGCTGCCGAAGAAAATGCCACTCCGAACACAAATGGCAACCAGAATGCAAATGCCAATCAAAATGGTAATCCTGATGGAAATGGCGACACAAATGCTATTCCCAATGTTGATGCTGAGGAAAATGAAAATGATCTTCAAGATGAAAATCCTCACCCACAAGTGGCTAATCGAGTTGACCCTTCATTAAATCTCGAAGAACTCGAGAATCCAAGTTATCGACCCACAACTCGTTCTCGCACTCGGTTGGCTAACTACTGTGGCAGTTTCTCCTTTGTCTCATTGATAGAACCTACCAAGTATGAAGAAGCCATGAATGACCCCGATTGGATGAATGCCATGCAAGAGGAGATGGCGCAATTCAAACTGGATGATGTTTGGGAATTGGTTGACAAGAAGAATCCTAAGAATCATAATATCATCAGCACCAAATGGATATTCCAGAATAAGGAAGATGAAAATGGCACTCTAGTGAGAAACAAAGCACGTATTGTCGCTCAAGGGTATGCATAGGTAGAAGGTATTGATTTTGGTCAAACATATGCTCATGTTGCTCGCCTGATGAGGACATCAATACCATTGTTACACCCACAGCCCCTGCTGCTATACATACTGGACCAATTACTAGAGCTCGCGCACGCCAACTAAATTACCAGGTACTTTCGTTTCTTGGTAATGATTCTAATGTTCATGAGAATATGATGTCTGCTTAAATTGGATACATTTGTTTTGCTTACAAATGAAGGGCCTAGCTTGGAGAAGGATGAACATTGGAGCAAGAACAAGCATGGAGATGATGGCATGCAAGGGGGACAAGAATGGAGTTACAAGTGATGATTTCAGGACTTTGAAGCCACCATAATGAGTGCATGAAGCCTTGGACGAAATATACAAGATGCCACTTCATAAATTTCGTCCAGAGGCTATTCTAGGTGCTCACACACCTTATTATTGGGCCAGGCCCATGTAATTTCGAAATACATTAGTATAGGCTATTTTTAGAGTCCGTATGTGTGGGGAAACAAGAGATAGGGTTAGTTTCGACCCTCCACCAAGGGCCACGAAATTCTCCCCTCTTCCTCCATATATACAGCCCTTAGGGCACCGCTTAGACTTTGGGTTTTGTTTAGATCAAAAGTTCGCCATAGCTGCAACTTCGCGTGCCGCTTGTGTTCAACGACTGCACAAAGGCGCCACGTAACCCCACCTTGATCAATAAAGCTTTCATCTTATATTCGCAATATCCAGATTGCAATCTCAGTTTCTTGCTTGTTCTTCGCTTGCTCGCAGGAAATAGACCCTTGTGGTCGTTGATCGTGTTCGGCGTGGTCAATAACCTCTCGGAGTTGGTTTAGCGATTGCTAAAGGCGCGACGCCCTCGCACGTCGTAGTCGGATCGTCAAGGTCGACTTCCACCAAAGCGAAATCCACCATCTCATCGAAAGACGGGACACCTTTGCCTCTATCAAGTGGTATCAGATTTCCGTGTTGCTCGGTGAGATTTTACGCTTTTCGTAGTTTAGATCGAGTCTGTTCTTCATACCTACAGTCCACGAAAAAGCCAAAAAAATTAGGGTTAGGTCATCATATCCGAACCAATCGAGCCTTTGCATAATCTTTTCTGTATTTGCGTTGTTGAATTTGCGGTTGCATCGTCGTGTCTAGTTGCTGGTCTTAGAGTCTAGTCTTTAGAGTTTCGAGTTCGGTCATAAGTTGTCACGCCGCCGCCGACTGCTATCATCGCCTCGCCATCTACCACCACCGCTTATCCGCCACCGCTCAAATCCGTATCCATATACCACCACCGCTGCCATATACAACCACTGCTACCATATACCACCACCATATATCCACCACCAATCCGAGTTCCTTGCATATTAGGTTTGTTTTCGGGATCCATCTAATTTCCGATTCGTGTTTCCTTGTCCGAGTAGGTTTGATTCCAGAATCTTTTGCCGTCCGTAGAAGAGGTTGGTTTGCAAAAAAAAATTGTCCGAAACCACCCTCCGCTTAGGCCCAAAATTTTCCAAAAACGACGGGACAAAAAAATTTTCTCGCTATCCTATTTTAGGTGCTTCTAAGCGTATTGAGACATCGCCGTTATAGAAAGTTTTTTGACCCGCTTCAGCTTTTTGGGTCCAGCAATCGAAAAAAAAAATGGTCGAAAAAATTTCGTGCCCATCCTATCGGTTTGACCAGGAAGAGTTTTGAGACACTCGCCATTATAGTGATTTTTCGCAAAAAAAAGCAGCAAAAAAAAAGCAACGCAAAAAAAAAGAGCGAAAAAAAATTTCAGAGTGTGCTCCTCCCTTGTTTACGCAGCGCCGTGATTTTGTTAGTGTTCTAGGCTCGCGTCTCTAGCACGGTCTAGCCTAGGACCAAAGACAAGACTCGTCGCTGAGCGCTTATTCAACTTTGCATCTCTGAATTGATTATTGTCGACCTTTTTGCTACCATATTATAAGCCTTCCCAGCTCCACATACATCTACGCTCGTGCGCTTGATTCTTCCCGTAATCGCTATAGCCAAGCTTTGAGAGTTTTGACTACAACGGTTGCCGATCACCGCCGCTTCCGGGTAAGAACTGTAAGAATTTGAGATTTGCTTGACGGATTTGTGACCGCCCACCACACCACCACCACCACTTCCTAGTAGTCTCAGAGGATCATATTCTTGTGTGTTTCTATTGCTGCTAACCATGGCAGGATCACAAGTCGATTTAGACTGATTGGGAGAACTCGACGAACAAACAGCTACATGATAAGTTTCAAAGAAATGATGATTGGACAGGTGCAAGACGTGGTAAACAGATTTGACGAGGCCATGGAGAAGATAGATGGCATTGAGAAGACGCTTGAAACAAAGCTTGATAGCAAGTTTGATGAATTGCTCACGCGTTTTCCACAACCACCGCCGGCTGCACCTATCGCACCTCTGAACGACAACAACTACGCCCCTTCCGAATCAGTATGGACGAGCTCAGCGTGTTCCTATTGAGCCAGACAAAATTCTCGTGCCGCTGCCATCGCTGTTGGTGCTTCTTTGGCTCCTCATCTGCTGCTGCTGGTGGTACCGAGGAGGAGGATGAGTATGTGGACGATTATGAGGATGAGGTTGATCAACATCGAACTCGTGCAACCACCAGCACCACAACCACCGTGTCGCCCACATGCAAATAATGGCAATATTAGGGCTCCCCTCAGTACGAGATCATGACCATCTCCCTAAACTGAAATTGAATATTCCACCATTTGAGGGTAGATATGTTCTGATATATATCTTACTTGGGAGTTAGAAACTGAACAACGATTTACATGTTTACAATATCCCGAGGAGAGACGTGTTCCTGCTTTGCTTGTTTGTGCTTTCACTAGCTTTGCATGTGTTTGGTGGTCTCAACATTGTAGATTATATCCTGTTCCAGCTACTTGGGCTGCTTTGAAAACTGCTATGCGTACTCGCTGAGTTCCACCATATTATCAACGTGAATTACTTCAAAAATTGCAGCGCTTAAGACAAGGAAAAAACTCAGAGAAGAATATTATCGTGAATTACAAACCGGCTTGATTAGATGTGGTATTGTTGAGGAGAATGAAGCTATGCTTGCACGCTTTACGGGTGGATTAAATAGAGAGATTCGCACCATTCTAGACTATAAGGATTATAATAATATCACTCGCTTATTCCATCTTGCTTGTAAAGCTGAACGTGAAGTGCAGGATCGATGCATTGGCGCCGCACTAACTTTTCTCGCAGTCGACCTTCATCATGGACACCACGTGCATCATCTACTTCCACCGCACCATCACCTCCTTCAGTGCCACCTCCAACCGTGATACAAGAAAGCGTGCACAACCACCACTATCTTCCAAGAGCACACCGCTGGCCTGCACAGAGCTCTTCTTCTTCCATGGCGTCAACAGGCACACAAGTGATATTATTTGTCGTCGTTGTAAGGGAAGAGGACATTTTATGAGAGAATGCAAATCTCAGCGTGTGATGATTGCTACCGAGGATGGTGGGTATGAGTCCGCTAGTGACTATGATGAGGAGACTTTGGCTCTTATTACACATGAGGAACACGGTGGAGATGCTTCGATCATGAGACACAATACATGGCTGCTCAAGATGCCGATGGTATGAATGTTTAGTTGCTCAACGTGTTTTGAGTGTGCAGTTACACAAGTGAGCAAAATCAGAGGCATAATTTGTTCCATACAAAGGGAGTTGTGAAGGAACGTTCTATTCAAGTCCATCATAGATGGAGGGAGCTGCAACAACTTGGCTAGCATGGAGATGGTGGAGAAGCTATCTCTCACCACAAGACCACATCCACATCCTTACTAAATCCAATGGTTCAACAACAGCGGCAAGGTGAAGGTAACACGTCTGCTCGTGTGCATTTTAGTATCTCTACATATGCTGATTATGTTGATTGTGATGTGGTACCTATGCAAGCATGTTCCTTGTTACTTGGTAGACCATGGCAATTTGATAAAATTTCAGACACCATGGTAGAAACAATCAAGATACTCTTGTTCATAAGGATAAAAATATTACTTTGCTTCCTATGACTCATGAGTCCATTTTGAAAGATGATATTAATAGAGCTAATAAAGCAAAACAGAGAAAAATAAGAGTGAAAATCAGATTGTGGCAAAAGAATTTGAGCAACACATGAAGCCTAATAATAAACCATCTACCGTTGCTTCCGAAATTAAATTGAAAAGTGCATGTTTACTTGCCACCAAATCTGATATTGATGAGCTAGATTTTAGCAAATCTATTTGCTATGCTTTTGTGTGCAAAGAGGCATTATTTTCATTCGAGGACGTGCCTTCCTCTTTGCCCCTCGCTGTCACTAACATTTTGCAGAGTTCACGACGCCTTTCCACAAGACGTGCCACCGGATTACCACCTATTCGAGGGATTGAGCATCAAATTGACTTAATTCCCGTGCATCATTACCCAACCGCACCATACCGTACCAATCCAGAGGAGACGAAGGAGATTATGCGTCAAGTACAGAGCTGCTCGACAAAGGTTATATACGCGAATCCCTTAGTCCTTGTGCTGTTCCTATTATTCTAGTGCCGAAAAAGGATGGTACGTCACGTATGTGTGTTGATTGTAGAGGCATCAATAATATTACTATTCGTTATCGCCACCCTATTCCTAGGCTAGATGATATGCTTGATGAATTGAGTGGCTCTACAATATTCTCCAAAGTTGATTTATGAGTGGATACCATCAAATTCGTATGAAATTGGGAGATGAATGGAAAACAGCATTTAAAACTAAGTTTGGATTATATGAGTGGTTAGTCATGCCTTTTGGGTTAACTAATGCACCTAGTACTTTCATGAGATTAATGAACGAAGTTTTACGTGCTTTCATTGGACGATTTGTGGTAGTCTATTTTGATGATATACGATTTATAGCAAATCTTTGGAAGAACATTTGGAACATTTACGTGTTGTTTTTAATGCTCTACGTGATGCACGCTTGTTTGGTAACCTTGGGAAGTGCACCTTTTGCACCGATCGAGTATCTTTTCTTGGCTATGTTGTTACTCCACAGGAATTGAAGTTGATAAAGCCAAGATTGAAGCTATTGAGAGTTGGCCGCAGCCCAAAACGGTCACACAAGTGAGGAGTTTCCTTGGCCTCGCTGGTTTCTATAGGCGTTTTGTGAGAGATTTCAGCACCATTGCTGCACCTCTCAACGAGCTTACAAAGAAGGATGTGCCTTTTGTTTGGGGTACCGCACGGAAGAAGCCTTCACGGTATTGAAAGCTAAGTTGACACATGCTCCTTTACTCCAACTTCCCGATTTTAATAAGACTTTTGAGCTTGAATGTGATGCTAGTGGAATTGGATTAGGAGGTGTGTTATTACAAGATGGCAAACCTGTTGCATACTTTTCGAAAAATTGAGTGGGCCTAGTCTGAATTACTCTACTTATGATAAAGAATTATATGCTCTTGTTCGACTTTAGAAACATGGCAACATTATTTATGGCCCAAAGAATTTGTTATACATTCGATCATGAATCTTTGAAACATATTAAAAGTCAAGCTAAACTGAATCGTAGACATGCTAAATGGGTTGAATTCATTGAGACTTTCCTTATGTCATTAAACACAAGAAGGGTAAAGAAAATGTTATTGCCGATGCATTGTCTCGTCGCTATACTATGCTTTCACAACTTGACTTCAAAATATTTGGTTTGGAGACCATCAAAGATCAATATGTGCATGATGCTGATTTTAAAGATGTATTGCGAATTGTAAAGAAGGAAGAACATGGAACAAGTTTGTCGTTAATGATGGATTTGTGTTCCGTGCTAACAAGCTATGCATTCCAGCTAGCTCCGCTCGTCTTTTGTTGTTGCAGGAGGCGATGGAGGAGGACTAATGGGACACTTTGGCGTGAAGAAGACGGAGGACGACTTGCTACACATTTCTTTTGGCCAAAGATGAGACGGATGTTGAGCGCTTTATTGCTCACTGCACTACATGTCAAAAAGCTAAGTCACGACTCAATCCTCATGGTTTATATATGCCTTTGCTCGCACCTAGTGTTCCTTGGGAGGATATATCTATGGACTTTGTTTTAGGTTTACCTAGAACAAAGAAGGGAGGGATAGCATATTTGTTGTCGTGGATAGATTCTCAAAATGGCACACTTTATACCATGTCACAAAAGCGATGATGCTATCAATGTTGCTGATTTGTTCTTTCGTGAAATTATTCGCTTGCATGGTGTGCCAAATACTATTGTTTCAGATCGTGATACTAAATTTCTTAGCCACTTTTGGAGATGTTTATGGGCTAAGTTGGGGACTAAACTGCTTTTAGTACTACTTGTCACCCCAAACCGATGGACAAACTGAAGTAGTCAATAGAACATTGTCTACTATGCTTAGGGCTGTTCTAAAGAAAAATAAGAAAATGTGGGAGGAATGCTTGCCTCATATTGAATTTGCTTATAATCGCTCATTGCATTCTACTACTAAGATGTGCCCTTTTGAAGTTGTGTATGGTTTCCTACCTCGTGCACCTATTGATTTGTCGCTTCTTCCATCTTCGGAGAAGGTTAATTTTGATGCTAAAGAACGTGCTGAATTGATTTTAAAAATGCATGAGTTAACTAAGGAAAACATTGAGCGATGAATGCTAAATATAAACTTGTCGGAGATAAGGGTAGAAAACATGTTGTGTTTGCACCGGAGATCTTGTTTGGTTACATTTGCGTAAGGATAGATTTCTGATTTGCGCAAATCAAAGCTAATGCCACGTCTGCTGGTCCCTTTAAGGTGTTGGAGAAAGTAAATGATAATGCATATAAACTTGAGCTGCCCGCAGATTTTGGGGTTAGTCCCACTTTTAACATTGCAGATTTGAAGCCATATTTGGGTGAGGAAGATGAACTTCCGTCGAGGACGACTTCATTTCAAGAAGGGAGGATGATGAGGACATCAATACCATTGTTACACCCACAGCCCCCGCCGCTATACATACCGGACCAATTACTAGAGCTCACAAGACGCCAACTAAATTACTGTGTACTTTCGCTTTCTTGGTAATGATTCTAATGTTCATGAGAATATGATGTCGCTTAAATTGGATACATTTGTTTTGCTTACAAATGAAGGGCCTAGCTTGGAGAAGGATGAACATTGGAGCAAGAACAAGCATGGAGATGATGGCATGCTAAGGGGGACAAGAATGGAGTTACAAGTGATGATTTCGGGACTTTGAAGCCACCATAATGAGTGCATGAAGCCTTGGACGAAATATACAAGATGCCACTTCATAAATTTCGTCCAGAGGCTATTCTAGGTGTCGTCACCTTATTATTGGGCCAGCCCATGTAATTTCGAAATACATTAGTATAGGCTATTTTAGAGTCCGTATGTGTGGGGAAACAAGAGATAGGGTTAGTTTCGACCCTCCACCAAGGGCCACGAAATTCTCCCCTCTTCCTCCATATATACAGCCCTTAGGGCACCGCTTAGACTTTGGGTTTTGTTTAGATCAAAAGTTCGCCATAGCTGCAACTTCACAGCATTTCGCTTGTGTTCAACGACTGCATAAAGGCGCCACAGAACCCCACCTTGATCAATAAAGCTTTCATCTTATATTCGCAATATCCAGATTGCAATCTCAGTTTCTTGCTTGTTCTTCGCTTGCTCGCAGGAAATAGACCTCGTGGTCGTTGATCGTGTTCGGCGGGTCAATAACCTCTCGGAGTTGGTTTAGCGATTGCTATAGCGACGCCGTCCGCGACGCCGTAGTCGGATCGTCAAGGTCGACTTCCACCAAAGCGAAATCCACCATCTCATCGAAAGACGGGACACCTTTGCCTCTATCATCGCCTTGAGGCAATTCGTATTCTTCTTGCTTATGCAAACTACAATGATATCCTGCTTTATCAAATGGATGTGAAAAGTGATTTCCTTAATGGTGAAATTGATGAGGAAGTATATGTTAGGCAGCCACCTGGCCTTTGAAAATCCTTAGTTTCCTAACAAAGTTTTCAGGTTTGAAAAGGCTCTATATGGGCTGAAGCAAGCCCCTAGAGCATGGTATGACACCTTAAAGAGGTTTCTGCTCGACAAAGGATTCAAGCCAGGATCCACTGATCCCACTCTTTTCACTCGTGTTGTTGATGGTGATCTTTTCGTGTTTCAAATGTATGTGAATGGTATTATTTTTGGTTGTACTAACAATGCTTGCAGCTTGGAGTTCGGGAAAATAATGTCCGAGAAATATCAAATGTCTATGATGGGTGAACTTAAGTTCTTTCTCGGACTGCAAATACGTCAACAGGACAATGGAATTTTCATATCTCAGGAGAAATGTCTGAGAGCATGTCTGAAGAATTTTAAAATGCAAGATTGCAAACTGAAGGGCTACAAAACTCCAATGCCCATGAATGGTCAGCTGGACGCAGATGTGTATTGTAAAAGATTACGATCACCAAGCTTATCATTTGATGATTGGTTCTCTTCTCTACCTGTGTGCATCTAGACCTGATACTATGTTGAGTGTTTGTATGTGTGCTCATTTCCAAGCCGTACCAAAAGAATCGCATCACCAAGCGGTCAAGCGCATTCTAAGATATTTGGCTCACACCACCACCTTAGGCTTATGGTATCCTAAGGGAGCACCATTTGATCTCATTGGATATTCAGACTCAGATTGTGCAGGTGACCGTGTTGATAGGAAATCTACTTCGGGGACATGCCCTTTCCTCGGTAGATCTTTGGTATGTTGGTCGTCAAGGAAGCAGAATTGTGTTTCTCTCTCTACGGCTGAGGCCGAATATATTGCTACTGACGTGTGTTTCACTCAGTTATTTTGGATGAAGCAGACTCTGAAGGATTATGGCATCAAGGTCAAGAAGATTCCCTTATTATGCGACAATGAGTGCGATCAAAATTACAGCAGCATTCTCGCACCAAGCATATTGCGATCGGACATTATTTCATTCGCGATCATGTTGCTCGAGAGGATATTGTTGTCAATCATGTCAATACTGAAGACAGTCTCGCTGATATCTTCACCAAGCCTCTCGATGAGAAAAGATTATGTGTGTTATGGTGTGAGCTAAATATCCTAGACTTCACAAATGTGCAGTAAGCTCGACTCGGCACCCATACCATCACTTCCACATCTTAAAAGGAATGGGTGCACAACACTCGAAGAGTTTGAAAATTTCGACAAAGTGGAATTTTCTTTCTGAGAGTGAATACATTAACGAAGAACTAGACTAATCGGGTGCCACGATAATTGTGCGACACTCAGGGTCATACAGTTCTTATACGGTGGGTTACGCCACCACAGTTTTTCTTTGTTGAGTTGCCTTTCGGTTGAAGGATCTTGTGTTAGTCCGAATGTATTTCACTCATAGCTTTTCTCTCATGTGTTTGTGTTTCGTTGTCTGAGTGAAATGCCTAGGACCCTGTTTTCCCTTTATTCTATCTCTTCCGGTCTATGTTGTTCCGTTATGAATGCTCAAATCCATCTGGTAACGATACTTTATCTGGTGTCCTTGACCACGGTAAAGGTTTGTTCCGAACTTAATCTGTTTTGGCGAAAGCCGTCCAAAATTTGGGGTTTCCCGCCCGAGTTAGGACCACGATCTTTTATGATGGTTGCCACATGCACCTCATCAACTGTCAGTGTATCTGGTCCGTTGAATCGCAATAGTCCCTTGAATGTGGCCGTCCGATCAGATTCACCGGATGCCTTCAATGAGGCAGAGTGGCGTCGTCCCCAGGCCCGCAGAGCTCGGGGAGCGCGGCCACTGTGGCCGTTGCCTCCGGCCTATAGAAGATTTGGGACCTAATCCGGCTATTCGGAGTCGGTGGCTGCTGTGGCTCACTTAAGCCATTGTGCAAGTGGTTCCTTCAACTCCAGGTGAGCTGCTCATCCGTATTTTTTCGGCCTCCAGCGATGTTGGCTGGCCTTGACGCGACGGAGCGGCAGAGTAATTGGAAGCAGAGAAGACCAAGGATGGGCTTGCAATTATTTTTTTTTGTTTGGGGTCCTCTGTGATGTATGGCGGAGCCAGCCATACGGCTTGTATTCTTCATGTATTTTTTTTTCTCGAATACGCACGAGTGTGCGTACTATATATATTAAGAAGAAAGAGGGGTAAAGAGCCCTCCGCAATGTTGTTACACGGTATTTCCTCCCTGTATTTCCATATTTGTATGTGTGCTTTGTATTTCCGTATTTGTACGTGTGCTTTCTAGGTTATCTGTAATGTTTTCCAATGTTTTCCAACTCGTATAAATACAAGTAACATATGCCTACGGACGTACAGTTTCAACAATAAAAATCAACGTATAAACAGGGCAGCCATGGATGGTTACCGAAAGTAAATTTGAACTCGTCACCACCCTGGTCACAAGCCTGCTAGCTGACTTTCCTAGGATCTCTCTTGTTGAATAAAGCTCTCTAAATTCTGAGCGAAAAAAAAATCCTCGGTAAGGTCGCTCGGGAAGTTCCACCTAAGACGACTCCCATACTATTTTTGTGAGTGAGACCAGTTATAGGAACTCAATAATTACAAGAGAAATTACGACAAGATTTATAAACAATAGTAAAAACAAATTGAGCAACCGTCAGGAGCGCTGCCCTTTCATCAAAGGAGAAATAGGTACATTTTGGCATGTTTGAAAAGGGGACATGCCAAACAACATAATTAAAATAAAACAATAGAATGGATAGATGATATACAAGTTGCTGTCTTACAAAAAAGATGATTCAGACTTTTCTTTTTTTGCATTCAGACTGTTGTGTCAACCGGAATGAAAATAAGTTGTTTAGAATAACCACCGCTAGTGCGGTTCTTAGGCAACTGCCTATAGTCAACACATTCATCTTTGTTTTGACGTCACACTCCAAGAAACATATCGAACAAGCAAGGTGTGACGAGATATGACTGGACTATGACGTACACTACATACCCAAGAAACAGACTGCAGCAGCTAAGCATTTAAATGTGGGGGAGAAACTACAAACAGCATCACGAACATTGCCTCCTTCCAATCAAATAAACATAGCTGCACAGGTTTTGCCAACAATGTACAATATACCACCAATCAACTAACAACAATGGTGTCGGTATGTCCTGCATGCACAGCAATCTGTACAAATCAGCCTAGCAACTTCGGGCCACCAGCCACCGGAAGACTTGAATGAGTAACCGAACCTGATCTGGTGCTCCAAGTTCTAACTGCTAGCATCTTGGAAGAAGTCGGCTGGAATCGATGGCGGGCAGTACTTCTTCGCTACAAATTTGTACTGGGGGAACATATGGAGAAGGCCAATAGCAGTTTAGCATCAAAGTAGAAAGGGAATTAAATGCTTCCAAATTGCTGTTGACGGCACTCCCTCACCTTGTGTTGGCTGTACTTTTCTCTAATTGCAGGGAGGTTGCTTCCAAGGCCAACACGAAAAAGCTGGTGTAGTACCTTTACACAATCGCGTAATGTGGATGGTTTGTATTGTGTGTGATAGGAAAGAGTGGTATTCTGCTTCAGTTTCAAAGAGATACGAATGTTACATGTGCAGCCCTTGAGGGAAAAAAGGCTTAACAAATAAGATCCACAAGAACCAAGAAGGTTGAATGCATATATACCCAAGGATTCTTTGTTGGCTTAAGGATAAAATTCGCCAAGAAAATTGAAGAGGCAGCTATCAGTGAAGGTACATGGCAAAGTAAGCTGTACTCCAGAAGTGACAACTCAGTAATGTAGCTAGCTAGGAACTCAAGATGCAAAGCTGGGCCCTGCAGAAGAATAGGTTGAGTAAGCTGGAAGACCACATTGCACACAGGACTGACTGTAACTGTAAATAATTTAAGAGAAGCAATTACCTCATGACATAGTTGAGCAGCATGCAGAAATCTCCTATTGTCGGAAATAATAATATATTTAGTGTCAGTAATTATGCTTATGTGTATAAATATCACAATAACAGAGAATGCTACCTCAAAAAACATTTTTCTGTAGGTGCAGTCATCTCAAACATCAAGCAACCCAGGATAGAAGCTTCCATTCGCAGAACCTGTGTTATCTGTGTGTTACAAAACAAAAGATCATAAAAAAATATGTAAAGGAAAGTCAATCGGCAGGGCCATAGACCTCATCCTTTATGTATGTATTGTCGGTAATATAGCAGAGCTCTTCTACTTGGGGTGGACATATCTCTTCATACTTACTGAAATTTGAATATAAAGCATATCAGAACAGAAACAAGAAAAAAAAAAGAACTTAATACAACAGAAGAGACAAATTTAGCTCGATGGATCTTACGCAGCTATAAACAAGCAGGCGATACCAAGTAACTGCAGCTTATCTCGATTGATCTCTTTGCTAGAAAGATACCGATCAATATAACTGACTGTGAGGTATAAGGTTTCAGGAACAAGACGATATTCTTCTGTGACCTGAATTGAGTAGGGCAAAAAGGTAACCGATTAGAAGAAATATTTTTGTGTGTCTAGCTTCTGAAACCTTTTTTCTTAGAATGCTCACTTCCACAAGCCAGTCTATAAGTACTGCCCTCATGCTTGTGTCAATATCCTTCTGAGTGGTTTCCAGAAAATCTGGTGAAGGCCTTTTCTTGGCCTGCTAAAAGACAAATATAACATTACAGTAGAGATAGATATAGACAGGCGGTCTGCAACTGCTTTAGGAAGAAAGCAAAGACATGGACAACATGGATGATGAAGCAATGCATTGTTCCATAGAGATGTGAGTGAATGAGAAATGAGACATCTATCAACATACTGTATTTCTTGTTCAAAGATGACAATATTGAAAAGCTATGTGTGCTATTGGATTTGTGAATTAGAAGCAAAATTCTTCTATTCCTAGCTCCCAATTGATGCATCCCTTTTACACACAACGAAGTGACATCTTGTGTAGATAACAATATGCATTTACTTTGCAGGTGTGTGCACACTGCAGAAATTACTTGTTGCACAAAGTATGCAGACATTAGAAGTTCCATATGAACAAGAATCAATCACCTCAGCTTCAAGCAAGTGTTTGTAAATGTCACAAGCAAGAGTTGAACACAGTTCTGGATCCTTGCAGTGCGTTTCAATCTCAAAGATATTGTCATTTTCGATTGGGGTAGGACAATGTTTTCTCCATCTAGATACTGTAACAGTAAAGAAAGAACAAAAATAAATAATTATACAACACAACAGATTAGAAACCTAACCAGGATTACTGTGACAGGCAAACAAACCTGTGGTATCCCTATTGTCAGATACAGGAAGTTTATCATTCGCACAACGGCGCAAGGAAGTTGCCACTGAAGAAGCTGCATTGTCAAGGAATGGAGGACCAGGGCTTTCCACTGAATTGCATGTTAGCATATCGTCCTCCATAGAAACAGAATCATGAGACAGGCCGGGCCAACTGCCATGGGGCGCCAACAAAGGCACAGAAGGGCGACTAACATTCTCCTTCTGAAGGGCATTGCCATGGTGCGATATTGCTCGCTCAAACCGGTCGAAAGTTGGTTTTGTGGCAGAAGCCACTTTCCTGTTCACGTTGGGAAGGCTAGCAGAACTCCCCTTCTTCACATAGGCTACTGAGTTGGATGAACTCGATTTCTGCAATAAGAACAGACTCAGTGAAACAGCACAACCGAAGAGAACAATCACCAGACAGGTAATACATAACGAATCACCAATAGAAGATTCAGAAGCGATCAGAAGATAATAACGAAAACATAGGCTGATAGCCAGTGCGATCTACTACATTTCGGAACATTTGGCACACCGAAACATTTGAAAACCCTAACTTACAAGATTAGAAAAGCAGATGAACCAAATATGTGCAAGGAAATGTTCAATCGGGGCCGGTGGAACAAGCAAAAGACATTACATAGGGAAAAGCAATTGCCGGTGGCACAGAAAATTTCGTGAAAACATAAAATAATCGGGTACCTGTCGTGGAATTGACGGAGACAGGGGAGGAATTGTACAGGGGCCAGTAATAAATATAGGGAAATCTTATAAATTATGCATCAAATTGATCAAGAAGAGGGCAACCCGCGAAATGCCATAGCAGATTATTATCCAATAAATCTGCTCAACAAGTGCGGTATGTATAACATCTAGGATACGTCTCTACATGCTGTCCCCTTGTAACCAACGAGAATCCAAGCAAAAGCAATTGCCGCCGCGAAAGGAACAACGCCGATCTCGCAACGAGCCATACCGCATCGGCCGCGCCGCTCCTCCCGCCGACAACGTTGGTGAGATTTCCCAAGGCGGCCCGCCTGCTTTCCAGCGACGCTGCCTTGGCAACCCTAGCGCCGGCTGTCTCCGCCGTGGCCGACGCCGACGAGCGGCGGCCGGCGGGCCGGCTCGACATTGAAGCGGATGCGGCGAACTCGGTGGGGAAGGCCTGAGCTCGCCGAAGACGAGGAGGAGGATAAGACGAGACGCTGTGTGTGAGAGCCACTCTCTCGATCTCCTCTTACGAACTAGGGTTTGCTGCTATACCAAAACAAGCATCTGGCCGAAGCCAATCCGTACCCCGCCAACTCTGCATGCATCGATTGATTGATGCAGAGGCCGGCTGTATTCCTGCTTTTCAAAAAAAAAAAACTTTTTTTTCCCTGGCGAAACAGAACTACAGTGTTTCGAGGGACCTCCTATGTGCAGCATTTTGCGGCAAATAGGTCACGCGACGCACAGGGGGCGTGCAACTGGGCCGGCCCATTCGCTGTCTCCGTCAAAGAATGAAAAAATCGCACAAAAAGAGCGTGCTGTTGCGTGGATTCAAACCGACGACCTTCAATAGTTGCATGGGAGGCTCTAGCCACTGCGCCAGCCTAGCTGCTGCGATAGAATAGCAGCGGGACTTTAAATAAACTGTCACCACGGCGAAAAATAAAAACCAATTCAGCGAATTCCATTAATTAAAATCAATTCAGCCAATTATAAATTTTTAAAACTGCAGTATTTTTTGGAATATGTGAACAATTTTTTGAATTAGTGACAAAATTAAACATGCAGACAATTTTTTGAATTTGTGAACAAATATTAAAACATGAACACTTTTTGAATATGTGAACAAATTTTATGCAAAACGAACAAATTTTGAATTTCCCAAAGATTTTTCAAAAACATGAACATTTTTGGAATTTGTGAACAGTTTTTTAAAAGCACGAACAATTTTTTGAATCTTGATAACAAATTTGGAAGCGCGGAATTTTTTTTAAAGCATGACATTTTTTTTGAAAATCTTGAGAACAAATTTTGCAATGGAGAACAATTTTGAGAAATCCCAAACAAATTTGGAAGCGCGAACAATTTTTTACATGACAAACATTTTTTGATTCTTGAGAACAAATTTTGAAATGGAGAACAATTTTGAGAAATCCCAAACAAATTTGGAAGCGCGAACAATTTTTTACATGACAAACATTTTCTTAATCTTGAGAACAAATTTTGAAAAATTCCAAACATATTTGGAAGCGCGAACGTTTTTCGAATATGTGAACAAAAAATTGAAATACGGTATGTTTTCTGAATTTTGAAAGTTTTGAACCTTTTTTGTGTAACAATAAGATTTTTTGAATTTTGAGAACATTTTTTCAAAAACTGAACTTTTTTGGAAACATGAACAAAATTTAAAATTTTCAATTTAAAAACATGAACACTTTTTGAATTTGCAAGGAATATTTGAAACATGAAATATGTTTTAAAAACAGGAACATATTTCTTAAAACCGAATATATTTTGGTTCGTGAACAAAATTTAAAAAGATGAACACTTTTTCAAAATAAGCGAACAATTTCCGAACTTTTTCGAAATTTCTGAAGAAAAATTTGGAAACAGGAACAGTTTCTAAAAGCTGAAAATTTCACTTTTTAAAAAAATTCTGAAACATTTGTTGAAAATTGAAAAGAAGAAAGAGAAAAAATTGGAACAAATTTTTTGAAACCGGGAACTTTTTTGAATTTGTGAACAAATTTTGTAAAACAGGAACATTTTTTGAATTTGTGAACAAAATCTGAAAAATAGGAACAGTTTTTTGAAATTCGGTAACAAAATATGAAAATAAACATAAAAATAAAAAATAAAAAGAAAAAAAGGAAGAAACAGAAAAAAGAAAAGGAACAGAAAAAAAAAGAAAAGAAAAAGGAAAAAGAAACTAAAAAAAGCCGGTTCAGGAACCTTCTAGAAGGTTCCCAAAACCGGAAAAAAAACCGGCTGAAAACATCATAGTTCCCAAAACCGGTGTATGCTGAAACGGGCCAGCCCACTCGGTCGCTGGTAGCACCTCCTCCTGTGCGAAGCATCGACACTTTTTTAAAGCACGAACATTTTTTGAATCTTGAGAACAAATTTTGAAACAGAGAACAATTTTGAAAATTTCCAAACAAATTGGGAAGCAAGAACAGTTCTGTAAAGTACGAACATTTTTTGAATCTTGAGAACAAAATTAGAAATGGAGAACAATTTTGAAAAATCCAAACAAATCATTCTTGCTTTTCTAAAAATCCAAACATATTTTGAAAAGGAGAACAATTTTTAAAATAACGAACAAATTTTGAACTTTTAGAACAAATTGTAAAATGTAGAACAATTTTGAAAATCACAAAAAAAATTGAAATGTGCACATTTTTTAATACATGAACAAAAATTTGAAAAAGAAGAACATTTTTTGAAATTTGTGAACAATTTTTGAATACAAGCATTTTTTGAAATCCATGCCATTGCTTTCAAATTTCACAAAAACTGAACAAAAATAATTCGAACAAATTGTGAAAAGCAGGAACATTTTCTGAAAATTCGGAACAAATTTTGTAAAATGGGAACATTTTTTGAATTTGTGAACAAATTTTGTAAAATGGGAACATATTTTGAATTTGTGAACAAAATCTGAAAACAGGAAAAAAATTGAAATTCGTTTTTTTTTAAAATAAACTTGAAAACAAAAAAATAACCTTGAAAAAGAAAAAGAAACAGTAAACGAAAAAAGAAAATAAAAAGAAAGAAGAAAAGAAATGTAAATGTAAACCGAAAAATAAAAAAAGAAACAGAAAAAATCGATAAAATCGGTTCAGTGGAACCTTCGAAGGTTCCCAAAACCGCTGAAGTAGGTGCACTTTTCACGCAAAAGTGGGCCGCCCATCTGCCGCCGCCGCCGCCGCTACTTTGCAAGGAAGCGCCGCATTTAACGCAGAGCGTCAAATAGGAAATTCCGTGTTTCGACCGTTGTCCGGGTCAAGAAAAAAGTGTTTTAAGGGCCGATTTTTTCTGCGGCCCAATAGGTCCCGTGTAATCAACACGCAAAAGAAATCAACCCGTAAAAAAGATTCTCTAAATATACCAATTTATCAAGCAAGGCCAGTTGGCCCACTACTTTCCTCTAGTTAGGGTTTCTAGTTTTCTCCCGCGGCGATTTTCGCCGCCGTTGAGGATTGCTCCCCTACCGCCGATCAACCCCTCTCCTTTGTGTGTTACCGGGGTGGCCACTGTATCGCTCCACATCCGCCGAGGAGGAGCGGCGCAGGTTAGGGTTCCCCACCAAACCCGACCGTTTTTCGGTGAGAGATCCAATGGCGACTTCCGGGGACTCAAGTTCTTCGGGGATCAGTGAAGTTGAGAAGATGATGCAAGAGTTGGGACTGAGAGAGGAGGATCTGGACGATGTGATCTTTGACGAGCAAGCTGCGCCGCCGGAGGGGCCGAGATGGGTAGCCCTAGCTAGGGTTAACACCACGAAGAGCTATAGCCAGACTTGGTTTTACAGAAACATGAGAGCGCCATGGGACATCGCGCAGGAGGCTAAGTTTAAACCTCTGGAGGAAAACCTGTATACTGTCCAATTCACTTGCCTCGGTGATTGGGAGAGAGTCATGAACGAGGGCCCTTGGAACTTCAGAGGGGACGCGGTGATCCTGCTGCCGTATGACGGAATCTCGAAGCCTTCCACTGTCAAGCTAGAGACAATCAAGATATGGATACAAATCCATGATGTCCCAGAACTGTATGCTCATCTGGTGGCTCCGCTGGCAGCAAAAGTGGGAGAAGTTCTTTTCTCGGAACCAAACTCACATGACTTTGTGGGCAATTTTCATCGAGTTTGGGTCAGCATCAATGTCCATAAACCCCTCAAGAATACGGTATCTATGATAAGAGATGGGAAGAGGCAGATATACAGAGTCAAGTACGAAAAGCTACCGAACTGGTGCGCGGTTTGTGGTATGCTAGGTCACTTATATAAGGAACACGGCAATGGCATCCACCCTCCATCAGCACTTGTATTCAAGGATCTCCGAGCCAGCTGGGCCATGCGTTCAGGTCGTGGTCCAAGAGAAGGCTGCAGCCAGAGAGGTGGACGGAGAGGAGGCCGATCAGGGGGTCGTTCCAGCCCCCGCTCAGGGGGAGGCCGAGGTGATACGATAGATCAATATGCTCATAACGCATATCAAGTGGGAGACCCGAGCGGGGGTGGCTAGTGATGCGGAGATGGAGGACTGGAACAGAAAGAGGAATGCGGGAGCCGAGCTGGGAGCCAAAGTTACCACGCCTCCAAGTCCTGAAACTGCAGGGGGAACTGTGAACCCGCTGGCAATTGTGCCAGCAGCATTAGCGGCTGTTAGCCCACCACCGTACAGAGATCTGAAGAGAACCAAGAAGACGGAGGAGGAATCCGAGGGTGCAATCTCAAAAGTGAAGAATTTGGCAGGCTCCTTCGAGGAGCACCGCCAGGCCCAATGAGTGCGCTATGTTGGAACTGTCGGGGCGCGGGCTAAGCTGCGACAGTTCGAGAGGTTCGCGAGTTCACGAACAAATTTGCCCCTACCCTCTTCTGTATTGTGGAAACTCAGTTAGAAGGCTCGAGGGTAGAAGCGCTAGCAGGCACTTTTGGTTATGATAATAGTTTTGCGATTGATAGTCGTGGTAGAAGTGGAGGTATTGGCATTTTCTGGAACAATGAAATAAAATTGGAAATCCTTGGTTACTCGGACTACCATGTTGATTGTTCTGTTGAGGAGGTAGATTTTGAGCCTTGGAGAGCTACTGTGGTTTATGGCGAAGCGCAAACACATCTTCGATATAAAACGTGGTACACTTTGAAAAACATCAGCACTTCTAGCAGTCTACCATGGCTTTGCCTTGGTGATCTTAATGAAGTTCTACGTCCCGATGAGCATGAAGGAGTTGGACAAAGGAGCAATGCGCAGATACAGAATTTTTGTGATGCGGTTGACGTGTGCATGTTGCTAGATGTTGGTTATGTTGGTCGTTTCTGGACCTTTGAAAAGAAAGTGAGGGGGGAATCCTACACTAGGGTCCGGCTGGATCGCGCCCTAGCCAATGCCTGATTGGCGTGCAAGGTTTCCTCTTGCGGATCTGACACACCTGACGGCAGCATCCTCTGACCACTGCCCCATTCTGCTGCGTTTGAACAGAGAGCAGCCGCGGAGCAGGCAGCCGAAACCTTTCTGGTATGAAGTAATGTGGGAAGGCCATGAATCTTGGAGTGACACTATCAACGCAACATGGATGGGCGGGGGAATCAGCAATAGAGTGGATGATCTTTAGGATAAACTGCAAGCTATATCCCATGACTTGGGACGGTGGAACAATGAGACTTTTGGAAACGTTCGAAAGGAGATTAAAAGGCTGAAAACGGAGCTTGAGAAGTTGCGGGCTGATCCAAGCCGAAGGGCTCCGTCACACGTCGAGCTCAAGATAAACGAAAATCTAGTTGAACTATACCATCGGGAAGAAATATTATGGAGGCAGCGTTCACGGATTGAGTGGCTAACGTTGGGTGACAAAAACACAAAGTTCTTCCACTTGAGAGCAAGCATCCGAAGAAAGAAGATTATGATAAAGGCCCTACAAAACTCCCTTGGAGTCTTGACAAATGATCCAGATGAGCTTAAAGCAATGGTGCACGATTTTTATAAAACCTTGTATACATCAGAAGGTGTAAACAACATGGAAGCAGTTCTAAATTGTGTACCAGCCAAGGTTACAACGGAGATGAACGAGTTACTAGTCGCACCTTACAAGGGAGAAGAAGTAAAGACAACCCTTTTTCAGATGTTTCCGACCAAGGCACCGGGGCCCGATGGTTTTCCAGCTCACTTCTATTAGCATCACTGGGATCTTTGCGGTGCCGAGGTAACTGAGGCGGTTCTCAGGATTATTCGGGGAGAGGAGAGTCTGGAAAGCATCAATGATACAGTCCTGGTTCTCATCCCTAAGTGATAGAGGCAAAGGTGTCCCGTCTTTCGATGAGATGATGGATATCGCTTTGGTGGAAGTTGACTTTGACGATCCGACTACGAACGTGCGAGGACGTCGCGCCTTAGCAATCGCTAAACCAACTCCGAGAGGTTATTGACCACGCCGGAGCACGATCAACCTAACCACGAGGGTCTGTTTCCTGCGAGCAAACGAAGAACAAACAAGAAACTGAGATTGCAATCTGGATATTGCGAATATAAGATGAAAGCTTTAGTACAGTCAAAAAAAAGATGAAAGCTTTATTGATCAAGGTGGGGTTCTGTGACGCCTTTGTCTGGTCGTTGAACACAAACGAAGTACGTGAAGTTGCAGCTATGGCGAACTTTAATCTAAACAAAACCCAAGGTCTAAACGGTGCCCTAAGGGCTGTATATATGGAGGAAGAGGGGGGAATTTTGTGGCCCTTGGTGGAGGGGTCCGAAATCAACCTCGCTCTTGTTTCCCCACACATACGGACTCTAAAAATAGCCTATACTTATGTATTTCGAAATTACATGGGCTGGCCCAATAATAAGGTGACGCAGCACCTAGAATAGCCTCGGGACTAACTTTATGAGGTGGCATCTTGTATATTTCGTCCAAGGCTTCATGCACCCATTATGGTGGCTTCAAAGTCCTGAAATCATCACTTGTAACTCCGTTTGTTCCCCTTATGCATGCCATCATCTCCATGCTTGTTCTTGCTCCAATGTCCATCCTTCTCCAAGCTAGGCCCTTCATTTGTAAGCAAAACAAATGTATCCAATTTAGGCAAAGATCATATTCTCATGAACATTAGAATCATTACCAAGAAACGAAAGTACCGGTAATTTAGTTGGCGTCTTGCGAGCTCTAGTAATTGGTCCAAGATGTATAGCAAATAGGGCTGTGGGTGTAACAATGGTATCGATGTCCTCATCATCCTCCCTTCTTGAAATGAAGTCGCCTCGACGGAAATTCATGTTCCTCACCCAAATAAGGCTTCAAATCTGCAATGTTAAAAGTGGACTAACCCCAAAATCTGCAGCAGCTCAAGTTTATATGCATTATCATTTATTTTCTCCAACACCCTAAAGGGACCATCAAGACGTGGCATTAGCTTTGATTTATGCAAATCAGAAATCTATCCTTACGCAAATGTAACCAAACAAGATCTCCAGGTGCAAACACAACATGTTTTCTACCCTTATCTCCAGCAAGTTTATATTTAGCATTCATATGCTCAATGTTTTCCTTAGTTAACTCATGCATTTTTAAAATAAATTCAGCACGCTGTTTAGCATCAAAATTAACCTTCTCCGAAGATGGAAGAGGCAACAAATCAATATGTCATCAAAGTAAACTACCACAAATCGTCCAATGAAAGCACGTAAAACTTCGTTCATTAATCTCATGAAAGTACTAGGTGCATTAGTTAACCCAAAAGGCATGACTAACCACTCATATAAACCAAACTTAGTTTTAAATGCTGTTTTCCATTCATCTCCCAATTTCATACGAATTTGATGGTATCCACTACGCAAATCAACTTTGGAGAATATTGTAGAACCACTCAATTCATCAAGCATATCATCTAGCCTAGGAATAGGATGACGATAACGAATAGTAATATTATTAATGCCCCTACAATCAACACACATACGTGATGTACCATCCTTTTCGGCACTAGAATAATAGGAACAGACAAGGACTAAGGGATTCAGCGATATAACCTTTGTCGAGCAGCTCTTGTACTTGACACATAATCTCCTTCGTCTCCTCCGGATTGGTACGGTATGGCGATGGTTTGGCAATGAAGCACCGGAATTAAGTCAACTGATGCTCAATCCTCGAATAGGCGGTAATCCTGTGGCACGCCTTGTGGAAAGACGTCAATAACTCCCGCAAAATGTTAGTGACAGCAGGAGGCAAATAGGAAGGCATGTCCTCGAATGAAAATAATGCCTCTTTGCACACAAAATCATAACACACAGATTTGCTGAAATCTAGCTCATCAATATCGACGGTGGCAAATCAACATGCACTTTTCAATTTTATTTCGTAAGCAACACTAGATGGTTTATTATTAGGCTTCATTTGTCGCTCAAATTCTTTTGCCACAATCTGATTTTCGCTCTTATTCTTCTCCTGCTTTTGCTTTATTAGCTCTATTAATATCATCTTTCAAAATAGAACTGAGTCATAGGAAGCAAAGTAATATTTTTATCCTTATGAACAAGAGTATACCGATTGTTTCTACCATGGTGTACATAATTTTATCAAATTGCCATGGTCTACCCAAGAATAAGGAACATGCTTGCATAGGTACCACATCACAATCAACATAATCAGCATATGTAGAGATACTAAAATGCACACGAACAAGACGTGTTACCTTAACCTTGCCGCTGTTGTTGAACCATTGGATGTAGTAAGGATGTGGATGTGGTCTTGGGGTGAGAGAAAGCTTCTCCACCATCTCCATGCTAGCCAAGTTGTTGCAGCTCCTCCGCCTATGATGACGCCGCACGTAACGCCCTTCACAACTCCCTTGGTATGGAACAAATTGTGCCTCGATTTTGCTCACTTGTGTGACCTACACACTCAAAACACGCTGAGCAACTAAACATTCATACCACAAGATCTTCAGGAGCCATGTATTGCGCCTCATGATCGTAATCATCTCCACCGTGTTCTTCACGTAATAAGAGCCAACGCCTCCTCATCATAGTCACTAGCGGACTCATACCCACCATCCTCGGTAGCAATCATCACACGCTGAGATTTGCATTCTCTCGCATAATGACCTCTTCCCTTACAACGACGACAAATAATATCACCGGTGTGCCCAGTTGATGCCATGGAAGAAGAAGAGCTCTGTGTAGGCCCTAAGAAAAGCGCTCTTGGCGATAGTGGAGGTTGTGCTCGCTTATATCACGGCCGGAGGTAGCAAATGATGGAGGTGCCGTGTAGTGGAAGTAGAGGATGCACGCGGTGTCCATGATGAAAGTCGACTGCGCAGAAAAGTTAGTTCGCGCCAATGCTTGTCGATCCTCAACTTCACGCTCAAATTTACAAGCAAGATGGAATAAACAAGTGATATTAGTATACCCTTATACTCTAGAATGGTCTCAATCTCTATTTAATCCACCTATAAAACATGCAAGCATAGCTTCATTCTCCTCAACAATACCACATCTAATCATGCCAGTTTGTAATGAACCCTACTATGCTAACTCAATTCTGACCAATCAGTTTATGTAACGTGTTAAATAAGATCGCGTCCAAGGTGATTGCGAACAGATTGAAGATGATTCTTCCGGACATCATTTCAGAGGAACAATCAGCCTTTGTGCCAGGCAGGCATATCACAGACAATATCATCAGTGCGTATGATTGTCTTCACTTTATGAAACGCAGCAAGGCCAAGGTTAACAGTTTCTGTACGCTTAAACTCGATATGATGAAGGCATATGACAGATTAGAGCGGGATTATCTGCATGCGATGATGATAAAGCTTGGCTTTGCCCCATCTTGGGTTCAGATAGTACTGAACATGGTGCAGTCAGTGTCATTTTCAATTCTTTTTAATGGTGAGAGGCTTGACACTTTCAACCCATCCAAAGGTATTCGGTAGGGAGATCTGATGTCCCCATATCTCTTTTTAATCGTAGCAGAGGGCCTTTCGTGCCTACTGAAATCCAGTTCCTCATCGTCTCAGCTAGAAGGGATCAAGGTGGCAGCCACGGCGCCAGCCGTGAACCATCTACTTTTCGCTGATGACAGCCTGTTGATGTTTAAATCGAGTGTTGAAGGGGTTGTTGCAGTATCAAACTTGCTGGAAAGTTACTGTGTGGCATCTGGACAGCGGATAAGTCATGAGAAATCCTTTATTTTCTTTAGTAAAGGATGTCCACAAGTTATGAGAGATAGTATCAAGAACACATTAAACGTTCAGAATGAATCGCTCAGTGACAGGTACTTGGGGATGCCTACTGATGTTGGGCATTCAAAGAATGGCACATTCAGATATCTGAGAGATCGTGTGTGGGAGAAAATCAGAGGGTGGATGGAGAAACTGTTATCTTCAGCGGGCAAGGAAGTACTTATCAAATCGGCGGCACAGTCAATACCGGTTTTTTCTATGTCTTGTTTCCGCCCCCCAAGAGGTTTATGCGAGAGTATTACCTCCCTGATCAGACAATTTTGGTGGGGGAGCAAGCAGGGGAAAGGCAAACCAAACTGGGTAGCCTGGGACGAGATGACAAAGCCAAAGCATCTAGGCAGCCTCGGTTTCAGGGATTTGGAGATTTTCAATCTTGCCCTACTATCGAAGCAGGCGTGAAGGATGCTTCAAAACCCCACATCTTTGAGCGCCGACATTCTCAAGGGGGTATACTTCCCTGATGTCTCTCTCTCTTTGAAGCAAGTCTTGGGAATCCTCCATCACAAATTTGGTGGGCAATCCTGGATGGGCGAGATATCATGGTGCAGGGACTAGTGAGAAGAATTGGAAATGGTGAAACCACGGACATCTGGCACGATAACTGGCTACCTCGCACAAACATGAAGCGACCATTAACATCTCTGGTCCAACACCCACCTCACAAAGTTCTGAACTCATAAACAGCACCGCTTGCTCTTGGAATGAACAGCTGATCCGGGCAACATTCGTTCCAATCGATGCAGAGACTATTTTGCAGATTCCTCTCTGCACTAGACAGATTGAGGATTTTTGGGCGTGGAGCGAGGACAGACGGGGCATTTTCTCAGTTAGAACTGCTTACCATATGGCCCACCAAAAGAAACTAAGCAGAGAAGCTTGGTTATATGAGCAAGGGGGGTCGTCTCATTCATAAGCTGATAGTGAGATATGGACTAAGCTATGGGGGTTTAATGTACCATCGAAGCTTAGGATTTTCCTATGGAGATTTGCGAAGAACACCACTCCAACCGCGGCACTCTTGCATCATCGGAATATGGCGGACACGCCTGCGTGCGTCCTTTGTGGAGCGGAAGATACTTGGAGACACGCTTTGCTAAACTGCACTGCATCCCGGAGTACTTGGTGATGTAGGGTGGAACCCTAATTCATCGATCTTTCACGTTTGGAGGGGATCCTACGGAGGAAACACGAAGAACACGCGGAAGCACGAGGGGAAACACGGGGAAAACGAGAGAGAATCACTCAACCAACAAGGAATCGATCACACAAGTGCTAGATCAACATACACACATGAGATCCACAAGATACATAGTCAACTAGGGTAAGGATACAAAGGAACCGTTCATCTCCAAGAGGAGGCCTTGATGTTCTTCCCGGATAGGGGTCTTGAATCACCGAGGATCTTCTCCTAGACGGAGGTCCCGATCTCCGAGGAGAAGTAACCGAGTGGATGAGCAAAGGATCTCACACAAATATGAGCTAATCCAATGCTAAGTCTCAAAGTGAGGAGAGGGGGTCCTATATATAGACTAGGGGGCGAAGGGGTACATGGGCTCAGCCCAAGTCGCGCACACAGGCGGGGTCCGGATGATCCGGGTGTCGGGGGTCCGGATGATCCAGGCGACCGTCCGGATGATCCGGCTTCGTCGAGGGGCTTCTGTTGTCTTCAGCGCCGTTACCCAGATAATCTGGGTGTTGGGGAACGTTGCAGAAAATTAAAAATTTTCCTACGGTTTCACCAAGATCCATCTATGAGTTCATCTAAGCAACGAGTCATGGGAGAGAGTTTGCATCTACATACCACTTGTAGATCGCGTGCGAAGCTTGCAAGGTGATGATGGAGTCGTACTCGACGTGATTCAGATCACCGATGTCCAAGTGTCGAACGGACAGCACCTCCGCTGCTCAACACACGATGGGACGGAGAGACGCCTCCTCCTTCTTGATCCAAAGAAGGGGAAGGAGAGGTTGATGATGATCCAAAGAAGACGACGGCGTGGTGGTGGATGCAGCAGATTCCCAGGGCTTCGCCAAGCAACTACGGGAGGAGGACGAGGTGTAGCAGGGGAGAGGCGCCAAGCACAAGGGGTACAGCAGCCCCTCCTCCCCCACTTTATATAGGCCTCAGGGGCGCCCTGGAGATCCAATCTCCAAGGGGGGCGGCGGCCAAGGGGTGGAGTGCCCCTGTTGTGGGCGCCCCACCCCTAGGGTTTCAACCCTAGGCGCGGGGGGGCCTAGGGGTGCACCAGCCCACTATGGGTTGGTTCCTCCCACTTCAGCCCATGGGGCCCTCCGGATGGGTGGCCCCACCGGTGGACCCCGGACCCTTCCTGGTCCCAGACATTATCGGAGACCTCAAACTTTCCCGATGGCCAAATACCACTTCCTATATATTATTCTTTACCTCCGGACCATTCCGAAACTCCTCGTGACGTCCGGGATCTCATCCGGACTCAACAACATTTGGTATGCTGCATACTCATATTCATACAACCCTAGCGCCACCGAACCTTATGTGTAGACCCTACGGGTTCGGAGACATGCGAGACATGACCGAGACGCACTCTCGGCAATAACCAACAGCGGATCTGGATACCCATGTTGGCTCCCACATGCTACTCGATGATTTCATCGGTTGAACCACGATGTCGAGGATTCGATCAAACCATGTATGCCATTCCCTTTGTCAATCGATGCGTTATTTGCCCGAGACTCGATCGTCGGTATCCCAATACCTTGTTCACCTCGTTACCGTCAAGTCACTTTACTCGCACAGAATGCATGATCCCGTGGCAACACCTTAGTCACCTTGAGCTCATTATGATGATGCATTACCGAGTGGGCCCAGAGATACCTCTCCGTCATACGGAGTGACAAATCCCGCCTCGATCCGTGTCAACCCAATGATACTTTCGGAGATACATGTAATGCACCTTTATAGTCACCCACTTACGCCAGACGCTTGATACACCCAAGGCACTCCTACGGTATCCGGAGTTACACGATCTCATGGTCGAAGGAAGAGATACTTGACATTGGCAAAGCTCTAGCGCATTTAACTACACGATCTTTATGCTATGCTTAGGATTGGGTCTTGTCCATCACATCATTCTCCTAATGATGTGATCCCGTTATCAACGACATCCAATGTCCATAGTCAGGAAACCATGACTATCTGTTGATCACAACGGGCTAGTCAACTAGAGGCTCACTAGGGATTTATTGTGGTCTTCGTATTCACACGTGTATTACGATTTCCGGATAATACAGTTATAGCATGAATACAAGACAATTATCATGAACAATGAAATATAATAATACTTTTATTATTGCCTCTAGGGCATATTTCCAACAGTCTCCCACTTGCACTAGACTCACTAATCTAGTTACATTGTGATGAATCGAACACCCATAGAGTTCTGGTGTTGATCATGTTTTGCACGCGAGAGAGGTTTAGTCAACGGATCTGCGACATTCAGATCCGTGTGCACTTTGCAAATCTCTATGTCTCCATCTTGAACATTTTCACGGATGGAGTTGAAACGACGCTTGATGTGCTCGGTCTTCTTGTGAAACCTGCTCCTTGGCAAGGGCAATAGCTCCAGTGTTGTCACGAAGAGTTTGATCGGCCCCGACGCATTAGGTATGACTCCTAGGTCGGTGATGAACCCTTCACCCAAATCGCTTCATGCGCTGCCTCCGAGGCTGCCATGTACTCCGCTTCACACGTAGATCCCGCCACGACGCTCGCTTGCAAATGCACCTACCATCGCTTCCACCATTCAACATATACACATATCCGGTTTGAGACTTAGAGTCATCCAGATCTGAGTCGGCTAGCGCCGACGTAACCCTTTACTACGAGCTCTTCGCTCCTCCATAAACGAAAACATGTCCTTCGTCCTTTTCGTGTACTTCAGATATTCTTGACCATCGTCAGTTGTTCCTTGCCGGATTACTTTGGTATCTTGCTACCAAACTTACGGCAAGGTTTACATCGGTCCGTACATAGCATGGCATACATAATAGATCCTATGGTGAAGCATAGGGATGACACTCATCTCTTCTTTATCTTTTGCCGTGGTCGGTGGTGAGCTGAGCTCAATCTCACACCTTGTAACATAGGCAAGAACCCTTCTTGACTGATCCATTTTGAACCTCTTCAAAATCTTATCAAGGTATGTGCTTTGTGAAAGACCTATGAGGCATCTCGATCTATCTCTATAGATCTTGATGCCTAATATATAAGCAGCTTCTCCAAGGTCCTTCATTGAAAAACACTTATTCAAGTAGGCCTTAATGTTGTCCAGAAGTTTTGTATCATTTCCCATCAAGAGTATGTCATCTACATATAATAGGAGAAATGCTACAGAGCTCCCACTCACTTTCTTGTAAACGCAGGCTTCTCCATAAGTCTGCATAAACCCAAACGCTTTGATCGTCTCATCAAAGCAAATGTTCCAACTCCGAGATGCTTGCACCAGTCCATAAATGGATCATTGGAGCTTGCATACTTTGTTAGCGTTTTAGGATCGACAAAACCTTCCGCTGCATCATATACAGCTCTTCCTTAAGATGTCCGTTAAGGAATGCCATTTTGACGCCCATCCGCCATATCTCATAATCATAGTATGCGATAACCGCTAACATGATTCGACGGACTTCAGCTTCGCTACGGAGAGAAAGTCTCGTCAGAGTCAATCCCTTGAACTTGTCGATAACCCTTAGCGACAAGTCGAGCTTTATAGATGGTAACATTACCATCCGCGTCCGCCTTCTTCTTAAAAATCCATTTGTTTTCTATCGCCGCGATCATCGGGCAAGTCTGTCAAAGTCCATACTTTGTTTTCATACATGGATTCTATCTCGGATTTCATGGCTTCAAGCCATTTGTTGGAATCCGGCCCGCCGTCGCTTCTTCATAGTTCAAGGTTCACCATTGTCTAACAACATGATTTCTAGGACAGGGTTGCCGCACCACTCAGTGCGGAACGTGTCCTCGTGGACCCACGGTTCAAGAGCAACTTGATCCGAAGTACCTTGATCATCATCATTGTTTTCCTCTTCGCTTGGTGTGGGCATCACAGAACGGTTTCTGCTACCGCACCACTTTCCCGCTCGAGAGGTAGTACTTCATCGAAGTTCTACTTTCCTCCCACTTACTTCTTTCGAGAGAAACTCTTTTCCGTAAAGCATCCATTCTTGGCAACAAAGATCTTGCCTTCGGATCTTAAGTAGAAGGTATACCCGATAGCTTCCTTAGGGTATCCTATGAATACGCATTTTTCCGACTTGGGTTCGAGCTTTTCAGTTGAAGTTTCTTGACATAAGCATCGTATCCCCAAACTTTTAGAAATGACAGCTTAGGTTTCTTCCCAAACCATAATTCATACGGTGTCGCCTCAACGGATTTAGACGGTGCCCTATTTAAAGTGAATGTAGCTGTCTCTAGAGCGTATCCCCAAAATGATAGCGTAAATCGGTAAGAGACATCATAGACCGCACCATATCCAATAGAGTGCGACACGACGTTCGGACACACCGTTTACCGAGGTGTTCCAGCGGCATGAGTTGTGAAACGATTCCACATTTCCTTAAGTGTGTACCAAATTCGTGACTTAAGTATTCTCCTCCACGATCCGATCGTAGGAACTTTATCTTCGGTCACGTTGATTCTCCACCTCATTCTGAAATTCCTTGAACTTTTCAAAGGTCTCGACTTGTGTTTCATTAAGTAGACATACCCATATCTACTCAAGTCATCGGTGAGAGTGAGAACATAACGATATCCTCCGCGAGCCTCAACGCCATTGGACCGCACACATCGGTATGTATGATTTCCAACAAGTTGGTTGCTCGCCCATTGTTCCGAGAACGGAGTCTTGGTCATTTTGCCTAAGAGGCATGGTTCGCATGTGTCAAACGATTCATAATCAAGAGACTCTAAAAGTCCATCAAGATGGAGCTTCTTCATGCGCTTGACACCAATGTGACCAAGGCGGCGAAGTACCACAAGTATGTGGGACTATCGTTATCAACTTTACATCTTTTGGCATCCACACTATGAACATGTGTAATATTACGCCGAGATTCATTAAGAATAAACCATTGACCATCGGAGCATGAACATAAAACATATCTCTCATATAAATCGAACAACCATTATTCTCAGACTTAAATGAGTAGCCATCTCAGATTAAACGAGATCCGGATACAATGTTCATGCTCAAACTTGGCACCAAATAACAATTATTAAGGTTCAAAACTAATCCTGTGGGTAAATGTAGAGGCAGCGTGTCGACGGCGATCACATCGACTGAACCATTCCCGATGCGCGCCGTCACCTCGCCCTTCGCCACTCCGTTTATTCCGCAGCTCTCCGCCGTGAGTTACAAATATGAGCAACAAGACCGTATCAAATACCGGTGAGTTACTACGAGTAATCGGTAAGGTACACATCAATTACATGTATATCAAATATACCTTTGGTGTTGCCGCCTTCTTATCCGCTAAGTATTTGGGGCGTTCCGCTTCAAAGGACCCTTCCCTTGCAATAAAAGCACTCGATCTCGTGCTTGGGGTCCATTCTTTGACTTCTTCCCAAGAATAAAGCTTACGGGCGCGACAACATCTTTGCCGCCCTTCTTGAAGTTCTTCTTACCCTTGCCCTTCTTGAACTTAGTGGTCTTATTGACCATCAACACTTGATGTTCTTTCTGATTTCAGCCTCTGACTTCAAAGATCGAGAACACTTCAGAATGGTCTTTACCATCCCCGCATGTTGTAGTTCATCACAAAGCTCTTGTAGCTTGGTGGGAGCGATCGAGGATTCTGTCAATGACCGCCTCATCTGGGAGGTTAATGTTCACCGGGTCATACGGTTGTGCAACCTGCACATCTTCGTGATGTGCTCACCGATGTAATTGTTTTCCTCCATCTTACAACTGAGAACTTGTCGGAGACATCATATCTCTCGACCCGCATGAGCTTGGAAAACTAGTTTCAGCTCTTCAACATCTCATATGCTCCGTGATGCTCAAAACGCTTTTGGAGCCCCGGTTCTAAGTTAGAAGCATGCAGCCTCGAACGAGGGAGTAATCATCAAGATGAGCTTGCCAAGCATTCATAATGTCTTGGTTCTCGGGACGAAGCGCCACCTAGCGGTCCTTCTAGGACATATTGCTTCCTCGGCAGCTATGAGGATGATCTCGTGTTCCGGACCCAATCCGTATAGTTGCTGCCATCATCTTTCAGCTTGGTTTTCTAGGAACGCGAAGTTCATGTTGACATTAGCGCTGGCCATTTGATCTACAAGACATATTTGCAAAGGTTTTAGACTAAGTTCATGATAATAAAGTTCTAATCAAATTATGAACTCCCACTTAGATTAGACATCCTCTAGTCATCTAAGTGTTACACAATCTGAGTCGACTAGCCCGTGTCCGATCATCACGTGAGACGGACTAGTCATCGCCGGTGAACATCTTCATGTTGATCATATCTTCCATACGACTCGTGTTCGACCTTTCGGTCTCCGTGTTCCGAGGCCATGTCTGCGTACATGCTAGGCTCGTCAAGTTAACCCTAAGTGTTTTCATTGTGTAAAACTGTCTTACACCCGTTGTATGTGAACGTAAGAATCCATCACACCCGATCATCACGTGGTGCTTAGAAGCGACGAACCGTAGCAACGGTGCACGCTAGGGAGAACACTTCTTGAAATTTTGTAAGGGATCATCTTATTTACTACCGTCGTCCTAAGTAAACAAGATGCATAAACATAATAAACATCACATGCAATTATATAGTTGTGACGTGATATGGCCAATATCATAAAGCTCCATTGATCTCCATCTTCGGGCTCCATGATCATCTTGTCACCGCTTGACACCATGATCTCCATCATCATGATCTCCATCATCGTGTCTTCATGAAGTTGTCACGCCAACGACTACTTCTACTTCTATGACTAACGCGTTTAGCAATAAAGTAAAGTAGTTTACATGGCGCTCTTCAATGACACGCAGGTCATACAAAAAAAGACAACTCCTATGGCTCCTCGCCGTTGTCATACTCATCGACACGCAAGTCGTGAATCCTATTACAAGAACATGATCTCATACATCACAATTCATCATTCATCACAACTTTTGGCCATATCACATCACATGATCAATCGCTGCAAAAACAAGTTAGACGTCCTCTAATTGTTGTTGCATCTTTTACGTGGCTGCGATTGGGTTCTAGCAAGAATGTTTTCTTACCTACGAATAACCACAACATGATTTTGTCAACTTCTATTTACCCTTCATAAGGGCCCTGTTCATCGAATCCGCTCCAACTAAAGTGGGAGAGACAGACACCCGCCAGCCACCTTATGCAACTAGTGCATGTCAATCGGTGGAACCGGTCTCACGTAAGCATACGTGTAAGGTTGGTCCGGGACGCTTCATCCCACAATACCGTTGAAGCAAGAAAAGACTAGTAGAGGCAAGTAAGTTGACAAGATCCACGCCCACAACAAATTGTGTTCTACTCGTGCATTAGAGAACTACGATAGACCTAGCTCATGATGCCACCGTTGGGGACGCGTTGCAGAAAATTAAAAATTTTCCTACGGTTTCACCAAGATCCATCTATGAGTTCATCTAAGCAACGAGTCATGGAGAGAGTTTGCATCTACATACCACTTGTAGATCGTGTGCGGAAGCTTGCAAGGTGATGATGGAGTCGTACTCGACGTGATTCAGATCACCGATGTCCAAGTGTTTGAACGGACAGCACCTCCGCGTTCAACACACGTGACGGACGGAGACGCTCCTCCTTCTTGATCCAGCAAGGGGAAGGAGAGGTTGATGATGATCCAAAGACGACGACGCGTGGTAGTGGATGCAGCAGATCTCCCAGGGCTTCACCAAGCAACTACGGAGGAGGACGAGGTGTAGCAGGGGAGGAGGCGCCAAGCACAAGGGTACAGCAGCCCCCTCCCTCCCCCTTTATATAGGCCTCAGGGGCGGCCCCTCGAGATCCAATCTCCAAGGGGGCGGCGGCAAGGGGTGGAGTGCCCCCAAGTTGTGGGCGCCCCCACCCCTAGGGTTTCAACCCTAGGCGCGAGGGTGGGCCTAGGGTGGCGCACCAGCCCACTATGGGCTGGTTCCTCCCACTTCAGCCCATGGGGCCCTCCGGATGGGTGGCCCCACCGGTGGACCCGGGACCCTTCCGGTGGTCCCAGACATTACGGAGACCCCAAACTTTCCCGATGGCGAAATACCACTTCCTATATATTATTCTTTACCTCCGGACCATTCCGAAACTCCTCGTGACGTCCGGGATCTCATCCGGACTCAACAACATTCGGTATGCTGCATACTCATATTCATACAACCCTAGCGCCACCGAACCTTAAGTGTAGACCCTACGGGTTCGGGAGACATGCGACATGACCGAGACGACTCTCGGGCAATAACCAACAGCAGGATCTGGATACCCATGTTGGCTCCTACATGCTCCTCGATGATTTCATCGGTTGAACCACGATGTCGAGGATTCGATCAAACCTCGTATGCAATTCCCTTTGTCAATCGGTGCGTTATTTGCCCGAACTCGATCGTCGGTATCCCAATACCTTGTTCGGTCTCGTTACGCAAGTCACTTTACTCGCATCAGTAATGCATGATCCCGGCCAACACCTTGGTCACCTTGAGCTCATTATGATGATGCATTACCGAGTGGGCCCAGAGATACCTCTCCGTCATACGGAGTGACAAATCCCGCCTCGATCCGTGTCAACCCAACAAATACTTTTAGAGATACCTGTAATGCACCTTTATAGTCACCCGCTTCGTTGTGACGCTTGATACACCCAAGGCAATCGCTACGGTATCCGGAGTTACACGATCTCATGGTCGAAGGAAGAGATACTTGACATTGGCATAGCTCTAGCGCATTTAACTACACGATCTTTATGCTATGCTTAGGATTGTCTTGTCCATCACATCATTCTCCTAATGATGTGATCCCGTTATCATCGACATCCAATGTGCATAGTCAGGAAACCATGACTATCTGTTGATCACAACGGGCTAGTCAACTAGAGGCTCACTAGGGACATATTGTGGTCTTCGTATTCACACGTGTATTACGATTTCCGGATAATACAGTTATAGCATGAATACAAGACAATTATCATGAACAATGAAATATAATAATACTTTTATTATTGCCTCTAGGGCATATTTCCAACACCAGGGGAGGGTCCGGATGATCCGGCTGGACCCGGATGATCCGGACGGCGATCCGGATGTCCGGCCTGTCTCCAACAGCCGCTCCGTCTTCTTCTTCTCCTTTCTTCCGTCTTCTCTTCCATGCTTGGCCTTGGTCCTTGGATTCTCCTTGGTCATCTTGGTTGTACCTGAGTGTACACAAGGTCCACGCATGAGGTAGTAGCCATGTCTCATATGCGGAAAGTGACGGTTCGAAGAGGAGTGAATTCACCTTGTGTCCGATGGCGCATAGTCGAGGTCTCATCTTATGTATTCTTGGGGCTTGGAGAGTAGTCGGAGTGTACATGGGGATGAACGTGGGATGCTCCGCATCATACCCCCCCCCCTTGGGAAAGATCCGACCTCGGATTGTGATCCTCATCACCATGGAAACGGGTGTCGTGGACGGACTTGTAGTGGGATGTAGGTGAATGTCTTGTGCAAGCCAAGTACTCCAAGGTGTCTCCGGTAGGTGGTACATGCAAAATGAGCAAACACAAAGTACACTTGGAAATACAATGGTTAGCGCACACAAAGTGTTCATTAATTAAGCGTGAGTCCGTGCGAAGGGATAGCGCGTGACAAAGCGCATGATGCTTATCAAGATGATATAGAATGATATGCAAAGAATTCATGGGATAATTAGCATGGTGCACAAAGCGACAAATTCTACCATTGTGCAAAATGATGTCATAGAGGGACGGTTCATCAATAGCATGAATATGGCAATGGATGCTCAATATGTGTAAGCTATCATGCAATTGATGGTGGACAATATGATCATGATGTATGAATATGCCATCAAGGTAGATCACAACAAATTTGCTAAGGTACTGCACAAGATCATATATCATGGATGACATGGGAATACAAGATGCAACAAGGCAATCACAATGTGAGTCAATCCTTGCATAGGGTGCAAACTTGTGGTGAGTATGATATGTCCATCGAGCATGACATGTGTGAGCATAATCAACAAATATGAAGGTGTTGGTGTACCAAAGCTCGATGTTGAGGCATGAGTGGAGTGCCGAAGGTGCATCCGATAAGTGCAAGCGCTCCTCAATGTGAAGGTCCATGTAGCCAATCTCCAATGTCGCTCTTCCGTTCACGAGATGTATCATGTAGACAACAAGAAGGAAACAACAATGAAAGAGTGACCCATCCAATATGCATATTTGAGGATTGCTCAAAGAGAAGGAGTTCACCTTTATGAGAATGTCGAAAATGTTGGTGTCGCACATCATGTATGCCTTCACATAACCAATATGTCGCATAACGGCATCGCCTTGTGAAGCCTCCAAAATGAAAGAACATGACAAACACTCGGAAAAACAAATGAGGTTAGCGGAAATGCAAAACCTATCATTCGTGTGGTAAGATACCGAACAAGTGTATGCATTATGCTCATCATAAGAAAGTACAAGGGAGCATTTCAAAGTATGGAGGCATATGATGTAAGAACATCCAAATACAAGAGGCTCAATCAAACAATCATGCATCACAAGTAAAGTGACCAAGTCTCCAAGATCAATAAGCATAGCAAGTTGGCACTCAATACAAGGTAATATGAGAGATGCAACTAATGGAGACAAGAGGCAATGATCATGACAAATCAAGTGAGAGGCATCAACATCTAAGTCATCAACCCAAGAAAGCAAGTAATAGTGGAACATGGGTGATGCAACATAGCAAGCAATCATAGCAATCAAGTCAAGCAAGCTAGTAGTGCAAAGATGCAACATACTAGAGGGAATCATAGCAAGCATGTCATGTGTGCAAATAGTGGGCATGAATAATGGACATGATATATCACAAGCATGAAAGCAATATATGAGAAAAATATCATCAATGTATTGGTGAGAGACCATATGTAAATAGCAATGGGGCATCATGACTCTCCCAACACAACAAGCATCAATAGTATGGGGCACATGATAAACATGGCAATAGCAACAAGGATCTCCACCAAGCATGCAAATACACATAGGGATATCATAATGGTTCATCATCGGTAAATGCAAGCAAGGGTCACAATCGCATGGCAAAGGCATAGAAGCAAGCATAGAATGCAAAGTGAACACGGTAAAATTAGCATAAGGTGACAAGTGGTAAATGGCCCATTGCCGTGTGAGAGCCAAGTAGAGGAGTTGCGCGTAGTCCTTGCGCGAAGGGGACAGTGGTGAGGATAGTCCACGGGATCCCAAAGCATCGTTGCTCTCAAGAGCTCGTTTCGTCAATTCTTGGGATTGAGAGGTTGACGAGTATACGTGAGTACCTACACAAAACAAAGACAAAGGGAAAATTGTGTGTGCGTGGTAGATGTACACATCATCCATCATGATGCGCACGTGCATGTGTCGGTTAGCACTAAATAGCCAATGCTCAAATAAATGAGATGCGTGATATAGAAACATGTCATCCATCATGAGTGGTTTGTTATTATGTATAGCATAATGGAGACTCAAATTGTGTAATGCATCATGAGAAATATCTAGAGCATTGTTGTTCATGGAATGCATATGGTGCACGCAGTCATGGGAATCATGCAAAGTAAGGAATGCATCAAGATCTCCTAATATGTATGAGGAAACTATGGGGGTCTCCTCATGAGCAAGAGTAGTAACATCATGTGGAGAATATTGACAACATCCAAAACAATGCATATTTGGAACAATGTTATCATGGCATGACATATTGGATGAATTGCGCAAATCATGTATAGGAAGCATGGCAATATCATCACATGAAAAACAAAAGCCAATGACCATCATCTCGTCATCTATGCCATAAGTGCAAATAGGATTTATTTTAATGGGGCATGCATAGTTACTATGTTGAGATTGAAATGATGCAATATGGGAGATCTCACTCATAGCATATGACAAGTTCAATGGATTGTCAAACATGAAGTGACCAATAGAATTTTCACATGATATCCTATGAAGCATAGCATCACAACTAGGCAACTCAACATGCTTATCATCATATTCATCATTAATAGGTAAGTCAAGGCATGAAGTAGTTTCACTAGCATGAAGCATGGTAATAGGTGGGTCAACGTCATGGGAGGAATCAATGTCAAGAGAGTCCACTAGTGGGACAAGAGAAGCACCATCACCTATGTTACCTTTGGAGTGTCGCTCATGTGTTGTAGGTGAGGTGTTGAAGATCGTCTCGTTGTCATCTTCATCTTGATGGAACCATGTGGGGGGTGCATCATCGTCCATCATGGCCATCGCTGCTCCATAGGAGGTATGGACTCATCAATGGTAGGCGTGTCGTCATGTAGGAGACCTAGCACCAAAGGAGAAAACACACTAGGAGTAGAGGTTAAGTCGTTAGAAATCATGGTGGCCTCACATGACGTGTCAACTACCTCACTCACTAAGTGTTGTGGCTCACTCACTCCCTCAAGGATGCATTCACTCATATTGTTGGTGGAGTCACTCAAATGGCGCTCAACCTCACATAGGATGTGTGGCATGCTCTCATGTGTGGGGCTAGTGGTGGTCACACTCATCCTCTCATAGGAAATGCTCTCAATGTCACGTATGGTGGAGTCACTCATGTCACTCATGTGGTGGTGGCTCTCCTCACATGGCACTTGGGGCATCTCGACATATGTGGGTGTCGGAGAGATGTTGGTGCAAATGTCTCCATGCTCAACTCCTATCGCCATGGTTGAAGGGGATGGCCCTTGCTCGGCCTTCTTGTCGCCGTTTTGGTGTTGGAGGTCCATATGATGTGGCACCTCATAGCTCGTCTCCATGACCGAAGGGATTTTCCCATGCTCGGCCATCTTCCTTGGGGGGCTTCCGAAGATGGAAGTGTCACCCTCTCTCGTAGGTAGTCGCCTTGGACTTGATGAAGTCGATGTAGGCGTACTCGTGGGAAGTAGGCGAAGATGCCATACGTCCAAAGGCGAAGATGCCTTGAGAACACTTGGCGAAGATGCCGAAGTGGTTGATGTAGCCGTAGCGCCGTCTTGGTGGTGGTCGTCTCGCGGTCTTCTTTTGTGCTCTTGAAGCTTGGACTTGGCGTGAAGTAGGTCTTGTTGGGACTTGTGCATTTGCGCCAGGAGCATCTTCATGATGATGATGTCGTTGTCGTGCTTGAGCTCGTAGTAGATGTCGTTCGTTGTCGTCGTGCACATGTTGCTTGGAGGTGACTTGGCCTTCATGGCGATGTGGATTGTGAACGTGATGATGATCGCCATGTAGATGTGGACGAGGACGATTTGCACTTGCATCTTTTTCGCGCTCCGAAGACTTGTGGCTTGACCGTCCGTCGCCTTGAGGATGATGAAGGGAAGAAGACTTGATCAAGGCTCTAATCTCCTCCATCCTTGCATCTTGCTCCTCTTTATGTGCGGCAAGCTTGTTGTCGATGTAGTCCCTTTTCCTTGCTTCGGAGTGACGAATGTCGATGGAGATGTTCTCGATGCGCTCTCGCAATCTTGATTGTGCGCCTTGCATTTGTCGTTGTAGATCGGAGATAGACGCTTTGGAGATGTAGTTGTTCACGCCGTCGTTGTTGTCGTAGACCGGAGAGGGAATGCCTTGCCTATCCATCACAAGACTCGAGCAAATATGAGTGGGAGAAAGAGAAGAACGTATACCAATGTACCTTTGACCAAAGTTGAAGATGAATCAAGTTCACTCAAATGTGGACAATGAAATAGCACTATTGGTACCAATCCTTGTCGGTTCTCACATCTACACAAGTAAAGCTTATAGTGGAGCTCGGTGAGGATAGTGGCACAAAAATTTAATGCAAAATGTTAGCAAGAGTCAATAATGTTGAAAAAGATTCACAAATTCGCAAGTGAAACAAATGGACCAATAGCAAAGAATAGCACACGGAAACACACACACGGATAGATAAATGGGGTCGTGCAACCAAGGAATGAGCTCAAAATGTGGAATCCACCAAAACGCTCGTGTTGCACAACTCAAGAGAGACGCTAGCACGATTGCTCAATAGGCGGATTCGACACTTGTGCACAACCTATAAGATGCAAAATGGATATTCTTTCTATCCCAAGTATGCTATGTATGTATGGTTCCCGGTGTTTCTCTCAAGCATGATATCATATGATGTAGATTTTGGTATGGCTCTTATGTGCAATGGGGTATGATGCTATGGCACTTGCTCACGAGCTCTTTGCTCTCTTTTTGATTAAAAGCTTTTTCTCTCTTTTTTTATGGCTACTTTTGCACAATGCACAAACCAAGATAGCAATTGTGTATATGCGGGAACAAACTTGAGGCACAATGGATGATATGATACCAAGATGATATGGTATGTATGCAATGGGATGGTGGATCACTAATGTGCACAAGTAACGTTGCCGGCAATACTCAAATGGCTAGTCTCGATAGGTAAGTGACACAAAATGGGCTAGGGGTTAACAATGCAATTGCAAGGGTATATACAAAGGTGTCGTCGAGGTTACCGTCCTTTGCGATGATGAGTGGCGGTGTTCTTGGTGTAGATACCAAGATGATGGAGACTCGTCCCTAAGTAGCAGAAACACCTTAGGAAACGGAAAAACCGCAAACTCAAAATCTCAAATGACAAATGTCAAATGGTGGTACCGGAAAGCGGTGGTGGTGTTGCACTAGGCAATGCGGATGAATGATGGGCTATACACGTGTCGGAGTTGAAGTTGCCGTCCCTAAGTAGCCAAAACACCTTAGGAGACACAAGCCACAACTCAAACAAGCTCAAACAACTATTGGGTTAAGTTGGGGGTGGCGGAAGTGTATGGTGGGCAAGGCTATGCGGAAGTGGTGGTGGTGGTTGATGAAGAAGCAATTGTCCCTAAGTAGCTGAAACACCTTAGGAGACTCGAATCACTACTCAAGCAACCACTAATGCTATATGGAACAAAATGGGTTAGGTTGCGAAAGTCGGTGGTGGCTATGCGGATGATATGGTGGAAGGCCTAGGCAAACTTGCCAAATTTCAGAAAATATGATGGAGTCAAATGATGTTGGTGGTATTTTTGTGGAATGGGGGATGTCAAGAGCTTCAAAACGAGCTAAAGAACGTCAAAATCGGACTCCGGATGAATTAGTTATGGCCAAAACAAAAATCTGTCATGTCAGTTTCAGGGTTAACCGGACATCCGGGAGGAGGTCCGGATGATCCGGGCTAGGTCCGGATGATCCGGGTTCGTCAGCGCCGGTTCTGTTTTCTGGGTGCGTGGGGTATCCGGACGTCCGGGGGGGGCGTCCAGCTGATCCGGGGAATGTCCGGATGATCCGGGAGAGGGTCCGGATGATCCGGGCAAGTCAAACTGCTCGGGATTTGCTCGTGGAGACGAATTTTTGGGCGGAATTTGGGGATTTTGGGGTCAAAATTGGCGAGATTTCATGGATGGAAGGTGGGGAAACTTGGGGGAAAGCTAGATCCACTTGAAACCAAGCAAATCCACGGATCAAAATCAACAAAACATCATCAAACCAACAAATCACAAAAAAAATTGGGGGTATTTTTGTGGGGATTTTCGGATTTTTAGGACGAAAACAACAAAATCAAGCTAGAAATCACGGGGTAGGGGCTCCAAAACGTGATCAACGTGGCTCATGATACCATATGATGTAGGGTGGAACCCTAATTCGCCGATCTTTCACGCTTGGAGGGATCCTACGGAGGAAACACGAAGAACACGCGAAGCACGAGGGAAACACGGGAAAACGAGAGAGAATCACTCAACCAACAAGGAATCGATCACACAAGTGCTAGATCAACATACACACATGAGATCCACAAGATACATAGTCAACTAGGGTAAGGATACAAAGGAACCGCTCATCTCCAAGAGGAGGCCTTGATGTTCTTCCCTAGATAGGGGTCTTGAATCACTGAGGATCTTCTCCTAGACGGAGGTCCCGATCTCCGAGGAGAAGTAACCGAGTGGATGAGCAAAGGCTCTCACACAAATATGAGCTAATCCAATGCTAAGTCTCAAAGTGAGGAGAGGGGTCCTATATATAGACTAGGGGCAAGGGGTACATGGGCTCACCAAGTCGCAGACACAAAGGGGTCCGGATGATCCGGATGGTGGCCCGGATGATCCGGGTGTCGGGGTCCGGATGATCCGGCGACCGTCCGGATGATCCGGCTTCGTCGAGGGCTTCTGTTGTCGGCGCCGTTACGGATGATCCGGAGGGTCCGGATGATCCGGCCGGACCGGATGATCCGGACGGCGGTCCGGATGTCCGCCTGTCTCCAACGGCCGCCCCGTCTTCTTCTTCTCCTTTCTTCCGTCTTCTCTTCCATGCTTGGCCTTGGTCCTGGATTCTCCTTGGTCATCTTGGTTGTACCGAGTGTACACAAGGTCCACGCATGAGGTAGTAGCCATGTCTCATATGCGGAAAGTGACGGTTCGGAGAGGAGTGAATTCACCTTGTGTCCGATGGCGCATAGTCGAGGTCTCATCTTATGTATTCTTGGGGCTTGGAGAGTAGTCGGAGTGTACATGGGGATGAACGTGGGATGCTCCGCATCACTTGGGCTTTGTCATCTGAACATATCATCGATGCACTGAGTAGGAACAAAGAAGGTGACGCGAAGAGATGGCTCTCTGCCATGCACCAGGCTCTATCCCATGAGAACTTCACTACTCTCGTGGTCACACTCTGGGCTTTGTGGGGAGCCCGTCGCAAGGCGATCCACGAGCAAATATACCAAAGTCCCTTTTCAGTACATGCTTTTATTCAGTCTTACATCAGGGAACTTAAAGCTATCCAATCGGTTAATATGAGGCAGGGTGGCAATCCTATTCCTCGTCCGACGAGCTGGATTCCTCCACCAGCAGGGCTGACAAAGCTGAATGTAGATGCTGCAATGGGGAGGGGAAGGAGACATGGTTCTGTTGCGGCAATATCAAGAGACTCTACTGCCAATTTCTGGGAGCATCAGCTGTGGTTTTTGGAGGCACTTCCGATCCGACCACTCTTGAATGCATGGCGATCAGGGAGGCGTTGGCCCTTGCGGATGATCTGAATGTCTCAACTATACAAGTGGCGTCCGACTCGAAGGTGGTGGTCGAGGACATCCGAGAGAACAATCCAACAGCGTATGGTGCGATCATACATGAAATAATAGAGCATAGATCAAATTTCCTTTTGTGTAATTTTTGCCACGAATTTAGGAGCTCGAATATCGAGGCTCACAAGCTCGCGAAGCATGCTTTATTCCTTCTGGTTGGCCGACATGTTTGGTTGGGACAGCCGGACGGACTCTCTTTCGTCCATGTAAACATTGTGACGTCGTAACAAAAGCTTCGGAGTTTGCCTAAAAAAATCAAGCAAGACCACAACTAGCTCACTTTTTTTTCTTGGACACGCCCTTCCTATCTCCACCTCGACGCCGGCACAGCCCCAAGCAACAGCGACTCAGGAACCTTCCTCGAGGCCGGTGCGGCGAGCAACAAGGACGGGGACGCCGCCACCTTTGGCTGAGGAGAAGCAGCGAGCCACGCGCTCTGAACCCCTGAGACGCGGCGGCCGAGATGGATCGGGGCAGGTAGCAGCGGAACTGCAGCAGGAGCGACGCGGGCGGGTGGTGGCCGGGGGGCGGACGGGGACCTAAACTGCAGCTGGAGAGACGCGGGCGGCCGGCGGCCAGGGCAGGAGAGATGCGGGCGGGCAGTGACCGGTGCGGACGACCGACGTATAGGGACGGGCAGGGCGGCTCGGACGGCGGACGCTGATGGGTCATGGAGATGTTTCTGTGGTAGTTGGGCTCTCACCAACTGCTTTCTCCCGATACATGGCGTCGTAAAAGCGGACACAAAAACTCTGTTTTTGCAGATCACGAGGAGCTTTTTACCGCATCCCTTAAAAATTTAAGGTCGAAGGTGTATAAGGTGTCTGTTTGGGGTACCTTTTCTGTCCAAAACTGAAAACTGACGGTTATTTACAGTTTGGTGGGATATAAGGGGTATGTTAGAGATGCTCTTACGCGAGTGGAGGCTTTCCTCTCGCTGAATACGCTGCGCAACTGGGCGGTCTAGTTGGCGCCCGCGCCGTTGTTCTGTTTGAAACTTTCACGTGCGTGCTTCTTCTTTCCTTTGCTTCTGGTTTTTTCTTTGTTCTTTCTTTGCTAGTACTCCCTCCGTTTCTAAATAATTGTCTTTCTAGAGATTTCAACAAGTGACTACATACGGAGCAAAATGAGTGAACCTACACTCTAAAACATGTCTACATACATCAGTATGTTGTAGTCCATTTGAGATGGCTAGAAAGACAATTATTTAGGAACGGAGGGAGTACTTGTTACTTTTGCTAATTTGCTTGTCCTCCTGCTTTTCTTCTTCTCCTCCTCCACCACTTATTCTTCTTTTTAGTATATTTTCTTTCTTTTCTTGTTAATTCCTCAATGAAGATGTGCATAGACACTAAAGAAATGTGTTCTCAACAAAAAACTGTACCAAAATCTTAAATGAAAAAGGCAGGAAAGAAAACTAGATACTAACTATTATACTTGACAGTAACATTCACTCAACAGAAAATGTAATCAACTCCTGGATAGTTTCAAAGTAGCCACTTCAAAATGACTATTTGTGGATAGTAAACATTCAGTAATCCAGTACTTTAATGTTTGCTAAATTCTCAAAAAAAAATCTACTACATTTGTAAGACAGTGTTTCCTGTTACTGTGTAGTGATCCATTACTTGGAGGTATTCTTTTGCTTGCCATGATGAACTACCATGGTACATTAAGTTGTTCTTTTGCTTGCCATGCTGAACTCCAACTTGTAAATTGGAATAGAAAGTTGAATTACTTGCAGTGTCAAAGGTACATGAGCAGATAGTGAGCATGACTCATTATGATCATTTATAAAAGTTAGAAAGAAAAGTGAATACATAATTTACAAATAGAAGAAAAAAACATTTTTTGCAAAATAATTTCGATTCTTTAGAAGATGCATTACTTAAGTTCTCCAATGCTAGAGTTCCCAATTACTCGAACTTGTCCACACCCTGAAACAATTTGGAACACAAAATCTTAATTATTCCAAGTGTTGAAGCTAGATGAGCAAGAATATGAACTTTTTATTCCGTTGTACTTGTTTGAAGCAATTGGAACACAAATTTCTCTCGTAAAGCTTGCAGATCTACCTGAAGATTAATATGGGTAACGAGGAAGAAATTAGTTTTGCACCTCATTGTCTCATGATATTCAGCAAAAGAATAACTTGAAACATTGTTTTAAATAAAAGAATAATATGAACTTTTGAGAAAACATCAGTTTCGATGCCGTTGTAACTTGTAAAGTACTTCCAGACGTAGATGCCTGTGTTAACTGATTCCCTGTAGTGCAATGAAAAAAAATACTTAGTGCATGCATCATACTGTGCGCCAAAATAGTAAAAAAAAATTGAAAGAAGAACTGTGTGTAAGCAAAGAGCTCTCTACTATGATGGGAGAGAAAAAACCTTGTTTCCAACTTTGTCACTTTCATGTGCCTTATTCCAAAACTCTGAATGTTGAAGAAAGGGCAATGTGGATAGCTTGCAATGAAAAGCATCTTGAAATTGTAAAACACTGCTGAAATTTGTGTTAGAATTTTGTCTGAATCTCTCTCAGGATTGAGAATGTCAAAGCTCATATCGATGAAATTCGCAACAACAAGAAACTAATAGGTAGGTCCTTTGGATTTTTTGTGCACTGGGAAAGGGCTATGCACCTGTTTTGGAGAAAATGATAAGGTACTGTGACATTGAAGTAAAAAATAAGTTGCAGCGAATATATTTTTTGTTCCTTTCGGAAAGAAAGCTTACCAGTCCAGCTCTCTCTAGCCTATATCCAACACTGACCTCTGAGAAAAATGTTTTATGTTGAGAGTGATCCAAATGTGGATTCATCAGAAGCATCTGTACATGTTTTAAAAATCTCACAAAAACTGATTGTATTGAGTACCTATCAATACAACTAAATGAAGAAAAAAGTGAAGTTCAGACGCTTAACTTGCAATAATGTCTGAATATATAACGTGTGTCAAAACTTCATTTGGTAAGCCTTCGCCATTCTTCTGTCGCATGTACTGATTAGACATAACAAGATCTGAGAAATAGTCCATCACACGCCTATGCATCTAACCATGCATCTTCCATCATTGATAGAGTTAACGTTTTTTGATCAACCATCTATGATCTATCTAGAAAATACGAGGGATGCACAAATAATTTTTGTTAGAAGATACTACATAGGAGTACATCTCTATATTTCTTGAGAAGGGAAGAAAAACAACAAGATTAATGTATTAGGAAATCATTTTTGCCTGTACTCAACTTTTCTCAAGTAGGACAGGATAGTATTGTATAATTCATTCTCAATAGATGTAGAGAAGTGTTTTTGTGTTACAGTTGTTTCCCTTGTATTACACAATAAGCTGGCCCTTCTGAAACTTCGTTCAGCACGTGTGTTGAACAACACAACTGTATTTTGGAATGTGTTTTTATACTGCTCAAGTGCCTAGAGCATGGCTTTGTCTGAGATGTGGAAACTATTTGAATACTAGGTATGTGTAGTGTGGCACTAGAACTAGAGATTAGACCTGTGTAGGCATCAAACATTAGCTTTGAGCAACTTGGTTTGGAACTAGAGGGAATTGGGTCTAGAAAACAACCACCCTGGGTTGGTTTTGTGTCTCTACAAGAAGAAGAACCTATTGCATTTGGAACTGCATGTGTAGCAGTACTAGTGTGGTAGCTACTTTGGGCAATTGCTTCTGGAGGAAAAATCTTCAAACAGATCAGACGATTGTTCTCCATAGAATGTTTCTACTAGCACACAGTTAGTTTTAGGACCAAAGAGATGTTCATTCAATGATAGACCCCGGCCCACTTATCACCTGTGTAGAATGGTGTTTTTTTTCACCTGAACTACTTCTGTTGGTCAACATGTTGCAAGTGGACGCAGGTACAGTCAACTCATTCCTTTCAATTTGATAACTTGAACTCCTTTGCAATTCAGGATGTGTGCCTACAAAAATTGATTCGATGCAATAGTTTCTATGAGAGAAGAACTGGTAGCTAGTACTGTACAAGCATATGTTCAAAAAGGTTGGTGTATATAAAGTTAAGAAGATGTAATAAATACCATGAGGAGATACAAGGGGTGTTTCCACTGTGACGTCCTTCCACCTTAATTTTTCATGTATAGATTCATTCATGTTTAAGAATGTGCTTTGTTCTTTTGGGAATAACTGAGCATACATTTCTGATGCAAAAAGAAGAACATGAAAAAGTTGAATTAGTAAAGGAATGCCAATAAATTTGTAAAGAAAAGAAATCAGTAAATGGATGAGAAAAGAAATGTAGTATATGGATGAGAAACAGAAATATCTTATACCTTTCGTCATACCAATGTCTCCAACATACTTGTATTCTTCATGTCTTTGAGCTGGAAGTTCAATTCTTTTAGGACCTAGAAGATCTTCTTAAATGTTAGCCAATTTCTCTAACAAAACAATACCATTCTCACTTTCGATGAATGTGGTCACTATATTTGTTATGATCACTTTGAAGAATGATTCAAGTACTACTTCATCAACAAATTACGACACTGGTATTTCTAAGCAGAAATTCTCAAATATAGAAGAAAGGTCTACTTGAGGGAAAACTGAGATCCTGTTGGGAGGTGCAACAATGTGACGATCCAACGAGGAACAGATAGCACGAAGGGAAAGAAGGGATGAGATTCAGAGAAGGGGAAAGTAGCTTTACTTGGATGAGAGGAAAGTTCAGTTTACAGAGAGATGACAGAAAGATCACAACACACACGCATGCCCACTCGCCCACGCAGGGGCTGGTAATATAGCCTCACGCGACTCGGTCCCGCTGCTGACTTGGCCCGATGACTTGTCCCTCCCCTTCCTATTGGCTGTTCAGGTCCACCATGGCACTTGTGGGTGCAGGTGTGAAATTTCCCCCTCCATCAGAAGGAGCGTCACCTGGCGCTCCGGCCGACTCTCTCCAGATTGCGGCGGCCGGAAAACGAAGCTTGAGCGTCTCGAAATCTTCCCAGGTCACTGCTGCGGGCGAAGCGGAGTTCCAGCGCACCTGAATTTGCACCAAGGCCGCGTCGCCGCTTCACCATGCGTCTGTCGATGATCTCCACGGGCGCCGTCTCCACCGTGGACAGGTCCGGCGGCTTGGGCAGCTCGGCGAAGACCGGCGTATAGTTGGGCGTGTACGGCTTCAGTTGGGAGACATGGAAGACGTTGTGGATGCGACTGTCCGGCGGTAGGATCAATTTGTAGGCGAGTGTCCCGATCTTGGCCTCCACCTTGAATGGCCCGAAGAATTTGTAGGCCAGCTTGGCGCAGGGTCGATTGACGACGGAGGACTGCGCGTACGGCTGTAGCTTCAGCAGCACGTCCTCGCCAACCTGAAAGCTTCGTTCCGTGCGATAGCGATCCGCTTTCTTCTTGAAGTGTTGTTGAGCTCGCAGCAGTTGCTGACGAAGACGGGCGGTGTGCGAGCCCCAGTCCCATTGCTCGTTGTCGAGGACCGGAGCCGGCTTGTCATCCCAGAGCGCCGTGGCCCCCAAATTGGGCTCGGTACCATACAGAGCTTTGAACGGGGTGCAGTTAAGGGAGGCGTGGAAGGAGGAATTGTACCAGAATTCAGCGGCCGGAAGCCACCGGCGCCAGCGACGGGGGTCGTCGTGGATCGCACAGCGCAGGTACATCTCCATGCATTGGTTGACCCGCTCGCTTTGGCCGTCCGTCTGCGGGTGGTAAGCCGTAGAGTACAACAGCTTGGTGCCCGCGGCCGCGAACAGCTCGCGCCAGAGCGCACTGGTGAAGACGCGATCGCGGTCGGAGACGATCGAATTTGGCACGCCGTGGAGCTTGACGACATTGTCCCAGAATGCTCGCGCCACCTTGGTGGCGTTGAATGGGTGACGAAGGGGGATGAAGTGGGCAAATTTGGTAAGGCGATCGACTACCACCATGATGGAGTCGTATCCTTCCGAGGTCGGCAGCCCCTCGACAAAGTCCATCGTGAGCTCCTGCCAGGGTGCCGTGGGAACAGGCAAGGGAGCCAATTGTCCAGGCGGCCGGCAGTGCTCGTGCTTAGCTTTGGGTACACTGAGCATTGCTTGACGGTCGCCGATGTCGCGCTTCGCCTGTGCCGTAGGAAGAGCTTCTTGACACGCTGGTGCGTGGCGGTGATGCCGGAGTGTCCCCCCACCGCGCTGTCATGGAACGCACTGATGAGCTTTGTGCGGAGCGCCGTGTTGCTGCCGATCCAGAGCCTGTCGCCGCGGCGAATCAATCCCTTGTGCAGCTCGAACCCCTCCTCGTCTGGACTGTGGATGGCGAGGCGGGAGAGCATCTCTTGCGCTGTGGCATCCGTCGCGTAAGAATTGGCGACCTCCTGCACCCAAGCTGGTTGGCAGAGGGAGAGCGCGGCCACGCTTAGGGCAGCGCCCACCCGCGACAGAGCGTCAGCTGCTCCGTTTTCTGCTCCTCTTCTGTACTGGAATGTGAACTGCAGCCCCACCAGTTTGGACATAGCCTTGCGTTGCGAGATCCGTCTCGATTCTTGATCCCCAAATTGACAAAGCTTTTGTGATCTGTAAGGATGGTGAACGGCCCGCTGCCGCAGATAGGCACGCCACTTCCATCGCCATCATTATCGCAAGAAACTCTTTCGTGTATGCGCATAGCCGATTCAACACTCGATGCCTTGCTAATATGCCACTGGATGACCCTCCTGGACGAGCACCGCGCCAATGCCAATGTCGCAAGCGTCGGTCTCGACGACGAACGGCTTGTCAAAGTCGAACATGAGAACAGTGTGCTTGCCATGGCGCGCTTGAGCAGATCGAATGCGATCTGCTACTGCTCGCACTACACGTGAAGCCCTTCTTCGTCAGTAAATTGGTGAGCGGCTTGGCAATGATGCCATAGCGCGCTACAAACTTTCTGTAGTAGTCAGTTAAGCCGAGGAACCCGCGGAGCTCAGTGGCCGTCGTGGGCACGGGTCACTGCAGCATCACCTGCGTCTTGTCGGCGTCCGTGGCCACTCCCTCCTTGGAGATGATGTTCCCCAGGTACTCGATGCTATCCTGCGCAAATGAACACTTCGAGGCCTTGACGAATAACTCATGCTGACGAAGAAGCTCGAACACTTGCCTCAGATGCTCTACGTGCTCCTCCAAGGTGCCACTGAAGACCAGGATGTCGTCGAGGAAGATGATGACGAACTTGCGCGCGTGCTTGCCGAAGATCGCGTTCATCAGACACTGGAAGGTTGCCGGTGCGTTCGTCAGGCCAAACGGCATCACTCGAAACTGAAAATGGCCGTGGTGCGTTTTAAACGCGGTCTTGTGCTCGTTCTTCTCGCATCTGGATTTGGTGATAGCCGCGCGAGGTCGAGTTTGAGAAGTAAGCCGCGCCGCCGCTTCATCGAAAGTTCGTCGACGATCGGCAAGGGAAACCGATTCTTGATGGTGATGTTGTTGAGTTGCTCAGAATCGATGCGTAAACGCCAGTCCCGCCCTTCTTCTTGACGAGGAGCACCGGTGCCGCTGGGGGGCTCACGCCAGGGTGATGACGCCGATCGCAATTTCTTCGACTTGGCGCTCGATCTCATCCTTTTGCGTGGCGAGTACCGCAGACGGCCGACCGTTTGCGGTGGTGCGCCTTCCACCGTGGTGATCGCATGATCGATCTTGCGGTCGCGGTGGCGGCTTCTTGGGATCGCCGAACACGTCGGCAAAGTCTTCGAGGACCGCTTACCGCTTTGGGGAGGGTTTGTCCTTGTCCGTGCTCGGCACGCGCCAGTCCACTACTGCCATGTACCAGATATCATTCCCAGCGTGCCACTTGGCGAATCGATCCGCTCGATGTAGTCGATGTTGGTAGTTGTGCCTTGGGACGAACACCTTGCGAGTGTCACGCCTCGCCGCGCGCGAAAGAGATGGTCTTGTCCAGCCAGTGACAGTTCATGGGGCTGTTTTGTTCGAGCTAGTCCATGCCCAGCACGCCATCGTATGCCCCGAGCGCAGCCGGCGATGTCCGTCTTCAATGTGTGTCCTGGCACCACCATCGACGGCCGGAATCATGCCGTCACAAACCAGGCGCTCCCCATTGGCGACACGCACTTCCACGGGTGGCAACGGTGTGCTAGTGGCCTTGATCCGTTCCGCGAACGCCTGTGAGATGAAGCTGTGTTTGCTGCCCGAGTCCACGAGCAGCAGCATCACCTGATTTCCCACCATGGCTCGAAGGCGGATAGTGCGCGGCGAGTCCCCGCCAGAGACCGCATGGGTGGAGATGAGGCAACACTGTGCGAGTTCATACCGGCTCCGCAAGTCAAAAAGGTCGAAAGTGCGACGACATCGTCAGTGAGCACCTCGCCGTAGTCACCCACTTGGATGGTGAGCAATTGCGTCTGTTGCTTGCAATGGTGCTCGCGGGAGTATCTGTCGCCGCACTTGAAACAGAGCCCGTTGGCAAGACGGAAGTCGCGGAGTTGACACTCGCGGCAAACTTCGCTCGTTGGCGGCCGAGCCATCGCCGCTGCTTGGCGGCCGCGAAATCGCGCGGCGAAGCGGCGGGCCGTCCGGCTGGAATCGGTCGAGGGCGCGGGCGACGCACGTCGTTTTCTTCCTCCCGAATGCGGGCCAGCACCGAGGCGCGCGTGATGCTGGTCGAGCTCGGCGTCGCATCGCAATGAAGATCGCCCGTAATCCAAGGAGAAACTGGGTGACGAAGAAGCGCGGGCTTAGCGAAGCGTCGAGGGCGAGTAGATGGTACATGTGAGCTTCAAAGGCCACTCGATACTCCGCCACCGTGCCGGTTTGCCGCAGATGCAGAAGCTGATTCATCTCCAGTTCGAACTCATCCGCCCCGAATTCTTCTCGGATCGCCGCAGAAGCGCGCCCCACCAATGGCACGGTATGCACGACGCGATGCTCGGCTGCTGTCGCTTCGATGTCGATGTCGCCGCCGGTCACCCAATTGTGTGGCGGGACGCGGTATAGCTCGAAGTAGGCAACGCAGCGATCGATCCATAGGTACGGCGCGGAGCCGTCGAACCTTGGGAAATCATGCTTGGGAGGCTTGGTGAAATACTCCTCTTGCCGTGGCATCTCCGTGTCGTGATGGCCCGGAGCGAAGTCCCCGTGGTGTGGGCCGTCCGCACGCCCCCCGTCATGTCGGAGTTGAAGCAGAGGAGGACCGTTGTTGACGAGGCGAGGTTGTGGTGCGTGTGGATCCGCCGGTGCCGCAGAGGAGCCGGTGAGTGGGCCGCCCCGGGGTGTACTTGGTGGTTTGCCGCGCGCGCGGTCGCGGGTGGTGGTGGTCGGTGTCGCATTGCCGACGCACTCGTCGACGTCGGCTCGCGTCGATCTACTCGACGGCGAAAGTCGCGAGATCGACGCGACTGCTTGTTGAAGGCGAGCTGCGCCTCCGCTTGCTTGTCGCCTGCGATTTTGCTCTCGTCGAAGCGGGTGAGCAGGGACGAGAGCATGGATTTGATTTCCTCCGACGATTCTGCCATGGCGAGAAGGATATGCTTGGTTTGCACTGAGGGTTTGGAAGAAGGCGCCGTGCCTGCTCGGCCGATCTAACCCTGCTTGGGATTTTGTGTCGATTTGCCGGAGCAATTCGACACCCGGAGCAGTGGATGTTACAGATCGATCTCGCGGCGGAGTGGGTGGAAGAAAAATTCAGGCTGGAATCGCAGATGGCTCTGAGTACCAGTTGTGATGATCCAACGAGGAACAGATCGCACGAAGGGAAAGAGGGGATGAGATTCAGAGAAGGGGAAAGTAGCTTTACTTGAATGAGAGGAAAGTTCAGTTTACAGAGAGATGACAGAAAGATCACAACACACACGCATGCCCACGCGCCCACGCAGGGGCTGGTAATATAGCCTCACGCGACTCGGTCCCGCTGCTGACTTGGCCCGATGACTTGTCCCTCCCCTTCCTATTGGCTGTTCAGGTCCACCGTGGCACTTGTGGGTGCAGGTGTGACAAACAACAGGCAAATGTTTGTCGGAGTCCTGGTTGCCGACAAGAACTTGCAACATATCATCTACATATGTCTTGACAGTTGGAATTGAATACTCAATCATTCTTTGGAACAAATTCTGGGTCATTACTTGCAGGTTCAATTTGGCCTATTGTTAAGAAATAATAAATATAAAAGGAGGCAGACGAGAAGATGAATACTTGATTAGAGGAAGAAGGTACCTCGACACTGTGTTCAATTTGCATCTTATCATGAATATAATTTTGAATGGTGCTTGGGATCCTGTAAAAATCACCATCTTGCAAGTGATAACTTCTAAATGGCGTTGCAGATATGTGCTTTAACTGTTTAAGTGCATTCATTAAAGTAGTGAGAAAAAAGAATGGAGTTACAACACATGAAAAAAATGTTGAACTACTAAAAGTGGCAGCAATTCTAAAAAGATCATACAACATGGAAAAATGTAATAGTGGTAGGCGCTTCTTCACTTACAGCTAATGTTCCAAATGAGTCAGACGAACAATCTTCTGAGTCAAGAGCTATATATGATTTGACTATATTTGTAGTCCACAGACTAATCCTGGGTATATTGGTAGCCAAGAATGAATTCTGAAGTTCTCAGAAATTCAAAATATGATGCCTGCATGCAGTAGAAATCCATTCAGTAAAAAAAGAAAAGTGAAGTTGGTTGTTGTCAAAACGGTTGCATTACAAGTATTAGCAAAAATACTTACCATTAATAAGGGACTGCAACCACCTGCATTCAACTCCTACTCCTTGGTGTTGACTTGAATATTTAAATTTCAACAGTCAACCATTCAAGAACAAATGAGCATAGATTAAAGTCACTAAGGCAGTCCAGCATCAGTGCAACACTGTAATATTGTGAGCTTGCTAGGCTATCTGAAGAAGGGCACAGAAATGAAGCCATCGCAAGAAGAAAGAATGTCTTTGTAAACATATCAATTTGCATGTCTGGTTTTATCATTCAACACAAGTCTTTCACAGATGGAGAATTTCCTTCCCACTTTATGATATCATGAACCAAAATGTAATTTTCTGTAGAACAATTCTTGTCAAGAATTTTCTTGCCCATTGGTATTCCTAACACAATCTGGATAGTATTGGGTGTGATGTTGAATAAGAAACTGTTTTCAAGATTAATTGTTCTTGTGACTGTATCAAAATGGAATGCAAGCCAATGGTATATTCCAATAGGAGAAGAAGAACACTTTAATTCCAACAAAGAACCAAGGCCCATTTTCTGATTGTGTTCTTTTGTTCCTCAATGAGTGACTGTATCAGATTGTAGAACAATTCAAGAGGATCATCCTGAATACCCTGTTTGTGAAAACAAAAAAGAAAACCATGAAAATATGAGTCACACTTCAATTTACAAGGGGAAAAACATGACGAACAACTAACTTGTACATGATAATGTACCTTGTTTTTTTCTATGCTCATTAGGATAAGCAGCAGGACCATACTCATTCAAGCACTTGATATGCCTTTTCTTTATACTCCCAACTTCCATCTGAGATATACGTAGAAAATGGAATTTAATTATCACCATTGTGCTGTAATTATAACATGGATTCTTACTCTTTAACATGCATTATAAATAATTAAAAAATCTTTGGAAAAGCATAATTAACACATGTACATATTCCAGTACTCAAAATAACATGTCTCAAACCTCCAACAGTGTCAGTCTTACCAAACTGTGAAATATGTCTATTGTACAAAATTAACAGAGGAAAAAGAGGGAGGGAGGGAGGGAGGGAGGGAGGGAGGGAGGGAGGGAGAGAGGGAGAGAGAGGAGGGAGGGAGGGAGGAGGAGGAGGGAGGGAGAGAGAGAGAGAGAGAGAGAGAGAGAGAGAGAGAGAGAATCAGGCAACGCCTTAGCAATGGAACTATCAATACTAGGTTTTGGGTGAAGGAACTAGCAAGAGCCAGGGTCCCATCATATCACCATGTCCATGTGGCATGTTGTAATGGTAATGGTCATGCTGAGCTCTTTGTTACAGATTCCTTGAATTGAATCATTGGCCTAAGATATGCTACGATTGATCCTGTTAGGTCCTAGTGCATGCGGTCAAGTTAGGATAGGCAGACTAATTCGGTTTGTTGATCCTCTTCTCCACCCAAATAAATTAACAATGACCAAAGAAAGAAATGCAATGCTTAGTGCACTCACAGCATAGCTACTCCACCAACCCAAGAAACACAATGTGCATCTCAGAACAATAAATAAAAAAACCAACGTTCAGTTCGTTCACAGCTGCATTTTAGTCATATGAGCAGGACACACACGCACATGGTTTTCTGAACAATGGCTGGCTACCCGTTGTCCACGAATCGAGCGTACTACATACTAATCAAATCCAACTACAGTACCACGTTTCCCTACAAGATGTTGCTGCATGGATCTGGAGATGGTCAGAGGAGGGGCCAGAAGCATTCACTCAAACCCTCGTTTAAGCATGGAGGAACAGAGAAGAGGGCAGCAGCATAATAAGGAAGAAGGAATGACGAAGACAGTAGCAGCACCTTCATTGGCGCACGAGCGAAGAAGCAGCTGGTCTCCCGTCGGGGAATGTGGAGCTTCTCCCGCCGATGAGGTCAGGTGGTGCGCTCGTGTCGCCGACGAGGAATTGCTGGCTGCGGATTGGAGAAGAAATGGGGAAAGTGCATCCACCCGACAGTGTCATGGGCCCGCCTGTAAGTGATTCAATAGGAAAGAGTTTAGGTCCCACCAGTAAGTGAGACACACCGACAAAGAGACATCAAATCGCCTCTATTTTGTTGAAAAAAGTCTGTGCCTTGCAGGCGATGAAAGAAAACCACTCTCCGACCTGCACGATGGGAAGGTCTACTGGAGGCGACCCAGTTGCACGAGGGTTGCTCAGGTGATTGCCGGATCAGATCAAGATAACCAGCGGCCTCTTCTCACAGAAGGTGGTCGAACTTCTTCCTCCTCAACTTCTATGGTCGTCCACAAAGATGAAATCTGTATCTTCACACGAGATTGTCTTGCTCCTCTCCTCTATTTTGAATTGTACATGTTTATTGCTTGCTACATGTTTGTGTGCCAACTATGATGCATTGTACTGCTCTAAATAATGAATTTGTTATATCTGTCAGAACAAACAACCTCCATGTATGTTTCTCTGAATTTTGAACACAAATGAAAAAAAATCAATTAGGGGCGAAGTTTGTGATACATTTTGAGTAATGTGTCCACTTTGTGTTAAAAAGTAACGTGCAATTTGTAGCTAGCTTGAAACAAAAAATGTCAGTAAGAAGAGATGCTTAATTATGCAATAAAAAATTAAATGAAATTTTACCGAAAAAGGGTTTTCCCCCGCTTTGTATTCCAAAGCACCAACACCGATACAGAGCAGACGCTGGGGCGAGCAGCACAATAAGCCAAAGAAAAAGAAAAAGAAACAATGCCAACACCGCAACTCGGCAGACACGGATGATCTACAACGCTGCGCCCTCAAAATCTACCCACCACGATCCTAGGCTCGATCCTCCGAGTACCAAGCAGCACCTCCAGAAGGAAACGACGCCGACGACGCTGCTTTGCCGGACGATTCTAGGTTTCCCGCACACGGAGGGTAGAGGAATGAAGACCACCGCACCCTCCAGGAGGAATGGTGGCACCGCAGCGCTATCGCCGGGGAGCCGGAAGATCCGCAAGGATTTCTCCTCACCCAAACCCCACCGCCAACCGGATCGGGCTAACCAACCAGCTCGCGGCGACCACCTTGCGCCATCACGGTTGCCACCACCACCCATGCCCCATCGCTGGACGCCACCACGAGGCCAAGAGACCCAAAGAGAAACACCAACGACGGAAGCAGCGGCACCGCTACCGAAAGGAGAGGACCCACCTCCCCGCCAACGTGCCCCGCACCGTCACGGCCGCCGGCCGGACGCGCAGCAGGGCACACCAGCCACCTCGCCCGCCGGACCTAACGGCCCGCAAAGCCCCGCCGTCCCACGCTGCAGCAATTGATATCTGCGTCGCCAGCCCGCCGCCGCCGCCGCCACGCCTGGCCTCGGAGGTCGCGCCGCAGTTCACCCCGCCGCCCGCCCGCCGGGCCAGATGGGGCGAAGGCCCAGATCTGGCCGAAGGGTGCCGCCAGACGCGTCGCCGCTGCTACCCGCCGCCAACAGGGGCGCGCCGTCCAGCCATCCGCCCGCAGCAGCTAAGGACCCGCCGCCACGCCGGACCGCCGCCGCCTAAGGACACCCCACAGCCCGCCTCCGTCCGCGCCAGAGGAAGCCGAGAGAAAAGCCGCCGCCGCCGCCGCCAGCGTCGCCGGGCCGGGCCAGCCAAGCAAGCGCCGACGACGGCGGCGGGGAGGAGGAGGAGGGTTCATTGGAGAAGGAGCTCGAAGCGGACGGTCGCCATGAAGCGACAGCGTCATGAGAGCCCGAGAGGCTTTTCTTAAATGAAATTTTTACTTAACCTTAAGGCAAGTTGAGTCAAAATGATGACAACTTGTTGTTCAAATAAGCAGCGCAGGGAGGGGAGGGGGCATGGTTGTATAGATGTTGTGTTTTTTGCCTCTAAGTTGTCTTTTATTAAGAAAATGTTTGAAGAAATAAGAATTCTTTCATTGGTGTTATAAAAAAGAATTGTAGTCTTCTCTTGATAGCTAAATGATGGAGAAAAAAGCAGCAGACCACAATTTAGAAATATTATAATAGTTGTGAAAAGGGTGAGAACCCAAAAAATTGAGCTACATTGTAATTCAAAAATTAATAGTGTGGTGGACTTATTTGACAAGCAAATTCTCATAAAACCGGAATGCAGGTAGTAGCAGAAGCAGAGAGAAGGAAGAGAATAGCTCCTAAGGTGAGTATTAAAAATAGCTCCTGAGCCAAAAAGAAAATTAGTGGTTTGCAAAATCATGATCTGAACTACATGACTGCAGGAAGATTCGAGTCTACGGGAACTTTATCAGTTTGTTGTGTACCACTCAACTAAGAAGCAGAAAAAGGTTAATCGTCTTTTGAAAAAAAATTGATCGTTGGTGTTCATGTGATAAATGAATGATGGTTTTCTTTGTTATGTGCAGATATCATCACCAAAAGTATTTGCACCTAAGGCGGTAGCCCAAAATGAGAAAATGATTAAAGCACAATGACTTGAAGAGCGTGCTACTCAAGTTCAGACAAATGTAGATACTACACAACAGGTAATATGGGAAATGTAATAAGTAAGCTAATAAAAAGTTCAGAGACTTGTGCATAGCTTTTAATAGAACAAATTTTTTTTCTATCAACCTTTGCCCAAAAGAAGGAACTTCAATGGCAATAGAGAATCAGGCTACATTGAATGTTGACATACAAACAGAGGCATGAAAAAGGGAAATAAAATGTTTAAAAACTGATTTAGAAGAAATATTTACTTGACATCATATAAATTTTAACAAATTCTTTCTTCATTTCCTTGTAAAATTCAGGTTGCCCAGAAGATTGCCTTGATCTTGTTGTTTGTGATGTCAATTGTGATAATTGTCAAAAGTTAAGAGTGGCAAAAGTGTAATGCCAAAATCTAGAGTGGCATAAGAAAAATTGGCAAAATTTAGAGTGACAAAAACAAAATTTTAACAAAATGGAGAAGATTGTGGAACAAGCTACAAGTGATGCTGAGTATATGAACTTTATTGAAGAGGTTATTGAAAGAACAACTAACAATTCTAGTAGAGAGTTTTTTAAACTTATTACTGAATTTGATTTAGTATGCTTACAGGGTGGTTTGGTGATGTTGGTGATACTGATGACGATGCTCCAAAAACTAATGCTGAAGATTATATTTTCCCTTATCTAGAAGAAATAGAGGTGATACGTCCCAAACATATCTAATTTTCCAAACACTTTTGCTCTTGTTTTCGACTCTAATTTGCATGATTTGAATGGAACCACTACTACAGGATGCTACTAACGCGACACTATGATCAGAGACCCTCTGACAGAACTTTGTGCGATGCATTAATGCAAACGGGGATGTACAAAAACTATCAAAAAAGATGCAAAACGTTTGCGATCGAGGAGACATCAAACACGGTTCAGAGTTTAGTTACGTCTACGATGGGGGCCATATGGTTGATCCATACGAACTGTTTGCGATTAGACAGGACAATAGAAACGGACAGTCATAACAATGTGTGATATACGGCATATAGTTCGCTCCGATGAACTATTTGCTATTAGGGAATGCAACAAAAATGGTCAGCCAGATCAAGGTGTGTGTGATATACGGCATACGGTTCACTCGAATGAACTGTTTTTGATTGGGGAAGAGAACAAAAAGGGTTCAACTTAATAAGATGTTTGTGATATGCGGCATACAGTTCACATAGATGAACTATTTGCGATGAGCCAAAAGAACATAAACAATTCGTGTAAACAAGATGTGTGTGATGTGCAGCAAACAACCCACTCAGATGAATTGTTTGCAATGAGAAATTATAGCACAGACGGTTACTATAGTAAGTTCGTATGCGATTCTGTTTGTACAAAAAACTTTGAAAAATGCAAACTAGTTGCTTGCGGTGGCTAGGAGTATCACACACGATGCGTCTACGAGTACTCGTGTGCAATGATTAGTAAGTTACACATACGTTTCCTTATGTTAACACGTGGCACCGCATACGGTATTCAGGTTGTGTGTGTGCTCCACTTAGTCTTCCCGCACTCCAGGAAATGCTTCCCGCGCTCCACATGGGTGAATTGTAAAATCCACGCCTCTTCCCTCATTTGTTTCCCGCCACCAGCTAATGGCTTGTTGCATATAACCCAGTCGGCAACGCACCGTCGCGGCACTCTGCGCAGATGTAGTCCTCACCCATCTACCATTAGTTATTCAAGCATGCCAGGGAATGAACAAAGCTTCAACGTCGACCCCTACCTGCGTTACATCTTCCGCGAGGAGAACGAGTCGGAGCAGGTCGGGGAGCAAGAGCTTCATCGGCTGGTGCAGGCACCATGGCCCATCGGTAGCGATATCGGTGTGACAGTCCTTGGGCGCACATCGACATATTTGCAGAGGAAGTGTGATGAGCAGTTTGCCATCCATCGTGCAAAAGACCCAGAGCTGCTCGGTGGCATGATTGACGACCCACCCGAAGAGCCGCCGTCACCAGTGCTCATTGAGAGCCTGATGCCCCACAAGGAATGGGTAGAGGACCTCTGCGATTCAGTCAAGACACAGCCAGCCTGCGGCTTCATCATTGCCGGCGGCGGTCATGTCAACCTCGATCCCAACGATGTGGTGGCCAGGCTCAAGGATATCCTTGGCGGAGTTGACGTCCCCGACGAAGTAGAACATCGCCAATGTGATATCTTGACGATGCAGGTGATGGACGGAATTTGCTACCAGGCCAGAGACATGGAAATGGAGCTGTTCCGCGGAGATATCATGCACGCGATTGCACGCTGTCAAGCTCTTCTGGAAGAGGCCCAGCAGCCCCAAGAGCCTCCCAGCGCCAGCAGTTCCGTAGGTGGAGGCGAGTCGGGGCACATGGAATGAACGACCGCAAGGGTGCTATGCTGATCATGGAGTCCAAGAAGACCGTCGTCGGAAGGCCAATAGCTCAGCCTTTTAGCCTATATTTTATTATAGTTGTATATGTAGGTCGTGAGTGTTTTGGGCATTGCAGCATGTGGCATTTTAAATTATCCTGAATATGTAAGACAATTATTAATTGTTGCCATTGTAAATTTGCCTCAACGGCGAGCAGAGCACGCGCACGGACGCCAGAGCGGAGCGCGCCGCGGCCGCCTCAATGTCGAGCAAAACATGCAGACGGACGCGAGCAAAGTGCGCCGCGGCCGCCTCAACGGCGAGCAACCACGTGGTCAACCTTCTGGCACCCCGTGGGAGGCGCGACGACGCATCCATCGGACACAATGGTGATATCTTGACCATGTGTGATAGTGGGCAGAAATGTACACGTACATCCGAGAACACGGACCCATGTTTCAGCCTTCCGGTGTGTGGCATACGGTTGATCCATAAAAACTGTATGCAATGAGCCAGAACAACAGAAATGGGATTTGTAGGCCCAAAACCATCAATAAATTTTAACCTTGTTTCTCGTCACATTGCAGATTACAATGCAATAAGTAATTGCAAATCTTTTCACACCGATCCAACCAATATGTGTTCATACTTAGCACCGGGCTATAAAAACTACCCACTTGAAAAAATTACTTCACAGTTCCTCTCCTCATCACTGTGACGCTCCCGATTCAATTGTACACTAATCATACACGCAAACGTGTACGATCAAGATCAGGGACTCACGGGAAGATATCATAACACAACTCTAAAAATAAAATAAGTCATACAAGCATCATAATACAAGCCAGGGGCCTCGAGGGCTCGAATACAAGTGCTCGATCATAGACGAGTCAATGAAGCAACAATATCCGAGTACGTACATAAGTTAAACAAGTTTGCCTTAAGAAGGCTAGCACAAACTAGGATACAGACGAAGAGGCGCAGGCCTCCCGCCTCGATCCTCCTAACTACTCCCGGTCGCCGCCGCCAGTCCGCACATAGTAGTAGGCACCTCCAGTAGTAGGAGTAAATGCGTCGACGGTGGCGTCTAGCTCCTAGACTCCAAATCTGTTGCGACAACCAAAAAGAAAGGAAAGGGGAAAAGGGGGGAGAAAGCAACCGTGAGTACTCATCCAAAGTACTGCAAGCAAGGAGCTACACTACATATGCATGGGTATATGTGTAAAGGGCCATATCGGTGGACCGAATCGCACAATGCCGTAATAAGAGGGGATAACTAATCACGTCAAGACTACTCTTCCGGCGACCTCAGTCTTCAAAGATGTAGAAGAGAGTAGATCAAGTCCTCCAAGTAGTATCGCATAGCATAATCCTACCGCGATCCTCTCCTCGTGCATACAGGAAAGCGATCACCGGGATGTCTCTGGAACTTGTCCAGGTGTGTTTTATTAAGTATCCAGTTCTAGTTGTCATAAGGTGAAGGTACAACTCCGGTCGTCCTTTTCTTGAGGGACACGGCTATTCAATAGATAAACTTCCTGTAGGGTGCACCACATAACCCAACACGCCGATCCCATTTGGCGGACACACTTTCCTAGGTCATGACCGCCTCGGAAGATCAACACGCCGCAGCCCCACCTAGGCACAACAGAGATGTCAACACGCGGTCTAAATCCTATGCGCGCAGGGTCCAGGCCCATCGCCCATTGCACACCAAGACGTTATGCGTGGCGGCCGAAGCGCACTCTAGCCCTTAATACAAGAGCGAGCTTACGGTCCAATCCGTGCGTGCCGCTCGATCGTGATGTCACGAAGGCTTTGGCTGATACCACGACGTCGAGTGCCATATCTTTCCCGCGTAGTTGGTTAGTGCGTATAGGCCAGTGGCCAGACTTAGATCAAATACCAAGATCTCGTTAAGTGTGTTATTTTGAAGTAACCGCGGACGTCGACCAGGGCCAGGCCTACCTCTCTCCTAGGTGGTCTCAACCTGCCCTATCGCTCGGCCACATAGTACCAGTCGGGGGTCGTCGGGAACCCAGGCCCACCACTACCGGGATGGAGCCACCTGTCCTACCAGCCCCCACATCGGAATCACTTGCAGATACTCAACGAGCTGACCCGACTTTAGTCATCATCTGTATAGTATATGTATAGTATATACCCATGATCACCTCCCGAGTGATCATGGCCCGATAGTATAGCATGGCAGACTGACAAGAATGTAGGGCCACTAATGGTAAACTAGCATCCTATACTAAGCATTTAGGAATTGCAGGTAAGGTAAAAACAAATATAGCAACAATGACAGGCTATGCAACAGAATAGGATTAATCGAAACAGTAACATGCTACACTACTCTAATGCAACTAGTAGAGGGTAGAATAGGTGATATCTGGTGATCAAAGGGGGGCTTGCCTGGTTGCTCTGGCAAGGAGGGGTCGTCAACTCCGTAGTCGAACTAGGGGTCGCCGACAGTCTTGGGGGTCTACCGGAAAGAAGTAACGGAGGGGGAACACAATAAATAATAGAGCAATCATAGCAACACAAAGCATAACATGGCAATACGCGGGGGCTAGGGTGACCTAACGTAGTGGTAGGTGATACCGACGAAGGGGGGGAACATCCGGGAAAGTATCCCCGGTGTTTTGCGTTTTCGGACAGATGAACCGGAGGGGGAAAGTTGTGTGTTCGCTATGCTAGGGATGTGTGGCGGATGAACGGGCTGCGTATCCAGATTCGTCTCGTCGTGCTGAGCAACTTTCATGTACAAGGTTTTTCCATCCGAGCTACGGTTTATTTTATATTAATTTTTAAAAGATTTAAATCATTTTTAGAATTTATTTAATTATTTAATTCTAACATTATCCAGAATAGTGTATGCCGACGTCATCATGATGTCAGCACGACGTCAGCAGTCAACATGGCGTTGACTGGGTCAAACTGACGTGAGGGTCCCACATGTCATTTACTAATTAATTAACTAACAGTTAATTCGGGTAATTAGTGATTAGATTAGTCTAATAATGATTAATTAAGTTAATTAATTCTTTAATTAATTAATTAATATTTTAATCAACATTATTATTGTTTTTTTAATTCTCTTTTTTTTACATATATAAAATCGTCCTGGGGCTGGGGCCCCTTTGTCATAGGCCCATAGGGGCCTTAGCAGGCACGGGCGCAATGGGCGCCCAGCACTCGTTCGTTCAAGCACACGCCTAGGGGCGGGCGGACCCGATAGGGCGCCGGAGCAGGGGGAGGCCGATGGCCATGGCGCCGGTCAGCGGTTGTCTGAAGCAGCAAGAACAGTGGGTCGGGCGAGTGGCGCAGAGGAAGCGCTGGTCATCATGGCGGCGCTGCGTTGGCCGACGGGAAGAAGCAAGACGGCAGCAGCAGGAGAGGCGTGACGGAGCGGGGCGGCGAAGGTCACGAGGCACGGCTGGCACAGCCAGGCGCAAAGGCGCACCGCAGCAAATGAGCCGACAAAGATCGGGCGAGGATGGGCGACGAAGGCGGCACACACGACGGGGCGGTCACGGGTGCGTGTGTTGGCGTCGTCGGACGCGACGACGACGCGAGCGCAGGATGTGGTGGAGCGGTGGTGGCCGTGGGCGCGGCGGATCGTCGTGGGAGAGAGAGGTCGGGCGCGGCGAAGGATCGCGGGCGCGACTGTGGGCGAAGCTGGCGCGCAACGGGCGCGGGGCCATGGTGAGCGCGGGGTCGAGGGAGATGGTAGGACTGGGGTCCTCACCATAATTCGTAGGGTCAAGGGCAGTGGTGCTCGGGGTGGTCGACGGCGACGACCGGGCGACGAGGAGGCAGACCATTGAGGTGGAGGAAGCAGGCCGGCGGGGGAGGAGGAAGCAGGCTGGCGGAGGAGGAGGAAGCAGGCCGGCGGAGGAGCTCCGACGTGGCGACGTCCAACGGTGAGGCGGCGTGGTCTCCTGGCGGCGACGAGCGACGGCGTCGGTGGCCTCCTCCTTGATCCCGATCCAAATCGGGGGAGAGGGGGGGAGGAGATATTTTCGGGGGAGGAGTGGGGCGATGGGGTGGGTTAGGGTTTGGGTCGTGGGGAATAAGGGAGGCGGGGTGGTCGGTTGGGCGGCTGGGTGGTGGGCCTGGCTTGGGCGGTGGCTTCTTGGGCCGGAGCCAGCATGGGGTGAGTGCTTTCTCTTTTATTTAGTTTTGTTTTATTTTATATTTTTGTTTTACTGTTTTTATTTCAGTTTCCTTTTGAATTTGGTTTTATAAACTACACCACTGGTTCCTAATTTAGTTTTAATAAGTATGCCACTACCCCATAAGTTTTTGGCAATAAAACAAATAGTTTAATATTTTATCAAATTGAAAAGGGTAGTTAGTTAAATGCTTTACTGCTGTTTTAAATATTTTAGTGCACTTAAACCTTTTATAAAATTGTGGTTTCTCCACAATAATTACCTATGCATTATTTGGCAACACCCCAACATTTTAGTTTTAATATTTGAAAATATTTTATTGTTTGCTTGATTTTGAATTAGAATTCGAACAGGTTTTGAACTAACGCGAGATTAGCCACAATAACCGAGGTGATGTGGCATCATTAGCGAAGGGTTAATGTAGCTTAATTATCCGGGCGTCACAATCACCCACAAAACTGGTCTTTCCTGTCAAGTCATTCTGCCATGACCGGTAGGAGGAGTTTCGGGTGGACATATAACCAGGGAGCAAAGACTAAGGCCGCGAAAGCACTAGAGAGGTCCCGTCGCCACGCAGCAGCTGCAGCAGAGATGTCCTGGCGCGCCGCGGAGCCCTCGAATAAGCTCTCACCCGCACACGAGGGCTCTCACAAGCGCACTCGCCGCGTCGGCGATCGCGACAAGCTGGCGTTGCTGAAGTCCTTGGCCGGCGACGACGACATTCTTGCTGGCCTCATTAAGCAGCAGGAGCTGGTCGACGGTGCTAACTCTTGAGCATGCGTTAATTTTCCCTTGAAGAGGAAAGGGTGATGCAGCAAAGTAGCGTAAGTATTTCCCTCAGTTTTGAGAACCAAGGTATCAATCCAGTAGGAGACGACACACAAGTCACCTAGTACCTGCACAAACAATCAAGAACCTTGCAACCAACGCGATAAAGGGGTTGTTAATCCCTTCACGGCCAATCATAAAAGTGAGATCTGATAGAGATAGTAAAGTAAATATTTTTGGTATTTTTGTTGTACAGATTGAAAAGTAAAGATTGCAATAAAAAGGAATGGCGAAAGAAATTGGCAAGTTGATTCAATATATGGAAAAGAGACCCCGGGGCCATAGGTTTCACTAGTGGCTTCTCTCAAGATAGCATATATTACGGTGGGTGAACAAATTACTGCCGAGCAATTGATAGAAAAGCGCATAATTATGATGACATCTAAGGCAATGATCATGAACATAGGCATCACGTCCGTGTCAAGTAGACCGAAACGATTCTGCATCTACTACTATTACTCCACACATCGACCGCTGTCCAGCATGCATATAGAGTATTAAGTTCATAAGAATGGAGTAACGCATTAAGCAAGATGACATGATGTAGTGGGATAAACTCAAGCAATATGATATAAACCCCATCTTTTTATCCTCGATGGCAACAATACAATACGTGCCTTGCTTCCCCTACTGTCACTGGGAAAGGACACCGCAAGATTGAACCCAAAGCTAAGCACTTCTCCCATTGCAAGAAAGATCATTCTAATAGGCCAAAGTAAACTGATAATTCGACGAGACTTGCAAAGATATCAAATCATGCATATAAGAATTCAGAGAAGAACCAAATAATAGTCATAGATAATCAAGTTCATAAATCCACAATTCATGGGATCTCGGCAAACACACCACAAAATAGTATTACATCGAATAGATCTCAAAGAACATCGAGGAGAACTTTGTATTGATAATCGAAGAGAGAGAAAAAGCCATCTAGCTAATAAATATGGACCCAAAGGTCTGTGGTAAACTACTCATGCTTCATCGGAGTGGCAATGGTATTGATGTAGAAGCCCTTCGTGATCGATTCCCCCTCCGGAAGATCGCCGGAAAAGGCCCCAAGATGGGATCTCACGGGTACAGAAGGTTGCGGCGGTGGAAAAGTGTTTTCGTGGCTCCCCCTGATGTTTCTAGGGTATAAGAGTATATATAGGCGAAAGAAGTACGTCGGTGGAGCTACGAGGGCCCCATGAGGGTGGGGGCGCGCCTACCCCCTGGGCGCGCCCTCCTGCCTCATGGCCTAATCGTAGAGTCCCAGACTTCAACTCCAAGTCTTCGGATTGCTTTCGTCCAAGAAAGATCCTCAAAGGTTTCATTCCGCTTGGACTCGCTTGATATTCCTTTTACAGAAACACCTTTGAAATAGGCAAAAAACAAAAAGCGCACTGGGCCTCCGGTTAATAGGTTAGTCCCAAAAGTAATATAAATGAGCATATTAAAGCCCATTAAACATCCAAAACAGATAATATAATAGCCTGGAACAATCAAAAATTATAGATACGTTGGAGACGTATCAAGCATCCCCAAGCTTAATTACTGCTCGTGCTCGAGTAGGTAAATGATAAAAACAGAATTTTTTATGTGGAATGCTACCTAACATAATTATCAATGTAATTTTATTTATTGTGGCATGAATGTTCAGATCCGAAAGATTCAAGACAAAGGTTTAATATTGGCATAATAATAATAATACTTCAAGCATACTAACAAAGTAATTATGTCTTCTCAAAATAACATGGCCAAAGAAAGTTCATCCCTACAAAATCATATAGTTTGGCTATGCTCCATCTTCGTCACACAAAATGTTCAAATCATGCACAACCCCGGTTTCAGCCAAGCAATTGTTTCATACTTTAGTATTCTCAAACTTTTTCAGCTTTCACGCAATACATGAGCGTGAGCCATGGACATAGCACTATAGGTGGAATAGAATGGTGGTTGTGAAGAAGACAAAAAAGGAGGATGATGGTCTCACATTAACTAGGCATATCAACGGGCTATGAAGATGCCCAACAACAGATATCAATGTGAGTGAGTAGGGATTGCCATGCAACGGATGCACTAGAGTTATATATGTATGAAAGCTCAACAAAAGAAACTAAGTGGGTTTGCATCCAACTTGCTTGCTCACGAAGACTTAGGGCATTTTGAGGAAGCCCATTATTGGAATATACAAGCCAAGTTCTATAATGAAAATTCCCAGTAGTATATGAAACTGACAAAATAACAGACTATCTATTATGAAGATCATGGAGCTACTTTGAAGCACAAGTGTGGAAAAAGGATAGTAGCATTGTCCCTTCTCTCTTTTTCTCTCCTTATTTTTTGTTTAGCTTCTTGGCCTCTCTTTTTTCATTGGCTTCTTTGGCCTCTTTTTTTATTTCCTCACACGGGACAATGCTCTAATAATGATAATCATCACACTTCTATTTATTTACAACTCAAGGATTACAACTCGATACTTAGAACAAAATATGACTCTATATGAATGCCTCCGGCGATGTACCGGGATGTGCAATGAATCAAGAGTGACATGTATGAAAAGATTATGAATGTGGCTTTGCCACAAATACGATGTCAACTACATGATCATGCAAGGCAATATGACAATGATGGAGCATGTCATAATAAACGGAACGGTGAAAAGTTACATGGCAATATATCTCGGAATGGCTATGGAAATGCCATAATAGGTAGGTATGGTGGCTGTTTTGAGGAAGGTAAATGGTGGGTTTATGGTACCGGCGAAAGTTGTGCGGTACTAAAGAGGCTAACAATGGTGGAAGGTGAGAGTGCGTATAATCCATGGACTCAACATTAGTCATAAAGAACTCACATACTTATTGCAAAAATCTACAAGTCATCAAAACCAAGCACTACGCGCATGCTCTTAGGGGAAGGGTTGGTTGGAGTTAACCATCGCGTGATCCCGACCTCCACACAAAAGAAAGACAATGAAAGAAACACCTCATGTGTAACATCCCAAATTTTCAATTTGGAATGTTATACACTAGATCATCAATGCATATCATATTTTATCTTGCTTTTGGTTTGATCCTAGAAATTCTACGCAACTCAAGGACCCTCGGAGAGAGATGGGGATTTCGTTAATTTCATATTTGAGTTTTCTCAAATTTTGATAATAGGATCATTTGGTTTTATTTATTTTATCTTCAATTATTTCAATTATAAAAATATGAGAGAGGGAATAAAATGACTTTCCCAAAATAAAGAAATATTGAGGATTTAATAAAAAAAATCAAATAAGGTTTATTTTGGAGTTTTTTCTATTTTATTTGAATTTAGGAAAAAAATGCACGTTTTTCAAAACTGCATTTTAGGGCCAAGAAAATGTTCATCTCGTTCTAAATATTTTATTTAGACGGTGAAAATTTGTTTTGGCATTTTTAGATTTTTATTTATTTTTCTAGGATTTTTCTTAGTTTTGGCGGAATTGTTTAAAAAAAACGCTACCTTGACCGGGCCAGAAGCCCACCGAGCCAGCCGCCTCCCTGCCGTCATTGTCTCCATGTGAGCAGTCGCCGCCGCCGACCCGGACACTGAGTCCGAGCCGGACTCCTCCCCGCGCCCTTGCCCCTCCCAAGCACACCGACCCCCTTAATACTAAGCCGGGCCCCTGAGCCCTAAGTCAGCCCGCCTCCGCCGCCTCCGCCGCCCTTGCGCAAGAAGAATGCCTACCTCGCGCCTAGCCATTGCCAGCTGAGCCGCCGCCATGCCGCCTTGACCACGCCGCCGACGCCATGCCGCCTTACCGCCCACGCCACCATGACCTGCTGGACCCACGAGCCCGAGCCGAGGTAGCCGCCCCGCCGCCCGTTTTTTTTTCTAAAGAAACTGATCCATTTTTTTTAGAAAAACCCTAGTTTCATTTTTTAATAGATCGGTTTATTTTCCGGTTTATTTATTTAGCGAGCGTTCGCCCGTTCGTTCATTTTAACGGACGAGTTCACCGTTTAGTCTTAGTTAACGAACGTTCCTTCCTTAATCTGCTCGTCAGTTTTTCTTATTCTCGGATTTTCCGCGGTTATTTCTGATCGCGATTTCTGATCCGATTTTCGTTCTAGTATAACTTTTCACTCATTTATCGGAATCAGGCGATTCAAGCGCCTAGAGTTTCGTCTCGAAACCCTCTTTCCGTTTAACCAACTCAAACAAGTTTTTGCTTCAGTAAAATTGGACTTAGGTCCAGATTAGTAAACGAAGCCCGTTTCTTTCGCCGTTTGTGTTTCGGTTCTTCGTTCGATTTGATTCATTTTTTGCAAACCAGAGTTCTTAAGTTGAACTTTCTGGTTAGTTCTCTTATTTGAGTTTTACCCGTGCATTAGATGAGTATTTCTTGTATGCTTGTTTGTTTGCGATAGAGTACCTGGAGTGCGCCGCTTGCTACTTCGAATCTCTAGACTTCACGGATCATCAGCAAGGCAAGTAACACTTTGATCATACCTCTTTACTACCTAGTTTTATTGCATTTGATCAATCCCCAAATAATTGCATGATTAAGATTTGATTAATATGTGGGTTTTGGGGAGTAGATGAGGTAGTACCTATTACCTGTTTTATTATCAAACCCTTGGGAGTTACTCTATGTTTGCTTATTATGCCATGCTATGCTAGTAGACATGGATTGGGTGAGTGTATCCATGACAGATGTGAGGTTTTCATTTAATGGTTTATTTAAGGTGGCAACTTTTATACACCTCTGGGTGGATTGAGGCACCTGGGTATTCTAGCGATTGCCTATTTTTCTTTATGGACCGCCACCCAGGCTCAAAGGGATCATGAGATTATTCATGCTAGAAACTTCCGCGTGCAGCCACAAGCTACTATGGGCTCTAGCATAGTTGATTAAGTCGCTCGAACTCTTACAGTGGTAGACTAGCAGATGTAGGGGAAAGTAGGTGTAACTGTCTACCCGATCATAAGGTGCTAGCGCTTCTGAAAGACTATGTCTCGGTCATCCGTTTCTCAAACACCATGTAGTGCGAGAAATCCAACGGAGGAGATCGAGTCTTGTGGGGAAAAGTGCACAAATCTGTAGAGTGTATAAACTGATCATGGTTAGCCGTGTCCCCGGTTATGGATGTTTTGAATATTTAGTAGTTGGATTATCATGTGAATCTCATCATGTTACTTTAATTAATATTGTTGGGTTTTAATGATGATGCTTAATTGGGATTGAGAGGATGTCTATCTTCTCAATGTTTAACAACCACCATGATAGTTAAATAAAATTTATTCCTTTGCGAGAGGGAAAAATTGGCTTTATGCAAAATCAGAATCAGTAGAGCTTTTCCACCACCATATATGCATGTAGTATAGCATATTTACATTCATTACTCTCTATGTGTTACATTGCCAAAGATATTCCATGTGTCACCCGTTTTGGCTACAACGCTCATGTTGCGAGACTTTTTAGACGCATTTAGTAAGGTGCCTTAGGTCGTGGTTCTATACTCGATGATGCCGTTGGAGTTGATGGACTCACTTATCTTCCGTGCCTTCATTTATCGTTATTAGATGGCCTTAAGCCATATTTATTGTAATAAGTTCTTTTTTGGAGACATTTGATGTAATAAGTGTGTGATTGCTACTCTGTTATAAATCCTTCAAGTACTGTGCGTGTCAGCATTACTGATCCAACGATGACACTAAAGCACAGAGATCGAACTGTTTGAGGTCTGGTCGCTACAAGATGGTATCAAAGCACACACTGACTGTAGGACACGACCACTAAGCTAAAAGCCCTAGATCACTACTCGCTCTTTTCATTTCTGACTCCTCATCTTTTCTATTCTTTTAGGATGGCGCATGCAAGGAACAAGTTCACACAACCGGATGAAGATACACCCTTTGGACGTCACTTGAAGGAAGTCACTAGATACCTGAACATCGGAGTACCAAGCTTCACCGGGACCTACAACGCTACTTTACCTGAAGAGGAGCGCTGGATGATTCAAGTTCAAGTTCCAGGAGGACGTTCATGCCCATCACTGAGCCCATAGAGTTTTCCTTTGATGCACCAACCTGGAGTCTAGGAAAGAGCATGGCAGCCCACATCACAATGGGACGTACTGGAGAAGTTTACCACAACGATCTCAAGGATACTATCTACCAGATTTGTGGGCGCCGAGATGAGCAATGGGAGATGAGCAGCACCAGGAAGGATAGATCAATTGCATCTTTCATCCAGGAGTTAAACCAGCACATTCGACGCCAGGAGAACCAGATGTGCGCAGGCATGATATACCTGAAGAAGGCCATGACCAAGATCACGGAGCTGGAGGAAGAACTCAAGTCTACACGTGATGGATATGAGGAGGAAATAGCAACACTAGTGGAGACGAATGATGATCTGAAGAAGAAGCTAAAAGTGTTCATGGGATTTCCCACAACTGGAGGAGAAGATGATTGCACTTGTCCAGAGAACTACATCATCATCGACGACACCGACTCGGACCGAGACGATAGCGATGATGACTATGTTGAGGAAGCTGGAGCAGATATCATGGAGTCTTCATCGGAGCAGTTTTTCTAGTCGACCACCATAACAGTAGTAGTATTCTCCCATGTATCTAGTATAGTCCGAGCACTTTTATAACGATAGTTAGACCGTTGTATCCCCTTGTTTGATTGAATGAAGTGATTTTGTTTGCATTTTGTCTCATGTGCATATGGGTAGTGTTTTCTCTCTAGACCTCATTCTATTCTATATTCTCACCTTTTTCTAAACCCTCAGATGCCTCCGAGACGTGACAATGGATTTGCTTTCCCGCCGGAGCTCACTCAGTTGATCTAGCAGCAGAATGCGTTGATGCAGTTGCTAGTACAAAATCAGAATCAGGGGAACAACAACAACATCAACCCACCACCACCACCACCTGTTGATCACTTAACCCGTTTCCTTAGGCTGAATCCGCCGGTGTTCTCCAGTAGCACCGAGCTGATTGTTGTAGATGATTGGCTCCGCAAGACAGCAAGGGAGTTGACCACTGCTGGATGCACAGATGCGGAGAGGGTGCGTTTTGCCGCACATCAGCTTGAAGGACCCGCAGCATCATGGTGGGAGAATTTCATAGCCACTTATCCTATCGACACTGTCACATGGGATCGGGCCAAGAAGCTTTCCGTCGCCCATGTTTCAGCAGGAGCTATGGCCATGAAGAAGCGTGAGTTTCGCAACTTGCACCAAGGAGGACTGACAGTTTGCCAGTATGTGGTTGACTTTAGTAAATTAGCACGTTATGCCCCAGATGACGTTGCTACAAATGCAGCTAAGCAGGAGAAGTTTCTGGAAGGACTGAATGATGAGCTGAGCATGCAGTTGATGGTAGCAACTTTCAACAACTACCAGGAGTTGGTAGATAGAGCCCTGATGATTGAAGGGAAGCAGCAGCAGATTGAGAACCGCAAGAGGAAGTATGGACAAGGGAAGTACAATTCTGGAGCTCAGCAGAAGCCACGTTTTACCCCGAAATCGTGAGGACATTTCCAGCATACCCATGGAGGAGGTGCTCGCACAATCATAATGGCCCCAAGAATGGTAACAGGAATGGAGGAAGCAACGGCCAGAACCGTACCAACCCGTCAACCCCAGCCAAGAGAGACCTGAGCCAAGTCACTTGCTATAAGTGCCAAAAGACTGGACATTATGCAAATGAATGTCCTAAAACCCAGAATGGAAATGGCAATGGAAGCTCTGGGAAGAAGCCGAACCCTTTCAAAAGGGGACAGGTGAACCACGTTAACGTGGAGGAGGTTGAAGCCCAACCAAATGCAGTAATAAGTTAAGTTTTTCGTTAAGTCATTTACTGCAATTGTTCTTTTTGATACTGGTGCATCACATTCATACATATCAAGGGATTTGTGGATAAGTATAAACCGCCCACCAAAGTTCTTAGAACACCTATGTTAGTAAGCCCACCAGGAGCGGAGTATATGGCCAGTCGAGGATGTTTTCAAGTGCCATTAAGTATAGGTAGGCATGTTTTCCCCTCGGATTTAATCATTTTGGAATCACAAGGTTTGGATGTAATTCTGGGTATGGATTGGCTATTGATGTATGGAGGAAACATCGATTGCGCCAGTAAGTCGATTTTGCTTACCACTCCAGAAGGAAGAAGGATCAAGTATGTATCACAACATGAGCCGAAGAGGACACAAGTAAATTCCTTATCAGGAGTTGTGCAGGAGGAAGTACCAGTGGTGAAGGATTTCCCTGATGTATTTCCAGAAGAGTTGCCAGGCATGCCACCAGATAAAGACATTGAGTTTTTGATTGAGCTTTTGCCAGGCACAGGGCCGACATCTAAGAGACTGTACCGGATGCCCGCACAAGATTTGGAGGAAATTAAGAAGCAAATTAAGGAGTTACTGGATAAAGGCTATATTCGCCCAAGTTCTTCACCTTGGGGATCGCCAGTACTTCTAGTGGAAAAGAAGGATGGATCGTTGAGGATGGTTGTTGATTATCGAGGACTGAATGAAGTAACAATCAAGAACAAGTACCCGTTGCCGATGATCAATGATTTGTTTGACCAATTGCAAGGAGCTAAGGTATGGGCTGTATGAATATACCGTTATGTCATTTGGTCTGACTAACACACCTGCTTATTTCATGAACATGATGAACAAGGTATTTACGGAGTTTCTGGATAAGTTCGTCGCGGTGTTCATTGATGATATTTTGGTCTACTCGAAGAATGAAGAAGAGCATACGGAGCATTTGCGTTTGGTATTGGAGAAGCTCAGAGAACATCAGTTATATGCTAAGTTCAGCAAATGTGAGTTTTGGTTGAAGGAAGTTGGATTCCTTAGACATGTTATATCCGGAGAAGGAACAGCAGTAGATCCCACCAAGGTTGTCACTGTGACAAATTAGGTAGCACCAACGACAGTTGGAGAGATCCGGAGTTTTCTTGGACTGGCAGGATACTACCGGAGATTCATTGAGAATTTCTTGAAGATTGCGAAGCCCATGACGGAGTTGTTAAAGAAGGATACCAAGTTCAAATGGACTGAGGAATGTGAGGCCAGTTTTTAGGAGTTGAAGAAACATTTGGTTACCTCACTAGTGTTGATTTTGCCAGATCAGCGCAAGGATTATGAGGTGTATTGCGACGCTTCACATCGAGGACTTGAAGTAGTGCTTATGCAGGAGGGACGAGTTGTTTCGTATGCTTCACGACAGCTTAAGCCCCATGAGTTGAATTATGCTACACATGATTTGGAGTTAGCAGCCGTAGTGCATGCATTGAAGACATGGAAACAATTTTCCATCGGAAACCATTATGAGGTGTACACGGATCACAAGAGTTTGAAGTACATTTTCACGCAGAAGGAGCTAAATCTCAGGCAAAGGAGATGGTTGGAGCTCATCAAGGATTATGATATGAGATTGCATTATCACCCCGGAAAGGCTAACGTAGTAGCCGATGCGTTGAGCCGCAAGAGCCATGTCACACTCTCTTGACCGGAGAGTTACCCAAGGAGCTAGCCGAGAATCTTCGTGAGCTATGTTTGGAGATAGTTCCGAGAGGCAACGTTGTTGCATTGGAGATTCATTCTACTTTGATGATAAGATCAGAGAAGCTCAGAAGACCGACAAGGAGATTGCCTCTATAAAGGAGAAGATGAGCAAAGGAAAAGCTAAAGGATTTCGTGAGGATGAGCATGATACCTTATGGTTTGAGGACCGCGTTTATGTGCCCAATGATCCGGAGATCAGGAAGTTGATTCTGCAAGAGGCCCATGATTCACCGTACTCGATTCACCCAGGAAATACCAAGATGTATTTGGATTTGAAGGATACTTTCTTGTGGACCGGAATGAAGAAGGATATTGCGGAGTATGTAGCTGTATGTGATGTCTGTCAGAGAGTGAAGGCAGAGCATCAAAAACCAGCAGGATTGTTACAACCATTGCCAATACCCGAATGGAAGTGGGATAAGTTAGGCATGGATTTTATCACGGGATTGCCCAGGACTTGTTCAGGCTATGACTCGATTTGGGTTGTAGTCGATCATTTGGCGAAGGTAGCTCATTTCATCCCAATTAAGACCACTTACACCAGTGCTAAGTTGGCAAAGATATACATGACCCGTATGTCTGCATGGAGTTCCGAGGAGCATTGTAGCAGATAGAGGAACCCAGTTTACCTCAAAGTTCTAGAATCAGTTGCATGAAACTTTGGGTACCAGGCTAGAGTTCAATACAACCTTTCATCCGTAGACAGATGGACAAACCGAGAGAGTCAATCAGAATTTGGAGGATATGCTGAGAGCTTGTGCGCTAGATTATGGATCTAGTTGGGACGACAATTTGCCATATGCAGAGTTCTCTTACAACAACAGTTAGGAATCCAGTTTGAAGATGGCCCCTTTCGAAGCCTTGTACGGAAGGAGGTGCAGGACCCCATTGTCATGGGATGAAGTTGGAGACCACCAGTTGTTTGGACCTGATTTGATTAAGGAGTCTGAACAGAAGGTGAAGTTGATTCGCGATAGGCTCAAAGTAGCCCATCCAGCGGTAAGAGCTACACAGATTCTAAATGCAAGGAGACAGCTTTACTGAAGTCGAGATGAGTTTATCTTCGTGTATCTCCACTTGGGAGTTAAGCACTTTGGAGTTAAGGGAAAGTTAGCGCCACGTTTTGTGGGACCATACAAAGTTTTGGAGCGTATGGGAGAAGTTGCCTACAAGTTGGAGTTGCCCGAATGATTGTCAGGAGTTCATGATGTGTTCCACGTTTCCCAGTTGAAGAAGTGCCACACAGAGATGGTCGATATACCGCTAAGAGATACAATGCGTCACCGAAGCGATTGATTGGATAGTGATTTGAACTATGAGGAGAAACCACCAAGATTCTCGAATATGCCACCGAGTCACCCGCAAAGAAGGTTATCAAGTTTTGCAAAGTTCAATGGAGCCACCACACCGAGGATGAAGCCACCTGGGAGCGAGAGGAAGATCTGCTGAAGGACCACCTCACCTATTTTCTAGCCAACCCGAATCTCGAGGGCGAGATTCATCTTAAGGGGGGTAGGTTTGTAACATCCCAAATTTTCAATTTGGAATGTTATACACTAGATCATCAATGCATATCATATTTTATCTTGCTTTTGGTTTGATCCTAGAAATTCTATGCAACTCAAGGACCCTCGGAGAGAGTTGGGGATTTCGTTAATTTCATATTTGAGTTTTCTCAAATTTTGATAATAGGATCATTTTGTTTTATTTATTTTATCTTCAATTATTTCAATTATAAAAATATAAGAGAGGGAATAAAATGACTTTCTCAAAATAAAGAAATATCAAGGATTTAATAAAAAAATCAAATAAGGTTTATTTTGGAGGTTTTGCTATTTTATTTGAATTTAGGAAAAATTGCACGTTTTTCAAAACTACATTTTAGGGCCAACAAAATGTTCGTCTCGTTCTAAATATTTTATTTAGACGGTGAAAATTGGTTTTGGCATTTTTAGATTTTTATTTATTTATTTAGGATTTTTCTTAGTTTCATGAATTGTTTAAAAAACGCTTGCGCTATCGGGCCGATTCCAGCCGAGCCAGCCGCCCGCCACCCGCCGCCGCCTCTCCACATGAGTCACGCCGCCCGACCCGGACACAGAGTCCGAGCTGACTCCTCCCCGCCCGCCCCTCTCCCCAACCCACCACACCCCTTTAAATACCAAGTCGGCCCCTGTGAGCCCCTAAGCCGCAGCCGCCACAGACTCCATCGCCGCAGCCAGCCCTGCCCTCCGCCGACGCCTGCCGCCACCGCCCGCACCCCACGCCACGCCACAGCCCACGGGACCCATGCCAAGCATCACGGAGCCCGAGCCGAGGTAGCCGCCCCGCCGCCCAGTTTTTTTTCTAAAGAAACCGATCCGTTTTTTTAGAAAAACCCTAGATTCGTTTTTTTAATAGATCGATTTATTTTCCGGTTTATTTATTTAGCGAGCGTCATTGCTCGCTCGCTTTAACGACGAAGTTCACTGCTTAGTCTCGCTTAACGAACGTTCGTTCGTTAATCTGTTCGTCAGTTTTTCTTATTCTCGGATTTTCCGTGGTTATTTCTGATCGCGATTTCTGATCCGATTTTTGTTCTAGTATAACTTTTCGCTCGTTTGTCGGAATCAAGCGATTCAAGCGCTTAGAGTTTCGTCTCGAAACCCTCTTTCCGTTTAACCAACTCAAACAAGTTTTTGCTTCAGTAAAATTTGACTTAGGTCCAAATTAGTAAACAAAGCCCGTTTCTTTCGCCGTTTGTGTTTCGGTTCTTCGTTCAATTTGATTCTTTTTTTGCAAACCAGAGTTCTTAAGTTGAACTTTCTGTTAGTTCTCTTATTTGAGTTTTACCCGTGCATTAGATGAGTACTTGTTGTATGCTTGTTTGTTTGCGATAGAGTACTCGGAGTGCGCCGCTTGCTACTTCGAATCTCTAGGTTTCACGGATCATCAGCAAGGCAAGTAACACTTTGATCATACCTCTTTACTACCCAGTTTTATTGCATTAGATCAATCCTCAAACAATTGCATGATTAGGATCTGATTAATATGTGGGTTTTGGGGAGTAAATGAGGTAGTACCTATTACCTGTTTGATTATCAAACCCTTGGGAGTTACTCTACGTTCGCTTATTATGCCATGCTATGCTAGCAGACGTGGATTGGGTGAGTGTATCCATGACAGATGTGAGATTGTTATTTAATGGTTTATTTAAGGTGGCAACTTTAATACACCTCTGGGTGGATTGAGGCACCTGAGTATTCCAGCGATTGCCTGTTTTTCTTTATGGACCGCCACCCAGGCTCAAAGGGATCATGAGATTATTCATGCTAGAAACTTCCGTGTGTAGCCACAAGCTACTATGGGCTCTAGCATAGTTGATTAAGTCGTATAACTCTTACGGGGTAGACTAGCGATGTAGAGGAATTTACGGTAACCTGCTTCACCCGATTGTAAGGTGCTAGCGCCTCTGAAAGACTATGTCTCGGTCATCCGTTTCTCAAACACCATGTAGTGCGAGAAATCCAACGGAGGAGATCGAGTCTTGTGGAGAAAAGTGCGCAAACCTCAGCAGAGTGTATAAACTAATCATGGTTAGCCGTGTCCCCGGTTATGGACGTTTTGAGTATCTAGTACTTGGATTATCATGTGAATCTCATCATGTTACTTTAATTAATATTGTTGGGTTTTAATGATGATGCTTAATTGGGATTGAGAGGATGTCAATCTTCTCAATGTTTAACAACCACCATGATAGTTAAATAAAATTTATTCCTTTGCAGTAGGGAAAATTGGCTTTATGCAAAATCAGAATCAGAGAACTTCTCCACCAGCCATATATGCATGTAGTATAGCATATTTCTGTTCATTACTCTCTATGTGTTACATTGCCAGCATATTCCATGTGCTGACCCGTTTTCGGGCTGCAACGTTCATGTTGCAGACTTTTGAGATGACGAGTAAGGTGCCTTAGGTCGCGGATCTATACTCAGTGATGCCGTTGGAGTTGATGGACTCACTTATCTTCCAAGCCTTCCACTGTTATCGTTATTAGATGGCCTTAAGCTATATTTATTGTAATAAGTTCTCCTTTGGAGACATTCGATGTAATAAGTGTGTGATTGCTACTCTATTATAAATCCTTCAAGTACTGTGCGTGTCAGCATTACTGATCCAGGGATGACACTAAAGCACAAAGATCAGACTGTTTGAGGTCTGGTTGCTACATCATGCTTCAAATTTGTTACACAATGGTTACCATACGTGCATGCTACGGGACTTCCAAACCTCAACACCAGTATTTCTCAAATTCACAATTATCCTACTAGCATGACTCTAATATCACCATCCTCATATCTCAAAACAATCATCAAAAAACAAACTTCTCATACTATTCAACGCACCTTTTATGAAAGTTTTTATTTTACCCATCTTGGATGCCATCATATTAGGACTAGTTTTATAACCAAAGAAAATTACCATGTTGTTCTAAAAGACTCTCAAAATAATATAAGTGAAGCATGAGAGATCAGTAATTTCTATAAAATAAAACTACCACCGTGCTCTAAAAAGATATAAGCGAAGCACTAGAGCAATATTGTCTAGCTCAAAAGATATAAGTGAAGCACATAGAGTATTCTAATAAATTCGGATTCATGCGTGTCTCTACCAAAAGATGTGTACAACAAGGATGATTGTGGTACACTAAAAAGAAAAGACTCAAATCATACAAGACGCTCAAAGCAAAACACATATCATGTGGTGAATAAAAATATAGCCTCAAGTAAAGTTACCGATAGACGAAGTCGAAAGAGGGGATCCCTTTCGGGGCATCCCAAAGCTTAGGCTTTTGGTTATCCTTGAATTATATCGGGGTGCCTTGGGCATCCCCAAGCTTAGGCTCTTGCCACTCCTTATTCCAAAATCCATCAAATCTTTACCCAAAAACTTGAAAACTTCACAACACAAAACTTCAACAGAAAATCTCATGAGCTCCGTTAGTATAAGAAAATAAACCACCACTTTAAGGTACTGTAATGAACTCATTCTTTATTTATATTGGTGTTAAACCTACTGTATTCCAACTTCTCTATGGTTTATACCCCCCATACTACTTATAGATTCATCAAAATAAGCAAACAACACACGAAAAACAGAATCTGTCAAAAACAGAACAGTTTGTAGTAATCTGTAACTTTCAAATACTTCTGTAACTCTAAAACTTCTGAAATAAATTGGTGAACGTAAGGAATTTGTCTATTAATCATATGCAAAAAGAATCAACCTAAAAGAACTCTCCAGTAAAAAATGACAGCTAGTCTCGTGAGTGCAAAAGTTTCTGTTTTTTACAGCAAGATTGCAAAGACTTCACCCAAGTCTTCCCAAAGGTTTTACTTGGCACAAGCACTAACTAAAACATAAAACCACATCTAACCAGAAGCTATATGAATTATTTATTACTAAACAGGAGCAAAATCAAAGAACAAAAATAAAATTGGGTTGCCTCCCAACAAGCGCTATCGTTTAACGCCCCTAGCTAGGCATAAAAACAAGAATAGATCTAGGTATTGCCATCTTTGGTATGCAATCCATAAGTGGCTCTCATAATAGATTCATAAGGAAATTTAATTTTATTCTAGGAAAGTGTTACATGCCTTTCTGAAAGCACAAGTGCTCCCTAGGTGGTTTTGGTAATTAATGTCAACATATCTCTTGTTGGACTAACACTTTTATCTAGTATGTTTCAGATAAGTTCAACAATGGAGTGGCATGGACTAAAGGATGTGGGAACTCCTTCAAGATGCTAAGGACAAAGGATTGGCTCAAGCTTCAAGCTCAAGACTCTTCATTTTATATTTTAGTGGTCCAAGATCACATTGAGTCTATAGGAAAAGCCAATACTATCAAGAAGGGATGAGGTGTTGCTTAATGAGTTTCTTGCTCCATAGTGCTTAGTGATATGCTCCAAAACCCTCAACTACTTTCCCACTTCCACACATATGACCTAAACCTAAAGTCAACCTCGGCCATACCGATTCTTTCTATCCGGCGCCACCGAGTTAAGATGTCATAGCCACTGCCACAAACCCTAGGCAAATCGGTCTCACCGAGATGGGATTGTAATCTCTCTGTGTATGTCCATTACCAAAACCGGTCTCACCGAGTTTGAGCAATCAGTACTACTGAGATTACAATGCAAACTTCCTGGTTAACTCATTACCAAAATCGGTCCTACCGAGTTCGTGTAATCGGTCCAACCGAGTTTGCCTGACCAACTCTCTGGAAAGCTTATTACCAAAATCGGTCTCACCGAGTTTGTGTAATCAGTCTTACCAAGATTATGTTATGCCCTAACCCTAACCATATCGGTCCTACTGAGTTGCATATCAGTCCCACCAAAAATCCTAACGGTTACTAGATTTACTGAATCGGTCCCACCGAGTTTGTTGATTCGGTCCCATCGAGTTTGGTAAATTATGTGTAATGGTTGGATTTTGTGTGGAGGCTATATATACCCCTCCACCTCCTCTTCATTCGTGGAGAGAGCCATCAGACTGAACCTACACTTCCAGCATACATTTTCTGAGAGAGAACTACCTACTCATGTGTTGAGGCCAAGATATTCCATTCCTACCATATGAATATTGATCTCTAGCCTTCCCCAAGTTGCTTTCCACTCAAATCTTCTTTCCACCACATCCAAATCCTATGAGAGAGAGAGTTGAGTGTTGGGGAGACTATCATTTGAAGCACAAGAGCAAGGAGTTCATCATCAACACACCATTTGTTACTTCTTGGAGAGTGGTGTCTCCTAGATTGGCTAGGTGTCACTTGGGAGCCTCCGACAAGATTGTGGAGTTGAACCAAGGAGTTTGTAAGGGTAAGGAGATCGCCTACTTCGTGAAGATCTACCGCTAGTGAGGCAAGTCCTTCGTGGGTGACGGCCATGGTGGGATAGACAAGGTTGCTTCTTCGTGGACCCTTCGTGGGTGGAGCCCTCCGTGGACTCACGCAACCGTTACCCTTCGTGGGCTGAAGTCTCCATCAACGTGGATGTACGATGGCACCACCTATCAGAACCATGCCAACAACATCCGTGTCTCCAATTGCGTTTGAATCCTCCAAAACCCTTCCCTTTACATTCTTGCAAGTTGCATGCTTTACTTTTCGCTGCTCATATACTCTTTGCATGCTTGCTTGTTATGTATTGTGAATGTTAAACTTGTGCCTAAACTCCACTTGAACTTAAAGTTCTTAAAAATTGCAATTTTGGTACTTAGTGTCTAATCACCCCCTGTAGACACCTCTTCTCAAGGTCCTACACTTTCCTTAGCGGAAATTGGAATCTAATATTTCCTTCTTTCATATCAATAATTGCACCAATCGTTCTAAGGAAAGGTCTACCGAGAATAATAGGACATGTAGGATTGCAATATATATCAAGAACAATGAAATCTATGGGCACATAATTCCTATTTGCAACAATAAGAACATCATTAATTCTTCCCATAGGTTTCTTAATGGTGGAATCCGCAAGATGCAAATTTAAAGAACAATCATCGAATTCACGGAAACCGAGCACATCACATAAAGTTTTTGGAATCGTGGAAACACTAGCACCAAAATCACACAAGGCATAGCATTCATAATCTTTAATCTTAATTTTAATAGTAGGTTCCCACTCATCATAAAGTTTTCTAGGGATAGAAACTTCTAATTCAAGCTTTTCTTCATAAGATTGCATCAAAGCATCAACGATATGTTTAGTAAAAGCTTTATTTTGATTATAAGCATGAGGAGAATTTAGCACGGATTGCAACAAGGAAATACAATCTATGAAAGAGCAATTATAATAATTAAATCCCTTGAAATCCAAAATAGTGGGTTCATTGCTATGTAAAGTTTTGACCTCTTCAATCCCACTTTTATCAATTTTTGCATCAAGATCTAAAAACTCTGAATCATTGGGACGCCTTTTAACTAAAGTTGACTCATCTCCAGTCCCGTCTTCATCAAGATTCATATTGGAAAACAAAGATTTAATAGGAGTCACATCAATCACTTTTAGATCTTCATCATTATTATTTACATCTTCCGGTTTAGCGGCCATTTTATTAACTAAGGTGGCTTGTTTATCCAAAATTTGGCCTACTAAATTTTCAAGATGAGCAAACTGAGATTTCAAACCATAAAATTCTTTAGACATATCATCGAGCTCTTTATTCATGTACTCCATAATTTTTTTTGTTCTTTAAGCTCGTTTATGAAGAAACTGTTGTGCTCAAATTGCAAAGGCATAAAGCTTCTAACGTTGTTTTCAATTTTTTCCAACCTCCTAAGATGAAGATCAACACTTTTTGGCAAAGCCATCAAGACCAACACACAAACGCACAAGAAGCAAGCTAAAAGAGACGAACGAAAGAGGGGCGAAGAAAAGGCAAAGGTTTTCGAAAATCGTTTTAGAAGTGGGGGAGAGGAAAACGAGAGGCGAATGGCAAATAATGTAATGCGAGGGAGAAGAGTTTATGATGGGTACTTGGTATGTCTTGACTTGGCGTAGATCTCCCCGGCAACGGTGCCAGAAGTCCTTCTTGCTACCTCTTGAGCATGCGATGGTTTTCCCTTTAAGAGGAAAGGGAGATGCAGCAAAGTAGCACAAGTATTTCCCTCAGTTTTGAGAACCAAGGTATCAATCCAGTTGGAGATGACACATAAGTCACCTAGTACCTGCACAAACAATCAAGAACCTTGCAACCAACGCAATAAAGGGGTTGTCAATTCCTTCACGGCCAATCACAAAAGTGAGATCTGATAGAGATAGTAAAGTAAATACTTTTGGTATTTTTGTTGTATAGATTGGAAAGTAAAGATCGCAATAAAAAGGAACGTCAATAGAAGTTGGCAAGTTGATTCAATATAATGGAAAAGAGACCCGGGGGCCATAGGTTTCACTAGTGGCTTCTCTCAAGATAGCATGTATTACGGTGGGTGAACAAATTACTGCCGAGCAATTGATAGAAAAGCGCATAATTATGATGACATCTAAGGCAATGATCATGAACATAGGCATCACGTCCGTGTCAAGTAGACCAAACGATTCTTGCATCTACTACTATTACTCCACACATCGATCGCTATCCAGCACGCATCTAGATTATTAAGTTCATAAGAATGGAGTAACGCATTAAGCAAGATGACATGATGTAGAGGGATAAACTCAAGCAGTATGATATAAACCCCATCTTTTTATCCTCGATGGCAACAATACAATACGTGACTTGCTGCCCCTACTGTCACTGGGAAAGGACACCGCAAGATTGAACCCAAAGCTAAGCACTTCTCCCATTGCAAGAAAGATCAATCTAGTAGGCCAAACTAAACCGATAATTCGAAGAGACTTTCAAAGATATCAAATCATGCATATAAGAATTCAGAGAAGAACCAGATAATATTCATACATAATCAAGTTCATAAATCCAAAATTCATCGGATCTCGGCAAACACACTGCAAAAGAGTATTACATCGAATAGATCTCCAAGAACATCGAGCAGAACTTTGTATTGAGAATCAAAGAGAGAGAAGAAGCCATCTAGCTAATAACTATGGACCCAAAGGTCTGTGGTAAACTACTCACGCTTCATCGGAGAGGCAATGGTGTTGATGTAGAAGCCCTCCGTGATCGATTCCCCCTCCGGTAGATCGCCGATGGGATCTCACGAGTACAGAAGGTTGCGGCGGTGGAAAAGTATTTTTGTCGCTCCCCCTGATGTTTCTAGGGTATAAGAGTATATATAGGTGAAAGAAGTGCGCCGCTGGAGCTACGAGGGCCCATGAGGGTGGGGGCGTGCCTACCCACAGGCGCGCCTCCCGCCTCGTGGCGTCCTCAGAGAGTCCTGCACTTCAATTCCAAGTCTTCGATTGCTTTCGTCCAAGAAAGATCCTCACGAAGGTTTCATTTCGTTTGGACTCCGCTTGATATTCCTTTTCCGTAAAACAATCAAATAGGCAAAAAATGTAAATCGCACTGGGCCTCCGGTTAATAGGTTAGTCCCAAAAATAATATAAAAGAGCATATTAAAGCCCATTAAACATCCAAAACAGATAATATAATAGCATGGAACAATAAAAAATTATAGATATGTTGCAGACATATCAGATGGCTTGATGAAGCTGCTTGAGATCAACGATGCCTCGGTTAAGAAGGCGACCGGCCTCATCGAGCAACTTGTGGGTGAAAATGCGAAGCTCCTCAAGGCGCTCATTAAGAAGGAGGAGACCGCCGGCTGGAAGATGCTGCATGAGCAGAGCAGTGCCTCGGGGATGACACTGACAACGGTCGTCGAGGAACTGATGGGTGACTTGAGGAAGCTCCGGATCGAGCGCGAGCAGGAGGCAGAGGAATCCGTGGCTGCTTTCAGGCAAAGTCGTGAGGAATTGAAGGAGCTGGAGGATGTCATTGCTCGTCGATCCATCGAGGAGTAGAGACAATAGAGATCCAGATTGTTGTCTACTATTTCCTTCTTCTCTTGCCCCCGTGTCTTCCAAGCTTTGTCGCATGTGTCGTTTTAAATTGTTCGGAATATGTAAGACAACTATTGTTCGCACCATTGTAAATTTGTCATCGTATTATCCATTGCCATTTTATTTGTCGTCGTATTATTCGTTGCCCTATGTGGCATTTTAATTAGGCTGGAATACGAGTTGAAAACATGAACAAAGCTGTAAGGGCATGTTTATCCCTAAGGTGTTTTGGTGATTGATGACAATGCTTTTGCGTACTAATCGTGAGCCTTGAGTATTTCAGTTGCTTCGTCGTTAGGCACAAGACGGTTTGGTACCCCTCAAAGACTATTGAAGACGGTGGTGTTCTACGTCTCTTTTGGGGGATTTGAGTCGTAGGATAGCCGTTCTATTAAGAGGGGGTCCGCGGTGGAAAGGTTTGGGTCGAATCATCACGTACATGTTTTCTTCCTTTTCCCCGCCTTTCCCTTTGTGCTTTGGAGCATCCTCCGTTATCTCCTTTATTGTGCAAAAAGAAGGATTCCGAAGTGCTGCTATTTGAGGCATGCGGTATCGCTCCTAGGAGCGGTAGTACCAGAGCCCTCGCATAGAACCGCAAGCCCTCGTGGTAGTACCGTAGGAGCCCACGGTAGTACCACTCCTATGGAGCTGTAGTACCGTGGCCTCAGGCCAGGCTCAGCCTCTCTTGCGGCTCTAGGGGCGGATGTAATTTTTTACATCCGTGCCCTCTGTGCTAATACCTCCCAGTCTTGCGGTAGTACCGTGAGTCCTGGTCCGGCTCAGTAGCACGAGCGGAAGTAGGGGTGGATGTAATTTTTTACATCCGCTCCCTGCGCGGTAGTACCGTAAGCCAAGCGCGGTAGTACCGTGTCAGATTTTTGCACCGTTTTATTTTCAGCGGAAGTAGACACGGATGTATTTTTATTCATCCGTGCCCTTCCCAGCCTAGTCCATCCTGCCCTTGCGGTAGTACCGCAAGGGGAGCAATAAGTACCGCGACAACGGCAAGACCGCCCCACCTTGGCGGCTCGGCTCGACTAGCCCTCGCCATTGCTGTGTAGTATCACATGCACATCACGGTAGTACCGTGAGCCCCTGCGGTAGTACCGCTTGTCTGGAGCGGTAGTACCGCAGGTCGCGGGTTGAGTTAGTGGATAACGGTTAGATTTGTCTCTCCACTATATAAGGGGTGTCTTCTTCCTCTAGTTTACTACTTCTTCCATCCCTAAGCTCCATTGTTGCTCCAAACTCCATTTTCGCCCGATCTCTCTCCTTAGCCAATCAAACTTGTTGATTTGCTCGGGATCTGTTGAGAAGGCCCCGATCTACACTTCCACCAAGAGAAATTTGATTCCCCCACTAATCCCTAGCGGATCTTGTTAATCTTGGGTGCTTGAGCACCCTAGACGGTTGAGGTCACCTCGGAGCCATAGTCCATTGTGGTGAAGCTTCGTGGTGTCGTTGGGAGCCTCCAATTAAGTTGTGGAGATTGCCCCAACCTTGTTTGTAAAGGTTCGGTCGCCGCCTTCAAGGGCACCAATAGTGGAATCACGGCATCTCGCATTGTGTGAGGGCGTGAGGAGAATACGGTGGCCCTAGTGGCTTCTTGGGGAGCATTGTGCCTCCACACCGCTCTAACGGAGACGTACTTCCCCTCAAAAGGAAGGAACTTCGGTAACACATCCTCGTCTCCACCGGCTCCACTCTTGGTTATCTCGCGCCTTTTACTTTTGCAAGCTTACTTGTGTTATATCTCTTGCTTGCTTGTGTGCTTGTTGTTGTTGCATCATATAGGTTGTTCACCTAGTTGCATATCTAGACAACCTACTTTGATGTAAAGTTTAATTTGGTAAAGTAAAGCTAAAAATTGTTAGTTGCCTATTCACCCCCCTCTAGTCAACTATATCGATCCTTTCAATTGGTATCAGAGCCTCGTCTCTTTATTAAGGACTTTGCCGTCCGAAGAGTATGGATGACACCGTAGATGGTGGGGACGAGGAGCACTCCGGTGTGAATCCGATCTCGTCTACGGGTGATGGGGAAACCACGGTGTCCCGTGAGGAATTCAATGTGGCCTTGGACACATTGAAAACCTCCATGACAACCACGGTTGAAAGCATGTTTAATAAATTCTTAGAAGGACTTAAACTACCTACCTCGTCATTGAAAGTGGGTGATCCCACTAACAAGGTGACGGATGCTAACTCCGACAAGGGGGAAGCTAATAGTGAGAAGGGTCCTTCTACTAGTGGTAGAAATGGCACCGACATCTTTGCCCATGTGGAACCTCCAACTTATGGAGGACCGATTCCCTCTACACATTTAAATCATGCCGGTCCTCCTCCTAAGATTGTGAAAAATGAGGATTTTAATTCTTGGGTGTATCGCTTCAAGCATCATTTAAATCATGTGAATACTAATCTTTGGAGAATCATTGAAGAAGGTTTCTATCCACATGACCGAAGCAACTTCACCCCTAGAGAAGTAGTGGATAATCAATTCAATGAGAATGCTCTCTTCATCATCCAAGATGCTATCCTCCCCGAAGATCTCCCTCATCTTCGACCCCATGCCATGGCCAAAAACGCATGGCAATGCGTTGTGTCTCTCTATCGGGGAAGTGCAAGCATTCAACGCTCCAACTATGAAGTGGTGCAAGATGAAGCCGATGAGTTTGCAATGGAAGAAGATGAAGAACCTCGTGAGCTCTTTCGAAGAGTGACCAAACTCGCGGTCTCACTCCGAGATCATGGGAGCAAGGACACGGATGACAATTGGATCAAGCGCAAGTTCCTCAAGGCCATGATGCCCTACAACAAGGCCATGTCCTCCGTCATTCGTCAAAGACCGGACTTCCACTCCATGACCTCAAGTGAAGTGTTGGACGAGTTCATTGCAATGAGCATCTTGGACAAGACCGCCGACAACGCGGTGCTCCGCTCTCAAAGGGCAAAGAAGCCCAACCTTGCCTTGAAGGACAAGGTTATTGTGGAAGAAGAGGAAGAAGAGGAGGATGAGGAGAGCAACCCCGAAGATACGAAATATGATTGGAGCAAGAAGAACTCAAGGCCCAATTTCAACAAGACCAACTCAAGTGGCTTCAAGGGCAAGCAACGAGTAAGAACTTGTTACAACTGTGGCAATGTGAGCCATTTCATTGCGGATTGTCCTTACGAGAAGCGGGAAGACAATGGTGGCAATCTCATCCGAAAAGACAAAACCAAGTCCTTCCCCAACAAGAACAACTTCACCAAAAAGACTCCTACTCGAGGGTTGGTGGTTCAAGAAGAATACCGTGAGGATGACGATGATGATGAAGATAGTGAAGCAATGGCCATGGCATCCGTTGCCATTGCCACAACTCCCGGAATGTCTCTCTTCTATTCACCCAATGAGAACATCACCGCCAAGTGCCTCATGGCCAAAGCCTCTAACAAGGTAACCCCCAACATCAAAACCACCATCATTACTAATCCCTCTCTGACGGGTTGCATTGATGAACATGAGGGGTCTAATGAGGATGTGAATGAATTTGAGTCCTTTATGAGTAAGCTCAAGGGCAAATCCAAGAAGCACTTTGTTGCTCTCTTGGAGCAACTTGGTGAAGCCAATGACATGATCGAGGCTCACCAAGAAACTTCTCTAAGATGGAAGGTCATAGTCGTGACTATGCTGATGAGATATCGGATCTCTCTAATGCTCTTGAGGAAGAGCGTGGGCATCGTTTGGCTCTTGAGGAGTCACACAACGATGACCATGCTAAGTTAAAGAAAGATCTTGATCATGCTCTTGTTGTGTCTCGTGTGCTAACTTTTGAGAAGGCTAAACTTGGGGTTGATCATGCTAGACTCAAGGAGGAGTTTGATGTACTTGACAAGGCCCACAAGGTCTTGAAGGGTGCTCATGCTAACCTCAAGGAGTCTCATGCTCAACTCCAAGTTAAGCTAACCAAGGAAAAGGCCACCTTTCCTCATATGGTATTAATTGATAATGCATATGCCACTAACCCGTGTTGTGAGCATGTGCATCTTGTGGAGGAGAATGCCAAGTTGAAGGATCAACTTGAGAAAGGCCTTGTGACATGCATTCAAGGTGAGAAGAACCTCAACGACCTTTTGAGCAATCAAAAGGAAGTTGTGGCCAAGGAGGGAATTGGGTTCGCACCCAAGTCCAAGAACAAGAAGAAGAACGACAAGACCAAACGACCTCCTCCTCTCAAGCAATCTTTCGTGAAAGAGGGAGAGGGTGCTCCTAAGGAGAAGAAGAAAAATGTGAAGGGTGTTGATGTCAAAAAGGGAAAAACCACCTCCTCCAACAAAGCTGGCGACTTTAACCCTTCTTATGTGTTGTGCCGTGCTAGTGATGGGCATGTTTATGTCAAATTTGTTGGTTCTCCTTATGAGTACATTGAATGGTCTATTTTGGTTCCTAATACCCTTGTTACTAACATTAAAGGACCCATTACAAAATGGGTACCTAAAACCAAGCATTGATCTCGTGTAGGTGTTTGCTTCCGGTGGGGGATCATGGTTGCTCGATAGTGGAGCAACGAATCATATGACCGGAAGCAAGGACTTGGTGGTGGATGTGCACAAGATTCCTGCTATGCCCACCAATGTCGAGTGGGGTGATGCCTCGTCTTCTAAGGTATTGGGTCTTGGCAAGGTTGTCATTTCTCATGATCTTACGATCGAGAAATTCATGCTCGTTGAGTCCCTTGCATTCAATCTTCTTTCAGTTCGTCAACTTGCGCTCATGGGCTTTGCCACTTTCTTTGATATTGATACCGTGGCCCTCTTGTGGAGCAAGACTCTTAAAGTAGCCTTTGTTGGGCATGTCGAGAATGGTCTTTATGTGATTAACTTTTCGGAGCAACCCACTAAGACCGCGACATGCCTAATGGCTAAAGTTGATGTGGGATGGCTTTGGCATCGCCGCTTAGCCCACGTCAATATGAGATCTTTGCAAAGTCTCCTCAAGGGGGACCATGTCCGTGGACTAACAAATGTTAGTTTTGCCAAAGATCGTGCTTGCGAAGGTTGTATCAAGGGAAGCTTCATGAAAGGCTCACCCTCCCACGACTATCATCTACTCGAAGAGACCCTTGGAGCTCCTTCACATGGATCTTTTTGGGCCTCCATCCTTTGATAGTCTTGGAGGTAGAAAGTATTGCTTGGTGATTGTGGATGATTATTGAAGGTACACCTGGGTATTTTTCTTCAAGAGGAAGAGTGAGACTCAACAAACCGTCATCGATTTTGCAAATGAAGCTCAATGTCAACATGATGCAAAGATCTTGACAATAAGAAGTGACAACGGCACCGAGTTCAAGAACTACACCTTGGATGAGTTTCTTAGTGATGAGGGGATCAAGAATCAATATGATGCACCTTATACCCCTCAACAAAATGGTGTCACGGAGAGGAAGAACTGGACGTTGATGGATGCGGCAAGGACCATGATGGCGGAGTTCAAGTCTCCATACAACTTTTGGGCCAAAGCCATCAACACAGCATGTCATGCATCCAATCGGCTCTATCTCCGCAAAGGCTTGAACAAGACTCCTTATGAAATACTTATCGGTAACAAGCCCAACCTCAAGTACTTCCGGGTGTTCGGGTATAAGTGTTTCATTCTCATGAAAGGTGTTCGTTTGTCTAAATTTGAGGCTAGAGCTTATGAGGGCATATTTGTTGGTTATGCGAGAAACTCTCATGCTTACCGTGTCCTCAACAAGTCCACCGGACTCATTGAGGAGACGTGTAACGTGGAGTTTGACGAAAATAATGGCTCCCAAGTGGAGCAAAGTGGTACTTGTGATGTAGGTGATGAAATTCCTCCCCAAGCCATAAGAAGAATGGGTGTGGGTCATATCCTACCCATTGAGGAACCCCTTGTGGCCGAAGGAGAAGGACAATGCTCCACTAAAGTGGAGCCATTACCAACCCAAGACCCACACGCTTCCGAAGAACAAAGTGAAGGCCCTCAACCTCGTGAACAAGACCAAGGGCAAGATCAACCTCAAGATGGTGGTGAACCACCAAATGATGCCCAAGGCCAAGTTCTCCCCCTCGAGCAAGTTTAAGATCAAGAGCAAGCTCAAGATCTAGAACAAGCTCAAGACGGTGCTCAAGATAATCAAGTTAACCCTCCTCCTTCCACATCCGAGGAGGAATTAGAGCATCGTGCCGCGAAGATTGCTTCCAAGCTCACCACCAAAGGTCATCTCATGGAGAATGTGGTGGGAAGCCTAAGAAAGGGGGTAAGCACTCGTAGACAATTAGCAAACTATTGTGGACATTACGCGTTTGTCTCTTGTTTTGAACCCCAAAAGGTCTATGAGGCGCTCGAAGATCCGGATTGGCTCAATGCCATGCATGAAGAACTCAACAACTTCGAGTACAACAAGGTGTGGAGATTGGTGCCAAGGCTGTCGGGGAACCACAACATCATTTTTTTTGACACCTGGAACCACAACATCATTGGAACCAAGTGGATATTCAAGAACAAGCAAGATGCTCATGGGAACATCATTCGCAACAAGGCAAGATTGGTAGCACAAGGCTACTACCAAGTCGAGGGTATCAACTATGGTGAAACCTTTGCTCCCATTGCTCGCCTTGAATCCATTCGTTTGTTGATTGCTTATGCTTCCCATCACAACTTTAAGTTACAACAAATGGATGTGAAGAGTGCTTTTCTTAATGGTCCTATTAATGAGTTGGTTTATGTCAAGCAACCCCCCGGGTTCGAGGATCCCTACTTTTCGGATCATGTGTATCAACTCGATAAGGCTCTCTATGGCCTTAAGCAAGCCCCACGTGCGTGGCACGACCACCTTACCGAGTTGTTACAAGATCGTGGATTTGAAGTTGGGCAAATCGATCCCACTCTTTTTACTAAGAAGGTCAAAGGGGAGTTGTTTGTATGCCAACTATATGTTGATGATATTATCTTTGATTCCCCTAACAAAGTTTTCAATGAGGAATTTGCCACTCTCATGACCTCTAAGTTCAAGATGTCTTCGATGGGAGAGTTGAAGTTCTTCCTTGGTTTCGATATCAAGCAAAGAAGAGAAGGTACCTTCATCAACCATGCCAAATACCCTCAAGACATGCTCAAAAGATTCAATCTAAGTGATGTCAAGCCGGCTTCTACTCCAATGCCTACCAAGTGCCAACTTGACATTGATCCCAATGGTAAAGCGGTGGATCAAAAGGTATATCGCTCCATGATTGGCTCCTTGCTTTACCTTTGTGCATCTAGACCGGATATCATGTTGAGTGTGGGAATATGTGCACGGTTTCAAGCCGCACCGAAAGAAAGTCACTATGTGGCGGTCAAGTGAATCTTTCGATATTTGGCTCATACCCCAAACTTTGGCTTATGGTACCCAAGAGGATCAAACTTAAAGCTTGAAGGTTTTTTGGATTCCGATTGGGCGGGAGACAAAGTGGATAGGAAGTCCACTTCCGGAGGGTGCCAATTTCTGGGTTGCTCTTTGGTAAGTTGGTCTTCCAAGAAGCAAAGTTGTGTGTCTCTCTCGTCCACCGAAGCGGAATATGTGGTGGACGGTAGTTGTTGTGCACAACTCCTATGGATGAGGCAAACTTTAAAGGATTACGGTGTCATTTGTGACAAAGTGCCTCTTTGGTGTGACAATGGAAGTGCCATCAAGATTTCTCTCATCCCGGTGCAACACTTCAAGACGAAGCATATTGAGATTCGGTATCACTTCATCCAGGATCATATTAGGCAAGGGGAGATCGAGCTCAAGTATGTCAACACTCATGATAACCTTGCAGATATTTTCACGAAGCCCTTGGATGAAGCAAGATTTCGCGAGTTAAGGCATGAGCTAAATATCATTGATTCGAGCAATGTGACTTGGACCCTTGCACATCCCACCACACTCAACTTGTTGTCTAGTTTAGGTGTAGGCATGGACATAGGGGGAGTGTTGTTCTCTCAATGAACTCTTCCTCCCCCCATTATGCATAAATTGATCAACTCTTTCACATTAGCCATTTTTGATGGTACATGTGCTTCAAAGACGAGTTTTGGTCATGGGCCCAAGGATAATTCTTCGCGGTGCCATACCAATCAACTCAAACATAGGTGGCCCTGGCCACCGCCCCCTCCTTGGAGAGGTTGTGTCTCGTTTGGTCTTTGTTGCCTCTTGTTTGGTTGTGGTGTTTTGCTTGTTAGCTCGTTGGTGTGTGTGTTCTCTTGAAGGTTCCGTGCAAAGTCGTTTTTCTCCCGTGCTTGAAACTGCATTTTCTTGGGTTCACGGTACTACCGTGGTCCACCACGGTACTACCACATGGCACGGTACTACCGCAACTAGCACGACAGTAATTTTTATCGCCACCGGTGGAGCAAGATTACCGCCCACGGCGCTGCAGTACTTCCGCCTCTCGGCGGTACTACCAAGAATGAGTCGCGGTACTACCGTGATGTAGCGAGCGTGTGGGGATTATGAGTGGACAGCGGGAGTTCCAACTCCCCCATACCCATTCACTCCTTCTCCCCACACTGCCTCTCTCTCTCCTGCCCACGAACGGTGCCGGAGACCCTCGCCGGATCTCCCTCTCCGGCTGCTATCCTCGGGTTCCGACCGGGGGGATCATTCCCCACCACTTCCTCTTGCCATGGACCAAGGTCTTTCCCCAAATCCCTCTTGTTTTGGTTTGTTCTTTCGCTTCTAGGTTTTTGGGGAGATGCTAGTTGTTCTTGAGTTTTTAGGCTAAATCTTTGCAAGAGGAGGATCGAGCAGAGTAGTAATGCGTAGAGTTTATACATAATATGTTGTCCTGTGGTAGATTTGATCGGCCGTAGTACCGCTTTGTCGTCACGGTAGTTCTCAGATTCAATTGTTGTTTCAGATCTGAAAACGTGCAGTACTACCGCCCCTCCGGCGCGGTACTACCGTACCTCCGGCACGGTACTACTGTGATTTGGTGCGGTACTAATTTTTTAGTTCCGCGCGACCAAGCGGTGCTACAGTTGCTGTCAAATCTATCGTGTGGCAATTATTATGCGTGAATTCTACTTGTTTCACTATTTTGTCGCGTTCTTTGCACTGATCCTTCTCGCGTTTCTTGCGTGTTTGTTTTGTGGTGTGTGGCTCAGGTGCTCATGCTTGCCGTTCCAATCCAAGCCATGACACGGGCTCCAAGCGCCTACGCAATCAAGACGAAGCTCCTGAGGGCTCCAGTGCCCCCCAACGCAGGACCAAAACCACCACCAACAAAAACAAGGAACCCGCCATGAGTATGGATGAGATGCCGCTTGCTGAGTTCGTCTCTCGTAGGAAGATCAATCCCTACGTGAATCCTCGTGCCAACCTTCGAGGAAATGAGTTGTTCTGGACCAAGCAACAGAACCTCATTTATTTGGATATGATCAAGGCCAAGAGGAATATCTATGTGGATGTGCATTGGATCGACATGCATCATATGAGGGAAGAGAAGCACCGGGCATACTTTGGTGAGGCTCTGGATCTAGTGGAGCAGTTTGGCATTGAGCATATCATCTCCTTTCACAAAGACTATGATCCGGAGATTGTGGCTCAGTTCTTCGCCTCGGTGTACTTTCATCCTAATGAGGACAGGACGATGACTTGGATGACCAATGGTCGGTGGCTGACGGCTACCTGGAAGGAGTTCATGTCTTTGCTTGGTGTTTTAGATGAGGGGCTCGCCACACCCCAAGGTGTTCGTCCTCATGCCAATACCGAGTCTGTCAACAAGAACAAGCTTCAGCCCTTCCTTGTTGAGAAGAAGCTCTCTAGTGGCAAGTCTTCGTGGGTGCTCAACTCTTTCCTTGACATCATGTACCGGATCTTCCGCAACTGTCTCTTCCCACGCATTGGGGATAAGGACAAGGTACACGCTTATCTTGTGGACATGTTGCTCCTATGTGAAGAAGCGTGCAACTCTCAGACGTTACCACTTGATGTCTCACACATCATGTGGTGTGAGCTTCGGTTTGCCGTCTTCAACTGCAAGGTCCCCATCTATGGACCGTATCTGTTTCAATTGATCTCTGCAACTTGGGAGAAGCTCTACCCTCAGGATGACTTTGAGGCCCCTGCTTGGATTCGACATGAGTCCATCCGGCTCCGTGTCAAGCCTTAGTGGGCTAACACCACTTCTCGTGTTGAGGCTGCGGCTGCCATGGATGTGGATGCAGATGAGGGTGAGGAGGAGCCAGCAGATGAGATCAGCTCTGAGGGGTACACCCCTCCCTCCTCTGAGCCATCTTGGGCTAGGAGGCTGAAGAACAAGATGAAGACCTTGTTCTGCATGCAGGCAAAGGGTCAGTACAGGTCTCATGTTGCCTCCAAGGAGAGTCGCCGCCGTGACAAGAAGATCATGAGGCTGTATGGAGAGGACGTTTTTGGCGGTTCTGAGGATCGCATCACTCCATAGGCTGAGTGGATGGTGAAACAAGGCTTCAAGTGGACCGATTCTGAGGAGGACGTCGAGGAGACCATTCCTGCTGCCGAGTCTGACGAGGACCGTGCGTCTGACTACTCCGCTTGAGCCACCACTTGTGTGTAGGTGTCCTCTCCGCCTTTTTGGCGTCTCGATGCCAAAGGGGGAGAGAGTGTAGGGATTTGCGAGAGTCTTGTGTTTGCTTTGCTCGTGTTTGTTCTGTTGAACCTTGCTTTGCTTTGGTTTAGTTTGCTCGTGAGACTTGGTCTATCATATGGTGTAAGACATATGCACTCTATCGTACCTTATTACCTTATTGAGCCTATGCTATTTCGTGCTACCTATGTTTGCTCATATTTATTATCTTGTTTAGTGTTAGCCTTATTATTGCAAGATATGCTTTGTCTCTAAAATATAGGGGGAGTGGTGATCCTAGTATTCATGCCCTGCAGTCCAAAGCACTTTACTCTCTAGCAAGAATCTAGGGGGAGCTCGTCTATACTCTAGAGATGTGGGGTTTGCTTGTGCTACATTCTTTCCCTTCGTGCAAATCCTGTATTGTCATCAATCCACCAAAAAGGGGGAGATTGTAAGGGCATGTTTATCCCTAAGGTGTTTTGGTGATTGATGACAATGCTTTTGCGGACTAATCGTGTGCCTTGAGTATTTCAGTTGCTTTGTCGTTAGGCACAAGACGGTTTGGTACCCCTCGAAGACTATTAAAGACGGTGGTGTTCTATGTCTCTTTTTGTGGATTTGAGTCGTAGGATAGCCGTTCTATTAAGAGGGGGTCTGCGGTGGAAAGGTTTGGGTGGAATCATCACGTACACGTTTTCTTCCTTTTCCCCGCCTTTCCCTTTGTGCTTTGGAGCATCCTCCGTTATCTTCTTTACTATGCAAAAAGAAGGATTCCCAAGTGCTGTTATTTGAGGCATGTGATAGTACTGCTCCTAGGAGCGGTAGTACCACAGGCCCCTGCGGTAGTACCGCAAGACCTCGCGGTAGTACCGTAGGAGCCCACGGCAGTACCGCTCCTATGGAGCTGTAGTACCATGGCCTCAGGCCAGGCTCAGCCTCTCTTGCGGCTGTAGGGGCGGATGTAATTTTTGACATCCGCGCCCTACGCGGTAGTACCTCCCCAGGTGCGCGGTAGTACCGTGAGTCCTGGTCCGGCTCAGTAGCATGAGCGGAAGTAGGGGCGGATGTAATTTTTTACATCCGCTCCCTGCGCGGTAGTACTGCAAGCCAGGCACGGTAGTACCGTGTCGGATTTTTGCACCGTTCGATTTTCAGCGGAAGTAGACACGGATGTATTTTTATTCATCCATGCCCTTCCCAGCCTAGTCCATCCTGGCCTTGCGATAGTACTGCAAGGGGAGCAGAGTACTGCGTCGGTGCAAGATCGCTCCCAGCCTTGGCGGCTCGGCTCGGACTAGCCCTGCCACAGAAGGTAGTATCATGACACATCACGGTAGTACCGTGAGTCCCTGCGGTAGTACCGCTTGTCTGGAGTGGTAGTACCGCAGGTCGCGGGCTGAGTTAGTGGATAACGGTTGGATTTGTCTCTCCACTATATAAGGGGTGTTTTCTTCCTCTAGTTTACTACTTCTTCCATCCCTAAGCTCCATTGTTGCTCCAAGCTCCATTTTCGCCCGATCTCTCTCCCTAGACAATTAAACTTGTTGATTTGCTCAGGATTGGTTGAGAAGGCCCTGATCTACACTTCCACCAAGAGAAATTTGATTCCCCCCACTAATCCCTAGCGGATCTTGTTACTCTTGGGTGTTTGAGCACCCTAGACGGTTGAGGTCACCTCGGAGCCATAGTCCATTGTGGTGAAGCTTCGTGGTGTCGTTGGGAGCCTCCAATTAAGTTGTGGAGATTGCCCCAACCTTGTTTGTAAAGGTTCGATCGCCGCCTTCAGGGGCACCAATAGTGGAATCACGGCATCTCGCATTGTGTGAGGGCGTGAGGAGAATACGGTGGCCCTAGTGGCTTCTTGGGGAGCATTGTGCCTCCACACCGCTCTAACGGAGACGTACTTCCCCTCAAAAGGAAGGAACTTCGATAACACATCCTCATCTCCACCGGCTCCACTCTTGGTTATCTCGCGCCTTTTACTTTTGCAAGCTTACTTGTGTTATATCTCTTGCTTGCTTGTGTGCTTGTTGTTGTTGCATCATATAGGTTGTTCACCTAGTTGCATATCTAGACACCCTACTTTGATGCAAAGTTTATTTTGGTAATGTAAAGCTAAAAATTGTTAGTTGCCTATTCACCCCCTCTAGTCAACTATATCGATCCTTTCAAAAGCAAATGCTAATGTTGAGCGGGGCCATGGGATCACAAGCAAACACTCTTCATCCAGGTGCTTTAATTAACCGCGTGTTAAACAGCGGCTCGACTGCCATTAATGGAGAAGTTGTGAGCGAGGTGGGCGGCTGGTGGATGGAGGTCAAAGAGCTCGCTTCCCGGTGAGCATGGGCGGCCTTGCTGCTCACACGTGTCCGTCGAGCCTGCAAGGTGGACATGATGCACGCGTTCCGTCGAGCCTACGCGGCGGACTGCTCGCACGCGTCCCATCAAGCCTGCACGGTGGACTTCTCATGCTCGTCCCGTCTAATCAAATAGCTGCACGCATGCCACCTAGTATGGTTAAATTTTGGCAAAAAATACAAAGATGACCAATGAACGAGGACAGAGGTAGTACTATCCCATAAGAAAAGAGGGATGCATGGCTGTACTTAAATGGTTACGGGAACACAAGGCTCATATAATACAACCGTTTGCGATACTAACGTGTCAAGTATTTGTTTCAAAAGGACTTCGTTGGCTATTAGTGTGTGCGCCTTGTCTCAAACTGGACCATTTATTTACCACGGCATATATGTGCCATGTCATGAAACCATGCCAAGTTTCATGTTTGTTGGGTGAGTTTTCAATTTACTGGGATTTTAAAACCTATATTCTCAATGTTTCAGGACGATGAGAAGTTTGTAATTCATTCCCATTCCTTCAGTGAGACCTAAACATGTACCCAATGACACATGTACGATTTTCCACCCATTTTGCTTCACTGGAGCATGTGCTTGTAGTTCAAATTTGAATTATGGACTACACTAAATGCCTAGAAAAGTCAATTAATATATAAAATGGCCAAACAAACCCTGAATAGTTTCAAATTTCAGCACGACACTCTTGTTATTCTATGTTGCCTATAGAAAACAAAGTTCAATGCGAGAAGAGGCGGCGCTTATTGTTTCGCCCATAAGAGAGGCAAGTTTTCCTACCGGAACCACGAGGCTGCGAGAAGCTTCGGTTTGTAAGAGGCTTGTAATATAGCTTGGCCCAAATTGGGCAATTATTTTACCATGACATATATGTGCCATTTAGTGACACCATGCCAAGTTTCATGACTTTCTGGTGAGTTTTGGATTTACGGAGATTTAAAACCGAGATTTGCAATGTTTGTGGCCGAGCCAGGACGCCGAGACAGTTGAATTCATTCCCATTCATTCCATGGGACCTAAACATACACCCCAAGGACACATGTATGTTTTTTCTAGCCATTTTGGTGCACTGGAGCATGTATTTGTAGTTCAGATTTGAATTATGGACATTAAATGCCTAGAAAACTCAATTAATGAATAAAAAGGTCAAACGAACCCTGAATGGTTTCAAAGTTCAGCGCGAATCTCCCGTTGTTCCATGTTGCGTGTATAATAAAATACAAGGCTAGAAGAGGGAGCTATTATCGTTTCGCCCACAAGGGGACACATTTTCCTATCGAAACCACGAGGGTTCTTGCGATAGGCTCCGGTTTGTAAGAGGTTTCTAATAAAGCTTGGCCCAAATTGGACAATGTTTTTACCACGACATATACGTGCCATGATGTGACACCATGCCAAATTTCATGACTTTCTCGTGACTTTTGTATTTATGGGGATTTAAAACCGAGATTCCAAATGTTTGAGGACGAGCCAGGACACTGATAGAGTTGAAGGTGTCCCGATGTTTCGATGAGATAGCTATCATTCTGTGGGAGTCGACTTTGACGATCCGACTATGAACGTGCGAAGATGCCGCGCCTTGGCAATCGCTAAACCAACTTCTGAGGGGTAATTGACCACGCCGGAGCACGATCAACCTGACCACAAGTGTCTATTTCCTGTGAGCAAACGAAGAGCAATCAAGAAACTGAGATTGCAATCTGGATATTGCGAATATAAGAGGAAAGCTTTATTAATGAAGGTGGGGTTCTATGACGTCTTGATCTGGTCGTTGAACACAAACAAAGTACGCGAAGTTGCTGCTATGGCGAACTTTTAATCTAAACAAAACCCAAAGTCTAAACACGCCCTAAGGGTTGTATATATGGAGGGAGAGGGGGGAACATCATCGCCCTTGGGGAGGGGTCCGAAACCAACCCTATCTCTTGTTTCCCCACACATACGGACTCTAAAAACAACCTATACTCTAGTATTTCAAAATTACATGGGCCTAGCCCAATAATAAGGCGACGCAACACCTATAATAGCCTCTCGACAAAATTTAGGAAGTGGCATCTTGTATATTTTGTCCAAGCCTTCATACACTCATTATGGTGGCTTAAAAGTCCTAAAATCATCACTTGAAACTCCAGTCTTGTTTCCCTTGCGCATGCCATCATCTGCATGCTTGATCCTACTCAATTGATCATCCCTCTTGTCCATGCTAGGCCCTTCATTTGTAACAAAACAAACATATCCAATTTAAGCAACATCATATACTCATGAACATTAGAATCATTACCAAGAAATGGAAGTATCTGATAATTTAATTGGCATGTGCGAGCTCTAGTAATTGGTCCAGTATATGTAGCAGTAGGGGTTGTAGGTGTAACAATGGTATTGATGTCCTCATCATCCTCCCCTTCTTGAAATGAAGTTATCCTCGATGGAAGCTCATCTTGCTCACCCAAATAAGGCTTCAAATCTGCAATGTTAAAAGTTGGACTAACCCCAAAATCTGCAGGCAACTCAAGTTTATATGCATTATCATTTATTTTATCTAACACCTTAAAAGGACCATCAGCACGTGGCATTAGCTTTGATTTGCGCAAATTAGGAAATCTATCCCGACGCAAATGTAACCAAACAAGATCTCCAGGTGCAAACACAACATGTTTTCTATCCTTATCTCCAGCAAGTTTATATTTAGCATTCATACACTCAATGTTTTCCTTAGTTAACTCATGCATTTTTAAAATCAATTCAACATGTTGTTTAGCATCAAAATTAACCTTCTCCGAATATGGAAGAGGAAACAAATCAAGAGGAGCACGAGGTAGGAAACCATACGCAATTTCAAAAGGGCACATCTTAGTAGTAGAATCCAATGATCGATTATAAGCAAATTCGATATGAGGCAAGTGTTCTCCCCACATTTTCTTATTATTCTTCAAGTATCCCTAAGCATAGTAGACAATGTTCTATTGACTACTTCAGTTTGTCCATCAGTTTGGGGGTGACAAGTAGTACTAAAAAGTAGTTTAGTCCGCAACTTAGCCCATAAACATCTCCAAAAGTGGCTAAGAAATTTAGTATCTTGGTATGAAACAATAGTATTTGGCACACCATGCAAGCGAATAATTTCATGAAAGAACAAATCAGCAACATTAGCAACATCATCGCTTTTATGACATGGTATAAAGTGTGCCATTTTCGAGAATCTATCCATGAAAACAAATATGCTATCCCTCTCATTCTTTGTTCGAGGTAAACCTAAAACAAAGTCCATAGATATATCCTCCCAAGGAACACTAGGTACAAGAAAGGCATATATAAACCATGAGGATTGAGTCATGACTTAGCTTTTTGACATGTAGTGCAGCGAGCAACAAAACGCTCAACATCCCGTCTCATCTTTGGCCAAAAGAAATGTGTAGCAACTATATCCTCCATCTTATTCACGCCAAAGTGTCCCATTAATCCTCCTCCATGTGCCTCCCGCAACAATGAAAGACAAACGGGGCTAGCTGGAATGCATAGCTTGTTTGCACGAAACACAAATTAATCGTTAACGACGAACTTGTTCCGTGTTCTCCCTTCTTTACAATTCTGCAATACATATTTAAATTCAGCATCATGCACATATTGATCTTTGATGGTCTCCAAACCAAATATTTTAAAGTCAATTTGTGAAAGCATAGTCTAACGATGAGACAATGCATCAGCAATAACATTTTCTTTACCCTTCTTGTGTTTAATGACATAAGGGAAAGTCTCAATGAATTCAACCCATTTAGCATGTCTACGGTTCAGTTTTCCTTGACTTTTAATGCGTTTCAAAGATTCATGATCAGAATGTATAACAAATTTTTTGGGCCATAAATAATGTTGACATGTTTCTAAGGTGTGAACAAGAGCATATAATTCTTTATCATAAGTAGAATAGTTCACACTAGGCCCACTCATTTTTTCAGAAAAGTATGCAACAGGTTTGCCATCTTGTAATAACACACCTCCTAATACAATTCCACCAGCATCACATTCAAGCTCAAAAGTCTTATTAAAATCAGGAAGTTGGAGTAAAGGAGCATGTGTCAACTTATCTTTCAACACAGTGAAGGCTTCTTCCTGTGCGGTACCCCAAACAAAAGGCACATCCTTCTTTGTAAGCTCATTGAGAGGTGCAGCAATGGTGCTAAAATCTCTCACAAAATGCCTATAGTAACCAGCGAGTCCAAGAAAACTCCTCACTTGTGTGACCATTTTGGGCAGCGGCCAACTCTCAATAGCTTCAATCTTGGCTTTATCAACTTCAATTCCCTGTGGAGTAAGAACATAACCAAGAAAAGATACTCGGTCGGTGCAAAAGTTGCACTTCCCAAGGTTGCCAAATAAACGTGCATCACATAGAGCAATAAAATCAGCACGTAGATGTTCCAAATGTTCTTCCAAATATTTGCTATTAATCAGTATACCATCAAAATAGACTATCACAAATCGTCTAATGAAAGCACGTAAAACTTCGTTCGTTAATCTCATGAAAGTACTAGGTGCATTACTTAACCCAAAAGGCATGACTAACCACTCACATAAACCAAACCTAGTTTGAAATGTTGTTTTCCATTCATCTCCCAATTTCATACGAATTTGATGGTATCCACTACGCAAATCAACTTTCGAGAATATTGTAAACCCACTCAATTCATCAGGCATATCATCTAACCTAGGAATAGGATGACGATAACGAATAGTAATATTATTAATGCCTCCACAATCAACACACATACGCGACGTACCATCCGTTTTTGGCACTAGTATAATAGGAACATCACAAGGACTAAGAGATTCATGTATATAACCTTTGTCGAGCAGCTCCTGTACTTGATGCATAATCACTTTCGCCTCCTCTAGATTAGTACAGTATGGCGCATGGTTTGGTAGAGAAGCACCGGGAATTAAGTCAATCTGATGCTCAATCCCGCAAATAGGTGGTAATCCCGGTGACACGTCTTGTGGAAAGACATCAGCGAATTCCTGCAAAATGTTAGTGACATCAGGAGGCAAAGAGGAAGGCACGTCCTCGAATGAAAACAATGCCTCTTTGCACACAAAAACATAGCAAACATATTTGCTGAAATCTAGCTCATCAATATCAGATTTGGTGGCAAGTAAATATGCACTTTCCAATTTAATTTCAGAAGCAACAGTAGATGGTTTATTATTAGGCTTCATTTGTTGCTCAATTCTTTTGCCACAATCTGATTTTCACTCTTATTTTTCACTTGTTTTGTTTTATTAGATCTATTAATATCATCTTTCAAAATGGAATCAGGAGTCATAGGAAGCGAAGTAATATGTTTATCCTTTTGAACAATAGTATACTGATTGTTTCTACCATGGTGTACATATTTTTTTTATCAAATTGCCATGGTCTACCAAGTAATAAGGAACATGCTTGCATGGGTACCACATCACAATCAACAAAATCAGCATATGTAACGATACTAAAATGCAAACGAACAGTACGTGTCACCTTAACCTTTCCGCTGTTGTTGAACCATTGGATGTAGTAAGGATGCAGATGTGGTCTTGTGGTGAGAGAGAGCTTCTCCGCCATCTCCATGCAGCCAAGTTGTTGCAGCTCCCTCCATCTATGATGACACGGACAGAACGTTCCTTCACAGCTCCCTTTGTATGGAACAAATTATGCCTCGGATTTTGCTCAGCTTGTGTGACTTTCACATTCAAAACACGTTGAGCAACTAAACTTTCATACCTGTCAGCATCTTCAACAGCCATGTATTGTGTCTCATGATCAGAATCATCTGCACCGTGTTCTTCACTTGTAATAAGAGCTAGAGTCTCCTAATCATAGTCACTAGCTGACTCATACCTACCATCCCCAGTAGCAATCATCACACACTTAGATGGGCATTCTCTCGCATAATGACCTCCACCCTTGCAATGACGACAAATAATATCATGTGTTTGCCCTGTTGATGCCATGGATGAAGAAGAGCTCTGTGCGGGACTGGAATGTGTACTCCTGGCAGATGGTGGTGGTGGTGGTGCCTGTTTTCTTGTATCTCTATTGGAATTGGCCGTTGAAGTCAGTGGTGCTACAGTAGGACGTGTTGGAGTAGCGGATGTATGTGGCGTCCACGATGAAGATCGACCTGTAGAAAAATTAATTCGCGCCAATGCCTATCGATCCTGCACTTCACGTTCAGCTTTGGAAGCAAGATGGAATAAACGAGTTGTCGGATGTTGGGTTTCGGCAGACCCTTAAGGTTCAAACTCTGAGGTGCGCGCGAAGATCTTCCCCCTACCACTCTACGCCCGATCGCCTCGCGAGAATCTAATCTAAACGATGAACAAAATGAGGGACATAAGATTTATACTGGTTTGGGCCACCGATGTGGTGTAATACCCTACTCCAGTGTGTGGTGTGGTGGCTTGCCTCAGGGGCTGATGATGAACAGTACAAAGGGTGAATGGCCTCGTGAGAGGTGTTCTTGAGCTGGTGCGATGAACTACTTGGAAGAGCTCGATCGCCCATGGATCTGATGAGGACTCTCTGAGATGTCCTCTTCTGTGATGGCTAGCCCTATTTACAGAGGCCCTAGTCCTCTTACCAAATATTGAGCGGGAAGGGCGCCAAGAACGGCCATTTTGAAGGGGAACATCTAGTACAAGTTATCCTGACTAAAGTTGGTCTTCGGCTGCCAAAGGCACTGGTGATGACACTGTCTTGGGCTCCACGGTGACCTCCATCCTGTCACTCTGCTGGTCTTGGTCTCATTGCACGGAAATGGAAACCTTTGCTTGATGCCTCGGTACTCCACGCATGTGCTTGCCCCCTTTGCACCAAAGAGGAAATAAGGACACTACGCGGGCCGGCGCCCGCCTGGTCTCGATCGTCACGACTTACGTCATGAGCACCTCGCTAGGTACCCCTGCCTTGACCTCTCCGCCTCCTTGCGAGCCTGCCTGGCGAGGCCGCTCCTGAGGAAGCCTCGTGTCATCCGCCCCGCGAGGCTTGGCCCCTCGCGAGGGTCTTGAGTCTTGCGTTGATGAAGATGGGCCGTACTGGGCCACCACTCGAGCCACGCCGCAGGCATGCAAGTCTGGGGACCCCCGTTCCCAGGACGCCGACAGTAGCCCCCAGGCCCAAGGCGCGCTCGGACTTGGCTTAGCAGAGAAGAGAAGGGGCAAGTGCGGAGTGCCGTGGGCCCCTTCAGCCTGCGGCATCGGGCGCCGCGTGGTAGTTGATTGGACGTGGGCGTCTCTGCTTCCCCACGTTCCCCCGTTATGCGCCTGGCTAGGCGACCACGAGGATTGTACATAGTTATTCTCCCTTTGCTGCCTACACGCTCCTTGTTCTCTTTTCCTCCCCGAGCCTCTGCTTCCGCCTCCAATCCATCTTGAGTTGTTCCTCCTTTCCATTGCCATGGCGCCAACAAAAAAGGAGAAGGGGAAGAAACCTGCGCCTTCGTCCAGCACGCCTCCAGCGGCTGCTCCCACCGTCGACAAGTCACTCATACTCAATCTGGAAGCCTTGGAGAAGGTCTGCTCCGTGCTCGCCTCCAGCTTCAATGAGTGCGGGAGGACGACGGTCTGGCCCGCGTCCCATGCCTCCTTTGACAGGATCGTCACGGAGGTCCGATTCTTTGCCGACGCCTTGTGGGCGGGCCTGGTTCCCCCCTTTTCCGATTTCTTCAATGCGGTGATGTCCCACTATCATATCCACATGATGCATCTTGGCCCAATCTATTACTCTGCTTGCTGTCTTCGCCTTCGTTTGTGAGGCCATGGTGGGGATTCCTCCTTTCGTTGCCCTTCTGCGCCACTTCTTCTCTCTGCGCTTGTCTGATCCTTCCCAGTGTTCGGGATGTGTGAGCTTCCAGGCCGTGCCGGAGACGGCCGCCTTAGGGATCGATTTTGGCCTCCCATCTTCTGCGAGCGGGTTTCGGGAGCGATGGCTGTATGTGGACGTTGGGGTGCCCAGCCCCTGCTCGCGCACCCGACATTGCCTGCTATTCCCAATCCTGGTTGGGGTCACGAGGAGCTTACGAGTCCCCAGCTTGCTTTCGCCTGGCATCGCTTCGACAGGCTGAGGAAGCTCGTGGTGACGGCACCTCGGGTGGTGAAGGAGTTCCTCTAGCGCCGCATTGCTCCTCTCCAACACCATTCCCGCCTGATGTGGACCTACTCCAGGCGTCAGGATCGTATGAGGCTCCAGGAAGAGGATCTTGCACCTGAGATGCTGAAGGTTCTGACTGGCGACCCCTCCCCTGGCAGCGTCCGTCATGGTGGCGCCCTGTTGTATCTTTGCACAAAGAGGGTCGAGTTCGTGAGGCAGATGCCCCGCTTCGACGAATGGGGGCTGCGCCCGGCTGGCCTTGCGGGGCCACGCAAGAACCCGGTTGCTGCGGTCCTTCCCCCAGTTGCCCGTGCCGGCATTGCCTCAGGAGTCGTTGCAGGGAGACAAGCATTGGCAGGAGCTGGGGGTCCTGATGTCGAGGTGCTGATGTCGCGTGGGGCTCCCGAGGCGTCATCCTCTGGAGCTTACGGAGCCCCTCGTGAGGTGGTGGATGATGAGGGGGCGCGACTTGCGGCTCCCGAGGCCGAAGCCCCCGTGGCCTCGGCAGGCCACCAAGAGGTGGCACCTGATCGCTCCTCTCAGGCTGGTGCCCTTGATGTAGGCCATCTTGATGCTTCGGCTCCTATGCTATGCGCCGGCCCTCACGTCGCGAGCTTGGGCCGGTTACACATAGACTTCGAGGCCCTTCGCAAGAGGAAGGAGGCTTCCGGTGGTGATGATCGCCCGTACCGCCCATTGAAGCATAGGAAGTACTTCGCCGTGGATGAGTAAGTCCCTCCTTCTTGTAGTTCCTTGTTTGCCGCTCCCTTTGCTGACCATGGCCTTTCAGGATCCCTCCTGACGAGCTCGCAGAGCCAGTCGAGGAGCCACTTCCTCAGGCTTCTCCACCACCGACCTTGATCGCCCCAAGTCGGTGTGCCACCCTCGGCGCGAGCTCGGCCGGAGAGGTAGGCCGACCCGCGGTGCGCCTTGAACCTGTGGGTGCGCCGCTCCTCCTTCGTGAGCTCTCCCTAGGCTCACCCAGCTTGCCCCGGGCTCCTCCGCTGATCATAGGCGGCGAGTGGTTGGATATGAACTTTGGTTCCTCATCGGGAGGTGGGTCGGTGCCTGGCTAGGTCCCTTGTGGGGCCCGCCCGGCGATCGTGGGGGCGCCAGCCCCTAGCCCCCTACTACGTCTTGAGCTTGCGTTGGTTTTCCTTGAAGAGGAAAGGGTGATGCAGCAATAGTAGCGTAAGTATTTCCCTTAGTTTTTGAGAACCAAGGTATCAATCTAGTAGGAGGCCCCTCAAAAGTCCCACGCATCTACACAAACAAACAAAGAACTCGCAACCAACGCAATAAAGGGGTTGTCAATCCCTTCACGGCCACTTGCGAAAGTAAGATCTAATAGAGATAGTATGATAAGATAAATATATTTTTGGTATTTTATAATATAAATGCAAAAAGCAAAGATGCAAATAAAAGTAGATTGGAAGCAAATACGATAAGAGATAGACCCGGGGGCCATAGGTTTCACTAGAGGCTTCTCTCAAGATAGCATAAGTATTACGGTGGATGAACAAATTAGTGTCGAGCAATTGATAGAAAAGCGAATAATTATGAGATTATCTAGGCATGATCATGTATATAGTCATCACGTCTGCGACAAGTAGACCGACTCCTGCCTGCATCTACTACTATTACTCCACACATCGACCGACTCCTGCCTGCATCTAGAGTATTAAGTTCATAAGAACAGAGCAACACCTTAAGCAAGATGACATGATGTAGAGGGATAAACTCATGCAATATGATATAAACCCCATCTTTTTATCCTCGATGGAAACAATACAATACGTGCCTTGCAACCCTTTCTGTCACTGGGCAAGGACACGACAAGATTGAACCCAAAGCTAAGCACTTCTCCCATGGCAAGAAAGATCAATCTAGTAGGCCAAACCAAACTGATAGTTCGAAGAGACTTGCAAAGATAACTCAATCATACATAAAAGAATTCATAGGAGATTCAAATATTTCTCATAGATAAACTTGATCATAAACCCACAATTCATCGGATCTCAACAAACACACAACAAAAAGAGTTTACATCGAATATTTCTCCACAAGAGAGGGGGAGAACATTGTATTGAGATCCAAAAAGAGAGAAGAAGCCATCTAGCTACTAACTATGGTCCCGAAGGTCTGTGGTAAACTACTCACAACTCATCGGAGGGGTTATGGTGTTGATGTAGAAGCCCTCCATTGTCGATTCCCCCTCCGGCGGAGCGCCGACGAAGGCTCCAAGATGGGATCTCATGGATCTGAGAAGGTTCTGGCGGTGGCAATTGTGTTTCGTTGGCTCCCTGGATGTTTTCGGGATACGTAGGCTTATATAGGAGGAAGAAGTACGTCGGTGGCCGCCTGAGGGGCCCACGAGACAGGGGGCGCGCCCTGTAGGGGGGAGGCTACCCTCTCATGGCCGCCTCGGCTGCTTCTTGACTTGCACTCCAAGTAGCATGGAACAAAAATGATAAAAACATCAAAAAGGGGTAATATAAATAAGTAAAATAAAGCCCATAAACATCCAAAAGGGGTAATATAATAGCATGGAACAATCAAAAATTATAGATACGCTGGAGACGTATCAGGCATCCCCAAGCTTAATTCCTGCTCGTCCTCGAGTAGGTAAATGATAAAAACGGATTTTTTGATGTGGAATGCTACCTAGCATAATTCTCAATGTAATTCTCTTTATTGGGGCATGAATGTTAAGATCCAAATGATTCAAAATAAAAGTTCATATTGACATAAAAAGTGTGATACTTCAAGCATACTAATCAAAGTAATCATGTCTTCTCAAAATAACATGGCCAAAGAAAGTTATCCCTACAAAATCATATAGTATGGCCGTTGCTCTATCTTCATCACACAAAGTATTTAATCATGCACAACCCCGATGACAAGCCAAGCAATTGTTTCATACTTTAATAATCTCAAACTTTTTCAACTTTCACGCAATACATGAGCATGAGCCATGGACATAACACTATATGTGGAATAAAATGGTGGTTGTGGAGAAGACAAAAAAGGAGAAGATAGTCTCACATCAACTAGGCGATCAACGGGCTATGGAGATGCCCATTAATAGATATCAATGTGAGTGAGTAGGGATTGCCATGCAAAGGATGCACTAGAGCTATAAATATATGAAAGATCAACAGAAGAAACTAAGTGGGTGTGCGTCCAACTTGCTTGCTCATGAAGACCTAGGGCAATTTGTGGAAGCCCATCATTGGAATATACAAGCAAAGTTCTATAATGAAAAATTCCCACTAGTATATGAAAGTGACAACATAGGAGACTCTCTATCATGAAGATCATGGTGCTACTTTGAAGCACAAGTGTGGAAAAAGAGATAGTAGCATTGTCCCTTCTCTCTTTTTCTCTCATTTTATTTTTTCCTTTTTTTCTTTTTTTTCTTTTTGTAAAGTCCAAAGTCTCATCCCGACTTGTGGGGGAATCATAGTCTTCATCATCCTTTCCTCACTAGGACAATGCTCTAATAATGAAGATCATCACACTTTTATGGATTTACAACTCAAGAATAACAACTCAAAGCTAGAACAAGATATGACTCTATATGAATGCCTCCGGCGGTGTACCGGGATATGCAATGAATGAAGAGCGACATGTATGAAAATTATGGAGGTGGCCTTGCCACAAATACGATGTCAACTACATGATCATGCAAAGAGCAATATGACAAAAGTAATGCGTGTCATATGAACGAAACAGTGGAAAGTTGCATAGCAATATATCTCGGAATGGCTATGGAAATGCCATAATAGGTAGGTATGGTGGCTGTTTGGAGGAAGGTATATGGTGGGTGTATGGTACCGGCGAAGGTAGCGCGGCACAAGAGAGGCTATCAATGGTGGAAGGGTGAAAGTGCGTATAATCCATGGACTCAACATTAGTCAAAAGAACTCATGTATTTATTGAAAAAATCTAGAAGTCATCAAAAACAAAGCACTATGCGCATCCTCCTAGGGGGATAGATTGGTAGGAAAAGACCATCGCTTGTCCCCGACCACCACTCATAAGGAAGACAATCAATAAATAAAATTGTGCTCCAACTTCATCACAAAGCGGTTCACCATACGTGCATGCTACGGGAATCACAACCCTCAACTCAAGTATTTTTCATAATCACCTCAACTAGCATGACTTTAATATGACTACCTCCACATCTCAAAACAATTATCAAGCATCAAATTGATCATAGCATCCAATTCACTTTCTATGATAGTTTTTATTATACCCAACTTGGATGCTCATCATTCTAGGACCAAATTTGTGACCATAGCAAATACCATGCTGTTCTAAAAGACTCTCAAATAATATAAGTGAAGCATGAGAGACTAGCAACTTCTTCAAAATTAATCCACCGCCATGCTCTAAAATATAAGTGAACCACAAGAGCAAAAACTATCAAGCTCAAAAGATATAAGTGAAGCACATAGAGTATTCTAGCAAATTCTAATCAAGTAGGATTCTCCCAAAAGGTGTGTAAAACAAGGATGATTGTGGTAAACTAAAAAGAAAAGACTAATATAATACACGACGCTCCAAGCAAAACACATATCATGTGGCGAATAAAAATATAGCTCCAAGTAAAGTTACCAATGAACGAAGACAAAAGAGGGGATGCCTTCCCGGGGCATCCCCAAGCTTAGGCTTTTGGCTATCCTTGAATATCTTGGGGTGCCATGGGCATCCCCAATCTGAGCCTCTTGCCACTCCTTATTCCATAGTCCATAAAAGCTTTGCCCAAAACTTGAAAATTTCACAACACAAAACTCAACAGGAAATCTTATAAGCTCCGTTAGTGAAAGAAAACAAAACCACCACATAAGGTACTGTAATGAACTCATTATTTATTTATTTTGGCTTTAAACCTACTGTATTCCAACTTATTTATGGTTTATAAACTATTTTACTAGCCATAGATGCATCAAAATAAGCAAACAACACACGAAAAACAGAATCTGTCAAAAACAGAACAGTCTGTAGAAATCTGTACTAACGCAAACTTCTGTAACTCTAAAAATCCTACTAAAATAGGAAGTCCTGGAAAATGTGTCTAGTGATCAGCATAAAAAAGAATCAACGCAAAATCTCGTTTCTGTGATTTAACAAAACTAAATTCGTGCGTGCAAAGCTTCTGTTTTCAGCAGAATCAAATGAACTATCATCATAGGTTATCCTATAGGTTCTACTTGGCACAAACACTAATTAAAAGATAAAAACACATCTAAACAGAAGGTAGATGCAAGTTTTATTGCTAAACAGGAAAAAAAAAAGAAAAAACACAAAGAAAATTGGGTTGCCTCCCAACTAGCGCTATCGTTTAACGCCCCGAGCTAGGCATAAAAGCGACGATAGATCTAAGTAGTGCCATCCTTGGCACTAAATTCATAAGTAGCTCACATGATATATTCATATGGTAATTCAACTTTGTTTCTTGGAAAGTGCTCCATGCCTTTCTTTAATGGAAATTGGACTCTTATATTCCCTTCCTTCATATCAATAATCGCGCCAATTGTTCTAAGGAAAGGTCTACCAAGAATAATAGGGCAAGAAATATTGCAATCTATATCAAGAACGATAAAATCTACGGGCACCAAATTTCTATTTGCAACAATGAGAACATCATTGATACTTCCCATTGGCTTTTTAATGGTGGAATCCGCAAGGTGCAAATTTAAAGAGCAATCATCAAGATCATGGAAACCTAGAATATCACATAAAGTTTTCAGAATCGTGGAAACACTAGCACACAAATCACACAAAGCAAAACACTCATGATCTTTAATTCTAATCTTTATACTAGGTTCCCACTCATCATTAAGTTTTCTAGGTATAGAAACTTCCAAATTAAGTTTTTCATCATAAGATTGCATCAAGGCATCAACGATATGTTTGGTAAAAGCTTTATTTTGACTATAAGCATGAGGAGAATTAACAACGGATTGCAACAAGGAAATACAACCTTCTAAAGAACAATTATCATAATCAAATTCCCTGAAATCCGAGATTGTGGGTTCAATACTATTTAAAGTCATGACCTCTCCAATCCCACTTTTACCAAATTTAGCATCAAGATCTAAAAACTCCGAATTCTTGGGACACCTTCTGGGTAAAGTTGACTCATCTTCAGTCCCATAACTATCAAGATTCATATGCAAAACAAAGATCTAATAGGAGACGCATCAATAACTTTAAGATCCTCATCATTATTTTCATGGAAACTAGAAGAACACGCCTTTATAAAGCAATCTTTTTTAGCACGCAATCTAGCGGTTCTTTCCTTGCACTCATCAATGGAAATTCTCATGGGTTTGAGAGACTCATTGATATCATGCTTAGGAGGAGAAGATCTAAGTTTAAGGGAATCAACAACAAGCGAAAGTCTATCAACATTCCTAGCCAAATCATCAACTTTGAGCAATTTTTCTTCAAGCAAAGCATTAAAATTCTTTTGAGAAATCATAAATTCTTTCACACTATTCTCAAAATCAGAGGGCATCTTATTAAAATTACCATAAGAATTATTGTAGTAATTTCCATAATTATTAGAGGAATTACTAGGGAACGGTCTAGCATTAAAGTTTCCTCTATAAGCATTATTTCCAAAACTATTCCTACCAACAAAATTCACATCCATAGGTTCATTATTATTCTCAATCAAAGTAGACAAATGCATATCAGTGGGATCAAGAGGAGTATTTTTAGTAGCAAACAATTTCATAGGTTCATCCATCTTTCCACTCAAAACATTGATTTCTTCTATAGCATGCACTTTTTTACTAGAAGATCTTTCAGTGTGCCCTTGAGAATAATTAGCCATAATATTTTCAAGAAGTTTTGTAGCATCTCCTAACGTGATTTCCATAAACGTGCCTCCCGCGGCCGAATCTAAGAGATTTCTAGAAGCAAAGTTCAAACCGGCATAAATTTTTTGTATGATCATCCATAAATTCAAACCATGAGTAGGGCAATTGAGAATCATCAATTTCATTCTTTCCCAAGATTGGGCAACATGCTCATGATCAAGTTGTTTAAAATTCATAATATCGTTCCTAAGAGTGATAATCTTAGGGGGAGGAAAATACTTAGAGATAAAAGCATCTTTGCACTTGTTCCAAGAATCAATACTATTTTTAGGAAAAGACGAAAACCAAACTTTAGCACGATCTCTAAGTGAAAACGGAAATAACTTCAATTTAACAATATTGTTATCTGTATCTTTCTTCTTTTGAATATCACACAAATCAACAAAGTTGTTTAGATGAGTAGCGGCATCTTCACTAGGAAGGCCAGCGAATTGATCTTTCATAACAAGATTCAGCAAAGCAGTATTGATTTCACAAGACTCAACATCATTAAGAGGAGCAATCAGAGAACTAAGGAAATCATTATTATTGGTATTCGAGAAATCACACAATTTGGTATTACCTTGTGCCATGGCAACAAGTAATCCAACACACAAGCAAACAGAAAAAGGCAAGAGAAAGAGAGAGGAGGAGATTGGGAAAGAGAGGGCGAATAAAACAGCAAGGGTGAAGTGGGGGAGAGGAAAACGAGAGGCAAATGGCAAATAATGTAAATGCAAGGGAGATGAGTTTGTGATGGGTACTTGGTATGTCTTGACTTGAGCGAAGACCTCCCCGGCAACGGCACTAGAAATCCTTCTTGCTACGTCTTGAGCTTGCGTTGGTTTTCCTTGAAGAGGAAAGGGTGATGCAGCAATAGTAGCGTAAGTATTTCCCTCAGTTTTTGAGAACCAAGGTATCAATCCAGTAGGAGGCTCCTCAAAAGTCCCACGCACCTACACAAACAAACAAAGAACTCACAACCAACGCTATAAAGGGGTTGTAATTCCCTTTACGGCCACTTGCGAAAGTGAGATCTAATAGAGATAGTATGATAAGATAAATATATTTTTGGTATTTTATAATATAGATGCAAAAGGCAAAGATGCAAATAAAAGTAGATTGGTAGCAAATACGATAAGAGATAGACCTGGGGGCCATAGGTTTCACTAGAGGCTTCTCTCAAGATAGCATAAGTATTACGGTGGATGAACAAATTAGTGTCGAGCAATTGATAGAAAAGCGAATAATTATGAGATTATCTAGGCATGATCATGTATATAGGCATCACGTCTGCGACAAGTAGACCGACTCCTGCCTGCATCTACTACTATTACTCCACACATCGACCGACTCCTGCCTGCATCTAGAGTATTAAGTTCATAAGAACAGAGCAACGCCTTAAGCAAGATGACATGATGTAGAGGGATAAACTCATGCAATATGATATAAACCCCATCTTTTTATCCTCGATGGCAACAATACAATACGTGCCTTGCAACCCTTTACATCCTTTGGGTAAGGACACCACAAGATTGAACCCAAAGCTAAGCACTTCTCCCATGGCAAGAAAGATCAATCTAGTAGGCCAAACAAACTGATAATTCGAAGAGACTTGCAAAGATAACTCAATCATACATAAAAGTATTCAGAGGAGATTCAAATATTTCTCATAGATAAACTTGATCATAAACCCACAATTCATCGGATCTCGACTAATATACCGCAAAAAGAGTTTACATCGAATAGATCTCCACAAGAGAGGGGGAGAACATTGTATTGAGATCCAAAAAGAGAGAAGAAGCCATCTAGCTAATGACTATGGACCCGAAGGTATGTGGTAAACTACTCACAACTCATCGGAGGGGCTATGGTGTTGATGTAGAAGCCCTTCATGGTCGATTCCCCCTCCGGCAGAGCGCCGACGAAGGCTCCAAGATGGGATCTCGCGGATACAGAAGGTTACGGTGGTGGAAATTGTGTTTCGTTGGCTCCCTGGATGTTTTCGGGGTACGTAGGCTTATATAGGAGGAAGAAGTACGTCGGTGGCCGCCCGAGGGGCCCACGAGACAGGGGGGCACGCCGTGTAGGGGGGGGGGGCGCCCTACCCTCTCGTGGCCGCCTTGGCTGCTTCTTGACTTGCACTCTAAGTCCTCAGGATCACGTTCGTTCCAAAAATCATGCTCCCGAAGGTTTCATTCCGTTTGGAATCCGTTTGATATTCCTTTTCTTTGAAATACTGAAATAGGCAAAAAAACAGCAATATGGGCTGGGCCTCCGGTTAGTAGGTTAGTCCCAAAAATGATATAAATGCGTAAAATAAAGCCCATAAACATCCAAAAGGGGTAATATAATAGCATGGAACAATAAAAAATTATAGATATGTTGGAGACATATCAAGTATCCCCAAGCTTAATTCCTGCTTGTCCTCGAGTAGGTAAATGATAAAAACGGAATTTTTGATGTGGAATGCTACCTAGCATAATTCCCAATGTAATTTTCTTCATTGGGGCATGAATGTTCAGATCCAAATTATTCAAAATAAAAGTTCATATTGACATAAAAATAGTGATACTTCAAGCATACTAATCAAAGTAATCATGTCTTCTCAAAATAACATGGCCAAAGAAAGTTATCCCTACAAAATCATATAGTATGGCCGTTGCTCTATCTTCATCACACAAAGTATTTAATCATGCACAACCCCGATGACAAGCCAAGCAATTGTTTCATACTTTAATAATCTCAAACTTTTTCAACTTTCACGCAATACATGAGCATGAGCCATGGACATAACACTATATGTGGAATAAAATGGTGGTTGTGGAGAAGACAAAAAAGGAGAAGATAGTCTCACATCAACTAGGCGTATCAACGGGCTATGGAGATGCCCATTAATAGATATCAATGTGAGTGAGTAGGGATTGCCATGCAAAGGATGCACTAGAGCTATAAATATATGAAAGATCAACAGAAGAAACTAAGTGGGTGTGCGTCCAACTTGCTTGCTCATGAAGACCTAGGGCAATTTGTGGAAGCCCATCATTGGAATATACAAGCAAAGTTCTATAATGAAAAATTCCCACTAGTATATGAAAGTGACAACATAGGAGACTCTCTATCATGAAGATCATGGTGCTACTTTGAAGCACAAGTGTGGAAAAAAGAGATAGTAGCATTGTCCCTTCTCTCTTTTTCTCTCATTTTATTTTTTCCTTTTTTTTCTTTTTGTAAAGTCCGAAGTCTCATCCCGACTTGTGGGGGAATCATAGTCTTCATCATCCTTTCCTCACTAGGACAATGCTCTAATAATGAAGATCATCACACTTTTATGGATTTACAACTCAAGAATTAAAACTCAAAGCTAGAACAAGATATGACTCTATATGAATGCCTCTGGCGGTGTACCGGGATATGCAATGAATCAAGAGCGACATGTATGAAAATTATGGAGGTGGCCTTGCCACAAATACAATGTCAACTACATGATCATGCAAAGAGCAATATGACAAAAGTAATGCGTGCCATATGAACGGAACGGTGGAAAGTTGCATGGCAATATATCTCAGAATGGCTATGTAAATGCCATAATAGGTAGGTATGGTGGTTGTTTTGAGGAAGGTATATGGTGGGTGTATGGTACCGACGAAAGTTGTGCGACACGAGAGAGGCTAGCAATGGTGGAAGAGTGAAAGTGAGTATAATCCATGGACTCGACATTAGTCAAAAGAACTCATGTACTTATTGCAAAAATATAGAAGTCATCAAAAACAAAGCACTACGCGCATGCTCCTAGGGGGATAGATTGGTAGGAAAAGACCATCGCCCGTCCCTGACCACCACTCATAACGAAGACAATCAATAAATAAAATTGTGCTCCAACTTCATCACAAAGCGGTTCACCATACGTGCATGCTACGGGAATCACAGCCCTAAACTCAAGTATTTTTCATAATCACCTCAACAAGCATGACTTTAATATCACTACCTCCACATCACAAAACAATTATCAAGCATCAAATTGATCATAGCATCCAATTCACTTTCTATGATAGTTTTTATTATACCCAAGTTGGATGCTCATCATTCTAGGACCAAATTTGTAACCATAGCAAATACCATGCTGTTCTAAAATACTCTCAAATAATATAAGTGAAGCATGAGAGACTAGCAATTTCTTCAAAATTAATCCACCGCCGTGCTCTAAAATATAAGTGAAGCACTAGAGCAAAAACTATCAAGCTCAAAAGATATAAGTGAAGCACATAGAGTATTCTAGCAAATTCTAATCAAGTAGGCTTCTCCCAAAAGGTGTGTACAGCAAGGATGATTGTGGTAAACTAAAAATCAAAGACTAATATAATACACGACGCTCCAAGCAAAACACATATCATGTGGTGAATAAAAATATAGCTCCAAGTAAAGTTACCAATGAACGAAGACAAAAGAGGGGATGCCTTCCCGAGGCATCCCCAAGCTTAGGCTTTTGGCTATCCTTGAATATCTTGGGGTGCCATGGGCATCCCCAAGCTTAGGCTCTTGCCACTCCTTATTCCATAGTCCATAAAAGCTTTGCCCAAAACTTGAAAATTTCACAACACAAAACTCAACAGGAAATCTTATAAGCTCCGTTAGTGAAAGAAAACAAAACCACCACATAAGGTACTGTAATGAACTCATTATTTATTTATTTTGGTGTTAAACCTACTGTATTCCAACTTCTCTATGGTTTATAAACTATTTTACTAGCCATAGATGCATCAAAATAAGCAAACAACACATGAAAAACAGAATCATCAAAAAGCAGAGAGTCAGAGCAATCTGTAACTAACGCAAACTTCTGGAACTCTAAAAATCCTACCAAAATAGGAAGTCCTGGAAAATGTGTCTATTGATCAGCATCAAAAATAATCAACGCAAAATCATGTTTCTATGATTTAACAAAACTAAATTTGTGCGTGCAAAGTTTCTGTTTTTCTGCAGAATCAAATGAACTATCATCATAGGTTATCCTATAGGTTCTACTTGGCACAAACACTAATTAAAAGATAAAAACACATCTAAACAGAAGGTAGATGCAAGACTTATTACTAAATTGGAACAAAAACAAAAAACACAAAGAAAATTGGGTTGCGTCCCAACTAGCGTTATCGTTTAACGCCCCGAGCTAGGCATAAAAGCGAAGATAGATCTAAGTAGTGCCATCCTTGGCACTAAATCCATAAGTAGCTCGCATGATATATTCATAAGGTAATATGAATTTTTTTCTTGGAAAGTGCTCCATGCCTTTCTTTAATGGAAATTGGAATCTAATATTCCCTTCCTTCATATCAATAATCGCGCCAATCGTTCTAAGGAAAGGTCTACCAAGAATAATAGGGCAAGAAAGATTGCAATCTATATCAAGAACGATAAAATCTACGGGCACCAAATTTCTATTTGCAACAATGAGAACATCATTGATCCTTCCCATTGGCTTTTTAATGGTGCAATCCGCAAGGTGCAAATTTAAAGAGTAATCATCAAGATCATGGAAACCTAGAATATCACATAAAGTTTTCAGAATCGTGGAAACACTAGCACACAAATCACACAAAGCGAAACACTCATGATCTTTAATTCTAATCTTTATAGTAGGTTCCCACTCATCATTAAGTTTTCTAGGTATAGAAACTTCCAAATTAAGTTTTTCATCATAAGATTGCATCAAGGCATCAACGATTTGTTTGGTAAAAGCTTTATTTTGACTATAAGCATGAGGAGAATTAACAACGGATTGCAACAAGGAAATACAACCTTCTAAAGAACAATTATCATAATCAAATTCCTTGAAATCCGAGATAGTGGGTTCAATACTATTTAAAGTGATGACCTCTCCAATCCCAGTTTTACAAAATTTAGCATCAAGATCTAAAAACTCCGAATTCTTGGGACGCCTTCTAGGTAAAGTTGACTCATCTTCAGTCCCATAACTATCAAGATTCATATTGCAAAACAAAGATCTAATAGGAGACGCATCAATAACTTTAAGATCCTCATCATTATTTTCATGGAAACTAGCAAAACACGCCTTTATAAAGCAATCTTTTTTAGCACGCAATCTAGCGGTCCTTTCCTTGCACTCATCAATGGAAATTCTCATGGGTTTGAGAGACTCATTGATATCATGCTTAGGAGGAGAAGATCTAAGTTTAAGAGAATCAACAACAAGCAAAAGTCTATCAACATTCCTAGCCAAATCATCAACTTTGAGCAATTTTTCTTCAAGCAAAGCATTAATTTTTTTTGAGAAATCATAAATTCTTTCACACTATTCTCAAAATCAGAGGGCATCTTATTAAAATTACCATGAGAATTATTGTAGGAATTTCCATAATTATTAGAGGAATTACTAGGGAACGGTCTAGCATTAAAGTTTCCTCTATAAGCTTGTTTCCAAAACTATTCCTACCAACAAAATTCACATCCGTAGGTTCATTATTATTCTCAATCAGAGTAGACAAATGCATAACAGTGGGATCAAGAGGAGTATTTTTAGTAGCAAACAATTTCATAAGTTCATCCATCTTTCCACTTAAAACATTGATTTCTTCTATAGCATGCACTTTTTTACTAGAAGATCTTTCGGTGTGCCCTTGAGAATAATTAGCCATAATATTATCAAGAAGTTTTGTAGCATCTCCTAACGTGATTTCCATAAACGTGCCTCCTGCGGCCGAATCTAAGAGATTTCTAGAAGCAAAGTTCAAACCGGCATAAACTTTTTGTATGATCATCCATAAATTCAAACCATGAGTAGGGCAATTGCGAACCATCAATTTCATTCTTTCCCAAGATTGGGCAACATGCTCATGATCAAGTTGTTTAAAATTCATATATCATTCCTAAGAGTAATAATCTTAGCGGGAGGAAAATACTTAGAGATAAAAGCATCTTTGCACTTGTTCCAAGAATCAATACTATTTTTTAGGAAAAGACGAAAACCAAACTTTAGCACGATCTCTAAGTGAAAACGAAAATAACTTCAATTTAACAATATCGTTATCCGTATCTTTCTTCTTTTGCATATCACACAAATCAACAAAGTTGATTAGATGAGTAGCGGCATCTTCACTAGGAAGGCCGGCGAATTGATCTTTCATAACAAGATTTAGCAAAGCAGTATTGATTTCACAAGACTCAACATCATTAAGAGGAGCAATCGGAGAACTAAGGAAATCATTATTATTGGTATTTGATAAATCACACAATTTGGTATTATCTTGTGCCATGGCAACAAGTAATCCAACACACAAGCAAACATAAAAAGGTAAGAGAAAGAGAGAGGAGGAGTTTGGGAAAGAGAGGGCGAATAAAACGGCAAGGGTGAAGTGGGGGAGAGGAAAACAATAGGCAAATGGCAAATAATGTAAATGCGAGGGAGATGAGTTTGTGATGGGTACTTGGTATGTCTTGACTTGAGCGAAGACCTCCCCGGCAACGGCACCAGAAATCCTTCTTGCTACGTCTTGAGCTTGCATTGGTTTTCCTTGAAGAGGAAAGGGTGATGCAGCAATAGTAGCGTAAGTATTTCCCTCAGTTTTTGAGAACCAAGGTATCAATCCAGTAGGAGGCTCCTCAAAAGTCCCACGCACCTACACAAACAAACAAAGATCTCACAACCAACGCAATAAAGGGGTTGTCAATCCCTTCACGGCCACTTGCAAAAGTGAGATCTAATAGAGATAGTATGATAAGACAATTATATTTTTGGTATTTTATAATATAGATGCAAAAAGTAAAGATGCAAATAAAAGTAGATTGGAAGCAAATATGATAAGAGATGGAACCAGGGGCCATAGGTTTCACTAGAGGCTTCTCTCAAGATAGCATAAGTATTATGGTGGATGAACAAATTACTGTCGAGCAATTGATAGAAAAACGAATAATTATGAGATTATCTAGGCATGATCATGTATATAGGCATCACGCCCGCAACAAGTAGACCGACTCCTGCTTGCATCTACTACTATTACTCCACACATCAATAGACTCCTGCCTGCATCTAAAGTATTAAGTTCATAAGAACAGAGTAACGCCTTAAGCAAGATGACATGATGTAGAGGGATAAACTCATGCAATATGATATAAACCCCATCTTTTTATCCTCGATGGCAACAATACAATACGTGCCTTGCAACCCTTTCTGTCACTGGGTAAGGACACCGCAAGATTGAACCCAAAGCTAAGCACTTCTCCCATGGCAAGAAAGATCAATCTAGTAGGCTAAACGAACTGATAATTCGAAGAGACTTGCAAAGATAACTCAATCATACATAAAAGAAACAGAGGAGATTGAAATATTTCTCATAGATAAACTTGATCATAAACCCGCAATTCATCGGATCTCGACAAACATACCGCAAAAAGAGTTTACATCGAATAGATCTCCACAAGAGAGGGGGAGAACATTGTATTGAGATCCAAAAAGAGAGAAGAAGCCATCTAGCTAATGACTATGGACCCGAAGGTATGTGGTAAACTACTCACAACTCATCGGAGGGGCTATGGTGTTGATGTAGAAGCCCTTCGTGGTCGATTCCCCCTCCGGCAGAGTGCCGGCGAAGGCTCCAAGATGGGATCTCGCGGATACAGAAGGTTATGGTGGTCGAAATTGTATTTTGTTGGCTCCGTGGATGTTTTCGGGGTACGTAGGCTTATATAGGAGGAATAAGTACGTCGGTGGCCGCCCGAGGGGCCCACGAGACAAGGGGGCGTGGCGTGTAGGGGGGGGGGGCGCCCTACCCTCTCGTGGCCGCCTTGGCTGCTTCTTGACTTGCACTCCAAGTCCTCTGGATCACGTTCGTTTCAAAAATCACGCTCCTGAAGGTTTCATTCCGTTTGGACTCAGTTTGATATTCCTTTTCTTCGAAATACTGAAATAGGCAAAAAAACAGCAATACGGGCTGGGCCTCTAGTTAGTAGATTAGTCCCAAAAATGATATAAATGTGTAAAATAAAGCCCATAAACATCCAAAAGGGTAATATAATAGCATGGAACAATAAAAAATTATAGATACGTTGGAGACGTATCAAGCATCCCCAAGCTTAATTCCTGCTCGTCTTCGAGTAGGTAAATGATAAAAACGGAATTTTTGATTTGGAATGCTACCTAGCATAATTCTCAATCTAATTTTCTTTATTGGGGCATGAATGTTCAGATCCAACTTATTCAAAATAAAAGTTCATATTGACATAAAAATAGTGATACTTCAAGCATAATAATCAAAGTGATCATGTCTTCTCAAAATAACATGGCCAAAGAAAGTTATACCTACAAAATCATATGGTCTGGCTGTTGCTCTATCTTCATCACACAAAGTATTTAATCATGCACAACCCCGATGACAAGCCAAGCAATTGTTTCATACTTTAATAATCACAAACTTTTTCAACTTTCACGCAATACATGAGTGTGAGCCATGGACATAACACTATATGTGGAATAGAATAGTGGTTGTGGAGAAGACAAAAAAAGGAGAAGATAGTCTCACATCAACTAGGCGTATCAACGGGCTATGGAGATGCCCATTAATAGATATCAATATGAGTGAGTAGGGATTGCCATGCTACGGATGCACTAGAGCTATAAATATATGAAAGCTCAACAAAAGAAACTAAGTGGGTGTGCATCCAACTTGCTTGCTCACGAAGACCTAGGGCAATTTGAGGAAGCCCATCATTGGAATATACAAGCCAAGTTCTATAATGAAAAATTCCCACTAGTATATGAAAGTGACAACATAGGAGACTCTCTATCATGAAGAGCATGGAGCTACTTTGAAGCACAAGTGTGGAAAAAGAGATAGTAGCATTGTCCCTTCTCTCTTTTTCTCTCATTTTATTTTTTCCTTTTTTTCTTTTTCTCTTTTTTTCTTTTCTTTTCGTAAAGTCCAAAGTCTCATCCCGACTTGTGGGGGAATCATAGTCTTCATCATCCTTTCCTCACTAGGACAATGCTCTAATAATGAAGATCATCACACTTTTATGGATTTACAACTCAAGAATTAAAACTCAAAGCTAGAACAAGATATGACTCTATATGAATGCCTCCGGCGGTGTACCGGGATATGGAATGAATCAAGAGCGATATGTACAAAAATTATGGAGGTGGCCTTGCCACAAATACGATGTCAACTACATGATCATGCAAAGAACAATATGACAAAAGTAATGCGTGTCATATGAATGGAATGGTGGAAAGTTGCATGGCAATATATCTCGGAATGGCTATGTAAATGCCATAATAGGTAGGTATGGTGGCTGTTTTGCGGAAGGTATATGGTGGATGTATCGTACCGGCGAAAGTTGCGCGACACAAGAGAGGCTAGCAATGGTGGAAGAGTGAAAGTGCGTATAATCCATGGACTCGACATTAGTCAAAAGAACTCATGTAATATTGCAAAAATCTAGAAGTCATCAAAAACAAAGCACTACGCGCATGCTCCTAGGGGGATAGATTGGTAGGAAAAGACCATCGCCCGTCCCCGACTGCCACTCATAAGGAAGACAATCAATAAATAAAATTGTGGTCCAACTTCATCACAAAGCGGTTCACCATACGTGCATGCTACGGGAATCACTACCCTCAGCTCAAGTATTTTTCATAATCACCTCAACTAGCATGACTTTAATATCACTACCTCCATATCTCAAAACAATTATCAAGCATCAAATTGATCATAGCATCCAATTCACTTTCTATGATAGTTTTTATTATACCCAACTTGGATATCATTCTAGGACCAAATTTGTAACCATAGCAAATACCATGCTGTTCTAAAAGACTCTCAAAATAATATAAGTGAAGCATGAGAGACTAGCAATTTCTTCAAAATTCATTCACCGCTGTGCTCTAAAATATAAGTGAAGCACTATAGCAAAAACTATCAAGCTCAAAAGATATAAGTGAAGCACATAGAGTATTCTAGCAAATTCTAATCAAGTAGGCTTCTCCCAAAAGGTGTGTACAGCAAGGATGATTGTGGTAAACTAAAAAGCAAAGACTAATATAATACACGACGCTCCAAGCAAAACACATATCATGTGGTGAATAAAAATATAGCTCCAAGTAAATTTACCAATGAACGAAGACGAAAGAGGGGATGCCTTCCCGGGGAATCCCCAAGCTTAGGCTTTTGACTATCCTTGAATATCTTGGGGTGCCATGGGCATCCCCATGCTTAGGATCTTGCCACTCCTTATTCCATAGTCCATAAAAGCTTTACCCAAAACTTGAAAACTTCACAACACAAAACTCAACAGGAAATCTTATAAGCTCCATTAGTGAAAGAAAACAAAACCACCACATAAGGTACTGTAATGAACCCATTGTTTATTTATTTTGGTGTTAAACCTATTGTATTACAACTTCTTTATGGTTTATAAACTATTTTACTAGCCATAGATGGATCAAAATAAGCAAACAACCCACGAAAAACAGAATCTGTCAAAAAACAGAACAATCTGTAGCAATCTGTAACTAACGCAAACTTCTGGAACTCTAAAATTCCTACAAAAATAGGAAGTCCTTTAAAATTTTTCTATCGATCGTCAGCAAAAAGAGTCAACGCAAAATCACGTTTCTGTGATTTAACAAAACTAAATTCGTTCGTGCAAAGTTTCTGATTTTCAGCAGAATCAAATCAACTATCATCATTGGTTATCCTATAGGTTCTACTTGGCACAAACACTAATTAAAAGATAAAAACACATCTAAACAGAAGGTAGATGCAAGGTCTATTATTAAATAGGAACAAAAACAAAAAACACAAAGAAAATTGGGTTGCCTCCCAACTAGCGCTATCGTTTAACGCCCCTAGCTAGGCATAAAAATGAAGATAGATCTAAGCAGTGACATCCTTGGCACTAAATTCATAAGTAGCTCGCATGATAGATTCATGAGGTAATTTGACTTTCTTTCTTGGAAAGTTCTCCATGCCTTTATTTAATGGAAATTGGAATCTAATATTCCCTTCCTTCATATCAATAATCGCGCCAATCGTTCTAAGGAAAGGTCTACCAAGAATAACAGGGCAAGAAAGATTGCAATCTATATCAAGAACGATAAAATCTATGGGCACCAAATTTCTATTTGCAACAATGAGAACATCATTGATCCTTCCCATTGGCTTTTTAATGGTGGAATCCGCAAGGTGCAAATTTAAAGACGCTGGAACACATGCCCCGGACGCTCAGGGAAAGGGCCAACACGGCCTTGGGCAATATCTGCGAGGCGGCCGCTGAGGAGCCGCATGCGACCAGCTACGCCGGCAATCTCCAGTTCTTCACTGACGTGGTGAAGCATCTGGAGAACCTCTCTGAGAGATCTCGCCAGCTGGTGGAGGAACGGAGCCGCGACCTGCTCGTGCGGGCATTCTCCTGCGTCTTCATCCATCTCCAAAACATCGACCCCCTCTTCGACTTCGACGCCGCCATCGCCCCGGTGCCTGAGGACGTCCAAGGCGACTTACCGCGGTGGGTGGAGGACAATTTAGATGCACTCGTCCGGGCTTTCACTTCTGATGACGACGGGGTGATCTTTGCTGCTCACGAAGGCGACATGGTGAACGGTGGTGAAGATAGTGCCAACAACGGTGATGGAGAGGCCGGCGGCAACGACGGCGGTGCCAGCGATGCTTCTGGGGATGCCCTGGGGGATGTAGTGAGCGACATGTCCGATTGATCCCGCAATCCCCCCTGTTGTTTGTCCTGCGTAGGAATAGACTCGGGTGTGGCCCTAAAGGTTGTGAAAGCATTTTGGGAGGGGAAGCCCCTCATGTAAAAAGATTGTTGCCTACGTGTTGTCGAGATCGGCGCCGGATGGGCGTCTGCATGATGCCATGATTTTCACGATGAGTAGGTTGTCGTGGATTTACCTTCGTCTTGGCGAGCCTCGAGTAGGCTCGCAGTGTCCATCCAAGGGCCTCATGAGGGTCCCGTTTGTCCATGCGGCGAGAGCCTGGCTGGAGCGAACGTCGGCCGCGGGACGGCGGGCGCACATGATGGGCCCTGCCCTACTCGTGAGGGGCTCGCGAGAGGGAGGCAGCTAGTGTGAATTCCAATTTGAACAGAAATCGGAGCACGAGAAAGCACACGAATAAGACACAACACCCCTCCCCGCATATGCAAACACAAATTCAACTTCAACTCAGATCCGAAACGAGAAAGCTTGTTGGCACGAAAGGAAGCAAAAGCAAAAGGCCGCGTCCGGCACCTAGTCTAGTCTTCGACGTCTTCTCACTAGCGCGGAGCTAAGTGCTGTCACTGGGCGTGGGAGGGAGCCCCCGAGGCCCGAGGGCGGCTCTGCGGAGACTCCGGGGCGTGTACAGCCCCAACTCATTATTACGTGAGAGTGTCACGGGCGGCGAGCTTCACAGGCACTGGGCCTTCTTCACAGGTACCGGTCTTGCTTCATATCGCTAGATGAGGGCCCCGCCTTGCGCCACCCTTGACCACCATCGACGGCGACCGGAAACCAGGACGACGCCAATTGGGAAAAGGGGACGTCAGCGGTTCCCCCGACGACCACGGGTCCTCTGCCGGGGGCAGGCCCTGGGGCACCTCCCCGGCAGAGGGCCTACCTCCATAGAACCCTTGCTCCGTACACCGTGGGGAGGGGCCTGGCTCCCGGCCCCTCTCCTGCTGCCCCTAGTGCCCTCCTCCTGAGGGGAGGGAGGTTGCCGCACTAGGGCAACCGTCTGCTGCAGCAACCTGAACCTCCTGCGACCCATGGTTAGCATAAGCTTGCTCCTGAGGAATTAGCGGTACCCGATAGTTGCTGCCGCTGGCACAGTTGTCAAGGCTTCCGTGAGGCTCCTGAAAGAGCTTGGCTTCTAGCACCTCTTCCTCCCAGCCTGGCCCGAGGAATGAGCCGTGGTCTTCTTCCAGTGCATACTCTCGATCCACCATGCGGGGCACGTAGGCCTCCGGGGTTACCACCCCAAAGGCCTCGCCGTAGTGCTCCGCGCGCCATGCAGTTCGACTTGAAGCTCCATCTTGGGGACGGTAGGGTGGCGGTCCGCTAGGGCCATAGGCAGTGATGCGCATGCCCTTGCTTACCAGGGGCGGTGCCGGCGCAGCTTGTCGCCCCGCGCTGATGGCCAGGCTGGTGTTGATGAAGCCTTGAGGTGCGCCCGGGGGCGCGTGGGCACGGATTGGCCTGCCTCGTGATCCGCCCAGGGCCTGGGGTGGAAGCTGGACGTAGAACGGGGGTGCCCCTGAAGCAGCGGCATCTAGGAGCTCAACGACGCGTTCCAGCAGCACATCGTGGCCACTTTCTTCCAGTCTGCACTGCAGCAGCTCTCGCGCCACTGTGAGCGCGGCCTTCATGTTCGCCTGCTCTCGTCGGGTGTGCGGTGCCGTGGCCGCAGCATGGCTTGAGGCCTTCGTCGCCGATCGTACCTACCGCAGAGTGAGGGCAGGCGACGTCTGACCGCGTCGCTCGCGTCCTGCAGCGCTCTGCGGGGCGCAGGTTGCCTGAGGTGTGGGGTTGAGGTCACCTTGGGCAGGCGGCACGGCGTGGGCAGGCCATGCCGCCCAGTGGTCGGAGTTGGCCGTCATGTCGCCGGACTTGGGGGGCGATGAAGCGGCGGAACGCAGGATGGAAGAAGGAAGATTCGGCGCACCCTTACCTGGCGCGCCAAATGTCGGATGTTGGGTTCCGGCAGAACCTTAAGGTTCGAACTCTGGGGTGTGCACGAAGATCTTCCCCCTACCACTCTACGCCCAATCGCCTCGTGAGAATCTAAGCTAAACGATGAACAAAACGAGGGACACAAGATTTATACTGGTTCGGGCCACCGATGTGGTGGAATACCCTACTCCAGTTTGTGGTGTGGTTGATTGCCTCAGGAGCTGATGATGAACAGTACAAAGGGTGAACGGCCTCGCGAGAGGTGTTCTTGAGCTGGTGCGATGAACTACTTGGAAGAGCTCGATTGCCTATGGATCTGATGAGGACTCTCTGAGATGTCCTCTTCTATGGTGGCTAGCCCTATTTATAGAGGCCCTGGTCCTCTTCCCAAATATTGAGCAGGAAGGGCGCCAAGAACGGCCATTTTGAAGGGGAACATCTAGTACAAGTTATCCTGACTAAAGTTGGTCTTCGGCTGCCAAAGGCACTGGTGATGACGCTGTCTTGGGCTCCACGGTGACCTCCATCCTGCCGCTCTGCTGGTCTTGGTCTCGTTGCACGGAAATGGCAACCTTTGCCTGATGCCTCGGTACTCCACGCCCGTGCTTGCCCCCTTTGCACCAAATAGGAAACAAGGACACTACGCGGGCCGGCGCCTGCCTGGCGCCCGCCTGGTGTCGATCGTCACGGCTTATGTCACGAGCACCTCGCGAGGTACCCCTGCCTTGATCCTCCGCCTCCTCGCGAGCCTGCCTGGCAAGGCCGCTCCTGAGGAAGACTCGTGTCATCCGTCCCGCGAGGCTTGGCCCCTCGCGAGGGTCTTGAGTCTTGCGTTGATGAAGATGGGCTGTACTAGGCCACCACTCGAGCCACGCTGCAGGCAGGCAAGTCTAGGGACCCCCGTTCCCAGGACACCGACATGAGTGATATTATTATACTCCTTATACTCTAGAATGGTCTGAATCTCTTTATTTAATCCACCGATAAAACGTGCAAGCATAGCAGCAACACGTATATCCTTTGGATACTGTAAGCATGTGAAACATTGTTCAGTTTCCAACTCCCAAGTAAGATATACATCAGGAATGTATCTACCCTCAAACGATGGGATATTCTATTTTAGTTTAGGAATATGGTCATAATCTTGTACCTTAGGTGGTGCTGGAGCCCTACCATTGCGATTATATGCATGAGGTCGACCTGGTCGTGGTGGTGCTAGTGGTTGCACGTAGTTCTGATTTTGATCAACCTCATCCTTGTAATAGTCCTCCACCTCTGCAGTAGCAGCAGGAGCTAAGAAGCATCAACAGCAGTAGCAGCGGCACCAGAATTTTGTCCTGGCTCAAGAGGAACACGACCCGCTCGGGGGAGGACTGTTTCGTGACATGGAGGTCGTCGTTGTCGTCGTCATCGTTGTTGTTGTTGTTGTTGTTGTTGTTGTTGTTGTTGTTGTTGTTGTTGTTGTTGTTGTTGTTGTTGTTGTTGTTGTTGTTGTTGTTGTTGTTGTTGTTGTTGTTGTTGTTGTTGTTGTTGTAGTGGTGTAGCAGATGCAGGTGGTGGTTGTGGAAGATGCGCGAGTACTTCATCGAACTTGGTGTCAATTGTCTTCTCAACGTCATGAATCCTCTCTAGTGCCTTTCCAAAGCTAGCCATGACGTCTTCCACCTGTTGACTCAACATTTGCTGAAATTTATCATGAAGCTCCTTCTTCGTCATGTTCTCCTAGTCAATCTCGTTAGCCTGTGGTCCTACCATGGTTAGCATCAATAGAAACACACAAGAATATGATCCTACAAACTACTAGAAAGTGGCAGTGTGTCACAAATCCATCAAGCAAATCTCAAATTCTTACCGGTTCTTACCCAACAGTAGGTGGTGATCTGCAACCATTGTAGTCAAAACTCTCAAAGCTTGGATAGAGCAATTACCCGAGAGAGTAAAACTCACGACGTAGATGTATGTGGAGCTGGGAAGGATTATAATATGGTAGCAAAAAGGGTCAGCAATAATCAATTCAGAGATGCAAAGTTGAATAAACGCTCAACGACAGTATTGTTCTAGTCCTAGGCTAGACCCTACTAGAGACGCGAGCCTAGAACACTAACAAAATCACGGCGCGACACGTAAACAAGGGAAAAACACACTCTGGATTTTTTTTGCTCTGTTTTTTTGGCGCTCTTTTTTTGGCGAAAAATCACTATAATGGCGAGTGTATCAAAACTCTCCCCAGATCAAAATAACAGGATAGGCACGGAATTTTTTTTGACTATTTTTTCGGAAATCAGGGCAGCGACGACGAAAAAGTGCGACAAAAATCACTATGATGGCGAGTGTCTCAAAACGCTCCCTGGGACCTAAAAAGAGGATAGAGAAAAAATATTTCCGATCACTGAAATTTTGGCCTAAAAACTGCCCGGGGGTCTCAAGACTTTTTTTTGTCTGAAACCTACTCAGGCAAGGAAACACGAATCAAAAAATAGTTGGATCTCGAAAACAAACCTAATATGAAAAGAACTTGGATTTGTGGTGGATATATGGTGGTAGGATATGGCAGTGGTGGTGGTATATGGTAGTGGTGGTGGTATATGGATACGATTCGGTGGTAGTATATGGATACGGATCGGTGGTGGTATATGGATTCGGATCGGTGGTGGTATATGGATACGGATCGGTGGTGGTATATGGATTCAGAGCGGTGGCGAATAAGCGGTGGTGCTAGATGGCAGGGGCGATGATGATGGTGCGGCGGCAGCGTGACAACTTATGACCAGAACTGAAAACTCTAAAATACTAGACGCTAAGACCAGCAACTTGACACGACGATGCAACCGCAAATTCAACAAAGCCAAATACTGAAAAGACTATGCAAAGGCTCAGACTGGTTCAGATATGATGAACTAACTCTAAATTTTTTTGTGGCTTTTTCGTGGACTGTAGGTATGAAGAACATACTCGACCTAAACTATGAAAAAACTGTATAATCTCACCGAGCAACCTGGAAATCTGATACCACTTGATAGAGGTGAAGGTGTCCTGATGTTTCAATGAGATAGCTATCATTTTCTGCGAGAGTCGACTTTGACGATCTGACTACGAACGTGCAAAAACGTCGCACCTTAGCAATCGCTAAACCAACTTACGAGGGGTTATTGACCATGCCGGAGCATGATCAACCTAACCACGAGGGTCTATTTCCTGCGAGCAAATGAAGAACAAGCAAGAAACTGAGATTGCAATCTGGATATTGCGAATATAAGAGGAAAGATTTATTAATGAAGGTCGGGTTCTGTGACATCTTGGTCTAGTCGTTGAACACAAACAAAGTACGTGAAGTTGTTGCTATGGCGAACTTTTAATCTAAACAAAACCCAAAGTCTAAACGACGCCCCAAGGGTTGTATATGTGGAGGAACATGGGGGAATTTCGTGGCCCTTGGGTGAGGGGTCCAAAACTAACCCTATCTCTTGTTTCCCCACACATATGAACTCTAAAAACAATCTATACTCTAGTATTTTGAAATTACATGGGCCTGGCCCAATAATAAGGCGATGCAGCACCTATAATAGCCTCTAGACAAAATTTAGGAAGTGGCATCTTGTATATTTCGTCCAAGCCTTCATACACTCATTATGGTGGCTTAAAAGTCCTAAAATCATCACTTGAAACTCCAGTCTTGTTTCCCTTGCGCATGCCATCATCACCATGCTTGATCTTTCTCAAGTGACCATCCCTCTTGTCCATGCTAGGCCCTACATTTGTAAGCAAAACAAACGTATCCAATTTAGGCAGCATCATATTCTCATGAACATTAGAATCATTACCAAGAAACGAAAGTACTTGAGAATTTAATTGGCGTGCACGAGCTCTAGTAATTGGTCCAGTATATGTAGCACTAGGGGTTGTGGGTGTAACAATGGTATTGATGTCCTCATCAGACGCCGGTACAATTGTAATTCATTCCCATTCCTTGCATGGGACCTAAACATGCACCCAAGGACACGTGTATAATTTTTCTAGCCATTTTGGTGAACTGGAGCATGTATTTGTAGTTCAGATTTGAATTATGGACATTAAACGCCTAGGAAACTCAGTTAGTGTATAAAAAACCAAATGAACCCTGAATAATTTTAAATTTCAGCACGGATATCCTGTCATTCCATGTTGCCTGTAGAAGAAAATACAAGGTGAAAAGAGGCAGTGATTATCATTTCGCCGACAAGGGGGGCACGTTTCCCTATCGGAACCACGAGGCTTCTTGAGAAAAGCTCTGGTTTGTAAGAGGCTTGTAATAAAACTTGCGCCAAAATGGAAAAAAATTCCTCAACATATATTGCCATGTTGTGACACCATGCCAAGTTTCATGATTTTCGGGTGAGTTTTGAATTTACAGGGATTTAAAAACCGAGATTCTTCTCATGAAATGTTTTCAAATAGCACACGGTTCACTCACAAAAGTCATGTGCCTACCAAACCGTGGCCGGTGCCCCCCCTGCCGCGTGCGCGATCTGAGTCGTTCGTTCTGATTGGCCACAACCCAAACCCCACGGATCGTACGTCTGCACCATTGGATGCTCCCAGATCGAACGGCAATCCTCATCCCTTTAGATAGCACATGCAGTTCCGGTTGTAATTTTATTTATATGGGTAAGCACTGTGTGCATGCGTCATGCTAGCTGACGCTTCCTTCTCTACTAAGTTTCCTGTGTTAATGTTGTTATATATCCAAACACGCTACCATTTCACGCCACTCCTACCATTGGTTTCCAGCCTCTTGTCCCATTGTTTTCCCGCTGCTAGTGTCAGTGCTCATTGAAGGCTAGGCGGCAACACACCGGCCATGTAAATACCGCACACAGTTTCTAAAAGCACAAATGTGTGTGATAGTAGGGAGTAGGTCCCATAGGGTGACCAGTGTGAAACACCTTAAAAGCAAGGAGGCAATTCCTCTCAGCAAGGGGCGGCTTCCCATCCGCTAGCCTAGTCGAATAGAACGCAGAAGTTAAGTGTGCTCCGGCTGGAGTAGTCTAAGGATGGGTGACCCGGTGGGAAGTTGCATGTCTCAAGCTTCATTTAAACACTATGATACAGTCATCATATAGATTAATGTCTCTATAGTGACCTGTCATGGCGATTATATAAACCTTGGGATCCTTGTTTTGCTAATTTGTAGACTATGTTTTTTATTGGTTAATTTTTGTCCTAAAGATCAAAGAATGATCGACTCTATAAATACCTATCATGGCGATTATATAAACCTTGGGATCCTTGTTTTGCTAATTTGTAGACTATGTTTTATTGGTTATTTTTTGTTCAAAAATCAAAGAATGATCAACATCTGTAGGCCCACACAAATTATCCCTTTGACTCAACACATAAGAAGGGTTTACTCCTTGCTCCATGTGCTATGTTAGAGCAAATCAAGTTTCAGCACATGCGTTGGATGGCACCTGGCCCTTACCCCCCCACCCGCCCGCCTAGAAGTTTCATTCCTGGCATCGTACGTCTTTAACCTGGCCGCGGGGGTAAGATGTTCAGTTTGTAATGTTACTGATGTAGTTGGTGCCTCATCAAACTTGTACTTTGGGGATTTGAACAAATCACAGACCAGACCCATACATTTTTTCAGGTCGCATGCAGGGTATAGGGGGTCGAGTGTTCTGATCGAGCATGTCTCCCTTGTGCGGTTTATAGACGTCGCACATATCTGTGGGCTCCCCGAGGTATATATATTATCCTTGACCGATAATGAGGGGGGCCCACACAATCTATCCCTTTGACCCAACATATGAGAAGGGTTTGACCATGATGGTTTCCTATTGCTATGTGTGCCATGTTAGACCAAATAAAGTTTGAGCGCATGTGTTGGACAACATCCCCCCCCCCCGCCGCCTCGAAGTTGGGAAACCAACATCGTACGTATTGAACCTGGCTTGGGGCCGGGTATGGTGTTCAGTTTGTAATGTAGTTGGTGGCCCATCGAAGTTGTGCATTCGGGATTTTAACACATCACACACCACCGTAACCATACATATTGGCCGCATGCATTGTATATGGGCTCTTCTGATCGACCATGTCTCCCTTGTGAGGTTTTTTGTGACAACGCGCATATCTGTGGGCTCCCCGAGTATATATATATCATCCCTTTGACCGATAACGAGGGGTATGTGTTGGCCATGAATGGATTCTTCCTAGTCCGTGTTAGGGCCGGTCACCGTCACATGTCGTTCAACCAAAGCTCAAGCTCATGCATTGTTAGGATTCCCTCCCACATGCTCGGTTTGCTGGGTTTGACCGACATCGTACCCTGCGTATCTCATCCTTAACTACCTGGCTTTCATGGTTGTGTCTGTATCGAGAGGCAGGCACCACATCTAAATTGTACATTATTCTATATTGAAAACACATATCACTCCTTCTAACGTACATCATTCTGGGCCTCATGCAAGTGGTGCTGGTTTTGTGGTCCCTCTCGTGCAATTTCTTATGATGGTTCAATCTATTGGCCCAAGCGGTTTATCAACAACAATAGTTGTCGTTTGACCAAACGATTGATTCACTGGCCCGTATTATCGTAGGCCATGGCGACATGCATGTTATTGGGGAACGTTGCATGGGAAACAAAAGTTTTCCTATGCTGACCAAGAGCCAATCTAGGAGATGAACATCTACAAGAGGAGAAATTGCATATACATACCCTTTGTCGTTGGGGGAAACGAGCACCTATGGGGCAGGGGGGCCCCTTCTCGGTCCGGCAGGGAGCGGAGGGCGCACGAAGAGCAGATCGAGGTCGAGCGCGCGGGAGATTTTACCCAGCTTCGGAGCTCTCCGGAGAGATAAAACTCCTACTGCTGCTTTGTGTTTGTATTTTGTTCTTGCTCGAAAGCGTGGGTATGCTGTAGTCTCGAATGAGTCGAACCCCTTCTACGTGCGCACGGGCCTCCTTTTTATAGTCTAAAGGGGTCACCGACAGGTGGCGACGCAGAGAGAGGGGTAAAAAGGTAAAAACGCGGGTTGGTACAACCACTATCAACAGTGTCCCCTACCTAACTCTGAGGGCAGGGGACAAGGGCATTTGATGCCCGTCCGGTCGCCTCAACAGTGCAGGAAGCGACCGTTAGAGGCGTCACCGATCGCCACGATGGCCTCCTAGTCATCTTCACTTGCCACCTCGCACCGCTTAGCTGCACAGCCGCCCGCCACGTGCACCAGGAGCGATCCTGTGGCGACACGTCGTCGGATGTGCTGGAGCGTGGGCGTAGAGTGGTGGCTTCGCCGCGGCAAGCGCCTTGCTGCGGTCTCTGTCTTGTTGCACCCGCAAGCTTGCCGCTCGTTGGGTCTTGCCGGGACGCGCGGTGCGTCGCGGCAAGTTTTCTGAAGTGCCTTGGTTGGCGTTCCCGGCAAGCTCCTTTTGCCGGGGTCTTGTCCTTCCCGGCAAGCTCCTCTTGCCGGGGTCTTGTCCTTCCCGGCAAGCTCCTCTTGCCGGGGCTTTGTCTTCTTGGTTAACACTTTGTTCTTGAATGGCAGTAATATGAATAGCGAAGGGTCTTGGCGGACGCCCGGCAAGCCTTGCCGCTGACGCTTCGATCGCCCGTGCACAAGTTCGGGTACTAAGGTACCCCTACTTTAATCACCGACAGAGCCCCGGGCTGGGCCATACACGGTGTCGAAGCGCTGTCGGGCCAGGCCCAAAACAGGCTGCACGGCACGCGGCCTGGGTCCAAACCAAATCCACTCCGTCTTCACGCGTCCTCCGTAGCGCCGCGTCAATCGCGGCGTCGTGGGAGAGATCGTGGGCTATACTTTAATCCAGGAAATGCGTAACGTTCGCCTCCCTTGTTTATAAGCAGAGGAAACAGAGCCGTTCCCCCACCTTCGCCACTTGCAGTTCCTTCCTCCGAAAGCTCCGCCGCTCCCCTCCGCTTCCCAAGTCGAAAGAGAGCAGCGCTCCGCCGCCCGTCGCCCTCAACACCTCCGCGCTCCTCCGCCGCTTCCCCATGGCTCCGAAGACCGGCAAGACCACGAAGTCGGCCGAGGCATTGCGGCTTGAGGCGCTGCGCAAGAAACGAGTGCTTTTCCCCGCCGAGCTCACCCCGAAGGCGCTGCGGGAGGAGTTCTACCTCTTCAGTCGACGGAGGCAGGCGCATCCGCGCCGCCGGTGCTCTCCGCCGAGGCTTCCAAATCGGCGGTGCCCAAAAGGGTACTATTTCTTTCCGTGTTCTTCTACTGCGGGCTCTGCCCACCTTTTTCTGATTTCTTCTGCGACATCATGAATACCTACGGGTTTCATCTTCTTGATTTCACCCCAACGCCGTTCTGACAATGGCGGTTTTCGCACACCTCTGCGAGAACTTCGTTGGCATCCACCCGAATGTTGCTCTTTTTCGCCATTATTTTACCCCCCGAGCCGAGAAGGGAGAGCCATTGGCTGGCGGAATCGCCTAGACCTCACGAATTGGCATGAAGGAGGTGTATCTGGCGGGCGAGCTCCGCAGCAAGTGGGATGAGTGGAGGGCGGAATGGTGCTGGATCTGTGATGCCAATCCGCAGCCATTCACCAACCTGCGTCAGGCCCGAGTAGTGCGCGGCGGCGACTGGAGCGCTCTGTCGCCGGACGACGCCAAGCTGAAGATTGCCACCACCCGAATCCTCCGGCTCAGGCTTGCCGGACTCACAGCAGGGGCAGTTGGCCCGGATTTCCTTCGCCATCGCATCGCCCCTCTGCAGAAGAGGGGGAGGCCCGCCTGGCAGTTTGGCGGCCCGGCGGATATCATGAGGCTGCACCCAGGCCTCAATTTCAACTTCACAGTTCTGGAGCTTGACGGGATGCTGAAGGAGCTGTTCAAGCATGACACCAACCATCCAGAGTGGTTCAGGCTGCCGCAGGGCATCATCCCATTGTGCAAAAACTCCCAGCGCGGTCGCATCTGTGCAATGATGCCAGAGTGCGATTCGCACGGGGTAATCCCAACTTGGATGGAGCCCGCCGACGACGTCGTGCGGCAATTCTTCGATGGCTTGACGGAGGTAGCAGTCAACGCCGACGAAAAGAGGCTCCTCACCCGTGACACCACCGACAACGAGATGAGGTACATCGCCAGCAGGGCCGAAGAGGTGGCGGCAGCCGCCGCCGCGGGCGAGTTCGGCTTCACGTTGGAGGAGGCAGAGGCGGCCGAGGTGGCAAGCCTTGCCGACAGGGAGGACCTTGCTGGAGAGGTTGTTGGCGAGGGGAGCCCGAGGCAAGCGAGCGAGCCCGCCGAGGCGCGAGCGGCCAGCCGTCTTCGGCAGCTTGTCAGTGGCGGAGCCCCAACGCAGCCCCAATTCCAACCAAGAAGGCGCCCGTCGAGTTGGAGATCTGGCGAGGGGGGGCAGGCCAGCAATCAAGGCGCCGTGGGACACGTTCCACCACGGCAAATACTGCTTGCTGCGGGAGGGTCCTGAGCTATGCCGCAATCGAGGCGGGTCTTCCGGCCGCCACGCTGATCTGCCGCAGCCCCCGGCAAACGTCGAAGGGAGCCTACTCCTCCGCCACACCGCGCAGAGAGGGTACCGGACTTCGACCTCTCCGCGCTGAGCTCCGATGATGATGAAGAGGAGGAGGAGGAGGAGGAGTAAGGCTTTCTTCTCACTGTTCTTGATTTTCTTTGATCTTTGTTGTTGTTTGTCTTGTATCTAATTTGCTTCTCTCTGAATCCCTGTTCTATTTCAGGACTCTGGCGGAGAGAGCGGCGAAGAGGGCCAAGGTCCCCGTGGTTGTCATCGAGGATGATCCTGCTGTGATAGCAGAGGACACGTCCGAGACCACCTTGACGGACCCGATTCCTTCTCCTCGCAACAGCCCCCAGCACAGCCCCCAGCGTAAGTGTTTGGTTCACTTTCTATTGTGGGGCGCGCATGGGTGCTTCTTCTTTTGCTGACATCTTGATTGCTGATTCACTCGTGTAGGAGCAGAGCAGGCCCATCAGGAGCAATCATAAACTGCCCCGGAGGTGCTGTCTGCTTCGACTATGCCGCCAAGGGACAAATCCCCGACAAGGGAGCGCTCCCCAGCAAGGGAGAGGTCCCCGGCAAGGGACGGATCCAGCGAGCCCTTGGTGGAGGATCCCATGGTCACGGAGCCTAGCACAGGTAACCTTCCTTGTCGGAAATCTTCCCTTGGGTTCTTCTTCTGATCTTCTTTCTTCTTTGTTGGATATTTGCTTGACTTTTCCTTCCTCTTCCTACCCTCAGATCCCCCTCTAGCAGACCCGATGGAGATCGAGGCCACCGGTGAGGAAGGCGCACGCGGCAATACTGAAGATGCCGCCGCTGACGAGGAAGAGGCCGGCGCTGATGAACCTGCCGACGAGGAAGCCGCCAAGGCTGCTGGCTCAGGAGCCGGCGAGGGGTCCGGCGGTCGTACTGACGACCCGGAGGGCGCAGGAGCACAAGGCGCTGCACCGTCCGCCGATCCCTCCGCCGCTGATGCAGCCACGGGCTCGAGGAGCCCGGCTAAGCGATACTTGAAGGCCGGCGAGGCGTATAGATCAAGCTTCCACAGGCATCGAGCTCAGGCGCGCGGTTGAAGGAGAGGAGTTTGACGGGAAGTACTCGCCTCATTGGCTGGCGGTGGTTGACGCCGCCAAGCAGCAGCGGCGAGTCCAAGAGGAGCAGCTGCTCTGAAAGCTGGTGTCACTCTACCGCGCCCGGCAAGCGAAGCTTGAGTCCCGGGAAGCGCTTGTCGCGCGGGCGGGAGTTGACATAGAGAAGCATGCGAAGGAGCTCAAGAGCCGTAACCAGGAGGCCCTCCGATCCATTGCGGAGGAGAGGGCGCAACTCGACGAGGCGAAGAAGGCGTTCATCCTGGAAAAGGCTGAAGCCGAGGAGCAGTAGAGGCTCGCCGCCGAGGAGATGTCCAGGCGTGAAGGTGAGCTGAAACAGAAGAAAGTCAATCTGGACAGCCACGAGGAAGAGCTCGACGCACGGGAGCAATCACTTGGCGGGGCACTCAAGGAGGCGAAGGATGCCGCCGCGGCTGCTGAGGCCGCCAATAAGGAGTTAGAGGTGAAGGTGGCGCGGTGGAGGCGGATGTGGGAAAGAAGAATGAGGAGCTTGCCGCCCTCCAGCGTGAACGCGAGAAGGATGCCCTTGCCCATGGCAATCTGCAAGTTCAACTTGCCGACAAGATCAAGGAACTGAACACCGCCAAGGACTCGGCGCCGATCTGAGTGAAGCCGCCACCTTGACGGAGACGCTGGACGCCGCCAAGAGGCGAGAGGATGAGCTGAAGAAAGAGATCAAGGGCAACGAGGAGTTGCTGACGAGGGCCGCCGAGACTCAGAACACTTTCCAGGCCACAGTGGAGCTCTGGACTAAGGGCCTCGTCAACATTGCTGCATCCATCGATGAGGAGCTGGCGGAGCTGGACTTGGCGGGCTTCGGGTACTCCTCTGATGAAATCTCCAGCCCAGCGCCAAGCTTACTCTTTTCTTCAAGGGTGTGGCGACGGCCCTCCAGCAACTCCGGGAAAGGATCCCGAAGAAGCTGGCGGACGAGTCGCGCGCAATCTGCGCCAAGGTCTTGGAGAAGGTGTTGGTGAAGATACTCTTCCGCAACCCGGGCATCGACCTCACCCGCGTCCTCAAGAAGCTGCCGGCGGGTGCTGATCTTGAAGAACTCAAAGCCATTGTCGCACCCATTGTGGACAAGGTGAATGAGGTCAGTAGGATCGACGGCGAGTGCGTGGACTAGGCCACCCTTCTTCTCCCTTTTTCTTGCCGCTGCTAAATATGTCATAGGAACAATTCATTAGAGCGTGGCAAGTTATTTATTGTAATATAACTTTATTCTAGGTACTGCTTGCTACGTTATCTCCTTTACTTGGTTCCATCCCTTGTATGTTTTTACCCTGTACTTCTAGGGAACTTGCAGGCATAAAGCACACTTGCCATGTTGCCGAGTCTGGAACATCGCTGATCTATTTGGCGGTGTTGCCTCCGGCAAGAAACCTTGTCGGGTCTAGTCGTAGCACACTTTCATTGTTGAGTGGACTCGAAACAAAATAAGGGCGCAACTTAGCCACGAGTCGGTTCCTCCGCGCACAGGTTTTCCATACAAGGCACGGTCGTTCAAGGAACATAACTTAAAAATTGAAAATTGACTATGCTCAAACTTTGGCAAGTTAGCTCTTCTGTCGTCTGTGTCCCGGCAAGGCTAGATTCCTTTGAATGAAACCTGGTCCATACCTTTATCTTCTCCTCCCCCCCCGGTGAACTTGTGGGTGGAGGAACCTTCTTTTTGAGAAGAAAGAAGAGAAAATAATGATATGGAACCTTAAGGTTCGCTATTGCTTACCGGGGGCAAGTGCTGCACAAAGTGTCAGTGTATACATGCTAAAAAGAAAGAGGCATGAAATTTGACAACTTTTGGCATAGCGTACGATCTTTATTTATGCACGGGATCTCCGCCCGGCTTTGTACAAAGGGTTACATGCAACAGCGGCAAGGCTTGTACAAAAGGTGGTTGCCGGAACGGGTCCCGGCAACCGCGCCTTATGGGTAAAACTTGCAAAGATGCTCTATGTTCCAGGAGTTGCTCACCGGAAAGCCATCTTGGGTCTCAAGGCGGACAGCGTCGGGCCTAGTGACTCGCTTTACCCGATAAGGGCCTTCCCACTTCGGCGTCAACTTGTTGGAATTCTTGGCGGATTGAGCGCTACCAAGAACAAGGTCGCCTTCCTCGAAGCTTCGGCATTAACTGCGGCTATGGTAGCGCCGCAAAGCTTGTTCAATAGCGAGCAGCTCAGACGCAGACTGAAGACGATCCTCCTCGAGGAGCAGCGCGTCATCTTGCCGCAGCTGCTCTTGCTCAAGCTCATCATAGCGAGCACTCGAGGCGATCCGTATACGAGTTCCGTGGGGAGAACTGCCTGCTCCCGTGAGACAAGAGCAAAGGTGTCCGGCGATGGCTCGATTTGGCGTCGTCTGATCGACCAAAGAACCACCGCAGCCTCGATCCAATTTCTTCCGCACTTGTGCAGCACTGTCGAGATTTCGGTCTTGAGTCCGCGCAGCACTTCAGCGTTCGCCCTCTCCGCTTGACCGTTGCTTCTCGGGTGAGCAATAGAAGCGAAGCAGATCTTGGTGCCAAGATCTTGGACGTACTGCATGAAGGTGCGGCTCGTGAATTGTGTGCCATTGTCGGTGATGATCCTGTTAGGGACTCAAAGCGGCAAACAATCGACTGAAGAACTTGATCGCCGACCGTGTCTTGTCACCTTCCTCATCGCTTCCACTTCGGCCGCTTCGTGAACTTGTCGATTACTACGTACAAGTACTCAAGCCCCGACACTTCGGGGAAAGGGGCCGAGGATGTCGAGCCCCCAGACCGAAAATGGCCAGGATAAAGGGATTGTTTGGAGAGCTTGAGCTGGTTGATGAATCTGTTTGGAGTGGAACTGGCACACTTCACACTTGGTTACTTGTGTAGTTGCATCCTGGAGGGCTGTCGGCTAGAAGAAACCTTGCCGGAAGGCTTTGCCGGCAAGTGCTCTTGCGCCAATGTGGTGACCACATATGCCTCCATGTATCTCGGCCAACAGCTCCTGTCCTTCTTCCCGAGAAAGGCACTTCAATTTCACTCCGTTGAATCTTCTTCTGTACAGTATGTCATCGACAAACTGGTACATACTTGATTGCCGGGCTACTCTCTCTGGTTCTTCTTGTTCTTCGGGAAGTTCTCCTGTTTGAAGGAAATGGACGATCTGCTTGTGCCCATCTTTGGAGCTCATGGCTCGGCGACAAGGACTAAAGGCGCAAATCTTTGCTGCGGGAACATCTGCTTCTACGGCAAGAATCTGGGATCCTGCCGGAGCGTGATGCTCCCCGGCAAGCGTGTCGGGACACAGCTTGTCGGGAGCGTCTGCTTCAACGAAGCAAGCCCTAGGGCTTGTCGGAGCAGACTGCTCCTCAGCACTCTTTGTGTTGATCCTAGGGACCTTCTTGGTGGCGGCTTCGGGGAGCTCTGCCGGAAAGTAGTCGCCAGTAACCAGCTTTCTCTTCCTGCTCTGTCCAGTTGATGGTGTTACAGATGGCTGAGTCAGCTTGAGCACAAAAATCCCTGGTTCCACAGGCAACTTAAGTGCGGCGCATTTTGACAGGCCGTCTGCAATATCGTTCTGAGCCCTCGGAACATGTTCCATCTGCAGGCCGTCAAAATGTTCTTCTAGCTTCCTCACTTCATCAATGTAGGCTTCCATCAACGGACTCTGATAATCCTTGTTTACTTGGCGGACGACAAGCTGTGAGTCACCCCTGACAATGAGCTTCTTGATCCCAAGGTCTGCCGCAATCCTGAGTCCGGCAAGCAAGCCTTCATACTCTGCAGTATTGTTTGTTGCTTGCTCCTTGGGAAAGTGCATCCGAACCACGTACTTGAGGTACTCTCCGGTGGGTGCGACAAGTAGTACGCCCGCACCGGCGCCTTGCAGCGAGAAGGCACCATCAAAGTACATGATCCATTCTTTGGTTGCTTCCTTGACGGGGATGCTCCTCTCCGGAGTTTCTTCATCAGGCGTTGGCGTCCACTCCGCTATGAATTCTGCCAATGCTCGGCTCTGGATAGTTGAAGTACTTTCAAACTTGAGGCCAAAGCTTGACAGTTCTAGTGCCCACTCGACGATCCTGCCTGTTGCTTCTGGATTCTGCAATATCCTCTTCAACAGAAAGCGAGTGACGACTGTGATCTCGTGTGCTTGAAAGTAATGGCGCAGCTTCCTCGAGGCCATCAGAAGGCCGAATAGCAACTTCTGCACACCAGAGTACCTTGACCTAGCCCCTGCGAAGGGAACCGACAAAGTAAACTGGCGCCGCACCATCTTCTTCTGCTTTTCTTCCGCAATCGCACAGATCTATCCTTGTCGGGACGAGAACTTGCCGGGGAGCCCCGCTTGTCGCCGACTCGCTTGCATGACTCTTTGGCTCATCATCTACCTCCCTCTCCGCTACTAACGCAACACTAACCACTTGATTGGTTGCCGCTAGGTATAGCAGCAACTTCTCTTGTGGTTTAGGTGCGACAAGTATTGGAGTGGAGGATAGGTATCTATTCAAGTCCTGCAGCACAGCCTCCGCTTCTGGAGTCCATTTCATTGGACCTGCCTTTTTCAAAATTTTGAAAATGGCGAGCGCTTCAGCAGAACTTAGAGATGAACCTACTGAGAGCAGCAACACAGCCGGCAAGTCTCCGCACATCCTTGACGCGCTTCGGGGCTTCAATTTGCTCGATGGCTTTGATCTTGTCGGGATTGGCTTCGATCCCCCGCTGAGATACAAAGAATCCGAGAAGCTTGCCGGAAGGAACTCCAAACACGCACTTCTCGGGATTCAACTTGAGATTGATCTTGCGCAGATTTGTGAAGGTCTCATCCAAATCTTGGACCAAAGTTTCTCTGTCCTTGCTTTTGACCACTATATCATCCATGTAGGCTTCCACATTTTTGTGCAACTGTGGCTCAAAAGCATGGCTGACTACTCTTGCAAATGTTGAACCAACATTCTTTAGTCCGAAAGGCATCCGCACAAAGCAGTACGTGCCACATGGAGTAATGAATGCGGTTTTCTCTTCATCCTCTTCTGCCATGAAGATCTGATGATATCCTGAGTATGCATCAAGAAACGAAAGCAGATCACATCCCGCCGTGGAGTTGACAATCTGGTCAATGCGCGGCAAGGGAAATGGATCTTTGGGACAAGCTTTATTAACATCCGTGAAGTCAATACAAAGCCTCTACTTCCCGTTCGCCTTGCGCACAACTACTGGATTGGCTAACCTCGTTGGATGGAGAACTCCTCGGACGAGGCCTGCTGCTTCCAATTTCTTGATCTCTTTTGCTATGAACTCTTGGCGTTCCACCGCTTGCTTCCTGACTCTCTGCTTGACGGGCCGCGTGTGAGGACAGACGGCAAGGTGGTGCTCAATTACTTTCCTGGGAACACCGGGGATATCAGATGGTTGCCATGCAAACATATCGACATTCGCCCGCAGGAAAGCAACGAGCGCGCTTTCCTATTTAGGATCAAGCGTGACACTGATGGTGAAGGTACCACTAGTGCCGTCCTCCTTGGCGGCCACTTTCTTGGTCTCTGGTTCAGCTGTCTCGCCTTCTTGCACTTGTCAGTCGAGCTCGATGGTGCGTCCTCGACGGTAGCGCAGCACTCCGAAGAGGTGCGCTTGCCGGAGTGGGCATCAGAGCTACTCTTGCCGGACTTGGTCTTCTTCTTCCCCCGGGGAGCTTCAACGGCAAGTGGTTTGCGCTCTGCTGCGGCTGCTTTGCTTCGATGATCTTGTCGGTGCAGATAAGTGCATCTTTCTTGTCGCCATGGACAGAAATAACACTTATCGGACCAGGCATCTTGAGCACATTGTAAGCATAATGAGAGGCTGCCATGAACTTGGCAAGCGCTGGACGGCCAAGTATCCCATTGTAGGGCAATGGGAAATCAGCAACATCAAATGTGACTCTCTACGTTACGAAATTCAGCTCATCGCCAAACGTCATTTGGCGAGGTAATCTTCCCTTGGGCTTGCTCCTTCCCGGGTTGATTCCTTGAAAGGTACCAGTTTCTTCGAGCTCGCTGTCGGGGATCTGGAGCTTGTTGAGCACCGCGGAAGAGATCAGATTTAGGCCAGCCCCGCCGTCAACCAACATCTTTGTGACCTTGAGGTTGCGGATGGTTGGCGAAACCAACATCGGCAAGTACCCGACCGCAGTGATGATGGGCGTGCTGGACCACTTCAGGGGTTTGCGCGATTCGACTGATGGTTCTGCTGCATTTACCTCCCGCACCCACTGCTTGAGTTGGCGGTGCGAGGTGTGCAGAGAAGCACCGCCGTCAACGCACAAAACCTCCGTTGCCTTCTGAAACTCTTGCTCGTCGGTCTCATCCTCGTCCATCTCATCATCCACATCTTCGTCTTCGTCCTTGTCGCGACCGCGGGGAGGTCTGTCTCCTTGCCGCTGCTTGGCTTTGCCGCGGCGCCCTCCTCGGGCAGGACGCTTCTTGTCGGATCCTCCGCCACCTTCCTGGGCCTTCTCCTTATCGCGGCACTCGTATTCAGCCTTCTGCAACTCTCCCATCTGCTCAACCTTCTTGCAGGCTTGGAGGTCATGGCCCTTGGTGTGATGGATCTTGCAAGATTGCTTGCGGAGCCGTCACCTTGTCAGCGGCCACCACAGCCTCGCCGGAGTCACCAGCTTTGGCCTTGTCGGTGCCGCCTCCGTTGCCGGACTGCTCGACGACTAGCACATCCTTAGCTTTCCTCTTTCTGTTATTCCGCCTCCGGTTCTTCTTTGCCGGAGGGGTGTCCTCACTGTCAGATCCTTCTGCTCCTGCGTTCTCTCCGGGGAGTTTCCTCCCCTCTTCAGCCCGTGCACACTTGTCGGCCAGAGCATATAGCTCGCTGACATCTCTGATTTTGCACATTGCCATCTCCTCCCTCATCCTGCGGTTACGCACGTTCTGATGGAACGCACTGATAACCGCGGCGGGGTGGACGTCTGGGATGTTGCGCTGCACCTGGCTGAATCTCTGTATGTACTTGCGCAGAGGTTCTCCTTCCTTCTGGGCAAGCAAATGAAGATCGCTTTCCTGGCCATGGGGCTTGTGGCCGCCTGTGAAGGCGCCGACAAACTGATGGCACAGTCCTCCCACGAAGAAATGGAGTTGTCCGGCAAGTGCATGAGCCAAGATCGGCGTTGGGCTTGAGCACCGGCGAAGAAGTAGTTGGCGAGGATCTTCTCCTCACGCCCCGGCAGCCGCGCACCGCGATGGTGTAGACGCCGAGAACTCCGACGGATGTATCCTGCCATCGCTTCTTGGGTACGTCTGGTTTGAAGTTCTTGGTCTCGGGCCTTTGGACTTGCCGCAGCTCACGGGTGAGCGCAGGCAACCTATCGCGTCTGACAAGTCGCTGGTTCCCCGGGCGCATGCATATTGACGATGGGCCCGGTAGCTGTCGATTGATGCTGCGCTTCTCCTCTGCGCTCGATGCGAGTACGAGCGTCTTCGTGTCGTCGTTCTTGGAGAACTTGGCGTTGATCGCGGCGAGCTCGCGGGTCTGACAACGCGGTGGAGTCGGTGTCGAGGTTGGTGTTAGGACCCCGACTCAATGCCACATCGATCTAGCATGTAACACCTCATATCACTTTGCGGCCTCACGCACGGTATTCCCATGGGTGTCGCCTTACCTTTGCCCGGGACCGTTTGCGCCTTTTGGCACACGTATATGATAGTGTCGCTAGCATCCATATGATAAGGAGCCGGGCTGACATGGCTAGTCGTAAACCCAAAGTGGCACAAACTTACGAGGACAGCATCCATGACCCGAAGATCGAGCGTGTCGGTCATCGGTAGAGTGAATCCAGCTGTAGCACTTTGGGCTAGCAGACTCCGGTGAACCGGGCAGTGGCGGCTAACAGGACTCCGTATTCATCGCGTGACATTTCCCGAAGGACGTACACAGAGAGCGAAGAAGGACACATGCCGGCCAGCCTAAGTGTTCCGGAGCGGTAGCAAGCTACCATGGCTCGGTGGAATCACTAGGAGACATTTCCGTAAGAGAGGCTACTAAGATAAACAACTAGATAGTCGATCCCACACATACCAAGCATTTCAATAACATACACACAATATGCTCGATATGTGCAAATACAACATGGCATCACAACATGACTCTACGACTCAAGTATTTATTCATTAGGCTCGAGGAGCGAGATATTACAAACATAGGTCTCATGACCCAACATTGAGCATACAAATTCAAAACACAAGCGAAGCTAACATGTCCGAGTACGACATCTACAAATGAAGAAGGCTTGAAAGCGACTATCTACGAGATCTGCCGAGGGCACAAGATCGTAGCTGAGGTAACAAGCTAAGCGTCAAAGTCCACGTGGAACTACTAGCGAGACTGAAGTCTCTCTGCAAAAACATAAAATAGGCAAGCGTGAGTACAAATGTACCCAAAGAAGACTTACATCGTAACTAACTACATATGCATCATTATCAACAAAGGGGTGGTGGAGTTTAACTGCGCAAAGCCAGCTTTGACTCTGTAGCTAACCTGAACTACGATCGCAAGCAACTCTTTTGAGGTGGCGCACACGAGTCCACATATTCACCATATCAATACTCCACTATGGATCCGCTCCGTCTCCCTCACGAGAACGCCATTCATAGCACTCACGCTTATCTTGCGTATTTTAAGTATCCACTTTCACTTGTCTATGAACTATGCAAGGGTCCAAGTTTCCATATCCGAGGAATCCGGCTATTCAATAGATAATGTTAACCCCGCAGGGTGTACTTCTTCACACGCTCTCGCCACTTATCGCCTCAGACACGTCATGTACCTCGGCAACCTTCAAGCGGAAGCCAGGCGAGGAGTCGGCCACGCCTACCTAAACACACAAGTCTCTCGTCCGTGTTTATCGCCTATTCGGTTCCATCCGCAAGGAGATCCGCCGGGGTGTCGCTCACGGCCCCAAACGATGTGAGCAGGGTTCCCAAGCCCACCTCGGCGGGTGGATGTACGCTTGGTACACCGTGCCACGGTGCCTAGTCATCCCAAGCCCACCTGCATCGGTGCCACTTGGTAGACTACTAACACTACCTACAAACACCAGAAACTAGTTGCAACTCCTGGACAGAGAACAAGGTGATTAAGAAGCCGAGAGGGGCACTTAAGCATTCCAATGCGTGGTAGTAGCTGTTCATGGATCACAAACACGTAACTCGGTTCTCGAGGGCGGGCTGCAATGAGACAACCCACCATGTACTCCTACATGGCCTCTCACCGCTACCTTTACCAAATCGTGTTCACACATTTAGCTCTCAACAGTAGGACATGTTCACACACCTCCGATTCATTCCCGATGAATCAGACCTGACACAACTCTAAGCAATAGCAGGCATGACAGACAAGCATGAATGAGTAGGCACATCAGGGCTCAAACAACTCCTACTCATGCTAGTGGGTTTCATCTATTTACTGTGGAATGACAGGTCATGCAGAGGATAAAAGGGTTCAACTACCGCAGCAAGTAACAAATATGTCGTTGTTGTTCTAATGCAGTAAAAGAGAGCAGGAGCGAGAGAGTGGGATTGTATCGGAATGGACAATGGGGGTTTTGCTTGCCTGGCACTTCTGAAGATAATATAGCTCTTCATCGGTGTCATCGATCTCATCGTCGAAACCACGTCTATAGAGAGGGGTCAAACACCGGCAAACAAGGAAGAACACAATCAATGCAATGCACAATATGATGCATGATCATGACATGGCAATATGCTGTGATTTGATCTAATGCATCTAGCTATGATTTAAATGAAGTTGGTTTGAATACATGATTCAAATTCCAACTCCATATATGATTATTTAAATGCCCTTTAATTGATTTGTGCTAAACAGCAGCTATAAGTTGTTCTAACATGCATGAAAATGGTACAGAGGGATAGATTGGATTTTTCTGATAATTTTTCATATATAAATTATTTCATTCTGAGTTACGGTTGAATTTATATGAATTTTAGAAGTTTGTGGTATTTTACGGAATTTCTGAATAAGATTAAATCGAAAAATCAATTCTCGCGTCACCATTGTGTAAGCATGACGTCAATGAGTCAACCAAGGCTGACCAGGGTCAAACCTGACCAGTGGGGTCCAGTCGTCGCTGACCCAACGTCATTGGTGTCACAGACGGTGGGTCGGTCGATAGCCCGCGTCGGTCAACGCCGACGCGTGGGGCCACTGTGATTTATTTAAACTAAACAGGAGTTAAGCTGTGATTAATTAGGGGCGTGGGGCCCATTTGTAAGTGACTAGTGGTGGGTAGTTAGCGGCCTCATTATCCGCTAATGACGACGCCACGTCGGCATGGCCGGGGTTAGGCCGCCGGCGACAATTCGGCGCGGCGGAGTCCACTCGGGACAGTGCTACAGGGGGCGGCTGGGCGAGCGAAGGGCACCGGGAGGAGGCCCTCACTCAGCGCGCATCCAACGGTGGCGTGGGGATGCCGGGGGCGGTGTGTAGTGGCGGCGACGAAAGCATATGCTGCGGCGAGCTTCGGCCATGGCGGGCTACTGACCTAGAGCTTCTGACGAGGGGAGAAGAGGGAAGCGATGGCGAGCTCACAGCGGTCTTGAAGAGAAGCACGAGAGGCTCGGGAAGGTCCTGGCGGCGCCGAATCGAGCGGAGGCAAGCGCGGGTGCCCGAGGTTGAAGACGGCGGCATTGACGGGAGGCAGCCCGTCCGGGCTTGTTCTTCGCTCGAGGGCCAGCGTCGGGAAGAAGCTCGTGGGCATGCCAAAGGGGCGAGGGATCACGGTGGCTCTTGGCGTGCAAGAAGACGGGCGCCATCGCGATTGCTCATGGATGGAGCTCGGGAGGAGCTAGGGGTGAGGAGAGACCAGAGAGATGGGGAGTGAGGGAGGAGGTCCGCGGGCTTCTCCAGTAGCGTCGGATGGGCTCGGGGGCACCTCCGTGGCAAGCGGGAGGTGGAGCTCTGTGTCTTGCTCTTCACGCAGCTGCTTGCCGTCTGAAGGGGAGGAAGACAGACGAAAGGGTGGCACAGGTGGGCTGGGCCGCCACTTGGGCATCCAAGTGGGCTGCGCCTGAACAGGAGTTGGGCGATTAGTGGCGCCGAGTAAGCTCGAGTAAGTCTCTCTCTCCTTTTAATTCTATTTTCTTTTGTTTGTAAGTTTGTGGCATTACTAAAAATATCTAGGAACTTTCATAAATCACCAAACTGTGCATGCCCAATGTTTAGAATATATCCAACATGGAACATTTTGGTTTGGGATTATTTGGACATTTAAAATATTTACTAGCATTTAAATGCCCAAGAGCAAATAGAGTATGATTTAATTCAGAGCCCAAATAAGTCATGGAAAAATGTGAATCACCTCTGGCTACTGATATAGTATTTTCCATAAATGATGAACATTTTTGAAAGCCATTTGGACTTACTAAAAATATTTTTGGTTGAACCTAATGAATTCCTTTAATGATAGGGTTTAGGCAATCCCCATTTCAGGTTTCTGAGAATTTTAAACATGATGCACGCATGAAGGGCTAGCCTAGTGCATACCAGAGCTAGGGATGTGACAACTCACCCCCACTAAACAAGAATCTCGTCTCGAGATTCAAGCGTAGGGTAAGATGAAGGGAGAACGCAAACTAACATAATCTTCACGATCCAGGTGGCACTTCAAAGAACATTGACTCGATCACCATCATTGTCTCGATGTCTTGCCCCAAGATCTCCAACTAACATGACAATGAGAGGGAAAGGAAAACTCTAGAGGGATCGATCTTATCGAAGGTCGAACAACTCATGGCAGCGTGAGTTGTCATGATACCATAACGATGCACCTTAGGAAGGTGACTCGTGAAATATCCTTAAGTGGCAAAAAGAATTACCTTTGATTCAACGATCGTTGAAACTCTTTATACCAGCTTAAGGCAAATCACAATCGATCATTTAGAGAAGTTCGGTAGAATGACATGCTCAGACTAGTATGGATAATGTCGATTACCTTGTTGAGGACAACACAAGGGATGATTTTAGTAACTGGGGAGAAGCTCAACAGTAGAGAGTGAGTCCACTGTTTGAAAAGTTATAGCATAACCGAGGGAACTGAGAGCAAGCCCAGTTAGTGTCGATGGTAACACCTAACGCTTGTGCGTGCTCTCAAGAACTTGAGCATTTCCATAATCATCAAGGTTTTACCAACATCTATGTCAAAGGTGCTGACAACACAACATACTACCATGATGAATAGCGATGGACGATGCAGATGCAAAGGAGGATAACACTTTCTCAGATTTCACCTTAGCGAGGTCAAGGAAAGAAAATCTGGATGATCGACCGAGAGACATTTAGCACTCCGCTTCTAATGTTCTCCTTGATGTGCTAGCGTAACCCATTCATTGAAATGGTTTGGTATCTAGAACATCAAGTAACAGGTCGGACTTCGGGTGCACAAGAATCCATAAGGAGTAACTGCTGGAGTAAATCCTATGAAATCCTTATGGGGAGGTGGCCAACTTCCTCAATCAAGATACTACAATAATAGATCTTCCGACTAGGTGTGTCGGCCAACATCAACCTTGTCGGGACCTACATCATAGATCTTGGAATAGCTCCAACCATCATATCTGCCTGAGATTCAGATCTGGTTGGTGTCAGATCAATCCAGACTCATCGAGTCTAGAAGGAAAAATGAAAGTTTGCAACACAAATCGACGAGATGACGTTGCAAGATTCTCAAGAAATGAACCACGATAGCAAGCTCCAAAACATGAGCCGGTTCTGCTACAAACCTATGAACACGCTGTCCAAGACAAGCATGACCACATAGTAGTCTTATAATAAAACACTAGCGAGTTCTGGTTGGGAACCATCGTCGAGGATATCAAAGTCCTTGTATAAGCCCCGGGTCTTAATAAGGAGCTTCTTTCCTTGAACAAATCAATCAGTGGCTTGGTGTGCTAGGGAATACATATGGAGTGGAGGTAATTAATCTACCAAACCATAGAATACATTCGCACATGCATAACTGACTTGGGATGGTTCCAAAGGAAACAAAAACAATCTTTCTCGGATCCACGACGGCAACTTACACCAAATGCACGTGAATCAAAGGAAGTCGCTACTTTCATCCAAACATATGCTTCATGAACGGAACATGAAGGCATTGTTTACAAAGTTTCCAACACTAGCTTAATGTTTAACACGAATCATGGGGAGACAAGATCTTTGCGATGGGCTCAAAAGCAACTCATCGGAATTTCCATATCACTGGACTTCCACCACTATGTGAACAATGTGATAGTATTGGTCAGACCAAAAGATGTAATGGTGTATGCTCGAGGAATCAACCACGAGTAAGACAACATTACGAATATCGTTGGTTCTGATTTTATTTGACGATAACCCACACTCAAATCAAGGCTTTGATAAGACAATAGATCGAACAATTGACCACGGGGATCAATCAATGAAGATATCATCTTTCTTCAACACATACACACAAAGATATCCCTTTGAAATGAGCTGAGTCGGACAAGCTTTTATCTTCCAACTCTCCAAGTTGTTGTTTAGCTTGACCAGCTAGCTCAGGGGTATCCCACACAGATTCTTGGAGAAGGGGTGGTTTATAAGAAACCAACTTGATCACGAGCTCAACATAGCGGTCAGGTGACATCCTGGTGATACCTCCGAGAAGATATTCGGATCATCACGAACCACCGATATGTTATTAAGCTCGAGAACAATCTTGCTTTTCAGGGCAAGACGATATGATCACAAAAGCGAGGGATTGGCACAATCCTAACTCATCGATCGAGGAGTGCACCGGGAATAAGGACTAGGTAGCACAATCAGTCTTAGAATGATGATTCAATAACCAACACGCTAAGAATGAAATTTTGTCCTTTAACTACCAAGCAACAGAGTTGCTAGGAGTATTGATTTCACACACCACGATTCACTTGTCGGCATTCCGGTTATAACAACACGGAACCGAGAAATGAAAATGATGGCGAGAAGTATCACTGCGTCAAGAATTCATAAGAGGTGGTGCAATTCTCATGACAATCCTGACATAAAGAAGGTAATACTTCAAGGTAGAAACGGACCAAAAGCTGGATTGGCATTTTGATCTGCGAACACAATTATTTTGACCCAATCACGCATATGGATGAAGTCTTCGAGTTTGTTTCTCCTAGTCATCCCGAATAGAATGGCAGCGGACCACAAGAATAATAAGCATCGATAACACGAATGCACAATTACTCGACTATCAATTGATAGACGAAGATCGAATACTCTTGAAGAGGGACAACAAAGGAACATATATCTTTACGAGTTGTGGATGCATAGATTAGTATGTCGAGCAAAGCTCAACATTTCTTCCGGATAACCCATGCAGCAGGTAGAACTGGCAGATTCAGAATATAAAATGGAGAACTCATCAAGAGCACTCTGGTTGTGATCTTTGGGTTCAAAAGAACTCCTGCCAAGAATGGTTCATGGTATTTGGAAGAACGATATACCACGGACCTCGAGGACTATCACAAAGGTTACTAATACCCTAAAGGAACTAGCAAACACTATCAACACGAGGTGAGTAGGGTGAATCTCGGGTTCAAACCCAAGGAGTAGAATACCTACTACTAAGTGGCATCACGGAATGCTTTCGAGGATAAAGGCCAGAATCATCACACTGGGAATACATAACATGGCTAAATTACTAGGTGACTCCCTAAAACACCTAGGGTCATAATAATAACTCCAACGTATACGTCGAGGCAATAGAGTACCTCAACTTACTAAATAGTGTGGTTGATCTAGCCCAAAGGAACATCGGAAACAGGAGGAAGGGATTTGCAATGCATCAGACTATTTAGAAACCTGGGATGACTCGGACAGCATAACGACTGTAAATGCTCAAAAGAATTTTAGACATGCTACAAAATGGTGGCATAACCACTCAGAAGCACAATATCAAGATTTCGAGATCAACAGTTATGAACATACAGAGGTAGTAAAACTGAACTGAGATTTGAAACTAACAATTCTATAAGTCTATGGATTAGTAACACGTCATCCTGATAGATAGATGATAAAGCCTAGTTTCTTAATCCCCGAAGAAAAGAAGAGGTTGACTCAGATCAGAAGGGCATAAGGGATAAGGAGTAAAAAGAGCCTTACGATCCCACCCACAATCAATTCCCTTACATAACTAAAGCATTTCTAGACACAACTTCGACCAGTTTGGCTTGGTAATCCTCTGAGCGGTCAAGCTCGATACCAAAGCTGTCGGGACCCGACTCAATGCCACATCGATCTAGCATGTAACACCTCATATCACTTTGCGGCCTCACGCGCGGTATTCCCACGGTGTCGCCTTACCTTTGCCCGGGACCGTTTAGCCTTTTGGCTGCGTATATGATAGTGTCGCTAGCATCCATATGATAAGGAGCCGGGCTGACATGGCTAGTCGTAAACCCAAAGTGGCACAAACTTACGAGGACAGGCATCCATGACCCGACATCGAGCGTGTCGGTCATCGTGAGTGAATCCAGTTGTAGCACTGGCTAGCGAGACTCGGTGAACCGGCTGTGGCGGGCTAACAGGACTCCGGTATTCATCGCGTGACATTCCCGAAGGGACGAACACGTGAGCGAAGAAGGACACATGCCGGCCAGCCTAAGTGTTCGGAGCGGTAGCAAGCTACCATGGCTCGGTGGAATCACTAGGAGACATTTCCGTAAGAGAGGCTACTAAGATAAACAACTAGATAGTCAGATCCCACACATACCAAGCATTTCAATAACATACACACAATATGCTCGATATGTGCAAATACAACATGGCATCACAACATGACTCTCGACTCAAGTATTTATTCATTAGGCTCGAGGAGCGAGATATTACAAACATAGGTCTCATGACCCAACATTGAGCATACAAATTCAAAACACAAGCGGAAGCTAACATGTCTGAGTACAGACATCTACAAATGAAGAAGGCTTGAAAGCGACTATCTACCGAGATCTGCCGAGGGCACAAGATCGTAGCTGAGGTAACAAGCTAAGCGTCAAAGTCCACGTGGAACTACTAGCGAGGCCAAGTCTCTCTGCAAAAACATAAAATAGGCAAGCGTGAGTACAAATGTACCCAGACAAGACTTACATCGAAACTAACTACATATGCATCATTATCAACAAAGGGGTGGTGGAGTTTAAGCTGCGGCAAGCCAGCTTTGACTCGTGGCTAACTTTGAACTACATTGCAAGCAACTCTTTTGAGGTGGCGCACACGAGTCCACATATTCACCATATCAATACTCCACTATGGATCCGCTCCCGTCTCCCTACGAGAACGCCATTCATAGCACTCACGCTTATCTTGCGTATTTTAAGTATCCACTTTCACTTGTCTATGAACTATGCAAGGGGTCCAAGTTTCCATATCCGAGGAATCCGGCTATTCGAATAGATAATGTTAACCCTGCAGGGGTGTACTTCTTCACACACGCTCTCCCCACTTATCGCCCTGTACACGTCATGTACCTCGGCAACCTTCAAGCGGAAGCCAGGCGAGGGAGTTGGCCACGGCCTACCTAAACACACAAGTCTCTCGTCGGGTTTATCGCCTATTCGGGTTCCATCCGCAAGGAGATCTGGCGGGGTGTCGCTCACGGCCCCAAGCGATGTGAGCAGGGTTCCCAAGCCCACCTCGGCGGGTGGATGTACGCTTGGTACACCGTGCCCACGGTGCCTAGTCATCCCAAGCCCACACATGCAGGGTGCCACTTGGTAGACTACTAACACTACCTACAAACACGAAAACTAGTTGCAACTCACAGACGAGAGAACAAGGTGATTAAGAAGCCGAGAGGGCACTTAAGCATTCAATGCGTGGTAGTAGCTGTTCATGGATCACAAACACATAACTCAGTTCACGAGGGCCGGCTGCAATGAGACAACCCACCATGTACTCCTACATGGCCTCTCACCGCTACCTTTACCAAATCGTGTTCACACATTTAGCTCTCAACGATGGGACATGTTCACACACCTCCGATTCATTCCGATGAATCGGACTGACACAACTCTAAGCAATAGCAGGCATGACAGACAAGCATGAATGAGTAGGCACATCAGGGCTCAAACAACTCCTACTCATGCTAGTGGGTTTCATCTATTTACTGTGGAATGACAGGTCATGCAGAGGATAAAAGGGTTCAACTACCGCAACAAGTAACAAATATGTCGTTGTTGTTCTAATGCAGTAAAAGAGAGCAGGAGCGAGAGAGTGGGATTGTATCGGAATGGACAATGGGGGTTTTGCTTGCCTGGCACTTCTGAAGATAATATAGCTCTTCATCGGTGTCATCGATCTCATCGTCGAAACCACGTCTATCGAGAGGGGTCAAACACCGGCAAACAAGGAAGAACACAATCAATGCAATGCACAATATGATGCATGATCATGACATGGCAATATGCTGTGATTTGATCTAATGCATCTAGCTATGATTTAAATGAAGTTGGTTTGAATACATGATTCAAATTCCAACTCCATATATGATTATTTAAATGCCCTTTAATTGATTTGTGCTAAACAGCAGCTATAAGTTGTTCTAACATGCATGAAAATGGTACAGAGGGATAGATTGGATTTTTCTGATAATTTTTCATATATAAATTATTTCATTACGAGTTACGGTTGAATTTATATGAATTTTAGAAGTTTGTGGTATTTTCGGAATTTCTGAATAAGATTAAATCCAGAAAATCAATTCTTTACGTCACCATTGTGTAAGCATGGCGTCAGCGAAGTCAACCAAAGGCTGACCAGGGTCAAACCTGACTAGTGGGGTCCACTGGTCGGTGACCAGCGTCATTAGTGTCCGCAGACGAGTGGGTCGGTCGATAGCCACGTCGGCGAGGTCAGCGCCGACGCGTGGGGCCTTGTGATTTATTTAAACTAAGCAGAGTTAAGCTGTGATTAATTAGGGCGTGGGGCCCATTTGTAAGTGACTAGTGGTGGGTAGTTAGCGGCCTCATTATCCGCTAATAGCGGCGCCACGTCGGCATGGCGGGGTTAGGCCCGGCGACAATTCGGCGGCGGAGTCCACTCGGGCGATGCTCTGGTATGGTGGGCGGCGAAGGGCGCCGGAGGAGGCCCTCACTGCGCGCGCATCCAACGGTGGCCGTGGGGATGCGGGGGCGGTGTGTGGCGGCGGCGGCGAGCATATGCTGCGGCGGAGCTTGGCCATGGCGGGGCTACGGCCTAGAGCTTCTTGACGAGGGAGAAGAGGGAAACGATGGCGAGCTCACAGCGGTCTTGAAGAGAAGCACGGAGGCTCGGGAAGGTCTGGCGGCGCCGAATCGGCGGAGGCAAGCGCTGGTGCCCGAGGTTGAAGACGGCGGCATTGACGGGGAGGCAGCCCGTCCGGGCCGGTTCTTCTGCTTTCGAGGGCGCAGCGTCGGAAGAAGCTCGTGGGCATGCCAAAGGGGCGAGGGATCACGGTGGCTCGCTGCGTCAAAGGCAGCTGACCATCGCGTTGCTTTCGCGGATGGAGCTCGGGGAGGAGCTAGGGGTGAGGAGAGACCAGAGATGGGGAGTGAGGAGGAGGTCCGCGGCTTCTCTAGGCGCGTCGGATGGGCTTAGGGGCGCCTCCGTGGCAAGGGAGGTGGAGCTCTGTGTCTTGCTTTCTTGCACGCAGCTGCTTGAGCGAAGGGGAGGAAGGCAGCGGAAGGGTGGCACAGTGGGCTGGGCGGCCACTTGGGCCGCCAAGTGGGCTGCTTGCCTGAACAGGAGTTGGGCCGATTAGTGGCGCCTGTAAGCTCAGTAAGTCTCTCTCTCCTTTTAATTCTATTTTCTTTTGTTTGTAAGTTTGTGGCATTACTAAAAATATCTAGGAACTTTCATAAATCACCAAGCTGCATGCCCAATGTTTAGAATATATCCAACATGGAACATTTTGGTTTGGGATTATTTGGACATTTAAAATATTTACTAGCATTTAAATGCCCAAGCGCAAATAGAGTATGATTTAATTGAGCCCAAATAAGTCATGGAAAAATGTGAATCACCTCAGCTCTTGATATAGTATTTTCCATAAATGATGAACATTTTTGAAAGCCATTTGGACTTACTAAAAATATTTTTGGTTGAACCTAATGAATTCCTTTAATGCTAGGGTTTAGGCAATCCTCATTTCAGGTTTCTGAGAATTTTAAACATGATGCACGCATGAAGGGCTAGCCTAGTGCATACCAGAGCTAGGGATGTGATAGTTGGCCCGGCGAGTCGGCGATTTTGGCCTTCTGGGCGGGGAGTGCACGGTGGTGGCACCCCCAGCGGTCTTGTCGGCGTCGGCTTGCGCCTGGGTGTCTTGCCGGGGCTTCGATGTGCTCGGTTGCCGGGGCTTGTCGCGGTTGGCGAAGCCGACGAGGCTCTGAATCATGGCCCTCCAGTCGTCGACCTTGTCTGGCGCCGGAGGATAATCTAAAAGCAGCTGGGCTCGGGCCAGCGCTTCCTCCGTAGTCTTGGGCGGCGGCGGCGAGCGACGCGAGGTGCGAGATATGCTCAGACTTCGCGGTGTTAGAAGGAGCAACATCTCGACCAGCGACCGCCTTCAAGGCTGTGCGGCGTGTTGGCGCGTATGTTGGCCTTGGCGTCCGCGACCCACCAGCTTGGCCTTGTTCCATCGCGATGCGGTGCTAGGAGCACCGTGGCGTTGTCGATCCTGCACCCACAGGGAGCGGTGGATGTCTGAGCGTTGAAGCTTGCGGCGCCTTGTCCTTGGACTGGTGACGGCGTGAGTCCCACCATCGGCGCCCGCTCCTCCGCGGCGTCCACCCCACCGCCCGTTTGCTCCGGTGGCGGTAGGATAATCGCGAGCGGGCGGCCACCTCCAAGCCTTCTTCTTCGGTGGCATGTCATGAAGATGTTGATGTAGCGCGCGAGAGACCGGATCAGGTTCGCACCACCTCGGCGCCCCTACAGCGCGCCAAAGATGTCGTTGAAGCGAGCACCTATGGGGCGAGGGCCCCTTCTCGGTCCGGCGAGGGAGGGCGCCTGAAAAGCGGTCGAGGTCGGCGCGGGGATTTACCCAGCCGGAGCTCTCGGAGAGATAAAACTCTCTGCTGCTTTGTGTTTGTATTTTGTTCTTGCTCAGCGTGGGTATGCTGTAGTCTCGAATGAGTCGAACCCCTTCTCGTCGCGCGGGCCTCCTTTTATAGTCTAAAGGGTCACCGGCAGTGTGCGATGTAGAGAGAGGGTAAAAAGGTAAGCAGCGGGTTGGTATAACCACTATCAGCGGTGTCCCTACCTAACTTCGGCGGCGGGGACAAGGGCATTTATGCCCGTCCGGTCGCCTCAACGGTGCAGAGCGACCGTTAGGCGTCACCGATCGCCACGATGGCCTCCTAGTCATCTTCACTTGCCACCTCGCCGCTTAGCTGCCTGGCCGCCCACCACGTGCACGGGGAGCGATCTGCGGCGACACGTTGTCGGATGTCTTTGGAAGCGTGGGCGCAGTGTGGTAACCGCCCGCGCAAGCGCCTTGCGCGGTCTCGTCTTGTCGCACCCGCAAGCTTGCCGCTCGTTGGGTCTTGCTTGGGGCCAGCGGTCGCGTCGCGGCAAGTTTTCTGAAGTGCCTTGGTTGGCCTTCCCGGCAAGCTCCTCTTGCCGGGGTCTTGTCCTTCCCGGCAAGCTCCTCTTTCCGGGGTCTTGTCCTTCCCGGCAAGCTCCTCTTGCCGGGGCTTTGTCTTCTCGGTTAACACTTTGTTCTTGAATGGCAGTAATATGAATAGCGAAGGGTCTTGGCGGGCCTTGACAAAGCCTTGCCGCGGGGCAGCTGCTGCGCCGTGCACAAGTTCGGGGTACTAAGGTACCCCTACTTTAGTACACCGACACCCTTGTAGTTCGCTAAGCGAAAGCGTTAAGAAACGTGGTTGATGTAGTTGAACATCTTCACGATCCAATCATTATTCGTCCCGTGAACTCCCGGTCCAAGTGCCAAACGGATGGCACCTCTGCGTTCAACACACGTATGGCTTGATGACACCTTCACCTCCTCGATCCAGCGAGCGATGGTGAAGTAGTAGCTCGAGTCCTCCAGCAGCACGACGGCAGGGTGGCGGTGGTGGTGGCGGAATCTCAGCAGAGCTTTGCTAAGCACTACGGACAGGAAGAGGGATGCGAGAGAGAGGAGAGGCAATGCCGTGGTGTGGAGATGTGCTCTTGGGGTGCGACTGCCCTTTATCTACCTCTCTATATATAGGGGAAGGGAGGAGGGGGTGGCGCCCCTAGGGTTTCCCCTAGGTGGGCGGCGGCCAGGGCAGATGGGATCTCCCCTTGGGCGACTTGTGTCAGGGGGATGAGCCCCGGGTAGGCAACGGAACCCGGATCTTTTTCAAAACATCGGGGCCAGCATCGCCCCTCAGTCCGGCTCGCACTAGGCCGGGTCCCGCAACTTGGCCAAGTCCGCCAACCCGGCCGAACTCTTCAACACAATCAAGACAGCAACCCGGCCCTGCCGGCTGGCGCAAGCCGGCGGGACCCGGCGCATCAAAACTTCCCCAGCAAGTTAGCTGCCCCGTGGCGTGTTCCTCAACCCGGCCACGGGTCAGCGCCTGTCCCATCCCAGCCGTACAATGGGATGATTCTACGTTTAGAGATGAGCAAAGTAATAGTGCCCCACCAACTCCTCTGACCGGTAGAGGCGTGGCAACAGTGCCCCACCTACCCTGCTGACCAAGGCCGGCGTGGCTACAATACGCCTATTGTCACTGCTGATGCCAGCAGACGGTGGCCAGGCGGAACGCCACTGTAGCCGACTCGACCCGGCCACTCCATGATGCTCGACAAGACGGCGAACAGTGCCTCCTGGCACATGGGGCCCAAGCCTAGTGAACCCGGCAGCCCTGACACCCGGTGGGTCCCAGCGCCGGCTCCCCGAACAATGACAACCCTGCCCCACGACCCTGTAACTTTACCATTGTAGCCCTGGGGTGTTGACCTATAACCCCCCAGGAGGCCTCCATGCACGGGGCGATCAGATCATCAGTAGAACACACTCACTCACATCAGCAAGGGAGAAGGAGCAGCCTAAGCCTTGGCCTGTACTCCTTCTTCTCCAAACAGCTCCAGGAACAACTTTGTGTTGTGACATATAAACCAACCTCGGCAGGACTAGTGGTGTTATCTCTCCAGAGAGCCCCGAACCTGGGTGTGTCTTGCATTCCGCGCTCGCTCATGCCGACCCCACCTCTAGAGCCCATCGGTGCCCTCGAGTCGCCTCCTCTGTTTAGCCATCCTTTGGCATCTGCCGTGCACCCACCACGACAGTTGGCGCCCACCGTGGGGCAGCTCGAGGTCCCAGCCGGAGTCGCGGTTCCAAACGGGGCTCCCTCCAACACTGACGAGCCAGTCTTGCTGGTGGACGACGTCATCAACATACTTGCCGCATCTTTCGCTGCGCTGCGCATCTCCGATGCGCCCGCAGTCGACGAGTACCCCGGCGGGGTGCTCGACATCACCGACTCCCCCATCCCCCTCGGCGACGGTGCTTCTGCCAGGGTGATGGACCTTTGCGTTCGGCTGGAGGTATTCACCACCAACGCCGACACCTCTTCTTCGTCTAGCACGGCAAGGAAGCCGCTGAAGCCAGGGTCGCAACGGACCGTACCCGCGCGCTGGACCCATTGCGTGCCATGATGCAGAGTCTCCGCATCCCCATCAGCACTGACGTTGACGCCTCCAACACTGCCAAAGTCCAGGCCCGGTTGGGGCAGGATCGCCAGCGTCTACTGGACCTGACCGAGACACTCGCCGCCACGTAGCGCCGCCTGGACTCCGCCCAGTGGGAGCGCGAGGCCGCCTACGGTTTTATGCCTGCTGCTGCTGAGCCAAGCCGGGTCGCCGACGTGCGGACCCAGGGCGGCGCCATCGGCTGCGCCCTTGGCATGATTCCCCCCATCTACGAGACCCCCTTGAAGAACATGCGTGCCACCCAGGCGGCCATAGCCGACTTAGACCAGCTCCAGGGAGAGGAGCTGAAGGACCACCTAAATCGGGTGAGCGACTTCCTCGACGCAGCCAACACGCAGCAGGACCACCTCAACTAGCTCAACAAGCCCGCGGGATCCGGCTCGCTCCACGCCAACGACCGAGGAACAACGGAACACGGCGTCTTTGCCACCCGGCGAAGCCCACTCCGGCCGCACCCGGACCCGGTGCAACCATGCTTCGACGACCATTGGCACCTTGGCCGACGAGCCGGCTCCAGAAGATCGATGCTAGCACAACCCTGCCCCACGACCAGACCGTTGCTCGGCCTCGGCTGACCCGGTCCCCCGCAGCGCGGTCGCTAGCCAGCTAGGCCTGCGCGCCATCGACGACACCGACGCTCGTCACCGCCTCTACCAGCTCGCTGTCTCCTTGGAGCTGGAGGAGAACAACACAGTTGGGCCAGCTTGTTTCGGCCCATGCATCCAGGATGAGCCCTTCTCCAAAGGGTTCAGGCTTCCCCGCGACACCCCCAAGTACAACGGCACCGTCAAGCCGGAGGATTAGCTCATCGACTACACCACCACCATCGGCATCGCGGGCGACAATCGCCGCCTCGCCGTGCACTCCGCTCCACTCATGCTCCAGGGCTCCGCCCACACGTGGTTGAATAGCCTGCTGGCTGGCAGCATCAACGCGTGGGTGGACTTTGAGTAGGCCTTCGTGCGCAACTTCACCGGCACCTACAAGCGACCCGGTTGCCCCAGCCAACTCGCCATGTGCGTGCAGGGGCCAACGGAAACCGGCCGCGAGTACCGCGCACGCTGTACCAAGCTCCGGAACACCTGCGAGGGCGTGCACGAGGTTCAGGCCATCCAGTACTTCGTCAACGGGTGCTGAGACGGCATCCTCCTCAAGCACAAGCTCTTGCGCTCCGAGCCGACCACCGTGGCCGCGCTCATGGTGACGGCGGACAAGTATGCCAATGCCGACTCTGCCATGAAGATCCATGTGGCACTGGACGAAGCCGGCAAGGCCAAGACGGTTCCTCCACCCAAGCCGGCCGGCGAGAACAGCCGGCAGCAGCACAACCAGCAGAACAACAAGCGGAAAGCCGATCAGCCGGTCCAGCGCTACAACAACCGCCTCATCGCGGCCACCGAGCAGGCGCCCACGGACGAGCCGACCACCAAACGCCGACAAACCGGCAAGACAGCGTGGCAGCCCACCATGAGCTTTGTGCAGATGCTCGACGCTCCCTGCAAGCACCACAGCGGCGTGAGGCCGTCCATGCACACGCTCCGGAACTGCACCATCACCAAGCGCATCATGAGGGGCGACATCCCGCCTCCGCCGGCTCTGGCCCCTAGAGCGGATCCTCCTCATCCTCTGCCTCCGCCTTCGGCCAACGGCGCAATGCGTGATGACGTCTACCCCGCCCAAAACGCGACCTACATTGTCTTCACCAGCCTTGGGATGACAAGCGTAGCGAGCGCCTGCTCCGGCAAGAAGTGAACACGGTCGTCCCGGCCAAGCCGGACTACATGCATTGGTCGGATCGCGCGGTCACCTTGGGCTGGGAGGACCACCTGGCCGTCATGCCTAACCCGGGTGGCTACGCTCTCATTCTCAACCCCGCCATCGTCGCGCCTCGGCGCACCTACAAGTTCTCCCGGGTCCTCATCGACGGCGACAGTAGCATCAACATCATCTATGCGACACCATGACCAAGCTCGTCCTCGAGGCCAAAGACTTGGAGCCGACCCAGACAATCTTCCACGGCATCGTGCCCGGCCTCTCCTACTCCCCGTTCGGCCGGATTCGGCTCTACGTCCTATTTGGCACCCGTGACCACTTTCGACGTGAGCCGTTCTGGTTCGAGGTCGTGGGCCTATCCAGCGCGTACCACGCGCTGTTGGGCCGACCTGCGCTCGCCAAGTTCATGGCGGTCCCCCACTACGCCTACCTGAAGATGAAGCTGTCGGGTCCAAAGGGCCTCATCACTATCACTGGCGACTACCACAAGTCCCTGGAGTGCGCCCAAGCCGGTGCTAGACTGGCCGAGTCACTAGTCATAGCCGAGGAGCAGCGCCAGCTCGACCGGATCGTCGAGCTGGTCAACGAGGTCCCGGCCGTGCTGGATTCGGCCAAGAAGCCGGCCAACAAAGCCTCGTTCCAGTCCTCCAAGGAGGCCAAGAGAGTCAAGCTGAACCTGGAAGACCCCAGCTGCAGCAAGTATGTCATCATGGGCACCCACCTCGACAGCAAATAGGAAGGTGAGCTCGTCGAATTCCTCCGTGAGAATCGTTATATCTTTGCATGGTCCCCAAAGGACATGTCGGTTATTCCGAGGAAGTACGCCGAGCACAAACTCCACGCCCTCAAGGACGCCAAGCCTGTTCGTCAATCCCTACGTCGTTTTTCCGATGAGAAGAGAAGAACCATTGGTGAAGAGGTCGCCGAGCTCTTAGCGGCCCGCTTCATCATGGAAGTGTTCCACCCCGAGTGGCTGTCCAACCCAATCCTCGTCCTGAAGAAGAAGAAGAAGAAGACCTAGCGCATGTGTATCGACTACACCAGCCTTAACAAGGCCTGCCCCAAGGATCCGTTCGCCCTCCCACGGATCGATCAAGTCATCGACTCCATAGCCGACTGTGAGCTCCTGTCCTTCCTGGATGCTTACTCCAGCAATCACCAGATAAAGCTGGACCCAGCTGATGCCCTGAATACGTCCTTCATCATGCCCTTTGGGGCATATTTCTACATCACCATGTCGCTCGGCTTGAAGAATGCCGGTGCCACCTTCCAGCGCTCCATGCAGAAATGCCTGCTACCGCACCTCAGCCGCAACATCCACATCTATGTGGACGACACCGTGGTGAAGACCAAGCAACACCTCATGCTCCTCGACAACCTGAAGGAAACCTTTGCCAACCTGCATGAGTACTAGGTCAAGCTCAACCCAGAGAAGTGCGTTTTCGGCATGCCGACCAGAAAGCTACTGGCTTCCTCGTCTCGGAGCGCGGCATTGAGGCAAACCAGAAGAAGATCAAGGCCATCGAGCGCATGAGTCGGCCGGCCCGGCTGCGCGATGTCCAAAAGTTCACTGGCTGCTTGGCCTCAGTCGGCCGGTTTATCAGCCGGCTGGGCTAGAGGGCCTTGCCCCTATATCAGCTGATGAAGAAGACGATGCCGTTCGAGTGGAACGACCAGGCGGACGAAGCTTTCCGGGACCTCAAGCGCATTCTCTCCACCGCATCCATCGTGGCCGTGCTGACCGAGAAGGAGCCGCTGTTGCTCTACATAGCTGCCACCTCACGGTCGGTCAGCACAGTGATGGTGGTCGAGCGACCAGAGGAGGGCAAGATCCAGCCCGTCTAATGCCCAGTCTACTACCTGAGTGAGGTGCTCTCCGCCTCCAAGCAGACTACCCGCACTACCAAAAGATGTGTTATGGCGTGTACTTCACCGACAAGAAGCTGAAGCAGTACTTCCAAGAGCACATCATGACCGTTGTCAGCACGGCTCCCATCGGCTAAATCATGGGCTGCCGGGATGCCTCCGGCCGGGTCGCCAAGTGGGCGGTCGAGCTAGCCAGCCACAACATCCTCTATGAGCCCCGCACCATGATCAAGTCCCAAGCTTTGGCCGACTTCCTCGTTGACTAGACTGAGACCCAGTACCTGCCGCCGCCGCCGGATTCGATGCACCGACGCATGCACTTTGACGGCTCCAAGATGAGATCCGGCTTGGGAGCGGGCATCGTGCTGTCTTCCCCGTAGGGTGACCGGCTGCACTATGCGCTCCAGATCCACTACACCGCCTCCAACAATGTCGCCGAGTACAAAGCCCTTATGCATGGCCTCTGGCTTGCCAAGGAACAATGCATCGGGCGCATCCTGTGCTATGGCGACTCGGACCTGGTGGTGCAGCAGTATTCTAGCGAGTGGGACGCTCGCGACGTCAACATGGCCAACTACCGCTTCCTCGTCCAGCAGCTGTCCAGCTACTTCACCGACTGTGAATTCCTCCATGTCCCGTGTGCGGACAACAAAGCCACCGACGCATTAGCCAAGATCAGCTCATCCCGGCAGGCCATCCTGCCCGGCGTCTCCCACGAGCACCATCGCAAGCCGTCTGTCAAGCCGTCTCCAGACTCCGAGTCCATCTTGGTCCCAGATGACCCGGCCGCACCTCAACCCGGCCCGAGGACTGCTGAACCCGGTCCGGGGGCTACCATGTCCAACCCGGCCCTAGGGGCTGCCCCATCCGACCCGGCCGCCGTCGTCCCCAACCCGGGGGCTACCGCCCCGGAACCTGCTCTCGTGGCCATCTTCGCCGTAGTGATGGCTCCTTCATGGGCCCTGCCCATCTCGGAGTTCCTGGAGAATGGGGTTCTCCCCATGGACGAGACCGAAGCCCGACAGATCCAGCACCGAGCGTCCGCCTACAGCATCATCAACAACGAGCTTGTCAAACACAGCACAATAGGCATCTTCCAGCGCTGCGTTGAGAAAGACAAGGGGATAGAGATCGTTCTCGACATACATCAGGGCGAGTGCGGGCATCATGCAGCCTCGAGGTCCCTGTGGCCAAGGCTTTCCGCCATGTCTTCTACTAGAAAATCTGTCGGGTAGGCAGATTCACATCTCTTACAACCCACACAATCTTCGGTTCTCGGCACGGAAGCAATTTTCTTGGCTTGTCGCAATTTCCCGATTTCGAAATGTTGCAAAGCCTGGGGTAGAAAAAAAGGGAGAAATGCCACGGCCCTCCAAGACACTGAGTCACTAGTCCTCAAATGTGAGGGATGCCAGCGCTTTAGCAAGCACAACCACCAGCCGGCTTCAGCCCTGCGAACCATACCGATCACCTGGCCCTTCGCGGTTTGGGGGCTCGATATGGTGGGACCTTTCAAGACCGCTCGAGGCGGCATGACTGATAACCCGCAAGTATACGGGATAGTTGTAGCCTCTTTCGATAAGTAAGAGTGTCGAACCCAACGAGGAGCTAAAGGTAGAACAAATACTCTCTCAAGTCCTATCGGCCACCGATATGACTCTACGCACGCTTGACATTCGCTTTACCTAGAACAAGTATGAAACTAGAAGTACTTTGTAGGTGTGAAAGGGTAGGTTTGAAAGATAATAAAGAACGCGTAAATATAAACTAGGGGCTGTTTAGATAAAGATGCAATAAAGTAAATATAGCGAGTGTGGAAAAGTGGTGGTAGGAGTTGTGAAAGTGTCCCTAAGCAATTGACTACGTTACTAGACCGATAGCAAGTTTTATGTGGGAGAGGCATAAGCTAACATACTTTCTATTCTTGGATCATATGCACTTATGATTGGAACTCTAGCAAGCGTCTGCAACGACCAAAGATTCATTAAGGTAAAACCCAACAATAGCATTAAAGTATCAAGTCTCCTTTATCCCGTACGCAACAATCCCCTTACTCGGGTTTATGCTTCTGTCACTCAAGCAACCCACCATAAAAGAATCATGAACGTATTGCAACACCCTACAGCGGGAATCCCTCATGCTTGCGCGACACGGAGGGCACAATAGGATAGCAACATAACCACAAGAAAATTAAATCAATCATAGCAATTCATCAACCACCAATAGGACAACGAAAATCTACTCAGACATCATAGGATGGCAACACATCATTGGATAATAATATGAAGCATAAAGCACCATGTTCAAGTAGAGGGTACAGCGGGTTGCGGGAGAGTGGACCGCTGAATATAGATGGGGGAAGGTGATGGAGATGTTGGTGAAGATGATGGAGGTGTTGGTGAAGATCGCGGTGATTGTTGGGGATATACATAACAGGTAGGCCCATGAAGGGTCGAAATATCATGAAGCATGGGGTCCACACAACATGTGGGTCCAGGTCAATTTCATACAGACACACTATCCACTCGGACAAGCAGCATACTATCCACTCGACCAAGCAACATACCATCCACTCGGATGGCGGTTCACCACTTTCGACCGTCGACTCACTCGGATATCTGAAGACCAGGAGGCAGCAAGGCGTTCGGCATCTTTCTAATAGTGAGGGCTTAATAGCGTCTTTGGCATTATGGCATTCATACCCCACTTTGTAACATAGGAGGTGAGGGTGGCGCACTCTATATAAGCCACCCCACCACTAGACTAAGGGGCTTTTCTTCCACCTCTCTCTCTTTTCACCATTAGTCTCGGGACTTAGCTCGAGCACGGGATCCGTTCCTCTCGCTCACACACATTGTAATCTCCGGATATATACTCGAGATAAAACAAAGCCTCTTGAACACGAGGCGTGGGGTTGTTATCTCCACCGTGAGAGGCCGAACTCGCTAAAACCACCGTGTCACCCATATGCATCTCGATAGATCATGCTCCGTTATCCTACCCTATTTCTTTGTCGGACTTAGAACCACGACGGTTGGTGCCCTGTTGGGGCATGGCGTCTATCGAGCCATGATGCAAATGGTTTTCTTTCTTCAATCTTCGTCCGTCGATCAAGAATGATCAATGGAGGATTTGATCCGATGTTCGGACATCACTCCATCCACAGGAGAGACATGGCACTCTTAAATGCGGAGGAATCGGGAAGTTCCTTGATCTGTCTTTTTCTTTACAATGGATCTTTAATCTACTAATGGTTGTTTTTACATGCGTACACACGCTCATGCGACCTTACTCCCGTGGAGTTTCGATCAATAAAAAAGGGGATACAAGGCGAGGAGGACGGCGGCTTCATCTTCTTCACATCAACCATAGAGCACGAGTAACAAGCGTCCTTTGTTTGCACGAGGGCCATGGAAGCGAGCTCCTAACATGGCGATCGGCTGTCGCTTTGTCTTCTTAAATGCGCCAACCGCCAAGAATCACACCTCCAAATGCGTTCCCGAATCCGCCGTCGGCTGATGCTAATGGTGCGGCGGTCCTCCTTCTGCTCCCACAGAGGCATGAGCACGGCCAGAACGCGAGCTTCTCGGCCCGATCGTCCGCTCGGCAGCGATCTCCGTAGTGGGCGCCCCTCCTGCGGCGTCGCGGCGTGCTGCACTCCTCCCTCATCAGCTTCTCCGGCGTGGTTGCCGCGGCGTCTTGCTTGCGAACCGGCGTGGCGCGGAAATAGGAGCCGTCGGGCCCGATCGCGGTGGTTCTTCCCTCCGTCGCGGTTGCTTGCCATGATGCCTTCGTTTCCTTTAACCATGCAAGGTGAGTGGGTCACGTCTTCCTTAATTATGTGCATGCGGTAAATGTGCCCAATTACGAGCAGCGGAAAGACGGGCTGGTCTTCAATGCGAGATTAATTGGCTGCCTATCGCTTTGCCTCACAATTAATCCGGCGTTAGTCCACTCTTTCCGGAGCCACTTGCACAAACCTCCAGCACACAAGCAACTTGTGTCCGGCCCAAATACCCATTACTCGAACCGGTGCTCCGTACACTCGGGCGTACACTCGAACGGAACAACTAAAATGCCGAGTTTATTCGATGTTATTTCCATCGGATGACTAACATGCGAGCACTTTCGGCCGCCCAGTGTAGCTACTCGGTTGAACCGTCCTCGTCTCGGGCGCCCAGCATCGCCACTCCGCGGCACTTTCGGGCGTCCGCGCGCCGTCATTCCGGACCGCAGCGTCTACATCATCCGGACGCTCCGCACGTCGCCACTCTGCGGGACGCGTCTACGTCACTCGGACGCCTCGCTCGTCGTCACTGCGGCACGCGCCTCTACTTCACCAGGACGCCACGTGCCTCATCACTCCGCGGCATGCATCCACATCATCCGGATGCTTCACGCGTCGCCACTCTACGGGACGTGTCTACGTCACTCGGACGCCCCGCATCGGTTGGTCACCTCATCACCACTCGACCGCTCCGGGCCTCATCAATCGGTTGGTCACCTCATCACCACTCGGTAACCCCGCGACACAGTTTTTACAATCTCGTAAATAATTGTTATTCTTTTTATATGCTCTCAATCCCCCAGTGGGTGACTTAGTTGCGAATCCGTCTCGCCTAAGTTTCAGAAAATCCTACCGAGTGGAAGCAACCCTCCCACTCGGGGCTTAGCTGCAGTCGATGCTACGCCTAAGTTTCAAAAAATCCTACCAGTGGAAGCAACCCTCCCACTCGGGGCTTAGCTGCAGTCGATGCTCGCCTAAGTTTCAAAAATCCTGCCGAGTGGAGAGCAACCCTCCCACTCGGGGGCTTAGCTGCAGTCTAGTACTCGCCTAAGTTTCAAAAAATCCTACCGACTGGAGAGCAACCCTCCCACTCGGGGGCTTAGCTGCAGTCCAGTACTCGCCTAAGTTTCAAAAAAATCCTGCCGAGTGGAGAGCAACCCTCCCACTCGGGGGCTTAGCTGCAGTCCAGTACTCGCCTAAGTTTCAAAAAAATCCTGCCGAGTGGAGAGGAACCCTCCCACTCGGGGGCTTAGATGCAGTCCAGTACTCGCCTAAGTTTAAAAACACGATACAGGTTGGTCACCTCATAACCACTCGGCCGCCTCGTGCGTCGCCACTCGGTTGGTCACCTCATCACCACTCGGCCGCCCCGTGCGTCGCCACTCGGTTGGTCACCTCATAACCACTCGGCCGCCCCGTGCGTCGCCACAGGTTGGTCACCTCATAACCACTCGGCCGCCCTACGCGCCGCCACAGATTGGTCACCTCATAACCACTCGGCCGCCCCGTGCGTCGCCACAGGTTGGTCACCTCATAACCACTCGGCCGCCTCGTGCGTCGCCACTCGGTTGGTCACCTCATAACCACTCGGCCGCCCCGTGCGTCGCCACAGGTTGGTCACCTCATAACCACTCGGCCGCCCTGCGCGTCGCCACAGGTTGGTCACCTCATAACCACTCGGCCGCCCCGCGCGTCGCCACAGGTTGGTCACCTCATAACCACTCGGCCGCCCCGCGCGTCGCCACAGGTTGGTCACCTCATAACCACTCAGCCGCCCCGTGCGTCGCCAAAGGTTGGTCACCTCATAACCACTCGGCCGCCCTGCGCGTCGCCACAGGTTGGTCACCTCATAACCACTCGGCCGCCCCGTGCGTCGCCACAGGTTGGTCACCTCATAACCACTCGGCCGCCTCGTGCGTCGCCACTCGGTTGGTCACCTCATCACCACTCGGTCGCCCCGTGCGTCGCCACTCGGTTGGTCACCTCATAACCACTCGGCCGCCCCGTGCGTCGCCACAGGTTGGTCACCTCATAACCACTCGGCCGCCCGCGTCGCCCGCAGTTGGTCACCTCATAACCACTCGGCCGCCCCGTGCGTCGCCACAGGTTGGTCACCTCATAACCACTCGGCCGCCCCGTGCGTCGCCACAGGTTGGTCACCTCATAACCACTCGGCCGCCCCGCGCGTCGCCACTCAGGTTGGTCACCTCATAACCACTCGGCCGCCTCGTGCGTCGCCACTCGGTTGGTCACCTCATCACCACTCGGCCGCCCCGTGCGTCGCCACTCGGTTGGTCACCTCATAACCACTTTCGGCCGCCCGTGCGTCGCCACAGGTTGGTCACCTCATAACCACTCGGCCGCCCGGCGTCGCCACAGTTGGTCACCTCATAACCACTCGGCCGCCCCGCGCGTCGCCACAGGTTGGTCACCTCATAACCACTCGGCCGCCCCGTGCGTCGCCACAGGTTGGTCACCTCATCCCCACTCGGCCGCCTCGTGCGTCGCCACTCGGTTGGTCACCTCATCCCCACTCGGCCGCCCCGTGCGTCGCCACTCGGTTGGTCACCTCATAACCACTCGGCCGCCCCGTGCGTCGCCATCGGTTGGTCACATCATAACCACTCGGCCGCCCTGCGCGTCGCCATCGGTTGGTCACATCATAACCACTCGGCCGCCCTGCGCGTCGCCATCGGTTGGTCACATCATAACCACTCGGCCGCCCCGTGCGTCGCCAATCGGTTGGTCACCTCATCACCACTCGGCCGCCCTTGCGTCGCCTTCGGTTAGTCACCTCATCACCACTCGGCCACTCGCGCGCCTTAAGACAGCTAAGTCATTTTACATTATGTTATTTCCGAGTATCCCGTAATTCACACATCACCTTCACTCGAAGGCCGCACCAACGAGTGTACCTCTACGCTCAGCTGCTTATTTTCACATACTTGCTTAGTACTGGTTATGTGACTCCCGAGTCCAGCTTCCATTTTTTCGCATACATCATTCATGAACACCACGTGTCGTTCTTAATTTCGAGTTTGCATCGGTCCTCCGGGGCTGCAACTTAGTCAAAACACTACACTTCCATTTTATTTGAGCCAATATTCCAATGAGTTCAGTCGGATCCATCGCTTCGACAAGTTTGAACGATCCTTCGCTCTTCGGACTCTTGCTGGTTAACCAACAAGCCCCATGCACTCGGTAGTGTGTCTATGGGTGTCATTCACACAAATCATTTGAGCACACACCAAATTTCCTCGAGAAATTATTTCGTTGGCTTGTGCCATTTTTTACACAAGTTACGTGATCACTCGATGGCCCTATGCACCAACTTCATCGCTGCTCGGACTCGGTCACCGTACCGGTCCTAGTGCACCACAACACCTACCTTGTCGCTCTGTTGACTTCAAACACATCCGGCCAACCCCTCTGTGGAATCCTCTTCATCATATCAATGATATAGACCTCTTCAGGCATGAGACAGATAATTCCCTTTTATAATCAAATTTCACACTTCACTCTTTTGCGAGTTTGCCTCTTTCGAGCATCACTCGAAAGATTCTCCTCATCTTTACCCGAGTCTAACTCGATGAATTGCAAATTATCCATTCAAAACTATATTTCTCGTGTTCCGACATGTCCGTTGTCAAAGCCTGTAGTATGCTCGGGGGCTACGCCACACTCGGGGGCTGCATCTCATTTGGAATTACACTCTCCTGAGTGGTCGACTACTTCATCACCTGGCAGATCCTTCACTTCAACAAATGCATCCGATCCGCCACTTCGACAAGTTTAGTAATCACCGGATGCTCTGCCGCCATATTCTTTCCTACTCGAGACTCGGTTGTCACGCCCGGCCTTGTTGCGTCGCAACCACACTACACCAAACCCGTCACTACATAACCTTGAAAGCATTTGACTAAGTCCTCCGAAGACCATTTTTACCGTCCGGTGACACACGACTTCGCCTTAGCAGCCGCGCCTCCACTTTCGGTTGTGCGTCTTCACCACTCGGCTGCCCGTGCATCTTCACTTGGCTAGATATGTAGTCCTACATTCGACCACTTCACACGTCATTACATTCGCCGCCCCAGCGTCGCCACTCGGTTGAGCACGTCTTCACCACTCGACCGCTCTGCGCGTCACGCATCCATCCGATTGATTCAATTCGAGACAAAGATATTTGCCGTGCCAACTGCATGGAGGTTTACCGAGAGACTTAAACCCTCTGCGGACTCATCTAGTCCGGCGGAGGCTCGGGGACTTCACCCGGTGGGTGCACTCGGCGTGCCCCCTGGAAGAGAACTTCGAAGAAACATTTTGCTCGATGCAAACCCATCTCGATATTACTCGACCTCCGAGTCGAGAAGAACAAGTTCGACCAGTACCAGCTAAGAAGAGTTTTAGTTCTCTCATACCCCGCCGACGCCCGCGATCGGCAGCGATCTCGGGGACTACACCCAGTGGGTGCACTCAGCGTGCCCCCACTAGAGTAATCTCTACTCGATGCGGCTGACCAGTCCGAGTGATGAACAACAACAAAAAGACAGGCTCTATGACTCCGCCAACTGTTGGTATCCACTGGAGCAGTCAGCCCGGTCCGAGTGGCGGCAAACAACAACAAAAGAGCTCTAAGACTCCCGCCGACGCCCGCGATCGGCGGCGATCTCGAGGACTACACCTAGTGGGTGCACTCAGCGTGCCCCCACTGGAATGGTATCCACTCGGGCAGTCCGCCCAACCCGAGTGGCGGCCAAACAACAAAAAGACACGTTCGGCGTGAAGAAATTCCGAGTAATCGCCACTCGATGCAGGCCCAACTCAAATCACTCCAAAAAAATTCTATAAAGGCGAGTTTAACGCTCCTCCGTGGACTGTTTGAGCCTTCTTCTAGGACTCAAAGTGTGAAACTCACAAGTGTGGATCTGAAACCGACTTCGTATTGGCGTTCCTCCGGGATAAGAATGGCATCTCTCTAAAAGATCAGTCCATGTGTCAATCTGGTTGCCGGATTTAATGACACGCCCATACTCAAATCACGAGTTAAACCTCTCCAGAGATGAGCGAATGTCACCAAGTTGCTCCTCACAGACACTTACCTCGATCGGTCGGGAAGCATGGTGCGGAATCCATTGAGATTTTGTTCAAACCTTGGTTGTCCGAAAGCGGCGACATGTACCGAGTATTTACTGTAATCACTCGGACCAAACCGTGTCTTACACCAACTCGTTACGCAAAATCATCGATTCGGGGCTAATGTTGGGGATATACATAACAGTAGGCCCACGAAGGGTGAAATATCATGAAGCATGGGGTCCACACAACATGTGGGTCGGTCAATTTCATCAGACACACTATCCACTCGGACAAGCAGCATACTATCCACTCGACCAAGCAACATACCATCCACTCGGATGACGGTTCACCACTCGACCGTCGACTCACTCGGATATCTGAAGACCAGCGGGCAGCAAGGCGATCGGCATCTTTCTAATAGTGAGGGCTTAATAGCGTCTTGGCATTATGGCATTCATACCCCACTTTGTAACATAGGAGGTGAGGGGTGGCGCACTCTATATAAGCCACCCCACCACTAGACTAAGGGGCTTTTCTTCCACCTCTCTCTCTTTTCACCATTAGTCTCGGGACTTAGCTCGAGCACGGGATCCGTTCCTCTCGCTCACACACATTGTAATCTCTGGATATATACTCAGATAAAACAAAGCCTCTCCGGAGCACGAGACGTAGGGTTGTTATCTCCACCGTGAGAGGCCCGAACTCGCTAAAACCATCGTGTCACCCATATGCATCTCGATAGATCATGCTCCGTTATCCTACCCCTATTTTACTGTCAGACTTAGAACCACGACAGTGATGATGATGGCCCCTGACGGCGTTCTGGCGCCACCGGAAGCAAGGGGGATAGAGCCCCCCTTCTTCTTCTTCTTATTCCTTGACCTTCTCCCTAGATGGGAGAAGGGTTTCCCCTCTGCTCGTTGGCTCCCATGGCGTGGGTGGGGCAAGAGCCCCTCTGAGATTGGATCTATCTCTCTGTTTCCGCGTTCTAGAATTCTGCCCTGGCACCGTTTCTTTTATATCTGGAGATCCGTAACTCCGATTGGAATGAAACCTTTGCCCAGATCGTTTTCTAAAAAATAGCTTTCTTGCGGCCAAAGAAGGGCATCAACCGCCTTACGAGTGGCCCACAAGGGTGGGGGGCGCACCCACTTTAAGTGGGCGTGGGCCCCTATCTCGTGGCCACCTCGGGCATCGTATCGCGTTGATTCTACCTCCCAAAAATCACAAATATTCCAAAATAATTCTCCGTCTGTTTTTATCCCATTTGGACTCCATTTGATATGGGGTTTTTGCGAAACATAAAACATGCAACAGAGAGGAACTGGCACTGGATCAATATGTTAGTCCCAAAAAATAGTATAAAAAGTTACCAAAAGTATATGAAAGTTGTAGAATATTGGCATGGAACAATAAAAAATTATAGATACAACGGAGATGTATCAGCATCCCCCAGCTTAATTCGTGCTCGTCCTCGAGTAGTTAAATGATAAAGAAGATAATTTTTGATGTGGAATGCTACCTAGCATAATCGTGATCATATGTCTAATCATGACATGAATATTAAGACACGAATGATTCAAGGCAATAGTCTATCATTTGACATAAAAACAATAATACTTCGAGCATACCAACCAAGCAATTATGTCTTATCGAAATAACATAGCCAATGAAAGCTCATCCCTACAAAATCATGTAGTCTGGCTATGCTCCATCTTCATCACACAAAGCATTCAAATCATGCACAACCCCGATGATGAGCCAAGCAATTGGTTCATACTTTTTAACGCGCTTTAGCTTTTTCAACTATTACGCAATAAATGAGCACAAGCCATGGACATAGCACTATAGGTGGAATAGAATATGATGATGGAGGTTTATGTGGAAAAGGCAAAAAGGGAGAAAGTCTCACATCGATGCGGCTAATCAACAGGCTATGGAGATGCCCATCAATTGATGTAAATGCGAGGAGTAGGGATTGCCATGCAACGGATGCACTAAGAGCTATAAGTGTATGAAAGCTCAAACTAGAAACTAAGTGGGTGTGCATCCAACTTGCTTGCTCATGAAGACTTCGGGCGTTTGAGGAAGCCCATCATCGGAATATACAAACCAAGTTCTATAATGAAAATTCCCACTAGTATATGAAAGTGATAACTCAAGAGACTCTCTATATGAAGAACATGGTGCTACTCTGAAGCACAAGTCTGGTAAAAGGATAGTAACATTGCCCCTTCTCTCTTTTTCTCTCATTTTTTTAATTTTTTATTTCTTTTTGGTGGGCTTCTTTGGCCTCTTTTTTTATTTGGGCTTCTTTGGCCTCTTTTATTTTTCATAAAGTCCGGAGTCTCATCCCGACTTGTGGGGGAATCATAGTCTCCTTCATCCTTTCCTCACTGGGGCAATGCTCTAATAATGATGATCATCACACTTTTATTTACTTACAACTCAATATTACAACTCGATATCTCGAACAAAGATATGACTCTATATGAATGCTTCCGGCAGTGTACCGGGATGTGCAATGATCTAGCATAGCAATGACATAAAAAAAGGGACAAGCCAAGAAAACATCATGCTAGCTATCTTACGATCATGCAAAGCAATATGACATTGAATGCTCAAGTCATGTATATGATGATGATGGAAGTTGCATGGCAATATATCTCGGAATGGCTAGGGAAATGCCATAATAGGTAGGTATGGTGGCTGTTTTGAGGAAGATACAAGGAGGCTTATGTGTGATAGAGCGTATCATATCACGGGGTTTGGATGCACCGGCAAATTTTGCACCAACTCTCGAGGTGAGAAAGGGAAATGCACGGTACCATAGAGGCTAGCAAATTGCGGAAAGGTGAGTGTGCGTATATCCATGGACTCACATTAGTCATAAAGAACTCATATACTTATTGCAAAAGCCTAATTAGCCCTCGAAGCAAAGTACTACTACGCATGCCCCTAGAGGGATAGATTGGTAGGAAAAGACCATCGCTCGTCCCCGACTGCCACTCATAAGGAAGACAATCAAAGAACACCTCATGCTCCAACTTCGTTACATAACGGTTCACCATACGTGCATGCTACGGGACTTGCAAACCTCAACACAAGTATTTCTCAATTTCACAATTACTCAACTAGCACGACTCTAATATCACCACCTTTATATCGCAGAACTATTGCAAGGAATCAAACATGTCATATTCAGTGATCTACAAGTTTATGTAGGATTTTATGACTAACCATGTGAATGACCAATTCCTGTCATCTCTCTAAATAGATATAAGTGAAGAAATAGAGTTTAATTATTTCTACAAAAGAAATGCCCACGCTCTAATGAATATAAGTGAAGCAAAAGAGCATTCTACAAATGGCAGTTTTCTATGTGAAGAGAAATAGGCAATCCAGACTTCAAATGATATAAGTGAAGCGCATGAAGCATTCTATAAAGCCATACTCAAAAGATATAAGTGAAGTGCAATGAGCATTCTATAAATCAACCAAGGACTATCTCATACCAGCATGGTGCATAAAAGAAAAATGAAAACTAAATGCAAAAGACGCTCCAAGACTTGCACATATCATATGAACGAAACGAATACGAAAACATACCGATACTTGTTTAAGAAAGAGGGGATGCCTTCCGTGGCATCCCCAAGCTTAGATGCTTGAGTCTCCTTGATTATTTACTTGGGGTGCCTCGGGCATCCCCAAGCTTGAGCTCTTGCCTCTCTTCCTTTTTCTCATATCGAGACCTCCTCGTTTAGACACTTCATCCACACAAAACTTCAACAGAAAACTCGGTAAGATCCGTTAGTATAATAAAGCAAATCACCACTCTAAGTATTGTTGCAAACCAATTCATATTTTTTTTTGCATTGTGTCTACTGTAATATAACTTTTCCATGGCTTAATCCACTAATATAAATTGATAGATTCATCAAAACAAGCAAACTATGCATCAAAAATAGAATCTGTCAAAAACAGAACAGTCTGTAGCACTCTTAGCATCCACCATACTTCAGGAACCCCAACAATTCTACCAAAATTAGGAAAAAAATAAACAAGTTGTATAGCAAGACAGTGTAAAAGGAATCAGAACCAATTAACGTTCCAGTTAAAAATGTAAAATCGTTCACTACAGCCAAAGTTTCTGTCCTGCACCGTACAAACCAACAAGCATTGTAAACATCCTAAAGGCAAACCTTGGCACATTATTTTTATAATACAATGGAATTATACAAGGGGATAATTATTTTTGATGAAAAGTTTCTGTAATCAACATTCACAAAGTTCCCGTGAGCATGAACAAAGTTCAAGGAGCTCTCCCACTTCAACAATGCTTGTCTTTCTCACTTTCACTTTCCTTTTTGAAAAGTTTTTAGGTTCCCCTCTTTATTTTTTTGTTTTTAAACTATGTAAAAGCACTGAACAGAAATAAATGACTATCTAAAACTTCCAGGTTGTCTCCCTGGCAGCGCTTTCTTTAAAGCCATTAAGCTAGGCATTTAGTGCTCAAGTAATGAATCCACCCGGATCCCAAGGTATATCAAAGCCAATTTTAATTAACAATGATTTGTAATTTAGTAGTGAGCACAAAGTAACATATATCAAGCAATGACGAAGGCTAACTCTCTTCCTATGCATCGTCATGTCATAGAAGAACAATTCATGCACACCAAGTAAAGGCCAATGCATAGTATAAGCAGTTTCTTGCAATTCTATCATGTTGGAAACATAGAGAGGTGGAGATATAGTTCGTCTCTCATAATAATTGCAAGTAGGAGCAGCAAGCACATGCATATTATATCTATCAAAATCATCATGTGAAGTAGTAAAACGCAACCCATCAATATAATCCTTAATAAGCACAAACTTCTCTGATAAAGTGTAGTTTGGAGAATTCAAAAAGATAATAGGACTATCATGCGTGGGTGCAATAGCAACAATTTCATGTTTAACATAAGGAACTATAGCAAGTTCATCTCCATAAGCATAATTCATATTGGCATCTTGGCCACAAGCATAGCAAGCATCATCAAAAAGGGATATTTCAAGAGATTCAACGGGATCATAACAATCATCATAGCAATCATCATAGCAATCATCCTTCGGCAAGCACGAAGGGGAATTAAACAATGTATGAGTTGAAGAGTTACTCTCATTAGAAGGTGGGCACGGGTGATCAATCCGCTCTTCCTCCTTTTGTTCTTCACTCTCCTCATCCTCTTTTTCATCCAACGAGCTCACAGTTTCATCAATTTCTTCTTCCATAGCTTCCTGCAAAATATTAGACTCTTCTTGGACAGCAGAGACTTTCTCAATAAATGCATTAATATAGTAATTGTATTCATAATTTTCATAGCAATATCTAAGTATAGCAAGATTTTCAGGCCTATAAACATCATCATCTAAAGCTTCATACTTTTCAAACAAAGATTCAATTTCATAAGCAGCCTTAAAAGCAACAAATTCTTCTATTTGTTCCACATCATAGTAATCATATATACCATTAGCATAAGAAGCTAAGGTTTCATTATCATTAAATTTGCATGAAAAGGGAAGGTGTGGAGCCTTCATCCTAGAGCAACAAGTAATATCATATCTCAAGCATAGATCCCGGGCATATCAACGCAACATAATAAATTGGTCCCATAATAGTTTCCCTTTTTGTGTCGAGCGATAATCCCTAAAGTATTCACGTTGATCCAACGTGTCTCCCATTATAAAGTTGAATGGGGTTTTCTCAGGATTATCAAAGTAGTACATAATATCTTTCACATAATGAGAATCAAGGGTTTTAGGAGTTACCCCATCTCCATGAGTAGCAAGTACACCTAATTTTTTTGGTATTTTGCGTTCCATATCCATAACTAAAGATAGAGAACAACTTAGAACAACAAATAAAAATTACTTAGTGATAAAGCAAACAAGCACACACGAGAATATTCACCCAGGCTATGACTCCCGACAGCGGCGGCGGAGAAAAAGGTCTTGATAACCCATGAAGTATCACGGGATAGTTGTAGCCTCTTTCGATAAGTAAGAGTGTTGAACCGAACGAGGAGCTAAAGGTAGAACAAATACTCCCTCAAGTCCTATCGGCCACTGATACGACTCTATGCACGCTTGACGTTTGCTTTACCTAGAACAAGTATGAAACTAGAAGTACTTTGTAGGTGTGAAAGGATAGGTTTGAAAGATAATAAAGAACGCGTAAATATAAACTAGGGGCTGTTTAGATAAAGATGCAATAAAGTAAATATAGCGAGTGTGGAAAAGTGGTGGTAGGAGTTGTGAAAGTGTCCCTAAGCAATTGACTACGTTACTAGACCGATATCAAGTTTTATGTGGGAGAGGCATAAGCTAACATACTTTCTCTTCTTGGATCATATGCACTTATGATTGGAACTCTAAGCGTCATAACTACTAAAGATTCATTAAGGTAAAACCCAACCATAGCATTAAAGTATCAAGTCCCCTTTATCCCGTACGCAACAATCCCCTTACTCGGGTTTATGCTTCTGTCACTCAAGCAACCCACCATAAAAGAATCATGAACGTATTGCAACACCCTACAGCGGGAATCCCTCACGCTTGCGCGACACGGAGGGCACAATAGGTCAGCAACATAACCACAAGAAAATTAACTCAATCATAGCAATTCATCAACCACCAATAGGACAACGAAAATCTACTTAGACATCATAGGATAGCAACACATCATTGGATAATAATATGAAGCATAAAGCACCATGTTCAAGTAGAGGGTACAGTGGGTTGCGGGAGAGTGGACCGCTGAATATAGATGGGGGAAGGTGATGGAGATGTTGGTGAAGATGATGGAGGTGTTGGTGAAGATCGCGGTGATGATGATGGCCCCCGGCGGCGTTCCAGCGCCACCGAAGCATGGGGGAGAGAGCCCCCCTTCTTCTTCTTCTTCCTTGACCTTCTCCCTAGATGGGACAAGGGTTTCCCCTCTGGTCCTTGGCTCCCATGGCGTGGGAGGGGCGAGAGCCCCTCCGAGATTGGATCTATCTCTCTGTTTCTGCGTTCTGGAATTCTGCCCTAGCACCGTTTCTTTTATATCTGGAGATCCGTAACTCTGATTGGATTGAAACCTTCGCCCATATCATTTTCCAAAAAATAGCTTTCTTGCGGCCAAAGAAGGGCATCAACTGCCTTACGAGTGGCCCACGAGGGTGGGGGGCGCGCCCACTTTAAGCGGGCATGGGCCCCTATCTCGTGGGCACCACGGGCATCGTATCGCGTTGATTCTTCCTCCCAAAAATTACAAATATTCCAAAATAATTCTCCGTCCGTTTTTATCCCATTTGGACTCCGTTTGATATGGGGTTTCTGCGAAACATAAAACATTCAACAGACAGGAACTGGTACTGGGCACTGGATCAATATGTTAGTCCCAAAAAATAGTATAAAAAGTTGCCAAAAGTATATGAAAGTTGTAGAATATTGGCATGGAACAATAAAAAATTATAGATGCGACGGAGACGTATCAATGACGCACTTGCTGGTGGCGGTGGACAAGTTCACCAAATGGATCGAAGCACGGCCAATCAAGAAGCTGGACGGGCCAACAGCCATCCGGTTCATCAAGGATATCATGGTACGCTACGACGTCCTGAACAATATCATCATGGACAACGGCGCCAACTTCGCCAAGGGCGCGCTCCCGTAGTATTGCTCCGTCTCTGGCATCCGCCTCGAGTTGGCCTCAGTGGCACATCCGCAGTCCAACGGCTAGGTTGAGCGGGCCAACGGCCTCATTCTATCTGGCATCAAGCCCCGGCTCGTGGAACTGCTCGTCCATTCACACGGCAGCTGGCTTGACAAATTATTGCCGGCCGTCCTCTGGAGTCTCCGCACAATGCCAAACCAGTCGAGCGGGTTCACCCCATTCTTCCTCGTCTATGGAGCTGAAGCAGTCATCCCGACCGACGTCGAGTTCGACTCACCGCGGGTCGTGATGTACACCGAAGCCGAAGCCAAGGAAGCGCGTGAAGACGGCGTTGACCTACTCGAAGAAGCGCTCCTCTTGGCGCTCAGCCACTCAACTATCTATCAGCAAGGCCTGAGGCACTACCACAACAAGAAGATCAAGCCCCTCGCGTTCCGTGAGGGAGACCTTGCCCTCCGACTCGTCCAGCAGCAAGCCGGCCAGCATAAGTTATCTTCCCCATGGGAAGGCCCCTTCATCATCATCAGCAAAGCCTTGTGCGACCGCAACGCGTACTACCTCATCGACGCCTACAAGGCCAACAAGCACAAGAGAGACACCGCCGGCGTAGAGACAACCCGACCGTGGAATACAGAGCTCCTCCACCCGTTTTATAGTTGGCTGTGTGCACGTATGTATCACTACCTTTTGTAACTGTATGAAAACTATGGGGTCCGGGAGCGACACTTGGGGGCTGCCCTTTCCGACCAAACTATTGTGTCTCACGCACTTATACAATTTCCTTGAAAACCCCCACCTCCGGATTGACTCGCTCAAACCCAGGGGCTCGGGGGCTGGCCATCGGTCACCACCCGCCGCGTACCTTAGCAAATCATGGCGTGTTCTGGTCGCCGCGGCCCTCCACTTAGCCCTACGCTACAAAACTGGCTTCGGCTGTTGGCCCGACAGAAACAGGGAACAGAGCGCTAGCACACTACAAATTCTAAGTTAGGGCCGCCGGGTTGACCGATCTGGCCCCGCCACCTTAACTTTGCCGCATGACCGGCTGCTCGCCAACCTGCTACGCGGGATTGCCGCCAGCTGGCCCAGTGGGTCTTTCGCTCGCGCTCAACATTTGAGAAGCCTAAGTATTGCAGACCTATTTTCAAAGGCCAAACCCCTTGTCATGGACCGGAGCCCGACCGCTCGACTTCATGCAGGCGAGAGGGGAGATAGGAAACAAGTAATAAAACGGCTCAACAAACAAAGGCAAAAAGTGCAAAGACTCACGAATCATTTACATCGCAATTCAAACAGGCCCAAGGCTAGAGTTCATTACATACAACCAACAACCCCGAGTGGGTGGGTGGACCTGCTACCTAATAGAAATTTTTACAAAGATAAAAGCAGGTTGGCTTCGGCCTCAAACATCTCCAGCGCCGAGTCGCACGACCGCCGGCTCTCCCTCGATGGCCTCCGGGTCTGCCGAGGTGCTGGTGTCCTCCACCTTGGCGTTGTCATCTCCGTAGATGCCTGTATCCTCGAAGATGCCCTCCGGGTCATTCAGAAGCAAGCCAAAGTCGTCAGTAGGAGCGACTCTGCCGTCATCTGTTCGTTCCGGCTGGAACTCGTCATGGATGGAGAACTCGGCAATGTAGCTGGTCTGGGCAGCAATGCATCTGGCCTCCGTTGTAGATGGGCCTCCGCGCCGGCTCGCTGGCCCATCAGCCGATCCAGCTCCAGATCCGGATGCCCAAACATCATGAACCGGAGTGCCATCTGAGCACCAGCTCGAGCAGTGGAAACCCACCACGCGTGAAGCCGCTCCGGCCCCACCTCAAGCCACCACGCCAGCCGCGAGAAGCTGTTGGGTGCAACGGCGCCAGGCCAGAGGGCCACCGTCATGCTCGCGCCGGCCTAGGAGAGCTGTGCCATTTGCTCACCCAAGACATGCAGACGAGCTTCGGCGACAGCCATGATCTCCGGGAAGGTTCAGGCGACCTGCGGGTCGGTCACGGAGCCCACGACCCCCTGCGGATCCCGCTGGAAGCGGACGACTTCTTACGCCAGCCGGTGCGTCTCCGGGAAGTGCCTTATCGAAGAAAAGTAAGACAAATCAGCAACAACCAGAGAAAGCCGGCTTCCCAACCCGGCATAATTCAAAGGAAGCACTTACTGGTGAAGGTCTCATCCAGGTGCTGCGCTTCGAGCAACGTACCGTGCCGCTCCCTGGTGATGGCACGGTCACGCTCCTCGAGCGCCTTCTCCAATTCGGTGACCTTGGCAAGGATTGCCTTCAGCTCGTCCTCCTTGGCTGCGGCTGCCTTCTCGGACTCCATGCGGCGGTGAAGGTCCGCCTAATGGGCATCCCCCAGCTGGGTCCCCATCGTGTTCAACCGCTCCACCTCTGCCTTGAGCTGACCCTTGTTGTCGGCTAGCTTATCACGTTGATGGCTGGTTTCGGCAAGGGCCCATTCAGCCTCCCGCCGCTGTGGACGCCTCCGCCTTGAGGCAGTCCACCTTGGCCTCAAGTCGGTTCTTGACGCCAACCAGCCGCTCCTGCAGCTCGCTGGCCTCGACGAGCGCCTGACGGGTCACCTCCGCCTCCGCCTTCAGCCCCACCGGCTTGGCCCCGAGCCGGCCGACATCAGCAACAACCTGGTCATACTGAAAGCCGGCTCGGACCAGTCGGGTCCTCCAGGACTGCACCTCGGCTGCGCAACAAAGATTCAGAACCAGAAGAAGAAAAGAAGACTACTTTAAGATTCGACCCAACTACTACGTAGTTGGCCCAAATCAGTGGGTGCGCTAGCGCGCCCCCACTAAAAGAGCATGCCAGAAACTCACCTTCGGAGACACGAAGTGCCTCCTCCTTGGTGGCAAGCTGCGCCTTAAGCAACCGGCCCTTCTCCACGAGCCGGTTGATAATGACGGCCCAGAGGGAATCCAGGTGCTGCGAGTAACAATCATCAGCACAAAGACAACAACTTAATATTTGACCCAACTACTATGTAGTTGGCCCGAATCTTGGGGGCTACACCCAGTGGGTGTGCTAGCGCGCCCCCACTGGAGAGCAGCAAGATGAAAAATCAAAGGTGAAGACGAAAAAGAAAACTCACCGTCACAACGCGCTCTAGCTCCCCCGCGTGCTCCACCTCGGCCTGGGCGAAGGCCTGGACTCTCTTCGCACACCCGCGGATGCCCTGGCCCACGTCGGCCCGCCGCCTCCTCCCAGGTCAGGGGCCCGAAGAAGACCTCGCTGGGCCCAGCCCGAACAGGCTGCGACCTAGTGACCCGACGGCTCCCCGGTCTGAAGACCAGGGCGTACTCGCCGCTGACCACCTCCCTGGCGGTCGGCGGCCTCTCCGGTGAGACGGCCAGAGTCGCCTACGGTGCCGCTTGCTGCGGTGCTCCACCTATCGGCGTCTGAGGCGCCTCCTCCGGCACCACCTACGCCGCCTCCTCCAAGACAGCGTCACTGCCGCCTTGCTCGGCATCCGCCCGCTCGACCGTGTTGGCCCTTGGCAGGGTGTCATCCCCGATCTCCACGGCCACCCGGTCGAGGTCCACCACCTCCACGCGGCTGTCCTCGCCGCGCTTCCCCTCCGACGACGGCATGAAAACCGTCACCAACGGCTCCATGCCCGCCGGCCTCCTGGGCCACGCTAGCTCCTCGCCGGCTCGCGCCCACGTCGCGACGGCGCTGGCCCAAGCCTGCGTTGACTCCGCCTCCATATCGGCCACGGCCTGGTTCCGGTCCCACCAGGCCAGGCCCTCGGCGTCGGCCGGGTCCAGGCCAAGGTCAGGGTGGGCCTCCTCCTCCTCCCACTCGATAACGCTGGACCGGGTTTTTCGGAACGCATCACCACCGAGCGACGTGGCCTCCGCCACCACCCGCGCCAACTGCACCGGCGATTTGAAGTACAACAAAGTAAGGAACAAGAAGGAAAGCCGCTCGGTGACTCGATAAAGTTCGGCAGAAGTAACTCACCCAGGTATCATCGGAGCCCGTGGCCTCTCTGGCGCCACATGCTGACCATGCCGCCTCTTCTTGGCGGGTGGCTTCGCGTCGCGCGCTGGATCCGCTGGACGCTTTTCGGCCGGATTGCGGGGCGCCACGTCCTCCTTTCCATGCGACCGGCTAGCCTCCACCGCTCCACGAGAGGACCCGGCCGTGCCCGTGTCGCCTCCTCCCCTCGCCGCCACTGCATCGACGGTCCTCATCAGCTCACCCTCCGACAAGCCCGCACCTCAAACAAATCAAGCAAGAAAAACTTACCCGCCTGGCGCCTCGCGCTGGCGTCGGTGCCGCCTGCCCCGACCCCTCGGGCTGTGCCGCCACCTCCTCCGAGCCGGCCCGCACCACCCGCTTCGGCGCCCGGTCATACGGATGCTGGATGGCGTTCAGCAGCACCTCCCTCATCGCGTCGGGACGAATGAGAAGATAAGCAACAACAAAGAACGGAGACCAAGGACTCACCAGCGGAGCCGGACATGCCTCGCTGTACTGGGCCTTCCCAAACTACTAGTCAGCCGCCAACCCGGCCTTGGAGACGTCGTTGACCCGGCGGTTGACCTGTTCCGCTGCCAAGCGCAAGTTCGACATCCGGGTGGTCTCTTGGAGGCCCGCCATACACCCAGTGGGTGTTGCCGGACCCGGCGGTCTCAAAGCTTCATCAACAAACCTCTGCTCAGGGGAGAAACTGCGAAGGCCCACCCGCCTGAAGCCGACGGACCTTCATAGCTTCGCGGACTACTATTGGGGGGATGAGCCCAGGGCAGGCAATGGAACCCGAATCTTTTTTCAAAACATCTAGGCCATCATCACCCCTCAGTACGGCTCGCACTCGGCTGGGTCCCGTAACCAGGCCAAGTCTGCCAACCCGGCCGAACTCTTCAACACGACCAAGACAGCAACCCGGCCCTGCCGGCTGGCGCAAGCTGGCGGGACCCGGCGCATCAAGACTTCCCTAGCAAGTTAGCTGCCCCGTGGGTGTGTTCCTCAACCCGGCCACGGGTGAGCGCCCGTCCCACCCCAGCCGTACGATGGGACGAGTCTACATTCAGAGATGAGCAAAGCAATATATAGTGCCCCACCAACTCCTCGACCGGCGGGCGTGGCAATGATGCCCACCTACCTGGCGACCGAGGTGGCGTGGCTCTGATCGCCTATCGTCACTTTGCCGCGCCGCCAGCAGCGATGAGGCGGGCGCCACTGTAGCCAACTAGACTTGGCCACTCCGTGATGCGCGACAAGATGGCGAATAGTGCCTCCTGGCACATGGGCCCAAGCCCGGCAAACCCGGTGAGCCCTGACACCCGGCGGGTCCCAGTGCCGGCTCCCCGGACAATGACAACCCGGCCCCACGGCCCTGTAACCTTACCATTGTAGCCCTGGGGGTTGACCTATAAAACCCCCCAGGAGGCCTCCATGCATAGGGTGATCAGATCATTAGTAGAACACACTCACTCACACCAGCAAGGGAGAAGGTGCAGCCTAAGCCTCGGCCTATACTCCTTCTTCCCCAAAAAGCTCTAGGAGCAACTATGTGCTGTGACATATAAACCAACCTCGACAGGACTTGGGGTGTTATCTCTCTGGAGAGCTCCGAACCTGGGTATGTCTTGCGTCCCGCGCTCGCTCATGACGACCCTTCCTCTGGAGCCCACCAAGGCCCTCGAGCCGCCTCCTCTCTTTAGCCATCCTTTGGTATCTGCCGTGCGCCCACCACGACAACTTTCCCCCAAGCGGGGAGGTGGGAAGCCCTAGGGGGGCGCCCCCAACCCTCCTGGTTACATGAGTTGGCGTGAGGGGGGCGCTCAGCCCCATAGTGGGCTTGTTTGCCCCCTCCCCTTGGCCCATGGGGCCCCCCAACACTTGCCGGGACCCCCCAAAACCCTTTTCAGTGACGCTGGTCACACCCTGTACCCCCGGAACAATTCTGGACTCCAATACCCTTCGTCCAATATATTGATCTTCACCACCAGACCATTGCGGAGTTCCTCGTCACGTCCAGGATCTCATCCGGGACTCCGAACAACCTTTGGTAACCACCATAAGGACTCAGCTATACTTATACCGTCACCAAATGTTAAGTGTGTAGACCCTGCGGGTTCGAGAACTATGCAGACATGACTGAGACACCTCTACGATCTATAAACAATAGCGTGATCTAGATGCCCATATTGGTTCCTACACATTCTATGAAGATCTTATTAGTCGAACCTCGATGTCAAGGATTCAGCTAATCCTGTATGTAGTTCCCTTTGTCTATCGGTATGTTACTTGCCCGAGATTAGATCGTCGGTATATCCATACCTAGTTCAATCTCATTACCAGTAAGTCTCTTTACTTGTTTTGTAATACAAGATTCCGTGACTAACTCATTGGTCACATTGCTTGCAAGCTTACTGTGATGTTGTATTACCTAGTGTGCCCTGAGACACCTCTCCATTGTACGGAGTGACAAATCCCAGTCTTGATCCATGCCAACTCAATAGACACCCTCGGAGATACCTGTAGAGCACCTTTATACTCACCCAGTTATGTTGCAACATTTGGTACACACAAGGCACTCCTCCGATGTCAGTGAGTTGCATGATCGCATGGTCATAGGAACATATACTTGACATGCAGAAAAACGATAGCAATAAACACTATACAGTCATATTCTACGTTCATAGTTTGGGTCTTGTTCATAACATCATTCTCCTAATAATGTGATGCTGTTATCAAATGACAACTCATGTCCATGGCCAGGAAACCATAGGCATCTTTGATCAACGAGCTAGTCCGGTAGAGGCTTACTAGGGACATGTTGTTGTGTATGTATCCACACATGTATTTGAGTTTCCGGTCAATACAATTATAGCATGGATAATAGATGATTATCATGAACAAGGAAATATAACCACTTTATTATTGCCTCTAAGGCATATTTCCAATAGTCTCCCCCTTGCACTAGAGTCAATAATCTAGCATTACATGGTAATGAATCTAGCACCCATAGAGTTCTGGTGTTGATCGTGCTTTGCCCGTGGAAGAGGTTTAGTCAATGGATCAGCAACATTCAGATCCGTATGCACTTTGCAAATGTTTATGTTGTCCTCCTTGATGTAATCGTAGATGGAATTGAAGCGTCACTTTATGTGTCTTGTCCTCTTGTGAAACCTTGGTTCCTTGGCTAGAGCAATGGCACTAGTGTTGTCATAGAACAGAGTCATTGGGTCCAGTGCACTGGGCACAACTCCAAGATCTGTCACGAACTGCTTCATCCAGACACCTTCCTTCGCTGTCTCCGAGGTAGCTATGTACTCCGCTTCACATGTAGAATCAGCTACCATGCTCTGCTTCGAACTGCACCAGCTTACCGCTCCCCCTTTTAGAATATATACATATCCGGTTTGAGACTTAGAGTCATCCAGATCAGTGTCAAAGCTTGCATCGACATAACCCTTTAGGACGAGCTCTTGATCACCTCCATAAACGAGAAACATTTCTTTAGTCCTTTTCAGGTACTTAAGGATATTCTTCACCGCTGTCCAGTGATGCACTCCTGGATTACTTTGAAACCTTCCGGCCATACTTATGGCAAGGCTGACATCCGGTCTTGTGCACATCATTGCATACATGATAGAGCCTATGGCAGTGGCATATGACACTCATCTTTTCTTTATCCTCTGTAGTCGCCGGGCATTGAGTCTGACTCAACTTCACACCTTGCAAAACAGGCAAGAACCCCTTCTTGGACTGATCCATTTTGAACTTCTTCAAAATCTTATCAAGGTATGTGCTTTGTGAAAGTCCTATCAAGCGTCTTGATCTATCTGTATAGATCTTGATGCCTAATATGAAAGCAGCTTCTCCTAGGTCCTTCATTGAAAAACTCTTGTTCAAATATTTCTTCACGTTTTCCAAAAGTTCTATATTGTTTCCAATCAGCAATATGTCATCCACATATAATACTAGAAACGCTATAGAGCTCCCACTCACTTTATTGTAAATACAAGATTCTCCATAAACTTGTATAAACCCAAACGCCTTGATCACCTCATCAAAGCGAATATTCCAACTCCGAGATGCTTGCACCAGCCCATAAATGGATCGCTGGAGCTTGCACACTTTGTCAGCATTCTATGGATCGACAAAACCTTCTGGTTGCATCATATACAACTCTTCCTTTAGGAAACCATTAAGGAACGCTGTTTTGACATCCATATGCCAGATTTCATAATTGAAAAATGCAGCTATTGCCAACATGATTCTGACGGACTTAAGCATCGCTACAGGTGAGAAAATCTCATCTTAGTAAACTCTTTGAACTTGTGAAAACCCCTTTGCCACAAGTTGAGCTTTATAGATGGTGATATTACCGTCCGTGTCCGTCTTCTTCTAGAAGATCCATTTATTCTGAATGGCCTTTCGCCCTTCAGGTAATAATTCCAAAGTCCATACTTTGTTTTCATACATGGATCCCATCTCGGATTTCATGGCCTCTAACCATTTGTCAAAATCCGGCCCACCATCGCTTCTCCATAGCTCGTAGGTTCATCGTTGTTGTTGTCCAATAACATGACCTCCAAGATAGGGTTACCGTACCACTCGGGAGTGGTACGTATCCTTGTCGACCTACGAGGTTTGACAGTAACTTGATTCGAAGCTTCATGATCATCATTATTTGCTTCCTATTGAACTGACGTAGGTGCCACAGAAACATCTTTCTGTGTTGTGCTACTTTCTGGTTGAAGTAAAGGTTCAACAACCTCATCAAGTTCTATCTTCCTCCCACTCAATTCTTTCGAGAGAAACTCTTTCTCGAGAAAGGACCTATACTTAGTGAAAAACACTTTGCCTTCGGATCTGAGATAGAAGGTATACTGTCGGTGTCAAAACCGGCAGATCTCGGGTAGGGGGTCCCGAACTGTGCGTCTGAGGCTGATGGTTGCAGGAGGCGGGGGACACGATGATTACCCAGGTTTGGGCCCTCTCTATCGAGGTAATACCCTACTTTCTGCTTGATTGATCTTGATGAATATGAGTATTACAAGAGTTGATCTACCACGAGATCGTAATGGCTAAAACCCTAGAAGTCTATCCTATATGATTATGATTCTGCCCTATGGACTAAACCATCCGGTTTATATAGGCACCGAAGGGGACTAGGGTTATATAAAGTCGGTTACAGAGAAAGGAATCTTCATATCTGGTCGCCAAGCTTGCCTTCCACGCCAAGGAGAGTCCCATCCGGACACGGGAGAGAGTCTTTGGTCTTGTATCTTCACAGCCCATCAGTCCGGCCCATGTCAATGGTCCGGGTGCCTGAGGGCCCCTTAATCCAGGACTCCCTCAGTAGCCCCCGAACCAGGCTTCAATGACAAGGTGTTTGGCGCGCAGATTGTCTTCGGCATTGCAAGGCGGGTTCCTTCTCCAAATACTCCAAAAGCATCCTCGAACACAATAAACGTGTCCGGCTCTGCAAAACAAATTCCACACACGACCGTAGAGAGTATAATATTTCATGAGTCAAATCCACTGACAACTTTTTATAGCATGACATCACGTCGCTTCCTAGCCATTATTTGAACCATTTTTTATCCTGCCGCTTCATATTTCGAGACGCGGTTTATTGGCATGTCTTGTCAAAGCAGAGATCGTCTCCCCTTATTGCGGGATTCTCATCAACACGGGCATGGGTAACCCAACCGTTCTATTGGCATGATTCCTTGGGAATAGGCAGGTTTTAAGGCCTAGGAGGGGGCGTTTGATATTCATCGCCTTTATAAAGGGGCTAAGACCCGTCCTTTCTCCATTACGCCAAACCCTTCCTCAACCTATCCTAGCTTGAGTGCTAGCACCCAAGGTTCAATTTAATCGCTTCGTGCTTCCCAGTCATGTCCGGACCCAGCTCCCAAGGTTGGTGGGTGGCTTCCTCTTTCAAAGAGGAGGATATCACAAAGCTCCGGGAGGCAAGATACCTGACCGCGAAAATCCCCCACAGGCTTCCTGCTCAAGGGCAGGTTATTGCTACTCCCAGATTCGGCGAGAGGGTTGTATTCATCTCCCACTTCATCCGATAGTTAGGGTTCGCTCTTCATTCTTTCATTCGAGGGCTCATGTTTTTATTACGGGCTAGATTTTCATGATCTAGCTCCGGACTCCTTTCTTCACGTCTCGGCGTTCATTATCACGTACGAGGCCTTCCTCCGTATTCCCCCACACTTCAGCTTATGGCTCAAGAACTTCAATGTGAAGCCGAAGGTAGTCGATGGGAAATAGGTGGAGTGCGATTGTGCTGCGGTGAGCAAACTCGCCAATACTACTTGGCCAAAGGGCTCCTTCATAGAAACTTCCTACCTATGGCAGCGGGAGTGGTTTTACATCACTGAACCCCGTGGTACCAGGTGGGCAGCTGCACCTGCGTTCTGATCTGGCCCTCCGTTACATCTTGCATCATGGATTAATAAGGAGGTGGACCGGGGATCCGTTGATGAAGTGCAGACGCTGCAAAGCGGCATTTGGAGCCTCATTGAAAAGGACACCGATCTCATCAACGTAATCCAAGTAATGCTAGTCCGCCGGGTCCTATCGTGCCAGCGACGGCCTCTCAGAATGTGGGAGTTCAAACCGGAAGGACCACGAACCCTTCAGCACTTCTTGGGCACGACGCTCAGAGGAATGTGGAAATTATTCTTCGGGACACGAAAACAGTGGACGGATACTACAGAAGACATCGGCCTTGACTGTAGTCATCCGGATACCTTGGTAAGCACTCGACTCCCGAACACAGTTTAGTCAAATTCCTCATAACAATATACTGAGAAAATCATACTCGGCCAGGGCTGGATAAAGAAGGCGGAGAGAATTAGGTGTTCGGACCCTCTTCCCAAAGACTCAGCTGATCCGATGTTAACAAGGATGCTGGCTCCGGCACCATATCAAGTGCCGGCGAGGGAAGACAAGGAGGAGAGCAAGACGGCCCAAGGTGGCCCCCATTCTAGAGGCACACCAGGCATCTTGTCCGGGGAGATTGAAACTCCCTCTTCCGAAGATGGAAGGGAAGGAAAAACTGACATACCTTCTCCTCATGGGAAGAAGAGGACCACCTTCGAAGACTTGAAGATAAAGGCTTCTAAGTGGGGGAAGATATCCCTGTCAGGGGGTTCTCGTTCGGGAGGTGACGTTGACACGCAGCCCCTCCGTAAAGATAGGCCCTTAGCTGAATAGTAAGTGAACAAGGGTGTTTTAAACATATCTCGTTCTTTCTTGGTTGCAAGGGTAATATTTAAAATATATGTTTGCACTCCGGCATGCAGCCTTCCTCGACAGTCCTCCTCCTCAGGGGATCTTCTTCCAGAGATGATGGAGAGCGAGACGCCTCCACAGATCTCCCCGCCCGACAAGGCAGACGATGCCGAGGTGTCGTCCTGGAGGATCTCCCCGATCAGCAAGCGGTGCGAGCGATAGTGAAGACCAGGCCCGAAGGCAACACTTGGGCCGTCCAGGGGCTGGAGTGTGCGGCCCCTACGGGGACCAACAATAAAGGACCCGGACAATCCGATTTCCGAGGGACGGCGTGATCTGCTCCGGATCCGGAGGCACCGGATACATTGATGGACACATCGCAACATGCGTCCGTCTCAAAGGAACATCGTACCTTGATGGGTACGGTGGTTGAGAGGGTTCGGTCCGTGAAAAGCGGATTGAATGAAGCCTTTACGAGCCTTCTAAGAGGCTTTGAGGTACGTAATGAAATATTTTTAATTGTGTTATAAATGCAAAATGCGCCTGTGTATAGATAGTAGCCCTTGAGACTCTGGTTGGCGTCCAAAGGGAGGCGATCAGAGGATCAAGAAAGATATGCCTAGGAAATGATCTGACTAATTGAAACACAGGCTGTTACATCCATGGCGACTGCCCAAGCTACAGAGATTGCAGATCTGAAGCAGAAAGTTGATGTAGCGGATGATGACATCACGCTTATTAACAGGCGGCTTGACGAGGCGCAAGGTATGTCTTTGGAGCACTCAGTATATGCAAGTACTATGATATGAGCATGACGCTGAGAATTGTATACTGAGATATGCATAACTGCAGATAGTGCCGTCGCAGTTGAGACCCTTCGGGCTGAGCTTGCCTGGGCCAAGGAGCAGGCCAGGATGAGCAATGCGGCTGCTGAAAAGGCAGCTACTGAATTAAAGGCCGAACAGGCTGCTCGGCGCCAGTGCGAGGAGAGAATATCTACTATGGCACTCCAGCTAAAGGATGCCACTAGCCGATGCGGCTTTCTCGAGAAAGATAACAAAACAAAGTGGCTGATCTTGACAAGGCCTTACAAGAGGCGAGAGACGCACGGTCTGAGTCTAGAGCAGCTCGGGAGGAGATCCGACAAGCTGAGGAGATCGCGGCTGGTAAGCCCTTCTTATTACAAACTAAATTCGGCGATCCGAAGTATGCCCCGCTTAATCAGATGTGGAGTTCTCTAGACGCATTTTTGGACTTGCCAAAGAGTGTCTCTGATGCGACGCAGATTTTCCAAGCTCAAGAAGGACATGCCACATATAAGCTATTCTGTTGCAATTCAGCATGCCAAAGCATCCATTGTTGCTGAACAAACAGATGGCCCTGTGGGCCGAGCTCCACAAGCTATCCGGATCTGCCATGGATGACGTCGTAGTCCGACTGTGGCCGATTGAGCTGTCGAATATCGGGTTCTGGCAAAACCCTTAAGGTTTGAACACTAGGGTGCGCGCGAAGATCTCTCCCGACCGAAACACGCCCTCAACCTCGCTGTCGTCTCTAAGCTAGCTCGATGAACAACACAAGAGACACAAGATTTATCTGAGGTTCGGACCACCGCCAGGTGTGTAATACCCTACTCCCGTGTGTGGTGTGGTGGATTGCCTCTTGGGCTGATGATGGACAGTACAAGGGAAGAACAACCTCGCGAGGAGAGGTGTTCTTGTGCTTGGTGGTGTGTAGATGAACTGGGTTCGGATCCCCTTCTACTGTGGTGGCTAGCCCTATTTATAGAGCCCCTGGTCATCTTCCCAAATATTGTGCGGGAAGGGATCCAACAACGGCCATTTTGAAAGGGGACAACTAGTACAAGCTATCTTGACTAAAGGTGGTCTTCGCCTGCCAAAGGCGCTGGTGGTGACGTCGTCTTGGGCTCCATGGTGACCTCCGTCCTGCCGTCCTGCTAGCCTTGGTCTCATTGCACCGATATGGAAACCTTTGCCTGATGTCTCGGTACTCCGCGCCTGCGCTTGCCCCCTTGCACCAAAGAGGAAACGAGGACACTGCATGGGCTGGCGCCCACCTGGCCTTGGTCGTCATGGCTTGCATCACGAGGACCTCGCAAGGTACCCCTTGACTTGATCTCTCCGCCTCCTCGCGAGCCTGCCTGGTGAGGCCACCCCTGAGGAGGCCTTGCGTCGTCCACCCCGCGAGGCTTGCCCCTCGCGAGGGTCTTGAGTGTTGGTTGATGAAGACGGGCGGCACTGGGCCACCGATGGAGCCACGCCACGGGCCGCGGGCAGGCAAGTCTGGGGACCCCCGTTCCCAGAACGCTGACAGTAGTCCCCGGGCCCAAGACGCGCTCGGACTTGGCTTAGCAGCGAAGCCAAAGGGCAAGTGCGGAGCGCCGCGGGCCCCAACAGCCTGCGGCCTTGGTCGATGCGTGGCAACTGATTGGACGCGGGCGTCTCCGCTTCCCCATGCTGCCTCGGCAACTGCCTGATTTGACGAGTCCCTGCTGCATGCAAAAAGGGTCATCATTACCTGCGATCGTGGAGTTCGATGATTGGCCTCCCTTGGGCTATAAATGAGGAGGGGCGACAGGCCCTGTTGCCCATTTCTTCTTGCTCCGCCTGCTTCTTGTTCCCTGCTCCACCTTTAGCCTTGACACTAATGGCGCCGATTCACAGATTCTCGGCCGAAGAGAAGGGGAAGGCTCCCCGGGACGGGCCCGATCCGCTCCCGCCGAAGAAAAGGCCGGACCACCGTAGCGGCGGTGAGGTCGTGAGGCTGGAGATGGCGAGGCCCTGGTGCGAGTGGCCACCTCCTTGGTTCCCGCTACCCTTGTATGCCCGAGCCAAGGGCTCCGGAGAAAGGGACGGCGAGCAACGCCCCCCCGTGCCGTTGGCGAGGCCGGCGAGCCGCGGTGACGCGCGTCGTTGCTTCTGGAGTCCATGCCGTGGACTCCTCTCGTGAGCTCGTGCTGCATGCGGTGATGCCTCCAAGCACCTGGATCCGCTTCCCTTCGTTCTTCGCCATCGAGATGCCGCCGAGGGGTCCTCTCGAGCTTTGGCTGCAGCACACCGACTATGGCACTCCGGCGACCGGAGCAGAGGTTGAAGTCATCACCCCAGGCAAGATCTTCATGACCCGAGGCTGGGGCGAAGTCGCCCGGGTCTACCGAACGGGGGGTGCCCTCGTAATTCATTTTGAATACAATGGCGCCTCCTTGTTTTTCTTCAAGGTCTTCGACGCGGAAGGCCGCCGCCTGGAGTGCTGCCCCAGAGGAGGCAGTTAGGACGTTGACATGACAGGGGCCGGGCCCGCCGTTCGCTCCCCCAACGGCTCCTCCAGCAGCAGTAGTGATGCTTGAGAGTCCAGCGACTCTCCTGAGCTCTTCGTGACTCCGGAGACGAGTGACGACAGCTACGTGCCCCCGAGCTCACGTCGTGCTCGGGGCAGGGCGGCAGCATCAGGCCGTCGCCGCGGCTGATCTGGATGGGGTTGGCGTCGGTCTCCCGTGGCCCACTGTTGATGATGGCGTCGGCCATGGAGGCGTGTGTAGTTAGTGCTCATCAGAGTTCTTTCCTTTTGTTCCCTGCGAGGAATCAAGAAACACCCTGCGGGGGCGCGTAAAGGGTCTGTGATGTCCTTTGTTGATGTTATCATTATCATGAAATCACGCGAGTGCTTGTCTTGTTCCAGCTTAGCTCCCCCTTTCCAACCTCACGATGACTTGGTGCTCTACGCTGACAGGTCCCGGTCCCCAGGCAGGCTTCAGCCGTTGCTGGTATGGCAGGTCACGATGCTGTGGTCAAGGCCGGGAGGTGAGGGGCCCGAGGTCCAATAAGAGCCCCTGAGGCGTGATGCTCAGGAGGTCCCCTTTAGCTCGCAAGCAGCCGCCGACAGGCGAGAAAGGAAGGCAATGTTGCCATCATAGAGCCGCAACAAGTGAGGATCTCGTGCTGTAACGATTAGTTGTTCCAGGCGTGTAACTTATCTTGGTAATCTGGAGTTGTTCCTTTGCGCTGCACCAGACTTGTGCATCGGCAGGTGGGATGTAGCTAGGTTAGGCCCTCGCGAGCTTCCCCCTTCTCCCCGTACTCTCCTTCATGCTCTGCGTCCTCAGGTCCTGGTCCTCGAGCGAGCTCAGCCACTACTGGTATGCCAGGTCGCGATGCCGGGGTCAAGGCCAGGGGGTGAGGGCTAGAGAGCCAGTAAGAGCTCCTGAGTCGCGATGCTCAAGAGGCCCCCTTTTAACGTGCAAGCGAGAGCTCGTGGTGCCGCCCACTGAAATCCTGAGGAGGTGCCTGCAAATCAGCACGAGAAAAACACGTGTTGCATTACGATTGCCGGCCGGCCATTGGCTGCTCCGTGAGAGTGGTGAGGGCACTGAGGGCCTGGTGAGGTGACGCGCACGGGGCTGCCACGGGCCAGAGCTCGACCACTCAGATTTGTCGGCATTGTAGGGACGGACCCATGCGCAAGCATCGTGCCAGCGCGAGCGGCTTCAGTGGTAGATGTCAATCGAGCAGGCGATAATCACAGGCAGGTTAGGCATGAAAGGCCAATCACCTTAGGTAAATGCAGTAGGTATACATGCCACTGAGTCAGGCCTGAGCGGCTTGGGGATGATGCAGCCCAAGGGGCGCCCCCAGCAAGGTAAACTAAAGACATAAGAAAAAGGGGTACATGCCGCAGGGACGGACCCACGTGGCCTGGGAATGATGCAGCCCTGAGGGCGCTCCCAACTGAGATGAACTTGGAAGATGTCACCTGGTACCATTATAGAGGGGGTGTCGGGGTAGCTGAAGATGCGAAGTGAAGAGGCCGATCCTCACGAGCCACCAGAGCCCTGAGCCTCGGGAGGCTCTGGGGGTCTAGGCGGTTCCTTGAGGACCATCTCCATCTCCGCTAGGACCACGTGAAGCCGGGCCTCCTGAGCCGCCAGAATGCTCCGCAAGTGATGCTGGTAGGTGGCAGCCGCGTTCGGCAGGCCGAAAGGCATGCGAACGTAGCTGTGCGGCGGAGCCTCGTAGCATGCCACGCGCGGAGGCCAGAGGCGCTCCTGAGATGCGGCTTGGTTGAGCCCTGGGACGTCGATGCAGACATGCAGCCCACCATCCTCGCCTGGATGGGGAGCCACGCCCGGCAAGCGGTGATCGCCGTGCATGGCTCTCACTTCCTGAAGCTCCCGAGTGGTCTTGGTGATGAACTCCTGAACGTTGGGCTTCCCACGCCTTGTGCCTTCCTGAGGGAAACGTGCCGCAAATCACGCCTCCAAGTGGTGCCCGAGCACCTCCCTCATGATGTCGGCAAGGTCTGAGGCCCTCCAGAAGAGAGCCCCCGAGCCCTGCCCGAGGAGGGCGCCAGGCACGCCTTCCTATGCGATGGAAGGAGGCGCCCCTTGCACGGGCGCCGATCCTGACGCGACACCACCTGGGATGCCGACCTCCTGAGGCCTCGCGCTGAGCGATTGCTTCTTCTTCTTGGGGATGGCCTCCGGATGGTTCTCGCCCTTGCCGTTCGGGTCCTCGATTGATGCAGCTTGGAAGGCACACTCGAGGGAGCACACTGCATCTCTTTCTTCAAGGGGGACCGTGATGATTCTGCCGCTTCCTGGAATCTTGAGGATGTTGTAGCCGTGGTGGGTCACTGCCATGAACTTGGCCAGGACTGGATACCCGAGGATGGCAATGTACGGCAGGTGGATGTGGGCGACGTCAAAGTCGATGAGCTTGGTGCGGTAGTTGTCGCGCTTGCCGAAGGTGACAGGGAGGCGGACCTGCCCTATGGGGTGGTGGAACCGTCAGTAACTCCTAAGGAAGGCTTGGTAGGCTGGAGCTGATCATATGGCACTTGAAGGTTGTCGAACATCTCCACGGACAGGACGTTAAGCCCTGCGCCGCCATCGATGAGGGTCCTGGTGACTTGCACGTTGCTGATGACTGGGGAGCAGAGCATTGGGAGGATGCCAGCAGTAGCCGCACACTTGAGTTGATCTGCTGAGCTGAAGGTTATGGCGCACTTGGACCACCTGAGCGGGCGCGTGGCCTCAAGCCTGGGGAGGACTGCGTTCACCTCACGAGCAAACTGCTTGAAGATGCGCTGAGAGGCTGGGGCCTAAGCTCCGCCCAAGATGCAAGCAATAGCACATGGCTCCTGGAAGCCCCCGGCCCCCTCGTCCTGATGATGGTCGTCATTCCTTCTTGGCGGTGGCGGCAGAGGAGGAAGGCCCGCGTTGCCCTGCGGGCGGTCCTCGCAAGGCTGATCCCTCGAGGCTTGCAAGGCTGGTCCTACTAGCGATCCTCACGAGGTCAGTCATGCCACTCCTGACGAGGGCCATGGTCGTCCCATTGTCCTCCACCTCATCCTCCTCCTCGGTCGTAGCCCCGGTCGTTGCGCTCAGGGCGTCGACCGAAGCGTCCTTCTCGAACGACCCTGAGCTCCTCGCAGTCGCTGGTGTTGTGGGTGTGGAGGTTGTGGTAGGCGCAGAATGGTCGGCTGCCCTTGGACGACTCCGGCTGGTCCCTGGCGCGCTTCGTGTCTGGCTCTACCGCAAGCACGGCTACTCCCTTGCGCTTCACGTCCCTGGCCTTGGTCTTCTTCTCTTCTGGGTCCGCAGCTAGAAGCTCGAGGAGGGAGAGGCGTCCCTCCTCAGCTCTTGCGCACTTGGTCGCCAGGTTGAATAGCTCCAGAGATGTGCAGAACTCCTCGTAGATGGCGAGCTCCTTCTTCATCTTGATGTCACGGACGCCATCAGAGAACGCCAAGATGATGGCCTCGTCCATCACCTTGGGGATCTTGAGGCGGGCGCTGTTGAAGCGTTGGATGTATTTCTGCAGGGTCTCTCCGAGCTGCTGCTTGATGCGGCGCAGGTCACCCGCTGCCGGGGGGCAGTCGCGAGTGCCCTGGAAGTTGGCGATGAAGCGGCTACGCATCTCGTCCCAGGAGGAGATCGAGCCGGGAGGCAGGTTCAGGAGCCAGGTGCGGGCACTGTCCTTGAGCGCCATGGGGAACCAGTTCGCCATGACCTTCTCGTCTCCGTTGGCCGCCTCGATGCTCAGCTCATAGAGCTGCAGGAACTCTAGGGTCGGCTGTACCATCGTAGCGAGGAGGCAGATCCGGCTTGAACTTGCCCGGCCAGGTGACGCTACGCAGCTCGGTGGTGACGGCGCGGCAACCTGCCGTGGTCACCAGAGCCCTTTGCTGATGCGGAGCTTGCTCTTGATGGTACCCGTGCACCGCCGCCAGGGGCAGCACGCGGTCTTGTCGCGCCGGTGCAGGGAGCACGGGGGCGCCTTCTTGAGGCCGAGGGATTTCTTGGCAGCTTCTTTCTTGTCACGCGGGCACTGGATGTGGTGGGTCACGTCCTGGGGCCGCACGCCTTGGAGCCAGGGCGCCGTCTTTTGGCGGAGGTGGTGGAGGCTCTCCCTGAGCCGCATCGCCCTCACCTGGCGGAGGGCGAGGCAACGAGAGGGATGGCGCGAGAGAGCCCCCTGTGGCGCTGATGAGCTCGGTGATGTGAACGAGCCATTCTTTGTAGAGGTCGTCGATGGGGCGGTAGTGCAGGAGCTCACGTGCCAGAAGCAGCGCGGCCTGCGCGTCCGTGGGGGCGCGACGAGCGTGGGCGACAGACCAGCTAGGGTCAGCGACAGAGTGGCGGTGCGGCCTTCCCGCCGCACCGAGGGGTGCAGTGAAGATGCTTGCTGCTCGTTCCCGGCCGGGCTGGTGGCGGCATTGGTGGCAGGCGACAGAGAACGACGGGGAGGCCCACCGACGGGGGCCGTCTGGGCGACGTGAGCGGTGAGAGCAGCCCGGCGCTCGGCGCGGGCTCGGCGAGCATCCGCCATGGATGCGACGAAGCGATGGGATGCAGATCAGTGGAAGGAAGATTTCGGCGCACCCGTACCTGGCGCGCCAAATGTTGGATATCGGGTTCCGGCAAAACCCTTAAGGTTCAAACACTGGGGTGCGCGCGCAAAGATCTCTCCCGAAAGAAACACACCCTCAACCTCGCCGTCGTCTCTAAGCTAGCTCGATGAACAACACAAGAGACACAAGATTTATACAGGTTCGGGCCACCTTTGTGGTGTAATACCCTACTCCTGTGTGTGGTGTGGTGGATTGCCTCTTGGGCTGATGATGGTACAAGGGAAGAACAACCTCGCGAGGAGAGGTGTTCTTGTGCTTGGTGGTGTGTAGATGAACTGGGTTCCGATCCCCTTCTACAGTGGTGGCTAGCCCTATTTATAGAGGCCCTAGTCCTCTTCCCAAATATTGAGCGGGAAGGGATCCAACAACGGCCAATTTGAAAGGGGAGAGCTTGTACAAGCTATCCTGACTAAAGGTGGTCTTCGCCTGCCAAAGGCGCTGGTGGTGACGCCGTCTTGGGCTCCATGGTGACCTCCCTCCTGCCGTCCTGCTGGCCTTTGTCTCGTTGCACCAATATGGAAACCTTTGCCTGATGCCTCGATACTCCGCGCCTGCGCTTGCCCCCTTGCACCAAAGAGGAAACGAGGACACTACACGGGCTGGTGCCCGCCTGGCGCCCACCTGGCCTTGGTCGTCATGGCTTGCGTCACGAGGACCTCGCGAGGTACCCCTTGCCTTGATCTCTCTGCCTCCTCGTGAGCCTGCCTGTTGAGGCCGCCCCTGAGGAGGCCTTGCGTCGTCCGCCCCACGAGGCTTGGCCCCTCGCGAGGGTCTTGAGTGTTGGTTGATGAAGACGGGCCACACTGGGCTACCGGTGGAGCCACGCCGCGGGCCGCAGGCAGGCAAGTCTGGGGACCCCCGTTCCTAGAACACCGACATGAGCCAATTCCCAATAGTTATTTCCGTTTGGTGCGGTGACTTGTGGATGCGGTGCCGCATATCGATGCTGTTAAGTGGTCAACGTGCATAGAAGGTGCACGGATGGCCCTTGCCCGCGTCAAGATGTACTGGGCGAAGATGAAGGCCACCGATATTGCAGCAAAAAGTCCACTCGAGGGCAAGGACCATCACATGCCAGAACATTATTTTGAAGATGTCCTAGAGGGTGCCCGCTTGATAGAGGGTCAGTGCTCGAAAGATATTATGTTCGGGTGAAGTGTACTAAAATTGTAAAAACAATGTTATGACATATTTAACGCTATGTTTTTTATACTTTTGCTGAAAAAGTTTTTGGTGCCTCCTGTGCGGCATTTTTTGTATAATCTAAATGTTTGCCAGTCGTCGGCTTCTGCCCCCTCGCGTATAACGTGGGGGTGTTCTGAAAAGCACTTGATCACTCTTGACCCAACGTCTTGGTCCATTAAGGAGGTGTCAATGCGGCGAACCAGGAAATTGGACTATAGGGCTTTAACACTTTCACTTAGCCATATGAGTTTCACAGTGGGTCTATGATATAGCCCCTGGTATGTATGCGGTTATACGGATACGATGCATTAACATACATGACCAGAAGAATGGTCCTTCGTGTAATATGGAAGGAATCGCGAAGATTCTGGTGACTCATCGAGTGGTTGACTAGCTGCCGCCACATCATGACAGTTAGTTTTCGGCTTTCTCTACCGAGGTGCTCATTCGGAGGAACCAGGACACAATCGCAGTAGTTCTGCCTTTACTACCCTAGCCGATAGAGCGGAACATAAGGTAGTAAGCACAGGAGCCGGGCAACCCAACTATTGACCAAAGACATGATTCGGAGCTGATGCATATAAGGCCAAACTTGTGACGCCGAAGTGTGCTATAAAGCTGTTTGGACTTGTCGGCAGCTCATATGTTGCCATATTGAGCCCCTGACAATATATGCCGAGGGTAGAAAGCTGAGAAAAAGGGAACTTTACAGGTCTAAAGTAAAGAGTGTGGTCGACAAAAACTTTTGGTCCTCCTGTTGCACGTCTGCGCTGCCTTGCCTTGGTTAAAGGACTTCTCAGCAAGTATAGTTACCGTGGTAAAAGATAAAAAATGGTTAGAAAAAGGAAAAGAAATATGAGAGTGCGGATAGTGTAATAGGTCTGTCCGCATTGTGCATGCGTCGGTAACCAGGGTATCTTGAGTGTATAATTATGTGCGCGGGACAGACTTCGCGGCTTATATGGGGCGGATGGCGGAGGCCGAACTGCTAATTCAGCTCTGAGATTGATTGGTCCTGTCTAATGAGGACCGGCGGCTTGATAGCCGATAAAATGTGCGGCTTGATAAGGCCGCTTGGTACTTTGGCCGCAATAGCAGTAGTATGATCATCTGTATGGAGGGAGCATTCCGTATTTCTGTTTATCGTGATGGTGCCGCGTGGACCGGGCATCTTAAGTTGGAGATAGGTGTAATGTGGGACCGCCTTGAAGCAATCAAAAGTGGTACGCCCGAGTATTGCATGGTAGCTACTGCAGAGCGGGATAATATCGAAGGTCAAGCCTTCGCTTCGAAAGTTGTTCGACGAGCCGAAAACGATTTCCAATGTAATCGAGCCCATGTAGTGAGCTTCTACGCCGGATATTGTTCCCTTGAAGGTAGCTATGGTGGGCCTGATTTGTCGGCGTCCTGGACTTGGGGGTATCCAGTCCTGCCTGCCTGTGGCCCACCATGTGGCTCCATAGGCGGCCTGGTACGGCCCAGCTTCGACATCAACACAGCAAGACCGTCGCGAGGGGCCAAGCCTCACGAGGCGGACGATTCCAACACCCCCGAAGGAGCTGGCCTCCTCAGGAGGGCTCCTGAGGGGCGGAGAGTTCTATGCAGCTACCTCATGAGGCTGAGCTGGCATGAGCCGTGAGAGCAAGACCAGGCGGGCGCCAGGTGGGCGCAGAGCGCAGGTTTCCACTTCGGTGCAAGGGAGGCAAGCCACAGGCGTAGAGTCCCGAGGAATGAACCAAAGGTTTCCATTCTGGTGCAACGAGACCAATACCGCCAGGATGGCAGGACGGAGGTCATCACTGAGCCCACCGCAGCGTCACGGCCAGAGGCTTTTCGCAGGCGAAGACAACTTTTGTCAGGATAGACTGTACTACTTGTCCCCTTTCAAATCCCGCCATTGTGGAATCCCTTGCCGCTCATATTTGGGAAGAGGACCAAGGCGGCTATATATAGGTCTTAGCCACCACCATGGAGGGGGACAGAAAACGAGAGCAAGTAGAGCACCACACCAGCTCAAGAACACGTCACCTCCTGAGGCTGGTTCATCCATTGTACTAGTTCATCCATATCCCCTCAAGGCAATCCACCACACCACACTTGAGTAGTATTACACCACAACGATGGCCCAAACCAGTATAAATCTCTGTGTCTTTGTGTCTCTGTGAGCTCTTCGCGCTAGGCTAGGGAGGATCGCGAGTAGGCAGGCTAGGCAGGTTGAGATCTCTGCACGCACCCCAGTGTTCGAACATCTCACGGGTTGCCGGATCCCAAAATCCGACATTTGGCGCGCCAGGTAGGGGTGCGTTGGATCTCCTCTTCCATCGACCAGTACTCCTCCACTCCACCAACGCCATGGCCGACGCCCCGAGAGCCCATGTCGAGCACTGGGTCGTCCAGACCTCCTCGGCAGCACCCACCGACGAAGAAGACCTCCACTCTGCCCTGCTCGCGGCCCGCGTTCTATCGGGGGTGACCGGCTGCGGGGGGCGCGTGATGCAGCCTTCTCCTCTGGCACCACGCCGTGGCCGGGCAGCTGCACGATTTGTGAACTATGCTGCAGCAACTGCTCCACACTCACGCAGGGAACAAGCGAACATGCGGGCGGCGGTCATCGTAGCCCGTGAGCTTCTGCGGTGCAGGCTGCTTGAGAGCGGTCGTGATGCCCTGCTGGAATGGGTTGCTGAGCTGCTGGATGCGGCGTGCAGGGGGGCAGCGCTGTTCTGCACCCTCCCCACGTCGCAGGCGATGGTGGCGGCACACACTCATCCCCGACACAGCCACGTGCCCTCCCCCAGGGGCCACAGAGAGCCTCTCGACGCCAACCAACCTCGTGGAGCAGCCCGCGCCGCCCCAAACGTGCCCCCTCGGCACGGGGCTGCTTTGAACGACATCACCAGGGGCCTCGTTGGAGTGCCGGCCCCTGGCCAGCAGGACCAGAGGATGGCAGAAGGGAGCGGGAGCATTAGGCGGCCGGGCGGCCCCCCTGGTGCAAGCATCCCGGAAGCCTATGTTCCCGTCGCGATGGATCCAAGGCACGCGCTAGGAGAAGGCGCCAGCCGATCCCCCACGCTAGGCTGGGCGCTGGACATACACGAGGCCGAGCTCTCCTTTGAACCACCACCAAGCCCTGCCGACGTCCCCAATAGCGGCAGCCTCTGGGTACAGTTAACGCCGCAGGAGCACCCTTACACTAACCATGGATCGTAGGTAAACCAAGATGCGGCGACCACCAGGACTCTCAGGACGGCGGACCCTCCTCAGGAGCGTGAAGATCAATGGGAGCTGGACGGGGGAAGCCCAGCGGCGGGGCCCTCCTCGCGCTGCATGGAGCAGGATCCGGCCTGGAGGTAGGTTCCCAGCCGGGGAAGGCGCCGGCGAGCCCTTCCCTTGGCAGGGGGCCTACGGTCGCCGAGGACGCCGTTAGCGTCCCCTTGGCCCCTTGGTCTTGTTCTGGTTTCCGGTCTCCCCAACGGTGGTCCGGGGTGGCGCACGGCAGGGTCCTGGTTGGGCGACACGAAGCAAAGCTCCGGCCTGTGAAGGTCTCCGCTCGTGACACTCTCACGTAATAATGAGTGGGACTGTACACGCCCCGGAGTCTCCTGAGTGCCGCCCTGGGGCCTCACGGTGGCTCCCAACCACGTCCTAGTGGAAGCACCATCCTCTGCGCCGGCCGTCGACAGTGTCCCCAATGACTATACCCAGCCAGTGGAAGCACTTAGCTCCGCGCTGGTGAGAAGACCGAATACTGAAGACTGAAGACCAGTTAGGCGTCGGACGCGGCCGCCTGCTTTTTGCCTCTCTTTTTGTACTCGCTTGCCGACTTTTTGAAGCAGTTCGTTTTCTGTGCGTTTATGAAACGGGGGGAGTCTTCCTTTTCTCAAGTCGCTCTCTTGCCTTCGGTTCTTGCGTTCTTTTCTTGGAGCTCATGACCTCTACCCTGCCCTCTAGCACCTCGCGAGCGGGGGCTGGGTACGGTGTACGCGCTGGCGCTGATTGCTCCCCTCGGGGGCTCAAAGGTGCGGCCGCTCCGCGCGCCCACGTTGCCACAATTTGGTAGTTGGCTCCTCACGAGGCACTCCACGGTAGGCTAGCAGGCCCCTCGAGAGGCCCAGGGCCTCGCGAGCCCGCAGCAAGCTCACCTCAGGAAAAGGGACCCGGCCGCAACGCCGGGCTCCTGAAACCCAAGATAAGTCATAAACAACTACCTTTCTCAGCAACCAATAGCACTGCGGTGCCTAGCTCCGGATGTCGCTTCAAAAGTATTTAACGATCTCACACGTCATAAGGGGCAACCCCTTCCAAAAATGCTCTCACTAGAATATGTTTGAGTTTTCATTATACAGGTTAAAGCAAATGAAATACATGCCTAGCTTGACGTGCCTTCTTCGTCACTCCCATCCACGCTGCTCGTGCTGAAGCCATCCCCCTCCTCATCATTTCCACCCGCGCCAGCTCCTTTGACTGCGAGCACGGCCGTGTCGTCCTCAGGAGTCAGCTCTTTCACCAGAGCATCTACATGACTGTCCACCCACTTTGCGAGCTTGTCTTGGGTGGCCGCAGGCACGGGGGCTAGCACGATGCTGAAGTCGAAGTGGGAGTCGAGGTTCAGGAGGTTGTTGAAGATGTGCGAGAGTGCGCACCCAAGGAGGCCCCAGCTCCTCTCTTCAATGAGCTGGCAGGATTTTGCGGCCTGATCCTCCAGGCGGGTGAAGACATCGGTGAAGAAGCGGAGATGGCTGGCATAATCTCTCTCGTGTGGGTGGGGAGAGCTCTCATCACAAATGGCACCCAAGGCGTTGTTGGCTCTGATGCGCAGACCCTGGAGCATGGGGCCGTGTTCGCGCTCTAGCGTCCGGCAGCGGCACTTCTCACTCGAAGCCTTCTCCAGAAGGGAGGCGGTTTCCTCGGCCTACTTCCGGAGAGAGGATATCTCGGCACGAGCAGAATCCAGGGCGGATTCAGAAGAAGCCAGGGCCTCCCGGGCAGCGCCCTCGCGCTACTTCACTGCCTGTAGCTCGGTCCTTAGGACGGAGGTCCGGCCCTCAAACTCAGCCTTGAGTAGCTCCAGGTCTAGGCGGTGCCCCTTGGCTAGCTCGGCACGTGCCTTCACCACCTTCTCCTCCACCTCCACCTAAACCGGAGCTTCTCGGGCGGCGACAGCATCCTCAGCCGCGGCGGCTTGTCACTCCCTCACCTCCAGCCTCTCCAGCGCCAAGCTATGATCCATGGCCTCCAGCATCAAGTCCTCATGGCGCCTCAGGAGCTCCGCCTTGGCAAGGGCCACCTCACCTGGTGAGGAGGCCAGTAGGGCAGCACTTGAAGACAGAAGATCTCGCTCCCGCTCCTCAGCCGCCTCGCGATGGCGGTTGGCTGCCTCGGCCTCTTCCATGGTGCGAGCGCAAGCTTCTCGAGAAGCCACGAGCGATGCCTCCACGCGCGCCTCGACTTCGTCTCGCTGAAGCTTCCCAAGGTTGATGGCCACTTTCAGCCGCTGCCATTCACCCTCCAAACGGCGGCTCTCTGCTTCAAGCCTTGTGTCGACATTGGCGACCTCCCCACCAAGATGGACCATCGCACGCATCGCTTCATTGAAGAACCCGAAGCGCACCATACTACGCCCGCGAGCAAGTGCGAGCTCATCGCTAAGATCTTCACCGGCTCCGAAGGTCGCTCGGGAGGTGCTGGGGGCTCTGCCAGTCGCTGGCTGGGGGCTGGCCGGTGGGGCCTCGCAGCTTGAAGATGAAGGCTGCCCAGAGGGCGCCCCCTGCCGGCAAGGACAAGAGGAAGGATCACCGGCACCCTTCCCCTCATGGACAGAATCGGAGGGGGAGAGAACATGGGGCTCAGTTCGGGTGCACCCTCGCGACGTCGTGCTGAAGAGAGCTGGATTCATGCCTTGCGCAGGCTCAGGGCGCTGGGGGCTGCGCGCCTGCGCCGTGCTGGAGCTCTTGGGTGCACCCGCCTCCCGAGGTTTTGCCTTCATGAAGATCCTGCAAAACCCCAGCCATGGAAAACACAGTACACCCGGAGATCAGGAGCGAAGATACTTACTCGTCGGCGGCCACATATCTCCTTGGCTTCAACGGCCGGCGGGTACCATCATCGTGGCACGGGGACCTCTTCCTCTTCAGGAGCGACTCAAGGCACAGGCGGCGCCGACGTGGTCCCGACGGGTGATCCTCAGGAGAGGGAGCGTCCGGCGTGATATCTGAGGCAGAGGTCCCAACGGCGGGAGCGCCCGGCGTGGCATCCTGGCTCATAGCTCTGGGGCCATTAGTGGGCTCCTCATCGCCGGCAGCAGCTCTGGAGCCACTGTCCCAAACGTCAGTGGCTTCTGCCCCGGAGCCTGGTGTTGCGCAGGCTCTGCAGCAGTCCCTGCCGGAACCCCGGAAGCTTGAGGCTCCTGAGCCTCCAACGAGGCCGAGCCTCCAGAGGAGTTCTCGATAGCTGACGGGGGTGCGCGTCCTCCTGCCTCCGCACTTGGGGGGCGCGCAGCAGGGTTGATCAGGAGAGGAGCCATGAAGACTGGATTCTCGTGGGGCCCCTCAATGCCCTCGGGAAGCAACCCCCACTCATTAAACAGGGGCATGTGCCCCGTGAAGGTCTCCTTGTTTGAGCACAGATAAAGAAGGCAGCCACCCCCAGGAGGTCAGCAGGCTCGGGCTCGCCAGTCAGGAGCTTGAGCACCACGCTCAAGGTATCGGCAGCAAGCGACGACTTCTGCAGCCTCATCGCGTCTCCGGCGCCATTGAAGTCCCACATCGGGCGAGAATGGCGCTGGAGGGGAGCAAGACGCCGCTTTAGGAATTCCTTCACCACCATAGGTGCAGTCACCCCCAGTTCCTGGAGCCTCGCTAACCTCTTCCAAACAACAGCAAGATGCCGGTCGGTGAGCTTCACATGGCACTAGCAGGAGCTCGGCGAAGCCGACGACCCAGGAATCATGAGCAGGGGGCTGAACGCGCAGGCATCCATCAGAAGGCACTGCTTTCGGAATCCATTCGCGATGGGCGAGAGCTCGAAGTCGATCCCCGAGCCAGCGGTCACGGGCACGGCTTCGAAGGTCGCGCAACCAGAGCGCTGGCGAGCATCCACCAGCTAGAGCACGAAGAAATGCCGAAACAAGGCCACAGAGGGAGTGATGCCCACCATGGCCTTGCAGAGTGCTACGTCTTGAGCTTGCATTGGTTTCCTCGAAGAGGAGAGGGTGATGCAGCAAAGTGTAGCGTAAGTATTTCCCTCAGTTTTGAGAACCAAGGTATCAATCCAGTAGGAGGCTCCTCAAAAGTCCCACGCACCTACACGAACAAACTGAGAACTCGCAACCAACGCAATAAAGGGGTTGTCAATCCCTTCACGGCCACTTGCGAAAGTGAGATCTAATAAAGATAGTATGATAAGATAAATATATTTTTGGTATTTTGTAATATAGATGCAAAAAGTAAAGATGCAAATAAAAGTAGATGGAAAGCAAATATGATAAGAGATAGACCTAGGGGCCATAGGTTTCACTAGAGGCTTCTCTCAAGATAGCATAAGTATTACGGTGGGTGAACAAATTACTGTCGAGCAATTGATAGAAAAGAGCATAGATATGAGATTATCTAGGCATGATAATGTATATAGGCATCACGTCCATAACAAGTAGACCGACTCCTGCCTGCATCTAGTACTATTACTCCACACATCAACCGCTATCCAGCATGCATCTAGAGTATTAAGTTCATAAGAACAGAGCAACGCATTAAGCAAGATGACATGATGTAGAGGGATAAACACATGCAATATGATATAAACCCCATCTTGTTATCCTCGATGGCAACAATATAATACGTGTCTTGCAACCCTTTACATCCTTTGGTAAGAACACATAAGATTGAACCCAAAGCTAAGCACTTCTCCCATGGCAAGAAAGACCAATCTAGTAGGCCAAACCAAACTGATAATTCGAAGAGACTTGCAAAGATAACTCAATCATACATAAAAGAATTCAGAGAAGATTCAAATATTATTCATAGATAAACTTGATCATAAACCCACAATTCATCCGATCTCGACAAACACACCGCAAAAAGAGTTTACATCGAATAGATCTCCACAAGAGAGGGGGAGAAAATTGTATTGAGATCCAAAAAGAGAGAAGAACCCATCTAGCTAATAACTATGGACCCGTAGGTCTGTGGTAAACTACTCACAACTCATCGGAGGGGCAAGGATGTCGATGTAGAGGCCCTCCGTGATTGCTTCCCCCTCCGGCAGAGTGCCGGCAAGGGCTCCAAGATGGGATCTCGCGGATACAAAAGGTTACGGCGGTGGAAAATTGTGTTTCGTGGTGCTCCTGGATGTTTTCGGGGTACGTAGGTATATATAGGAGGAAGAAGTAAGTCGGTGGCCGCCCGAGGGGCCCACGAGATAGGGGGGCGCGCCCTATAGTGGGGGGGGGGCGCCCTCCTATCTTGTGGGGCCCTCGGAGCTTTCTTGACTTGCACTCCAGGCTCTCCGGATCAGATTTGTTCCAAAAATAACGCTCCCGAAGGTTTCATTCCGTTTGGACTCCATTTGATATTCCTTTTCTTCGAAATACTGAAATAGGCAAAAAAACAACAATATGGGTTGGGCCTCCGGTTAGTAGGTTAGTCCCAAAAATGATATAAATGTGTAAAATAAAGCCCATAAACATCCAAAAGGGGTAATATAATAGCATGGAATAATCAAAAATTATAGATACGTTGGAGACGTATCAAGCATCCCCAAGCTTAATTCCTGCTCGTCCTCGAGTAGGTAAATGATAAAAAAGAAATTTTTGATGTGGAATGCTACCTAGCATAATTCATATTGTGATTTTCTTTATTGTGGCATGAATGTTCAGATCCAAATGAATACAAAATAGAAGTTCATATTGACATAAGAAATAGTAATACTTCAAGCATACTAATCAAAGTAATCATGTCTTCTCAAAATAACATGGCTAAAGAAAGTTATCCCTACAAAATCATATAGTCTGGCTATGCTCTATCTTCATCACACAAAGTATTTAATCATGCACAATCCCAATGACAAGCCAAGCAATTGTCATACTTTAATAATCTCAAAAAAATTTCAACTTTCACGCAATACATGAGCGTGAGCCATGGACATAGCACTATATGTGGAATAGAATGGTGGTTGTGGAGAAGACAAAAAGGAGAAGATAGTCTCACATCAACTAGGCATACCAACGGGCTATGGAGATGCCCATTAATAGATATCAATGTGAGTGAGTAGGGATTGCCATGCAATGGATGCCCTAGAGCTATAAACATATGAAAGCCCAATAAAAGAAACTAAGTGTGGTGCATCCAACTTGCTCGCTCACAAAAACCTAGGGCACTTTTGAGGAAGCCCATCATTGGAATATACAAGCCAAGTTCTATAATGAAAAATTCCCACTAGTATATGAAAGTACAACATATGAGACTCTCTATCATGAAGATCATGGTGCTATTTTGAAGCACAAGTGTGGAAAAAGAGATAGTAGCATTGTCCCTTCTCTCTTTTTCTCTCATTTTATTTTTTTCTTTATTCTTTTTCTTTTTTCTTTGGCCTTTTTTCTTTTTGGCCTTTCTCTTTTTTTCTCTTTTTTTTCTTTTTCTATTTTTTCTTTTTGTAAAGTCCGAAGTCTCATCCCGACTTGTGGGGGAATCATAGTCTTCATCATCCTTTCCTCACTAGGACAATGTTCTAATAATGAAGATCATCACACTTTTATGGATTTACAGCTCAAAGCTAGAACAAAATATGACTCTATATGAATGCCTCCGGCGGTGTACCGGGATATGCAATGAATCAAGAGCGACATGTATGAAAATTATGAAGGTGGCCTTGCCACAAAGACAATGTGAACTACATGATCATGCAAAAAGCAATATGACAAAAGTAATGCGTGTCATATAAACGGAACGGTGGAAAGTTGCATGGCAATATATCTCGGAATGGCTATGGAAATGCCATAATAGGTAGGTATGGTGGCTGTTTTGAGGAAGGTAAATGGTGGGTGTATGGTACCGGCGAAAGTTGCGCGGTACAAGAGAGGCTAGCAATAGTGGAAGGGTGAAAGAGTGCGTATAATCCATGGACTCAACATTAATCAAAAGAACTCATATACTTGTTGCAAAAATTTAGAAGTCATCAAAAACCAAAGTACTACGCGCATGCTCCTAGGGGGATAGATTGGTAGGAAAAGACCATCGCTCGTCCCCGACCACCACTCATAAGGAAGACAATCAATAAATAAAATTGTGCTCCAACTTCATCACAAAGCGGTTCACCATACGTGCATGCTACAGGAATCACAAGCTTCAACACAAGCATTCTTTAAATTCATAATCACCCAACTAGCATGACTTTAATATCACTACCTCCATATCTCAAAACAATTATCAAGCATCAAATTGATCATAGCATCCAATTCACTTTCTATGATAGTTTTTATTATACCCAACTTGGAGGCTCATCATTCTAGGACCAACTTTATGATCATAGCAAATACCATGCTGTTCTAAAAGACTCTCAAAATAATATAAGTGAAGCATGAGAGACTAGCAATTTTTTCAAAATTAAGACACCACCGTGCTCTAAAAGATATAAGTGAAGCACTAGAGAAAAAACTATCAAGCTCAAAAGATATAAGTGAAGCACATAGAGTATTCTAGAAAATTCTAATCAAATAGGCTTCTCCCAAAAGGTGTGTACAGCAAGGATGATTGTGGTAAACTAAAAAGCAAAGACTAATATAATACACGACGCTCCAAGCAAAACACATATCATGTGGCGAATAAAAAATATAGCTCCAAGTAAAGTTACCAATGAACGAAGACAAAAGAGGGGATGCCTTCCCGGGGCATCCCCAAGCTTAGGATTTTGGCTATTCTTGAATATCTTGTGGTGCCATGGGCATACCCAAGCTTAGGCTCTTGCCACTCCTTATTCCATAGTCCATAAAAGCTTTACCCAAAACTTGAAAACTTCACAACACAAAACTCAACAGGAAATCTTACAAGCTCCGTTAGTGAAAGAAAACAAAACCACCACATAAGGTACTGCCATTAACTCATTCTTTATTTATATTGGTGTTAAACCTACTGTAATCCAACTTCTTTATGGTTTATAAACTAATTTACTAGCCATAGATGCATTGAAATAAGCAAGCAACACACGAAAAACAGAATCTGTCAAAAACAGAACAGTCTGTAGCAATCTGTAAATAACGCAAACTTCTGGAACTCTAAAAATCCTACCAAAATAGGAAGTCCTGGAAAATTTGTCTATTGAACAGCATCAAAAATAATAAACTCAAAAGCACGTTCCTGTGATTTAACAAAATTATATTCGTGAGCGCAGAGTTTCTGTTTTTCAGCAGAATCAAATCAACTATCATCGTAGTTTATCCTATAGGTTCTACTTGGCACAAACACTAATTAAAAGATAGAAACACATCTAACCAGAAGGTAGATGCAAGATTTATTACTAAACAGGAGCAAAAGCAAAAAAACATAAAAAATTGGGTTGCCTCCCAACTAGCGCTATAGTTTAACGCCCCTAGCTAGGCATAAAAACAAAGATAGATCTAACGAGTGTCATATTTGGCACTCGGAGAGGATGATCTCCTCTCTATGGCATTCATTCTTCTATTTAAGGTAAGCACATGGCCATTAATGAAAGAGGTAAGATTAAGCATGTTACGGAAGTTTGCCTCTACACTAGACTACATCTCTTTAATAATTTCATTTTGATAAAAGCACAAGAGAGTAGTAGATTCAACCTTATCATTCATAGGGTGCCCAAATATGGTTTTCATTTTTTCATAAGTATCTATAGCATCCCTTTCAAGAAAACTTCCTTCAAAAATAGAATCTAAAACTAGTTCAAAAGAAGCGGGCAAGCCAAAATAAAAACTTTTTAAGTAATCTTCAATTTGATATTGAGGCACATAGCTAGCACGAATCCTTAATAACCTATCCCAAGCATCTTTTAAAGACTCATCAAGTAAATAGCGAAAAATTCCAGATTCATCGTCATCAAAATTATTTAAGATCTCATTGGTGATCCCGGTGGGTATTTCCATAGCATCATTATTCATGAGCTTAGAGAGGATAGAGGGGTTGTCCAAGGCACTAGAGCTCGGGAGAAAACCCTTGGTTCTTTTTGATTCGGCCATTGCAACGGGAAGGCAAATGGAAAGGAGAGCGGGAGATTGGGAAAGAGAGGGCAAATAAAACGGCAAGGGTGAAGTGGGGGAGAGGAAAACGAGAGGCAAATGGAAAAAATGTAAATGCGAGGGAGATGGGTTTGTGATGGGTACTTGGTATGTCTTGACTTGAGCGAAGACCTCCCCGGCAACGGCGCCAGAAATCCTTCTTGCTATGTCTTGAGCTTGCATTGGTTTTCCTCAAAGAGGAGAGGGTGATGCAGCAAAGTGTAGCATAAGTATTTCCCTCAGTTTTGAGAACCAAGGTATCAATCCAGTAGGAGGCTCCTCAAAAGTCCCACGCACCTACACAAACAAACTGAGAACTCGCAACCAACGCAATAAAGGGGTTGTCAATCCTTCACGGCCACTTCATGCAAAGTGAGATCTAATAAAGATAGTATGATAAGATAAATATATTTTTTGTATTTTGTAATATAGATGCAAAAAGTAAAGATGCAAATAAAAGTAGATGGAAAGCAAATATGATAAGAGATAGACCCGGAGGCCATAGGTTTCACTAGAGGCTTCTCTCAAGATAGCATAAGTATTACGGTGGGTGAACAAATTACTGTCGAGCAATTGATAGAAAAGAGCATAGTTATGAGATTATCTAGGCATGATCATGTATATAGGCATCACGTCCATAACCAGTAGACCGACTCCTGCCTGCATCTACTACTATTACTCCACACATCGACCGCTATCCAGCATGCATCTAGAGTATTAAGTTCAGAAGAACAGAGCAACGCATTAAGGAGGATGACATGATGTAGAGGGATAAACACATGAAATATGATATAAACCCCATCTTGTTATCCTCGATGGAAACAATACAATACGTGTCTTGCAACCCTTTCTGTCACTGGGTAAGAACACCGCAAGATTGAACCCAAAGCTAAGCACTTATCCCATGGCAAGAAAGACCAATCTAGTAGGCCAAACCAAACTGATAATTCGAAGAGACTTGCAAAGATAACTCAATCATACATAAAAGAATTCAGAGAAGATTCAAATATTATTCATAGATAAACTTGATCATAAACCCACAATTCATCCGATCTCGACAAACACACCGCAAAAAGAGTTTACATCGAATAGATCTCCACAAGAGAGGGGGAGAACATTGTATTGAGATCCAAAAAGAGAGAAGAAGCCATCTAGCTAATAACTATGGACCCGTAGGTCTGTGGTAAACTACTCACAACTCATCGGAGGGGCAAGGATGTTGATGTAGAGGCCCTCCGTGGTTGCTTCTTCCTCCGGCAGAGTGCCGGCAAGGGCTCCAAGATGGGATCTCACGGATACAGAAGGTTACGGCGGTGGAAATTGTGTTTCGTGGTGCTCCTGGATGTTTTCGGGGTACGTAGGTATATATAGGAGGAAGAAGTACGTCGGTGGCCGCCCGAGGGGCCCATGAGACAGGGGGCGCGCCCTACAGTGGGGGGGGGGCTCCTTCCTATCTCGTGGGGCCCTCGGAGCTTTCTTCACTTGCACTCCAGGCTCTCAGGGTCAGATTTGTTCCAAAAATAATGCTCCCGTAGGTTTCATTCCGTTTGGACTCCGCTTGATATTCCTTTTCTTCGAAATATTGAAATAGGCAAAAAACAGCAATATGGGCTGGGCCTCCGGTTTGTAGGTTAGTCCCAAAAATGATATAAATGTGTAAAATAAAGCCCATAAACATCCAAAAGGGGTAATATAATAGCATGGAACAATCAAAAATTATAGATACATTGGAGAGGTATCATAGAGGAAGGCGAAGACGGCAAGAAGGATGATGGAGCGGGGATCCAGATGCAGCAGATGGATATGGTAATGCGACATCACAACATTGAAGAAGGGGGAGAAGGGAGGAATCAATCCAGCAAGAAGAGCATGAAGATGGATGGGAATCTCAGTGGCGCTCATCTCCCTGGTCCGCCAAGATGCAGGGCGGGCAGCTGTCGCCCCCCCCCTCATTGTAGCTGGCGGCGAGCGCATGGCGAACCTTGTCCAACCCTTCCTTATTGATCACCGTCGACTGCTCAAGGGCCGGCTCCAGGGCCGGCGAAGGAGGACCTGCCGGCGTGCGCGGCTTCCCCTTCTTCCTCCTTGGCTTGGGAGCCATCACGAATATCAGGAGAGAGCAAGGCGCCGACACCAGATCTATGGACGCGACGGCGAGATTGGGGAGGAAGAAACAGGAGCTGTGCACGGTATACCACGAAGGGCGAGTTGCGCTGACAACGAATGGCTACTGGGTCTACCGGATATCAAGGCGGCGTGGGGAAGTGGAGACGCCCACGTTCCATCGACCGCCACGTGTCTCTAGGGCTGTAGGATGTTAGGGCCCGCGACGCTCCGTCCTTGCCGCTTGGCTTCGCCTGGAAGCCAAGTCTGAGCACACCTTGGGCCCGGCGGCTACTGTCGGCGTCCTGGACTTCGGGGTATCTAGTCCTGCCTGCCTGCGGCCCACCACGTGGCTCCATCGGCGGCCTGGTACAGCCCAGCTTCGACATCAATACAGCAAGACCCTCGCGAGGGGCCAAGCCTCGTGAGGTGGACGACGCCAAGACCTCCGAAGGAGCTGGCCTCCTCAGGAGGGCTCCTGAGGGGCGGAGAGTTCTATGCACCTACCTCATGAGGCTCAGCTAACATGAGCCGTGATGACAAAGGCCAGGCGGGCGCCAGGCGGGCGCAGAGCACAGGTTTCCTCTTCGGTGCAAGGGAGGCAAGCCACATGCATAGAGTCCCGAGGAATCAACCAAAGGTTTCCATTCTGGTGCAACAAGACCAAGACCGCCAGGACGAAAGGACAGAGGTCATCAGCGAGCCCACCGCAGCGTCACGGCCAGAGGCTTTTCGCAGGCAAAGACTACTTTTGTCAGGATATACTCTACTACTTGTCCCCTTTCAAATCCCGCTGTTGTGGAATCCCTTCCCGCTCATATTTGGGAAGAGGACCAAGGTGGCTATATATAGGGCTTAGCCACCACCATAGAGGGGGATGGAAAATGAGAGCAAGTAGAGCACCACACTAGCTCAAGAACACCTCACCTTCTGAGGTTGGTTCATCCTTTGTACTAGTTCATCCGTAGCCCCTCGAGGCAATCCGCCACACCACACTTGAGTAGGGTATTACACCACAACGGTGGCCCGAACCAGTATAAACCGCTGTGTCTTTGTGTCTCCATGAGCTCTTCGCGCTAGGCTAGGGAGGATCGCGAGTAGGCATGCTGGGCAGGTTGAGATCTCCGCACGCACCCCAGTGTTTGAACCTCTCACAGGTTGCCGGATCCCGAAATCCGACATGATTCTCGAAGGATCAATGCCCATTCTGCGGATAGTGTCTTGGTAGAGTAGATTAAGGCTACTGCCGCTGTCCATAAGGACTTTCCTGAGATGGAACCCATTGATAATTGGATCGAGGATGAGAGTTGCCGGACCTTCGTGAAGGATACAGGCTGGGTGGTCCTTGCGATCAAAAGTGATCGGGAAGGCTGCCCATTGGCTTAATTTTGGGGCAGCTGGCTCTATGGCGCCGGCGTCCCATAGTGAGCGTTTGCCATCCCCTGTGGAGATGTGCGTCATGTATACCATGTTCACTGTCTTTACTTCGGGGGGAATTGCTTCTGACCCCCGGTGTTCGGCTGGCGAGTCTCTTCGTCATTGCTATCACTGGGCGGTCCCTTCGTCTTGTGTTCAGCATTAAGCTTGCTGACTTGTTTAAAGACCCATCAGCTCTTGTTGGTGTGATTGGCTGGTTTAACGGGGGTGCCATGAATCTGGCAGGGCCGATCCAGTATCTTGTCTAAATTTGATGGACCGTCTCTGTTTGCCTTGAATGGCTTTTCCCATTGACCGGGGTTTGGAACCACTGGATCCAACGTTGACCGCCGTGTCTTGCGTTCCTTCATTGTTATTGCGACACTTGTGTATATTGTGTTGTGGCTTGTCGTTGCCATCTCAAACTTCGGAGGTACCCGGATCATTAGTGCTGTTGCTTCTACGAGTGAGCCAGCTGTCTTCTCCCATGCAAAAGCGGGTCATCAAAGTGGTAAGAGCAGCCATGGTTCTTGGTTTTTCTTGACCGAGGTGGCAGGTGAGCCACTCATCTCGGACGTTGTGTTTGAAGGCCGCGAGGGCTTCAATGTTCGAACAATCAACATTTTGGTTCTTTTTAATCAAGAACCTAGTCCAAAGCTTCCTGGCAGACTCCCGGGCTGTTGGATAATGTGACTTAGGTCGTCGGCGTCCGGAGGCCAAATATATGTACCTTGGAAGTTATTGCGGAAAGCGTCTTCCAAGTCTTCCCATCTCCCTATGGAGTCTCAGGGAAGCTGTTCAGCTAGTGCCGCGCTGGTCCCTTTAGTTTTAGCGGGAGGTATTTGATGGCGTGGATGTCATCACCGCAGGACAAGTAAATATGGAGGAGGAAATCTTCAATCCATACTGCGGGATCTGTTGTTCCATCGTATGATTCGATATTCATGGGCTTAAACCCTTCCGGGTATTCGTGTTCCATTATGAAAGTGCAACTAATCCCCGGGTGGTTTTGGTAATTAATAACAACATATATATCATTGAACTAATAGTTACTTGAGAATCATTTCGAGAGTTCAATGATATGGGTATGGCAAGGATCAAGAAGTGGACCCCCAAAATGCTAAGGCAAGCATTGGCAAAAGCTCAAGACTCCATTTTTGGTTTAGTGATCCAAGATCACATTGAGTCCATAGGAAAAGCCAATACTATTAAAGGGATGAGGTTATGATGATGATCTGGTTGCTCAAGTGCTTAGTGATACATCTCCTAAACTATCGCAACTTTCACCGCCATAGACACTCATAAGTAGTCTCGGTCCCACCGATATTCCAAACTCAGTCCACACCGAGATGAACCACCTCAGCCATAAGCCAAACCCTAGTAAACTTCGGATTTTCCGATTCGAACTCGGTCTCACGAAACATGAGTTGCCAAGTTTCAGAACCTACATCATCAAATCGGTGTCACCGAGATGATGAAGTCGGTCCCACCGAAATGGCATGCTCTTGTCATTGCACGAATCGGACTAACCGAGATTGTATATTCGGTCCCACCGAAAATCCCAACGCTCACATTATTTGAACTATCGGTCTCACCGAGTTGTCCACTTCGGTCCCACCGAGATTACTCAAATGTGTGTAACGGTTGGATTTTGTGTGGAGGCTATTTATACCCTCCACCCCTCTTCATTCGTGGAGAGAGCCATCGAAAGAACTACCACTCCTACCTTACATTTCGAGAAGAGAACTACCTACCCTTGTGTTGAGATCAAGTTGCTCCACTCCCACCATATGAAGCTTGATCTCTAGCCTTCCCAAGTTGCTTTCCACTCAATCCTTTCTTCCACCACAGCCAAATCGGTGAGGAGAGTTGAGTGTTGGGGAGATTATCATTTGAAGCACAAGAGCAAGGAGTTCATCATCATCTACAACATCTATTACCTTTTGGAGGTGGTGCCTCCTAGATTGGTTAGGTGTTGCTTGGGAGCCTCCGTCGTCGAGATGTGGAGTTGAACCAAGAAGTTTGTAAGGGCAAGGAGATCGCCTACTTCGTGAAGATCTACCCGAGTAAGGCTAGCCCTCCGTGGGCGTGAGCCATGATGGAATAGACAAGGTTGCTTCTTCGTGGACCCTTCGTGGGTGGAGCCCTCCGTGGACTCTGCAGCAGCGTTACCCTCCGTGGGTTGAAGTCTCCATCAACGTGGATGTACGATAGCGCCACCTATCGGAACCACGGAAAAATCACTGCGTCTCCAAAATTGCGTTTGCTCTTCTCCACCTCTCTTTACTACATGTGCAATTTACCTTCCGCTGCCTATACTCTAGAATTGCATGTGTAGGGTGATGCTTGACTTGATCATAATTGTGAATCTGCCAAAACTGTTCTTTGTCAAAAGGCAGAATTTTATATTGACAAGTAGTCTAATCACCCCCTCTAGACATACTTTCGATCCTACAAGTGGTATCGAGCTTTGGTCTCCATTGTATTGGTTTCCATTGCATTGGACTCCATAAGCTTGGTTTCACAACCTAGGAGAGTATGGCGTCTAGTGAGGGTAATTTTCAGAGAGGTCCTTACTTTGATGGTACAAATTTTGCTAGTTGGAAGCATAAAATGAAAATGCATATTCTTGGTCATAACCCAGCTGCATGGGGCATTATTTGTGTTGGTATGCAAGGTGAATTCTTCGAGGAAGGAAAAGTTCGGATCGCGGCTTACACGGAAGAATTGCGGATGTTGCAAAACAATGCTCAAGCTTGTGACATTCTCTTCAATGCCTTGTGTCCCGAGGAGTTCAACAAAATCAGCCGTCTTGAGAATGCAAAAGAGATTTGGGATACTTTGGTTGAAATGCACGAAGGTACCGAGTCCGTGAAGGAATCAAAGCTAGATATTCTTCAAGGTCAACTTGACAAGTTCAAGATGAAGGATGGTGAAGGAGTCGCTGAAATGTACTCTAGGCTTGCTCTCATCACAAATGAGATTGCCGGCTTAGGAAGCGAAGAAATGACCGACCGATTCATCATCAAGAAGATTCTCAGAGCTTTGGATGGAAAGTATGACACCGTGTGCACTTTGATCCAAATGATGCCAAACTACAAGACTCTCAAGCCAACCAAGTCATTGGAAGAATTGTTGCTCATGAGATGACACTTAAGGATAAGGAAGAGCTTCACAACAAGTCAAGTGGTGCTTACAAAGCTACAAGTGATGCTCCCACAACCTCAAGTGACAAGCTAGTTTCCAATGAAGAGATAAGCCTAATGGTCAAGAACTTCAACAAATTCTACAAGAATAGAGGCAAAGAGAGAAGCTCAAAGTCTAGATCATATGATGAAAAGAGATCTTCTAGTCGTGATCGAATCTGCTACAATTGTGGAAGACCCGACACTACTCAAATGAGTGTACGGCTCCCCACAAGAGAAGAGAAGAATCTCCAAGAAGAAGAAGCTCAAGAGATGAGTCACCTCGGAAAGAGAGAAGGAGCAGAGATGATCGTTATGAACGAAGACCCTCTCGGAGAAGCAAGGATTCGGAGAGGAAAGACAAGTCATCAAGGAGCTACACAAGAAGAAAACATCAAGCTCATGTAGGTGAATGGGTCTCGGCTCCGACTCGGCAATCAATCCAAGGAAGCTATCACTCCGACTCCGACTACATGTCAAGATGAAGGTGTTGCGGTCTTGCTCTCGTATCCTCCAACTCCAACTCCTCGACTTATTTGATTCACCAAATGAGGGAATTGGAAGATGCTTCATGGCTAAAGGCCCCAAGGTATCACACCACAATTCATTGACTTTGATAGTGATGAGGATGACTTGCTTGGTGAAGATGAGCTCTTGCATGATAAATCCAAAGAGCCTAGTAACGATGAACATGCTAGTAGTCTTTATAGTCAAGAAGAGTCGAATGACAATGCTATGAAGGAGATTGAGCGTCTAACTAAAGAACTAAACACTCTTAAGTTAGCTCATGAAACAACTCAAGAAGATCATAGAGAGCTCCTAAGATCTCATGAGAAGCTACGCTCGAGAAGCTCACTCTAGAGCAAGAACATGAGTTTCTAAAAGCAATCAATGACGATCTTGAAAGAAGAGTTCTTCATATCTTGCCAAACGACTTCTCTTGTCTAATTTCTTGCCACCCATTAAGACTAAGCATGACAAGCATAAGAAAAATTCTTCCTCTAGCAGTAACAATAACCATGCTAAATCCAATGTTGTTGCTTCTAGTAGTTCTCTTGATTCCACTAACAATGTTTCAAGCCAAGTTACACTTGAGCAAGAGAATAGTTTATTGAAAGGGATTATAGAGAAAGGTGTCTACAAGAGCCTTGCGGAAGCAAGAACTTTGAGGAAATTGTTCACAAGCAAGGAAGGCACCGAAGAATCAAGGAATTGGTTTTGAGCGAAAGTTCAACGCCGAAGGCGTTGAGTGGGAAGAAGGTCAATATCCTACTCCACAGTTTGTTCCTCAAAAGGAGAAGTATGATCCTACTTCTTCCAATGTGGAACAAGCTCAAGATGACCTTCCACCACAAGACCACAAGCTAAAAGGCAAGGACAAGCTTCAAGAGGAGATTGATGCATTTGTTGAAGCACCTCAAGCCATGGTCAAGTGGGTTCCCAAGGAAACGTCAAGTTCTACTTCGTCAAGCTCAACTACAACCCCAAGGATTCCCATCAAGATGATGTGGATCCCGAAGAAGAAGAACTAGAAAGTTCTTGAGGGTGACTCCGCCAACATACTTCACTCACATTCATTTTGGCAAAAACTTGTGCAATCAACTTCCACATCGTGCACTAGTTCATGGAGTCACAAACCCTCTTGTTGGTAAGTCAAGGGACAAGGTAATCATTGCTTTCATGGACATCATCTATTGTGAACTTCAATCTATGTCCATGGATATCCTTGTTTGTTCCTTGTGGGACTAACCCATGTAGGTATTGAAAGTGCCCGAATCCAAAGGATAGCTCCCAACTCTTGATGATCTCCATCAACATTGAGCATCCACATCTTCAACATCTACATGAAGTCTTCTCGACAACCCAAGGTTAGTTTGACCCTTTAAAGGGGTTCTCACATCTAGGGGGAGCTTTGCTCTAAAAATTGAGCTAAAGCATCTTCAAATGATGTGAACACATCAATGCTTTATGTAAAAGTGGTAACCCCACTTGTGCTTAAACGATGAGTATGACCTATGATCAAATGTTCTCATTTGGCTCCTAAGTCAATATACTCATATAAAGATGACCTAGTCATCGACAAATTGTGTGTTAGTTGCTAGAGTTTTGGTTGTGCATGTTTGACACATATTTCATTTGCTATCTTATTGTGTGAGCATGTTGGATGCATGATTTTATCCATTCGAGGACATCCATTTGTTGTTTTGGTCGTTTTGATTTTTCGACCAAATGGATGGACAAGAATGCCTAAATACCTCCCCTAGCTATCTATGCTTTCTTGTCTCAAATTCTATTCATGCTTACATCACAAATTTTGAACAAGTCATTTTGGACCCTCGGGTGAGGAGCACTCGAGCCACCGATCCGTCAAGGGCTAATTTCCAAAACCTTCTAATTGATTTCGGTCGCACCAACTCACTCAAACTCGGTCGAACCGAAAGCATTTAGACGATCTAGGTTTTCATCTCGGTGAAACCGAGTTGTGATTTTCGGCGTGATCAAGTGCATAACGCCTAGCGAGTTATCCATCTCGGTGCCACCGAAGTTTTACAACTCGGTCCCACCGACAAAAGGGGTATATATTACGAGGGCGCGCTGATTCCTCCTTCAAACGTTTAGCCCCACCCCTTGCCGCCGTCGCCTTGGTCTCCGGATCGTCGCCGCCGCCGCGCTCAGGCCCTCACCGTAGGTCTCCGTCGCCGTCAGCGGCCATCTCCTCCGAGCCGTTGCCGCCAGTGAAAAACTCCACCAAGTTAGGGTGAGTTTTGATCCCACTCGTGCTCCCATCTCCGATTCAATGCACGTTTGGATTGCCTAGTATCTTGCCACGATTGAAATCCTCCTGTACACCAGATTGGTTCGTTTGAACTAGATTCGAGTAAAAGTTTTAGGGTTAGGTTTCCGGGAACACATCTCGGTGAGACCGATTTTATATTTTCGGTATGACCGATTTGGCCTATGGCCATTGCACTGCACCCTTCGGTCCAACCGAGTTGTGCAAAATCGGTGTGACCGAAATGAAGATTCTGTGAAACCCTAGTGTTTTCGGCAGGACCGAAACCCACTTCGGTCAAACCGAAAGTGGTGTGCCAAGCTCTGTTTAACACTTGGATTCACGAACCTTAAACTTCGGTCCGACCGAAATGTCTTCGTGAAAACTTAATACTAGAATTTGAACTCATTTTTTTGCAAAACTTCTGCATTTTGTGATGACTCTTCTTCTCTGCCTACACCTTATCTATTCACAGGTTGTCACCATGTCGATGCCGTGGCAAAGTGAGAACAGTCGAGACACCCATTGCGAGACATTCCAGAGGCGGGCACTAGTCCCGATCCTAGTAGCTCATCTGATGATGGTGAGAGGAGTACACCAAGTGGTATGCCTCCTGCAGCCACCAGAGCTAGAAAGAAGAGGAATTCAGATGATGAGGATTCAGATTTTGTTGTTGAGGAAGAGGTGACCTCAAAGCCTAAAAGGAAGGTTGTTTCCAAAGAGCAACAAGATCAACAATCTAAGAAGGGCACCAAAGAAAGTCAAGCGATCAACTGCTGCTAAGAAGCTGAATTTGGGAGAGGCACTGCAAGCAAAGTGAAGAATGGGCAGAAATTCAAATGCTCCAAAGGCAACGAGAAGATGATATTGATGTATATGGGATTCCAAAGAAGAATCATGAATCCATGAAAAACATGTACAAAGGGGTTCCATGAGAGGATTTGGAAATCTGAAGCTCGGCTCGATCTACCATCTCGAGCAGGCTTACCTACCACTAATACCATTTTGAGGCATACCTTGATGCCCAAATCTGGAGATGATCGCATGATCGAGAGGATACTCTATCAACATGCTGCACATACTTGATGAGAGAGCACCTTTCAAGGTGATGGACTTGATGGTAGAGACCATTAAGAGGACTGCAATGACCGAGAAAAGGTCATGTGGATTTGCCCATGATTCAGATGCTTATCAATGCCAAGTTTGGCACGGGCACATTCTTGTTGGATAGAGAACATTTACCGTTGTAGCCAGAGCATGAAGACAATGTTGTTGTGATGGATGAGGAGGATCCGACATCTGTTGAAGGTCAAGCCAAGATCGCAGCTGCTAAGAAAGCCAAAGCTGACAAGGAAGCAGCAGCAGCTAAACCAAAGAGTTTCGGAGAGCAAATTCTTGAAGCTACTCAAAGGATTGAACAACGCCTGGCCAGCATTGAACAGTCTCAAGAGAGCTTAGAGAGGATTGTTGACGAGAAGATCCACGCCTGGGCGTGAAGTCGATCAAGTACAAGTGACCGTCAACAAGCTCGAGGCGATATTGAGGAAGCAAAGCGGGACAAGGCGAGCTTATGCGTGAGTTGAAGGATGACTTAGTCCAGATTCTCATCGACAGATCGCTCCGGTTCCCAAAGGATCCCGATCACCGCTATTCCATGGATCGACACCAGGACTACAGCTTCAACACCTCCCACAGTTCCAGCGGTTGCTCCTACGCAGCTCCAGCTCCAAAGTCCATCCTCCAAAGACAGACATCACCAAGTCTTCGCCGATCTTGTCATATCCACTCCGACATCAACCTGCACGGAGCCGCCAGCAGAGTCCACAAGGGCGCTTAGCTCTATGCTTTTTCGAACTTTTGGTAACTTGTTGCCAAAGGGGAGAAATTGTATAGATCATAGGGCTTCGAGAGAGAGTCTTTGTTGTCTTTGCGCTTTTGCTCTTTCGTTCTTTTGCGGTTTCTTTGAGATACTTTTGGTTTTCGAGACATTCAGTGTGTTTGATACTCCGTTTGATTCTACCTTAATGAGTGCTTGGTCGTACTATGCTTTAATGTGTGCTTAATGCTTATCATATGCCATCCCTATCTCGTATGACCATTTACTCATGTCTTGGTGATTGGGTGCATGCTGTTCATTCTTATCATTTTGTGTGCTCCACCAAGATGTATGTGACATGGAAGAGTAACCCATGATCCTAATTGATTGTGCATTTGCATTCAAACGCAAATCTTAAATAATGCACAAATTTAGGGGGAGCTCTTGCTTATCACATACTTCTCAAAGCGACGATATTATTCATTGATTATATCCTTTGTCGAAGCTTTGATCTATATGTTGTCATCAATTACCAAAAAGGGGGAGATTGAAAGAGCAACTAATCCCCGGGTGGTTTTGGTAATTAATAACAACATATATATCATTGAACTATAGTTACTTGAGAATCATTTCAGAGAGTTCAATGATATGGGTATGGCAAGGATGAAGAAGTGGACCCCCAAAATGCTAAGGCAAGCATTGGCAAAAGCTCAAGACTCCATTTTTGGTTTAGTGATCCAAGATCACATTGAGTCCATAGGAAAAGCCAATACTATTAAAGGGGATGAGGTTATGATGATGATCTGTTGCTCAAGTGCTTAGTGATACATCTCCTAAACTATCGGCAACTTTCACCGCCATAGACACTCATAAGTAGTCTCGGTCCCACCGATATTCCAAACTCAGTCACCGAGATGAACCACCTCAGCCATAAGCCAAACCCTAGTAAACTCGGATTTTCCGATTCGAACTCGGTCTCACCGAAACATGAGTTGCCAAGTTTCAGAACATTCGTCATCAAATCGGTGTCACCGAGATGATGAAGTCGGTCCCACCGAACTGGCATGCTCGTGTCATTGCACGAATCGGACTAACCGAGATTGTATATTCGGTCCCACGAAAATCCCAACGCTCACATTATTTGAACTATCGGTCTCACCGAGTTGTCCACTTCGGTCCCACCGAGATTACTCAAATGTGTGTAACGGTTGGATTTTGTGTGGAGGCTATTTATACCCTCCACCCCTCTTCATTCGTGGAGAGAGCCATCAGAAAGAACTACCACTCCTACCTTACATTTCTGAGAAGAGAACTACCTACCCTTGTGTTGAGATCAAGTTGCTCCACTCCCACCATATGAAGCTTGATCTCTAGCCTTCCCAAGTTGCTTTCCACTCAATCCTTTCTTCCACCACAGCCAAATCAGTGAGGAGAGTTGAGTGTTGGGGAGATTATCATTTGAAGCACAAGAGCAAGGAGTTCATCATCATCTACAACATCTATTACCTTTTGGAGGTGGTGCCTCCTAGATTGGTTAGGTGTCGCTGGGGAGCCTCCATCGTCGAGATGTGGAGTTGAACCAAGAAGTTTGTAAGGGCAAGGAGATCGCCTACTGTGAAGATCTACCCGAGTAAGGCTAGCCCTCCGTGGGCGTGAGCCATGATGGAATAGACAAGGTTGCTTCTTCGTGGACCTTTCGTGGGTGGAGCCCTCCGTGGACTCATGGCCGTTACCCTCCGTGGGTTGAAGTCTCCATCAACGTGGATGTACGATAGCGCCACCTATCGGAACCACGGGAAAAATCACTGCATCTCCAAAATTGCGTTTGCTCTTCTCCACCTCTCTTTAGTACATGTGCAATTTACTTTCCGCTGCCTATACTCTAGAATTGCATGTGTAGGGTGATGCTTGACTTGATCATAATTGTGAATCTGCCAAAAACTGTTCTTTGTCAAAAGGCAGAATTTTTATATTGACAAGTAGTCTAATCACCCCCCCTCTAGACATACTTCCGATCCTACACATTACTTCATCAGTGAAGTAAAGGGGGTGTGCGGCCACGTCGTGACGTAGCTCAGATGGAGTCCGTCTGCGGTGCTCGGCCAAGGCATTATTGTGTTTGTCACGTCCCGCTAGATGGCCGTCGTTGCGCGTCCGGGCACGTCCCCGTGATCTGTAGATCGATCTGGTCTGACCTGCTCTATTGTCTAGGTCCTGTCGTGGGTCATGGGTATGATCCTGAGCTGATGTGTCTCTATTTTTACGGCGAGGTAGTGCGGGCTGGTGTTCAGCTTGAGTTGCTGCTTTTGGTCAGCCGCATTATGCACTAGTAGGGTGGGCTCTAGCGCCTCGTCATTGAATTGGGATAACAATTTGCGCTTCGGGTAACTGTTGGTTAGGTGCTCGAGGCCGTATTCCTCGGCTGCTAGGACATTAGTCCATCTATCGTTGAGCAGATCTTGCTCAGCTTGAAGCTGCTGCTGTTTCAGGCTCCTTGCAGTGGCTATTAGCTGGTGCTTAAAGCGCTCCTGCTCGAGAGGTTCCTCAGGCACGATAAAATCCTTGTTGCCGAGTCTTACCTCATCCTCGGAGAGCGGAAGGTAGTCACTGTCCTCCAAGTCTTCCTTCATGGCCTGTTCATTAGGGCTAACTCATCCATCTTCCCATTCGTCCTGTTCGGAGGTTGGCTTAATGGGGTCTTCATTGTCTTCGGCATTGTCCGGAGTATTATTTTATCTTGTGCCGGTATTGTTGTTTTTTCCAGGGCGTGGTTTGGAGTGGCGCCGCTGACGCCAGCGCTTTGTTTGTATCTCAGTTGTATTATCCTCGACTGGATCCTTTTCATTGTCGCCATTATTTCTTTAGGTGCATCCACCAGGTACACATCATACAAGGAGGTGGCCGTCCTGTGTCTGGTAAATGGCGGGTTTTGGGTCTCCTCTTCTCCGACATCGTCGTCCATACCGTCGATGTCTTCGGAGTCGTAATCGAGCATGTCTGTTAAGTCCTCGACATTGACTATGAAGTGGGTGGTGGCTGGGACATAAAATCCCCTGCTCTCAGCCGAGCATAGTTCGGACGTTGCTCATCTGTAATGACGAGGGATTGCATCAAGTACAGGGCCTCGCTTAAAGGCGAGGTTTGGCCTGAGAGAAGGGAGTTCGTGGAGTGCGGCGAGAAGGAGACTCCTTTGACAAACTCGCACAATGTTGGCTCCGAAGATTTGGAGCGGTGTCCTGAGGAGGGTTCGATTTCATGATGGTTGCCATTGACACTACTTCCTCCGGCTTTCCTACGACGGCCCTAAAAGCCGCAGGTAGCCCGGCAAGCTCAGGGAGCTCGTCTTCGGACCTAGTGATGCGCTCTGGATCTAAGGCCAGAGCGGGGGTTGGGGGCGCGAATCCTTGGAAGATCAAGTCTCCTCGGACATCAGCGACATAGTCCAGATTCCCAGAACTAATCTGGTGACCTGGGGTGTAGCTGTTGATATGCTCTAGACGGCCAAGTGAGTTGGCCTGCAGTGCGAAGCCGCCGAACACAAAGATCTGGCTGGGGAGGTAAACCTCCCTTGGGGCCGCATTGTTGTAGATGATTGATTGAGTCATCAAACCTTTTGGTGACGACGCAGTGGTACTCTCAATGAAAGCACCAATGTCGGTGTCAAAACTGGCGGATCTCGGGTAGGCTTCCCGAACTGTGCATCTGAGGCTGATGGTAACAGGAGGCCGGGGACATGATGTTTACCCAAGTTTGGGCCCTCTCTATGGAGGTAATACCCTACTTCCTGCTTGATTGATCTGGATGAATATGAGTATTACAAGAGTTGATCTACCACGAGATCGTAATGGCTAAAACCTTAGAAGTCTAGCCTATATGATTGTGATTCTGCCCTACGGACTAAACCCTTCGGTTTATATAGGCACCGGAGGGGACTAGGGTTATACAAAGTCGGTTACTGTAGGACCTTGAAGTATGTCTAGAGGGGGGGTGATTAGACTACTTGACCAATTAAAAACTTAGCCTTTTCCCAATTTTAGAGTTTGGCAGATTTTAGCTATCTTAGGACAAGTCAAGCAATCATCACACAATTCAAGCAAGCATGCAAAGAGTACATAGGCAGCAGAAATTAAAGCATGAAACTTGCAAGAAAGTAAAGGGAAGGGTTTGGAGGATTCAAACACAATTGGAGACACATATGTTTTTGGCGTGGTTCCGATAGGTGGTGCTATCGTACATCCACGTTGATGGAGACTTCAACCCACGAAGGGTAACGGCTGCGCGTGTCCACGGAGGGCTCCACCCATGAAGGGTCCACGAAGAAGCAACCTTGTCTATCTCACCATGGCCGTCGCCCACGAAGACCTTGCCTCACTAGCGGTAGATCTTCACAAAGTAGGCGATCTCCTTGCCCTTACAAACTCCTTGGTTCAACTCCACAATCTTGTCGGAGGCTCCCAAGTGACACCTAGCCAATCTAGGAGACACCACTCTCCAAGAAGTAACAAATGGTGCGTTGATGATGAACTCCTTGCTCTTGTGCTTCAAATGATAGTCTCCCCAACACTCAACTCTCTCTCATAGGATTTGAATCTAGTGGAAAGAATATTTGAGTGGAAAGCAACTTGGGGAAGGCTAGAGATCAAGATTCATATGGTAGGAATGGAATATCTTGGCCTCAACACATGAGTAGGTGGTTCTCTCTCAGAAATGGTAAGTTGGAAGTGTAGGTTTAGTCTGATGGCTCTCTCTACAAATGAAGAGGAGGTGGAGGGGTATATATAGCCTCCACACAAAATCTAACCGTTACACACAATTTACCAAACTCGGTGGGACCGATTCAACAGACTCGGTCGGACCGATTTAGTAAACCTAGTGACCGTTAGTGATTTTCGATGGGACTGACATGCAACTCGGTGAGACCAATTCGGTTAGGGTTAGGGCATAACGTAATCTCGCTAAGACCTATTACACAAACTCGGTGAGACCGATTTTGGTAATAAGCTTTCCAGAGAGTTGGTCAGGTAAACTCGGTGGGACCGATTTGCTCTTTTCGGTGAGACCGAAATGTTACAAAAGGGAAACAGAGAATTTACATTGCAATCTCGGTGGGACCGATCGCTCACTTCGGTTAGACCAAAACGTTATGAAGGGAAACAGAGAGATTACAATCCCATCTCGGTGAGACCGAGATCCCTATCGGTAGAACCAATTTGCTTAGGGTTTGTGGCAGTGGCTATGACATTTGAAATTGGTGGCGCCGGATAGAAAGAATCGGTGTGACCGATTTTGGCTTTGGGTTTAGGTCATTTGTGGATGTGAGAAAGTAGCTGAGGGTTTTGGAGCATATCACTAAGCACATGAAGCAAGAGGCTCATTAAGCAACACCTCATCCCTCCTTGATAGTATTGGCTTTTCCTATAGACTCAATGTGATCTTGGATCACTAAAATATAAAATGAAGAGTCTTGAGCTTTTGAGCTTGAGCCAATCCTTTGTCCTTAGTATTTTGAGGGATCCACTTTCATCATCCATGCCATGCCATTTATTGAGCTTTCCTGAAATAATAGTCTTGGAAAAGCATTAGCTCAATGAGCTATATGTTGTTATGAATTACCAAAACCACCTAGGGATAGTTGCACTTTCAGTTGCAGAGAAAGGAATCTTCATATCCGGTTGCCAAGCTTGCCTTCCACGCCAAGGAGAGTCCCATCCGGACACGGGAGAGAGTCTTCGGTCTTGTATCTTCACAGCCCATCAGCCCGGCCCATGTCAATGGTCCGGACGCCCGAGGACCCCTTAATCCAGGACTCCCTCATATATCCAACCATCTCTTTTGGGTATCCTACGAAGACACATTTGTCCGCTTTGGGTTCGAGCTTTTTTGGCTGAAGCCTTTTGACATAAGCATCGCAACCCCAAACTTTAAGAAACGACAACTTAGGTTTCTTCCCAAACCATAGTTCATACGGTGTCATCTCAACGGACTTAGATGGTGCCCTATTTAAAGTGAATGCAGCTGCCTCTAACACAGAACCCCAAAACAATAGTGGCAGATCGGTAGAGACATCAAAGAATGCACCATATCCAATAAGGTATGCTTACAATGTTCGAACACACCATCACGCTGTGGTGTTCCAGGTGGCATCAACTGTGAAACGATTCCAAATTGTCTTAGGTGATTGCAAAACTCATAACTCAGATATTCTCCCCCTTGATCAGATCATAGGAATTTGATCTTCTTGTTGCAATGATTCTCAACTTCACTCTGAAATTGCTTGAACTTTTCAAATGTTTCAGACTTATGCTTCATTAAGTAAATATACCCATATCTACTCAAGTCATCAGTGAAGGTGAGAAAGTGACGATATCCACCACGCGCATCAACGCTCATCGGACCGCACACATCAGTATGCATGATTTCCAACAAGTCACTTGCCCGTTCCATTGTTCCAGAAAACGGGGTCTTAGTCATCTTGCCCATGAGGCATGGTTCGCATGTGTTAAGCGATTCAAAATCTAGTGACTCCAAAAGTCCATCAACAGGGAGTTTCTTCATGCGCTTTACACCAATATGACATAAGCAGCAGTGCCACAAGAAAGTGGTACTATCATTATCAACTCTACATCGTTTGGCATCAATGTTATGAGCATGTGTATCATCACTATCGAGATTCAATAAGTATAAACCCCTCACAATGGGTGCATGGCCATAAAAGATATTACCCATATAAATAGAACAACCATTATTCTTTGATTTAAGTGAGTAATCGTCTCGCATTAAACAAGATCCAGATATAATGTTCATGCTCAACACAGGCACTAAATAACAATTATTCAGGTTCATCACTAATCCCGATGGTAATCGAAGAGCGAGCGTGCCGATGATGATCACATCAACCTTGGAACCATTTCCCAAGCACAGCGTCACTTCGTCCTTGGCCATCCTCCATCTCTTTCATAGTTCCTGCTTTGAGTTGCAAATGTGAGCAACCGAACCAGTATCAAATACCCAGGCACTACAACGAGAGCTGGTAAGGTACACATCAATAACATGTATATCATATATACCTTTGTTGACATTGGACCCCTTCTTGTCGGCCAGATACTTGGGGCAGTTCCGCTTCCAGTGTCCAGTTCCCTTGCAATAGAAGCACTCAGTTTCTGGCTTGGGTCCATCCTTGGGTTTCTTCATGGGAGGAGCAACTGTTTTGCCACCCTTCTTGAAGTTTCCCTTCTTTCCCTTTCTCTTCTTGAAACTAGTGGTTTTATTCACCATCAACACTTGATGCTCCTTCTGGATGTCTGACTCAGTGACTTTCAACATCACGAACAACTCGGAGACTGACTAGTTCATCCCTTGCATGTTATAGTTCTAAGCTCTTGTAGCTAGGTGGCAGCGATTGAAGAACTCTGTCCGTGACAACCTCTAGCGGGAGCTCAATTCCCAATTCAACCAGACGGTTGTAGTACCTAGACATTCTGAGTATGTGCTCACTGACAGACCCGTTCTCCTCCATCTTGCAAGCATAGAACTTATCGGAGGTCTCATACCTCTCGATCCAGGCATTCTTCTCAAAGATAAACTTCAACTCTTGGAACATCTCATATGCTCCATGACATTCAAAACGCCTTTGAAGTCTCGGCTCTAAGCCATACAACATGTCGCACTTAACTATTGAGTAGTCATCAACACGTGACTGCCAGGCGTTCACAACATCCACAATTGCTAGAGGGGGTGGCGCACCAAGGGGTGCATCAAGGACATAAGACTTATGGGAAGCTATGAGGATAATCCTCAGATTACGGGCCCAGTCCACAAAGTTACTTCCATCATCTTTCAGCTTAGCTTTCTCTAGGAACGCATTGAAATTCAGGGGTGCTACTGTGCGAGCCATTGATCTACAACATAAATTTGCAAAGTCAACTTTAGACTATTATTCATGATAATGAGTTCAATTAATCTTATTACCTGAGAACTCCCACTCAAATCAACATCCCTCCGGTTGTTCGAGTGTAACACGATCCAAATTCACCAACCCAAGTCCGATCATCACGTGAGATGAGGTGGTTTCAATGGTGAACATCTCCATGTTGATCATATCTACTATATGACTCGTGTTCGACCTTTCAGTCTCTTGTGTTCCGATGCCATGTCTGTACATACTAGGTCGTCAAGTTTCGCCCAAGTGTTCCACGTGTGCAACACTAGCTTGCACCCATTGTATGTGAACGTGGAGTCTATCACACCCGATCATCACGTGGTGCTTCGAAACAATGAACTTTCGCAATGGTGCACACTTGGGGAGAACACAATTTTATCTTGAAATTTTAGTGAGGGATCACCTTATAATGCTACCGCCGTCCTAAGCAAAATAAGATGCATAAAAGGATTAACATCACATGCAAATCATAAGTGACATGATATGGCCATCAACTCGTGTTGTTGATCTCCATATCCAAAGCACCGACATGATCTCCAATGTTACCGGCATGACACCATGATCTCCATCATCATGATCTCCATCATCATGTCACTATCTGGGTTGTCACGCTGACCATGCTTCTACTACTATTGCTACTACTTAGTGATAAAGTAAAGCATTACATAGAGCTTAGAGATTGACACGCAGGTCATACAATAATTAAAGCCAACCCTATGGCTCCAGCCGGTTGCCCTATGCATCGACATGCAAGTCGATATAAACTATTACAAACATGATCATCTCATACATCAAATATATTTCATCATGTCTTTGGCCATATCATATCACAACATACCCTACAAAAACAAGTTAGACTTCCTCTAATTGTTGTTGCATGTTTTACGTGGCTGCTATGGGTATCTAGCAAGAACGATGCTTACCTACGCAAAGCCACAACGGTGATATGCAAGTTGCTATTTAACCTTCTACAAGGACCGCCTTTGTCAAATCCGATTCATCTAAGGTGGGAGACACAGACACCCACCAGCTATCTTTATGCAACAAAGTCACATGTCTGTCGATGGAACCGGTCTCATGTACGTGGACATGTAAGGTTGGTTCGAGTCGCTTCATCCCACAATACCGCCGAATCAAGAAAAGACCAAGAAAGGAAGCAATCTGAATATCAACGCCCACAAACTCCTTTGTGTTCTACTCGTGATGTCATTTACACATAGACCTAGCTCATGATGCCACTGTTGGGGAACGTTACATGGGAAACAAAAATTTTCCTATGCTCACTAAGATCCAATCTAGGAGATGAACATCTACGAGAGGAGGGATTGCATCTACATACCCTTGTAGATCGCTAAGCGGAAGCGTTAAGAAACGCGGTTGATGTAGTCGGACGTCTTCATGATCCAATCATGATCCATCCCACGAACTCCCGATCCAAGTGCCGAACGGACGGCACCTCCGTGTTCAACACACGTACGGCTTGATGATGCCTTCACCTCCTCGATCCTACAAGCAATGGTGAAGTAGTAGCTCGAGTCCTCCGGCAGCACGACGACATGGTGGCGGTGGTAGTGGCGGAATCTTAGTGGAGCTTCGCTAAGCACTACAGAGAGGAAGAGGGATGCAATGGATAGGAGAGGCAGCGCCGTGGCGTGGAGATGTGCTCTTGGGGTGCGGCTGCCCTCTCTCTACCTCTCTATATATAGTTAATGGAGGAGGGGGTGGTGCCCCTAGGGTTTCCCCTAGGGAAGCGGCGGCCAGGGCAGATGGGATCTCCCGTAGGGTGACTTGCCCCCCAAGCCGGGAGGTGGGAAGCCCTAGGGGGCGCCCCCAACCCTCCTGGTTACCTGAGTTGGGGTGAGGGGGGCGCTTAGCCCCTTTGTGGGCTGGTTTCCCCCCTCCCCTTGGCTCATGGCCCCCCCAACACTTGCCGGGACCCCCCCTAAACCCTTTTCGATGACGCTGGTCATCACTCGGGTACCCTCGGAGCAATTCCGGACTCCAATACCCTTCGTCCAATATATCGATCTTCACCTCTGAACCATTTTGGAGTTCCTCGTCATGTCCGGATCTCATCTGGGACTCTGAACAACCTTCGGTAACCACCATAATGGCTCAACTATACTTATACCGTCACCAAACGTTAAGTGTGTAGACAATGTGGGTTCGAGAACAATGCAGACATGACCGAGACACCTCTACGGTCAATAACCAATAGTGGGACCTAGATGCCCATATTGGTTCCTACAAATTCTACGAACATCTTATCGGTCGAACCTCGATGTCAAGGATTTAGCTAATCCCGTATATAGTTCCCTTTGTCCATCGATATGTTACTTGCCCGAGATTCGATCGTCAGTATCTCCATACCTAGTTCAATATCGTTACCGGCAAGTCTCTTTACTCGTTTCGTAATACAAGATCCCGTGACTAACTCATTAGTCACATTGCTTGCAAGCTTATTGTGATGTTGTATTATCGAGTGGGCCCGGAGATACCTCTCCGTCGTACAGAGTGACAAATCCCAGTCTTGATCCGTGCCAACTCAACAGACACCCTCGGAGATACCTAGAGCACCTTTATAGTCACCCAGTTACATTGCGACATTTGGTACACACAAGGCACTCCTCCGGTGTCAGTGAGTTGCATGATCTCATGGTCATAGGAACATATACTTGACATGCAGAAAAACGATAGCAATAAACTTGATACAATCATATGCTACGTTCATAGTTTGGGTCTTGTCCATCACATCATTCTCATAATGATGTGATCCCGTTATCAAAGGACAACTCATGTCCATGGCCAGGAAACCGTAGCCATCTTTGATCAACGAGCTAGTCCGGCAGAGGCTTACTAGGGACATGTTGTTGTCTATGTATCCACACATGTATTTGAGTTTCCATTCAATACAATTATAGCATGGATAATAAATGATTATCATGAACAAGGAAAATAACCACTTTAGTATTGCCTCTAGGGCATGTTTCTAACACATGTATGACCAAACTACCATTTCGTGCATCCGCCACGCTGACACGAAGAGGGAGGTGGGTCAAGCACCCTAGCTAGCTATGACATTATGTCGTTATAGATATATACAAGGGTGCTTTCGGGTTTGCGAGGCAGGCACCACCAAAGTTGTGCATTGTGTATTTAAAGTTTTAAACATCACACCCTATGTTCCTACATATATTTGGCCACTTCCAGGTGGTTCTTGACTTATGGTACCTCTCATCGATCTTTGATGGCAGGCCCAACCGTGGGCCCGCGTGGTCAAAGTTGCGCATTGGAATTTTGAACATCACAGACCACCCTTTTCACTCATATATATTTGGGCCAGATGCTGGTGTGGCCGTCTTCTGACCCTCTCTAACATTTTTTTGCTACAAAGACTCTGATGACGCTCAACAGACATGGGTATAATGTCTTAACCATGGGCGATGCAAGTGCGTTGTGAATCACCAGCGCAAGCGCGAGCAAAGGTGGAGGTACTAGCTTAACCGTGTGCGATGGAAGTGCGCTGTGAATCACCACGACTGCGCAAGCACGAGCAAAGGTGGCGGTACTGGCTTAACCGCGTGCGATGCAAGTGCGCTGTAAAATCACCACCCGCGCAAGCTAATTAAAGGCAGGTAGTTTATTTAGATTGAATTCCACATCTACGGCTAAAAATTAGGACGAACCGTGTGCGATAGACCAGCTATCTAGAAATCTAAAAACAAACTACCCGCCTTGAGCATTGCAAAAATCGGTTGTTCCGCCACTTTTCCTTATTATCATACACGCATATTCTTATTGGACCCTGCGCGATCTTGGGTACTCCCGCCCCGCATCAATTCATTTACCCAAATTTTAGTAGTCATCGTACTTCAATCATTGCCCACACTACTCCAGCACCGTGTGACGCCCCAGATACAACCTTCCATATTCGTAACTCCAACTCTTGCCTTTTCCGGAGATGCGATATGATATTTCCTTCGTGGTTGGGTTTTTGTCTGTTGTTTTGCATTTTGTTCTGGTTATGCATCTCGTCTCATGTCATCATTCGCATTGCATCGGCATCGTTTTCTTAGAACTTGCATTCGTTCGTCATTGTCGTTTCTCCCTTTTGCCTTCATCACCTTCCCTCGGATCGCCTTGCCCGCTACCGACCGCTCTGCACCAATCGGGTTTTTGCTTCCCTCTTGACCGTGACGACCAAACTCCCCTCGTGTGCGCGTCCGAAACTTGCCCGAACCCGAACCGCTCGGTCATGACCAACAGGTCCGGATCATCCCCCAACATCCCCAATACATCTCCGTTTTCTTATTTGGACTTCCCTACCTATTTATTCTCATCCGTCGGATTTTGATCGGATGATCCAAACTCCTCTCTTTCTTATATATATATAGTCTAACCCTAGACCCTAGGCTGTCCAATCCATCCATCTCCTCCTACCTGCCGCCGCCACTCTCTCCCTTGGTTTCAGCGCCGAACCAATCCCGCAGTCTCCTCTCGGTCCAGTCTAACCAGTCAGCCACCTCTCCTCTGCTCCGTTGGATTTTGATCCAACCATGCAGCAGCCTCCCTCATGAGCCCCCGCAGAGCTCGAACCCGAGCGGATCGAGCCAGCCGTCCCGTCGGCGATGAGCAAGATCAGCCCCGCAGCTCCGGGCGAGCCCCGCCGTCGGTGACCACCGCAGAACCCTCCTTCCTCCCCGCTTCTTCTTCCTCCCCAAGATTTCTCTCCTCCTCTCAACATCTCGGTTTTGCCTTTCTACAGGAGCACACCCGCGCCATGGTGCCCTCCCGAGCTCCTCCCGCGCCAGATCCGGCGAGCCACGACGGATCCATCTCCTGCACCATGTAGCTCGGCGTCCCCGTGCTCCTTGTCGCCGGAAGCCCCCCGCCAAGTCCCACGTTGCGCCATGGGTGCCTCTCCCGCTTCGGCCTTCAAGTTCCAGCGCCATGTCCCGCTCCCATTAGCCGAGCTCGACCCTGCCTCCGGCTAGATTGGGCTCCCCAAGGCCGGATCCGCCCGTCCGCTCCATCCCCGCCATCCCGCCGAGTTCCCGCCGCCAGAGCTCCAGCTGCTTCGCCACGACCATCGCGACACCGCGCCCCTGCTTCCTCTGCACCGAAGATGCGTCGTCCTCGCGTTGACTGCCTCCACATCGACACAGCGGCCTCCCCTGCTCGCGTGGGCTGCGCCCCTCTCCAAGGCCTCAAGGCCCGATGTGCGCAGCTCCCCGCGCCCTGGGCCTGATCTCCGTTTTGGGCCCAGATCTGTTTTTTTCCTGTCCGTGCGATTTTAGCATTATCGAGGGAACGCTTATTTTACAGAAAAGACCCTAGTCTTCATGCATATCATATTTCACAAACTGTGCAGCACATGTAAAAACTTTATATATGAAAAATGCTTAGAATTTCATCTAGTTTCATAATATCCAACTTTCATCCATGTTAAGAATGTTTAGCTTGATGTTTGTTTAATTTTGCTTAATGCCATGCTAAAATGATTTATTTCATAACTAATTAACCGTAACTCGGTTTTTAATAAACTTTATATGTAAATGGGGTGGAAAAATGCCTAGTTTAACATGGTCCACTTTATTTTCCTGTTTAACAACCTTAAAATATGTTTTAGGGCAGAACAGTACCAAATTCATATTATGCATATGAGGATTTTCCGGAATTGTTGTTTGTTGTTTTCGGCCTCATTTAAACTTGCCTAGATAGGTAGTATTCATATGCTTCACCTCTTGCCATGTTTAACAACATTTAATATTGTTGTGTGCCTAAACGAGAGTGAACTAAATGATTGAATGTGGTGTTTCGTCAATATGCAACTCGCTCCACTTAACTTGTAATATTGTTTGTTGCACTTTGCCATGCCATGCCTCATTAAACCGGACATGCATCATATTTGTTTGTGCATCATGCCATGTTTATGCTTGTGCATTTACCATGTTGTTTGTTTCTTTCTGGTGTTGCTTCTTAGTTCCGGTATTGTTGCGATTGTGAGGATTCGTTCGACTACTCCCGTTCGTCTTCTTCATGGACTCGTTCTTCTTCCTAGCAGGGTGGATATTGTTTGAGTTTCTGTTTATGATTCATCCGTAGTCAGATGTTGTTCTTGTATGTTGTATTGTTGTATTCATGTGACATTGTATGCCTTTTGTATGTATCCCCAACAATTATGTAATGTTGATGTAATGATATCCACCTTGCAAAAGCGTTTCAATATGCGGTTCTATCCTTGGTGGGACCTTCGAGTCTCTTTAGGATAGTATCGCATATTGGGCGTGACACACCGACCTTATAGTAAAATTGCAGTAGCCGAGGCATTTGAACCGTCGCCCTCCCACGTCCACCACCATCTCCACCCACCATTACTAAAATTTTCAGTAGCCGCACATATCCTCAAACACCACCCCCCTCCACAGTCCCACCACCCGGCCCCTCCCCCCCTCGAACCCTAGCTCGCCGCCACCGCCAACACTTATCGGTCTGCCCGTTCCTCCTATCTTTGATAATAAAGTTCAGGTTACCCAGGAATTCCCATACCATCGCCCCACTCCACTGAGTTTTTAGATGGGGCCTGCGATGTCCCTGAAGGAAATATGCCCTAGAGGCAATAATAAAGTTGTTATTTTATATTTCCTAGTCATGATACAGGTTTATTATTCGTTCTAGAATTGTATTGACCGGAAACTTAAACACATGTGTGAATACATAAACAAATACCGTGTCCCTAGTAAGTGGTAGAGGCAAAGGTGTCCCGTCTTTCGACGAGAAGTTGATTATCGTTTTGGAGGAGTAGACTTTGACGATCCGACTACGAACGTGCGAGGACGTCGCGCCTTAGCAATCGCTAAACCAACTCCGAGAGGTTACTGACCACGCCGGAGCATGATCAACCTGACCACGAAGGCCTATTTCCTGCAAGCAAACGAAGAACAAGCAAGAAGCTAAGATTACAATTTGGATATTGTGAATATAAGATGAAAGCTTTATTGATCAAGGTGGGGTTCTATGACGTCTTGGTCTGGTCGTTGAAGACAAACGAAGTATGCAAAGTTGCAGCTATGGTGAACTTTTAATATAGACAAAACCCAAAGTCTAAACGGTTTCCTAAGGGCTGTATATATGGAGGAAGAGGGGGGATTTTGTGGCCCTTGAAGGAGGGGTCCGAAACCAACCCTATCTCTCGTTTCCCCAAACAGCCTACACTCAAGTATTTCGAAATTACATGGGCCTGGTCCAATAATAAGGTGACACAACACCTGTACTAGCCTCTCGATGAAATTTATGAAGTGGCAGCTTGTATATTTCATCCAAGGCTTCATGCACTCATTATGGTGGCTTCAAAGTCCTGAAATCATCACTTGTAACTCCCTTCTTGTTCCCCTTGCGCTTTACCAAGAAATGGAAGTACCTAATAATTTAACTGGCGTGCGCGAGCTCTAGTAATTTGTCCAGTATGTATAGCAGCAGGGGTTGTGGGTGTAACAATGGTATTGATGTCCTCGTCATCCTCCCCTTCTTGAAATGAAGTCGTCCTCAATGGAAGCTCATCTTCCTCACCCAAATAAGGCTTCAAATCTACAACGTTAAAAGTGGGACTAACCCCAAAATCAGCAGGCAGCTCAAGTTTATATGCATTATCATTTATTTTCTCTAACACCTTAAAAGGACCATCAACATGTGGCATTAGCTTTGAGTTGCGCAGATCTGGAAGTCTATCCTTATGCAAATGTAACCAACCAAGATCTCCAGGTACAAACACAACATGTTTTCTACCCTTATCTCCAACAAGTTTATATTTAGCATTCATACGCTCAATGTTTTCCTTAGTTAACTCATGCATTTTTAAGATCAATTCAGCACACTGTTTAGCATCAAAATTAACTTTCTCCAAAGATGGAAGATGCAACAAATCAGTAGGTGCACGAGGTAGGAAACCATACACAATTTCAAAAGGGCACATCTTAGTAGTAGAATGCGGCGAATGATTATAAGCAAACTTAATATGAGGCAAGCATTCTTCCCACATTTTCTTGTTATTCCTCAAAACAACCCTAAGCATAGTAGACAATGTTCTATTGACTACTTCAGTTTGTCCATCAGTTTGGGGATGACAAGTAGTACTAAAAAGCAGTTTAGTCCCCAACCTAGCCCATAAACATCTCCAAAAGTGGCTAAGAAATTTAGTATCACGATCTGAAACAATAGTATTTGGCACACCATGCAAGCGAATAATTTCACGAAAGAACAAATCAGCAACATTAGTAGCATCATCGCTTTTATGGCATGGTATGAAGTCTGTCATTTTCAAAAATCTATCCAAAACAATAAATATGCTATCCTTCCCCTTCTTTGTTCTAGGTAAACCTAAAACTAAGTCCATAGATATATCCTCCCAAGGAACACTAGGTACAGGCAAAGGCATGTATAAACCATGAGGATTGAGTCATGACTTAGCTTTTTGACATGTAGTGCAGCGAGCAACAAAACGCTCAACATCCCGTCTCATCTTTGACCAAAACAAATGTGTAGAAAGTACATTCTCTATCTTCTTCATGCAAAAGTGTCCCATTAATCCTACTCCATGCGCCTCTTGCAACAACAAAAGACGAACATAGCTAGCTGGAATGCATAGCTCGTTAGCATGGGACACAAATTCTATAATACATCTTTAAATTCAGGATCATGCTGATGACCCACAAGTATAGAGGATCTATCGTAGTCCTTTCAATAAGTAAGAGTGTCGAACCCAATGAGGAGCAGAAGTAAATGACAAGCGGTTTTTAGTAAGGTATTCTCTGCCAGCACTAAAATTATCGGTAACATATAGTTTTGTGATAAGGTAATTCGTAACGGGTAACAAGTAACAAAAGTAACTAAGGTGCGGAAAGGTGGCCCAATCCTTTTTGTAGCAAAGGACAAGCCTGGACGAACTCTTATATAAAGCAAAGCACTCCCGAGGACACATGGGAATTATCGTCAAGTTAGTTTTCATCATGTTCATATGAGTTGCGTTCGTTACTTTGATAATTTGGTATGTGGGTGGACCGGTGCTTCGGTGCTGTCCTTTCTTGAACAAGCCTCCCACTTATGATTAACCCCTCTCGCAAGCATCCGCAATTATGAAAGAAGAATTAAGGTAAACCTAACCACATGAAACATATGGATCCAAATCAGCCCCTTACGAAGCAACACATAAACTAGGTGATCCAGAGCATCCCATGATCATCCCCATGGACGCATCTACATCTCCTATGACACCACTTGGACCAATGACAAGAGCACGTGCAAGAGATCTCAAAATCGAGGTGACATCACTCCTCTTAACTCCCTTTCGAATCACACGAGACATGGATACTACCTCAAACGGAGACGCTTTGTATACTAAGGTACCAAGGAGTTAGCCATGGAGAAGCTAAGGAGCAAGGAGAATCGGAAGAAGAAGACATGCGTGAAGACGGAGAAGAAATCAGCAAAGTCCCAGGATGGTCGGATGATCCGGACCCCGGTCCGGACGATCCAGATAACGTGCCCGAAGACACCCAAAGCTGGACGAGCCGGATGAGTCCCGGATCATCCGGACCCCAGCATACATCCGGACCCCCCTTCGTACATCCGAGCCATCGCCGCCATAGCCTGCCCCTTCGCCTCATCCAGATCGTCCCCCGAATCATCCGAATGCCTGAAGCCCGGATCGTCCGGCTCGACCGCCGAATCATCCGGACCCCCGCCTATGTGCGCGTGTGGGGCCGAGGCCCATGTATCTCCTCGCCCCCTTTGCCTATATATACAACTCCACCACCTCTTTTCTAGGGTTAGCATTGGTTTAGCTCATATTTGAGATAGAGCTTTGCTCATCCACTTGGTTACTTCTCATCGGAGCTCACGACCTCTTCGGAGAAGATCCCCCAAGCGGATTCAAGACCCCATCACGGGAAGACCCTTCAAGACGTCCTCATGGAGAAGACCTTTGTATCATCCTTTGTTGACCTTGAACCATCTATCACTCTTTGTGTTTCGAGGATCTAGCATATGTGTGACCGGATCTTGTTGGTTGAGTGATTTCTCTTGTGTTTCCTTTCATGTTCCCCTTGTTTTCCCCCTTGTGTTCTTCGTGTTCTTTGTAGGATCCCCTCCAATCGTGAAAGATCGGGCATCTAGGGTTCTACCCTACATCATCTTGGTATCATGAGCCACGTTGATCACGTATTTGGAGCCCCTACCCCTTGTTTTCTAGCTTGATTTTGTTGTGTTCTTCCCCAATTTCGGAAATCACCACCAAAAATAGCCCCAATTTTTTGTTTTGATTAGTTGGTGTGATGAACTTTTGTTGGATTAGATTCATGATTTGCTTTGCCACGAGTGGATCTAGCTTTCCCCCATCATCTCCACCATTTCCATCCATGAAATCGTTCGGATTTGACCAAATTCACCATATCCACCACGAACCCGAGCTGTTCATCCCGTGCCCGAAATTGCCCAGACACCGGACGTCCGCTAACCACCGGACGTCCGTCAACCGGACGACCGACCCCAACCGGACGTTCGGTGTTCCCTGACGAAACTGAAAAAATTCAGTTCGGCCACCTCCACCTCTCCATTTTCCACCACCGCATACGCACTACGATACCACCACCACTTTCCGCAAGCACCACCATCGCTTAACCGCTGCCACCTCCGACAATTTTGACCCATTTTTGTCTTTGGGAATTTGAGTTGTGGTTCCCGTGTCCTATTGTGTTTCGGGTATATAGGTACAGTTCGACATCAACCTCACCACCGCTCATCTTCGCCAAGGACTCGTCATCGCGAATAATCGTCCATGCTTACAAACGACTACCTCGATGGTAACCTCAACGACATCTTTGTCTATTCCTTTCCATTGCATTGATAACCACCATAGCCTTACTTTTGCGTTGCTTATTGATGTCTACTATGCAACCTTCTTCTTGTAGACGTTATTGGGCCTCCAAGTGCAGAGGTTTGTAGGACAGTAGCAAATTTCCCTCAAGTGGATGACCTAAGGTTTTTCAATCCGTGGGAGGCATAGGATGAAGATGGTCTCTCTCAAACCACCCTGCAACCAAATAACAAAGAGTCTCTTGTGTCCCCAACACACCCAATACAATGGTAAATTGTATAGGTGCACTAGTTCGGTGAAGAGATGGTGATACAATTGCAATATGGATGGTAGATATAGGTTTTTATAATCTGAAAATATAAAAACAGAAAGGTAATTAGTGATAAAAGTGAGCACAAATGGTATTGCAATGCTTCGAAACAAGGCCTAGGGTTCATACTTTCACTAGTGCAAGTTCTCTAAACAACAATAACATAATTAGATCATATAACAATCCTTCAACATGCAACAAAGAGTCACTCCAAAGTCACTAATAGCGGAGAACAAATGAAGAGATTATTGTAGGGTATGAAACCACCTAAAAGTAATTCTTTCCGATCAATCCATTGGGCTATTCCTATAAGTGTCACAACCAGCCATAGAATTCGTAGTAAAATAACACCTTAAGACACACATTAAGCAAAACCCTAATGTCACCTAGATACTCCAATGTCACCTCAAGTATTCACGGGTATATGCATCACACAATCTTATATTCATCTATTCAAACCAACACAAAGAACTTCAAAGAGTGCCCCAAAGTTTCTCCAGAGAGTCAAGACGAAAACATGTGCCAACCCCTATGCATAGATTCCCAAGGTGGATCAATGGAATACCCCATTGTCACCATGGGTATCCCACGCAAGACATACATCAAGTGTTCTCAAATCCTTAAAGGCTCAATCCGATAAGATAACTTCAAAGGGAAAACTCAATCCATTACAAGAAGGTAGGAGGGGATAAACATCATAAGATCCAACTATAGTAGCAAAGCTCGTGGTACATCAAGATCGTGTCGAATCAAGAACACGAAGAGAGAGAGAGAGAGAGAGGGGAGAGAGAGAGATCAAACACATAGCTACTGGTACATACCCTCAGCCCCGAGGGTGAACTACTGCCTCCGCGTCATGGAGAGCGCCGGGATGATGAACATGGCCACCGGTGATGGATCCCCCCTCCGGCAGGGTGCCGGAATGGGGACCCGATTGGTTTTTGCTGGCTACAGAGGCTTGCGGTGGCGGAACTCCTGATCTAGGTTATTTTCTGGAGGTTTCTGTATTTATAGGAGAGGTTGGCGCCGAGAACAAGTCAAGGGGACCCACGGAGAGTCCACGCGGCATAGGGGCGCACCCTGGTTGGGGGGGGGGGCTCCACCCTCGTGGGGCCCACAGGCCTGCCCTCTAGTAACTCTTCATTCTAGTATTTTTTATATTTTCCAGAAAAAATCTCCGTTGATTTTCAGCACATTCCGAGAACTTTTATTTCTGCACAAAAACAACATCATGGTAGTTCAGCTGAAACCAGCATCAGTCCGGGTTTTTGTGCAGAAATAAAAGTTATAGATACCTTGGAGACGTATCAGCATCCCCAAGCTGAACTACCATGATGAATATTATAAACATGGCATGAATACACCAAAAATTATAGATACCTTGGAGATGTATCAGCATCCCCAAGCTTAATTCCTGTTCGTCCTCGAGCAGGTAAATGATAAAAACAATTTTTTTGATGTGGAATGCTACCTAACATATTTATCAATGTAATCTCTCTTATTATGGCAAGAATATTCAGATCCAGAAGATTCAAAACAATAGTTTAATATTGACATAAAAACAATAATACTTCAGGCATACTGTCGGTGTTCTGGAAACGGGGGTCCCTAGACTTGCCTGCCTGCGGCCTGCGGCGTGGCTCGAGCAATGGCCCAGTACGACCCGTCTTCATCAACCCAAGTTCAAGACTCTCACGAGGGATCAAGCCTCGCGAGGCGGACGACACAAGGCTTCCTCAGGGGCGGCCTCACCAGGCAGGCTCGCGAGGAGGCGGAGAGATCAAGGCAAGGAATACCTCGCGAGGTGCTCGTGACGCAAGCCATGACGATCCAGACCAGGCGGGCGCCAGCCTGCGCAGTGTCCTCATTTCCTCTTTGGTGCAAAGTGGGCAAGCGCAGGCGTAGAGTACCGAGGTATCGGGCAAAGCTTTCCATATCGGTGCAACGAGACCAAGACCAGCAGGACGGCAGGACGGAGGTCATTGTGGAGCCCAAGACGGCGTCATTGCTAGTGCCTTTGGCAGTCGAAGACCAACTTTAGTCAGGATAGCCTGTACTAGCTGCCCCCCTTCAAAATGGCCTTTGTTGGCTCCCTTCCCGCTCAATATTTGGGAAGAGGACCAGGGCCTCTATATATAGAGATGGCCACCATAGTAGAGGGGATCGAATCCTTCCCTAGGAGAACACGGCACCAGCTGAAGAACACCCCTCGCGAGGCTGTTCTTCCTCTGTACTGTTCATCATCAGCCCCAGAGGCAATCCACCACACCACACACTGGAATAGGGTATTACACCACAACGGTGGCCCGAACCAGTATAAATCTCGTGTCCCTTGTGTTGTTCATCGTGCTAGCTTAGAATCGCGGCGAGGGTTTGGGGCGTGAATCGGTAGGGAGAAGATCTTCATGCGCACCCCAGAGTTCGAACCTTAAGGGTTTTGCTAGAACCCGATATCTGACATTTGGCGCGCCAGGTAGGGCTGCGTCGAAATCCTCTTTCTGCCGATCTGCGTTCCACTGCTTCGTCGCATCCATGTCCAGTGACCCGATGGCAAACACCGACCGCTGGGCGGCATGGCCTGCCCATGCCGCGCTGCCTACCCAAGGTGACCTCAACCCCGCGCCTCAGGCAGCCCGCGCTCCGCAGAACGCTGTGGGGCGCGGGCAATGTGGTCAAGCGCCGGCTGCCCTCACTCCACGGTAGGTGCGATTAGCAGCGAGGGCCTCAAACCATGCCGCAGTCACAGCGCCGCACACCCAGCAGGAACAAGCGAACATGAAGGCCGCGCTCACAGTGGCTTGGGAGCTGCTACGGTGCCGACTGCAGGAGAGCCGCCATGACGTGCTGCTGGAGCGCGTCGCCGAGCTCCTGGATGCCGCAGCTTCATGGGCGCCTCCTTTCTTCATCCAGCTTCTAGCCCAGGCCCCAGGCGGATCATACGGCGGGCCCATCCACGCCCGTGCGCCCTCAGGCGTGCTCCAAGGCTTCATCAACACCAGCTCAACCATCAGCGCAGGGCGTCAAGTTGCACCAGCACCACCCCCGGCGAGCGAGGGCATGTGCATCGCCGCCTATGGCCCAGGCGGACCGCCACCCTATCACCCCCGAGACGGCGCTTCGAGCCAAGTCGCATGGAGTGTGGGGCACTACGGCAAAGCCTTCGGGGTGGCGACCTCGGAAGCTTACGTGCCCCATATGGTGGACCGGGAATACGCACTGGAAGACAACCATGGCTCGTTCCTCGGGCCAGGCTGGGAGGAAGAGACGCCATAAGCCAAGCCTTTTCAGGAGCCTCAAGGAAGCCTCACCGACCACGCTGGCGGCAGCAGCTATCGGGTACCGCTAATTCCTCAGGAGCAAACTTATGCTAACCATGGGTCGCAGGGAGTTCAGGTCACTGCAGCGGAAGGCTGCCCCAGCTCCGCAGCTTCCCTTCCGCCAGGAGGGGCGCACTGGGGGTTGCAAGGGAGGGACCGGGAGCTAGGCCCCTCCCCACGGTGCATGGAGCAAGGTGTTTCCCGGAGGTAGGTCCTCTGCCGGGGAGGTGCTGCGAAACCTGCCCTCGGCAGAGGACCCGTGGTCATCGGGGGAACCACTGGCGTCCCCTTTACCCCATTGGTGTCGTCCTTGGTTTCCGGTCGTTGTCAATGGTGGTCAAGGGTGTCGCAAGGCGGGGCCCTCGTCTGGTGATATGAAGCAAGGTCGGTACCTGTGAAGAAGGCCCAGTGCCTGTGAAGCTCGCCGCCCGTGACACTCTCAGGTAATAATGAGTTGGGGTTGTACACGCCCCGGAGTCTCCGGAGAGCCGCCCTCGGGCCTCGGGAGCTTCCTCCCACGCCCAGTGGTAGCACTTAGCTCCGCGCTGGTGAGAAGACGTCGAAGACTAGACTAGGTGCCGGACGCGGCCTTTTGTTTTTTGCCTCCTTTTCTGTGGTCGAGCTTCCTTGCTTCAGATTTAAGTTGAAATTGAATTTGCATTTGCGTGTGTGCGGGGAGGGGTGTCTTGTCTCATTCGTGTGTTCTCTTGCATTCTGGTTTCTGCCCTGGTCCGGAGTTCGCACCAGCTGCCTCCCCCTCGCGAGCCTCTCGCAAGCAGGGCTGGGCTCAGCCCACGTGCGCATGCCGTCTCGCGGCCAACACTCGCTCTCGCGAGGCTCTCACCACATGGTCAGTAGGTCCCTCGGCGGACCCTCGGGGAATCATAGCCTCACAAGCCTACTCAAGGCTTGCCCGGGCTAAAGGTAAATCACAACAACTAACCCATCACAGGGCCCGTAACGTCATGCGGGCGCGCATTCAGCGTCGTTCCTAAAAACATGTGGACAACAATCTTTCTTACATGAGGGGCTTTCCCTCCCAAAAATGCTCTTACAACCTTCAGGGCCATGCCCGAGCTTTTGGTTTGCAGGATAAACAGCAGGGGGACACAAAATTAGTTAGACATATCGCTCATTGCGTCCTCTTGGTCGCCTCCAGAGGCATCACTGGCGTCGTTGTCGCTGTCATTGGCGCCACCATCGCCGTCATATGCGTCATCTTTGCGGCCATTCACCACATCACCTTCATCCGCAGCAACTATCACCCCGTCATCATCAGAAGTGAAGGCCCTGACAAGTGCATCCACGTTGTCCTCCACCCACCGCGCCAGGTCACCTCGAATGGCCACGGGTACCAGAGTAATGACGGCGTCGAAGTCGAAGTGGGGATCTCTATCCTGAAGATGGTTGAAGACGCGGGAGAACGCATGCCCGAGCAGGCTGCGGCTCCTCTCCTCGACAAGCTCGCAAGCTCTCTCAAAGCAATTCTCCAGATGCGTCACCACGTCAGTGAAGAACTGGAGATGACCGGCATAGTTGGTCACATGGGGTTGCGGAGCGTTCGCATCGCAGAGATTGCCTAGGGCCGCGTTGGCCCTATCCCTCAGCGCTTGAAGCATGGGGCCATGCATATGCTCCAGCGTCTGCCGCTGGAGAATTCCTTCTCTGTTCTGCCGCGCAACGGAGTCAGCATCGTCAACCCGCCGTTGAAGAAGAAGTAGCTCGGCACAGGAGGAGGCCAACTCAGTCCGCGCCGAGACCAGGGCGGCTGCGGTGGCCTCCGCGCGCTGCGTCGCTTTGGTCAGCTTGGACCTAAGGGCGGCAGTCTAGCCCGCAGCCTCGGCTTCAATCAGCTCTAGCCTCTCATCATACTCACTCACAAGACCCATACAAATTTCCGCCATGCGGCGGTCGACCTCTTCTTGGATTCGAGCCTCCCGCGCGCCAACCTCGTACTCCGCTTGTGTAACCTGGCGCTCCCTCATCTCCAACCGCTAAAGGTCGAGATTCCGCTCGGCGGCCTCCAGCGTCAGCACCTCCTCACGCCTCCGAAGCTCCTCCTCTTCGACGAGCGTCCCCTTCAGCGATGCAAGGGCGGCCTAGCACAACTCCACTTGCTGCTCCAGGCTTGGAGCTCCCACGCGCGCTTCTCCACGATCTCGCGTCGTTGGTCTGCTTCCCGAGCCTCCTCAATAGCTCGGGAGTAGGCCTTTCGCGAGGCAGCAAGGGATGCTTCGGACTTCGCCTTGTCAAGCTCGCGCTGATGACGTGCAAGGTTGGCTACCACCTTCAGCTTGCGCCGCTCCTCAATCAGCCGCAGGCCCTCGGCTTCAAGGCACGCGTCCACATCCGCGAGTTCTCCACCAAGCTGGCCCATCGCGTCCATCGCCTTCCGGAGGAACTCTTGGAGGATGACGCTACGCTCCCGCGCTCGCTCAAGCATGTCATTGATATCATCCTCTGCCGCCGGTGTTGGTGGAGGGCCCTGAAGCGGTTCGCCCCCTCTCGGCAGGGGGCTCGGGGCTGGCGGCCCCACAATCACCGGGCGGGCTCCGCGAGGGGCCCAGGCGGGCGCAGATCCATCCCCAGAAGAAGAACCAAGGACCAACTTCAACGATTCGCCATCCATGATCAGAGGAGGAGCCTGGGGCAGGCTGGTCATGCCCCGGGCGAGGTCGCGAAGGAAAGGCGGCAAGGGCACAGGCTCGAGGCACCATGAGGGCCGGCTTACGTCTCCAGCCGAACTCACGTCAGGGGCAGCACATAGGCTCGGGACGCTCAAGGCCAGCGATGGAGGCGAGACCGGAGGAAGTTGCCTCTTGGCAGACTTCGTAGGCTTGGCAGCAGGGATCCTGAAGGGCCACAGTCAGGAGAGGGACCATCGATTGAGGAATTACAAGAATGAGGTACTTACTCATCTATGGCGAGGTACTTCCTATGCTTCAACGGTCGGTAGGGGCGCTCGCTACCACTCGAAGACTCTTTCCTCTTGCGGAGGGCGTCGAAATCTATGCGGAACCGACCCAGGCGCTCAGGGTGTGGGCCGGCGTGAGGCGCGGATAAAGAAGCGCTCGGGCAGCCAACCTCGGGGGCGCCAAGCTGGGAGGAGCGATCAGGCACCGCTTCCTGATGACCTGCCGAGGCCTCGGGGGCTCCGGCCTCGGGAGTCGCAGGTCGCGTCTCCACATCAACAATCGCCTCAGGGTGGGCTTCATAAGCTCTGGAGGATGACGCCTCGGGAGCCCCGTGCGATGTCGGCACCATGACACCAGAGCTTTCAGCTTCAAGCGATGTTTGGCTCCCCGCACTTGCTCCTAGGGCAAGATTGGCATTGGCGACGGGGAGGGGAGCCACGGTGACGGGATTCTCGTGAGGCCCCACGAGGCCGGCCGGGCGCAACCCCCATTCGTCAAAGTGAGGCATCTGCATCGCGAACTCGGCCCCGCCCGAGCAGAGATATAGGAAGCTACCCCCGTGCAGGATACCGCCCGGCGAGGGGTCGCCTATCAAGACCTCCAGCACCTTCTTCAGCGTTTCGGGCGCCAGCTCCGTATCCTGGAGCCTCATGCGGTCCTGATACCTGGTCAGGGCCCACATCGGCCGGGAGTGGTGCTGAAGAGGAGCAATGCGACACTAGAGGAACTCCTTCACCACCCGGGGCGCAGTTACGTCGAGCTCTCTCAACCTCCCCAGTCGGCACCAAACAAAGGAGAGCTGGGGGCTCACGAGCCTCTCGTGGCCCCATCCCAGATTGGGGATAACAAGCAATGTTGGATGCGAGAGCAGGGGGCTGGGCACTCGGACATCCACATACAGCCACCGTGTCCGAAACCCACTCGTGGAAGGTGGAAGGCTAAAATCAATCCCCGAGGCGGCCGTCTCTGCCACAGCCTGGAAGCTCATGCACCCCGAGCACTGCAAGGGGTCGGTCAGGCGCAAGGAGAAGAAGTGGCGCGAGAGGGCAATGGAAGGAGCAATGCCCACCATGGCTTCGCAGATGAAGGCGAAGACAGCAAGAAGGGTAACAGATTGAGGGTCAAGGTGCATCATATGGATCTGATAGTGGGAGAGCACCGCATTGAAAAAGGCGGAGAAAGGAGGAACCAGGCCAGCCCATAGGCGTTGATGGAGAATTGAACCTCCATGATAATCCTGTCGACGGAGGCATGGGATGCTGGCCAAACCATCGTCCTTCCGCACTCATTGAAGATGGAGGCGAGCGCGGGGCGGATCTTCTCCAAGGCCTCCAGATTGAGCACCACCGACCGGCCGACGGCGGGCTCGATTGCCGGAGGCGAACTAGATGAGGACACGGGCTTCTTCCCCTTCTCTGTGTTAGTTGGCGCCATGGTGATGGAGGGGGCAGAGCTCAAGTCAGATTGGAAGCGGAAACAGAGGTTCGAGGAAGAGAGGGGAACAAGAAGCACGCGGGCGGCAAAGAGGAAATAACTGTGTAAAGCTTCGTGGCCGCCTAGCCAGGCGGATATTGGGGGAGCATGGGGAAGCAGAGACGCCCACGTCCCATCAACCGCAACGCGGCGACCAAGGCCGCAGGCTGTTGGGGCCCGCGGAGCTCCGCACTTGCCCTTTTGCCTCGCTGCTAAGCCAAGTCCGAGCGCGCCTTGGGCCCGGGGGCTACTGTCGGCGTTCTGGGAATGGGGGTCCCCAGACTTGCCTGCCTGCGGCCTGCGGCGTGGGTCGAGCAATGGCCCAGTACGACCTGTCTTCATCAACCCAAGTTCAAGACCCTCGCGAGGGGCCAAGCCTCACGGGGCGGACGACACAAGGCTTCCTCAGGGGCGGCCTCACCAGGGAGGTTCGTGAGGAGGCGGAGAGATCAAGGCAAGGAGTACCTCGCGAGGTGCTCGTGACGCAAGCCATGACGATCCAGACCAGGCGGGCTTCAGCCTGTGCAATGTCCTCGTTTCCTCTTTGGTGCAAAGGGGGCAAGCGCAGGCGCGGAATACGGAGGCATCAGGCAAAGGTTTCCATATCGGTGCAACGAGACCAAGACCAGCAGGACGGTAGGACGGAGGTCACCGTGGAGCCCAAGACGGCGTCATTGCCAGTGCCTTTGGCAGTCGAAGACCAACTTTAGTCAGGATAGCTTGTACTAGCTGACCCCCTTCAAAATGGCCGTTGTTGGCTCCCTTCCCGCTCAATATCTGGGAAGAGGACCAGGGCCTCTATATATAGAGATGGCCACCACAGTAGAGGGGATCGAATCCTTCCCTAGGAGAACACGACACGAGCTGAAGAACACCCCTCGCGAGGCTGTTCTTCCTCTATACTGTTCATCATCAGCCCCAGAGGCAATCCACCACACCACACACTGGATTAGGGTATTGCACCAGAACGGTGGCTGAACCAGTATAAATCTCGTGTCCCTTGTGTTGTTCATCGTGCTAGCTTAGAATCGCGGCGAGGTTTTGGGGCGTGAATCGGTAGGGAGAAGATCTTCGTGCGCACCCCAAAGGTCGAACCTTAAGGGTTTTGCCGGAACCCGATATCCGACACATACTAATAAAGCAATCATGTCGTCTCAAAATAACATGGCCAAAGAAAGCTATCCCTACAAAATCATATAGTCTGGCTATGCTCTATCTGCATCTCACAAAATATTTATTCATGCACAACCCCGATGACAAGCCAAGCAATTGTTTCATACTTTTGATGTTCTCAAACCTTTTCAATCTTCGCGCAATACATGAGCGCGAGCCATGGACATAGCACTATAAGTGGAATAGAAGGGTGTTTGTGGAGAAGACAAAAAGGAGAAGATAGTCTGACATCAACTAGGCGTATCAACGGGCTATGGAGATACCCATCAATAGATATCAATGTGAGTGAGTAGGGATTTCCATGCAACGGATGCACTAGAGCTATAAATTTATGAAAGCTCAACAAAAGAAACTAAGCGGGTGTGTGTCGGTGTAAAAACCAGCGGATCTCGGGTAGGGGGTCCCGATCTGTGCGTGAAGGCTGATGGTAACAGGAAGCAAGGGACAGAGATGTTTACCCAGGTTCGGGCCCTCTCAATGGAGGTAAAACCCTACTTCCTGCTTGATTAATATTGAAGATATGGGTAGTACAAGAGTAGATCTACCACGAGATCATAGAGGCTAAACCCTAGAAGCTAGCCTATGATGGTATGATTGTAATTGTGATCAGCCTTCTAAGGACCAACCTCTCCGGTTTATATAGACACCGGAGAGGGCTAGGGTTTACATGGTGTCGGTTACAAGGAAGGAAACACATTATCCGGATCGCCAAGCTTGCCTTCCACGCAAAGGAGAGTCCCATCCGGACACGGGCCGAAGTCTTGAGCCTTGTATCTTCACGCTTCAATAGTCCGGACGTTGTACACAGTCTGGCTGTCCGGATACCCCCTAATCCAGGACTCCCTCAGTAGCTCCTGAACCAGGCTTCAATGACGATGAGTCTGTCGCGCTGTATTGTCTTCGGCATTGCAAGGCAGGTTCCTTCTCCGAATACTCCAAAGCGGTTATCGAACACGTAGACCGTGTCCGGATCTGCAAGATGATCTTCACATAGCATAAGTCTGATCCGCTAGCAATCTTCATGCGTCGTGCCCATGCATTGTGGCCTGGTCCAACGCGAACCAGCGCTTCTTACCCCACCTCGACTCGTGTTACGAGGCGGTTTTATTGGCACGTCCCGTCGAGGGAGAGATTGTGTTCCTTTTATTACGGGATTTTCCATTAATACGGGCGTGCGTGACCCCACGACGGCCATTGGTATAACTCCGTGTGTTTTTAGATAAGCCTCAAACAGTCACACCGAGGACTCTTGATATTCACCCTCTTTATAAAGGGGTCGAGGCCTCTGCCTCTTTTCCACCTTCCTCGCGCCTTGTCGCACCTCGAGTTCTAACACCCGAAACCTATGCTCCCACACCCCAGATCCTCCAATATGTCCGGATCTAACCCTCAAGGCCGGTGGGTGGCCTCCTCAATTCAAAAGGAAGACATTGCGAAGCTTAGGGAGGTCGGATACCTGACCGCCGACATCCAGCACAGGCTTCCTGCTCTAGGGCAGGTCATGCCTACACCGGAGCCCAATGAGTGCGTCGTGTTTGTCCCTCACTTCCTCCACAGCTTGGGCTTTACCCTCGATCCCTTTGTGCGGGGGCTCATGTTCTACTATGGGTTGGATTTTCATGATCTGGCTCCAGACGCTATCCTCCATATCTCGTCGTTCATTATCGTGTGCGAGGCTTTTCTCCACGTCACCCCACACTTTGGCTTATGGCTTAAGACCTTCAATGTGAAGCCGAAGATGATCGAGGGGCGACATGTGGAGTGCGGAGGTGCCGTAATAAGCAAGAACGCCGATGCCCCATGGACAGAGGGTTCTTTCCCAGAAGTATCTGATGTATGGCAACGGAGGTGGTTTTATGTCACGGCTCCCAGAGGCACAAAGTGGGTGCCTGCCCCCGAGTTCCGCTCGGGCCCTCCGTCACAACTAGCGTCTTGGACCAACGTGGGATGGAATTTGGGCCCCGCTGGCGATGTACCAGTACTGCAGGGCCGCATTCGAGAGCTTCTTGAGAGGGACATTATCCTTGCCAGCATAATGCAAGTAATGTTAATCCGATGGATGTTGCCGTGCCAACGCCGGCCTCTCCGGATGTGGGAGTTCAATCCAGAGGGTCCGTGGACTGTTAAACACTTCTTCGGCTTAAAGCTCAAAGGGATGTGCAAATTATTCTTCGGACCGAAAGTAGAGTGTCCGGACACCACCGAGGATGCGGGCCTAAGCTGCAATCGCCTAGATACCCAAGTAAGTAATCTTGACACCGGACACCTTGTTTTGCATTTGTCATAATTATTTATTCTGAAAATCATCCGTGGCCAGGAATGGCTCAGCAAGGTGGAGAGAATCACATGTCCGGTGCCACTTCCCGAAGGCTCGCCTGGCCCTACCATGGCCAAGATGCTCGACTGGGTACTCAGCAGAATGCCCTCGGGGAAAGACTAGGGGAAGAACGAAGAAACCGAACTCCACACGCTACGCATCCGAACCGGGGGAATTGTTACCTCCCCCAAGGAGGATAGTCGGGAAGGGGAGACTAAGGCCTCCTCCCCGCGCGGGAAGAAGAGGGCCGCCTCCAAAGACTTGGAGACGGAGATGCCCAAGCAAGGGAAGAAGGTATCACCAAGGGGCTCTGCCGCAACGGGCATCCTCACCGCGTCATGCCCGCCAACGTGCCAACTCTCCACCGAGCTATAAGTCAATCATTAATTTGAAGGTACTGTGCTTCTCCTAGATCAGTAACCAGGATTCGTCTTTTGCAGTCCGGCTAGCAGCTCTTCTCAACAGAGTTCGTCTTCGGGGGATCTTCCTCCAGGGATGATGGAGAGCGAGACCCCACCTACCTCTACGGCTCATGAAGCGGGCGACACCAAGGTGTCGTCACGGAGGAGTCCGGATCTGCCGAAGCCGGAAGCCAATGCGTCAGCCGCCCTGAGCCCGGAGCGTTTGGCTCCCACGAGGGGCGATGGAAAGGGTCCAGCACAGTTCAATGTCCGGACGGACGTACTGACGGGCTTACTGGAGCGAGCTGCGCTCTCGGAGGAGCACCGCTCGTTAATGAGCGCGGTGCTCAAGAAGATTTCATCCGCTACAAGTGGTTTGAATGAAGCATTCACAAGTCTGCTCAGAGGCTTTGAGGTATGTAGTGAAGAATACACCATTTTATGGCTGAGAGGCACGCGCTAGGTGTGCGCCATATAGATAGTAGCCCCTGAGACTCTGGTTGCCCGCCCTAGGCGGCAAACGGGGGATCATAAACCAATGATTGCTTTGTGAATATGTGCAGGTAACTGTGGGTCCGGCCGCTGACCAGTCCGTTGAAATTGCCGAACTAACGAGGCAGATTGGATCGATTGATGCCGATATCACGCTGGTGAATGAGCGGCTGGACAAATCACAGGGTATGTGCCCTGCCTTCCCTTGTATAGGAAAATATGAAGGTGGCATGATATTAATGTAATATGTTTGGACTACAGATGGTGCTGCTGCCGTGGAGGCCCTGAGGGCGGAACTTGCTCAAGCCAAGGAACAAGCTCGGGTGAGCAATGCGGCTGCCCTAAAGGCGGCCGAGGAATTGAGGGCCGACCAGGCTGCTCATCGCCGAAGCGAGGAAAAGATAGCTGAAATGGCTGTTGAGTTAAAAAATGCCGCTGACCGGTATGAGCTCCTTAAAAAGGAGCATGAGGATAATTTGGCTGACCTGAACAAGGCACTTAATGCCACCAAGGAAATACGGACCGAGCTCAGGGGTGTGCGGGAGGAGCTTCAACAGGCCGGTAAAATCGCGGCTGGGGGCTCCTATTTGCTGCGGATGAAGTTTTTCGATCCGGCACGCCCTCGATGGACACCGGAGTCTCGCGACGATATGCGGATTTGATGAAGAGTATGGCTGATGCTGCCGAGTTCTTCAAAGATCAGGGTGATAAGGAAGTGGAGAAGCTTTTCTGGTCACAATTCAATGCTCCCACTCACCCGCTGCCATTAAGTGATAAGATGGCTGCTGTAGCGGAGCTTCACAGGCTGTCCGGGCTTGCAATGCGGTCTGTAATAGACCATCTTTGGTTGAAGGGGCCTAAGCCGGACAGTTACTTTGGTTTGGTGCAACAATTCCTTGGGGCCATGCCTCGGATCGATGTCATGAGGAGGTCGGCGTGTATAGAGGGTGCACGGATGGCTCTTGCCCGCGTTAAAGCCTATTGGACGAACGTGGATGCCACCATTATAGCGGCCCAAGATCCGGTGGGGGGCCAATATCCGGCCGAGCACTACTTGGCGCAGGTCACAGAGGGTGCCCGCCTAATAGAGGCGCCCATTCATTATAAACCCTGTGTTTCCAGGTACGTGCATTGATCTGTCGTGGCAAAATGCCAAATACGGCAGTATCCTCTGTGGGTATGGAACCCATGGGATGGTTAAGCAACAAGAGGCAATAGAAAATGTTTACACTACTAGGAAAAGGGCTAAAGATGGGATGGACACTAATGGCGCACCAGGGAAGTAGTGCGCCACCACTATATACTAATGGCGCACCAGTTGGTGATGCGCCATTAGTGTGGAAGACACTAATGGCGCACCAGAAAAAAGGTGCGCCACTAGTGATAAATTTTTTCATTTTTACATACATACTAATGGCGATCCGACCGAAGTGCGCCATTACTAGTTCTAACTAGTAATGGCGCACCAACCACAGAGTGCTCCAGTACTATATTTTTTTATTCTTTTTTTGCAAAACTACTAATGGCGCATCGTGTCACAGTGCGCCATTACTAGTTTAAACTAGTAATGGCACACTACTACGCGGTGCGCCATTAGTATATATATATATTGCACTACTACACGACTATCTCGGTTACGGATATCTCGCAGGGCAGGTAGTCCACGGATTTTCTGGATGCGTAAGGTGCATGGATGACACAACGTATCGCCAGCTAGATAGAGATCCCGGGTCTTCGAAAACCGTGTTCATGGGACATCGAAGGTGGCTTCGCGACGATGACCCGTGGAGGAAACGCAAGGATCTGTTCGATGGTGAAACCGAACCCCAAAAATGCCCGCGTACGAGGAGCGGCGAGGAAATAGACAAGCTGTTGAAAAATTGGAAAGATTGCCCACTACCGGGAAAGAAGCAAAAGGCGCTAGAGCCGGGAAAGAAGCGAAAGGCGCCCGAGCCGCTGCTGAAGGTATGGAAAAAGAGGTCTGTTTTCCGGGACTTGCCGTATTGGAAGATCCACCATGTGCCCGTTGATGGATTCATGTACCTAGGGTAGGGTCATAGACCTAACCTAAACGTCCTACCCAAGGGCACTCTTAGAAGAGATCACCTCCCAGTCGACCAACGAGGAATCCGCCGACCGTTAGAAGGACTCACCATGGAAGACTCACTCGACCATGAAGATACACTCGACCACCGTAAGGTCAAGGCACCCGCAACAGCCCAGTAATTGAATAGACTTAATGTTAGTTAAGGCACTTTATGAGGGCGTTACAATGAACGCCTGTGCTTAATGTACTTTAACCTCTCCATTATGTGGGCTGGCTGGGGTCCCAAGACTTATATAAGTCACCCCCCTCCACAGCAGAGGGGTTCGTGACTCTTGTAATACCTACACCGATAATCCACTGACCGCCTCAGGGCTCGAGACGAGGGCTTTACTTCCTCCGAGAAGGGCCCGAACTCGTACATCACTTGTGTTCACAACCTCTCCATAGCTAGGACCTTGCCTCTCCATACCTACCCCCACTCTCTTCGCGGACTTAGAACCACGACAGTTGGCGCCCACCGTGGGGCAGGTGTTCTAGCGATTTGTGGAGAAGTTGCAAGACTTCAGTACTTTCATCATGATGACTGCTGGAGTTTTGGTTGAGGCGCGAGATCCGCCTCGGTGCTCTCACCTTTGTCGCCGACGACTCCGCGTGGCTCCGTGGAGGCTCCACTGACATCGAGGCGCCCCGTCTGCTGGGCGACGCACTTTCGCGCATGTGTCCGTGGGCGTTCTCATGCGGCAACCGTCGACCTCAGACGGTCGACTCCTTTATCGGTCGCCCACCGGTCTCCCACCAGCGCAAGCGCCTGGTCGGTCGAGACTCCAGCGGTGGGTGAAGCACGCGATGGCTCGCCAGACAGCCATCGCCTGTGTCGCGCAATTGAGCCCGACGAGTCCCTCTACGGCCTGCTCGATCTGTCGACCGGCTCCGAGAGAAGCGCATCCGAATGCGATAGTAGTGATCCAGGGCGGAAATCCTCATGGTCGACGGCCCCGCAGATCCTCCCGGCTTACCATGGCGGCGGAGCAGCCGGAGGAGGGGACCCCGCGCAAGAGCATGAAGAGTACCAGCCCGAGACACTCGACTCTCTGCAGAGAGAAGAGCTTCGCCGCAGGAACATGGATGCCCTGCATACTCCCATCGCCGGAGAAACCCCGAGGCTCGCGCTTTGGAGGAGGCACGCTTGGCCATCAGTCGCGAACGTGCTTCGCCGAGAACCTTCAGCGAGCACTCAACGAGCGCGTGCGGCAACGAGTTCCTGAAGCCAGTCGACGTTGACTCTTCCCGCCGACTCAGGTATACCGCACGCCAATTCAGAATTTAGCAGCTGCAACCCGTATAGCAGAGTCCATCCAGCCTTCTCAGTCGGAAGCTGGGAGAGGCTTGATGCAGATTAGAGATTTGCTCCGAGCAGCAGGAGACCAGAACTCAGCCGTGTCGTAGTCGCGCAACAGAATTCACAGTCGATCCGTCGCTGCGAATACTTGTCCCACGACTCATTATCCCCCGACGCTCACAAGCGAGAAGGGCGCAACAACCGGCAAGATCAGTATGGAGACCGACATGACCGGGATGACAGGCGTCGAGTGCCCATTTCCCCGAGGGAAGGGTTTTACGCCTCGGCGGGGAGGATGACAGACGCCAGCTCAAGACGGGCGAAGAGTTCCAATCGACCCGTGGAACCGTGCTTCACGCGATCCATTATCGCGCAAAGGCTTGGTCGACCGAACAGAGCCCATCGAGGCGGACCGAGAGGGATGCACCCACAAGCAATCGAGTGCATGTTTCGTCCGGAGTGTTTTAGCAGGCTATCGAGCCGCATGATTCCCCCAATTTTAGGTTGGCAACAGGAGTCAAGAATTCATCGGGGAGTCCAAGCCCAAACTTGGCTTGAAGATTACCGAGTGGCCGCTCAGATTGGTGGTGGGAATGATGAGGTGGCCATGAAACACTTGCCCTCATGTTGGAAGGTTCTCGCCAGGCATGGCTGAATCGCCACCTCCTAGCAAGATATACACTTGGGAAGATTTGTCCCGAGTGTTCATCAGAACTTTTGAAGGAACCTGCAAACGACCGGCTGGCTTGACAGAGCTGCAAGTCTGCGTGCAGAAGACCAATGAGACTCTCCGAGAGTACATTCAGAGGTGGATCACTCTGCACCATACTGTGGAAAATGTGTCGGACCATCAGGCAGTTTGCGCCTTCAAAGATGGCGTCAAGAACAGAGAATTGAGTCTGAAGTTTGGTCGAACCGGCGACATGACCTTGAGTCGAATGATGGAGATTGTTACTAAGCACGCCTAACGGCGAGGAAGAAGACCGACTCGGCGGCAAGTACAAGCCAAGTCACGGAGAAGGGAAATTCCAGTCGGAAACAGAAGCGGAAAGCCGAGCCAGCAGCTCCTGGAGAGGCTCTGGCCGTGACTCAAGGGAAGTTCAAGGGCAAGCCAAAAGGATCCTGGAATCCTAAGAAAGTAAAGGATAAAGAAGGAAACGACGTGATGGATATGCCATGTCATATTCACACAAAGAAAGATGAAGAGGGCAACATCATTTACCCAAAGCACACCACTGCCAAAGGTGTCGACTCCTGATCCAGCGAAGCCAGGAAAACAGTCTAAGGACAAGGAGAAGGAGCCGACAAGGCCGAGACAAAGAGGACAAAGGAGGAAGAATATCCACACGCCAACTCCACTGATGATCTTCGCGATGTGGAAAGCAAAAGTCGATGAAAGTCATTAACCGTGAGGTGAACATGGTTGCCCCAGTAAAGCCAAGTTACGTGAAGTGGTCTCAAACACCCATCACATTCGACCAATCTGATCATCCCACTCATATTGCCACCACTGGGCGGCAAGCGTTGGTGGTCGATCCAATTGTCGAAGGCACTCGACTGACGAAAGTGCTGATCGATGGTGGTAGTGGGCTGAACTTGTTATATGCAGATACATTGAAAGGGATGGGCATTCCGATGTCCCGACTGAGCACCAGCAACATGAGTTTCCACGGAGTCATACCAGGGAAGAAGGCCAATTCACTCGCCAAATAGCTCGGGCGTGGTTTTGGTGATTCCAAGCACTTTCGCAAGGAAAAGTTGACCTTTGAGGTTGTGGATTTTCAGAGTGCATACCACGCCATTTTGGGGAGGCCAGCTTACGCATGATTCATGGCTCGACCATGTTACCTGTACCTCAAACTGAAAATGCCGGGCCCCAAGGGAGTGATCACTGTCACCGGCGATCGGAAAAAGGCAGAAGAGTGCTTTCAGAAGGGCTCGAAGATTGCCGACTCCCAAGTGACAGCGGTCGAATTCGAAGAATACAAGCAAAACGCAGATCCGAGTGATTTGTTACGATCCAAGAAGCCAGCCACGAGTTCGCATTTCATCGTCCGGTGAGACGGGTTCATATTCACCCGATCGACCCCAATGCAGCCCCGACCCACATCTCCACGACACTCGACCGAAATAGGAAGAAGCGCCATCCGGTTCCTCCGTGAGAATCGGACATTTTCGCATGGAAGCCACCGACATGCCGTGTTCCTGGGGATCGGCCGAGCATCGCCTCGAGTCGACAAGTCAGCAAAACCAGTTAAAGAGCATCTTGGCGTCCGCCGTCCGTAAGAGAAAGGCTATTGGTGAAGAAGTGGCTCATTGTTGGCGGCAGGATTTATCCGAGAGATATACCACTCCGAGTGGCTCGCTAATGTCGCCATGGTTCCCAAGAAGGACAACTCGCTCCGCATGTGCATTGACTTTAAGCACATTAATCGGGCCTGCCCAAAGGATCATTTCCTCTCCCCGCATAGATCAAATTGTTGACTCGACCGCTGGATGTGAGAGATTGTCTTTCTAGATGCATATTCCGGGTATCATCGAGATCCGTCAGAGGGACCCGATGAAATAAAAACAGCTTTCATCACTCCATTCGGTGCTTCGCTATATCACCATGCCATTCGGTCTCAAGAATGCGGAGCCACATTTATGCGAATGATTCGAAGTGTCTTCTCCTCAAATCAGTCATAATGTGGAAGCGATATGGATGATATCGTCGTTAAGTCGCGAAAAGGTTCCGACCTGCTTGCTGACCTCACCGAAACATTTGCCAACCTCAGAAGGTACGATATCAAGCTCAATCCGTCAAAGTGCACATTCGGAGTTCCTGGTGGAAAATTACTCGGTTTTCTCATTTCCGAACGAGGGATCGACGCTAATCCAGAGAAGACCGGCACCATTCTCCGAATGAAACGCCCTGCGCGAGTGCACGACGTCCAGAAGCTTACTGGATGCTTGGCCGCATTAAGTCGATTCATCTCTCGACTCGGTGAAAAGGCATTGCCTCTTTACCGACTGATGAAGAAGGCCGACAAGTTCGAGTGGACTCCAGAAGCTGATGCAGCGTTTGCCGAGCTAAAAGCTCTGCTCTCCACCCAGCCGGTGCTTGCTGCTCCAATCAGCAAAGAGCCTCTGTTGCTTTATATTGCAGCCACTTGGACAAGTCGTCAAGATAAAGGTTTACGGTCGAGCGGGAAGAGGAAGGAAAGACCTTCAAAGTTCAGCGCCCGGTGTATTATTTGTCTGAAGTCTTGACTCCATCCAAGCAGAGATATCCTCATTATCAGAAGCTTGTGTATGGCATATACATGACCACGAAGAAGGTTGCTCATTATTTCTCTGATCATTCTATCATAGTCGTCAGCGACGCTCCTTTGTTAGAGATTCTGCACAACAGAGACGCAACCGGTCGAGTGGCGAAATGGGCGATTGAACTTCTTCCCCTTGATATTAAATTTGAGGCAAAGAAAGCCATTAAGTCCCAGGCTATAGCGGATTTCCTTGCCGAGTGGATTGAACAACAAAGACCGAATCGAAGTTCACTCGGAGCATTGGACCATGTTCTTTGACGGCTCTAAAATGCTGAATGGTTCCGGTGCTGGGGTTGTTCTGGTTTCCCCCAGAGGAGATAAGCTTAGGTATGTGCTCCAGATTCACTTTGATTCCTCCAACAATGAGGCAGAGTACGAGGCCCTCTTATATGGATTGCACATGGCCATCTCACTCGGCGTCCGTCACTCGATGGTCTATGGCGACTCAGATTTAGTGGTCAACCAGTGATGAAGGAGGGGCGTGAGAAGCCCAGCCATGACTGGATCTTGCAATGCAAAGTGAGGAAGCTGGAAAAGAAGTTCGAGGGGTTGGAGCTCCATCACATCCCCCGACTGAAAAATCAAGCAGCAGATGATCTGGCGAAGATAGGTTCCAAAAGAGAAGCCATTCCGAGTGGTGTGTTTTTGGAGCATATACACACTCCGTCAGTTAAAGAAGATCCCTTCACAGAGGAAGCTCCACACCCCCAAGAGTGCCGCAGACCCGACTGAGGTTGAGGTCCCAGCAGTGGTCGACTTGGTCATGGAGGTTTTAGTGATCACTCCCGACTGGACAATTCCATACATAGCATATATTCTGAGAAAAGAGCTTCCAGAAGAGGAGGAAGAGGCTCGACAGATCGTCCGCCGATCCAAAGCCTTTACCGTTATCAAAGGACAGCTGTATAGAGAAAGCCCGATCGAGTTGGTCGAAATGGATAACGCCAAGAAGGTCGAGTCATACTCAATGACATCCACTGGGGAACTGTGGTCACCATGCGCCCTTCGGACCATTGTAGCCAAAGCATACCGAGCCGGATTTTACTGGCCAAGGGCGAATGAGATGGCGAAAGAAATAGTGGACAAGTGCGAAGGATGTCAGTTTTATTCCAATATGTCGCACAAGCCTGCGTCAGCTCTGAAGACCATTCCACTCGTCTGGCCTTTCGTAGTATGGGGGTTAGACATGGTCGGTCCCTTGCGAACAGGTCGGAGCAGTTTCACGCATGTGCTGGTAGCAGTCGACAAGTTCACCAAGTGGATTGAAGCTAAACCAATCAAGAGTCTGGACGCTGGTACTGCTGTTTCCTTCATCAGAGAGCTGACGTTCAGATATGGGGTCCCGCACAGCATTATCACGGATAATGGGTCGAATTTTGACTCGGAAGAATTCAAGGAATTCTGCAACGCTCAAGGCACGCGAGTCGACTACGCTTCAGTCGCCCATCCACAGTCAAATGGACAGGCAGAGCGAGCCATCGGCTTAATCCTCAAGGGTTTAAAGCCCCGACTGATGCGAGACCTCAAGCATGCGGCTGGAGCATGGGTCGACGAACTCCCTTCAGTGCTTTGGGGTTTGCGGACCACGCCTAATCGGTCGACCGGAAGAACTCCATTCTTCTTGGTCTATGGAGCTGAAGCAGTCCTGCCGAGTGATCTTCTTCACAACGCTCCCCGAATTGAACTTTACAACAAAGCAGAAGCTGAGCAAGCGCGTCAGGATGCAGTCGACCTCTTAGAGGAGGAAAGGGAGATGGCTCTGATCTGCTCGACCATCTACTGGCAAGACTTGTGTCGACTTTACGCCAGAAATGTGAGAGGTCGAGCCTTCCAGGAAGGGGATCTAGTTCTCCGAGTGGATCAGTAGAAATAGCATAAACTCGCTCCTTCTTGGGAAGGACCCTTCATCGTCACCAAGGTTCTCCACAACGGGGCATATCGTCTCTACAACGTCGAACACAATATCGAAGAGCCCCGAGCTTGGAATGCGGATCTGCTCCGCCCGTTTTACACTTAAAGTTTTTCACTCGGATGAGTTGTAATAAAATACTTCTGTAGTTCATGGATCTCGAAATAATAGTGTCATAATTCCTCCATAATTTTTGTCACTTTTTATTTTTGTCCAGTTAAAATTTCCCCCAGTGGTTGGCTTAGCCGCGAATCCGTTTCGCCTAAGTTTGTACAAATCCTACCGAGTGGTAAGCCAGACTTCCACTCGGGGGCTTAGCCGCGAATCCGTTTCGCCTAAGTTATAAAAATCCTACCGAGTGGTAAGCCAGACTTCCACTCGGGGGCTTAGCTGCAGCCCAGCGCTCGCCTAAGTAACTAAAAATCCTACCGAGCGGTAAGCCAGACTTCCACTCGGAGGCTTAGCTGCAGTCCAAGTACTCGCCTAAGTACAACGTATGTTCGCAAGAAGGACGAGGCGCAGGTCGACTGCGACCCTCTCCTCCGAGCTACGCCATAAATATAATATGTGAGCTTATAAGGAGGACGAGGTGCAGGTCGACTGCGACCCTCTCCTCCGAGCTACACCATAAGTATAATGTGGCTTTCCGCAAGGAAGACGAGGTGCTTCGATCATTGCGACTCTCTTCCGAAGCCACCTCAAATACAATGGAAATCCTACCGAGTGAAGAGCAAACCTCTCACTCGGGGCTTAGCTGCAGCCAGTGCTCGCCTAAGGTATAAGAAATCCTACGAGTGAAGAGCAAACCTCTCACTCGGAGGCTTAGCTGCAGCCCCATGCTCGCCTAAGGTATAAGAAATCCTACCGAGTGAAGAGCTAACCTCTCACTCGGAGGCTTAGCTGCAGCCAGTGCTCGCCTAAGGTATAAGAAATCCTACCGAGTGAAGAGCAAACCTCTCACTCGGGGCTTAGCTGCAGCCCGTGCTCGCCTAAGGAATAAGTCATTGCAGTAGGCATCTTCTCGTGAACCTGCAAAGGGCAATTCGAGGCAAAGCAATCATATCCAAACATCCAATCCAAGTTTAGGTCGATACCTAAAGGAACCGAGAGTGCTCAGGCACTAAGCCTGTTAAGGTTTTATCGGTTACAATTCCACTCGGCATACCGAGGCAAATTTAAAGTGTCAGACTTAAAAGAAGTTTTTTTACCCCTCCTGTGGAGGGCTGGAAGGAGCAACAAACTCATCGAGGTCGATCCCATCTGCAATCCGTGTAGCAGCAGCGATGAAAGTTTCCATGAAGGACCTGAAGTTGTGTTTCTTGGTGTTGGCCACTCGGAGAGCCGCCAGCTTATCTTCTCGTGCATCTTTGCAAAGGACTCGCGCCGGACATGTATGACATCCGCGCCACACCGAGCCGAGGACTTCTTCCACTCCTGCACTCGGTCGGGACGGCGCTCAATCGAGCCATCAGCGACTTGAGGTCATTTTGGAGTGTCTCCCGAGCCGAGGCGTCCGAGTCGATGCGGGACGTAGCAACCTTCAACCTTGCGAGGTAGTCCACTACAGCTGCAACACGGGACTCGAGTCGGAAGACATTCATGGCAACTTCATCATTCACCGGGGAATTGACAGGGTCGAGGTTCAGCTCCAACTGGCTGGTTTCTTCTTCAAAGTTGCGACAAAATTCTGCAAAGACAAAACCCCGAGTCAAGACAATAGTCGAACGGGAACATCACAGTTGGAAGAATTGGTCGAGTGTAAAGACTACCTTGAGCATAAGGAACAATTTTTAGCAAGACCACCCAGGAAGCCTTCGGTCATTCTTCTTCCTACCAACTGGTTGATCTTCTTAGTCGAGTGGTCTTGTCGACTTCGGTCGGTCGACATCCTTGGTGGCAATGGCGAGCGCCTTCAGATTGGTGTTCTCGAGTTCGAGCTTGGTGGTGAGGCTAACTTTTAAATCGGCAAGCTTGATCTTCTCGACAGCTCAAGCTCCTTCTTCCTCTGGGCCTCCTTCACCTTACCTCAAATTACAGCAAAGTCAGATTTGAAGCAGATGAGAGGAGAAAGGAGTGGTCAAGTCTCACCAACATACCTTTGGTCTCCTCCTTCGCCTTCGTCGATTCTCCTGCACCAGCTTCAAGTCCAACTCGAGCTGAATATGCTTCGCTCGATTCAGATAGCGCCGCAAGATCACAGGATTTCTACGAAGAGTCAATCGACAAAATGTCAAAAGATGATTCACTTCCGAGTGAATAAGAGAAAAATCATACGTTTCTAAGACCACAGTCGAATGCAAGCATTCGACCGTAGTCTCGGGGACTACACCCGGTGGGTGCACTCAGCGTGCCCCACCGGTCCTATTCAAACAGAGTCGACCGATCGACCAAAAAAGTCGACCGATCGACCAAAGCTTCTTGATCGTAATCAATCGCCAGACCGACCACACGGTCTCGGGGACTACACCGATGGGTGCACTCGAGTGCCCCCACTGGTTTGGTAAACCATTCGTTTTAGTCGAATGATGATCAATATTTCCTTGTAAAGCCTAAGGCCGATCGCCAGCATCGACCTTAGCCTTGAGGGACTACACCCGGTGGTGCACTCAGCGTGCCCCCACTAACACGGAGTTTTATCAACACACCCGGTGGGTGAGTGCTATGGATTTCGAAAAGAAAAGAAGTTTTGATAGCATATCCTAACAGAGCAGTGCGGTGGTCGATCGACTGAACATTGCTTTGAAGAGCGGAGCTGGCGTCATAAGCTGCTTGGCTTGCATCCCGGATGATCTTCACCTGCTCCATCATGATCCCTGCTTGGCGTATCGCCTCCTTAGCAGCGCTAGCTTGGTCCTCCGGGACGTGGTGTGTGGTGAAGAGCGAATGTTGCCCAGCACTCGACAAAGTGGGACAAGCACTTGTCAATGGCACCACGAAAGACACGGTGGGTCGAGTGGTGTTCTCCCCCTCCGCGGCAACAGTCTCGGGCGCCGTCACATCTTGGGCTGCTTTGCCAATGGCCGCCTTCCTGCTTCTCCTATACCTCAGTGGTTCTTCGTCCTCATCATCGTCGTCAGGAAGGGTGATAATGTCATTGGTTGGAGCTTCAGAAAAGAATCAAAGTTAGAGACTATGAGTCAGTCGACTGAGAACAGAATCAAGGATACAATACCAGGATTTGAGGTCGCCGCGTCCTCCATCTCATGGTCCTCGGCCTTGCCTGAGGTTTCGGAAGTCGCCGCACTAAAGTTCCAAAGAATCAGTCGATTAATTCAAGTGTCAACCAGAGATAAAGCTTGTACAAAACAAGAAGGGTTAAATAATATGTTTACCCTGATATAGTGGGGATGAACACCTTCATTTTTGGCAGAGGCTTGGTTGGCCTCGACGGAGCTACCTTGATCGCTTGGCGCCTTTTCGGTCGGCGCGCCGAGAAGCGGTCGAGGTGTTTGGTCGATCATGCAGCGATCACAACCCTACCGCGTTCGATCGAAGGGTCATGAATAAGTTTCGACCGCCTTTCCGAGCGCGGTGGCGCAACCTCTTCCTCCTCCTCCTCTTCTTCATCCTCATCATCGTCGTCGTCGTCATCGTCATCCTCAGCAGCGTCCGAATCCCACTCTTCCTGGCTCTCACCCCCGCTAGCTTCTCCCTCCTCAGTTGGAGCCTGAGCTCCGTTGGGCATTGAGTACAGCTCGGTAAGGGCCTGGAAAACGTCAAGACAGAGCTCAATCGACCAAATTGCGTGACATCTGAAACACATTCAGCGGACATACAATGGAAGACGAGTAAATGTACCTTATCCGAACGCTGTGATGGTCGAGTGGAGAAATCCTCCGGATCCACGAGGATTGTCCTTGTTTCGATGATCGCGCCATCCACCTTTCCACTATGGCGCTGTCGATTGCTTCGGGTGGACTCGAGTCCGTCTTGGTTCCGCAGTACAACCACATGCAAGTGGCTCCGGGCTCAAGAGGCTGGATTCGCCTCGAAGGAAAACCTCGAGAAGGTCCATGCCGATCCACGCCGTCCCCAACCAACTGCACCACGCGGTCCATCAACATCTTCACATCAGCTCTCCTCCTAACCACCTTCGTGGAGGAGGTTTGTTCACTCGACTCATGGTGAATGGAGGAGTCCACTGACGACCAAGTCGGCTCATTCTGGCGATAAAACCAGGTCGATTGCCACCTCGACCGACTCGGGAAAAGACATAGCTGGGAAGGTGCTCTTATTCCTCACTTGGATTCCTAGGCCCCCGCACATCTGTACCACTTGGGTTTCTCATCTCTGGACTCGCCTTCTTCACGATGCAGGAGCGACATGTGAAGATGTGCTTGAACAATCCCAGTCACGGCCGACAGCCCGGAAGTTTTCACACATGGATACAAATGCAGCAAGATACACGATGGAGTTTGGAGTAAAATGGTGGAGCTGGGCTCCAAAGAAGTTCAAAAAGCCACGAAAAGAAAACACTTTCGGCAGGAAAATCCTCGATCAACATGGGTGGCGAGGAGCACACACTCACCCTCCTCTGGCCGAGGCTGCCACTCTTTGCCAGGAAGCCTCGCGGCGCCATGGGGGATCAGCCCATCGTCGGCCATGTCAAGGAGATCCTTCTCCCTGATGGTCGATCGGATCAATCTCCTGGACCCATCCCTTGACAAGCGGGATCTTGGCGAAGACCCATCGCTGCTGGTGGATCTCCCTTCGCCTTCTCGGCCGCCGACGCCTTCTCCGCCGCCGACGCCTTCTTCACGCGCTCTAAGCGCGCCGTCTTCTCCTTGCCCATGGCCGCCCGGCGAAGTCGCAGGAGAGAGAGTTCTTGGGGCGACAGCAGTTGCGTTGGGCGGAGGCGAAGAGAGCAGAGGAGGAAGAATGAGGTACTGTCCAGAAGCCCTCACAAATCGCATTTATAACGTCCCTTCCGAGTGGATGACAGGTGGACCCGGACGATCCAATCATATCCCGAAACAGTTGCATTGACACGATCATTAGGCGGAAAAAGCGCGCGAGATCGAGGCGTCCATGTCTGTCCCGTCCGGGCCAAGGATCCGTTCTCGCGCGCTTCCCCAAATTTCGTATCCCGCGAAATCCGCGAGCGGCAGATCGGTCTGTCAAGTGCGAGATTTCCTGCGATCTGTCGCTCGGGAACAGCGAAGTATAAAAGATGACTCGACAAAAGAACAAGAATGGATCGAGTCGACTGAAGAAAAGTTGCTCGTTATCAACAAAGAAAATCTTGATCGAAGAAGACGCATAACTAGCATGCTAAAGTTCAATCGGAACAGCATCAACTCCTTCCTCACTCAAGCCTCAATCCATTCGGGGGCTAATGATGGATTCATGTACCTAGGGTAGGGTCATAGACCTGACCTAAATGTCCTACCCATGGGCACTCTTAGAAGAGATCACCTCCCAGTCGACCAACGAGGAATCCGCTCGACTGGTTAGAAGGACTCGACCATGGAAGACTCGCTCGACCATGAAGATACACTCGACCACCAGAAGGTCAGAAGGCACTCCGCAACGGCCTGTAATTGAATAGACTTAATATAAGTTAAGGCACTTTATGAGGGGCGTTACCAGTAACGCGCCAGGCTTAATGTACTTTAACCTCTCCATTATGTGGGCTGGCTGGGGTCCTGGCGCACTCTATATAAGCCACCCCCTCCACAAAGCAAGAGGGGTTCGCACTCTTGTAATACCTACATCGATAATCCACTCGACCGCCTCGGGGCTCCGAGACGTGGGGCTTTACTTCCTCCGAGAAGGGCTCGAACTTCGTACATCGCTTGTGTTCACAACCTCTCCATAGCTAGGACCTTGCCTCTCCATACCTACCCCCCACTCTACTGTCAGACTTAGAACCACGACACCCATCAAAGCCCAGTCGTGTTGTCGTGAGGAGAGGCAAAAGGAAGATCATCGGAATGGATGGAGTAGCCAATGAGCAAGACTTCGACAAGTACGGCGACCCGAAGATCGAACATGACGACGACGATGAAGTAGCAGCATACACCACAAGAAGAAGCAGGACCACCCTCTACCTAAAGGACGTCCGTTCCACAGAAGAACTCCATTTGTGAAAAAGAAGGGCAAGAAGATTGTGAACAGATGGCTAGCTAAGATCCATTGTATTTAAATCGTTGTCTTCGTTTCTCGATTGTATTTCATTGGCACTTTTTGAACTCATGAATGTTTTTAAATTTCATGGACACTCGATCTCAATACCCCTCCATCTCGATCGCTATCCCACCTCGCCAGATCCGGTCCCCCACTCCACCGTCGCCAACGACCCACCACCCTCCCAGCTCCACCGCCGCCCGCCACGACGATCAACTGCACCTCCCCGCTCCACCGGCCGCCGCTGCCGACCCCCGGCCCGCACCCTCCCCCACTCCACCGTCGCTGATGACCCACCGCACCCTCCACTCCACCTTTCTCATATTCATAAATATTTTCAAATAACAAATTTGAACATATTTTTTTAAAAAATTATTACTATTTTTATAAAAAAATATTATTGTTATGATTTAAAAAAGTTTGAACATATTTAAACACAAATAAATATCAAACAGCATTTTAAATGCATAAAAATAAAAATTGGGGAGCCTGGGAATCAAACCCAGGACCTCCTAGTGTGTGTGATGCGTGCTGACCAGTTAGGCTAGTGGGCGGGTTTTGATGTAGATTGGGTTAGGTGGAATATAACTGTAATAAAAAAACATTCTAATGGCGCACCGCTGCGGGGTGAGCCATTAGTAAGCTTCCCCCCCCCACTCCACCTATTCCCCTCCCTCCCTTCCTCCCCACTCGACCTAATTTGCCCCCTCCACCCCAAGCGTACGTCGCCGTCGCGCCTGCACGCCCCCTTCATCTCCTCCGTCCCCTGCCGCCGCCTGACCCCGCCGCCTCCGCCCGCGCCCCCACCACTGCAGCTCCCCGCCGCCCCCACGCCCCACCACTACAGCTCCCTCGCGCCGCCGCCCCCACGCCCACGCGCCCCGAGCCGGAGGAGGAGGACCAGGAGGAGGACGACGAGGAGGAGGAGACGACGACCGCCTCTACCTCAGGTCAGCTCTGCTATGGCGTGGTCTTGTGCCGGCCCGGAGCCCTAGGGATCCGGCACGACCGCGGCTTCCTCCGGGTCCAAGGCGGCCGGCCGGCGCTGTGTACGCCCTCGACTGCAGGTGAGCCCCTCTCCTCCACTTCTTCCTTCTTCTTCTTCCTCTTGCCCTCAACCTCTGCTTGCTTCCTAATTGCCTCTGATCCTAGCCAGGTAAAATTAGAACGAATACATGTATGCTTGGTCTTTATTTACAAAGAAGTAAATCGCATGGTTATATATCCGCCTGCTTTTTTCTTTCTTTGCTTGATCTGCTTTTGTGTTGCATTGAGAGGCAGAAGTTTCTTTTCTTAATCTGCTGCTTCAGTTTGCTTCAGTAAGATTAGTTGTTGCAGGAAGTCAGAGTGATTATGAACATGCCCAAGGTTTGCCCCATGTGGCATGAATTAAACTGGGATGAGGAGTGACAAATTGAAGTGAATTTGTTTGTGCTGTACTGTAGTCAAGAGGATATGGTTGTCTGTTTTCTTACACAACGAGTTACCCTTAATTGTGAAAAAAAACAAGTTACCCTTGGTTCTGTTTGTATTGTGTGCCTGTGTCATCTGTTATTTTGTGTATGTTATTGAGCTTTACATCTATTAAGTTGTATCTTGAATTCTTGATAGAGATGCACTGGATTCGCAAGTAGTTTTAGTGTTTTGCTAGATGACTCATCCAAGTTGTAAATTTGGATTAATTTTTACTTACTAAACTGGATTTCTGTCAGCTTAAGACCATCTACAGTCCACTTAAGCTTTACCATTTGATAGTAGGTTATTTTCGGCCAATTTGCCAATTACATTATCCTTAAGCTTTAGAGCTTTCTGTGGCTTCTTTTCGGCAGCAACAACCTGTGCTTGCAATCTACCAATTGCATCATCCTTCACCTTAAGAGCATCAACACTATGCTGAAGGTTTTCAGCTGTCTGTACGTGTTGCGTTGCACTACCAGCATCTTCTGCTACTATCTTTCAAGCTCATGGTTTGTGTAGTTGCTTGTTTTTACTTTAGTTGTGGCTGCTTTCTTCTTGTATCATAAATGAAGTCAAAGAAAGCATTTCTGAGATCAAAGATGATTCCTCATTTCTACCGTTGCTATGTGCATGTGTGTGGATTCGTTGTGTAATTTTCATTCAGTCAGTAGTTCCAGGGCTTGAAGTTGGTGCTACTGCCTGGATTTAAATTAGTTGCCAATTCACATGTCAACTACTGAACCCTCATGAATATTCATCCATTCTGGTAGTTCTCATCTCACAGCCATTCTGAAGCACTCGAACCGCATTGTCTTGAAATATCCCACCACAATTTGTTTAATAAAATGTTTGTTTGCACCTCCTCTACTGCTTGCTTAATATTAAGCCTGAACCATCACACCTGCTTAGCATATGATGGGGTCCAAAATCTGTATAACAGTTTAATTTTTTTGCATGGAAAGGTTCACCCAAATTGCCATTAAGAGAAACCAGAGCTCGCTACAAATTCTCGAATACTAATCTTTATAACTATGTGCTTTATTTCTATATTTTCTGACAGGTGGCACATATGTTTCTGATGCCATATTTGTTGGTTTTTTCTGGAGGGTGATGATGTCATGTCTCTACCGTAGATTAAAATAAATGGAAGTTTAAAAATATGAGAGAAGTTGTCTTGACTAATTACATGTTTATGTAAAAAAGAATAGCAGGGATATTTTACAACTCCTGTGTGTGTAGTTGCTTGTTTTTACTGTAGTTGTGGCTGCTTTCTTCTTGTATCATAAAAATATCCCTCTGCTGTATTTGTGATGATGTTGTACTTGTGATGATGCTACTTGTGATCTTCTGAAATGACCCATTGGAGACTTCATTACGCGGGGATAATGATTTTGCAGGTACCCCGAGAGGCCCTTGAGTTTGCCGGAATGTCGATTAACTTCCGTTCTGGCAAATTCGGGTACTCCATATGTCCTATTTTCAGCAAAGGTCATGCTGAATTTTTCCATGAATTTTAGCATGACTTTGCTAAAAATAGGACATATGGGGTACTTGCGACTAATGCCTGTTATCATGCATGTTTTATGATCTATTGTAAGGGTACTAATTGGTCTCTTCTGCTGCTTATCGAGATGGCGGAAGCAGCCACCGCCGCTCTGACACACCTTGATCTGAGTTGGATGCTTCCAGTTCTTCAAGATCATACTTGGGACTTCAAGATCATCCATGACGCAGGTATATAAAATGAGAGATCTCCCTTCACCCATCTCATTATGATATCTGGTGTTTGCTACATCACTCATTGTCCCAAACCGCAGAGGCTGCCCGGACAGTTTTATGAAGATGCTGGGTGAAGATCCGCCAAATAATGTGAAGCTGCGACAGTCGGCAGCGGGTTTTGCGGCGATGGGATGTGGAGTTGGTGATCAAGGAGGGCCACATGTACTTGTCTCGTGGGTGGGAGAACTTCTACCGTGCCTACGACCTACGGCTGGGGTACTTCCTTCTCTTTAGGTACAACGACGATGCCACCATGCTCATCGTGAAGGTGTTCAACGCGACTATAAATGATGCGCTTCTGACGATGATGATGATGCGAGACGTTCGCCTCTTCTTATTCCTCTACATTTGGCTTTGTCTCACATCGATTGTTAACGGTCATTGTTGCATTTGGACAGTAATGGGAGCGATGGCGGCGACAGGCTATAGCTAAAGCGGCGACTATGGCTGTAGCAAAAGCAACACCGATTCGGCTTTAGCGAAAGCGAAGAGCGATTTTGGTAGCAAAGATAGACAACAAGAAGGATGATCCGGACTGGAGTGCGGGAGAAGAGGAGCAGAGTGGGGATGAGGAGCTGCAGGATGACGATGGGCATCAGGCTGAGGATGACCTAGCACTGGTGGTGGCTGACCAAGGGCAAGAGATGGTGGTGGCTAACCATGGGCAAGAGATGGAGGTGGCTGAGGATGACCTAGCGATGGTCGTGCCCGTCCTGCCTAAAGGTGGCCTCGCGATGGTGGTGGTGCCTGACAATGACCACGCACCGGTGGTGGCGCCGGTGATCCCACAGCTAGGCGACATGACCACGCCAATTGTGGTAGAAGACTACATCCCACTGCCTCCACCGCCTGGCCGCTCTTGGCGCATTAGGCTGAGGAAGGAGAAGGAGAAGAACAATGCATGAGAACTGAACTTTGTCAGGTATGTCAGATCTCCAAAATGATATATATATATATATACACACACACACAGATATATATATATATATATATATATATACTTAGTTACCTATGTTATCTCTAATATGCTTAGTTTCCTATAGGTTAGCTCCAAAATAACTTATGTTAGCACAAAATGATCAAGTTTGCATAATAAGCTTATAGTCTTTTTCTTATTCTTCTTCTTTTCCAAAATGACATAGGTTAGCTTCATTTTACCTAAGTTGGCTCTAATATACTAACTTAGAGCTTATATGCTTCGTTTCCTATAGGTTAGCTCCAAAATAACTTATGTTAGCACAAAATGATCAACTTTACATAATAAGCTTATAGTCTTCTTCTTATTCTTCTTCTTTTCCAAAATGACATAGTTTAGCTTCATTTTAGCTAAGTTGGCTCTAATATGCTAACTTAGAGCTTATGTTCTTAGTTTCCTATAGGTTAGCTCCAAAATAACTTACGTTAGCACAAAATGATCAAGTTTACATAATAAGCTTATAGTCTTTTTCTTATTCTTCTTCTTTTCCAAAATGACATAGGTTAGCTTCATTTTACCTAAGTTGGCTCTAATATACTAACTTAGAGCTTATATGCTTAGTTTCCTATAGGTTAGCTCCAAAATAACTTATGTTAGCACAAAATGATCAAGTTTACATAATAAGCTTATAGTCTTCTTCTTATTCTTCTTCTTTTCCAAAATGACATAGGTTAGCTTCATTTTACCTAAGTTGGCTCTAATATGCTAACTTAGAGCTTATATGCTTAGTTTCCTATAGGTTAGCTCCAAAATTACTTATGTTAGCACAAAATGATCAAGTTTACATAATAAGCTTATAGTCTTCTTCTTATTCTTCTTCTTTTCCAAAATTCTTCTTATTCTTCTTCTAGTGTTCTTCTTCTTCTAGTATTCTTCTAGTCTTCTTCTTCTTCAAACTTCTTGTTTATCATTTTGCAGATTTGATTTAATTCACGGAAGCTTGAATGGATGGAGTGCTTCTTTTCCATTTGTGTTTTTATTTTGTATCAATGTGAAACTTTTGTGAATTGATGGATAACGGTGTTGGATGAACAATGTGAAACTTTTGTAATATGTAACGATGGAACTATGTGTTGGCTATGTATGTATATATGATGGAACTTGTGTGTTGGCTATGATTGTTATATGGATGCTTGTTGTATATATATATGTGTTGGATATCTCATATGTGAAATAGTGACCTGAGATTAAGAAGAAGAAAATTAAAAAAAATTGTTACTAATGGCGCACTACCATGTGGTGCGCCATTAGTATAGCAGACACTAGTGGCGCACTGTGGGCAAAACTAATGGCGCACTGCTTGATGCGCCATTAGTATACCAGATACTAATGGCGCACTAGTGGTGCGCCACTAGTAAAAAATACTAGTGGTGTGATACTAATGGCGCACCAGTAGTGCGCCATTAGTAGGCAAAATCGGTGCGCCATTAGTAGGCCTTTTCCTAGTAGTGTTACACAGTGGCTTAATCTAAAAAGAAACCTGTTGAACGAGGCCCTACTGCACGTCTGCGCCTTTGTCTCCGTTGTGCCGTATCCTGGAAGGGTATCGCGCGAACGTTGTCAGTGGAAAAAGAAAACTCATAGGAGAGTACAACGTAAGTATGTGATGGATGGTAAAAGTGTAAGATGTTCGCCTGCCAATAAGGTTGAGCGAAGTGTGGGGCTTTATTAAGTGTTTATAGCCCCTGGTATCCGCTATGGGATTATATATATGGTGCCCTGGTTCGATTTTATCTGGGCTACCGGACTCGTCTAACCGTGTTTGTGGTCTTTAACGACCAGTCATGTTTTTTTTTGGTATTGGAGGCCGCTTATAGTCCGACCGCTAGGGCCGTCGCGTGTTCCTCTACGCGTCAAGAGCACTCTGTTATTCCGCTAACGCTGATGACGCCACGTGGACCGGGCATCTTGAGTGTAAGGTAGCCGTAGTGCGGCAATGCATTGAAGCGGGCGAAGGTCGTTCTTCCAAGCAATGCGTGATAGTCGCTTTGGAAGGGCGCGATGATGAAGAGTAGTTCTTCGCTTCTGGAGTTGCCTGGAGAGCCAAATGTTACCTCCAGTATGACGGAGCCCCAGCTGTAGGCTTCAACGCCTGGTATCACCCCTTCAAAGGTGGTGTCGCTTTGACTAATTCTAGATGGGTCTATCCCCATCCTATGGACAATGTCCTCATATATTAGATTGAGATTGCTGCCGCCGTCCATGAGGACGTAAGTGAGATGGTATCAGTCGATTATTGGGTCAAGCACCAAGGCCTCTGATCCTTCGCGCCGAATACTAGTTCGGCTGTCCAAGCGGTCGAAGGTGATTGGATAAGACATCCAGTAGTTAGGTGTAGGTACGATGGGCTCTATATTGCGTGCGTCTCTATGCGTGCGTTCGTGCCTTCTCATGGATGGACTAGTCATGTGGATCATGTTCACTGTTTTAACTTCTGGCGGGAATTTTTCCTGCCCCCCAGTGTTCGGCTGGCGAGGCTCATCCTCGTCTTCACTTGGTGTTTCCCTTCCCTTGTGTTTGGCATTTAATTTGCCGGCCTGTTTGAAGACCCAGCACTCTCTGTGTGTGTGGTTCGCAGGCTTGTTAGGGGTGCCATGAATTTGGCACAGCCTGTCCAGGACTCTGTTCAGGCCGGACGATCCCTCTTTGCTTCCTTTAGATGGCTTCTTTTGCTGATCAGGTCGAGAGTCCCTGGATCCGGCATTAACCGTTGTGTTGTCCGGGCTCTCTTCCTTGTCTTGGCGTTTATTTTTATTACGCCGTAGCTTCCTGTTGCCATCCCTTATTTCGGATGTGCTGGGGTCGCTGGTGCCTTTACGGGCTAGCCAGCTATCTTCACCCGCGCAAAAGCGGGTCATAAGGCTTGTTAGGGCTGCCATTGTCCTTGGCTTTTCTTGGCCGAGGTGTCTGGCGAGCCACTCGTCGCGGATGCTGTGTTTGAATGCCGCTAACGCTTCGGCATCCAGACAATCAACAATTTGATTCTTCTTAGTGAGAAATCTGTTCCAAAGCTTGCGGGCGGACTCTCCGGGTTGTTGGATTATATGACTTAAATCGTCAGCATCCGGAGGCCGGACATAAGTCCCTTGAAAATTGGCCCTAAAAGCGTCCTCGAGTTCCTCCCAACTCCCAATTAAATTTTCGGGGAGGCTTTTCAACCAGTGTCGAGCTGGTCCCTTCAGTTTGAGGGGAAGGTATTTGATGGCATGGAGGTCATCCCCATGAGCCATGTGTATGTGTAGGATAAAGTCCTCGATCCAGACCCCTGGGTCTGTCGTTCCGTCGTATGCCTCTATGTTCACAGGTTTAAAGCCCTGTGGAAATTCATGGTCCAATACCTCTTCGGTAAAGCACAGGGGGTGAGCAGCCCCTCTGTGTCTGGACATGCTGTGGCATGCCGTCGGCTATTGTTGTGTCTGGTGTTTATTCCGAACTGGTATTTGATTGGCATAATCATTTTGATGACCATAGTCCCTCGCCGGGGTGTGTCCTTTAGATCCGTAGATGGACCTAGCTGCGCCAGTTTTCTTATCCAGGTGCTCACGTAGATCGTGCGCGGCATCGGTAGCTGCTTTGTTGTGGTTGTGAAGTGGTACGTTTGGCCTCCTGGTCGTGTCACTCTTTGGTGGAACAGCCTCATCATCGAATTCTGGCAGTAGCTTGCGTTTTGGGTAGCTCTTTGTATGGCGATCGTCGCCATATCTTTCTTCAGTGTATAGCACTTTGTTCCATCTGCGGTTGAGTGTTTCCTGTGCGGCTTTAAGCCGTTGCTTCTGCTTCTTCAGACCTCTCACTGTGGCCATAAGCTCTCTGTGGAGGTTATCTCGTTCCACGCGTTCTTCCGGAATGATGAATGCATCATCATCCGGACTGTCTTGTTGTCCTGGGCCGGTTTGATGAACTCGTCCCTCTGGATCATTGTCTTTGGGCGTCTGCTCCGAACTGTGTTCGGCATGACCTGGCTCGTCCTACTCCATCGCTGGTTCTGTATGGTCATTGTTGCCTTCGGGGTTGACCGGAGTATCGATCCTTCTGGCGCTCTTACTGCTATTTTTACTGTTGCTGGACTTGGGACGGCGTCTGCGCCATCGCTTTGGCTTATGCCCGGGGCTTTTATCTTCCGAATTGTGACCGTTGTCCTCCTTGGGCGTATCCACCATGTATATGTCGTATGACGGGGCGGAAGTTCGGCACCCCATAGATTCTGAATCTTCTCCTGCATCGTCGTCCATACCGTCGATGCCTTCGGAGTCGAAGTCAAGCGCGTCGGTTAAATCATCAACCATGGCTATGAAGTGGGTGGTGGGTGGGTAACGAATTTCTTCGTCGCCTGCTTCCCACTCGAGCCGGACATAGTTCGGCCCGGAATTTTCTGTCAAAGAGAGTTTTTAATGAGTTCAGCATGTCGCCAAAGGGCAAGTGCTGGAAGATGTCCGCGGCGATGAACTCCATTACCGGAGCCCAACCTGGCTCGACTGGCTCGGGAGTGCGCGAACAGGAACCTACAACCGGATACGAGTCCAGGGGTCTGGAGTCACAGGCTTCCTCAGAAGTGAGGCCTGTGTTCGGCTCCAATGCCGATGAGTGTACGGCCTGCGGGGCGGGGTCCATCCCTCCGTCCCTAGGCAACGCAGCCTGCTCCAGATTTGAGTCCAGGGCTACTGCAGGGGTGAAATCCCAAGTGTTGTCTGACAGCAGGTCCAGGCCATGCTCGTTGTGACTGTCCAGTGCTCCTGGCGCGGGCTCGAATCCATCGAAGATCAAGTCTCCGCGGATATTAGCCGTGTAGTTCAGGCTTCCAAACCTAATTTGATGGCCAGGGGCGTAGCTGCCGATCTGCTCCAGATGGCCAAGTGAATTGGCCCGCAGGGCGAAGCCACCAAACACGAAGATCTGTCCAGGGAGAAAAGTCTCACCCTGGACCGTGTTGTTGATGATTGAAGGAGCCATCGAGCTGTGAGGTGACGACATAGAGTAACTCTCAATCAAAGCACCAATGTCGATGTCAAACCGGTGGATCTCGGGTAGGGGGTCCCGATCTGTGCGTCAAGGCTGATGGTAACAGGAAGCAAGGGACACGGATGTTTACCCAGGTTCGGGCCCTCTCGATGGAGGTAAAACCCTACTTCCTGCTTGATTAATATTGAAGATATGGGTAGTACAAGAGTAGATCTACCACGAGATCATAGAGGCTAAACCCTAGAAGCTAGCCTATGATGGTATGATTGTAATTGTGATCGGCCTTCTAAGAACCAACCTCTCCGGTTTATATAGACACCGGAGAGGGCTAGGGTTTACATGGAGTCGGTTACAAGGAAGGAAACACAATATCCGGATCGCCAAGCTTGCCTTCCACCCAAAGGAGAATCCCATCTGGACACGGGTCGAAGTCTTGAGTCTTGTATCTTCACGCTTCAATAGTCTGGACGTTGTACACAATCCGGCTGTCCGGATACCCCCTAATCCAGGACTCCCTCAGTGTGCATCCAACTTGCTTGCTCTCGAAGACCTAGGGCACTTTGAGGAAGCCCATCATTGGAATATACAAGCCAAGTTCTATAACGAAAATTCCCAATAGTATATGAAAGTGACAACATAGGAGACTCTCTATTATGAAGATCATGGTGCTACTTTGAAGCACAAGTGTGGTAAAAGGATAGTAACATTGCTCCTTCTCTCTTTTTCTCTCATTTTTTTAATTTGGGCCTTCTCTCTTTTTTTATGGCCTCCTTTTTTTCTTTTTTTTTGTCCGGAGTCTCATCCTCCGACTTGTGGGGGAATCATAGTCTCCATCATCCTTTCCTCACTAGGACAATGCTCTAATAATGAAGATCATCACACTTTTATTTACTTACAACTCAAGAATTTCAACTGGATACTTAGAACAAAATATGACTCTATATGAATGCCTCCGGCGGTGTACCGGGATGTGCAATGAATCAAGAGTGACATGTATGAAAGAATTATGAAGGGTGGCTGTTGGAGTCAAAATCGGCAGATCTCAGGTAGGGGGTCACGAACTGTGCGTCTAGGCGGATGGTAACAGGAGACAAGGGACACGATGTTTTTACCCAGGTTCGGGCCCTCTCGATGGAGGTAAAACCCTACTCCTGCTTGATTGATATTGATGATATGGGTAGTACAAGAGTGGATCTACCACGAGATCAAGGAGGCTAACCCTAGAAGCTAGCCTATGGTATGATTGTTGTTCTGTCCTATGGACTAAAACCCTCCGGTTTATATAGACACCGGAGAGGGCTAGGGTTACATAGTGTCGGTTAAAATGGTAGGAGATCTACATATCCGTATCGCCAAGCTTGCCTTCCACGCCAAGGAAAGTCCCATCCGGACACGGGACGAAGTTTTCAATCTTGTATCTTCATAGTCTTGGAGTCCGGCCGATGATGATAGTTTGGCTATCCGGACAACCCCGATCCAGACTCCTCAAGAGTCTCTGAACCAGGCTTCAATGACGGCGAGTCCGGCGCGCATATTGTCTTCAGCATTGCAAGGCGGGTTCCTCCTCTGAATAATTCATAAAAGATTGTGAACACCAGGATGGTGTCCGGCTCTGTAAAATAAATTCCACATACCACCGTAGAGAGAATAATAATTACACAAGTTCAATCTGCTGATGTATTTTGTGGCGTGACGTCACACCACAACCAAGCCTTTACTCGAATCATTTTTATTATACCACCTCAGCGCGTTTAGCGAAATGGTTTCCTTGGCATGTCTTGTCGAAGCAGAGATCGTGTTCCCCTTATTCCGGGATTCCCATCAATACGGACGTGGGTAACCCAACCGCGCCATTGATTGCGGCGCTTGGGAGATAAGTGAGTTTTACCAGGTCGGTAGGGACGCATAGTTTCATCCGTCCATATATAAGGGGATAAGGGTCCACCTTTTTTACCAACGCCTTCTTCCTCCTTTGCTTATCCATCTCCGCGCACTCGAGCTCCAGCGCCCAAGTCCGCACATCTCACCTCGACCTTCTCCATCCATGTCCGGAGCGGGAGGCAAGTGGATGGCCTCCTCCATTACGGAGGGGCACATCAAGAAGCTGCGCAGCGCCGGATATCTGTCCAGCGACATCACGCACTAGCTCCCCGACGAGGGGCAGCTCATCCCCACCCCCGGGCCCATGAGAGGGTGGTATTCCTTCCCCATTTCCTCCGCGGACTAGGCTTCCCACTCCACCCCTTTGTCCGGGGGCTCATGTTCTACTACGGCCTGGATTTCCACGATCTGGCCTCGAATTTCCTCCTAAATATCTCGGCGTTTATCGTCGTGTGCGAGGCCTTCCTCTGCATCCAGCCCCACTTCGGCTTGTGGCTAAAGACCTTCAATGTCAAGCCGAAGGTTGTGAAGGGCAGCCAAGCGGAGTGCGGAGGCGCAATGGTGGGAAAAATGCCCAACGTCACTTGGCTCGAGGGCGCCTTCGTGGAAACCATCAAAGGGTGGCAATCGGGGTGGTTCTACATCACCGAGCCGCGTGACCCTAAATGAGCAGCGGCCCCCGAATTCAGATCTGGCATCCCCATGCGGCTCACCTCCTGGAAAGAGAAGGGCCTGCTATGGGGTAGTTCAGAAGAGGTGACCGGACTCCAGTCCTGTCTCCAAACCCTGGTGAACAAGAAGCTCAAGCTTGTCAACATGATCCTGGTCATGCTCGTCCGCCGGATTCTCCCCTGCCAACAACGAGACTTCAATTTGTGGGAGTTTGATCCGCACAAGACGGACCTTGAGCGGGCTCTTCGACACTACGTCTGAAGATGCAGGCGGAGTCTTGTTCAAGGGCGCCGAAGCTCCCGCATCTGCTACCGAAGATCACGGATTCAGCTCGCGGCGTCCGACTGGCGAGGTAAGCCATGTTATCCTTTATGGGACACTTGCTTTTCATGTTTTGACTTTATGCGGGATCTAAACTCCCAACACCTTTAACAGGCCTGGCAAGTGACGTCCGGACAGGTTAACTGTCCGGCTCCCCTTCCAGAAGACCCAGCGGATGCCCATTTGACATGGCTGCTGGTCCCGGTACTTTACGTAGTGCCGGAGAAGAAGGCCAAGAAGAAGGCCACGGGAACCCGAAGGAGTTCCCGGCGTCAGGTGGTATCGGACTCATCGTCCGATGACTCCGAGGCGGAATCCTCCCACGAGGACGAGGAGGAGAAGAAAGAGGCCTCTCCCCCAGCGGGGGGAGAGAAGAAGAGGAAGGCCTCCCCAACGAGGGAGGCCGAAGGGTCCAAGAAGGGAAGGACCCTTCCCCCAGACTGTCCCACCAACGTCAACGACGGCGACAAGGAGTGGCCCTCAAGGGCCAAGCCCCTGGCGAGATCGTAAGTATCCGGACTCCCGAATAACTTCATGATTTTGCTTTTCACCACACGGTGTCTTTCTAATGCCGCATACAACCCTGCAGTCCGCCCAAGGACGATCTTCCCGCTTCGTCGAGCGGGTCCTTGGGTACGTCGGATGTGGATAGTACTTCACTTCCGACCGCCTCCACCCCCCGTGATGCCGATGATGCTGAGGTGGGATCCCAGACAGGGACCCACCCGGAGGAGGAGGCCCCGAAGGTGCCACAGGGCAACCTCCCGGACTTCATACCGGACTCCGCACCGGAACCTGCAGTGGTTCCGGAGTCCGGCGGGCGGCCCCTACGTAAGAAGGGCAAGACTGTGACGCCAGCAGCCTCCGTCCAACCGGAGGCGCCGGATAACTTGCTGGAGGCGCTCAACGGCGCTTCCATCAAAGAGGAACACCGCCTTGTCATGAGTGCGGTGATTCGAAGGTTCACTCGCCAAAAGCGGGCTGACCGAGGCTACATCGACCTTCTAACAAAGCTTTGAGGTAAGGATTTTAATATATGTAAAATAGTACCGCATAGACAGTAGCCCCTGATGCTCAGTTCGGTGTTCGGAAAGAAAAGCCGGACTCAGGATCTAAAAAGATATACACAGGAGTCTAAAAAAATATGTCAATATGGGATTGCAGGCTGCGCTGCTGACCTCTGCTGCACTGACTACAGAGGTCAATGCTTTGAAGCAAAGCCTCGAGCGGTCCGAGAGCGAGCTCGGCCGTGCCAAGAAGCAGCTCGAGGACAAGGAAGGTGAGTAACACCTTATTAAAATTGTACCTTACATAAAAGGATTTGGTTGCAAGAGAAATGACAAGGATAACGTGGGTACTCCAGGGGCCACGAACGAGGTGGCGACCCTGAAGGAGGCGGTGTCCGCGGCCGAACATAATGCGGCCGTGGAGCATGCTGGGCGAGAGAAGCAAGAGGCGCGGGTGGCGGAGGTACAGCAAGAGCTCCAGGCTCTCGTGGAAAAACATGAGAGTTTGGAGCGCGACTCGAAGACTCGAGAGTCCGAGCTTGCATCGGCTCTTGAGAGTGCCAAAGCCGCTAAGGCCGAAGCCCACAAGGCCCTCCAGGAAATCGAGGCATTGAAGAAAATAGCGGCGGGTAAGGCATTTTTCATGCAAAGCAAGCATGTGAATGTGAATTACCTATTACTTACCTGAATTCGGAGCTCTCCAGGAGCGTTCGCAGATCTGCCCCGCAGCTTGTCCGATGCTACCGCTTTCTACAGGGCCAAGGAGGGGAGCTCGACGGAGAAGGTCTTCTGGTCTCAGTATGCTAAGGCCGGACATCCGGTGCCCCTTAGCGACCAGCTGAAGCAGATGGTCGAGCTCCACAAGGTGGCGAACAGGCTATGAAGGGCCTCATAGTTCGGCTTGTGGCCCAAGGAGGCCATGCCCGGAGCTATTTCACTGGTCGCGGCAGTGGTGGATGCTTGTCCATGGGTTGAAGTCATCAAGCACTCACTTTGCATTGAAGGTGCCGTCGGGCCCTTGCCCGTGCTAAGGTGTCTTGGGGCAAGATGGATGTTGAGAAGCTTGTGACGGACGCGCCACCGCCGGGCAAGGAGTATCGCACGCCGAGATGTATTATAAGGGTGTCTGAAGGGTGCCGCATTATTGCGGTGAGTGCTCCAAAGATGTAATATTTGAGTAGACTAGCATTTTGTTATCCTGTCGCTGAAAACTTTGTTCATATGCGCTAAGCAACGCTTGTTAATTTAAAATATTACCTTCAGGCGGCCGTTTATCAAATCGAGAGATGGCAAGTTGTCGGCTTCACCCCCATGCCACGAGTCTGCCGGGTGTTGGGATAAACTTGAGCGCTCTTATTCCCATTTTGGGTCCATCTAGGAGGCGCCAACACAACGAACAAGGCAACCGGACTTATAGTGCTTGAACACTCTCACTTAGCCATAGAATTCTATAATTTTAAATTTCGGCGAAGCCCCTAGTGTTCGGAAGATCAAGTTCGGGGCGCTATCCACGCCTGGGCCGGACGAAGCCGGTTCCTCGCTCTAAGCGGCATAAGTCTTTAGGGACTCAAAAAAACCTCTCGAACAGCGACCAGCTCTCGCCTCATCATGACGTTTAGTTTTAGCTTTCTCCACTGAGGTGCTCGCCCAACTCAACTGGGGTACAATCGCGGTGGTTCTCCCAGCGCTACCTTAGCCGATATAATGGAACGTAAGGTACCAAAACATGGGAGCCGGGCAAACCCAACTATTGACCCAAGACATGATTCGGAGCCGATGCATATAATGCTATAAGTTCGGGGTGCCGCACTTGTGAAAGTGTTTGGACTTATCACACCATAATGTGGGGAACTTAAGCCCCTGGTGTATTTAGCCATACCAAAGTGTACGGATGCAACATGTCATAAATGAACATGTGTATAAGAAAGGAATGCAATTATAAGCAAAAAAGTGATGCATTGTTTATTCAAGAAATACTGCCATGAATGCAGAACGATACAAATAGTGCGGTAAGCAAGGGATGGGACTATTAAACATGTCCCCCTCCAGGGGTAGGCTGCAGAATGGTGTATAAAACAGATTTAATGCTCGTAATGGAGACCACCTGGATACTCGTCGTAGCCTTTCTCCTTCCCTGGCTGTTGCATCGTGAGTTCGGCAGGTCTACTGCCGGACAGGGCCTCTAGTGAACGGAGTCCTGTGGATAAGAAAAAAGAAAAAGGGAAAAAAGGATGACACACTTGGGAGCCCCTGGTGTGGTTAAGCCGCATTCTGGGCCCATCGTGGTCGTGACCCTCCCCCTATGCCCACGGTATCTCCAGAGCGTAATGATGTACGCGAAGTACCCGTCTTGATATTTTGCAAGGGCTGGGGTTGGGGCCGCACTGCTACACGTGCTCGGGACGTGCCAGGTGGTCTTGTTGTAGGTTACTCTGGGCGCGTTTAGCAGTGTCCGGCCGCTTAACGGCCGGACTCGAGAATTGCCTTAAGAGGCTGCTCTGTACTTCTTCCGCGAGAGCCGCTGTGTGTTCCTCCGTTTGGAGGGAGCGTTCAGTGTTTCCGTTGACCGTGATGACTCCTCGAGGGCCTGGCATTTTGAGCTTGAGGTATGCGTAGTGTGGCACGCGTTGAACTTTAAACGCGCGGTCCGTCCGAAAGCGAGCATGATAGCCATCTGCGAACGGAACTATGTCAAGATTAACTCCTCGCCGGAAGTTATCCGGGGTCGAAGACCACTTCGGTGTAACCGAGCTGCATAATTGGCCTCTACACGGTATGGCGCTTTGAAGGTCGTCTTTGTGGGTTTAATCCTTGAGGGTCTATTCCCATCTTGCACATCGTATCCTCGATAAAGCAGGTTCAGTTGCTGCCGCCGTCCATCGACTCGGTGAGGTGAAATCCATCGACGATTGGGTCTAAAACCAATGCAAAGAATCCGCCGTGGAGGATGCTTGGTGGGGTTGTCCTTCGATCAAAAGTGATCGGGCAGAGGACCATGGGTTGAACTTGGGCGACTGGATCCATCGCGTATACGTCCCTGAGTGCACGCTTCCGCTCCCTCCTGGGTATGTGGGTTGCGTATATCATGTTCACCGTTCGAACTTGTGGGGGGAAACCCTTCTGTCCTCTATTGTTCGGCGGTCGGGTCTCTTCCTCGTCATCGCTATGCAGCCCCTTGTCATTGTTTTCGGCGATTAGCTTGCCTGCATGCTTGAATACCCAACAGTCCCTGTTGGTGTGATTAGCTGGCTTTTCGGGGGTGCCGTGTATCTGGCACGAGCGGTCGAGTATTCGGTCCAAATTGGACGGACCCGGAGTAGTTCTTTTGAATGGCTTTTTCCGCTGACCGGGTTTCGAGCCTCTAAATCCGTCATTGACTGCCGTATCCTCGGTATTGTCGTCGTTAATGCAGCGTTTGTGCTTGTTGCGACACGACCTGCCGTTGCGGTCCTTGGTATCCGGACTGCCAAATTTTCTTGAGGTTGTTGCTACGGGCTAGCTGGCCACTGTCCTCTCCCGCCAAGCGGGTCATAAGTGATGTGAGGGCTGCCATGGATTTGGCTTTTCTGTCCCTGTGCGGGCAAGCCACTCGTCGTGGATGTTATGTTTGAAGGCTGCGAGGGCCTCCCCATCCGGACGGTCGGCGATTTGATTTTTCTTAGTTAAGAACCGTGTCGTAATTGTGCGCCGATTCGTCTGCTGCTGAATTATATGGCTTAGGTCGTCGTCGTCGGTGGTCGCACATACATGCCCTGGAAGTTATCAAGGAATGCGGCTTCCAGGTCCTCCCAACACCCAATTGATTCTGCTGGCAAGCTGTTAAGCCAATGCCGAGCTGGTCCTTTAAGCTTGAGTGGGTGGTATTTGATGGCGTGAAGATCATCACTGCGGGCCATGTGGATATGAAGGAGATAGTCTTCGATCCAAACCGCGGGGTCTGTTGTGCCATCATAGTATTCAATATTCACGGGTTTAAATCCTTCGGGGATTTGATGATCCATTACTTCATCATGAAGCATAGTGGGTGTCTTGGCGCCTACGTATTGGGCTATATCACGACGTAGCTCAAACGAGCTTTGTCTACTGTGTTCGGCCCGGCCGGACTTGCTGTGTCCGGCGCGACGGTTGTCGTCGCGTGTCATGAGGCGCCCACGCCGATCCGTAGATCGATCTTGATTGTCTTGCCTTATCCTCCAATATATCTCGCAAGTCGGGCGTTCCCACGTGGCTTTGTGCTTTTCGGCGATGCGGGGTATGGTTTTAGTGGAGGGCCTAGAGGCCTCTCTATCGCGCCACGGGTGGTCGGTCATCCGTGTGTCTTGCCGGTGATGCAGGTTTATATGCCTCCTCCTCTAATCGGGGAGCAGCTTGCGTTTGGGGTAGCTTTTGGAGGGCATTCGAGTTCATGCTCTTGACGCAAGGACTTGATCCATCTGTCGGCTAGCAGCGATCTTGATCAGCTCTAAGTTGTTCTTGCTTTTTCTTGAGGCTGCTTGCCGTGGCCATAAGCCTGAATTTAAAACGCTCTTGTTCGACGGGATCCTCGAGCACGACAATTAATAAATCGTCTAGGCTTGCCTCGTCTCGAGAGGAGGCATGTAATTATCATCCTCTACCTCTTAAATGCGCCGCTCTCCCGAGGGCTGGCTTCTCTGTCCTCTGTGCTAAATCTTCTTTGGAGGGTTGTCTTCAAGACCTTTATGCAGGGGTGTTATTATCTCCGGTGCCGGAATCTCCATTCTTGCTGTGGTGGGATTTAGAGCGGCGCCGCTGACGCCGGCGCTTAGGCTGTTTCTTGGAGGGGTCTTCCTCCGCTGTTGCCTTGCCATTCCCATCCTTTGGGATATCCACCATGTATATGTCATATGACGAGGTGGCTTTCCAGTGCCTAGTAGGCGCTGGTTCTTGGTCGTCTCCGGCATCATCGTCCATACCGTCGATGTCTTTGGAGTCGAAGTCTAGCAAGTCGGTTAGATCGTCGACAGTGGCTACTAAGTGGGTGGTGGGTGGGCTTTGAATTTCTTCGTCGTCCGCATCCCAACCATCCTGACCGCAGTTCGGCCAGGGCTCTCCTGATAACGAGAGATACTTTAGTGAATTCAGGATGTCGCCAAAAGGTGAGTGTTGAAAGATGTCCGCAGCGGTGAACTCCATGATCGGCGCCCAACCGGATTCGATTGGTAGGGGCGCGATGGGTTCGAGTCCGCGAGAGTCCGCACCTCGAGTCACGAGCCGCAAGGACAAGGTCGATATTCGGCTCCATCGCCGTGAGGTTGCTGCCCCCAAGGCGGTGTCTAGCCACCCGCCTCGTCTGCAAGGCCGCTCCGAATTAAGGGTCGGAGCGGACTCATGTCTTGACCTCGAGGCACTTGTCCGGCAGCAGAGCTAAATCATGCCCATCGTGACAGTGCGGCGCGCTCGGCCGTGGCTCAAATCCATCGAAGATCAAGTCTTCGCGGATGTCAGCCGTGAAGTTCACACTTCCAAATATGACCTGACGGCTAAGGGCGTAGCTTTCGATCTGCTCCAAATGGCCAAGCGAATTGGCCCGAAGTGCAAAGCCGCCGAATACGAAGATCTGTCTGGGGAGAAAAGTCTCACCCTGGACTGCGTCGTTGTTGTTGACGATCGAAGGAGCCATCGAGCCTATCGGTGACGACACAGAGGAACTCTCAATGAAAGCACCAATGTCGGTGTCAAAACCGACGGATCTCGGGTAGGGGGTCCCGAACTGTGTGTCTAGGTGGATGGTAACAGCAGACAAGGGACACAATGTTTTTACCCAGGTTCGGTGAAGGAAATATGCCCTAGAGGCAATAATAAAGTTATTATTTATTTCCTCATATCATGATAAATGTTTATTATTCATGCTAGAATTGTATTATCCGGAAACATGATACATGTGTGAATACATAGACAAAACTATAGTCACTAGTATGCCTCTACTTGACTAGCTCATTAATCAAAGATGGTTATGTTTCCTGACCATAGACATGTGTTGTCATTTGATTAGTGGGATCACATCATTAGGAGAATGATGTGATTGACATGACCCATTCATTAGCTTAGCACTTGATTGTTTAGTATTCTGCTATTGCTTCCTTCATGACTTATACATGTTCACAGTAACTATGAGGATTGTGCAACTCCCATTTACGGAGGAACACTTTCGTGCTACCAAATGTCACAACGTAACTGGGTGATTATAAAGGAGTACTACAGGTGTCTCCGAAGGTACATGTTGGGTTGGCATAATTCGAGATTAGAATTTGTCACTCCGATTGTCGGAGAGGTATCTCTGGGCCCTCTCGGTAATACTCATCACCTAAGCCTTGCAAGCATGTAACTAATGAGTTAGTTATGAGATGACGTATTCTGAGCGAGTAAAGAGACTTGCCGTAACGAGATTGAACTAGGTATTGGATACCGACGATCAAATCTCGGGCAAGTAACATACCGATGACAAAGGAACAACGTATGTTGTCGTGCGGTTTGACCGATAAAGATCTTCGTAGAATATGTAGGAACCAATATGGGCATCCAGGTCCGCTATTGGTTATTGACCGCAGACGTGTCTCGGTCATGTCTACATTGTTCTCGAACCGTAGGGTCCGCACGCTTAAGGTTTCGATGCGATGCTTATATTATGAGTTTATGTATTTTGATGTCTTCAAGTTTGTTGAGTCCGGATGTGATCACGGACATGACTAGGAGTCTCGGAATGGTCGAGACATAAAGATTGATATATTGGGCGACTATATTCGGACACCGGAAGGTTCCGAAGTTTTGGAGAAAATCGGAGTGCCCGGGGTTACCGAACCCCGGGAGAGTTAATGGGCCACTTGGGCCTAGGTGGGAAGAGAGAGGCGGCCAGGGGGGCCGCGCCCCTCTCCCTCCAACCCAATGGACTAGGAGGCGCGCGCCCTCCTTTCCTTCCCCTCTCCTCCTTCCTTCCCCTCCTAGTAGGAGTAGGAAAGGAGGAATCCTACTCCTACTAGGAGGAGGATTCCTCCTCCTTGGCGCACCCCAAGGGGCCGGCCGCCTCCCTCCCTCCTTTATATCACGGGGTAAGGGGCACCCTAGACACACAAGTTGATCATCGAGATCGTTCCTTAGCCGTGTGCGGTGCCCCCCTCCACGATATTACACCTCGGTCATATTGTAGCGGTGCTTAGGCGAAGCCCTGCGACAGGAGAACATCAAGATCATCACCACGCCGTCGTGCTGATGGAACTCCCTTCCCCCCGCGCCTCTGCTGGATCGGAGATCGGGGGTGCATCATTGAGCTGTACGTGTGTCAAGAACTCGGAGGTGCCGGAGTAACGGTGCTTGGATCAGTTGGACCGGGAGGACGTACGACTACTTCCTCTATGTTGCGTCAACGCTTCCGCTTCGGTCTATGAGGGTACGTAGACAACACTCTCCCCTCTCGTTGCTATGCATCACCATGATCTTGCGTGTGCGTAGGAAATTTTTTGAAATTACTACGTTCCCAAGAGTGGCATCTGAGCCTAGGTTTTATGCGTTGATGTTATTTGCACGAGTAGAACACAAGTGAGTTGTGGACGATATAAGTCATACTGCCTACCAGCATGTCATACTTTGGTTCAGCGGTATTGTGAGATGAAGCGGCCCAGACCGACATTACGCGTACGCTTACGCGAGACTGGTTTCACCATTACGAGCACTCGTGCTTAAAGGTGGCTGGCGGGTGTCTGTCTCTCTCACTTTAGTTGAACCGAGTGTGGCTACGCCCGGTCCTTGTGAAGGTTAAAACAGAGTCTATCTGACAAACTATCGTTGTGGTTTTGATGCGTAGGTAAGAACGGTTCTTGCTAAGCCCTAGCAGCCACGTAAAATTTGCAACAACAAAGTAGAGGACGTATAACTTGTTTTTGCAGGGCATGTTGTGATGTGATATGGTCAAGACGTGATGCTATATTTTATTGTATGAGATGATCATGTTTTGTAACCGAAGTTATCGGCAACTGGCAGGAGCCATATGGTTGTCGCTTTATTGTATGAAATGCAACGCCCTGTAATTGCTTTACTTTATCACTAAGCGGTAGCGATAGTCGTAGAAGCAATAGATGGCGAAAATGACAACGATGCTACGATGGAGATCAAGGTGTCGCGCCGGTGACAATGGTGATCACGACGGTGCTTTGGAGATGGAGATCACAAGCACAAGATGATGATGGCCATATCATATCACTTATATTGATTGCATGTGATGTTTATCCTTTATGCATCTTATCTTGCTTTGATTGACGGTAGCATTTTAAGATGATCTCTCACTAATTATCAAGAAGTGTTCTCCCTGAGTATGCACCGTTGCAAAAGTTCTTCGTGCTGAGACACCACGTGATGATCGGGTGTGATAGGCTCTACGTTCAAATACAACGGGTGCAAAACAGTTGCACACGCGGAATACTTAGGTTATACTTGACGAGCCTAGCATATACAGATATGGCCTCGGAACACGGAGACCGAAAGGTCGAGCGTGAATCATATAGTAGATATGATCAACATAGAGATGTTCACCATTGAAACTACTCCATCTCACATGATGATCGGACATGGTTTAGTTGATTTGGATCACGTGATCACTTAGATGACTAGAGAGATGTCTGTCTAAGTGGGAGTTCTTTAGTAATATGATTAATTGAACTTAAATTTATCATGAACTTAGTACCTGATAGTATTTTGCTTGTCTATGTTTGTTTGTAGATAGATGGCTCGTCTTTGTTGTTCCGTTGAATTTTAATGCGTTCCTTGAGAAAGCAAAGTTGAAAGATGATGGTAGCAATTACACGGATCGGGTCCGTAACTCGAGGATTATCCTCATTGCTGCACGTAAGAGTTACGTCCCGAAGCACCGCTGGGTGCGAACTGCTTTGCTGATGCTGGCCGACGACGTTAAGAACGTCTGGCGAGCAAAGCGATGACTACTCTATAGTTCGATGTGCCATGCTTTACGGCTTAGAACGGGTCTTGAGCGACGTTTTGAGCGTCATGGAGCATATGAGATGTTCCAGGAGTTGAAGTTAATATTTCAAGCAAATGCCCGGATTAAGAGATATGAAGTCTCCAATAAGTTCTACAGCTGCAAGATGGAGGAGAACAGTTCTGTCAGTGAGCATATACTCAAAATGTCTGGGTATAATAATCACTTGATTCAATTGGGAGTTAATCTTCCGGATGATAGCGTCATTGACAAAATTCTCCAATCACTGCCACCAAGCTACAAGAGCTTTGTGATGAACTATAATATGCAAGGGATGAAGAAGACAATTCCCGAGCTCTTCGCGATGCTGAAAGCCGTGGAGGTAGAAATCAAGAAGGAGCATCAAGTGTTGATGGTCAACAAGACCACTAGTTTCAAGAAGAAGGGCAAAGGGAAGAAGAAGGGCAACTTCAAAAAGAACAGCAAGCAAGTTGCTGCTCAAGAGAAGAAACCCAAGTCTGTACCTAAGCTCAAATCTGAGTGCTTCTCTGCAAGCGATCGGACATTTGAAGCGGAACTGCCCCAAGTATTTGGCGGATAAGAAGGATGGCAAAGTGAACAAAGGTATATGTGATATACATGTTATTGATGTGTACCTTACTAATGCTCGCAGAGCACTTGGGTATTTGATATCTGGTTACATTGCTAATATTTGCAACTCGAAACAGGGACTACGGATTAGCGAAGATTAGCTAAGGGCGAGGTGACGATCGCGCGTGGGAAATGGTTCCAAAGTCGATGTGATCGCGGTCGGCATGCTACCTCTACATCTACCATCGGGATTAGTTTTAGACCTGAATAATTGTTATTTGGTGCCTGCGTTGAGCATGAACATTATATCTGGATCTTGTTTGATGCGAGACGGTTATTCATTTAAATCGAGAGAATAATGGTTGTTCTATTTATATGAGTAATATCTTTTATGGTCATGCACCCTTGAAGAGTGGTCTATTTTTATTGAATCTCGATAGTGGTGATACACATATTCATAATGTTGAAGCCAAAAGATGCAGAGTTGATAATGATAGTGCAACTTATTTGTGACACTGCCGTTTAGGTCATATCGATTGTAAAAGCATGAAGAAACTCCATACTGATGGACTTCTGGAATCACTTGATTATGAATCACTTGGTACTTGCGAACCATGCCTCATGGGCAAGATGACTAAAACACCGTTCTCCGGATCTATGGAGAGAGCAACAGATTTATTGGAAATCATACATACAGATGTATGTGGCCCGATGAATGTTGAGGCTTGTGGCGGATATCGTTATTTTCTCACCTTCACAGATGATTTGGGCAGATACGGGTATATCTACTTAATGAAGCACAAGTCTGAAACATTTGAAAAGTTCAAAGAATTTCAGAGTGAAGTAGAAAATCATCGGAACAAGAAAATAAAGTTTCTACGATCTGATCGTGGAGGAGAATATTTGAGTTACGAGTTTGGTTTACATTTGAAACAATGCGGAATAGTTTCGCAACTCACGCCACCTGGAACACCACAACGAAATGGCGTGTCCGAACGTCGTAATCGTACCTTACTTGATATGGTTCGATCTATGATGTCTCTTACCGATTTACCGCTATCGTTCTGGGGTTATGCTTTAGAGACGTCCGCATTCACGTTAAATAGGGCACCATCAAAATCCGTTGAGACGACGCCTTATGAACTGTGGTTTGGCAAGAAACAAAATTTGTCGTTTCTTAAAGTTTGGGGCTGCGATGCTTATGTGAAGAAACTTCAACCAGATAAGCTCGAACCCAAATCGGAGAAATGTGTCTTCATAGGATACCCAAAGGAGACTATTGGGTACACATTCTATCACAGATCTGAAGGCAAGATTTTCGTTGCTAAATTCGGATCCTTTCTAGAAAAGGAGTTTCTCTCGAAAGAAGTGAGTGGGAGGAAAGTAGAACTTGATGAGATAACTGTATGTACTCCTTTATTGGAAGGTAGTTCATCACAAGAACCGGTTCCTATGACAACTACACCAATTAGTGAGGAAGCTAATGATATTGATCATGAAACTTGGATCAAGTTTCTCTTGAACCTCGTGGGTCTACGAGTAAGATCCGCACCGGGTGGTACGGCAATCTTATTCTGGAAGTCATGTTACTTGACCATGATGAACCTACGAACTATGAGGAAGCGATGATGAGCTTAGATTCCGCAAAATGGCTAGAGGCCATGAAATCTGAGATGGGATCCATGTATGAAAACAAAGTATGGACTTTGGTTGACTTGCCGATGATCGGCAAGCCATTGAGAATAAATGGATCTTTAAGAAGAAGACCGACGCGATGGTAATATTCTCGTCTACAAAGCTCGACTTGTTGCAAAAGGTTTTTGACAAGTTCAAGGAGTTGACTACGATGAGACTTTCTCACCCGTAGCGATGCTTAAGTCTGTCCAAATCATGTTGGCTATTGCTGCTTTTCATAATTATGAAATTTGGCAGATGGATGTCAAGACTGCATTCTTGAATGGATTTCTAGAAGAAGAGTTGTATATGATGCAGCCGGAAGGTTTTGTTGATCCAAAAGGTGCTAACAAAGTGTGCAAGCTCCAGCGTTCCATTTATGGACTAGTGCAAGCATCTCGGAGTTGGAATAAACGCTTTGATAGTGTGATCAAAGCATATGGTTTTATCTGAGACTTTTGGAGAAGCTTTGTATTTACAAGAAAGTGAGTGGGAGCTCTGTAGCATTTCTAGTTTTATATGTTGATGACATATTGTTAATTGGAAATGATATAGAATTTCTGGATAGCATAAAGGGATACTTGAATAAAAGCTTTTCAATGAAAGACCTCGGTGAAGCTGCTTACATATTGGGCATCAAGATCTATAAAGATCGATCATGACGCTTAATAGGACTTTCACAAAGCACATACCTTGACAAGATTTTGAAAAAGTTCAAAATGGATCAGGCAAAGAAAGGATTCTTGCCTGTGCTACAAGGTGTGAAGTTGAGTCAAACTCAATGCCCGACCACGGCAGAAGATAGAGAAAATGAAAAATGTTCCTATGCTTCAGCCATAGGCTCTATCATGTATGCAATCTTGTGTACCGACCGACGTATGCTTAGCAATAAGCTTGGCAGGAAGGTACCAAAGTAATCCAGAGTGGATCATCGGACAGCGGTCAAGAACATCCCGAAATACGAAAAGGACTAAGGATATGTTTCTCGTATATGGAGGTGACAAAGAGCTAGTCGTAAATGGTTACGTCGATGCAAGCTTTGACACTGATCCGGACGATTCTAAATCGCAAACCGGATACGTGTTTTTATTAAACGGTGGAGCTGTAAGTTGGTGCAGTTCTAAACAAAGTGTCGTGGCAGAATCTACATGTGAAGCGGAGTACATAGCTGCTTCTGAAGCAGCAAATGAAGGAGTCTGGATGAAGGAGTTCATTTACGATCTAGGTGTCATACCTAGTGCATCGGGACCAATGAAGATCTTCTGTGACAATACTGGTGCAATTGCTTTGGCAAAGGAATCCAGATTTCACAAGAGGACCAAGCACATCAAGAGACGCTTCAATTCCATTCGGGACCAAGTCCAAGTGGGAGACATAGAGATTTGCAACATACATACGGATCTGAATGTTGCAGACCCGTTGACTAAGCCTCTCTCACGAGCAAAACATGATCAGCACCAAGACTCCATGGGTGTTAGAATCATTACCATGTAATCTAGATTATTGACTCTAGTGCAAGTGGGAGATCAAGGAAATATGCCCTAGAGGCAATAATAAAGTTATTATTTATTTCCTCATATCATGATAAATGTTTATTATTCATGCTAGAATTGTATTATCCGGAAACATGATACATGTGTGAATACATAGACAAAACTATAGTCACTAGTATGCCTCTACTTGACTAGCTCATTAATCAAAGATGGTTATGTTTCCTGACCATAGACATGTGTTGTCATTTGATTAGTGGGATCACATCATTAGGAGAATAATGTGATTGACATGACCCATTCTGTTAGCTTAGCACTTGATCGTTTAGTATTCTGCTATTGCTTCCTTCATGACTTATACATGTTCCTGTAACTATGAGGATTGTGCAACTCCCATTTACCGGAGGAACACTTTGTGTGCTACCAAACGTCACAACGTAATCGGGTGATTATAAAGGAGTACTACAGGTGTCTCCGAAGGTACATGTTGGGTTGGCATAATTCGAGATTAGAATTTGTCACTCCGATTGTCGGAGAGGTATCTCTGGGCCCTCTCGGTAATACTCATCACCTAAGCCTTGCAAGCATGTAACTAATGAGTTAGTTATGAGATGACGTATTCGGAGCGAGTAAAGAGACTTGCGTAACGAGATTGAACTAGGTATTGGATACCGACGATCAAATCTCGGACAAGTAACATACCGATGACAAAGGAACAACGTATGTTGTTGTGCGGTTTGACCGATAAAGATCTTCGTAGAATATGTAGGAACCAATATGGGCATCCAGGTCCGCTATTGGTTATTGACCGAGACGTGTCTCGGTCATGTCTACATTGTTCTCGAACCGTAGGGTCCGCACGCTTAAGGTTTCGATGATGTTATATTATGAGTTTATGTATTTTGATGTACGAAGTTTGTTGGAGTCCGGATGTGATCACGGACATGACGAGGAGTCTCGGAATGGTCGAGACATAAATATTGATATATTGGGCGACTATATTTGGACACGGAAAGGTTCCGAAGTTTTGGAGAAAACCGGAGTGCCGGGGGTTACGGAACCACCGGGAGAGTTAATGGGCCACTTGGGCCTAGGTGGGAAGAGAGAGGGGCGGCCGGGGTGGGCGCGTGCCCCTCTCCCTCCAAATCCGATTGGACTAGGAGGCGGCGCCCCTTTCCTTCCCCTCTCCTCCTTCCTTCCCCTCCTAGTAGGAGTAGGAAAGGAGGATTCCTCCTCCTTGGCGCGCCCCTAAGGGGCGGCCGGCCTCCCCTCCCTCCTTTATATCACGGGGTAAGGGGCACCGTAGACACACAAGTTGATCATTGAGATCGTTCCTTAGCCGTGTCGGTGCCCCCCACGATATTACACCTCGGTCATATTGTAGCGGTGCTTAGGCGAAGCCTGCGACAGAGAACATCAAGATCGTCCCACGCCGTCGTCTTGTGGAACTCCCTTCCCAGCGCCTCTGCTGGATCGGAGATCGGGGTGCGTCATCGAGCTGTCGTGTGTCAAGAACTCGGAGGTGCCGAAGTAACGGTGCTTGGATCGGTTGGACCGGAGGACGTCGACTACTTCCTCTACGTTGCGTCAACGCTTCCGCTTCGGTCTACGAGGGTACGTAGACAACACTCTCCCCTCTCGTTGCTATGCATCACCATGATCTTGCGTGTGCGTATGAATTATTTTGAAATTACTACGTTCCCAACATTCGGGCCCTCTCAATGGAGGTAAAACCCTACTCCTGCTTGATTGATATTGATGATATGGGTAGTACAAGAGTGGATCTACCACGAGATCAAGGAGGCTAAACCCTAGAAGCTAGCCTATGGTATGATTGTTGTTCTGTCCTATGGACTAAAACCCTCCGGTTTATATAGACATCGGAGAGGGCTAGGGTTACACAGAGTCGGTTACAATGGTAGGAGATCTACATATTCGTATCGCCAAGCTTGCCTTCTATGCCAAGGAAAGTCCCATCCGGACACGGGAGGAAGTCTTCAATCTTGTATATTCATAGTCTTGGAGTCCGGCCAATGATGATAGTTCGGCTATCCGGACACCCCCCAGTCCAGGACTCCCTCAGTGGCCTTGCCACAAATACGATGTCAACTACATCATCATAAAAAGCAATATGACAATGATGAACCGTGTCATAATAAACGAAATGGTGGAATGTTGCATGGCAATATATCTCGGAATGGATATGGAAATGCCATAATAGGTAGGTATAGTGGCTATTTTGAGGAGGGTAATGGTGGGTGTATGGTACCCGTGAAAGTTGCGCGGTACTAGAGAGGCTAGCAATGGTGGAAGGGTGAGAGTGCGCATAATCCATGGAATCAACATTAGTCATAAAGAACTCACATACTTATTGCAAAAATATACAAGTCATCAAAACAAAGTACTACCTGCATGCTCCTAGGGGAAGGGTTGGTAGGAGTTAACCATCGCGCGATCGCGACCTCCACACATAAGGAAGGCAATCAATAAATAAATCATGCTCCAACTTCATCACATAACGGTTCACCATACGTGCATGCTATGGGAATCACAAATTGTAACACAAGTATCTCTCAAATTCACAATTACTCACTAGCATGACTCTAATATCACCATCCTCATATCTCAAAACAATCATAAGGAATCAAACTTCTCATAATATTCAATGCACTTCAAATGAAAGTTTTTATTATATTCCCCTTCGATGCCTATCATATTAGGACTAAATTAATAACCGAAGCAAATTACCATGCTGTTCTAAAAGACTCCCAAAATAATATAAGTGAAGCATGTGAGTTCAACAATTTCTTCAAAATAAAACGACCGCCGTGCTCTAAAAAGATATAAGTGAAGCACTAGAGCAAATGACAAACTACTCCGAAAGATATAAGTGAAGATCAATGAGTAGTCGGATGATTGTGCTACTATGTGAAGACTCTCTAACATTTAAGAATTTCAGATCTTGGGATATTATTCAAACAGCAAGCAAAACAAAATAAAACAAAATGATGCTCCAAGCAAAACACATATCATGTGGTGAATAAAAATATAGCTCCAATTAAAGTTAGCGATGAACGAAGACGAAAGAGGGGATGCCATCCAGGGCATACCCAAGCTTAGGCTCTTGGTTGTCCTTGAATATTACCTTGGGGTGCCTTGGGAATCCCCAAGCTTAGGCTCTTTCCACTCCTTATTCCATAGTCCGTCGAATCTTTACCCAAAACTTGAAAACTTCACAACACAAAACTCAACAGAAAACTCGTAAGCTCCGTTAGTATAAGAAAATAAATCACCACTTTTGGTACTGTTGTGAACTCAGTCTAAATTCATATTGGTGTAATATCTACTGTATTACCACTTCTCCATGGTTCATACCATCCGATAATACTCATAGATTCATGAAAATAAGCAAACAACACATAGAAAACAGAATCTGTCAAAAACAGAACAGTCTGTAGTACTCTGTAACTCTTGAATACTTCTGTAACTCCAAAAATTATGAAATAAATTGGTGGACGTGAGGAAATTTTCTATTAATCTTATTCAAAAATAATCAACTTAGAATCACTCTTTTGTTAAAAATGACAATTATTCTCATGAGTGCAAAGTTTCTGTTTTTTACAGCAAGATCGCATTAACTTTCACCCAAGTCTTCCCAAAGGTTCTACTTGGCACTTTATTGAAACAAAAGCTATAAAACATGATTACTACAGTATCTTAATCATGTTAAAACACCAAAACAGTAGGTATAAATGTTGGGTTGTCTCCCAACAAGCGCTTTTCTTTAATGCCTTTTTAGCTAGGCATGATGATTTCAATTATGCTCACACGAAAGATAAGAATTGAAACACAAAGAGAGCATCATGAAGAATATGACTAGCACATTTAAGTCTAATCAAATTCCTATGCCTATGGACTTTGTGAGCAAACAACTTATGGGAACAAGAATCATAGGAAAGCCAAACAAGCATAGCTTCAATATTTTCAACACATAGAGAGGAAACTTGATATTATTGCAATTCCTACAAGCATATATTCCTCCCTCATAATAATTTTGAGTAGCATCATGAATGAATTAAACAATATAACTATCACATAAAGCATTATTTTCATGATCCCCAAGCATATAAATTTTATTACTCTCCACATAAGCAAAATTCTTCTTATTCGGAATAGTGGGAGCAAACTCAACAAAATAACTATCATGTGAGGCATAATCCAATTGAAAATTAAATCATAATGACAAGTTTCATGGTTATCATTGTTCTTTATAGAATACATGTCATCACAATAATCATCATAGATAGGAACTTTATTCTCATAATCAATTGGAACCTCTTCGAAATAGTGGAATCATTACTAAATAAAGTCATGACCTCTCCAAATCCACTTTCATCAATATAATCATCATAAATAGGAGGCATGCTATCATCAAAACAGATTTGCTCATCAAAACTTGGGGGCCTAAAATATCATCTTCATAAAACATAGCATCACCAAGCTTGTGGCTTTGCATATCATTAGCATCATGCATATTCAAGGAATTCATAATAACATCATTACAATCATGCTCATCATTCAAATATTTAGTGCCAAACATTTTAATGCATTCTTATTCTAGCACTTGGGCACAATTTTCCTTTCCATCATTTCACGAAAGATACTAAAAAGATGAAGCATATGAGGGAACCTCAATTCCATTTTTTTGTAGTTTTCTTTTATAGACTAAACTAGTGATAAAACAAGAAACTGAAAGATTCAACTGCAAGATCTAAAGACATACCGTCAAGCACTAACCTCCCCGGCAATGGCACTAGAAAAGAGCTTGATGTCTACTACGCAACCTTCTTCCTGTAGACGTTGTTGGGCCTCCAAGTGCAGAGGTTTGTAAGACATTAGCAAATTTCTCTCAAGTGGATGACCTAAGGTTTATCAATCTATGGGAGGCGTAGGATGAAGATGGTCTCTCTCAAACAACCCTGCAACCAAATAACAAAGAGTCTCTTGTGTCCCCAACACACCCAATACAATGGTAAATTGTATAGGTGCACTAGTTCAGCGAAGAGATGGTGATACAAGTGCAATATGGATGGTAAATATAGGTTTTTATAATCTAAAAATATAAAAACAGCAAGGTAACTAATGATAAAAGTGAGCAGAAACGGTATTGCAATGCTTCGAAGCAAGGCCTAGGGTTCATACTTTCACTAGTGCAAGTTCTCTCTACAATAGTAACATAATTAGATCATATAACAATCCCTCAACATGCAACAAAGAGTCACTCCAAAGTCACTAATAGCGGAGAACAAACGAAGAGATTATTGTAGGGTACGAAACCACCTCAAAGTAATTCTTTCTGATCAATCCATTGGGCTATTCCTATAAGTGTCACAAACAGCCCTAGAGTTCATAGTAAAATAACACCTTAAGACACACATCAACCAAAACCCTAATGTCACCTAGATACTCCAATGTCACCTCAAGTATCCATGGGTATGATTATACGATATGCATCACACAATCTCGGATTCATCTATTCAAACCAACACAAAGAACTTCAAAGAGTGCCCCAAAGTTTCTACTAGAGTCAAGATGAAAACATGTGCCAACCCCTATGCATAGATTCCCAAGGTCATGGAACCCGCAAGTTGATCACCAAAACATACATCAAGTGGATCAATAGAATATGCCATTGTCACCATGGGTATCCCAAGCAAGACATACATCAAGTGTTCTCAAATCCTTAAAGATTCAATCCGATAAGATAACTTCAAAGCGAAAACTCAATCCATTACAAGTAGGTAGAAGGGGGAGAAACATCATCAGATCCAACTACAGTACCAAAGCTCGCGGTACATCAAGATCATGCCAAAGCAAGAACACGAGAGAGAGAGAGAGAGAGAGAGAGAGATCAAACACATAGTTAATGGTACATACCCTTAGCCCCGAGGGTGAAATACTCCCTCCTCATCATGGAGAGCGCCGAGATGATGAAGATGGCCACTGGTGATGGATCCCCACCTCCGCAGGTGCGAGCAGGGGTCCCGATTGGTTTTTGGTGGCTACAGAGGCTTGCGGCGGCGGAACTCCCAATCTAGGTTATTTTCTGGAGGTTTCTGTATTTATAGGTGAGATTGGCGTCGAGAACAAGTCATGGGGACCCACAAAAAGTCCACGGGGCGCGCCCTAGCGGTGGGGGGGGGGAGCGCCCTCCACCCTCATGGGGCCCACGGGTCTCCCCTCCGGTAACTCTACGTTCCAGTATTTTTTATATTTTCCAGAAAAAATCTCCGTTGATTTTCAGCGCGTTCTGAGAACTTTTATTTCTGCACAAAAACAACACCACGGTAGTTCTACTGAAAACAACGTCAGTCCGAGTTAGTTCTAACCAAATGATACCAAAATCATGTAGATATATTATAAACATGGGATGAATACATCAAAAATTATAGATACGTTGGTGATGTATCACTTACCCATCGAGACTAGCGTTTGAGTATTGCCGGCAACGTTCTTGTGCACATTAGTGATCATACTTTCCATAGCATACATACCATATAATTGTGGTGCATCTCTTTGTATCATCTCTTGTGTTACAAAGTTGTCATCGCATACACAATTGCTATCTTGTTTCTGGAAGTTTTGCATGAGAAAAGATCTCAAAAGAGAAAGAGCCAAACAAGCTTTTAAGCAAGAGGAAAGATAAGCAAAGAGCTTATAAACAAGAACCATAGCATCATACTACATTAAGATTGTCACACTCGATCATCTTGGATCATATCACCGGAATACCATACATATAGCATATTTGGGATAGAAGTTGTTACATTTTTGCTTATTAGGTTGTGCACAAGTTTCGTATCCGCCTATTGTGCAATCCTGCTAGCGTCTCTCTAGTGTTGTGCAACAAGAGCATTTTCGTGGCTTCTACATTTTGGCTCATTTTTGGTTTGAACAACCCCACTTATCTATTTGCGTGTGTGTTTTCGTGTACCGCTACTTGTTTGGTCTACTTGTTGCATTTGTGAATTTGCGAATCTTTTTCAACATCTTTGAGTCTCACTAACGATTGCATCAAATTTTGTGCCACCATCCTAACCGAGCTCCCACATAAGCTTTTACTTGTGTAGGTGTGAGAACCGACAAGAATTGGTACCGATTGTGCTATTTCCTTTTTCCACATTTGAGTGATCATTGATGCATCTTCGACATCGGTCAAGGTACATTTGGTATAATTCTTCTCTTTCTCCCACTCACATATTCTCTTGGAATGGTGGATAGGCCAAGTTCTTCTACCAACCCACTCTTCATCGAGAAAGACGATGACATGTCATCCTATGTCACCAAGAGCCAACTCTTTGGTGCACAAAGAGCTTTTTACCAAGAACAACAAGAAGTGAGCGACCGCATCGACAATATCGCCACTGACTTGCGACTCTCCGAGCAACGAACAAGAGACTACTTCGACAACAAGCTCAACGCACACAAAAAAATAGAACGATGCAAGGATGGACGAGATTCATGCCTTGTTGGTGAACCACCATTCTACCACTTCTTCCTACTCAAGACGGAGCCGCTCAAGTTGACACTCCGACGGCACCCTCTCTGGCTCAAGTACACCAACATCAAACACTCTACATCGAGCTACGCACCAAGACCGTCAAGCAACTCGCAATCCTCTACACGCCTATCATCCACAAGAGCAATTCGACGAGCAACCACATTGTCATCACCAGAACCAATCTCCTCTTGCACAAGCACAAGAAAGGCAACATCAACGTCTCCAATAGGAAGAGTGAGCGCGCCAACACCAAGACGAACAAGATGCCGAGGCTCAACGTCTTCAACAACAACAAAGTGAAGCACAAGCACTTGAGGCGCAACATGCCCTTCGAGAGTCAAGTCGAGCCGTCGCCAACTACAACCGAGATAGGCACAATCAAGAGGATGCACTTCGCGAAGAAATTCAAGAGCGAAACTACCAAGCAAGAGTGTATCGTCAAGCTCCTCAAGCTCCTCCACAAGCTCGACAAGATCCTCCACAAGCTCAAGTGCATCAAGAGCATGATGACTACGGAAATCCTCCACGCCAAGAGCAATATGAGGTTGACAATCCTCCACGTCAAGGGCGTCATCATCACCCTCGACCCCAACACAATGAAGAGCAACGCTACGGCAAGCTCAACTTCACCATGCCCAAGTTCAACGGAAGCAATGATCCCGAAGAGTACCTTTCATGGGCATTGAAGGTTGACAAGATCTTTCATTTGGACAACCATGAGGAAGAGAAGAAGATAGCTATGGCATCCCTTGAGTTCCAAGACTATGTCCTTATATGGTGGGAACAAGTCCTTGAGCGCCGAGAAGCAAGAGGTGAACCACCAATCACCACATGGGAGCAAATGAAGGATGTCATTGATACGTCTCCAACGTATCTATAATTTATGAAGGATTCATGCTATTATATTATCTGTTTTGAATGTTTATGGGCTTTAGTAAGCACTTTTATATTATTTTTGGGAGTAATCTATTAACCGGAGGCCCAGCCCATATTGCTGTTTTCTTGCCTATTTCAGTTATTTGAAGAAAAGGAATATCAAACGAAGTCCAAACGGAATGACACCTTCGGGAAAGTTATTTTTGGAACGAAAGCAATCTGGGGAACTTAGAGTGCAAGTCAGGGAAGCTTCAAGGAAACCACGAGGTAGGGGCCACGCCCTCCACCCTCGTGGGCCCCTCGTGGCTCCCCTGACCGAATTCTTTCGCCTATATAAGTCCATATACCCTAAAACCTTCGGGGGGCACAATAGATCGGAAGTTCCGCCGCCGCAAGCCTAACCTCTCGGGAGCCTGTTCCAAATATGCCAGAGGGGGGATCCCTCACCGGTGACCATCTTCATCCTACGCCTCCCACAGATTGATAAACCTTAGGTCATCCACTTGAGGGAAATTTGCAACTGTCCTACAAACCTATGCACTTAGAGTCCCAACAACATCTACAAGAAGAAGGTTGTGTAGTAGACATCAAGCTCTTTTCTGGCGCCGTTGCCAGGGAAGGAATCCCTCACCGGTGGCCATCTTCATCATCCCGGCGCTCTCCATGATGAGGAGGGAGTAGTTCACCGTTGGGGCTGAGGGTATGTACCAGTAGCTATGTGTTTGATCTCTCTCTCTCTCTCTCTCTCTTCTGTTCTTGACTTTGCACGATCTTGATGTATCACGAGCTTTGCTACTATAGTTGGATCTTATGATGTTTCTCCCCCTCTACTCTCTTGTAATGGATTGAGTTTTCCCTTTGAAGTTATCTTGTCGGATTGAGTCTTTAAGGATTTGAGAACACTTGATGTATGTCTTGCCGTGCTTATCTGTGGTGACAATGGGATATCACGTGATCCACTTGATATATGTTTTGGTGATCAACTTGCAGGTTCCGCCCATGAACCTATGCATAGGGGTTGGCACACATTTTCATCTTGACTCTCCGGTAGAAACTTTGGGGGACTCTTTGAAGTACTTTGTGTTGGTTGAATAGATGAATCTGAGATTGTGTGATGCATATCGTATAATCATGCCCACGGATACTTGAGGTGACAATGGAGTATCTAGGTGACATTAGGGTTTTGGTTGATTTGTGTCTTAAGGAGTTATTCTAGTATGAACTCTATGATAGATCGAACGGAAAGAATAGCTTCGTCTTATTTTACTACGGACTCTTGAATAGATTGATCAGAAAGGATAGCTTTGAGGTGGTTTTGTATCCTACCATAATCTCTTCGTTTGTTCTCCGCTTTAGTGACTTTGGAGTGACTCTTTGTTGCATGTCAAGGGATATTTATATGATCCAATTATGTTATTATTTTTGAGAGAACTTGCACTAGTGAAAGTATGAACCTTAGGCCTTGTTTCCTACCATTGCAATACTGTTTGTGCTCACTTTTACCATTAGTTACCTTGCTGTTTTTATATTTTCAGATTACAAAACCTATATCTACCATCCATATTGCACTTGTATCACCATCTCTTCGCGAACTAGTGCACCTATACAATTTACCATTGTATTGGTGTGTTGGGGACACAAGAGACCCTTTGTTATTTGGTTGCATGGTTCTTTGAGAGAGAACATCTTCATCCTATGCCTCCCACTGATTGATAAACCTTAGGTCATCCACTTGAGGGAAATTTGCTACTGTCCTACAAACCTCTGCACTTGGAGGCCCAACAACGTCTACAAGAAGAAGGTTGCGTAGTAGACATCAAGCTCTTTTCTGGCGCCGTTGTCGGGGAGGTGAGTGTTTGAAGGTATATCTTTAGATCTTGCAACCGAATATTTTTGTTTCTTCTTTTATCACTAGTTTAGTTTATAAAAGAAATTTCAATAAATAAATAAAATGGAATTGAGTTTGCCTCATACGGTTCATCTTTTTAATATCTTTCGTGAGAATGATGGAAAGGAAAATTGTGCTTATGTGCTAGAAGAAGAAGTCTATAAAATGTTTGGTACTAGATCTTTGTATGATCAGCATGATTGCAATGTTGTTAGTATGAATTCCTTGAATATCCATGATGCTAATGATATGCAAAGCCACAAGCTTGGGGAAGCTATGTTTGATGAAGATGATATTTTTTGTCCACCAAGTTTTGATGAGCAAATTTATTATGATGAAAGCATGCCTCCTATTTATGATGATTATATTGATGAAAGTGGGCTTGGAAGAGTGTCAACTTTAGGAAGTAATGATTCCACTATTTTGGAGGATGTTGAATATTATTGTGATAATTATGAAAGTGGATTTGGAGAGGTCATGACTTTATTTAGTGACGAATCCACTATTTCGGAAGAGGTTCCAATTGATTATGAGAGCAAAGTTGCTATCTATGATGATTATTGTGATGACTTGTATGCCATTAAGAATAATGATAACCATGAAACTTGTCATCATGATTTTAGTTTTCAATTGGATTATGCCTCACATGATAATTATTTTGTTGAGTTTGCTCCCACTACTATTCATGAGAAGAAATTTGCTTATGTGGAGAGTAGTAAATTTTCTATGCTTGTAGATCGTGAAAAGAATGCTTTAGGTGCTGGTTATATTGTTTAATTCATTCATGATGCTACTGAAAATTATTATGAGGGAGGAAAATATGCTTGTAGGAATTGCAATAATGTCAAGTTTCCTCTCTATGTGCTTAAAATCTTGAAGTTATGCTTGTTTTGCCTTCCTATGCTAGTTGATTATTGTTCCCATAAGTTGTTTGCTCACAAAATCTCTATGAATAGGAAGTGGGTTAGACTTAAAAGTGCTAGTCATATGCTTCATGATGCTCTCTTTATGTTTCAATTCTTATCTTCTATGTGAGCATCATTGTCATCATCATGCCTAGCTAGAAAGGCATTAAAGAAAAGCGCTTGTTGGGAGACAACCCAATATTTACCTTTACTGTTTTTGTGTGTTCACATGATTATGCTACTTTAGTAATCATGTTTTATAGATTTTGTTTCAATAAAGTGCCAAGTAAGACCTTTAGGATAGCTTACGGTGATAGTTGTGTTGATCCTGCTGAAAATCAGAAACTTTTGCACCCAGTTATTAGTTTTTATAATTCAAGAAACGTGATTCTGATCTGATTATTTTTGCTCTGGATTGGTACACAAATTTATTAGGACTTCCTAATTTGGTAGGATTTTTGGAGTTCCAGAAGTATAGGTTTGATACAGATTACTACAGACTGTTCTGTTTTTGACAGATTCTGTTTTCTATGTGTTGTTTGCTTATTTTGATGAATCTATGAGTACTATTGGAGGGTATGAACAATAGAAAAGTTGGAATACAGTAGATATTACACCAATATGAATTTAGAATGAGTTCACAATAGTACCTAAGTGGTGATTTATTTTATACTAACGGAGCTTACGAGTTTTCTGTTGAGTTTTGTGTTGTGAAGTTTTCAAGTTTTGGGTAAAGTTTCGATGGACTATGGAATAAGGAGTGGCAGGAGCCTAAGCTTGGGGATGCCCAAGGCACCCCAAGGTAATATTCAAGGACAACCAAGAGCCTAAGCTTGGGGATGCCTCGGAAGGCATCCCCTCTTTCGTCTTTGTTCATCGGTAACTTTACTTGGAGCTATATTTTTATTCACCACATGATATGTGTTTTGCTTAGAGCATCATTTTCTTTTGTTAGTATTTGCTTTCTGTTATTTAGAATAATGTTTTGCATCTATATTTTCAATAAAAGTGTCAAGGATAGCCTTTACCATGCTTATTTTGCTAGTATACATGTTGCTGTTTGAAAACGGAAAGTTTACCGCTGTTGCAAAAATTCCCTAGAAAAGTCAGAGAATGGTATAACGTTGAAACTTTTTGCATAATGAGATCTGATAAATCTTATACAGTGTAGTATTTTTCTCATAATTGTTGGAGTTAGGGAAGTATGATGAATCTTGCATTCTTTACAGACTATACTATTTTGGCAGATTGCTGTTATGTTTGCGTTGTTTGCATATGTTTGCCTGTTTAATGATTCTATTTGAGGATATGAGTATTAAATATGCAGAGACATTTAGTATGCAATGTTGAATAAAAAATTTAGTGATTTTTTTACAGTAGAAACTGATAAGATTTTTGCATTGGTTTATACTAACTTATCTCACGAGTTCTTGTTGAGTTTGTTGTGGATGAAGTTTTTGAGATTTAGGAAACCGAGATATAAAAGGAATTAAGGAGACATAAAAGCTCAAGCTTGGGGATGCCCAAGGAACCCCAAGATAAAATTTTCAAGAAGTCTCAAGCATCCAAGCTTGGGGATGCCCCGGTAGGCATCCCACCTTTCTTGTTCAACAATTATTGGTTAGTATCGGTTGAGCCTAAGTTTCTGCTTCTTCACATGAGTTGTGCTATCCTTGCAATGTCATTTTATTTTGTTTTGCTTGCTGTTTGAATAAAGTACTGAAGATCTGTAATTCTTAAATGAGAGAGAGTCTTCACATAGTTACATAATTATTTAGCTACTCATTGATATTCACTTATATCTTTTTGCGAGAGTTTGTGATTTACTCGTGTGCTTCACTTGTATCCTATGAGTAAATGGTTGAATGAGTTGAATGTCATAAATCTGAAATTATATATGTTTCATTTTCTTATCCCATGGGGAGTAATGACTTCACATCTAAGATAGTAGAGGTTGTAAATTTATTCAAGGTTAGCAAGCATTGTATTGGTCATTTGAACAATTCATGAAATAATATTGAAGGAAGAGAGATTTCACATATAAATATACTATCTTAGACATCTTTTATAATTGTGAGCACTCATTAAGTATGACATGCTAAAGAGTTGATGTTGGACAAGGAAGACAACATAATGGGTTATGTTTTATCACATCTCAGTTAAAGTATATTGTCATGGATCATTCAAACATGTTGAGCTTGCCTTTCCCCCTCATGCTAGCCAAAATTCCTTGCACCAAGTAGAGATACTACTTGTGCTTCCAAATATCCTTAAACCCAGTTTTTGCCATGAGAGTCCACCATACCTACCTATGGATTGAGTAAGATCCTTCAAGTACCTTCTCATGTTGCAAGCAATAAAAATTGCTCTCTAGATATGTATGACTTATTAGTGCGGAGAAAATAAGCTTTATACGATCGTGTGATATGGAAGTAATAAAAGCGACGGACTGCATAATAAAGGTTCATATCACAAGTGGCAATATAAAATGACGTTCTTTTGCATTAAGATTTTGTGCATCCAACCTTAAAAGCACATGACAACCTCTGCTTCCCTCTGCGAAGGGCCTATCTTTTACTTTATGTCTTTACATTATTCAAGAGTCAAGGTGATCCTCACCTTTCCCTTTTTCATTTTATCCTTTGGCAAGCACCTCGTGTTGAAAAGATCCTGATATATATATATATATATATCCAATTGGATGTAAGTTAGCATGAACTGTTATTGTTGACATCACCCAAAGGTGAATATGTTGGGAGGCGAAATTATAAGCCCCTATCTTTCTTAGTGTCCGATTAAAACTCCATAACCATAAGTATTGCGTGAGTGTTAGCAATTGCGGAAGACTATATGATAGTTGAGTATGTGGAGTTTGCTAAACCAAAGCTCTGACATAGACCCTTCTTGAAAATAAGATGAATTGTAATTGTTTGATGACTGAGAATGAAGTTTTCTAGTTTTCAAGAAAGTTTATGGTCTATGCTTTAACATGTGAATAGCTTGTTACTTGATCTTGAGAAGTTTTATGAGATGAACTACTGTTATGATATATAATCATGCTAGAAAAGGTGATTGAAATTATCATTGATCAAACTTGTGCACCTGCTAACATTCACACTTCATAAATTATTTCTTTTATCTTTTACCTACTCGAGGACGAGCAGGAATTAAGCTTGGGGATGCTGATACGTCTCCAACGTAACTATAATTTATGAAGCATTCATGCTATTATATTATCTGTTTTGAATGTTTATGGGCTTTACTAAGCACTTTTATATTATTTTTGGGACTAACCTATTAACCGGAGGCCCAACCCATATTGTTGTTTTCTTGCCTATTTCAGTGTTTCAAAGAAAAGGAATATCAAACGGAGTCCAAACGGAATGAAACCTTCGGGAAAGTTATTTTTGGAACGGAAGCAATCCGAGGAACTTGGAGTGCAAGTCAGGGAAGCTTCGAGGAAGCCACGAGGCAGGGGGGCGCGCCCACCCCCTGGGCACGCCCTCCACCCTCGTGGGCCCCTCGTGGCTTCCCTGACCGACTTCTTTCGCCTATATAGGTCCATATACCCTAAAACCTTCGGGGTGCACAATAGATCGGAAGTTCTGCCGCTGCAAGCCTCTATAGCCACCAAAAACCTCTCGGGAGCCTGTTCGGGCGCCCTGCCGGAGGGGGGATCCCTCACCGATGACCATCTTCATCCTACGCCTCCCACGGATTGATAAACGAATCCATCTACAAGCAACGGCGACAAGTCGAGTTACAAGAAAACTTCGACCACCTCAAGTCATCCTCCTACTACAAGCAACTTCAAGCCATGAGTTTGATCATCTACTACAACCAATGAGATCATCAAGACAAGTTCCATCAAGTGTTTCACATGCAGCCGCCGAGGCCACAAGTCCTTTCAGTGTACCAACAAGCGCACCATGATCCTCAACGATGATAGAACCTATGACTCCATGAGTGAAGAGGAAATGGAAGCCCTTGAGCAAGTGGCCATGCACCGGCGCGTGAACGAAGATGAAGACGATCAAGTCTTTTGTGATGAGGATTCGAGCCCCACTGTCGTTGTCTCCAAAGTCTTGACTCTTCAACATCAACAAGACGAAGACCAAAGATGCCACATATTCCACACCAAGGCTGGCATCAATGGAAGGTCTGTCAAGGTCATCATCGATGGAGGGAGTTTCCATAACTTGGTGAAAGTGCGTTATATCGACTAGAGGGGGGGGTGAATAGGCGATTTTTATGAATTCTTCACTAAGGAATTTGCTGGTGAGGAAATTCCTTAGCGAAGAACTACTTGCAGCAGAATAAGTACTCAGAAGTAAGCATAACAGAATACAAGCATGGTCATCATGATGAAATCAAGACTAGCACAGAGTACAGATAGCGTAATCACAGGATAACACAAGATGAAGACAAACAGACTGAAGAAATTGAACTGAGGAAATTGAGAAAGTCTTCAGTCAAAGTCTTCAAGCATAGATATGAACAAACACTCAACAAGTAGTGAGGAAATGAAAGGGTTGAGGAAATAGAACCAGTTAGGTTGGTGAAGACAATGATTTGGTAGACCAGTTCCAACTGCTGTCTCGGTTATACGTCTGTTGGAGCGGCCGAGTATTTAAACTCGAGGACACACAGATCCTGGACACCCGATCGCTGAGCACGCAGCTCAGACACCCAGTCCTCACCATATTCTCCTTGAACTAAGGTCACGCAGACCTCGTCCAATCACTGTGGTAAATCTTGAGCGACTTCCAAACCTTCACAGACTTGGTCACTCGGCGATCCACAATTCCTCTTGGATGCTCTAGACCATGACGCCTAACCGTCTGGAAGAAGCACAGTCTTCAAAGGTAACAAGCGTCGATCCACGCAGATCAACTTCTTGATGATGCTCAATCACTTTGGGTTTGTAGGGTTTGGTTTTGGGTTTTCCTCACTTGATGATTTTCGCTCAAAGTCCTCGGAGGATGGGTTGCTCTCAAATGACAAGTGTCAAGTTCTCTCGAGCAGCCAACCAGCTAGTGGTTGTAGGGGCGGCTATTTATAGCCTAGGGAGCAGCCCGACATGATAAGACATAAATGCCCTTCAATGATATGACCGTTAGGTGGATAAGATATTTTGGGACAGGTGGCGCACGACAAAGACAAAGAACGGTTGGAAATTTGACTCTCAAATTCCTCGGGGCTATCATGTTCCTCATTTGTGTAGGCAATTACACTGGCGAATTCCTAACTCCTCGATCCGAACAAATTCATCAACACGGAAGAACTTCGTCTCATCCTTTGAAGAAAGTGGTGAATCTGTATGAGATTTCCAAAGGCTTCACTCGAAGGGATTGGTAGGTGTAGGATTTTGAGTTGAGCATCACATGGAGATTTTTCCTTAGTATTTCCTCGACCCACTTTAACAGTACGGTGTTTCCTATGACTCAAGAAAGAGAAAATGAAACTACGAAAACAAAAGTCTTCACGCTTCATGTTCCTCAAATGAATACCAAGTCTTCAAGGTCACACCAATTTCTTCACTTTCAAAGTCTTCAGAATATCAAAGTCTTCAGTCGAAGAACTTCATTTTTAGGGGTCGACATTCCCTGTAAATATCAAACTCCTCATAGACTTATAGACACTGTACACTCACAAGCGCATCAGTTACTTAACCTATAAGTCTTCAATACACCAAAATCACTAAGGGGCACTAGATGCACTTACAATCTCCCCCTTTTTGGTGATTGATGACAACATAGGTTAAGTTTTCAACGGGGATAAACATATGAAGTGTAAATACTGACATTGAGGAATTTGATTGCAAGATATAGAAGAACTCCCCCTGGATGTGTGCATAGTGAGGAATTTGCGTTTGAGGCAATGCACATTTGAAGAGTTGAATCATGGAGATCTCCCCCTATATCTTGTAATTCATACACGCATTTGATATATAATATGAAGAATTTGAAATGCATGATGAAATATGGTGCCTGATGAAATTCAGCATGCGTGCAATAATATTAATGAGGAATAAGCATGCGAATAAAGCATCAAAAGTTTGAGCTTAGTGCAACAAAAGCATCAACAAGCACCATCGGGTTTAAAATTACAACTCGATCCAAATAAAAGTTTCAAAGAACGAGAGTTGTAACTTAAAAATGCCCTTAATATAGACCCGCTTGAAGACTAACTCAGATTTCTCCCCTTTGTCATCAAATGACCAAAAGGATTGAAACGAGGACTAACGCCTCAAGAATTTCAAGTCGATGGAGGAGCGCCGAGATTGTCGGGGTTGTTTGTTGTAGCAGGCCTGCCGCAGTTGTCGTCGAATCTTCATACTCATCGGTGTCACGCGATGAAGAATAAGAGCTGGCCGCCAGTGGAGGAACTTTGACCCTCTTGAATTTCTTCGGAGGAGGTGCAGACCAGTCAAATTCTTCCTTGAGACCCATAGTCTTCAGTTCGTCAGTGCTATAGACATGAGTGAGGACAGCCCAGGTGCGGTTGAAGGTTTCATGAAGGTAGTATTGGTTCTTCTTCACCGCATTGTGTGTTGAGGTCATATTGTGAAGAAGTGCACCAAACGATGCTTTACCCATTTGTGATTGCGATCAACCTTCCGATGAAGACGAGGAGTAACTCACGGTCGATCATCACCACAGGTGGTGTGGCTTGAGGATTTAGCTTTCTTTGAGGTATTTCTTGGCAGAGTCATGTGTGGCGAGTCATCATTGGTAGAGTAAGATGCAGCCAGGCGAAATTGACCATCCAATGGACGAATGCCTTCATCGATCACAGCAGCTGCCTTGCCTTTATCATCAGCTGATGAAACTGTCCGTTTGAGGACTTCAATGGGAGGCAAGTAGCTACGTGGTTCAGAGTGTCAGCTTTGTAATTCATTGAAGATCTTGCCCTGATGAATCTCATAATCCAAGGAGCATAGGGCTTCAGCTCGAATGGTGACATAGCAATATTGGCCAGAGTCCTCATGAAGAAATCATGGAAGTTGACGGGAACGCCATGAATGATGTTGAAAAGCATATTCTTCATGATGCCAACGACTTCTTCATCATTTGAGTCGTGACCTTTGATAGGACTCATTGTCTTCGTCAGAATGCGATAGACAGTCCGAGGCACATAGAGTAATTCCCTGACGAGGAATTTGGTTCGAGGGGCCTGCCCAGGCTTCAAAGGCTTCATGAGCACTTGCATATAGTGATTTGTCAGTTCAGGGTCACTGTAGGTGCAACATGCACTATCATGGGGAGGATCTGGAGGAAGGACACGAAGCAATTCAGTTGCTGGTGCCTTGTAGTGACTGTTTTCAGTCATCCAATCCAACACCCATGAGTTGACATCTTCAGCATCTCCAGTGATATGTAGTGTCGCGTAGAACTGAAGAATGAGTTCTTCATTCTAATCGCAAATGTCCGTGCAGAAATTTAGTAGTCCTGCATCGTGAAGAACACTGAGGACTGGCTCGAAGCATGGCAGAGATTCCATGTCCACGTGAGGAATATGTTCATGATCGAAGATTTTGTCTTTGTCAAACAGCACTGAGGAATAGAAGTTGGCTTGACTAGCAGTCCAGAACCGCCTCTTCCTTATGCAAGCAGAGTCATAGGGGTTGTAGTCAGTGAAGAATACATGCTCGGAAAAGAAGTCTTCAGCCTTGAACTTCTGTTTGCTTGAGAACGGATTCTTCGGCTTTGGTAGAGGAGTGTCAGTGAGTTGCATTACCACCTCAGGAATCGCGAGCTCAGGTACTTCAGGCTAAGGAATTTCTGGTTCCTCTTCTTGTGCAACCTTGAAAGTGCGTTATATCGACTAGAGGGGGGGGTGAATAGGCGATTTTTATGAAATTCTTCACTGAGGAATTTGTCGGTGAGGAAATTCATTAGCGAAGAACTACTAGCAGCGGAATATGTACTCAGAGGTAAACATAACAGGATACACACATAGTCAGCATCATGAAATGAAGACTAAGAACAGAGTACGGAAGCGTAAACACAGGATAACAAGATGAAGACAAACAGTGAAGAAATTGAACGAGGAATTTGTGAAAGTCTTGATCAAAGTCTTCAAGCATAGATATGAACAACATGCAACATGAATGAGGAAATGGATGAGTTGAGGAAATAGAACCGGTCGGTTGGTGAAGACAATGATTTGGTAGACCAGTTCAAACTGCTGTCTCGGTTATGCGTCTGGTTGGAGCGGCCGAGTATTTAAACTCGAGGACACACAGTCCGGACACCCGCCTCGAGCGCAACTCAGGACACCCAGTCCTCACCGTATTCTCCTTGAACTAAGACCACGCAGGCCTCGTCCAATCACTCATGGTAAGTCTTGGTGACTTCCAAACCTTCACAGACTTGTTCACTCGGCGATCCACAATTCCTCTTGGATGCTCTAGACCTTGACGCCTAACCGTCTGGAAGAAGCACGATCTTCAAAGGTAACAAGCGTCGGATCCACGCAGATCAATTTCTTGATGATGCTCAATCACTTGGGGTTTGTGGGTTTGGTTTTGGGATTTTCCTCACTTGATGATTTTCACTCAAAGTCCTCGGAAGATGGGTTGCTCTCAAATGACAAGTGTCAAGTTCTCTCGAGCAGCCAACCAACTAGTGGTTGTAGGGGCGGCTATTTATAGCCTAGGAGCAGCCCGACATGATAAGACATAAATGCCCTTCAATGATATGACCGTTAGGTGGATAAGATATTTTGCTCACGGCCAAGACACGACAAAGAACGGTCGGAAATTTGACTCTCAAAGTCCTCGGGGCTATCATGTTCCTCCTTTGTGTAGGCAATTCAAGATCGGCGAATTCCTAACTCCTCGATCGAGCAAAGTCCTCGATGAATGTAAGAACTGAGTCTCATCCTTGATGAATTTGATGAACTGTATGAGATTTCAATGGCTTCACTCGAAGGGATTGGTAGGTGTAGGATTTTGAGTTGAGAATCACATGGAAATTTTTCCTTAGTATTTCCTCGACCCCTTTAACGATGACGGTGTTTCCTATGACTCAAGAAAGAGAAAATGAAACTACGAAAACAAAAGTCTTCACGCTTCATATTCCTCGAATGAATATCAAGTCTTCATGGTCACACCAATTTCTTCACTTTCAAAGTCTTGAAAAGTCTTGAAATATCAAAGTCTTGATTGAAGAACTTCATTTTTAGGAGTCGACATTCCCTGTAAATATCAAACTCCTCATAGACTTATAGACCTGTGTACACTCACAAACGCATCAGTTACTTAACCTATAAGTCTTCAATACACCAAAATCACTAAGGGGCACTAGATGCACTTACAATCTCCCCCTTTTTGGTGATTGATGACAACATAGGTTAAGTTTTCAACGGGGATAAACATATGAAGTGTAAATACTGACATTGAGGAATTTGATTGCAAGATATAGAAGAACTCCCCCTGGATGTGTGCATAATGAGGAATTTGCTTTTGAGGCAATGCACATTTGAAGAATTTAATCATGGAGATCTCCCCCTATATCTTGTAATTCATACACGCATTTGATATGTAATATGAAGAATTTGAAATGCATGATGAAATATGGTGCCTGATGAGATTCAGCGTGCGTGCAATGATATTAACGAGGAATAAGCATGCAGAATAACACATCAAAAGTATCAGAGCACAGTGCAAAGTTAGCACAATGCACCGTTCAAAAGTGTCAGGGCACCATCGGACTTAAGATTACAACTCGATCCAATAAAAGTTTCGGAAGAACGAGAGTTGTAACTTAACAAAACGCCCATAGTATAAACCCGCTTGAAGACTAACTCAGATTTCTCCCCCTTTGTCATCAAATGACCAAAAGGATCGAAATTGAGGACTAACGCCTCAAGATATTCAAGTTGATGGAGGCGCCCGGCGTTATCGGGGTTGCTTGTTGAAGTGGGGCTGCCGCGATGTCGTCCAAATCTTCATATTCATCGGTTTCACGCGATGAAGAATAAGAGCTGGCTACCGGATCGGGAACTTTGACTCTATTGAATTTCTTGGAGGTGGTGCGACCAACAAAGCTTCACAAGACCCATAGTCTTCAATTCTTTCGCGGAATATACATGATTAAGAACAGCCCAGTGCGGTTGAGGGTTTCATGAAGGTAGTCTTGGTTTTTCTTCACCGCATTATGCGTTGAGGTCATGTTGTGAAGAATTGCAGCAAATTGGCGCTTCACCCATTTCGATTGTGTTCAACCTTCCGATGAAGGCGAGGAGTAACTCACGATCGATCATCACCACAGGTGCGCTTGCTTGAGGCATTGCTTGGTTGAGGTATTTATTGGCGGTGTCATGCGTTGCAGAATCGTCATTGGTGGAGTAAGATGCAGCCTTGCGAAATTGACCATCAATGGGCGAGTGCCTTCATCAATTATAGCTGCTGCCTTGCCCTTATCATCGATGATGAAACCGGTCGCTAAGCAGGACTTCAATGGGCGGCAAGTAGCTGCCATGATTGAGTGTCGACCTTGTAGTTCGGTGAAGATCTTGCCCTTATGAATCTCATGATCCAAGGCGCATATGGCTTCAGCTCAAAAGGTGACATTGCAACATTGGCGAGTCCTCATGAAGAAATCATGGAAATTCACAGAACGCCATGAATGATATTGAAAAGCATGTTCTTCATGATGCCTCGACATCTTCTTCATTTGAGTCATGGCCTTTTATGGGACTCATTGTCTTCGTCAAGATTCTATAAACAGTCCGAGGCACATATAGCAAATCCTTGACGAGGAATTTGGTTCGAGGGTTTGACACGGCTTCAAAGGCTTCATAAGCACTTGCATAAAGTGATCGACAATTCGCGGTCATTGTAGATGCAACGTCTTGATTCATGGGGAGGATCAAGAGGAAGGACACGAAGCAATTCATTCTTGGTGCCTTGTAGTGAGTATTCTCTCGTCATCCAATCCAATACCCATGAGTTGATATCTTTAGCATCTCCGGTGATGTGCAGGGTGGCATAGAACTGAAGAATGAGTTCTTCATTCCAGTCACATATATCAGTGCAGAAATTCAGCAGCCACGCATCGTGAAGAACACGGAGTCTTGGCTCAAGCACGGTAGTGATTCCATATCCACATGAGGAATATGCTCATGGTCAAGATCTTGTCCTTGTCAAATAGCACCGAGGAATAGAAGTTTGCTTGGGTTGGAGTCGAGCGTCTTTTCCTCATTCGAGCAGAGTCATATGGATTATAAGCGATGAAGAACATGTGCTCGAAAAGAAGTCTTCACCTTGAATTTTTGCTTGCTTGAGAACGGATTCTTTGGCTTGGGCAGAGGAATATCGTGATTTGCAGCACAACCTCGAGAATCGCGATCTCGGGTTCTTGGTGAGGAAATTCTGTTCCTCTCCTTGTGCAGTTTGAGGATCGCGATGGGTTCTTGGCGCTAGTGGCTGGAATTTCTTCATTGACAGATGAAGTGGGATGAGTTTCTTGAACCCATTTGAGCAGTTGTAGCCGGGGACGGAGGAACTTGTTGAAGCGGAGTGAAGAGAGGAGTATTGGGATCTTGACTTTCCCAAAAGTCATCGTTCATCACCGGTGTAGTGCAACCAATATCCACGTCTTCGTCTTCTTTTCAATTTCCTCAACACCGCCTCTTCACTGTGAACCGAGGCACGGGTGAGAAACAACTGGGTTTGAAGGAAAGCTTCCACTTCAATTTCTTCATCAAGCTGTTACGAGGTAGAAACAGATTGATTTTCTTCATCGATCCGCTTAGGGATCTTGTAATCTTCTCCATAAGGAACAATCTCCTTGGGCGACATGGAGGAAATGGGAATGGCATCAATAGGATTTTCAATCGAGCTGATCATTGGCTTCATTTTCTTTGCAGCGAAGAATTTGGCGTGGTGATGCCTTCCTCTTCTTCACTTGCAGCTCGCTTCGCAGCCTTTGTCTTCTTCACTTCATAGGAGAAGGAAGAATTGGAGTTGGTGTTGGTGCAGGAGGAGCTGAGGATTGTGGTACAGTTTCTTGGTATGGTCGGTGCGATTACCTGTTTCCTTCAGATTCTTGGCACACCACTAGTGGATGCCCTAGGAATTTCTTCAAGGTGGAATGGAGTCATCAGCCACGAACTTGTGTTCTCTTGACCTGCTGAAAGTCATCAGCGATCTTGGCATGTTCTTCAAAGAGCTGAGCGAGTCTTCAACCTGAGGATTTTCTTGTTGTGATGGAGCTGCAACAGATGACATTTTCTTTGTCAGATTGACGAATCTCACCTTGGCTCCTAGCCATTCAGCATTGTAAGCTTCAAAATCCTTGCTGAGGGCTTGGATTTCAGATTGAGCTTTGAGAAGTTCTTTAGGAGTCAAGTTGACTAAGTTCTTCCTCAGAAGCTTCTCCTTTCGGGCTTTCGCTCTCTTCAATTCACGAACCTTTTCAAATTTCCATTTCTCTTCAGCGATGAAATGGTTAAGCATATGACTTTGACCAGGAGTCAGTGGAAGATCCGGTATAGGAGTATTTGGATCCTGATGCCATAGGTCAATGAAGTCAAGGATCTTCTTTGGATCCAACAGCAGAGGCACACTTGTTCTTTTGGCTCTAGCGGCCTTGGTCAGTCTGTCTCTGATGATTTCTTCAAGTTCTTCATCAGAGGCTTCATCATCAGAAGGCACATTGAATGCAACCTGTTTCTTCTTTGGACTTGGCCGAGGACCGCGTCTAGCTGTTGCTTTTGTCTTCAGCAGAGTGGGGCCTGTTGAGGACATTGGTGCAGCTGAGGAACTTGCTGAGACACCAGAAGCAATTGAGAAACCCTGAGTCCTTTGACAAGTAGCCAGATGCACTGGTGTTGAGGACTTGGAGGGAGCTGCTGAGGATTTTGAATGAGTAGCAGCAGTCTGTGGAATTTGCCGTGAGGGCGCGGCTGAGGAACTGGGCCGTGAGGGCGCTGACGGTGAAGCACTTGGCTTGCGAGCAGGCTTCTTCGGCATTGCTTTCCTCGGCTTGACCGAGGGCTCAGCAGCAGCAGCAGCAGAATCCTCATTGAATTTCCTCACTGCCTCCTTGGCTTGTCTTGCCAATTTGGCTTGACGCCTGGACCATTCTTCAGGAAAGTCTTCACCATTCTTGATGCTAGTGGGATCAGCGACTTGGCCAGGTGTCAGTGGAGCTCTTGGGCATGGAGGGTTTAAAGAAAGTTTCCTCATGTACTTGGGAGTGACATAGCGGTATTCCCTCCATTCTCGTGCCCATCTTCTTTCTATCCTCTGTATGCGCACTTTGCGCTGATTTTTGGTCTCCTTGCCAAACTTGGATTCATCAGGTGTGCAGTAGTCTTTGTAAATTTCCTCAGGAATTTCAAAGGCAGGCATGACTTCCGGTTTCTTTCCTCCCTTCTGCGGTCTCTTGCCTTCTGCCATTTTCTTCAGGTGAGGAATTTGAACAATAGAGCACTCTGAAGAAGTATGCAGTTTTTCTTTGAGGAACGCTGCAAATGAGTTAAGTTGATGAGAACCTAGTGATTCAAAGAATGACATGAGTACTGTGAACAGAGTGTAGGTGCGAGGAATTTGGAGAGGTCATATCGTTCTCGTAAGATTTTTCAAAAGGAACAAGTTTTGAGGAATTTGACCAGTTGAGCCTTGAGGAATTTCACTAAGCGTTTCGTCTTAGGTTCCAGAGTTGTACAGATTGAAAATCCGCACAATTGAGGAATCTTTAAGAAATGAATGCTTAGAGAGATAAATCAAGAGCATATAGTGTGTGAGGTGTTCATATGTGAAGATTTGAAGAGCAAAACAACTTTGAAGATTCTCAGAAAGATTTGAGAATCAACGCGAGTAACAAAAGTGACTTTTAATTACCCGAACTAAATAACACGACAAACAGGAGTGAACTGTAGCAAAGTTCATCACGTTAGATCTCCCACGCCCTAACTTGGCGGAGGGAGACGGCTACGGCGGCGGCAGAGTGAAGATTTCCGCGACCGGCGCGAGTACGACGGCGATGAGGTCGAGGCAGTGAAGATTTTCCTTACCGGCGGCGATGGAGTAGTGGCAGCGCTAGGGTTTGAGGAGAGCTCGAGCGAGAGACAGCGATCGAGCGGAGTAAATGAAGTGAGGAGGGTAGAGGGGTATTTATAGCCACGGTGAAAAACTGTTCCCAAGATTTTGGGACTAACGTGCCCCTGCCCTTTCTCCTTCACGCGACATGTGTCACCCACGTACTGTGCAGATGAGATCGTGTAAGATCGTGGGTGATTAAACTAATACATCGTGGGATGCGGATCGGTTTGAGCGGTAAAAACCGAAAACTTGGATAAGATTTGTTTAAAAGTTTCGTTCGCAATTTCTTCAGCTGTCAAGGACCAGTGAAGACTTTGAACGAGTTTCAATCAGAACGCAAGTCAACAAATCTTATCCGTATAAGCCAATGAAGAAAAACGACGGAAACATTGAAGATTTTGCAAAGTTGAAGAATTTGAAAAACTGAGGAATTTCAAAAATGAGGAAAAACTCAAATTGAAGATTTTCAACTTTTGTGGTGGCGTATTCCACCAGATAAGAATGATGATTTCGGACACCGTGTACAATTGTCGAGGGTTACGAGAATCAAATTCTTCATTAATTTCTTCACACTTAGAGTGTTATTCTTCATTGATTGAAGAAAATGTTTCTTCATGTGTTGCACATCTAAGTCATCAATTATGCATAAGGGTTAGGATGTGTGTCCTTTTCAAAGAACATTCAAGATTCTAAGATATTTAGCTCACACCGCAACTTGCTAAATCTCTTCTCATCCAAGGGCTTGGTGAAGATATCAGCTAGCTGTTCTTGATCTTCACATGCTCGATGGAGATATCGCCTTCAAACATGATCACGAAGAAAATGATGACGAATCTGGATGTGCTTAGTCTTGAGTCTTGAACTGGTTGTGAGCAATCTTGATGGCACTCTCATTGTCGCAGAGGAGAGGCACATTCTTTACATTGACGCCATAGTCCTTGAGGGTTTGCTTCATCCAAAGCAGTTGAGCACAAAGATGAGCCAAGAGCAATGTATTCAGCTTCAAATGAAGAGACAAAGATACGCAGATTCTTTCTTCGAGGACCAACGGACCAAAGATCGTCCGAGGAAATGACAAGTGCCGATGTTGACTTGCGGTCCACACGATCACCAAAGATAGTCGAGTCGAATATCCAATGAGATCAAAAGCAGAGCCCTTGGGGTACCATAGTCCTAGTGTTGGTGTGTGAGCTAGATATCGAAGAATATGCTTCACAGCCTTATGGTGTGATTCCTTCGGTGCAGCTTGAAATCGAGCACACATGCAAACACTAAGCATTATATCTGGCCTAGATGCACATAAGTACAATAAAGAACCAATCATGGAGCGGTATACCTTGTGATCGAAATCAATACCATTTTCATCAGTGCATAGATGGCCATTTGTGGGCATAGGAATTTTGACGCCTTTGCAATCTTGCATGCGAATTTCCTCAAGACATCTTTGAGGTATTTCTCTGAGATATGAATATGCCATCTACTCTTGATTTAATTTGAAGACCTAAGAAGAATTTCAACTCTCCCATCATAGACATTTGATATTCTTCACTCATCATATAGGCAAATTCATCACTATATCGTTGGTTAGTACAGCCAAAGATAATATCATCAACATATATTTGGCACACAAACAGTTCACCATCATATGATTTAGTAAATAGAGTAGGGTCGAGTGAACTGGTGTGAAGCCATTCTTCACGAAGAATTCCTTCAATGTGTCGTACCACGCCCGTGGTGCTTGCTTGAGGCCATAGAGAGCCTTATTGAGTCTGAAGACTTTGTCAGGATTCTTGGGATCTTCAAAACCTGAGGGTTGAGCAACATATACTTCTTCCTCAAGCTTACCATTGAGGAATGCACTTTTCACATCCATTTGATATAAGATGATATCATGATGGTTAGCACAGGGAAGTAAAATGCGAATAGTCTCTAGTCTAGCAACAGGTGCAAAAGTTTCATCGAAATCAATTCCTTCAACCTGTGTGTAGCCTTGAGCTACTAATCGTGCCTTATTCCTCACCACAAGGCCATTTTCATCTTGCTTGTTGCGGTAGATCCACTTTGTGCCAATGATATTATGCTTGCGAGGATCTGGGCGATTGACCAATTCCCAGACATTGTTCAACTCGAACTGATGTAATTCTTCTTGCATAGCCTGAATCCACTCCGGCTCCAGAAAAGCTTCATCTACCTTAGTGGGCTCTGAGATAGACACAAAAGCATAGTTGCCACAGAAGTTAGATAAGTGTGAGGCTTTTGAGCGAGTGAGAGGACCTGGTGCGCTAATGTCATCGATGATCTTCTCCACTTGCACTTCTTTTGCAACGTGTGGATGAGTTGGTTGTCGCTGAGGATTTTGATCAGCATTTTCTTCAGCACCATTTTCCTCATCATGTTCTTGGTGCATCACTCGGCGTTCTTCACGAACAGGATGAATTCTTCACAGATTCTTGATGAGGAATGACATCCTCGGTTGCCTTGAGCTTGATAGCATCCTCGGAGCTGGTTCATCTAACACGTAAGGTAGGTGCTCTCTTTGCGAGCCATTAGTTTCATCGAACCGCACATCTACAAAGGTCAACAATCTTGTGAAGAACAATGTTGAAGACTCAGTAGGTGTGCGAGTCCTTTCCGTAACCAAGCATAAAACCTTCATGTGCTTTCGGTGCAAATTTAGAATTGTGGTGAGGATCTCTAATCCAACATTTAGCAATCAAGACTTTGAAATAACTCACATTGGGTTTCTTGTCGTTGAGGAGTTCATAGGCGCCTTCTTGAAGAATTTGTGAAGATATACTCTGTTGATGATGTGGCAAGCAGTATCAATTGCATCAATCCAAAAACGCTGAGGCGTTTTGTATTCATCAAGCATAGTGCGAGCCATCTCAACAAGAGTTCTGTTCTTGCGCTCCACGACACCATTCTGCTGAGGAGTATAGGGAGCAGATAATTCATGAGTAATACCAAGTTCATCAAGATAGGCATCGAGACCAGAATTCTTGAACTCAGTTCCATTGTCACTTCTGATATGCTTGATCTTCACACCAAAGTTGGTTGAAGCCCTCGAGGAAAATCGTTTGAAGACTTCCTGCACTTCATGTTTGTAAGTAACAATGTGTACCCATGTGTATCGAGAATAATCATCAACAATGACAAAACCATATAGAGATGCATCATTAGTGACTGCTGAATAATGATTAGGTCCGAAGAGGTCCATGTGAAGCAATTCGAATGGACGGGTAGTGGTCATGATAGTCTTCGCTGGGTGCTTGGCCTTGGTCATTTTTCCGGCTTCACACGCTCCGCATAAGTGATCCTTGAGGAATTTGACATTCTCAATGCCAATGACATGCTTCTTCTTCGCAAGCGTGTTCAAATTCCTCATGCCTGCATGACCAAGTCGTCGATGCCATAGCCAGCCTTCGAAGCTTTTGCAAGTAGACACATGGCTGGTTGTGGTCCCGTAGAGAAATCAACAATATCTGATCTCCTCTCCTAAAGCCTTGAAGACTTTGGAATTGTCGACTTCCATAATCACAACACAGCGATATTTGCCAAAGACAACAACCATATCAAGATCACAAAGCATTGAGATCGACATGAGATTGTATCCTAAGAACTCAACAAGCATGACTTTGTCCATGTGCTTATCCTTAGAGATAGCAACCTTACCAATACCCAATACGACTTTTGCCTTTGTCAAGAAATATGATATGCTTGAGAGGTGACGGTGATAAAGGAGCATCCATCAATAGATTCTTGTCACCAATCATGTGATTTGTACATCCACTATCGAGGACCCATTCGGTGGTTTTGGGTTGATCATCCTGCAGATGAATTAGTATAACTTACAATCTCATATGCTTCATCGATGAAGAATATGATATCAAGTTCATCGATGAATTTCATCAAGCGATAAACAGATATAGCAAGATGAGGGCGTGTGAAATGAAAGTTCATTTCATCATGATTCGCTCTGCGTCCATTCGAGCATTTTGTCGTCCCCAAAAAATTCTTGAGACGTTAAAGCATGTCCGAGACCTGATCCTGCAGAAGGATTAGTTCTTTTCTTCACCACCCACATCCGAGGGGTGGCAAAGAGTTCATCATCCTGCGAGCACCATGTGAGAAAGGTGGCAAAGATGCCAACCATTTCGCTTAGCATGAGAGAGGTTAGGGTATGCATATGAATAAGCGAGTAATTCTTTGAGGACTTATGAACATAATGGTTTGAAGAATAATGCACATATTCATAGCCCTTAGCTTTGCCCTGCGAGACAGATTTGTTTGCACAATGATAATCATATGAGGACTTTGATCCAGTTGAGGAATTTAATCCTCGTGAAGAATTTGGTCCATATGAGGATTTGGATCCATATGAAGAGTTTGGTCCATATGAAGAATTTGATCTGGGGTTCCTGTTCTTCACAAGTGGTGTCATGAGGACATTCACCTGAAGACTTTCAACACAACTTTTGGGAACCCAGATTTTCTTCATAGGGGAGCCGTTCCTGCAGTTAGTGCCAACATATATAGCAAATACTTCACCATTCTGATTTTTGAACAGTTTATAGTTGGAGTCAAATGACTCATCAGAAGAATGAGGAGATTCACATGTAAAGCAAGACAAGTTAGATGGATCAATCTGAGGTCCCTTTGCAAAGAACCCATGAGGTTTTGGGATCTTGCTCGGGCTTCCAATATGTTCCATCGGCGTTGAGTTTCCTCTCAAAGGCAATACCCTCTTTCCTAGGGTTTCTGTTGAGGATCTGCTTTTTGAGCACATCACAAAGTGTCTGATGCCCTTTGAGGCTTTTGTACATGCCTGTCATGTACAATTCCTTCAGCCCTGCATTGTCAGTGATACTAGCAAAGTCCTCAGATGAGGAATTAGTAATAGTAGAGGCAGATAAAGAATTTGTAACAGTTGAAGCACTTGAACATTCAGGTGAAGAATTTGCAGATTCACGTTCAATGCACTTTAGGCATGGAGGAACAAATTCTTCCTGAGAAGCGTTGATTTGTTGAGCAAGTAATGAATCGCGCTCCTTCTGAAGATCTTCATAACATACTCTTAGCTTTTCAAGATCTACCTTTCTTTGAATAGCTTCAAGAGAAAGCTTCTCATTGTCTTGCTTTTCTTGAAGAAATTCATAAGAAAGTTTATCATACTTAGACTGAAGTCTCTGAAGATTTTCAGTCAGGGCTTTAGTGCGATCCATTTCTTCACCCAACATATCATCACTTTTATCTAGCATGTTTTGAACCTTTTCAAGGGCCCGTTGTTGTTTCACAGCAATTTTAGCAAGTTTAGAGTAGCTAGGCTTAAGATCCTCATCAGATTCATTTTCACTAGAGTCAGAGGAGTTGTATTTGAGTACCTTAGCTCCTTTTGCCATGAAGCAATAGGTGGGAACGTAGCCATCATTATCTTTAGTATGCTTGTCGGTGGAGTCAGTTTCTTCAGTGTTGAAGATGGACTTGCTGACGAAAGCGATAAGTAACGGCCGACTCGCCACACGGACTCAGATTCTTGGACTCCTCCTCTTCATCATTTTCCTCAGATTCAGCTTCAGAGTCCATTTCCTTGCCAATGAATGCCCGAGCTTTCTTGGAGCTGCCCTTCTTGTGAGATGAAGACTTTGATGGTTTTGAAGACGAAGATTTTGATGATTTCTTCTTCTTCTTCATATCATCAGAACTGTAGTCCTTGTATTTCTTCTTCTTCATTTCCTTTTCCCACTGAGGACAATCTTGAATATAGTGACCAGGCTTCTTGCATTTGTGGCAAAGTCTTCTCTTGTAGTCCTTTGGATGAAGAATCATTTCCTCTTGAGGATTTTCCAAAACGACCACGTCTTGTGAACTTCGGAATTTGTTCACAAGGAGAGCTAGATCTGGCTCGATTCTTGAGATCACCAAGGCTACTACCGAATCCTCACGCTGAGTTAGACACAACCTTTGCCTTGAGGGCACGTGGTTTGCCATAGTTTGAGCCATAGAGATCTCTCTTTTGAAAGAAGTCGAACTCGTGAGTGTTAAGCCTTTCGAGGATATCAGCAGGATCAAGCGAATTGTAGTCGGCCGCGTTCTTGTATCATCGGTCCCAGAGTATCAAATGAGGAATCAAGCAATCTCAGCGGTTTCTTCACAACTTCATGATCGGTGATGTCGGTGGCACCGAGGGCTTGAAGCTCATTTGAGATGTCGATAAAGGCGATCAAAGGTTTGTTGGACATTTTGTTGTCGAGTCTTTTGAAGCGGTTGAAGAGATTCGAAGAACATCAACTCGAGAGTCACGCTGAGTTGAAACTCCTTCATTTACTTTGGACAGCCTATCCCGGATAAGCTTAGCGGTTTCCAAAGCACTCACTCTTCCATCTTGTCCTTTACTCGGATGGCCACAGATGATATTCTTCACTTGAGAGTCGAGTTGTTTGAATCTCTTCACATCGGTAGCGGTCGGTGTTTCAAAGGATGGGGACACCATTTTCCACAACATACCGAGATCATTATCAATTGCCTCAAGATGCATTCGCATCTTGTTCTTCGATAGAGGGGTAGTCCGTTCCATCAAAGGTAGGACACCCAGCCGAGACCTTGATCATACCTGCGGTTGACATAACTAGAACTCCAGGTGGTTAAACCAAAATCACACAGAACAAGGGAGTACCTTGCTCTGATACCAATTGAAAGTGTGTTATATCGACTAGAGGGGGGTGAATAGGCGATTTTTATGAAATTCTTCATCGAGGAATTTGTCGGTGAGGAAATTCCTTAGCGAAGAACTACTAGCAATGGAATATGTACTCAGAGGTAAACATAACAGATACACACATAGTCGGCATGATGAAATGAAGACTAAGAACGAGTACGGAAGCGTAAACACAGATAACAAGATGAAGACAAACAGTGAAGAAATTGAACTGAGGAATTTGTGAAAGTCTTGATCAAAGTCTTCAAGCACGATATGAACAACATGCAACACGTAATGAGGAAATGGATGAGTTGAGGAAATAGAACCGGTCGGTTGGTGAAGACAATGATTTGGTAGACCAGTTCAACTGCTGTCTCGGTTATGCGTCTGGTTGGAGCGGTGAGTATTTAAACTCGAGGACACACAGTCCGGACACCCGATCTCGAGCGCAACTCAGACACCTAGTCCTCACTATATTCTCCTTGAACTAAGACCATGCAGCCTCGTCCAATCACTCGTGGTAAGTCTTGGTGACTTCCAAACCTTCACAAACTTGGTCACTCGGCGATCCACAATTCCTCTTGGATGCTCTAGACCTTGGCGCCTAACCGTCTGGAAGAAGCACATCTTCAAAGGTAACAAGCGTCGGATCCACGCAGATCAATTTCTTGATGATGCTCAATCACTTGGGGTTTGTGGGTTTGGTTTTGGGATTTTCCTCACTTGATGATTTTCGCTCAAAGTCCTCGGAGGATGGGTTGCTCTCAAATGACAAGTGTCAAGTTCTCTCGAGCAGCCAACCAACTAGTGGTTGTAGGGGCGGCTATTTATAGCCTCGGGAGCAGCCCGACATGATAAGACATAAATGCCCTTCTATGATATGACCGTTAGGTGGATAAGATATTTTGGTCCGCCGTGCCAAGACAAAGAACGGTCGGAAATTTGACTCTCAAAGTCCTCGGGGCTATCATGTTCCTCCTTTGTGTAGGCAATTCAAGATGGCGAATTCCTAACTCCTCGATCGAGCAAAGTCCTCGATGAATGTAAGAACTGAGTCTCACATCCTTTGATGAATTTGACTGAATCTGTATGAGATTTCCAATGGCTTCACTCAAGGGATTGGTAGGTGTAGGATTTTGAGTTGAGCATCACATGGAAATTTTTCCTTAGTATTTCCTCGACCCCTTTAACGATGCGGTGTTTCCTATGACTCAAGAAAGAGAAAATGAAACTACGAAAACAAAAGTCTTCACGCTTCATATTCCTCGAATGAATATCAAGTCTTCATGGTCACACCAATTTCTTCACTTTCAAAGTCTTCGAAAGTTTTCGAATATCAAAGTCTTGATTGAAGAACTTCATTTTAGAAATTCGACATTCTCTATAAATATCAAACTCCTCATAGACTTATAGACCTGTGTACACTCACAAACGCATCAGTTACTTAACCTATAAGTCTTCAATACACCAAAATCACTAAGGGGCACTTGATGCACTTACAAACCTGAGTATCAACAGCAGCAGGTTCTTCAGCACTAGTGGCTGGAATTTCTTCATGCACAGAGGGAGTGGGTTGAGTTTCTTCAGAGCCCAGTTGAACTGTTGTTGCAGGGGACGGAAGAATCTGTTGGATAGGTGTGAAGAGAGGAGTATTGGGATGCTAACTTTCCCAAAAGTCATCATTCATCACAGGTGTGGTGCATCCTATATCCACATCTTCATCTTCAATTTCCTCAACACCAGCCTCTTCAGCTGTGAACTGAGGCATAGGTGAGGAAATGACTAGCGTTGAAGGGATTTCGTCCACTTCAATTTCTTCATCAATCTGCTCCGACGAAGCAGCAGAATGATTTCCTTCATCAGATCCGCTTGGATCACATAGTCTTCTCCAAAAGGAACAAGGTCCTTTGATGGCATGGAGGAAATTGGAACAGCATCAATTGGATTTTCGAGTGAGCTGGTCATTGGCTTCATATTCTTCGCAACCGAAGAATTTGACGCAGCTGATGCCTTCCTTTTCTTCACTGCACCTCGCTCTGCAGCCTTGGTCTTCTTCACATCATAGGCAGATGGAAGAATTGGAGTTGGTGTAGGCGCGGGAGGAGCTGAGGAATCAGGTTCATTTTCTTGGTATGGCAATCGATGCAATTGCCTGATCTCTTCGCTTTCTTCAGCGCACCACTAGTGGATGCCCCGACAATTTCTTCAGTAATTTGGAATGGAGTCATCAGCCCTCGAACTAGCATTTTCTTCAAAGCAGTGAAAGTCATCAGCGTCTTGGCATGTTCTTCAAAGAGCTGAGCAGAGTCTGCAGCCTGAAGATTTTCTTGTTGCGATGGGGCTGCAACATTCGTGAATTTCTTCGTCAGATTGACGAATCTCACTTTGGCTCCTTGCCAATCAGCATAGTAGGTATCAATGTCTTTGCTGAGGGCTTGAATTTTAGACTGAGCCTTGAGAAGTTCCTCAGGTGTCATTCTGACAACATTTTTCTTCAAGAGCTTCTCCTTTCTGTATTGCGCTTTCTTGATCTCTCTTTCCTTTTCAAACTTCCATTTCTCTTGAGTGATGAAATTGGTCAGCATGTGACTTTGACCAGGAGTCAGATGAAAATTAGGCATTGGGGTGTTTGGATCCTTGTGCCATAGGTCAATGTAGTCGAGGATTTTCCTCGGATCCAAAAGCACTGGCACAGATGTGCCTTTGGCTCTAGTGGCCTTCACCTGTCTGTCTCTGATGATTTCTGCAAGTTCATCATCAGAAGCTTCATCATCAGAAGGCACATGGAATGCAACTAGTTTCTTCTTTGGACTTGGCCGAGGACCGCGTCCAGCTGTTGCTTTAGTCTTCAACAGTGTGGGGCCAGATGAGGAAATTGGTGCAGCTGAGGAACTTGCTGAGACACTAGAGGCAATTGAGAAACCAGCAGTCCTTTGACATGTAGCCAGATGCACAGGAGCTGAGGACTTTGAAGGAGATGCTCAGGACTTTGGTGGAGAAGTAGCAGTGTGAGGAATTTGCCGTGAGGGCATTGCTGAGGAACTTGGCCGTGAGGGCGCTGTTGGTGAAGCACTTGGCTTACGAGAAGGCTTCTTTGGCATAGATTTCCTCGGCCTGACCGAGGCCTCACCGCAAAGCAGAGTGGCGAGAATCCTCATTGAATTTCTTCACCGCCTCCTTGGCTTGTCTTGCCAATTTAGCTTGGCGCTTAGCCCATTCTTCAGGAAAGTCCTCACCACGCTTGATGCTGGTGGGATCAGCTACTTGGCCAGGTGCCAATGGAGCTCTTGGGCATTGAGGATTTAAAGCAAATTTCTTCATGTACTTTGGAGTCACATATCTATACTCCCTCCATTCTCTTGCCCATCTTCTTTCAATCCTCTGAATGCGCACCTTACACTGATTTTTGTTTTATTTGCCGAATTTGGGTTCATCAGGTGTGCAATAGTCCTTATAAATGTCATCAGGGATCTCGAAAGTAGTCATGACCTCAGGCTTCTTTCCTCCTTTCTGCGGTTTCTTACCGTCTGCCATATTCTTCAGATGAGGAATTTGAACAATTGAACACTCTGAAGAAGTATGCAATTTTTCTTCGAGGAACGCTGCAAATGAGTTAAGTTGATGAGAACCTAGTGATTCAGCAACATACATGAGTACCTGTGAACAGAGTATAGGTGCGAGGAATTTGGAGAGGTCATATGCGTTCTCAGAAGGTTTTTCGAAAAGAACAAGTTTTGAGGAATTTGACTAGATGAACCTTGAGGAATTTCACTTAGCGTTCTTGTCTTAGGTTCCAGAGTTGTACAGATCGAAGATCCACACAATTAGGGAATCTTGAAGAAAATGATTGCTTAGAGAAACAGTTCAAGATCATATGATCTGTGAGGAGTTCATATGTGTGAAGATTTGAAGAATAAACACCTTTGAAGATTTTCAGGAAAGTTTGAGAATCAAAGTGAGTAATAAAAATAACTTTTAATTACACGAAGTGAAGAACACGACGAACTAAGAAGAACAGATGTGAAGTTCGTCAGGTTAGATCTCCCACGCCCTAACTTGGCAGAGGAAGACAGCTACGGCGGCGGCGGAGTGAAGATTTCCGTAACCGGTGCGAGTACAACGGCGACGAGGTCGAGGCAGCGAAGCTCTTCCTCACCGGCGACGATGGAGTAGCAGCGGCGCTAGGGTTTGAGGAGCTCGAGCGAGATAGAAGCGATCGAGCGGAGTAAATGAAGTGAGGAAGGGGAGAGGGGTATTTATAGACACGGTGAAAAACTGTTCGCCCAAAGATTTTGGGACGAACGTGCCCCTGCCCTTTCTCCTTCTCGCGACATGTGTCACCCACGTACTGTGTAGTTGAGATCGTGTAAGATCGTGAGTGAATAGAATAATGCATCGTGGGATGCGGAATGATTTGAGCGGCAAAACCGAAAATCTGGATAAGGTTTGTTTTAAAGTTTCGTTCGCAATTTCTTCAGCTGACAAGGACACAGTGAAGATTTTGAACGAGTTTCAAATAGAACGCACATGAAGAATTTGTGAATAGATTGGGTTGAGTATAGCATAGAGGGGGAAGGGTCCGATCACATTCACTTAGCAGAAAAAGCAACTTGAAGAAATAGCTATAAGTGAATGCTGTAGAGGACATAAACTCATATATATATATATAGCCAATGAAGAAAAACAACGGAAACAGTGAAGATTTTGCAAAGTTGAAGAATTTGAAAAACTGAGGAATTTCAAAAATGAGGAAAAACTCAAATTGAAGATTTTCAACTTTTTGTGGTGGCGTGACCCACCGTATAAGAATGATGATTTCAGACACCGCGTACAGTTGTCGTAGGGTTCTGAGAATCTAATTCTTCATTAATTTCTTCACACTTAGAGTGTTATTCTTCATTGATTGAAGAAAAACGTTTCTTCATGTGTTGCACATCTAAGTCATCAATTTTGCATAAGTGTCAGTGTGTGTGTCCTTTTCAAAGAACATTTGAAGATTCTAAGATATTTTGCTCACACCGCAACTTGCTAAACCTCTTCTCATCCAAGGGCTTAGTGAAGATATCAGCTAGCTGTTCTTCAGTCTTCACGTGCTCGATGGAGATGTCGCCCTTCAACAGATGATCACGAAGAAAATGATGACGAATCTGAATGTGCTTTGTCTTCGAGTGCTGAACTGGGTTGTGAGCAATCTTGATGGCACTCTCATTGTCGCAGAGGAGAGGCACATTCTTCACGTTGACGCCATAGTCCTTGAGGGTTTGCTTCATCCAAAGCAGTTGAGCACAGCAAGAGCCAGCAACAATGTATTCAGCTTCCGCGATGAGAGCGGTGATATGCGATTCTGCTTCTTGAGGACCAACGGACCAAAGATCGTCCGATGAAATGACAAGTGCGGATGTTGACTTGCGGTCCACACGATCACCAAAGATAGTCGAGTCGAAATATCCAATGAGATCAAAAGCAGAGCCCTTGGGGTACCATAATGCTAGTGTTGGTGTGTGAGCTAGATATCGAAGAATATGCTTCACACCTTATGGTGTGATTCCTTCATGCAGCTTGAAATCGGGCACACATGCAAACACTAAGCATTATATCCGCCTAGATGCACATATGTACAATAAAGAACCAATCATGGAGCGGTATACCTTGTGATCAAAGTCAATACCATTTTCATCGATTGCATAGATGGCCATTTGTGGGCATAGGAATTTTGACGCCTTTGCAATCTTGCATGCCGAATTTCCTCGAGACATCTTTGAGGTATTTCTCTGAGATATGAATATGCCATTCTTGTTGTTGATAATTTGAAGACCTAAGAAGAATTTCAACTCTCCCATCATAGACATTTGATATTCTTCACTCATCATATAGGCAAATTCATCACTATAACATTGGTCAGTACAGCCAAAGATAATATCATCAACATATATTTGGCACACAAATAGTTTACCATCATAAGATTTAGTAAAGAGAGTAGGGTCGAGTGAACCGGGTGTGAAGCCATTCTTCACAAAGAATTCCTTCAATGTATCATACCACGCCCGAGGGGCTTTCTTGAGGCCATAGAGGGCCTTATTAAGTCTGAAGACTTTGTTAAGATTCTTTGGATCTTCAAAACCTGGGGGTTGAGCAACATATACTTCTTCCTCAAGCTTACCATTGAGGAATGCACTTTTCACATCCATTTGATATAAGATGATATCATGATGGTTAGCATAAGCAAGTAATATGCAAATAGCCTCAAGTCTAGTAACAGGTGCAGAAGTTTCATCGAAATCAATTCCTTCAACCTGTGTGTAGCCTTGAGCTACCAGTCGTGCCTTATTCCTCACCACAAGGCCATTTTCATCTTGCTTGTTGTGGTAGATCCACTTTGTGCCAATGATATTATGCTTGCGAGGATCTCGGACGTTTGACCAGTTCCCTTACATTGTTGAGCTCTAACGATGTAATTCTTCTTGCATAGCCTGAATCCACTCGGCTCCAAAATGCTTCATCTACCTTAGTGGGCTCTGTGATAGAGACAAAAGCATATTGCCCACAAAAGTTAGATAAATGTGAAGCTTTTGAGCGTGTGAGAGGACCTGTGCTCTAATGTCATCGATGATCTTCTCCACTTGCACTTCTTTTTGCAACGCGAGGATGAGCTGGTTGTTCTTTGAGGAATTTGATCAAGCATTTTCTTGACAGACTATTTTCCTCAAGATTTTCTTCAGTGCATCACTCGACGTTCTTCATGAACTGGAATGAATTCTTCAAATGATTCTTCAAGAGGAATGACATCCTCGGTTGCCTTGAACTTGATAGAATCCTCAGGTGCTGGTTCATCTAACACAGAAGGTAGGTGCTCTCTTTGCGAGCCATTAGTTTCATCGAACCGCACATCTACAGTGTCAACAATCTTGTGAAGAACAATGTTGAAGACTCTGTAGGTGTGCGAGTCCTTTCCGTAACCAAGCATAAAACCTTCATGTGCTTTCGGTGCAAATTTAGAGTTGTGGTGAGGATCTCTAATCCAACATTTAGCACCGAAGACTTTGAAATAACTCACATTGAGTTCATAGGCCGTCTTCTTGAAGAATTTGTGAAGATATACTCTGTCGATGATGTGGCACGCAGTATCAATTGCATCAATCCAAAAACGCTGAGGTGTTTTGTATTCATCAAGCATAGTGCGAGCCATCTCAACAAGAGTTCTGTTCTTGTGCTCCACGATGCCATTTTGCTGAGGAGTATAGGGAGCAGATAGCTTATGAGTAATACCAAGTTCATCAAGATAATCATCAAGACCAGAATTCTTGAACTCAGTTCCATTGTCACTTCTGATGTGCTTGATCTTCACACCAAAGTTGGTTGAAGCCCTCGAGGAAAATCGTTTGAAGACTTCCTGCACTTCATGTTTGTAAGTAACAATGTGTACCCATGTATATCGAGAGTAATCATCAACAATGACAAAACCATATAGAGATGCATCATTAGTGACTGCTGAGTAATGATTAGGTCCGAAGAGGTCCATGTGAAGCAATTCGAATGGACAAGTAGTGGTCATGATAGTCTTCGCTGGATGCTTGGCCTTGGTCATTTTTCCAGCTTCACAGGCTCCGCATAAGTGATCCTTGAGGAATTTGACATTCTCAATGCCAATGACATGTCTTCTTCGCATGCGCGTGTGCAAATTCCTCATGCTGCGTGACCAAGTCGTCGATGCCATAGCCAGCCTTACAAGCTTTTGCAAGTAGACACACGGCTGGTTGTGGTCCTGTAGAAAAATCAACAATATACAAATCTCCTCTCCTAAAGCCTTCGAAGACTTTGGAATTGTCAGCTTCCATGATCACAACACAGCGATACTTGCCAAAGAAAACAACCACATCAAGATCACAAAGCATTGAGACTGACATGAGATTGTATCCTAAGGACTCAACAAGCATGACTTTGTCCATGTGTTTATCCTTAGAGATTGCAACCTTACCAAGACCCAATACCTGACTTTTGCCTTTGTCAGCAAAGATGATATGCTTCAGATGTGACGGTGATAAGGGAGCATCCATCAATAGATTCTTGTCACCAGTCATGTGATTCGTACATCCACTATGGAGGACCCACTCTGTAGCTTTGGGTTGATTATCCTGAAGATGAATTAGTGTAGTTTACAATCTCATATGCTTCATCAGTTAAGAATGTGATATCAAGTTCATCAGATGAATTTCATCAATCAGTAAATAGATATAGCAGTATGAGGACGTGTGAAATGAAAGTTCATTTCACCATGATTCGCCTGCGTCCTTTCGAGCAATTTCACAGTCCCAAAGAAATTCTTCAGACGTTAAAGCACATCTGGAGACCTGACCCTGCAGAAGAGATTAGTTCTTTTTCTTCACCACCCACATCTGAAGGGGTGGCAAAGAGTTCATCACTCTGCGAGCACCATACGAGAATGGTGGCATAGAAGCCAACCCATTTTGTTTCACATAAGAGGGGTTAGGGTAAGCATATGAATAAGCAGAGAAATTCTTCGAGGACTTATGAACATAATGGTTTGAAGAATAATGCACATATTCATAGCCCTTAGCTCTACCCTGCGACATAGAGTTGTTAGCATGATGATAATCATATGAGGACTTTGATCCTTTTGAGGAATTTGATCCACGTGAGGAATTTGGTCCGTATGAGGACTTGGATCCATATGAAGAATTTGGTCCATATGAAGAATTTGATCTGGGGTTCCTGTTCTTCACAGGTGGTGTCATGAGGACATTCACCTGAAGTCTTTCAAGGCACTTCTTGGGAACCCAGATTTTCTTCATAGGAGAACCATTCCTGCAGTTAGTGCCAACATATCTAGCAAATACTTCACCATTCTGATTTTGAAACAGTTTATAGTTGGAGTCAAATGACTCATCAGAAGAATGAGGAGATTCACATGTAAAGCCAGATAAGTTAGATGGATCAACTGGAGGTCACTTTGCAGCAACCCATGAGGTTTTGGGGTACTGCTCAGGCTTCCAATATGTTCCATCAGCATTAAGTTTCCTCTCAAAGGCAATACCCTCTTTCCTAGGGTTTCTGTTGAGGATCTGCTTTTTAAGCACATCACAAAGTGTCTGATGCCCTTTGAGGCTTTTGTACATGTCTGTCATGTACAATTCCTTCAGCCCTGCATCGTCAGTGATACTAGCAATGTCCTCAGATGAGGAATTAGTGATAGCAGAGGCAGGTGAAGAATTTGTAATAGTTGAAGCATTTGAACATTCAGTTGAAGAATTAGCAGATTCACATTCAATGCACTTTAAGCATGGAGGAACAAATTCTTCCTGAGAAGCGCTGATTTGTTGAGCTAGTAATGAATCGCGCTCCTTCTGAAGATCTTCATAACTCACTCATAGCTTCTCAAGATCTTGCTTTCTTTGAAGTAATTCATAAGGAAGTTTCTCATGATCAGATAAGAGAGTGTTATGATGACTTTGAAGGTTATCAAACCTAGACTGAAGTCTCTGAAGATTTTCAGTCAGGGCTTTAGTGCGATCCATTTCTTCACCCAACATATCATCACTTTTTTCTAGCATGTTTTGAACCTTTTCAAAAGCCCTTTGTTGTTTTACAACAATCTTAGCAAGTTTAGAGTAGTTGGGCTTGAGATCCTCATCAGATTCATTTTCACTAGATTCAGAGGAGGTGTATTTGAGTACCTTTGCACCTTTCACCATGAAGCAATAGGTGGGAGCGTAGTTATCATTATATTCATCAGGCTTGTCGGTGGGGTCAGTTACTTCAGTGTTGAAGATGGACTTGCTGACGAAAGCAGTGGCGAAAGCCAGACTCGCCACACCAGATTCGGATTCTTCAGACGCCTCCTCTTCCTCATGTTCCTCAAATTCAGCTTCAGAGTCCATTTCCTTGCCAATGAATGCCCGAGCCTTCTTGGAGCTGATCTTCTTGTGAGATTAAGACTTCTAGGATTTTGATGACGAAGATTTTGACGATTTCTTCTTCTTCTTCGCATCATCAGAACTGTAATCCTTGTATTTCTTCTTCTTCAATTCCTTTTCCCACCAAGGACAATCTTGAATATAGTGACCAGGTTTCTTGCATTTGTGGCACAGCCTTCTCTTATAGTCACTGGATGAGGAATCACTGCTTCTTGAGGATTTTCCAAAGCGACCACGTCTTGAGAACTTCGGAATTTCTTCACGAGCGGTGCTAGCTCTGGCTCAATTCTTGAGATCACCAAGGCTAATACCGTAATCCTCACATTGAGTCGACACAGCCTTGGCCTTCGAGGCACGTGGTTTGCCATAGCTCGAACCATAGAGATCTCTCTTTTGACAAGTCGAACTCGTGAGTATTTAGCCTTTCGAGGATATCGGCGGGATCAAGAGACTTCTAGTCAAGACGTTCTTGTATCATCGGTCCCAGAGTATCAAATGAGGAATCAAGCGATCTCAACAGTTTCTTCACCACCTCATGATCGGTGATGTCGAGTGGCACCGACGGCTTGAAGCTCATTTGAGATGTCGATGAGGCGATCAAAGGTTTGTTGGACATTTTCATTGTCGAGTCTTTTGAAGCGGTTGAAGAGATTCCGAAGAACATCAACTCGAGAGTCACGCTGAGTTGAGACTCCTTCATTCACTTTGGACAGCCTATCCCAGATAAGCTTAGCAGTTTCCAAAGCACTCACTCTTCCATACTGTCCTTTACTCAGATGACCACATATGATATTCTTCGCTTGAGAATCGAGTTGCTTGAATCTCTTCACATCGGTAGCGTTCAGTGAGGGTGAGACAGAGGGAACACCATTTTCCACAACATACTAGAGATCATTGTCAATTGCCTCAAGATGCATTCGCATCTTGTTCTTCCAGTAGGGGTAGTCCGTCCCATCAAAGGTAGGACACCCAGCCGAGACCTTGATCATACCTGCGGTCGACATAACTAAAACTCCAGGCGGTTAAACCAAAATCACACAGAACAAGGGAGTACCTTGCTCGATACCAATTGAAAGTCGTTATATCGACTAGAGGGGGTGAATAGGCGATTTTATGAATTCTTCATCGAGGAATTTGTTTGGTGAGGAAATTCCTTAGCGAAGAACTACTTGCAGCGGAATAAGTACTCGAAGTAAGCATAACGAGAATACAAGCATGGTCATCATGATGAAATGAAGACTAGCACAGAGTACAGATAGCGTAATCACAGGATAACACAAGATGAAGACAAATAGACTAAAGAAATTGAACTGAGGAAATTGAGAAAGTCTTCAGTCAAAGTCTTCAAGCACGAGATATGAACAAACACTCAACACAAGAATGAGGAAATGAAAGGGTTGAGGAAATAGAACCAGATTAGGTTGGTGAAGACAATGATTTGGTAGACCAGTTCCAACTGCTGTCTCGGTTATGCGTCTAGTTGGAGCGGTGAGTATTTAAACTCGAGGACACAGTCCGGACACCCGATCGGCGAGCACGCAGCTCAGGGACACCCATCCTCACCGTATTCTCCTTGAACTAGGGTCATGCGGACCTCGTCCAATCACTCATGGTAAGTCTTGAGCGACTTCCAAACCTTCACAGACTTGGTCACTCGGTGATCCACAATTCCTCTTGGATGCTCTAGACCATGACGCCTAACCGTCTGGAAGAAGCACGATCTTCAAAGGTAACAAGCGTCGGATCCACACAGATCAATTTCTTGATGATGCTCAATCACTTTGGGTTTGTAGGGGTTTGGTTTTGGGTTTTCCTCACTTGATGATTTTTGCTCAAAGTCCTCGGAGGATGGGTTGCTCTCAAATGACAAGTGTCAAGTTCTCTCGGAGCAGCCAACCAGCTAGTGGTTGAGGGGGCGACTATTTATAGCCTAGGGAGCAGCCCAACATGATAAGACATAAATGCCCTTCAATGATATGACCGTTAGGTGGATAAGATCTTTTGGGACAGCTGGCGCGCAACACAGCAACGGTCGGAAATTTGACTCTCAAATTCCTCAGGGCTATCATGTTCCTCACTGTGTAGGCAATTCACACTGGCGAATTCCTAACTCCTCAGTCAGAACAAATTCATCAGCGACTAGAAGAACTTCGTCTCTGTCACTGAAGAAAGTGATTGAACTGTATGAGATTTCCAAAGGCTTCACTCGAAGGGATTGGTAGGTGTAGGATTTTGAGTTGAGCATCACATGGAAATTTTCCTTAGTATTTCCTCGACCTCCTTTAACAGTACGGTGTTTCCTATGACTCAAGAAAGAGAAAATGAAACTACGAAAACAAAAGTCTTCACGCTTCATGTTCCTCAAATGAATACCAATTCTTCAAGGTCACACCAATTTCTTCACTTTCAAAGTCTTGAAAAGTCTTGAAATATCAAAGTCTTGATCGAAGAACTTCATTTTAGGGTCGACTTTCTCTGTAAATATCAAACTCCTCATAGACTTATAGACCTGTGTACACTCACAAACGCATTAGTCCCTTAACCTATAAGTCTTCAATACACCAAAATCACTAAGGGGCACTAGATGCACTTACAATTGGCAAGTGAAGAACTATGCTCCAAGCTCCATTTGGTCAAGATGAAGCACCCGCACCCCTACAAGGTTCAATGGCCAAGTGATTCCGGCACTATCCAAGTTGACCATGCGGTCAAAGTTTCCTTCAAGATCGGAGAATATGAATACACTTTGGAGGGTGATGTCGTCCTGATGTCTGTTTGCCACCTCCTTGTTGGTCAACCATGGCAATTTGACCGCGTCATCATCCACAACGGGCGTACAAATCACTATAACTTCAAGATGAAAGGATAGGAGTACGTGCTACGACCTATGTTTCCAAGTCAAGTGATCGCCGACAAGCAAGCCACCTATCATGGAGAAAAGAGTGAGAGAGTGACCCACCTAAAAGAGAGTGAGTGCCACAAGCCAAAATCGAGTGCCTCCATGATGAGCGATAAGAAAAACTTAGTCCTATTTTCTGCCAAAAGTGTGATGAGAGAAGTGTGTGAGAACCCATCAAGTGTTATGCACTATGTCCTTGTGTGCAAGGACGAGGCACCAAAAACTAACACCTCTCACGATCTACCTTTAGTGTTGTCTTCTCTTTGCAGGAATTCCAAGATGTTTTCACCGACGAGCTACCTCTAGGTCTACCTCCACTACGAGGCATTGAACATTGAATTGACCTCGTCCCTGGAGCACCTCTACCTAACAAGGCTCCCTACTGTGTCAACCCCGAGGAAACTAAGGAGATCCAATGGAAAGTACATCAACTCATCGACAACGGCCATGTACGTGAAAGCTTTAGCCCTTGTGCCGTTCTGGTAATCCTTATTCCAAAGAAAGACGGTACTTATCACATGTGTTCTGATTGCCGTCCCATCAATGCTATCACCATTCGATATCGTTACCCTATTCCACGCCTAGATGATATCCTTGATGAGCTTAGCGGAGCCACCATTTTCTCTAAGATTGATCTTAAGAGTGGTTACTATCAAATACGCATCCAAGAAGGTGATGAATGGAAAACCGCATTCAAGACCAAATTTGGCTTATATGAGTGGCTTGTTATGCCAATGGGTTTATTCGAAGCACCCGACACTTTCATTCGAGTCATGCATTTTGTTCTTCGACCCTATATTGGTGTATTTGTTGTGGTCTATTTTGATGATATTCTTGTCTTTAGCAAATCCCTCAAAGATCATGTCACCCTTCTTAGAACCGTGTTTCAAACCCTTAGGAAAGAGCGCCTTTATGCTAATATGGACAAATGACTTTTTGGTGTGGATAAGCTTGTTTTCTTGGGTTTTGTTGTGTCTTCTAAGGGTGTTCATTGAAATGAATCTAACATCAATGCTACTAAAACTTGGCCCCAACCAACCAACTTGCAACAAGTGCATAGTTTTCTTGGTTTAGTCGGTTTCTATCGTAGATTTGTGAAGGATTTTAGTACCATTGCTTCACCTTTACATTATTTGAGTAAGAAAAATGCTCCTTTTGTTTGGGGACCATCCCAAGATACCGCATTTAATGAGCTTAAGAATTTGCTTACTCATGCTCCCGTGCTTGCATTACCCATCTTTGACAAACCTTTTGAAATTCATCGCGATGCTAGTGGTAATGGCATTGGAGGTGTGTTAACGCAAGAGCAGCGCCCCATAGCATACTTTAGTGAGAAAATTTCCGGAGCGCAACTCAACTATCCCATCTATGACAAAGAGTTATATGCTTTAGTACAAGTTTTGCGTGAATGGGAACACTATCTTTGCCCTCATGAATTTACCATTCATACCGATCAGGAAACGCTCAAGTATCTTAAGGGTCAAACTAAGTTGAACAAGCGTCATGCTAAGTGGAGTGAATTCATCGAGTCTTTTCCTTATGTCATCAAGTACATCAAGGGTAAGGAAAATGTTGTGGCGGATGCTCTTTCCCGCGTATGCATGCTTGTAACTAAACTTGAATTGAATGTCATTGTCTTTGAGCACATAAAAGACTTGTATGCACATGATCCTACCTTTGCAATTCCTTATGCCAAGTGTTTGACGCATACATCTTGGGAACTCTATCACATCAAGGATGTAAGTGCATCTAGTGCCCGTTAGTGATTTTGATGTATTGAAGACTTATAGGTTAAGGGACTAATATGTTTGTGAGTGTACACTGGCTCTATAAGTCGATGAAGAGTTTGATATTTACGATGAAAGTCGATCCCTAAAAAGGTATGTCTTCAGCTGAAGACTTTGGTCTCCTAAAGATTTTGAAAGTGAAGAAATTGGTGTGACCTTGAAGACTTGGATATTCATGCGAGGATTATGAAGCGTGAAGAATTTTGTTTTCATAGTTTCATTTTCTCTTTCTCGAGTCATAGGAAACACCGTACTGTTAAAGTGGTCGAGGTAATACTAAGGAAACTGATTTCCAAGTGATGCTCATCTCAAAATCCTACACCTACCCAATCCTTTCGAGTGAAGCCATTGGAAATCTCATTTCAGTTCATTCAATTTCTTCAGTGACAGAGATGAAGATCTTCTAGTCTCTGAGGAATTTGTTCTGACTGAGGAGTTAGGAATTCGCCAGTGCGGATTGCCTACACAGTGAAGAACATGATAGCCCTGAGGAATTTGAACCTCAAATATCCGACCATTGTTGTGCTATGCGCCAGCTGTCCAAAATATCTACCCACCTAACGGTCATATCATTGAAGGGCATTTATGTCTTATCATGTAGGGCTGCTCCCTAGGCTATAAATAGCCGCCCGCTACAACCACTATCTAGTGGCTGCTCCGATAGAAACTGACAGTTGTCATTGAGAGCATCCCATCCTCTGAGGACTTTGAGCGAAAATCATCAAGTGAGGAAAACCCAAAATCCAAACCCAGGCACCTACAAACCGAAGTGATTGAGCATCAATTAAGAGATTGTTCCTCTGTGGAATCAACACTTGTTACCTTTGAGGACTGTGTATCCTCGAGACAGTTAGGCGTCATGGTCTGAGCAGAATTGTGGAGAGTGACCAAGTCTGTGAAGGTTTGGAAGTCAACTGAAGACTTACCACAAGTGTTGGGTGAGGTCTGTGTGACTTTAGCTCAAGGAGAATACGGTGAGGACTGTGTGTCCTTGAGTTTAAATACTCAGCCGCTCCAACCAGATGTACAACTGTCACAACAGTTGGAACAGGTCTACCAAATCATTATCTTCACCAAGCCAACTGGTTCTATTTCCTCAACCCTTTCATTTACTCATTCATGTGTTTATGAACCTGATCATTACTGTTTGAAGACTTTGACTGAAGACTTTCTCTAATTCCTCAATCCTAATTCTTCAGTCACATAGTCTTCAACCTGCTTATCCTGTTTTCACGCTATCTGTACTCTGTTCTTGTTTTCACTTCATCATGGTGACTATGTTGTTGCTCTATTATGTTTATACCTCAGTACTTATTCCGCTGCTAGTGTGTCGTTGCTTAGGAATTTCTTCACCTAGAAATTCCTCAGTGACGAATTTGTAATAATTGCCTGTTCACCCCCCCTCTAGTCGATATAATGCACTTTCAATTGGTATCAGAGCAAGGTACTCCCTTGTTCTGTGTGATTTTGGTTTAACCACCTCGATTTTTAGTTATGTCGACTGCAGGAATGAAGAAAGTGACGTACCCCATCTTTGACGGTCATGAGTATCCCAAGTGGAAGGCCAGGATGAAGAAGCGACTCATGGCGATGAACAGCAAACTGTGGACCGTCACTGAGATTGGTCTTACCGATCTATGCAAGATGGCGGAAGCTGATGATATTCGCAAGTACACTCTACCTAACCTCACTGCGAAGGACATCATCTGCTCCTGTTTGTCCCAAAATCAGTTCTGGAACATCATGCATCTCAACCATGCGAAGCTTATCTAGGACCGGCTCTCTGAGGTCTATGAAGGTCATCAAACTCGCCATGATCCTTGGTTTGAGGATTTCAAGGAATCATTCAAGGAGATGACTTTCGCCCCAGAATCATCATCCTCTGCACCATGCCTTATGGCAAAAGGTGCCAAGATAACTGAATGCTACCTTTCTGAATCCAGTGAGGATGAATCTGATGATAATATCAAACCAAGCTATTCCAAACATGCTAAAATTGCTATTAATCAACAAAACGCTTTGGAAAAGATTCAAAATCTGCTAGACAGAAACGATGACCTGTTGGGTGAGGAATTGAATCGAACTAAGACTTTGAATAATAATCTTCAGAGACTTCAGTCTAAGTTTGACAACCTTCAAAGTCATCATAACACTCTTTTATCTGATCATGAGAAGCTTTCTTATGAATTTCTTCAGAGAAAGCAAGATCTTGAGAAGTTAAAAGTGAGTTATGAAGATCTTCAGAAGGAAAATGATTCATTGCCTGCTCAAAAGATCAGTTCTGCTCAGGAAAAATTTATTCCACCATGTTTGGAATGCATTGAGCGTGAATCTGCTAATTCTAAACCTGAATGTTCAAATGCTTCTATTGCTGCTAATTCTTCAACTGTCTCTGTGGTCACAAATTCCTCATCTAAGGATACCACAAGTATCACTGACGATAATTCAGGGTTGAAGGAATTGTATGTCATGGGAATATACAAAAGCCTCAAAGGGCATCAGACCCTTTGTGATTTGCTCAAAAAGATGATCTTGAACAGGAACCCTAGGAAAGAGGGTATTGCCTTTGAGAGGAAACTCAATGCTGATGGGAACTACTGGAAACCTGAGTAGTACCCCAAAACCTCATGGGTTGCTGCGAAAGGACCTTTTGTAGATCCGTGCTCTTTATCTGGATTTATCTGTGAATCTTCATATTCCTTTGATGCGTCATTTGACTCCAACTATAAACTGTTCAAGAATCAGAATGGTGAAGTATTTGCTCGATATGTTGGAACTAACTGTAGGAACGGCCCCCCTATGAAGAAAATCTGGGTTTCCAAAAGGTGCCTTGAAAATCTTCAGGCTAATGTCATCATGACACCACCTATGAAGAATAGGAACCCCAGATCAAATTCTTCATCTGGATCAAATTCCTCACATGGATCCAAATCCTCATATGAACATCATCATGCTAACACTTCTGTTTCGCAGAGAAAGTCTAAAGGCTATGAATATGTGCATTATTCTTCAAACCATTATGTTCATAAGTCCTCGAAGAATTTCTCTGCTTATTCATATGCTTATCCTAACCCCTCTTCTGTGAAACAAAGTGCACTAGCTTCAATGCTATCTTTTTCTTATGGAGCTCGCAGGATGATGAACTCTTTGCCACCCCTCCAGATGTGGGTGGTGAATAAAAAGAACTAATCTCTTAAGCAGGGTCAGGTCTCCAGACGAACTTAATCGTCTGAAGAATTTGCTGGAGACCTGAATGTGCTTGAATGGACGCAAGCTAATCATGATGAAATGAATTACTCATTTCTCACGTCCTCATATTGCTATATCTGTTACTGTTGATGAAATTGATATCATATTCTTCATTAATGAAGTATATGGGTTCGTAAGTTGCACTAATTCATCTGCAGGATGAACAACCCAAAGCTACTGAGTGGGTCCTCGACAGTGGATGTACAAATCACATGACCGGCGACAGGAACTTATTGATGGACACTGCTTTATCTCCATCTCATCTGAAGCATATGACCTACGCTGACAAAGGCAAAAGCAAGGTATTGGGTCTAGGTAGGGTTGCAATGTCAAAGGATAGACACATGGACAAAGTCATTCTTGTCGAGTCCTTAGGATTCAACCTCATGTCTGTCTCAATGCTTTGTGATCTTGATATGGTTGTCATCTTTGGCAAATATCATTGCATTGCGCTAATGGAATCTGACAATTCCAAAGTCTTCGAAGGCTTTACGAGAGGAGAATTGTATATTGTTGATTTCTCTGCAGGACCACAGCCTACCACGTGTCTACTTGCAAAAGCTTCAGAAGGCTGGTTATGGCATTGACAACTTGGTCATGCTGGGATGAGGAACTCGCATACGCTCATGAAGAAGAAGCATGTCATTGGCATCGAGGGTGTCAAATTCCTCAAAGATCATCTCTGTGGGGCTTGTGAGGCTGGAAAGATCACTAGAGCCAAGCATCCCTCAAAGACTATCATGACCACTTCTCATCCCTTTGAATTACTTCACATGGATCTCTTTGGCCCTACTCACTATGCCACGTTCACTAATTCTGCATCATTATATGGCTTTGTTATTGTTGATGATTATTCTCGTTACACTTGGGTGCATATCATAACTTACAAAAATGAAGTGCAGGAAGTCTTCAAACGATTTTCCTCAAGAGCATCTATGAACTTCGGTGTGAAGACCAAACATATCAAGAGTGATAATGGAACCGACTTCAAGAATACAGGTCTCGATGAATATCTTGATATACTTGGTATTACTCACGAGTTATCGACTCCCTATACTCCTCAGCAAAACAGCATCATGGAGCACAAGAACAGGACTCTTGTTGAGATGGCTCGCACTATGCTTGATGAATACAAGACACCACAACGTTTCTGGCCAGATGCTATTGATAATGCATGCCAGTTCATCAACAGGGTATATCTTCACAAATTTTTCAAAAAGACCTCATATGCACTCCTCACTGACAACAAACCCAATGTAAGTTATTTCAAAGTCTTCGGTGCTAAATGCTGGATTAGAGATCCTCACCACCGCTCTAAATTTGCACCGAAAGCACATGAGGGTTTTATGCTTGGTTATGGAAAGGACTCACACACCTACAGAGTCTTCAACACCTATCATCACAAGGTTGTTGAAACTATAGATGTGCGGTTCGATGAGACTAATGGCTCGCAAAGAGAGCACCTACCTCCTGTGCTAGATGAAATGTCACCTAAGGAATCCATCAAGTTCAAGGCTATTGAGGATGTCATCCCTACGGAAGAATCTGTTGAAGAAGTCATTCTGGATCGTGAAGAAAATCACGCTGGTGCTATTGAAGAAAATGGCCCCGAAGAGATTGCTGGGCCAAATAAAAGTCGTCAACCTACACATCCTCACGTTGCAAACAAAGTGCAGATTGAGAGAATCATCAACGACATGAATGCACCAGGTCCTCTCACGCGCTCAAAAGATTCACATTTGTCTAACTTTTGTGGGCATTGTGTGTTTGTCTCTATCACAGAGCCCACCAAAGTTGATGTAGCATTCATGGAGTCTGAGTGGATTCAAGATATGCAAGATGAATTGCATCAATTCGAGCTCAACAATGTGTGGGAGCTTGTTAAGCGACCAGACCCACGCAAGCCCAATATCATCGGCACCAAATGGATCTACCGCAACAAACAAGATGAAAATGGCCTTGTGGTGAGGAATAAGGCTCATCTTATAGCTTAAGGCTACACACAGGTTGAAGGAATTGGTTTTGATGAAACTTTTGCACCTGTTGCTAGGTTTGAGGCTATTCGCATATTGCTTGCTTATGCTAACCATCATAATATGATCTTACATCAAATGGATGTGAAAAGTGTATTCCTCAATGGTAAGCTTGAGGAAGAAGTATATGTTGCTCAACCACCAGGTTTTGAGGATCCAAAATTTCCTGATCATGTCTATAGACTCAACAAGGCTCTCTATGGCCTCAAGTAAGCACCTCGGGCATGGTATGATACACTGAAGGAATTCCTCATGAAGAAAGGCTTCAAACCCGGTTCACTTGACCCAACTCTTTTCACCAAATCATATGATGATGAATTATTCTTGTGCCAAATATATGTTGATGATATTATCTTTGGTTGCACTAACCAACGTTACAGTGACGAATTTGCCTATATGATGAGTGAGGAATATCAAATGTCTATGATGGGAGAGTTGAAATTCTTCTTAGGTCTCCAAATTCGTCAACAACACAATGGCATATTCATATCCTAGGAGAAATACCTCAAGGATGTTTTCGGGAAATTCGGCATGCAAGATTGCAAAGGCGTCAAAATCCCTATGCCCACAAATGTCCATCTATGCACCGATGAAAATGGTAAAGACTTCGATAAAAAGGTATACCACTCCATGATTGGCTCCTTATTGTATCTATGTGCATCTAGGTTGGATATTATGCTTAGTTTTTGCATGTGTGCCCGATTTCAAGCTACACCGAAGGAATCACACCATAAGGCTGTGAAGCATATTCTTCGATATCTAGCACACACTCCAACACTTGGATTATGGTATCCCAAGGGCTCTTCTTTTGATCCCATTGGATATTCTGACTCTGACTATGCTGGTGATCGGGTCGACCGCAAGTAAACATCGGGCACATGTCATTTCCTCCGACGTTCCTTGGTATGTTGGTCCTCGAAGAAGCAGAACTGCGTATCACTCTCTACTGTTGAAGCTGAGTACATTGCTGCTGGATCTTGCTGTGCTCAATTTCTATGGATGAAGCAAACCCTCAAGGACTATGGCATCAATGTGAAGAATGTGCCACTCTACTATGACAAATGAGAGTGCTATCAAGATTGCTCACAACCCAGTTCAGCACTCGAAGACAAAGCACATCCAGGTTCATCATCATTTTCTTCATGACCATGTGTTGAAGGGCGACATCTCCATCGACCACACGAATACTGAAGATAAGCTGGCCGATATCTTCAGAAAGCCCTTGGATGAGAAGAGATTTAGCAAGTTGTGGTGTGAGCTAAATATCTTAGAATCTTTGAATGTTCTTTGAAAAGGACACACATCCTAACACTTATGCAAAATTGATGACTCAGATGTGCAACACACGAACTAATGTTTTTCTTCAATCAATGAAGACTAACCCTCTAAGTGTGAAGAAATTAAAGAAGAATTTGATTCTCAGAACCCTTCGACAATTGTACGCGGTGTTTCAAATCATCATTCTTATACGGTGTGTTACGCCACCAACCAAAGTTGAAAATCTTCAATTTCTTCAATCTTTCCAACGTTGTTCTTCATTGCTATATATATATATATATATATATATATATATATATATATTATGAGTTTTCCATGTCCTCTATAACATTCACTTATAGCTATTTTTTCAAGTTGCTTTTTCATCTAAGTGAATGTGATCGGACCCGTTCCCCCTCTATGTTTTACTCAACCCAGTCCGTTCACAAATTCTTCATGTGCGCTCTATTTGAATCCCGTTCAAAATCTTCATTGTGTCCTTGACAGTTGAAGAATTTGCGAACGAAACGTTAAAATTTTCATATCTAATTTTTAGGCTTTTGCCACTCAAATCCTTCCGCATCCCACGACAGGATTAAACAACTCACCCATGATCTCACACGATCTCCACCTCTCAGTACGTGGGTGACACATGTCCCTAGGATAGCAAGGGTCAGGGGCATGTTCATCCAAATTCCTCGAGTGAACGGTTTCTCACTTCATTGTAAATACCCCTCCCATTTCACCTCAGCTCATTTACTCTGCTCGACCTCTCTCTCTCTCGCTCGAGCTCTCTGACCTAGCGCCGCCACTAATCTCCATTGTCGCTGGTGAGGAAGAGCTTAGCTGCCTCGACCTCGTCGCCGTTGTACTCGCGCCGGCCGCAAAAATCTTCACCTCTTCCGCCACCGTAGCTGTCTTCCTCCGCCAAGTTAGGGCGTGGAAGATCTGAACGGACGAACATCCACAGTTCATCGTGTTCTTCATCAAGGGTAAATAAAACTCTCTTTTACTGCCCTTGTTGATTCTAATGACTTACACAAAATCTTCAAAAGGGTTTTATTCTTCAACCTTCATATTCTTAAACACCACAGTTTCATCTGTTCTTCATCTATCTCTCTAAGATGTACTTTTCTTCAAGATTTCTCAGTTGTGTGGATTTCCAATCTATACAACTCTGGAACCTAAGACAAGAACTCTTAGTGAAATTCCTTAAGATTCCCCTAGTCAAATTCCTCAAACTTGATTCCTTTTAAAAACAAAGTCTGAGAACGCATATGACCTCTTCAAATTCTTCGCACCAATACTCTGTTCACAGGTACACATGTCTGCTGCTGAATCACTGGGTTCTCATCAACTTAACTCATTTGCAGCGTTCCTCGAACAAAAACTACATACTTCTTCAGAGACATCCATTGTTCAGAATCCTCAGCTGAAGAAAATGGCTGAAGAAAAGTGTCCTCAAAAGGGAGGCAAGAGGCCTGGAACCAACACTGCTTTTGAGATCCCTAAAGATATTTATGCAGATTCTTTCACTCCTGATGAGGCCACTCATGGCAAAGAAAACAAGAATCAGTGCAAAGTGCGCATTCAGCGGATTGAACGCAGATGGGCATGGGGATGGAGGGAATACTGCTATGTCACTCCAAAGTACATGAAGAAATTCGTAGTAAATCCTCCATGCCCAAGACCTCCATTGGCACCAGGCCAAGAAGCTGATCCCTCTAGCATCAGAAGAGGTGAGGAATTTCCAAACGAATGGGCCAAGCACCAAAGGAAATTGGCTAAAGTAGCAAGGGAGGCAGTGAAGAAATTCAATGAAGATTCTGCTCCCGCTGCTGCTGCTGAAGCCTCTGCTAGTCAACCCAAGAAGGCTATGAAGAAGAAATCTGCTATAAAGCCATCTTCTTCTGCTATGCACTCATGGCCCAGCTCCTCAATGCCCTCAGGGTCTTCTGCTCAAGCAAAGCCCTCAGCTGCACCTACAAAGTTCTCAGCACTAGTGCATCTTGCCACGTGCCAAAGGACTACAGGCTTTTCAATTGCTTCAGGAGCTTCGGCAAGTTCCTTAGCACAACCGCAGCTGCTGAAGAAAAAGGTCACTGCTGGACACGGCACAAGGCCAAGTCCTCACAAGAAGCAGGTCGCTTTTGAAGTACCATCGTCTGATGATGAAGCTGATGATGAAGAACTGGCTCAAATCATCAGAGACCGACAAAACGGGGCCGCTTGTGCTAAAGGAAGTGTTGTGCCACTTTTGCTGGATCCGAAGAAGATCCTTGATTACATCGATCTTTGGCATAAAGATCCCAACACACCTTCCTGATCTGAATCTCACACTAGGACAAAGTCACGTGTTGACTGCTTTCATTTCTGAAAAAATGGAAGTTTGAGAAGGCCATATCAGTGAAGAAAGCTTAGTACAAAAAGGAACATTATCTGAAGAAAAATGTCTTGAAAATGACAACCGAAAAACTTGTGACTATCTAGTCTGAAATCAAAGCTCCCAGTGATGAATTTGACGCTTATAAAGCTGATTGGCTAGGTGCCAAAGTCAGATTTGTCAAGTTGGCTAAAGGCCTCAAGCCCATTGTTGCTGCAGAAGCGCAACAAGAAAATCCTCAGGGTGAAGCATCTGCTCAGCCCACTGAAGAACATGCCGACACCACTGATGAAAATCGGGCTGCTGAAGAAACTGAGAGTGCCATGGCTGATGATGCTATTCCGGCTCCTCATGAAACTGCCAGGGCAACCACCAATGTTGCGCCTGAAGATCAATCCAGGCCAGCTGAAGAATCTGCCGCTGCGCCTGAAGAATCTGAACCTACCAGGGCAATTGAAACAGTTGTGCCCGAAGAAACTATGCCACATTCATCGGCTCCCTCTGCAAAGTCCTCACGGATGAAAAGCACTCTCCTTCCTTCTGCATGACAAGCAAAGAAAACCAAGGCTGCCGAAAGGGCAGCAGCAAAGAAGAGGAAATCATCAGACGCCTCAGAGTCTTCAGCTCCGAAGAAAGTGAAGACTTTGACGAGCTCTTTCAAAAATCCAATTGATGCTGTTCCGCTGACTGTCATGCCATCAAAGGAAATTGTTCCTTTTGGTGAAGAATATGTCATCACTGATGACACTGATGAAGAAAATCCATCTGCTGCTTCGTTAGAGTAGTTGGATGATGAAATTGAAGTGGATGCTATCCCTTCACCGCTACAGGTATCATCGCCGCTGCCTCAGTCCACTGCTGAAGAGGCCGGTGTTGAAGAAGTTGAAGCTGAAGAAGAGGATGTGGACATTGGGTCTACAACTTCAGTGATGAATGATGATTATTGGGAAAGTCATCATCCCAATTCTCTTCTGTTCACTCCTCTGCAGCAAATTCCTCAGTCCCCTGTGCACACTGAAGTAATTCACTCGGGTTTTGATCAAGGTCAAGCTTCACTTCACTCCATCCCCGAAGAAGTTCCAGCCACTACTGCTGATGAAATGGAGAAGAAGACAACAGAAGAAACTGCTCCAGAGAATCCTCAGCCTGAGGCTCCAGAGGCTGTGATGAAACGGCTGTGAAGACTTCCACTGCAAATCTTCAGCCCAAGCCACAGAATCCTCACACCAAGAAGCAAAAGTTCAAGGCTGATAACTTCTTTGCTGATCGCCATTTCTTCTCTGACTTCTATGACTTTGCTCGCCTTCGCCGCAAGCGCTTCTATACTGCTTCACAGATGAACTTCTATTCCACACTGCTGTTTGACAAGGAAAAAGTGTTTGACCATATGCAAATTCCTCATGTGGATACGGAGTCACTGCCCTGTTTCACTCCAGTCCTCAGTATTCTTCACGAGTAGGGCTACTCAACTTTTGCACAGACATCTACGACTGGAATGAAGAGCTAATTCTTCAGTTCTATGCCACTTTGCATCTGACAGGAAACATTGACCATGTGAATTCATGGGTACTGGATGACAGAAAATACTCATCACAAAGCTCCGACCTCTGAATTGCTTCATGCCGTCCTAGTCAGTCCGCCCATTGAAGGAGCACTGAAGCTCTATGAAGAACCTAAACTGCAGAATCATCTGATGCAAATGCTGATGAAGCCTTTAAAGGCTGGCCACGCTCCAAGGACAAATTTCCTTGTCAAGGATTTGTTGTATGTGCCAAGGACTGTCTATCACATTCTCGCCAAAACCCTCAGTCCCATTAAGGGCAACAACTCTGAAGAAGAATAGGTTGTCGACATCATGAAGAACTTGCTTTTCAACATCATGCATGGTATCCCAATCAACTATCATGATTTCTTCATGAGGACTTTGGCCAATGCTGCTTTGTCACCCTTTGAGTTGAAGCCTTATGCTCCATGGATCATGAATTCATCAGATCAAGGACTTCAATTCATTACAAGGCTGATTTTCAAAATCATCTCAGCTATCTTCCACCGATTAAAGTCCTCAAACGGACTATTTCCTCAACTGATGAGAAGGGCAAGGATGCAATTATTGATGAAGGCACTCGTCCTTTGGATGGACAATTTTGAAAGGCAGCATCCTACTCTACAAACGATGACTCTGCCACTCATGACACTGCTGCAAATGCTTCAAAGCAAAATCCTCAGGCCACTGCTCCACGAGTGATGACTGATCGTGAGCTGCTCCTAAGTCTTCATCAGAAGGTGCATAGAAATCACAAGTGGGTCAAGCGTCAGTTTGGTGCAATTCTTCAGAACATGACAGTCACTCAAAACTCTGTGAAGAAGAATCACTATTATCTACATCAAGTCTTCGACCGCACCTGGGCTATTCTTTCACATATCTGCACTGGTTATGAACTCAAGGAGATGGACTTTGAATAGGACTTTGACTGGTCTCAGCCATTGATACGTCTCCAACGTATCTAAATTTTTTGATTGTTCCATGCTATTATATTACCCCTTTTGGATGTTTATGGGCTTTATTTTACACATTTATACCATTTTTGGGACTAACCTACTAACCGGAGGCCCAACCCGTATTGCTGTTTTTTTGCCTATTTCAGTATTTCGAAGAAAAGGAATATCAAACGGAGTCCAAACAGAATGAAACCTTCGGGAGCGTGATTTTTGGAACGAACGTGATCCAGAGGACTTGGAGTGCAAGCCAAGAAGCAGCCGAGGCAGCCACAAGATAGGAGGGCGCGCCCACCGCTACAGGGCGTGCCCCCTATCTCGTGGGTCCCTCGGGCGGCCACGGACCTACTTCTTCCTCTTATATATACCCACGTACCCCGAAAACATCCAGGGAGCCAGCGAAAAACAATTTCCACTGCCATAACCTTCTGTATTTGCGAGATCCCATCTTGGAGCCTTCGCCGGCACTCCGCCGGAGGGGGAATCAACCATGGAGGGCTTCTACATCAACACCATAGCCCCTCCGATGAGTTGTGAGTAGTTTACCACAGACCTTCGGGTCCATAGTTATTAGCTAGATGGCTTCTTCTCTCTTTTTGGATCTCAATACCATGTTATCCCCCTCTCTTGTGGAGATCTATTTGATGTAACTCTTTTTGCGGTGTGTTTGTCGAGATCCGATGAATTGTGGGTTTATGATCAAGTTTACCTATGAGAAATATTTGAATCTTCTCTGAATTATTTTATGTATGATTGAGTTATCTTTGCAAGTCTCTTCGAATTATCAATTTGGTATGGCCTACTAGATTGATCTTTCTTGCCATGGGAGAAGTGCTTAGCTTTGGGTTCAATCTTGCGGTGTCCTTACCCGATGTGGCGGGGGTTGCAAGGCACGTATTGTATTGTTGCCATCGAGGATAAAAGATGGGGTTTATATCATATTGCTTGAGTTTATCCCTCTACATCATGTCATCTTTCTTAATCGTTACTCTATTCTTATGAACTTAATACTCTAGTGGATCTTTGGATAGCGGTCGATGTGTGGAGTAATAGTAGTAGATGCTGAGGCAGAGTCGGTCTACTTGTCACGACGTGATGCCTATATACATGATCATGCCTAGATAATCTCATAATAATTCGCTTTTCTATCAATTGCTCGATAGTAATTTGTTCACCCACCGTAATACTTATGCTATCTTGAGAGAAGCCACTAGTGAAACATATGGCCCCCGGGTCTATCTTTTATCATATAATCTTTCAGTCTACTTTTATTTGCACTTTTACTTCTCCAATCTATATTAAAAAATACCAAAAATATAATTATCGTATCATACTATCTCTATCAGATCTCACTTTCGCAAGTGGCCGTGAAGGGATTGACAACCCCTTTATTGCGTTGGTTGTTAGTTCTTTGTTTGTTTGTGTAGGTGCGTGGGACTTTTGAGGAGCCTCCTACTGGATTGATACCTTGGTTCTCAAAAACTGAGGGAAATACTTACGCTACTACTGTTGCATCACCCTTTCCTCTTCAAGGAAAACCAACACAAGCTCAAGACGTAGCAAGAAGGATTTCTGGCGTCGTTGCCGGGGAGGTCTTTACTCAAGTCAAGACATACCAAGTACCCATCACAAACTCATCTCCCTCGCATTTACATTATTTGCCATTTGCCTCTCGTTTTCCTCTCCCCCACTTCACCCTTGCCGTTTTATTCGCCCTTTCTTTCCCAATCTTCTCCTCTCTTTTTCGCTTGCCATTTTCTATTTGCTTGTGTGTTGGATTACTTGTTGCCATGGCGCAAGATAATACCAAATTGTGTGATTTCTCCAATACCAATAATAATGATTTCCTTAGTACTCCGATTGCTCCTCTTAATGATGTTGAGTCTTGTGAAATCAATACTGCTTTGCTGAATCTTGTTATGAAAGATCAATTCGTCGGCCTTCCTAGCGAAGATGACGCCACTACCCATCTAAACAACTTTGTTGATTTGTGTGATATGCAAAAGAAGAAATATACGGATAATGATATTGTTAAATTGAAGTTATTTCCGTTTTCACTTACAGATCGTGCTAAACTTTGGTTTTCGTCTTTGCCTAAAAACAGTATTGATTCTTGGAACAAGTGCAAAGATGATTTTATCTCTAAGTATTTTCCTCCCGCTAACATTATCACTCTTAGGAACGATATTATGAATTTTAAACAACTTGATCATGAGCATGTTGCCCAATCTTAGGAAAGAATGAAATTATTGATTCGGAATTGCCCTACTCATGGTTTGAATTTATGGATGATCATACAAAAATTTTATGCCAGTTTGAACTTTGCTTCTAGAAATCTTTTAGATTCGGCCGCGGGAGGCATGTTTATGGAAATAACTTTAGGAGATGCTACAAAACTTCTTGATAATATTATGGCTAATTGTTCTCAATGGCACACCGAAAGATCTTCTAGTAAAAAAGTGCATGCTATAGAAGAAATCAATGTTTTGTGGGGAAAGATGGATGAACTTATGAAGTTTTTTGCTACTAAGAATGCTCCTCTTGATCCCAATGATATGTCTTTGTCTACATTGATTGAGAATAATAACGAATCTATGGATGTGAATTTTGTTGGTAGGAATAGTTTCGGTAACATTGCTTATAGAGGAAACTTTAATCCTAGACCGTTCCCTAGTAATTCCTCTAATAATTATGGAAATTCCTACAACAATTCTTATGGTAATTTTAATAAGACTCTGATTTTGAGAATAGTGTGAAAGAATTTATGATCTCTCAAAATAATTTTAGTGCTTTGCTTGAAGAAAAATTGCTCAAAGTTGATGATTTGGCTAGGAACGTTGATAGACTTTTGCTTGATTTTGATTCTCTTAAATTTAGATCTACTTCTCCTAAGCATTATATCAATGAGTCTCTCAAAGCAATGAGAATTTCCATTGATGAGTGCAAGGAAAGAACTGCTAGATTGCGTGCTAAGAAAGATTGCTTTGTAAAGGCGTGTTCTTCTCGTTTCCATGAAAATAATGATGAATATCTTAAAGTTATTGATGTGTCCCCTATAAGATCTTTGTTTTGTAATATGAATCTTGATAATAATGGGACTGGAGATGAGTCAACTTTAGTTAGAAGGCGCCCCAATAATTCGGAGTTTTTTTCTTGATGCTAAATTTGGTAAAAGTGGGATTGGAGAGGTCATGACTTTAAATAGCATTGAACCCACTATCTCGGATTTCAAGGAATTTAATTATGATAATTGTTCTTTAGAAGGTTGTATTTCCTTGTTGCAATCCATTGTTAATTCTCCGCATGCTTATAGTCAAATAAAGCTTTTACCAAACATATCGTTGATGCCTTGATGCAATCTTATGATGAAAAACTTAATTTGGAAGTTTCTATACCTAGAAAACTTAATGATGAGTGGGAACCTACTATAAAGATTAAAATTAAAGATCATGAGTGTTTTGCTTTGTGTGATTTGGGTGCTAGTGTTTCCACGATTCCGAAAACTTTATGTGATATTCTCGGTTTCCAGTATCTTGATGATTGCTCTTTAAATTTGCACCTTGCGGATTCCACCATTAAAAAGCCAATGGGAAGGATCAGTGATGTTCTCATTGTTGCAAATAGAAATTTGGTGCCCATAGATTTTATCGTTCTTGATATAGATTGCAATCTTTCTTGCCCTATTATTCTTACCTTTCCTTAGAACGATTGGGGCGATAATTGATATGAAGGAAGGGAATATTAGATTCAATTTCCATTAAGGAAAGGCATGGAGCACTTCCCAAGAAAGAAAGTCAAATTACTTTATGAATCTATCATGCGAGCTACTTTTGAATTGAGTGCCAAAGATGGCACTACTTAGATCTATCTTCGCTTTTTACGCCTAGCTAGGGGCATTAAACGATAGCGCTAGTTGGGAGGCAACCCAATTTTATTTGTGTTTTTTGTTTTTGCTTCTGCTTAGTAATAAATTTTGCATCTACCTTCTGTTTAGATGTGTTTTTTTGTTTTAATTAGTGTTTGTGCCAAGTAGAACCTATATGATAACCTATGGTGATAGTTAATTTGATTCTGCTGAAAAACAGAAACTTTGCGCGCATGAAACTAGTTTTGTTAAATCACAGAAACGTGCTTTTGCGTTGATTATTTTTGCAGCTGATCAATATACAAGTTTTCCAGGATTTCCTATTTTTTTAGGATTTTTAAAGTTACAGACGTTTGCGTTAGTTACAGATTGCTACAGATTGTTCTGTTTTTGAGAGATTCTGTTTTTCATGTGTTGTTTGCTTATTTTGATGCATCTATGGCTAGTAAAATAGTTTATAAACCATAGAGAAGTTGGAATACAGTAGGTTTAACACCCAAATAAATAAAGAATGAGTTCATTACAGTACCTTATGTGGTGGTTTTGTTTTCTTTCACTAACGGAGCTTATGAGATTTCCTGTTGAGTTTTGTGTTGTGAAGTTTTCAAGTTTTGGGTAAAGATTTGATGGACTATGGAATAAGGAGTGGCAAAAGCCTAAGCTTGGGGATGCCCATGGCACCCCAAGATATTCAAGAATATCCAAAATCCTAAGCTTGGGGATGCCCCGGGAAGGCATCCCCTCTTTCGTCTTCGTTCATTGGTAACTTTACTTGGAGCTATATTTTTATTCGCCACATAATATGTGTTTTGCTTGGAGCGTCGTGTATGATATTAGTATTTTCTTTTTAGTTTTCCACAATCATCCTTGCTGTACACACCTTTTGGGAGAAGCCTATTTGATTAGAATTTGTTAGAATACTCTATGTGCTTCACTTATATCTTTTGAGCTAGATAGTTTTTGCTCTAGTGCTTCACTTATATCTTTTTGAGCACGGCGGTGGCTTAATTTTGTAGAAATTGCTAGTCTCTCATGCTTCACTTATATTATTTTGAGAGTATTTTAGAACAGCATGGTATTTGCTATGGTTATAAAATTGGTCCTAGAATGGTAGGCATCTAAGTTGGGTATAATAAAAACTATCATAGGAAGTGAATTGGATGCTATGATCAATTTGATACTTGATAATTGTTTTGAGATATGGAGGTAGTGATATTAAATTCATGCTTGTTGGGTGATTATGAATTTAAAGAATGTTTGTGTTGAAGTTAGTAAGTCCCATAGCATGCACGTATGGTTAAAGTTGTGTAACAAATTTGAAACATGAAGTGTACTTGGATTGTGCATCCTTATGAGTGGCGGTCGGGGACGAGCGATGCTCTTTTCCTACCAATCTATCCCTCTAGGAGCATGCGCGTAGTGCTTGGTTTTTGATGACTTCTAAATTTTTGCAATAAGTATATGAGTTCTTTTGATTAATGTTGAGTCCATGGATTATATGCACTTTTACCTTTCCACCATTGCTAGCCTCTTCGGTACCTGCATTGCCCTTTCTCACCTTGAGAGTTGGTGCAAACTTCGCCGGTGCATCCAAACCCTGTGATATGATACGCTCTATCACACACAAACCTCCTTATATCTTCCTCAAAACAGCCACCATACCTACCTATTATGGCATTTCCATAGCCATTCCGAGATATATTGCCATGCAACTTTCCACCGTTCCGTTTATAATCATGACACACATTACATTTGTCATATTGCCATTGCATGATCATGTAGTTGACATCATATTTGTGGCAAAGCCACCATGCATAATTTTTCATACATGTCACTCTTGATTCATTGCACCATCCCGGTACACCGCCTGAGGCATTCATATAGAGTCATATCTTGTTCTAGTTTCGAGTTGTAATTCATGTGTTGTAATCAATAAAAGTGTGATGATCATCATTATTAGAGCATTGTCCCAAAGAAAAAAAGAGAAAGGCCAGAAAGAAAAAAAGAAGGCCCCAAAAAAGGAAAAAAAGAGAAAAAAGAAAAAATAATAAAAAATAATAATAAGGGGCAATGTTACTATCTCTTTTTCCACACTTGTGCTTCAAAGTAGCACCATGTTCTTCATATAGAGAGTCTCATATGTTGTCACTTTCATATACTAGTGGGAATTTTTCATTATAGAACTTGGCTTGTATATTCCTATTATGGGCTTCCTCAAATGCCCTAGGTCTTCGTGAGCAAGCAAGTTGGATGCACACCCACTAGTTTTCTTTTGTTGAGCTTTCATTCATTTATAGCTCTAGTGCATCCGTTGCATGGCAATCCCTACTCCTCATGTTGACATCAATTGATGGGCATCTCCATAGCCCGTTGATTATCCTCATCAATGTGAGACTTTCTCCTTTTTTGCCTTCTCCACACAATCCCCATCATCATATTCTATTCCACCCATAGTGCTATATCCATGGCTCACGCTCATGTATTGCGTGAAAGTTGAAAAAGTTTGAGATTATTTAAGTACGAAACAATTGCTTGGCTTGTCATCGGGGGTGTAGAATTTGGGAACATTTTTGTGTAACGAAAATGAAGCATAGCCTAACTATATGATTTTGTAGGGATGAACTTTCTTTAGCCATGTTATTTTGAGAAGACATGATTGCTTTTATTAGTATGCTTGAAGTATTACTATTTCTTTTGTCAATATGAACTTTTATTTTGAATCATTTGGATCTGAACACTCATGCCACAATAAAGAAAATTACATTGAGAATTATGCTAGGTAGCATTCCACATCAAAAATTCTGTTTTTATCATTTACCTACTCAAGGACGAGCAGGAATTAAGCTTGGGGGTGCTTGATACGTCTCCAACATATCTATAATTTTTTATTGTTCCATGCTATTATATTACCCCTTTTGGATGTTTATGGGATTTATTTTACACATTATATCATTTTTGGGACTAACCTACTAACCGGAGGCCCAGCCCGTATTGCTGTTTTTTTGCCTATTTTAGTATTTCGAAGAAAAGGAATATCAAACGGAGTCCAAACGGAATGAAACCTTCGGGAGCATGATTTTTGGAATGAACGTGATCCAGAGGACTTGGAGTGCAAGCCAAGAAGTAGCCGAGGAGGCCACGAGATAGGAGGGCATGCCCACCCCTACAGGGCGCGCCCCTTGTCTTGTGGGCCCCTCGGGCGGCCACCGACCTACTTCTTACTCTTATATATACGCACGTACCCCGAAAACATCCAGGGAGCCAACGAAAAACAATTTCCACCGCTGTAACCTTCTGTATCCGCGAGATCCCATCTTGGAGCCTTCGCCGGCGCTCCGCTGGAGGGGGAATCAACCACGGAGGGCTTCTACATCAACACCATAGCCCCTCCGATGAGTTGTGAGTAGTTTACCACAGATCTTCGGGTCCATAGTTATTAGCTAGATGGCTTCTTCTTTCTTTTTGGATCTCAACCATATTCTCCCCCTCTCTTGTGGAGATCTATTTGATGTAACTCTTTTTGCGGTGTGTTTGTCGAGATCCGATGAATTGTGGGTTTATGATCAAGTTTATCTATGAGAAATATTTGAATCTTCTCTGAATTATTTTATGTATGATTGAGTTATCTTTGCAAGTCTCTTCGAATTATCAGTTTGGTTTGGCCTACTAGATAGATCTTTCTTGCCATGGGAGAAGTGCTTAGCTTTGGGTTCAATCTTGCGGTGTCCTTACCTAGTGACAGCAGGGGTTGTGTCGGTGTCAAAACCGGCGGATCTCGGGTAGGGGGTCCCGAACTATGCGTCTAGGCAGATGGTAACAGGAGACAAGGGACATGATGTTTTACCTAGGTTCGGGCCCTCTCGATGGAGGTAAAACCCTATGTCCTGCTTGATTAATATTGATGATATGGGTAGTACAAGAGTGGATCTACCACGAGATCAAGGAGGCTAAACCCTAAAGCTAGCCTATGGTATGATTGTTGTAATGTATGTTGTGTCCTACGGACTAAAGCCCTCCGGTTTATATAGACACCGGAGGAGGCTAGGGTTACACAGAGTCGGTTACAATGGTAGGAGATCTACATATCCGTATCGCCAAGCTTGCCTTCCACGCCAAGGAAAGTCCCATCCGGACACGGGACAAAGTCTTCAATCTTGTATCTTCATAGTCTTGGAGTCCGGCTGACGATGACAGTCCGGCTGTCCGGACACCCCCTAGTCCAGGACTCCCTCAGTAGCCCCCGAACCAGGCTTCAATGACGATTAGTCCAGCGCGTATATAGTCTTCAGCTTTGCAAGGCGGGTTCTCCCTTCAAGTTCCATGTACCTGCCAAACAGTGTCCGGCTTCATCATAAATACTGTGTTTCTTGGCTTCTACGCCCAATAATGGCCTTCTTCCATGCGTCGCACGAATGCGAAAAGCCAGGGTGTCTTTTATGTTTCACCCCCTAGTCGTGCGAGTCATCTGCCTACAAAAGAGGCAAAAATCCAGATCCAAACCACACCATCTTCCTTCCGCGAATACTTCATCGGAGCGCCCTTGACCTAAAAATCTATTCCATCATGGACCGTCGTCGCGCTCTCCTCTTCTCGCTCCCCCATTAGCGCCAGAGATTGGAGGAGGTGCTCTGTTCCACACAACGAGCTAGTGAAGCGCCAAGCGGGGGGATATCTCCCTCCGGCCTTCATGATCCCGGTTCGAGCCGGGCTGGTCACCTACCAAGGTGGGAGGCAAGCGGAGGCTACCCCAAGTCCCAATAAAGGGGAGAGGGTATGCTTCGTCTCTTATCTGATAAGGGGACTCGGATTCCCAATACATCCGTTCCTCCGCGGGCTCCTGGAGTTCTACGGACTCCAGCTCCACCACCTTACGCCCGCCTCAGTCCTGCATATCGCGGGCTATGTAGCTCTTTGCGAGCTATTCCTGGGCATTGAGCCCCATTTTGCATTGTGGAAGAGGTTGTTCTGCCTCGTACCCCGTTCTCACGAGGGATCCATATATCAAGTGGGCGGCGCTGAAATATGGCGCATTGCCGGGACCGGATACCCATCCGGTACTCCCAAGAAGGCGTCCAAAGATTGGCCTTCACAGTGGTTTTACATAGGAGACGCTCCGCTGCCGGACCCAGTCCGGATTGGCCTCCCGGAGTTTAGTGCTGCTCCTCTGAAGAAATGCCTCAGCTGGCGCCCACGGAGCCCCCGATTGGAGGAAGACAAGAGCGTCCATTACTTGATGGGCCGAATAAGATTACTGGCCCATTCCGGGTTGACCATGATTGGAGTCATGGCGACATGCATCATGTGGGGGGTATAGCCATTGCAATACAAAGGCCACCCCATGTGGGATTTCAACGGGGAAGACGATGCCACCCGTCATGGCCGCGAAGGGCCGGATTCAACCGAGGATCTGGTGGAGATCCTGTCCAGCCTGTATAAGGGGGAGAAGGAGGACTTCCTTCGAACGAACCCTTTGAATGGATTTTCCATGAACAACCCTAGAGGTTGGGTAAGCTAACACTTTTAAGGGCTCAACCCATGCTTTTGAAGTTTAGGCTTCTTACATTATGTCTTCGGCGCAGGATCTACGCCGGACTGTGGAGGACATGGTAAGTCCCGCTCCGCAACCCGAGGATCCAGAAAGATCCCTGGATCCGGCCTCCGAAGAGGATCCGGACATCAAGGTGGAGCTGATCGACGGGGTGTTTCACCAGCTCAGCATGGACAATGCTTTGGTCGCCATTACGGCGGATTACCCCGGACTGTATCCGGCTTCCCAGGTGACTGTGACCGAGGTCCGGACATCACTATCTCTTCCTTGCCCATTTCTGACCTTCGCGAACGATGGTGTTTTACAGGAAGGGCCTTTAGGGCGAGAAGCCGAGCCTGCGGCGGCTGACCAACAAAGGTCAGTCCGGACCAGCAGGCGGAAAAGGAGCGCGGCACGGACTGAAACGTCGCCACAAAGGTATAGTTCGTATTTAAATTTTCAGAGCAACGTTCGTAGGAAGCGTCTGAGTGCTCAAGATCTTTATAGGAGAAAAAGCGCTCGCTGGACTGTGGGCGCGGAAGTTGCCGACCCAACCTATACTGGCCAGGCTCCAGCGCCCGGCCTGGAGGGGGAGGCAAGCGCAAGACGCGGGCCAGATCCTCCTCCAACGGAGGACACCGATAGACTGTCCGCCACCAAGTCTGAGGTGGAGAGCGCCATGAACCATAGGCGCCCCCGACGGTGTTTAGTGAAGCGTGCTTCTCCCTGAGGCATTGGGCGCCTTTAACGCAGGGGCGCGCACCTCCATGCCGCTCAAGATGGTTTTACGAGCCACGGGCGGTATGTGAAAGACATACGGGTAAGGGAAATTTAATGGTTATATACACCAGTAGCCCCCGAGACTTAAAGTAGTTATGTTAACTGATTTAAGGATCATTTGAAACGCAGGCTCTTACCGAGAAGAATGCCCAGCTATCCCAAGAGCTGCAAGAATGCAAGGCCCAACTTGAGGCCGCACTTGCTGCCGCAGGAGGAGACGCAGAGACCCCTCCTGGTAACACATTTTTATTAATAAATATAAGCGCTGTGCGGCGTGCGCGCAAGTCTAATAGTGACATTGCAGGTGCCGCCGGACAAGATCCGGACAGGCAAGAATTACTACGCCAGCTAAAGGCCGGCGAGAGGGTGCTGAATAGGGTGCAGCAAGAAAGGAACAAGCTCCAGGATGCCAACGCCAAGCTCGAAGAAGAGCTGAAAGGCGCTCGAGCCGGGCTGTCCAGCTCCGTTAAGGAGAATCAGCGGCTTCGTCGCGACATTTATAGTAAGTGCTTGAGCGGACTCCTTTGAAAAGAAGAGTTCGGCGAGGAAGTAAATTGACATAATATGTCTTGTAGGTATACTCACAGGTCGCCCTGCGGAGGAGATGCCCATATCAACGGGTGATCAACTTCCCAAGCTATTGCAACTGCTCGAACGAGTTCGGCAGGCAATGAGCGGCGTCGTCCAGGCTTTATGGCCAGCCTCTCCCTACCCAAGGGCCTTGGGGAGCTTGCGGAGAAGCTTCAGGGAGTGCGGCAGCGCTTCCGTTTGTGGAAGATTTCGGCTTGCCGTCAAGGTGCCAGGGAGGCTTGGGCCATGGTGAAGGCAGCGTTACTGAAGCGGATCCCAACCACATGGCGAGTTGGACGGTGGGGCCCGATGGGAAGGAGATCCTGTGAGTTTAGTATACAGCCAAGTAGGGTTGGCTGCTAAATTTTCCCAACGGGACTGTAAGTTAGACAACCTGTTAGACGGGATTGAGGAGGAATACAATCAGTAAATTTGACAATGTATATTTTCCTTTAAAGTGACATGTGAAATGCCTTCTAGCCGGATTGTGGATCGTTTGTCTTTACCGACCTTTTCGCTTCAACCTCGGGACCCTAGAGTCCGGAGTGTGTCCGAATACCTTTTTGGTTCAGAAACAACCGAGGTATGCATGGAGACCAGGCGTAGGGGTCATTAGTGCTTTATCAGACAAGTGCCCAACTAGTTATGTTATATTACATGGTTAGTAAGAAACATCTTCCAGGGATAATAGTTCCATTAAGGGTTCCTTTCCACAGGAGGCATGCCCTAAAGTGCATGTCGGACTGCAAAAAAGCAGAAAAACATCTGAGGCGGATAAATGAGTAGGTAAAAATCATCTTTTAAGTCAGCGACCGAATATTCCCTTAAAACGCTAGCTTTTGGCTTCACCCGGTCGAGGTACACATCCGGTGACCAGCGATAACAATCGCAGAGGTGCTCCTTTACCTCCTAGCCGAACAATCGGGAATGTAGGGGTAAGCAGGAGCCGAGCAACCCAGCTTGGCCAAAACTTAAGTCATATCGATGCATATAATGGTGAGTAAAAGGTACATGTGGAAGCTTGACACATGTCTTTGGGCATGAAACCCTTATAATTGAGCTTCTGGAAAAGAAGCCCCCAGGTATAATGAGTGCGGATGGCACCTCAAGTGTATGCAAACAATGCAAAAGTAGGCCCTTAGGGGTTTTTTAGTAAAAAATTTATGAGAAGAAAGAGAAACAAAAGACAGCCGAAGTATAAAAATTTGAACGGAGGAAGGGGACGAACTCTTAGTCCGGTGCTAGGCATAGAATCTTCGGAGGCGGGCTGCGTTCCATGGGTTCGGCTCGAGTCGGTTATCCGATGCATTTAAGTGAGGCAGTGCGCTCCACGGTCGAGACTTGATCGATAATGAAGGGCCCTCCCATTTGGGCTTGAGCTTGTCCTTTTTCTTGTCCGGCGGCGTAGAACTAGTTCACCAACGTTGTAATTCTTGGCCCGTGCTTCTGCCTTTGATATCTTGAGGCCTGCTGGCGATAGAATGCGGAGCGAGCCTTGGCGACGTTGCGTTCTTCCTCCAATGTGTCCAAGCTGTCCTGCCGATCCAGCTCGGCCTCTCTTTCTTCGTACATGCGTACTCGCGGTGAGTCATGAATAATGTCGCAGGGCAGGACTGCCCGTAGACCATAAAAAATGGTGTGAATCCGGTAGTGCGGTTAGGCGTTGTCCGCAGCCCCAGTCTGGTCGAGCTCCTCGACCCAGGTCGTGTCGATTTAGTAAGTGACCGCACTAGTCTGTGTTTAATGCCGCTCATTATTAGACCATTTGCTCGTTCCACTTGACCGTTGGTTTGAGGGTGATAGACTGAAGCGTAGTCGAGCTTGATGCCCATATTTTTGCACCATGACTTAACCTCGTCGGCTGTGAAGTTCGTGCCGTTGTCGGTGATGATGCTGTGGGGGACCCCGTAACGGTGTACTACCTCGGATATAAAGTCTATCACTGGTCCGGACTCTTCCGTTTTGACCGGTTTGGCCTCTATCCATTTGGTGAATTTATCCACCATGACCAATAGGTACCTTTGCTTGTGGGTTCCCCTTTAAGGGGTCCAACCATATCAAGCCCCGGACATGACGGCCGGGTAATGGGTATAGTTTTGAGGGCGGTGGGCGGCATATGGCTCTGATTAGCAAAGAGCTGACAACCAACGCATCTCTGGACTAAGTCCTTGGCATCTGCCCGGGCCGTCAGCCAATAAAATCCTGTACGGAATGCCTTTCCTACAAGGGCCCCGGCTGCTGCGTGGTGTCCACCTAGTCCGGCATGAATTTCAGCGAGGAGGTTTTGCCCTTCCTCTTCGGAGATACACCTTTGAATGACTCCGGTTGTACTTTTCTTATAAAGTTCTCCCTCATGGACCTTGTAGGCTTTCGATCGCCGGACTATGCAGCGGGCCTCGTTTTGGTCTTCGGGAAGTTCCTGCCTAAGCAAGTAGGCTAGGAATGGTTCTGTCCACGGGGCGATTACTGCCATTATGTCGTGGGCTGAAGGTGTTATGTCATCGGCTGAATCGCCGATTGGCGCGGTTTTTTCCGGTTTGTCACTTCCGGGCTCCTCTTCCCATAGTACGGATGGCTTGAAGAGCCGTTCCAGGAAGATATTTGGAGGGACAGCATCACATTTTGCACCGATGCGTGCCAGTACGTCGGCCGCTTGGTTATTATCTCGGGCTATGTGATGGAATTCTAGTCCTTCAAACCGAGCTGACATTTTTAGGACAGCGTTGCGATATGCTGCCATTTTCGGATCTTTGGCGTCAAAGTCTCCATTTATTTGGGATATTGCAAGGTTTGAATCCCCGCGCACCTCTAGGCGTTGAATGCCCATGGAGACGCCATCCGGAACCATGTAACAGGGGCCTCGTATTCGCTGCGTTGTTGGAGTCCGTGCACATTATTTGAAGTACATCTTGGGATCTGTGTCCCCGGTTGGGGACGTCAATCTGACGCCAGCCCCATCCGCCAACATTTTAGAGCCGTCGAAATGCATAACCCAATTGGAGTATCGCCGTACTCTTTAGGGAGTTGACCTCGGTCCATTCAGCGACGAAGTCAGCCAAAACTTGTGATTTTATAGCTCGCCGAGGTTTGTAAGTTATATCGAATGGTAAGAGCTCAATGGCCCATTTTGCAAGCCTTCCCGTTGCGTCACGGTTATTTATGATGTCATTGAGTGGTACTTCGGAGGCCACTGTTATCGAACACTCTTGAAAGTAGTGTCGACTTCGGGATGCCATGAACACCGCATCGCTATCTTCGATAGTGTGGGTAGCAGGATTTGCGAGGAGTTAACACGGTGGATACATAATACACTGGTTTTGAAGAGGGAATTTATGCCCTTCGTCTCTCGTTAAACGGCAGTACCGCGCTTCGACTTGATGCGTTGTTGCGATGTATAACAACATTGGTTACGCCTAGATTGGGCACAACCAGGACGGATTTGTTGCCAATATGGCCTTTATTTCTTGAGTCCGGCGAAGGCAGCATCCGTCCACTCGAAGTGTTGATGCGCCGAGGAGGCGATAGAGGGCAATGCCTTTTCTCCTAGGCGGAGATAAAGCAGCTTAAAGCTGCCACGCATCCTGTTAATTTTGTATCTATTTGAGGTTTTTGGAATATCCAAGCTGTGTGAGCTCGGATTTTAGCGGGTTTGCTTCAATTCCTCTACGGATACAATGAAGCCCAGCAGCTTTACGGCTGGTGCGCGCAAAACGCATTTTTCGGATTTGGCTTGATGTCATATGCTCGAGGTTGTCGAATGTGAGCCTCAAATCGTCTACTAGAGTTTTGGCGTGTTTTGTTTTGACGACTCGTCGTCTCGTATGCCTCGATTGTTTTGCCAATCTGGGTAGCGGACATGTTTGAATCATGCGCTGATATGTTGCGCCGCATTTTTAAGTCCGAAGGGCATCGTGTTGAAGCGAGAATGGTCCGTATGGAGTGATGAATGCCGTTGTGGCTTGGTTGCTTCGCCATCTTGATTTGATGGTAGCTAGAGTATCGTCGAGGAAGCACAACGAATCGTGCCTCGGTAGCATCGATGATTTAGTCGATCGGGGAGAGGGAAGGGGTCCTTTGGGCAAGCCTTATTGAGGTCTTTAAAATCGACACAGAGGCGCCAGGATTTGTCCTTCTTTGGTACCTGTCGGTGTCAAAACCGGCGGATCTCGGGTAGGGGGTCCCGAACTGTGCGTCTAGGCGGATGGTAACAAGAGACGAGGGACACGATGTTTTTACCCAGGTTCGGGCCCTCTTGATGGAGGTAAAACCCTACGTCCTGCTTGATTAATATTGATGATATGGGTAGCACAAGAGTGGATCTACCACGAGATCAAGGAGGCTAAACACTAGAAGCTAGCCTATGGTATGATTGTTGTAATGTATGTTGTGTCCTACGGACTAAAGCCCTCCGGTTTATATAGACACTGGAGGAGGCTAGGGTTACACAGAGTAAACACAATGGTAGAAGATCTACATATCCGTATCGCCAAGCTTGCCTTCCACGCCAAGGAAAGTCCCATCCGGACACGGGACGGAGTCTTCAATCTTGTATCTTCGTAGTCTTGGAGTCCGTGGGACGATGATAGTCGGCTGTCCGGACACCCCTAGTCGAGACTCCTCGGTAGCCCTCGAACCAGGCTTCAATGACGATTAGTCCGGCGGCGCATAATGTTCGGCATTGCAAGGCGGGTTCCTCCCTTGAATAATCCAGAGAAGATCATGAACACCAGGATAGTGTCCGGCTCTACAAAGTAAATTCCACATTCCACCGTAGAGAGAATAAAATGTACACCAGTTCAATCTGCTAACACACCGCTACCAGGATTTTACTTGAATCGTTTTTTTACTATACCACCTCAGCACATTTAGCGAAGCGGTTTCCTTGGCATGTCTTGTCGAAGCAGAGATCATGTTCGCCCTATTCCGGGATTCTCATCAATACGTGCGTGGGTAACCCAACCGTTCCCGTCGCCGCCTCCTCTATCGAAGGTGAATCCCAAACGGTCATGGAGACGGCTCTTGGTATTTTTTCCTCTTTATAAGAGGACCAAGGCTTGTCCTTGTTCTTCAATCTCGCATCAAATCTCCTCCTCGCTCCCAGTTCCAACACCCAGAGCCTCTGATTCGAGCGCTTCAGATTCTCAACTATGTCTGGCTCCGACCTCCAGGGCCAGTGTTTGCCGTCCTCCGTCACAGAGGAGGACATATTGAAGTTACACGAGGCCAAGTACCTGGCCTACGAGGTTTCGCACAGGTTGCCCGCCCAAGGGCAGGCCGTGCCTGCCCCCGAGCCCGGCGAGTTTGTTGTCTTCGTATCCCACCTCCGTCGGGGTTTAGGCTTCCCGACGGATCCCTTCGTGAGAGGGCTCATGTTCTACTATGGGATGGACTTTCACGACTTGGCTCCGGAGTCCATCCTCCAGATCTCCGCATTCATTATCGTCTCCGAAGCCTTCCTCCGCGTCACTCCCCACTTCGGCCTGTGGTGAAGACCTTCAATGTGGGCGAAGATGATCGGGCGTCAGCGGAGTCTTGGCGGGCGACCATAAGCAAAAAGGCCGATGCCCCATGGCCGAGGTTCCTTCAAGAGGAACTCAGGCTGTGTAGCAACAGGAGTGGTTCTATATCACCGCTCGAAGGCGCACAAGCAAAAGCCGCCGCCTTCCTTCCGCCGGGACCTCCATTCCGGTGATGTCATGGGTCAACCAAGGGCTCGGTTGGGGCCGTCGAAGACGTGCCCTTATTGCGAGGCGGATTCGAGACCTCCAGCGAGGAGATCAATCTGATTGTGGTGATGCAGGTTATGCTAATCAGGCATCTCCTGCCCTGCAAACGTCGTCCTCTCCGTCTGTGGGAGTTCAACCCGGAGGGACCTCGGATTCTCCAACACTTCATGGGTGCGACACCCGTGGAGATGTATAAGTTGTTCTTCGGACCGCAGGTGGCGTGTCCGGAATTGGCCGAGGACGCAGGCCTAAGCCGCAATCGCCCGGATACTCAGGTAAATAGCTCAGAGTCCGGACGCTCTGTTTATCTTCTTTTCTAGAGTTCGCCTCCTGACCCATTACTCTTCACAGGAGTGGGTAGCACATTCGAGGCTGATAAGGTGTCCGGCCCCCCTCCCAGAGACCGCACTGGAGCCCGTGCTGGTCAGAATGTTGGAGGTCACGCCCATGGACGGGAGCGATGGGGAAAGTAGAGGAGCTATTATTTCGCCCAAAGGGGCGTCCGAAGAGAGGGGAATCACAAACCCCTCCTTCCAGGGGGAGAAGAGGACCGCCTCCGAAGATCCGGAGGCCAAAGCCCCTAAGCGTGGGAAGAGATCTTCACCGGGGGGTCCGGCGTCCGGAGAGAATCCGGACGCACAATCATCGCCAAAGGATCAGCCCTCCAGCGAGCCGTGAGTATAAAAAGGGAGTTAATTAGTAAGGAAATACCTCCATTTGTGCTTCTGTGGGTAACCGAAATATTTGTCTTGCAGTTCGGATCTCTGCCTTCCCGGATGAGTTCATCTTTGGGGACCTTCTTCCGGAGATGATGGAAGCGAACGCCTCCGTCTGCAGCACCGTCGAGATAAAGCGGCGAGCTGAAGTATAAATCACGGAGGTATCCCGCGTCCGGAGGGCGAGAGAGTTCGGCACCCGCTAGTATCCGACCGGGAGACCTGAAGAATCTGTTTGAGAGGGCATCCATCTCAGAAGATCACCGTGCGTTGATGCGTATGGTGATTGGAAGGATTTCGTCCGCCAAAAGCGGATTGCGCAATGCCGCTATGAGTTTGCTGGTGGGGTTTGAAGTGCGCGAGAATGGCGCATCTCTTTGTCTATTGACAGTCTTGCACATGAAAATCGCCTGTATAGATAGTAGCCCACGAGACTCGGTAGGTTGTCGAAAGCGACGCGCGTCGAGGATCGAAATTGAAAGTAATGAATTCCGCCCGTTCCTATGTAGGTGGCGGATAGTCGAAGGCTAGCCGGACTAGTGGGTTTGCCGAGTTAAATCGGCAACTTGACATGGCGGATCGGACATCGCACTTGTCGACCGCCGACTTGATGAGTCGCAAGGTAAATGAGTTCTCCGCATGATCGCCTTATTAAGGGGTGAAGCCCTCCTCGATAAATTTTATCTTTGTTGTGCAGACGGTGCTGCTCTTGTGGAGAGCCTTGGGCGAACTTGCTCAAGCTAAGGAGCAAGCCCCCAAGGAGTGTGCGGCTGCCTCGAGGCGGTCGAGGTTGAAAGCGAAAGGGCTGCGCCTTTGCCTAAGCGAGGCGGGTGGCAATTGGCCATGAAAGTAAAAGATCTGCCGACCGCAATGAGGCTCTTGAAAAGGCGCTTATCGGGCGGGAAGACTGAAGAAGGCCACCGCCGATGCCAAGGATGCCCGCTCGCAATGCGAGCCATGAAGGAGGAACTGCGCCGGGCGGAGATATCGTCCACAGCAAGCCTTTTACGCTGCGTCGCCGGTTTATGGATCAAAAGTATGCTCAATTTGGCGGTTGTGGAGTCCGGAGGATCCGTATATGGACTTAGCGGCAAGTCGGTGATGCCGTTGAGCACTTCGGAGCGGAAGGATCACAAGACGGAAGAGCTATATTGGTCTCAATTCCATAGTCCGGATCACTCACTTCGGCCGACAGGCGGTTGGGCGAATGTGCGAGCTAAATAGATTGTCGGACTTGCCATGGCCGACATCGTGGCCCATATGCGGCGAGAGGCCCAAAGCAACGAGCTACTTGACTTCTGCAGCAATTCCTTGGGCGGTGCCGCATGTAAAGGAGATGAAGCGGTCGGCTGCGCATCGGTAGCGGATGGCTCTTGCCCGTGTGAAGGCGCATTGTCCGGAGATAGATGCCACCGCTGTTGCCGCCCGAGGTTCGGATGAAAGCGGCTCCCGCCGAGCACTATTTCGGGAAGTTATGCGTGGCGCTCATGTAATAAAGTCGCGATGCTCGAAAAATGTCACGTTCAAATGAGCGTTTTAGCTTATAAAACGATGATTATGCTATAACTTTTTTTATACTTGTGCGTCCCAAGTAGTAAAACTTCTCTGTCGGCCGTTTATGTATACATTTGTATAACGAAAGATTGCAGTCTTGACTTCAGCCCCCACGCACAAGGTGCGGGGTGTTCGCAAAAATAGCGCGTTTTCACACTTAATCCGGCGTCTCGGTCTGTTTAAGGAGGTGGTAGCGTAGCGAAACGAGGCAATCCGGACTATAATGCTTTATCACTTTCACTTAGCGATGGAGTTCGAGGGTGGGGCTACGATATAGCCCTGGTGGCACCGCACTTCTCGAATTGGGCGAGTATGTGCTGACCGGAAGCGGTCCTTCGTCAGCGAAATTCTAAACATTCCGGTAGTCGATCGAGTGGTTGACCAGTCTCTCATTGTATCATAGCGGTCGGTTTTCGGCTTTCTCTCTTGAGGTGCTCACCCAGCCCAACGGGGCACAATCGCGATAGTTCTCCGGTGCAGCGTTAGCCGATGATCTGAGCGTAAGGCAGCAAAACACGAGGCGGGCAAACCCAACATTTGACCAAAGACATGATTGGAGCTGATGCATATAATGCCTAACTTTCGAGGCGCGAACACTCCCTAAGGTGTTCGGTCTTTATAATAATGGGCGAACAATGCCCTAAGCCCCTAGTGTCGAGTACGGGCATGGTCTTACGACGCGCCGATGCCAAAGCGTCGAGCTCGCTTTGGCTATGGGAAGAAACCAAGGAGAATAACAACAAGAGACGATAAAAAAGGTTTACGCGGGTCTTAATCTGAAAAGAATCCTCTAGCAGGTCCCTCTTGCGTCTGCGCTGTGTCTCCGTTGCGCCGTTATCCTGGACGGGTATGCACGTTGTTCATCTGTAAAAAGAAAGGAATGCTTAGTTTGAAAACGGTTCGTGCAAAAAATATGTGTAAAAGAAGAAATACGAATAAGTAAAGCAGGGTTTGTATGAACCCGCGGTTGTTTGTCTTGCGCAGCCCCACAGAAGAGGTATGCGGCTAGGGAGCCCTAACTTTCTTTGAAGCGGATTCGTCTATCCGAGTCCGGGGTCTTTAAGTGACCCTCGCCTGAAATGGCGCCACACGGACCGGGCATCTTGAGTGTAAGAGGCGCGTGTCATGCGGTATGGCGTTGAAGCGGACAAAAGCCTTCGTCCCAAGAGTGCTTGATATCCACTTTTAAATGGGGCGATGTGAAAAATTAATTTTTCGCGTCCAAATTGTTCGATGATCGAACACGACTTCTAGTAATATGGAGCACATGCACTTGGCGTAAGGGCTGGCGTCACTCCTTTGAAGGAAGTGCGGTATGTCGAATTTTGGTAGGGTCTCTCCCCATCTTACGGATTGTGTTTGAATACAGCAGGTTTAAGTCGCTGCCTCCGTCCATTAGGGCGTTAGTAAATGTAATCCGTTTATTATGGGATTCAATATCGAGAGTCCGTCCGCATTTGAATGCTACGGAATAGTCGGTGGTCGAAAGTGATTGGTTTTGATATCCAATCTCTATGGTCTGCTGGGTTGGACCGCCAAGCTCTTTTAGAAAGTGCCGCACTATTTTTACGTATTATCACATGAAGTGAGTTTCTTGCTTTGACCCCTTGTGGGAAAGTCTTTTGTTTTCGATGCTCTCTGGGTGGGGTTTATCGTCTTAAGCTGACGCGTCGAGCCTTGTGTTCGGCGTTTAGTCGGCGGACTGTTTAAAAATCCAACAATCCCGATGGGTATGGTTTGCGAGCCTTAAAGTCTTGTGGATTTGACATATCCGACCGAATCTTATTTAAGTTGGACAGATCGTCGCTGTCATCCTTGAGAGGCGTTGTTTTGTTGTTTGGCCGCGAGCGTTTGAATCCGGCGTTGACTGCCGTGCTCTTTGGGCTTTTCTCTTTATTCCGGCGATGTTCTTTTCTGCGCCGTGATTTTCCGTTTCCATCCCTTATCTCGGATGTACTTGGGTTCTTGGTGCTGCATCTTGCTAGCCAGGCTGTCCTCTCCCTACGAAGAGGGTCATGAGGCTTGTTAGCGCGGACATTGTCCTCGGTTTTTCTTGGCGAGGTGTCGGCAAGCCATTCGTCTCGGACATTGTGTTTAAAAGCTGCTAAGGCTTGGCGTCCGGACGATCGACTATTTGGTTCTTTTGGTGAGAAACCTGTTCCGAAATTTCTTGTGACTCTCGGGCTGTTGAGTTATATGACTTAAATCATCTGCATCCGGAGGACGGACATAGGTCCCTTGAAAATTTTCTCTAAACGCTTCTTCGAGCTCTTCCCAACTTGCCACAGTATTTTCTAGGAGGCTTTTAAGCCAATGACGGGCTGGCCCTTTGAGCTTGAGGGGTAGGTATTTTATGGCGTGGAGATCATCTCCTCTGGCCATGTGTATATGTAGTATGTAATCTTCTATCCAGACTCCGAGTGCATTGTTCCATCGTAAGCCTCTATGTTTATGGGTTTAAATCCTGCTAGGAATTCATGGTCCAGCACCTCATTGGTGAAACATAGTGGGTGTCGGGCACCTCTATGTTGGGTGTGCCACTATCTTGGACACTTGACGTGTTGCCTTGCTTCTGGGGCCCTCTTCTTTGGCCCGTAGATGGACCTGGCTGGGCCATCTGTCTTTCCAGGTTCATTAGTTGGTTTATGTGTGGCACCGCTTTCAGAATTTGGCCTATCATCTGGCCGTCTATCCAACCAGGCGGCCTCTTTATTTTTTGACGGTGGAGGCTCTATGGCCTCCTCGTCGGTCTCTGTAGCAGCTTGCGCTTGGGTAGCTCTTGATTGGTGGCCATTGCCGTATTTATCTGCGGTTTTGAGCACTTTGCTCCATCTCATTCTCGAGTGTGTCTTACGCTATTTTGAGCCTCCGCTTTTCCTTCTTGAGCTTCTTGCAGTCTTGTGAGTCTTTTCCGAAGGTTCTTGCTCTCCGGTGGTGTGTCCGACATGAGATCGTCCGTACTGTCGTTTTCGCCGGGCCTGGACTGATTATCTGACTCGTCATGTTCGGACGGTTTCTTATCTGCATGTTCATCGTCCATTTGTGAGCCCTGCTGTATTACGGGCTCCTTTGGAGCATTGTTGTCGTCGAGGCGGGACTTAGGGTGGCGTCTGCGCCGCTGTTTTGGTTGTTTATCGGCGGGGTTACCTTCTGCTGCGGCCCGTTGGTCCTTGTTATCGCTCTCCTTTGGGGTATCCACCATGTATATGTCATGTGACGAGGTGGTCCTCCCGTGCCTTATAGGCTCTGCTTCTTGTTCGTCTCTGGTATCGTCGTCTATTCCGTCGATGTCTTCGGAGTCATAGTCTAGCATGTCGGTTAGATCGTCGACAGTGGCTACAAAGTGGGTGGTGGGTGGGCTCTGAATTTCTTCGTTGTCCGTACCCCAACCATCCTGGCCATAGTCCGGCCAGGACTCTCCTGATAACGAGAGATGCTTTAGCGAATTTAGTATGTCGCCAAAGGGCGAGTGTCGGAAGATGTCCGCGGTGGTGAATTCCATAACCGGGGCCCAACCCGAATCGAGTGGTAGGGGTGCGGGAGGTTCGGAGTCCGGCAAGGAGTCTGGCACCTCAGAATCACGAGTTTCACAGGGGACAAGATTAGTGTTCGGCTCCATCGCCGTGGATGTTGAAGCCCCCAGGGCGGCATCTATCCACCGGCCCTCGATCTGGGCGATCGGCTCCGGACTAACGGCCAAAGTGGATTTGTGTGCGGCCACCAAGGCACTGTTCGGCGGCAGAGCAAGATCATGCCCGTCGTCACAGTGCGGCGCGCTTGGCTGTGGCTCGAGTCCGTCGAAGATCAAGTCTCCGCGGGTATCGGCCATGAAGTTTAAGCTTCTGAATCTGACCTGACAGCCAGGGGCGTAGCTTTCGATCTGCTCCAGATGGCCAAGTGAATTAGCCCGCAGTGCGAAGCCGCCGAATCTGAAGATCTGCCGGGAGAAAAGTCTCACCACGACAGCGTTGTTGGTTGAAGATGCCATCAGACTATCGGTGACGGCCACGAGGAACTCTCAATGAAAGCACCAATGTCGGTGTCAAAACCGGCGGATCTCGGGTAGGGGTCCCGAACTGTGCGTCTAGGCGGATGGTAACAGGAGACGAGGGACACGATATTTCTACCCAGGTTCGGGCCCTCTTGATGGAGGTAAAACCCTACGTCCTGCTTGATTAATACTGATGATATGGGTAGTACAAGAGTGGATCTACCACAATATCAAGGAGGCTAAACCCTAGAAGCTAGCCTATGGTATGATTGTTGTAATGTATGTTGTGTCCTACGGACTAAAGCCCTCCGGTTTATATAGACACCGGAGGAGGCTAGGGTTACACAGAGTCGGTTACAATGGTAGGAGATCTACATATCCGTATCGCCAAGCTTGCCTTCCACGCCAAGGAAAGTCCCATCCGGACACGGGACGGAGTCTTCAATCTTGTATCTTCGTAGTCTTGGAGTCCGGCGGACGATGATAGTCCGCTGTCCGGACACCCCTAGTCGAGACTCCTCGGTACCATTACCAGTTGCTAGCCAATCCGGATGTTTGATATCTCGATGAATCCGGCTTCCAATAGTTTGGCTAGCTCTTCTCCCATTGCTGTCTTTTGGGTTGGAAAATCGTCAAGAGCTGTTTGGTGGCTTAAATCCTTTTAGGATGTTTAGGCTGTGTTCTGCCAACCTGCGTGGGATTCCGGGCATATCCGAAGGCTGCCAGGCGAAAATGTCCCAATTTTCCCGAAGGAATTCGCGCAGTGCGGCGTGTACTTTGGGGTTCAATTGTGCCCCAATGGAGGCCGTCTTTGTTGGGTCCGTTGGATGGACCTGGAATTTTATTATTTCATCTGCTGGTTTGAAGGATGTGGACTTGGATCTTTTATCGAGTATCACATCGTCCCTGTTCACCGTAGAGCGCAGCGCGGTGAGTTCTTGTGCTGCTAAGGCTTCGGATAGTGCCTCCGGGGCTAGTGCGGCTGTCTTGTTTTCGTAGCGAGTGCTATGTCGGATCACTAGCGAGAGTGATTATTCCGCGGGCCGGGCATTTTGAGCTTCATGTACCCGTAATGAGGTCTTGCTTGAAAAATTGTGAATGCCTCTCGTCCTAATATAGCGTGATATCCGCTGTTGAGCAGGGCCACTTGGAACGTGACTTCTTCGGATCTGTAATTGTCCGGGAGTCGAACACCACATCGAGTGTGATTTTTCCGGTGCGGTCGCTTCCGGCTAGGGATTATTCCTCTGAAGGTTGTGCTGCTTCGCTCAATCTGGCTCCATCTATTTCCATTTTTTGAAGAGTTTCCTCGTAGATGAGGTTTAATCCGCTGCCGCCATCCATGAGGACCTTTGTAAGTCAAAAGCCGTCCACTATGGGACTAAGCACCAGTGCGGCTGGTGCTCTGGCTGTTCGGAAATTAGGTTCGTCGCTGGCGTTGAAGGTAATGGCTGTGTCGCTCCATGGATTTGCTGTTGCTACTTGGTAGACTTCGGCGAGGCCGAGGATTGTTCGTTTTCGCATGTTATTTGATGTGAAGGTCTCGAAGATTGTTGATACCGTACCGGTATTGTTGGAGTGGTTTTCCGGGGCTAGAAGCTCCTCGCCACTTTTGGCCACCTGCCGTAGTATCCAACATGCTCGAAGGCTATGAGTTGGGATGGCGCCCTCTGTACTATGAAGTTTACAGGGTCCGCTGAGCCATCCTTTCAGTACGGTTCCGTGCCCTTTAAGGGGTTTTTGCTTTTTGGTTTTTACATCTGGTGCCTCAGTACGATGCACCCTTTTGTTGCGGACTAGGGTTGTATTCGGAGCCGGATTGTCCCAAAACTGATTTTCGGTTTTCCGGAAACTCTCCATCGCACAATATTTTCGCATACTATGGGCGCCAGATCGGTGAAGTGTGTAATTTTACGACGGCGATGGCGTTCAATATTCCTTGTCCGTGCAATTATTGCAAAAGATTGAGATTGCGTTCTCCTCTCGGCAGTCCTTTATCCCGTCCATAACCGGGAGGAATCGGCCCGATAGTGATGTAATGTTTGATGGGCTCTTGCCGTATTAGAGATAGATCGCATATGTGCGGGCGGGTGGGTGGACTAAAATCCGGATCCATGCCCATATTGGGGCTTAAAGGCCGAGGGTTTCGAATTGGAAGCTTGGGTTCTTGGACACGATCCAATGAGTCGGAACGATGCATGATTTTAAGTTCAATGCTCGATCGAAGTCCGTCCCTCCGCGGAAATCTGACATGGAGGGTTCGGGAATCCGGACGTGACTAGTTTTCAATATAGGCGAAAAGTCGCCGCATTGTTCCTCTACCACTGCGACGTGGTGGGTGGCCTGGGGAGAGTTAATCACTCTCAGATCGGTTTTAAGCCCAATCTGATTGTAGTCTGTAGCGACTCCCAGGGCTGCCATGCGATCCAAGAGCTCGTTGATAGACGAGAGCTCCATTGGATCCAGCCGCTCGGCAAATTCCGAGCTGACGCGGGGATTGCTTTTGACGACTTGGGAAGTCATTGTCGAGCGATGGCGGACGGCGGTCATAAGAAACCGCCTAGCGGATAGTTTGGCGGTGGCCAAGGCTCCTTTAAGCGAAAATACCGTCTTTGAAGGCGGGTGGAGGCATCCTTCCTATCAGCGACGACACGAGGAACTCTCAATGAAAGCACCAATGTCGGTGTCAAAACCGGCGGATCTCGGGTAGGGGTCCCTAAGCGTGCGTCTAGGCGGATGGTAACGGGAGACAAGGGACACGATGTTTTACCTGAGTTGGGCCCTCTCGATGGAGGTAAAACCCTACGTCTGCTTGATTAATATTGATGATATGGGTAGTACAAGAGTGGATCTACCACGAGATCAAGGAGGCTAAACCCTAAAGCTAGCCTATGGTATGATTGTTGTAATGTATGTTGTGTCCTACGGACTAAAGCCCTCCGGTTTATATAGACACCGGAGGAGGCTAGGGTTACACAGAGTCGGTTACAATGGTAGGAGATCTACATATCCGTATCGCCAAGCTTGCCTTCCACGCCAAGGAAAGTCCCATCCGGACACGGGACGAAGTCTTCAATCTTGTATCTTCATAGTCTTGGAGTCCGGCTGACGATGACAGTCCGGCTGTCCGGACACCCCCTAGTCCAGGACTCCCTCAGGTTGCAAGGCACGTATTGTATTGTTGCCATCGAGGATAAAAAGATGGTGTTTATATCATATTGCTTGAGTTTATCCCTCTACATCATGTCATCTTTCTTAATGCATTACTCTGTTCTTATGAACTTAATACTCTAGATGCTTGCTAGTAGCGGTCGGTGTGTGGAGTAATAGTAGTAGATGCAGGCAGGAATCGGTCTACTTGTCACGGACGTGATGCCTATATACATGATCATGCCTAGATAATCTCATAATTATTCGCTTTTCTATCAATTGCTCGATAGTAATTTGTTCACCCACCGTAATACTTATGCTATCTTGAGAGAAGCCACTAGTGAAACCTATGGCCCCCGGGTCTATCTTTTATCATATAAGCTTTCAATCTACTTTTATTTGCACTTTTACTTTTCCAATCTATATTATAAAATACCAAAAATATATTTATCGTATCATACTATCTCTATCAGATCTCACTTTCGCAAGTGGCCGTGAAGGGATTGACAACCCCTTTATTGCGTTGGTTGCGAGTTCTTTGTTTGTTTGTGTAGGTGCATGGGACTTTTGAGGAGCCTCCTACTGGATTGATACCTTGGTTCTCAAAAACTGAGGGAAATACTTACGCTACTATTGCTGCATCACCCTTTCCTCTTCAAGGAAAACCAACGCAAGATCAAGACGTAGCAGCCACTTTCGGAGAAATTAAAGAAGGTCAAAGTTCCTCAGCTGGTCGTCAGCTCATATTCTTCATCGCGCGAGATGGACGAAGCTGAAGATTTGGACGACACTGCAGCAGACCCTACAACAACAGACGACCCCAACAACATTGGCGCTCCTCCATCGACATCATGAATATGTTCTTCAGGGGCTTTAGTCCTCACTTTTCGTATCTTTTGGTCATTTGATGACAAAGGGGGAGAAATTTGAGTTAGTCTTCAAGTGGGTCTACATATGGGCATTTTTTGCAAAGTTACAACTCTCGTCCTTCTGAAGTGTTTGTTGGATCGAGTTGTAAACTTAAAGACCTATGGTGGTCTGATACTTTTGCACTGTTTTTCTGCATGCTATTTCCTCATATATGTTAATGCATGCATGTTGAATTACACCAGCCACCATATTTGATCATGCATTTCAAATTCTTCATTCAATATGTTAAATGCGTGTATGAATTACAAGATATAGGGGGAGATCCCCATGATTCTACTCTTCAATGTGCACTGCTCTTTGAAAGCAAATTCCTCACATATGCACATCTTCAGGAGGAGTTCTTCTATATCTTGCAATCAAACTCCTCAATTTTGAGCACTTTCAATCGATATGTTTATCCCTGTTGAAAACTTAACCTATTTGTCATCAGTCCCCAAAAAGGGGGAGATTGTAAGTGCATCTAGTGCCCCTTAGTGATTTTGGTGTATTGAAGACTTATAGGTTAAGGGACTAATATGTTTATGAGTGTACACAGGCTCTATCAGTCAATGAGGAGTTTGATATTTACGATGAAAGTCAACCCCTAAAAATGTATGTCTTCAGCTGAAGACTTTGGTTCTCCTGAAGATTTTGAAAGTGAAGAAATTGGTGTGACCTTGAAGACTTGGATATTCATGTGAGGATTATGAAGCGTGAAGACTTTTGTTTTCATAGTTTCATTTTCTCTTTCTTGAGTCATAGGAAACACCGTACTATTAAAGGGGGTCGAGGTAATACTAAGGAAACTGATTTCCAAGTGATGCTCATCTCAAAATCCTATACCTACCCAATCCTTTCGAGTGAAGCCATTGGAAAACTCATATCAGTTTAGTCAATTTCTTCACTAACAGAGACGAAGATCTTCTGGTCTATGAGGAATTTGTTTTGACTGAGGAGTTAGGAATTCACCAGTGTGGATTACCTACACAGTGAGGAACATGATAGCCCTAAGGAATTTGAACCTCAAAAATCCGACCGTTGCTGTGCTATGCGCCAGCTGTCCTACCCACCTAATGATTATATCATTGAAGGGCATTTATGTCTTATCTTGTCGGGCTGCTCCCTAGGCTATAAATAGCCACCCCCTACAACCACTAGCTGGTTGGCTGCTCCGAGAGAAACTGACACTTGTCATTGAGAGCATCCCATCCTTCGAGGACTTTGAGAAAAAATCATCAAGTGTGGAAAAGCCAAAACCCAAACCCAGACACCTACAAAACCAAGTGATTGAGCATCACTGAAGAGATTGTTCCTGTCTGGAACCGACACTTGTTACCTTTGAGGACTGTGTATCCTCTAGACGATTAGGCGTCCAGGTCTGAGCATCCAAGAGGAATTGTGGATCGCTGATTGACCAAGTTTGTGAAGGTTTGGAAGTCACCTGAAGACTTACCATGAGTGTTGGGTGAGGTCTGTGTGACTTTAGCTCAAGGAGAATACCGTGAGGGCCGTGTGTCCTCGAGTTTAAATACTCAGTCGCTCCAACCAGACGTACAATTGTCACATCAGTTGGAACTGGTCTACCAAATCATTGTCTTCACCAAGCCAACTGGTTCTATTTCCTCAACCCTCTAATTTCCTCATTCATGTGCTGATGAACCTGATCATTACTGTTTGAAGACTTTGACTGAAGACTTTCTCTAATTCCCTAATTCTTCAGTCACATAGTCTTCAGCCTGCTTATCATGTTTTCACGCTATTTGTACTGTGTGCTTATTTTCATTTCATCATGATGACTATGTTGTTGCTCTGTTATGTTTATACCTGAGTACTTATTCTGCTGCTAGTGTGTCGTTGCTTAGGAATTTCTTCACCTAGAAATTCCTCAACGACAAATTTGTGAAAATCGCCTATTCACCCCCCTCTAGTCGATGTAACGCACTTTCAAAGGATGATTACGTTATGACAGCTAACAAACTTTGCATTCCTGAGTCTTTTTTTGTTTGCTCCTTTTGCAAGAGGCTCATGGAGGCGGACTAATGGGACACTTTAGACGCGACAAGACATTCGCTATGCTCTCAAATAACTATTTTTGGCCCAAGATGTTCTGTGACGTCTAACGCTTCACCAACCGATGCTCTACATGTCACAAAGCTAAGTCAATAGCTCAATCCCATTGTATTTACATGCCCCTTCCTATACCTTATCAACCTTGGGAAGACATTAGCATGGACTTTGTACTTGGTTTTCCTAGAACTCAAAATGGAAAGGATTCCATGTTTGTTATTGTGGGCCGATTCTCTAAGATGGCTCATTTTATCCCATGCAACAAGATACACAATGCTTCACATATTGCAAGTCTTTTTTGAAGGGAAATCTTGCGCCTCCATGGAGTGCCAAAGACAATTGTCTCGGACCGCGATGTCAAGTTCTTGAGTTACTTTTGGAAGACTCTATGCGCCAAGCTCGAAATCAAGCTCTTGTTCTCTTCAGCATACCATCCTCAAACGGACGACAAACCGGAGGTGACGAACCAAACATTCTCCACTCTACTACGCGTGTTGATCAAGAGGAACATCAAGGGATGGGAGGAGTGCCTACCCATCACTGAGTATGCCTACAACCGTGCAAGACACTCCACAACCGGCAAGTCCCCCTTTGAGGTCGTCTACGGTTTCAACCCGTTGTCCCCATTGGACATTCTTCCTCTTCCACTACAAGAGTGCACCAACATGGACGCGAGTGCAAGAGCAAGCTACCTCAAGAAGATGCACGAAGATACAAGGCACACCATCGAGCACCAAGTACAACGACTCACGACCAAGCTCAACATCAACAAGCAACCCATGATATTCAACATTGGAGATCTTGTGTGGCTACACCTTCGCTAGGAACGCTTCCCCAACAAACGCAAGTTCAAACTTCTACCTTGAGACGATGGACCCTTCAACGTGCTAGCACGCTACAACAACAACGCTTACAAGATCGACCTCCCAAGCGACAAGTACAACATGAGCGACATCCTCAATGTCAAAGACCTCTCGCCATACCATGGTGATGAAGATTTCGATCCGAGGTCGGATCTTCCCCAAGGAGGGGTAGATGATGCGGAGCATCCCACGATCATCCCCATGGATGCATCTACATCTCCTATGACACCACTTGGACCAATGACAAGAGCACGTGCAAGAGCTCTCAAAACCGAGGTGACATCACTCCTCTCACAACTCCCTTTCGAATCACACGAGACATGGCTACTACCTCAAACGGAGACGCTTTGCATACTCATGTACCAAGGAGTTAGCCATGGAGAAGCTAAGGAGCAAGGAGAATCGGAAGCAGAAGACATGCATGAAGACGAAGAAGAAATTAGCCAAGTCTCAGGCTGGCCTGAGGATCCAGAAGAGGTCTCGAACGATCCTGACAGAGCTCGGACGATCCGGACCCCGGTCCGGATGATCCGGATAACGTGCCTGAAGACACCCGAAGCTGGACCCTGAAGCCGGACCATCCGGACGAGTCCCAGATCATCCAGACCCCAGCCGGACATCCGGGCCGTCGCCGCCATCACCTGCCCCTTCGCCTCATCCAGACCATCCCCAGAATCATCCGGATGCATGAAGCCCGGATCATCCGGCTCCACGTCCAGATCATCTAGACCCCCGCCTGCGTGCGCGTGTTGGGCCCAGGCCCATCTATCCCTTGCCCCCTTTGCCTATATAAACGACTCCTCTACCTCTTTTCTAGGGTTAGCATTGGTTTAGCTCATATTTGAGATAGAGCTTTGCTCATCCACTTGGTTACTTCTCCTCGGAGCTCACAACCTCTTTGGAGAAGATCCCCCAATCGGATTCAAGACCCCAACATGGGAAGACCATTCAAGACCTCCTCACGGAGAAGACGTTTGTATCGTCCTTTGTTGACCTTGAATTGTGTATCACTCTTTGTGTTTCGAGGATCTAGCATATGTGTGACTGGATCTTGTTGGTTGAGTGATTTCTCTTGTGTTCCCCTCGTTTTTCCCCTCCTGTTCTTCGTGTTCTTCGTAGGATCCCCTCCAATCATGAAAGATCGAGCATCTAGGGTTCTACCCTACATCACTAGGGTTTAAGATTCTGTCACTCTAGAACCCATCATCTACTTATTACATCCCAATGCCTCCCCCTAGGCCCAAATCATGGTGAAGTGTCATGTAGTCGACGTTCACATAACACCACTAGAGAAGAGACAACATACATCTCATCAAAATATCAAACGAATACCAAATTCACATGATTACTTATAACTAGACTTCTCCCATGTCCTCAGGAACAAACGTAAGTACTCACAAAGCATATTCATGTTCATAATCAGAGGGGTATTGAATAACATTAAGGATCTGAACATATGATCTTCCACCGAATAAACCAACTAGCATCAACTACAAGGAGTAATGAACACTACTAGCAACCCACAGGTACCAATCTAAGGTTTTGAGACAAAGATCGGATACAAGAGATGAACTAGGGTTTGAGAGGAGTTGGTGCTGGTGAAGATGTTGATGGAGATTGACCCCCTCTGGATGAGAGGATCGATAGTGATGATGATGGCGGTTATTTCCCCCTCCCTGAGGGATGTTTCCCCGGCAGAATAGCTCCGCCGGAGCCCTAGATTGGTCCTACCCAGGTTTCGCCTCGAGACGGCAGCGCTTCATCCCGAAAGCTTCCTTATGATTTTTCGAGGGAAAAAGACACCATACAGTAGAAGATGGATGTCGGGGGCCTGCCAGGGGCCCACGAGGCAGGGGGCGCGCCCAGTGGGTAGGGCGTGCCCTCCACCCTCGTGGTTGACTGGTGGCCCCCCTCTGGTGCTTTCTTCACCCAATATTTTTAATATATTCCAAAATTGATCTCCATGGAGTTTCAGGACTTTTGGAGTTGTGCAGAATAGGTCTCTAATATTTGTTCCTTTTCTAGTCCAGAATTCCAGCTGTCGGCATTCTCCCTCTTCATGTAAACCTTATAAAATAAGAGAGAAAAAGCATAAGTATTGTGACATATCGTGTTGTAACAACCCGTAATAAAATAAATAATGATATAAAAGCATGATGCAAAATGGACGTATCAACTTCCCCAAGCTAAGACCTCGCTTGTCCTCAAGCGAAAGCCGATATCAAAAAATATGTCCACATGTTTAGAGATAGAGGTGTCGATAAAATAAAATAAGGACATGAGGTATCATGATCATCTTTAGAACAACAACATATATTTTCATATGATCTCTTATGCTAAAGTAACAATCTATTAACAATGGAAAGTATGAATCAGAAACTTCATTGAAAACTTAGAAACTATGATCTTAGTCATTGAAGCAACTACAATTTATCACAACATTGGAAAGAGTCAATATAAGAGCTATTCAGCAAGTCCACATACTCAACTATCATTTAGTCTTTCACAATTGCTAACACTCACGCGATACTTATGGGTACAAAGTTTCAATCGGACACAAAGAAAGATAGGGGCTGATAGTTTCGCCTCCCAACTTTTTACCTCAAGGGTAATGTTAACAATAATATTTTGTGAAAACCTACATCCAAGTGGATATATATATATATATATATATATATATATATCAGGATCTTTCCAACACAAAGTGCTTTCCAAAGGATAAAGTGTAAAAAAGGAAAGGTGAAGATCACCATGACTCTTTTATAAGGGTAGAAGGTAAAAATAAAAGATAGGCCCTTCGCAGAGGGAAGTAGAGGTTGTCATGCGCTTTTATGGTTGGATGCACAAAATCTTAATGCAAAAGAATGTCACTTTATATTGTCAATTGTGATAGGAACCTTTATTATGCAGTTCGTCGCTTTTATTTCTTCCATATCACAAGCTCGTATAACGGCCTGTTCGCATATAGGTGACGGACCAGCCCATGGAAAGCGTGTTAACGGCCTGTTCGCATATAGCCCATTTACAGCCCGCTAACCCAAGGCCCATTACGCCCTACCCGAATTAGGCCCAGTAGCGTCATCTGGGCCATGCAATATGATTCCAGCCCATTTTCACTTCTGGCCCATGTATGGCCCATGACGTCTTTCGGCCCATATGAGGCCCTATGTAACTCTTGGCCTGTTAACAGCCCGTGGTGACACTGGCCCACAATGAAGAGTGTATCACTTTAGACCCATTAAGGCCCGTGGTGAAACTGGCTCGTAATGAACAGTGTATCACTTTATACCCATTAATGGCCCGTTATTCAGTTGGGCCGTTTCCAGCCCATGTTATCTTTCGGCCTTCTCAGAGCCCATTTATTCTTGGGGCATTCGTTTACCTATGGCCCGTTACTGTAATTTTCTGCTTGTGGGCCAAATTCAACCCGTGGTTATAGTCGGCCCGTTTGTGGTCCGTTAATACACTGGGCCGTTTTCATAGCGTCATCAAATACAACCTATTAACGATGGCCCATTATGGTCGGCCCATGAACGGACGATTCCAACTCTAGCCCGTTTACGGCCATAATGCGGCCTCTTATTGGCCCATGTTTGGCCAATCGATCATACGGCCCGTATAAGGCCCATTGATGATAGGGCCCGTAGAAGGCCCATTGTTTCTACGGCCCATAGAATGCCCAATGTTTCTACGGCCCGTAGAAGGCCTATTGTTTCTGACCCCCGTAGAAGGCCCATTTTCTCTGACCCGTAGGAGGTCGAAAGTCACTCTGATAAATATTAGCCCATGGTTATGGTGGCCTAGTTTTAAAAAATAGGTTATTGCAGCCACTAGCAAACCGCGGAAAAAGAACTGCACTGACTACAAGCAAACAAATAAACAAGACAACAAGGAAATAAATAGGCAAGCAACTTATGCTAGGCTATCACGGCTATGACACATATTACATCCACTGGGCATCAAAGTTCACCACTAGTGCAAATATAGGGAACACAGCAGCATATAAACGCCGCAGCAAAACAAGTCCAGAACTGAAACCACTTTAGAAGAGTTCAAGAAACAATATCCTGGGTACCCATAATGCTGGCAAGATGCTTAGCAAGCTTATTAAATTTCTCTCGTTTGGCGCTTAAATCCTCCAGTAACTTGCATTGCACAAGAAAATACGCATCTGAATTCTGCGGGGACTTCCTCGGTCCTTGACTTCTTCTTGCAAGACGGATGGTGATGCCTTTCGACTTGTAGCTGAGGCAAGAAGCGAAGTGATTGAGCAATGAGTTCGAAGAGCTTGTGCCAGTGATCTGCCGATAACTCGAACACTACATCAACGCAGGACTGTGGGGTTTTCTCATTGTCTACAAGATCATTTTTATCACCTTTCCTGGAGACCAACAGGGTTGTCTCACTATCTTGAACCTTATCTGCATTACTTTCTCTACCATTGCATAGTGGGGTGCTCTTCTCCAATATTCCATTTGCATACTACAAGAGAAACAAGCAGACACATCACAGGTTTAGCTTGTAGTATACCAAACTCATTTTGGTAAACCGGTTCAGTAGTAAGGTGGACAGGATAACAACATGAAACAAACATATATCTATGTACTATGGTCACTGTATTGTCCATATCATTCTAGTTTATGTTCCCTAATCAAGATAGAGACACAGTTCAACTCATATATTTTTAAGACACATCAGCATAGACAGAATATAAGTGTGAGAAACTACACAACATTGGCAGCACTTGTAATGTGCATCACATGAGAACATAACTGTTTATACAACTTAAACTGAAATCAACATAGAGCAAGAAGTTAGAACAGCAATCCAGTTAAAGAAATAGGTTTAAAACATACCTGTTGCGCCATTGGAGTTTCAATTGGATCCTTCAAATTCGAAAGTAGTTGGTATGAGTAAATACAGTGATGCAACAGCAAAGGAGTATGGACCATAGCTATGGAATCTGACCTGAGAACAGTTGTTCTTCTGCTTTAAACGTGGAGTTTGGGTTAGCTGTGGTGGTCTTCGTGCTTTGGGCACTGCAGTAGCTTTACAAACTGCTCGTGTGGGGGTACTCTATGGTGGACATGGTGCTTTGTCAACTATAAGTGGGTTACTATCCGCTGGGGTTGCGGTTAGATGGGTTTTAGCTGGTTCTCGCGCTTAACGGTGTAAGTGTGCAATCTGGAAGAGTCTCGATTATGTGTGGTGGGGCTAGTTTGTGGGCGATACAACCATGGTTCTATCTGCATCGATGGGTATACTTGTCTTTTGTGAAGAACGGGTTTTGATCCTTTAGATACTGCCATCACCCCTCCAATTCAAATGGCTGATAAACAAGAAAAGAAATTGAGCGTCTGAGACATTGTATGATGAGCGGATGTGGTAATTCACATATATGTTGTCTAACCAAACAGGACAGCATGACACAATTTCACATATATGATGCCTAACTAAACAGGATATCATGACACAGTTTTAGATATATGATGGGTAACATAACAAGATATAATGGGATAATTCAACATATGATGAGTACCTAAACAGGATGACATGACAAAACTATATGATGTCTTTCTAAAATAGGTTGGGATGAAATAATTCACATACATGTTGTCTAAGGATACATGATGGCATGATATAATTGACATAATTGATTCATATACTAAGCAACTGGAACTCGCATGTATGATCTCTAAACTAAGCAGATAGAATTCAATATTGTGCATATGATGTCTAAACTAAGCAATGCAAGACACCATATGCATCATATGAGAAATATAAACATTGCAACTTAGAGCATACACCTCAGGTGGGATATAGGACTGGTCATCTGTCTCTGAATCCTCCTCTGAGGAGCTCCCTATAACCATCGAGATATATGCTTCAACAGGTACCATTGCCTGCTCTGAAGACCTTGTTTTCACTCTAGATTTTTCCATAACCGTCTCAAATGGCTGATACACATGAAGAGTAGTTCAGTATACACAGATTGTCGACAAATGGAATACGTAATGAAAAAAGAAGATGGCATGAGATAATTCACATATATGATGCCTGTCTTCATGGCGGTGCATAATTCACATATATGATAACTGGCTGAAAAACATGGCATTGAATAATTCACATATCTGATATAGAAAGCAAACAGGAGGCATTCACACAAAGCATGTCTAATCTAAGCAGATGGCATGGCAATGCAAGACACCATATGCATGATATGAGCAATATAACCCAGCCAAGTTAGAGCATGCACCTCGGGGATCTGATGGTCATCTCTCTCTGAATCCTCCTCTGAGGAGCTATCTGTAACCAGCAAGAAATCTGCATCGACAGGTAGCACTGAATGCTCAGAAGACCTTGTTTTCACTCCAGATTTTTCCCATGACCGACTCAAATGTCTGATGCACAGGAAGAGTAGAGGAATGTATAAATATTGCTGACAAATGGAACACATTTTGGAAAAAATATGGCACGATACAATTCACATATACGATGACTAGCTAAACAGGATGGCATTGCATGATTCACGTATATGATGCCTGGCTAAAGAAGATGGCATTGCATAATTCCCATATACTCCCTCCGTTCCTAAATATTTATCTTTTTAGAGATTTCAAATGGACTACCACATACGGATGTATATAGACATATTTTAGAGTGTAGATTCACTCATTTTGTTCCGTATGTAGTCACTTGTTGAAATCTCCAAAAGACAAATATTTAGGAATGGTGGAGATATGATATAAAACCAAACATGTGGCATTCACAAAAGCAAATCTAAACTAAGTGATGACATATAAGATGTATAATGTAAGCAATGCAAGGCGCCATATGCATGATATGACCAACATCGCATGCGAGTTAGAACAAACACCTCGGTGGTAAGCAGGCATGGTCGGCTCATACGAATCTCCATCGAGCAGTTATCTTCCTCTGGAATACAATCTGGAAATGCAGGGAGGGGCACTTCGCCCACCATGGAGCAGCGTCTGTATGACATTATATTCGCACGCAACGGTCTTCTCTTTTTCTCTACATGTTCAGTACGATTGTGTACAATATCTGACATGCATAATAAAAAAAATAGTTAGATTTTGTAAGGCCTAAGGGGTGCATGCAAAAATCAAGACTGATGGTAGCAAACGAGTGGATGGATCCAAAACTAATGATAGCAGGTAGATTATAGCTTCAGTTTAAAAAGATAGACAATGGATCATCTATTTGTTGTTGCCCACCAAACATGAACCACATAGAATACCCCAGATGAACCAGATAGTAGACACATACTATTCGTTGCTGGCTCGATATGAGACCCATGGGCAATTCAAAACTCAAGATTGAACGATAAAGTAGCAGGTAATAATAACTGATGTATAACGTAAGCAAACATGAAAGACTGTGACCTCTCTTCCGGAACTGTCTAGTCCTCAGGTTCATCTGCTCAGTCGATGATGGTAATGCAGTTGGCGTGGCTGCCGGCAACGAGGAAGATGATCTGAGGTGGCGAAAGAAAGTCTGCAGGGGGATCTCTGCTGCAGTGAACACTTCTGTCGATGGTGCACCTCAAGTGGGGTGGATGACGGCACGGCAGGAGCAGGACATAACACACAGAGTTTTCTTTGACGCCAATCTGAAAATGAAGTAAATCTATAAGGGCTCCTTAGAATTGGAGGATTCTATAAACGCAGGGACAGGAAAAACACAGGAATAGGATAGGAATGCACGTGCAAAATAGAGCATTTGGAAACATAGGATTTCAGTCAACCTGGGTGTTTGGCTCACATAAATTGGAAGAACAGAGGAATGGAGAAACAAAGTGATGCGACGAGTGTACAACCTCTTTGGCATAGCCTTGTGGACCTCAGCATCATTGGGTTGGACGTGGAGGATGGTGATGATGCTAGTGTGACTGTCGAAGGCGGGGAAGAAGATCCAAGGCCTCTGGAAACGGCGCCGAGGGTACTGCTCCGCTGTGATGGACGGTTCCGTCGTTGGAGCAGCTCTGCTAAGGTCTACGGCGACGAGGCTGAAGCATGACAAGACAGACAACTTTAATCTGAAGTGGGACCCTAATATCATCTGCAATAGATGATGTAAAATACATCACCAAAAAGTGCTAGATGTAAAACGCATCAGCCACACCACGACCGCTCCGACAGATGCTGTAAGTACTGTTCACTCTGAACTTAACTGAAGAAAATGAACTTCATAGTCGAAACTGAAATTTACTGTCGAAACTGATTGAACTAGTAACAGAGCATTGCAATAGATGTTTAGGGCTTCTGAGCACTAGTAGCGGAAGCGATGATCTAAATCAGCGACGCCGAGGCGAGGCGCACTAGCGAGAGAGCAAGTCGTGCGATAGCACCATGGCGAGTGCTAAAGCAGCAACTCCACAGTAGCTGCTGGAGGTCGTCTGCAGCAGCAGCAGCGGCGCAAGCGAGAGCAAGAGCGAGCAGCATCACGAGCAAAGCGGGAAGCGGTCAGGCGAGGCGACCGATAGCAAAACGAGCCGCGGCCGAGCGAGAGCGGCAGCTGCAGCTAGTGCCGTGGTGGAAGTCGCCGCCGAGGAAGCAACGACATGGGGGAGAGACGTCATGGATGATGTGGCCGGCGACGGCGCCGTCGATGGTGACGCCATGCCTGCTCGGTATCGAGCACCGGTAGCCCCGTGAGATCAAATAAAAGATAAAAAGCAGCGGTGAGTGCAGAACCTCCTAGGTGGCGCCGAGTTGGCCTCGGCTTCATCGGAGGAATTGGTGAGGGTGCTGCGGTTCCGGTGGGGCAGGTCAAGACGGTGCTGTGGGGATTGAGGTGGCATGATAGACGAGGCGAACATCGGGGCAACTCCTTGGAGGTGGAGGACGGGGCGGCTGATCCGGCGGGATGACGAGATCGACAACGGATCCTCATCCGGTGCAGTGGATGAGGGACGGCGAGCTGTTGCGGTGGACGGCGTGGTCGGGAAGAGTCTCCGGTGGGCGGCGGTCGGGAGGCCGATGGAGGCGTGGGGTTTCGCGGGTTTTGGCGGCCTCGGTGTGCGAATGGGGGAGGGTGAATGGGAGGGGAGCCAAGCTTAGGGACACGCTTGTCCGAAATGTAGGGTAAGTTACCAGCGTACCCCCACCGGTTTTGACACCGACGTGGAGCTTCATTTCGGTGAGGGTAGAAGGGGATTTCGTGTCTGGGCTGCGGGGAGCGATTTGGATGAGGAGGGAGTTCGGCGTCAAATTCGGGATAACAAAGGCGTAGCGGGTTGAAGAAGCGGGAGTTTCAAAGCAGGTGAGACAAAAGATACTCGAGCTTGAAAATTTCGGGATAACAAGGTGCGGATTCCTTGTTCGGCAGAACAAACTTAACGTGTAAAAAAATCATACAAGACACAAGAGAGTTATGTCCCCTTTTACTATATTGCTATGCCATTGAAAAAACTACAAGAGAAATGTAAAAAAAATCGGGAGAACATGATTACCCTGCACAGTACCAAATCGATTCGCACTTCCCTCAACAACAACAAAAAACAAATCAATTCCCACCAAAGAAAGAGTAATGTCCCTTTTTATATGATTACAGATGCCATGATCTCGAATTTCAATTTTTGAATCCACGTTATGTTGAATTCGAATATATCATTAGGTGACCTTGTGGTTTATAATTGATGTAGTCATACATTTTGATCTTCCATCATATATGAACATTTTACTCCACCATGTGAACATATATATTGTCGTCTACCATATGAACTAAATTTGAATCAATTTTCCTTATTTGAATACGATTGTTGTCAAGTTATACAATAATTTAAATATTATCTTGATAACAAAAAGACATGCATATAGTAGTAATCATATTTCACTATGAACTACATGTACCATACGCTCTCCAATTCAAATATTTGTATCTATTTTATATTGAATTCAAATCATAGTACATTATTGGTCTAGGTAGCGAGATGTTCGGGATAATCTAAACCCTGTTTTCGTACATATAATTTTTGGCTGAATTGGGACAAGTTTTGGTATAAGCCTCTTGCAAAACCGGAGATTCTCTCAACAAGCCTTGTGGTTCCGAGAGGGAACGTGTCACCTTTGTGTGCGAAACAATATACCCTGCCTCCTCCCTGATTTTATTTACAGAGGCAACATAGAACTATATGTGTGCCCTGTTAAATTTTGGAATTATTTCGGGTTCATTTGGCCTTTTTATACATTAATTGAGTTTTTGGACTTTTAATGTGCATAATCTAAATATGAATTGCATGCACATGCTCCGGTGCACCAAAGTGGGTTGGAAAATCACATGTGTGTCCTTGGTTGAATTTCTAGGTCCCATGGAAGAAATGAGAATGAAATTCAAACATCTGGGCATCATGACTCTGCCGAGAACATCGAGAAACTTAGATTTTAAATTCATGTAATGAAACTTGGCATGGTGTCATGTCACGGCACTAACATGTTGTGGTAAAAAGCTGGGCCAATTTGGAAGCTCGTGGTTCTAAGAGGAACGTGCCACCCCCCCCCCCCCCCCGCCCTTGAGTTTCTTAACAAAGGAAACATAGAACTACATTAGTGCCATGTTAAATTTTGGAATTATTCCGGGTTCGTTTGTCATTTTTTATACATTAATTGAGTTTCTAGTCATTTAATGTGCATAAGTCAAATTTGAACTACAAGCACATGCTCTCGTGCACCAAAGTTGGTTGAAAAATCACATTTGTGTCCTCGGGTGAATTTCTAGGTCACATGCAAGAAATGTGAATAAAATTAAAACATCTAGGCATCGTGGCTCGGCCGAGAACATTGAGAAACTTGGTTTTAAAATTCTTGTAAATCCAAAACACATCTGAAAATCATGAAACTTGGTATGGATGTCATGTCATGGTACTACCATGTTGTGGTAAAAAAAATGGCTGAATAGGAACAGATTTTGGTATAAGCTTCTTGCAAACCGAAGCTTCTCTCAAGAAGGCTCGTGGTTCTGAGAGGGAACGTGTCACCTTTGAGTGCGAAACGATATATGTTGTCCCCCTTGAGTTTATTTACAAAGGCAACATAGAACTACATGAGTGCCCTGTTAAATTTTGGAATTATTCCGGCTTCGTTTGGCCTTATTTACACATTAATTGAGTTTTTGGTCATTTAATGTGCATAATTCAAATTTGAACTACAAGCACGTGCTCCCGTGCACCAAAGTTGGTTGAAAATCACATTTGTGTCCTCGGGTGAATTTCTACTCCCATGCAAAAAATGAGAATAAGATTCAAACATCTGGGCATCGTGGCTCGGTCAAGAACATTAAGAAACTTAGTTTTAAAATCATGAAACTTGGCATGGTGTCATGTCATGGTAGTACCATGCCGTGGTAAAAAAAATTGGTCGAATAGGAACAAATTTTGGTATAAGCTTCTTGCAAATCGGAGCTTCTCTCAAGAAGGCTCGTGGTTGTGGGAGGGAACGTGTCACCTTTGTGTGCATAATTTAAATTTGAGATATAAGCACATGTTCCAGTGCACCAAAGTTGGTTGAAAAATCACATGTGTGTCCTCGGGTAAATTTCTAGGTTCCGTGCAAGAAATGGGAATGAAATTCAAAATTCTGGGCGTCGTGGCTGGGTTGGAAACATTGAGAAACTTAGTTTTTTAATTCCTATAAATCCAAAACACGCATGATAATAATGAAACTTGGCTTGCTGCCATGACATGGCACCAACATGCTGTGGTAAATTTGCAGTCCGATTTGCGAAGGCGCACAGATTAACAATCAACAAAGTCATTTTGGAACAAGTGCTGTCACGTTACAATCGGAAACACAAGTATTATTGAAATCGTGGGCGTTCTACTTACTAGTACCATTTACGTGCCGCCACGCGTCCCCATTGTTTATTAGCTAGGAGGCGCCGTGCAGGGTAGCTATTTGAGTACGAGAGGCGTGCGATCAGACCCCTACGCGTGCTTATCGGGAGGAGAGCCCTTTGACCTCCATCTGCCGTCCACCTCTCTCCCAAGGTCTCCATTAATGGCACCCGAGCCTCTGTTTAATGGCGTGGCTATGTCTCACTCGACTGAGATTTAAGAGAGAAAAAAGAAAATCTGACAGCATGGATCTTGATGTAAGATCCGACGGACCTATATAGCATCTACTGCGACTTATAGCAAGACTGATGAATATATAAGGACTATTTTTTTATCAAAGAAGGGCTTGCCCCTTCCGATTTTCATTACTGAAAACCAACACAATTCACAAGAAGTTCAGCACAACTCCAGCCTAACACGAAGGACTAAAAGTACCAGATTGAAATCACAACATCCCAAGAGGCCAACAAAGGCCAAACATCCACGCTAGAACCCAACATTTCACAACCGACGACACAATCGACATCCTAAACCGATTATTACATCAAAAGAAACTAGGAAACTAGGAAGCCTAGGAGCAACTAGAAGAACATCAACGCCAGGGTCGCCACCGCAAGAGTTTTCTTCATTCCAGCCTCGCAACATTGATCTTCCACAAAAAGATAAGGACGATTAATTGTCTTACATAATCAGAAAGATAATTAAAAAAGCCACATGCGGCTACGCCCGAAATACACAAGTGCAAAAGAAGAAGGAAGACGAGGATCTGGCTCGCTGATCTCTACTTTCTTGATGCGTTGCTGCAGGCCGTGGGAACTAGTCTCCGCGGCGAGCGGCGATGAGCTCTTTCGTGTCCTCAAGACGCTGCTTGAGAACATCCACGGATTCCTCCACTAGCCTTTGGCGCTCGTTGCGGAGCATGTCATTCTCGTCCATAAGTTTCTTGACGATGACGCCGGTCCTCTTCAACAAGGCACTAGTCTCCTCCTGCTGGTCTGCACTTTGGACGATCTTCTCCCTCAGCAAGTCACGCTCGGCCCGGAGCCTCTCATTGCCCTCCTTTAGTTGCCGGATGATGCCGGTAGCCTGTTAAAACGATGTTTTCACGTCGTCCTGCAACCTTGCCAAGCCAGAGATCTGATCCATCTGGCTATGGACGATCGCATGCATGCGCTGTAACGATCGTCGCTTTGCCGCGAAAATTTTCCCGAGCCACATGGGCGCGGGGGACATCTCTGCTGCATTCGGCGGGACATCTCTACTGCTTCCGCGGTGCGGCCGGACCAGTCTGCTACATCGACAGCACGACGGGACCTCCGTGCTACTTCAGCGGCGTGGCGGGACCTCTGTGCTGCTACTTCCACGCGGCGGGACATGTTGGCTGCTCTCGCAGCGAGGCGGGACATCTCTCATGCTTCCGCTTCCATGCTCGCCTCTCCCTAGTAGCAATCTCTCGACCCAGAACTCATGCTGGCCATGACAGACGCAAGGGAAGGATGCTGAATGACTTGTTTGTTTTTGTGGATGAGGAGTTGAGGAGGAATGTGCAGTCATCTTGGCATACTAGTATTTATAACCTAGTACTAATACGCTCCTAAGTGGGAAACCGTTTAGATTGTCGGTGTGAACAGGTTTGGAATTCAATATACTAGCATGGTACTAATACGCTCCTAAGTGGGAAACCGTTTAGGTTGGGATTGGTGTGAACAGGTTTGCAATTCAATATAGCGTGGAGTAATTTGGAATCTGACGAGACGCAAGCTCAAAAACTTGTACTCTGAGTTTAGTAGTACGTTATACAGGAAGAGAAGAGGTGCACGCACGCACTCGTCCTCTCACACACGCGTCTGTTTTTTCTCGAAAAGGAGGATGATGACCCCCGGCCTCTGCATCTGGGAGTCACACACGCATCTGTAGCTACGAATTGTAGTGTTCTCAACCATCCGATTGGCTCTATCATGGATGTACCTATATACTAAAACATGTCTAGATACAACTATATTTTGACAAATGGAAGGCATGTATTGTGGAACGGAGGGAGTGCTTGTCATCAAAATGGATAAAAAGGGACGTGTCTAGAACTAAAATACGTCTACATACATCTCCTTTTATCCATTTTGATGACAAGTAGTACTCTTACCCAAAGGAACTTTATATCTAATGAGACACAAAATATCCGTTTGACTGTTGGAAATTCTGATCGATGTCGAAGTAATTGCTGCAGCGCCACCAAAACCCACCATTTTTTAAGCTAAAGTAGACCAAGGTAATCCCTATATTAGCATATTACTAAGATAAACAGAAGGCACTGTCGAAACATTTAGGACGTGAGCTTGTCAATCTGAATGTGGAGGGACACAAGCTTAGCCCCAGCCAGCAGCTTGGGTGGAACTGTCAAGAAGGTCAGGTCCTGCACGTCGACGTCGCCGGGATCCTTGCTGCTTGTCACCTCCATTTCCACCTTCACAGCGTCGGTCGTGCCTTTGGGCTCCCCCAGCGGGCCGTTCGCCCACAGCTTGGCCAAGTAGTGCAGCAGTGGGGACGCCCCCGCTCTGATGTAGACGACCGACACGGCGATAGGCGCGCCGATGTCGAGCATGCCGCCGACCAAGAAAAACGTGTGGCGGTCCTCCTCCGTGAACAGCAAGAGCCGTGGCTCCGACAGTGGCACTTGCAGCTGGAGCACCTTGCCGTACTGGATCCTGTGCACGGGCATGGGATGCACGGTGCTGATGTGGTGGTAGAGCGCCGGCGGCGGGCCTCGTAGCTGCAGACGGGCACGGGGCATTTGCAGGGCGCGAGCGGACACACGCTCTGGTGATCGGCGAGCTTGTGGTAACTGACGTAGAGCCCACAGCCTTCGTGCAGGCACTCCACCCTCACCGACGAAAGGACGAAGTCCACCGCCGTGTTCCGCATGTCGAAGCCACCGTCACGCTCGCACTTCTGGCACTGCCGCTGGTTCCCGGGGCGCTCGACGCGGCAGTTCGCGCAGGGCAGGTGCCCTCCCTTGCATTGCAGAAATCAATCCAACAACACATCAATCAAGAAACCTGCACCTTGCTCAATCAGTCGAACGGATGAGGTGTATTCGAACCTCATACCTTTGGGGCGTCAAGGCGGAGGCACAAGGCGATGGAGCACGGTGCGGTCCATCGAGACCTTAGAGAGCTCCATCGTCGGGTCCTGTTCCTGTTCGGTCTGCATGATCTCGCCCTCCTCGTGCACAACCATCCTTCAAGGTGCATTAAATCAACACATGCAAGTACTATCAAAAGAAGAGTCACAGCATGCATGCATGCGTTGTAATTAATGCATCGATGGCATAAATTATTGAAATATATCGAGTGCAGTGCTTTGATGTGTCGCGTCAACTCGTACATCAATGAGAAGTTTGATTATCCTCTCCCTCGCGAACTTAACTGCACCTGCCTTTGGCTGTATGACAGGTTGGCAACACACCTGTCGGGCCCACCTGTCATACACGCAAATACAGGAGCGTCCCTCCCTAGCCCATGAGCGTGGTGGCTGGCAAGACTAGGAGAAGCTTTCGCTACACGCTCTCCCTCCCACACGCGGTGGACATGCAGCAGTTCAATCAGTGCGAGATGGCCAGAAGCGTACTGTAGTACTCCTCCAGTGCAGTAGTACACCATCATTGTTCGACTTCCCGAAGAGGCAAAGAGCCAAGCGTAGCCCGGACGCTCGTGTGGCAGTTTCATGTGTAGAGTAGTCTAGATAGCGTGTACCATGCCTGTAAGCTTAAAATCATTGGGGTCGGCTCCATGCTATGTGGCCGTCTCGAAGTTTTTTTAAATTAAAATAGTCTTCTGGCCCTACCTGTCACCCTGGTGATTGTAGTTTGCACGCTCATCTGGTCAAGACAGGAATATATATTTTAATTTATTTTTTTCGAAAAGGGGGGACTCCTCGGCCTCTGCATCAAAACGATGCATATGGCCACATATATTTTAATTTGTGGTGGGTAAATGTTAGAGGTTGCAGCAAATATATCGTACACTGCGAGTCTTTCAGCCAAGTTTAGAGGCAAGCATGTGGGGCCAGTGCTATGATGTGTCGCGTCAACTCGTAGAACGAGGAGAAGCTTGATTTTACTACACGCCTTCTCCCTCGCCCATGCGCGCAGTTGCTTGCAAACGAGGACATGCTTTTGCTTAGTAGTAGTACTTCCACAACAAGCTATCCGTCCCTCTCGCGGTGGACGGACATGCAGTAGTGGATTCGACACTGTAGAAGTAGTAGTAGTAACATCATTGTTCGTCTTCTCGAAGAGGCGAAGAGCCAAGCGCAGACCGAACGTTGCAGTTGCGAACATTGGAGCATGCATATAGCCAGGCTCTTGCATGAGACAAAATTACTATGTGAGCCCACTATTGTACTAGTACGTACAACTACTTGCTAGTATAGCCCTGTAAACCAGAAAGGAGTATTTGCCCTTCTAGAGATTTCAACAAGTGACTAGACTACACCGAGACGGAGTACATATGGAGCAAAATGAGTGAATCTGCACCGTAAATAAATACGTACTAGTTCTATCATTTTCCTCTCCGAGGTGCACAATATTGAGTATACTGACTAGTCTCTTTTTGACACGCATTTACATATTTTTTGACACAGTACAGACGCAAGCGCTCATATACATGCGCATACACTCACCCCTATGAACGCACACACGCACGGCACTATCATCTTGAAATTTACAAAGTCACCATAGGCACCTCGTCGTCGACGGGTCCATAGGTGCTTGAATGCCAAGGAGGAAGAGGGTAGCGGTTCGAGGCGTTGAGCGGTCAATGATGCATCCTCAATTACATGCAGAGGGAATTAATTGGAGAAGCAGACTAGAGCCAGCACGATGTGAATGCAACAGAGTTTGGACTCTCATATAATAAAGGCACCCCACCACTCCAATCCATCTACTCCCAAGTCTCTGCGCAACACTGCTCACTCCAATCCAAGACCAAGTGACCAGAAGGCACACGCACCTATGGAGGCGATGGACGCGAGCGGCAGTCGGCTGTGCCAAATTATCCAAGGCGCCGGCCTGCGGCCCCGCACTGCGTAGTGTTTCCAGAAGGTGCTGGCGACCGCAGGCATCGTAGCCCTCGCCGACGCCGGCTTCGCCTCTCGCATGGACGACATGATGGTAAACTCCATCCACAAGTTCACCGACGTCAAGAAGCGTGCGGACGACCTTGCCGTACTGCTCCAGCCCACGCGCCCAGGCTCCTCATTGCCTGCCACCCTCATCGGCCTACATGGTGACGAACTCTTTCAAGCCCTGGTGGCCCTGTAGGTGCCGGAGGTCGCGACAAATAACGTGCACCTCGAGGCCGCGCTCGCTACGCAGCGCCTCGCCATGCAAGAAACCGTCGACCTGCACATCCACGTTTACGAGGAAATCATCTACATAGGCCACTACAAGGCAAACGAGGACAAAAAGACGTTGGCCTTCTTCGAGCGGCTGGAATCTTTGGGCGCCATTGTTCAAAACACGTCGACACAGCCACGAAAGCCGCTGCTACTTAGGCGCCGTTCGGTGGGCTGGCGCCCTGAGTCGAGGAGGTGGACGTCGTCGACGGATGCATCTCTTCTTCTTGCCTCCTGTAACCAGCACTGCATCACCTCGTGGCCTTAATGTCTTATTAGTATAGTACTCCCTCCGTTCCCAAATATAAGTCTTTCTAAAGATTCCAACAAGTGACTACTACATACGGAGCAAAATGACTGAATCTACACTCTAAACTATGTCTTCATACATCTGTATGCTGTATTCCATTTGAAGTAGTATCTAAAAAGGCTTATATTTATGAATGGAGGGAGTATATGGCATTTTTCATTCCAGTCGTAACGTTTTCACTGTGAGGTGGGGCCGCAGTTGAGCAAACCCACCCCACCCACTGGGCGTCAGCCTAGTTTAGAGCAAGTACAATAGGGTGTTGTAGGCGGGCTGTAAGACATTAAATATTATATTCTTGCTTACTTGGAAGAGAGAGAAGAGAAGAGAGAAGAGAAGCGGGCTACTAGTTAACAGCCGGCTGCAGCACGTGCTCCTAGGTACTTTGTGAGAGAGTGGAATGGGCCATGTATCAACAAAGTAGTACATATTTATATCTAGCTATTGTACTTGTTGGCTATAAACTTGACTATATGTGACATGGCAACATCATATAGTCAGCAGCTGGCTATATTATTAACCATGCTCTTAGAGAGTAGAAGAGAGAAACAAGGGAGGAGGGCTAGCTGTAGCACGGACGCTGTTGTCAGATGGGACTCGTGTTTATAGTATAGGAGTACTGAGCACTCGTGCCTCTTTTTTTTAGGGAAAAATTAGTCGTATGTCTAGTACCACTAGTTGGGTGCGTGCGACCTATAGCTGTCATCACTTTAGGTCTACTTTTCGAACTGCGGCTACGCTTCACAGTACATATTTTTCACGCATTTATCCTCCTATATGTACTCCTAGGCTATTTCCACGTGCTCCCATTCGCCGACATGTGGGACATAGAGCATCTAGGTCGTAGTGCATGCACGACTCGGAGCATATGCCGGGGTACTTTACATTTCAGACCTCACGAATTACATGCAAACCCCCGGCAGAAGAATAAATAAATCAATGAATTACTACATGAAACCGAATTATTTTCATGGAAACCGGAGCACGTTCATTAAATTTTGGACATAGCACGTTTATAAAAAATGACCGGACCTAAACCAGTCTAAGGGCCTCTTTGATTTTTCCCGAAAGAAGGGCCTCTTTGATTCGCAGGATACTGAAAACACAGGAATGGGGAAAGTATGATGGCGATGAACCGAGACGTGGAGAACTCTAACTCAGTTAGAGGTTAGAGTTAGATTCTAACCGTGAACTAACTCTAAACCAAAGAGGTGTATGGATGCCAGGTTTAGATTGACAATAAATGCTCTATCTAGATCATTTGACTACTTTGGACCCTATTTTTAGTCAGACTAAAATAAGTCCCTTGGATCCAAGCACCCTCTTGGTGTGGCCGGCTCTTCTGTGGCCTCCTCCCGCTCACAATTGACATAAACGAAGCATCTATACAATCAACCATGCAAAACATGATAATTTTTACTTTGTCCATACAAATGAGATATCCCACTTAAACATACAAGTCGTCAATCAAGCTTCACAAAATAAAAAACACTTCATGAAACAAAGAATGAGCTAACTCATCATGGAAGTTGTTCATGATAGGGAGGGAGCCTGGAGCCCCTCACGCACCGAGGGAGGAGCTCGCCATCGTCGCTCTGGAGGAAGGCTCTGTAGAGCCCAAGCCCCGGGAACCCCTCTGACGCCGGCCCTTGCAAGTTGAGGTCGACACCGGCATGGGTAGCAGGGCTGCTTGCCGCCGACTGGGAACTTAATCTTTGGGCCTCTATAAATAATGCAAGCCTGTAACTAAAATACCTAGAAAGGTGAAATGAATCTTTGGGCCTCTAGAAATAATGCAAGCCCGAAACTGAAATACCTAGAAAGGTGAACTGAATCTTTGGGCCTCAAGAAATAATGCAAGCCTGAAACTTAAATACCTAGAAAGGTGAACTGAATCTTTGGGCCTCTAGAAATAATGAAAGCCTGAAACTGAAATACCTAGAAAGGTGAACTGAATCTTTGGGCCTCTAGAAATAATGCAAGCCTGAAAATGAAATACCTAGAAAGGTGAACTGAATCTTTGGGCCTCCAGAAATAATGCAAGCCTGAAATTCAAATACCTAGAAAGGTGAACTGAATCTTTGGGCCTCTAGAAACAATGCAAGCCTGAAATTGAAATACCAAGAAAGGTGAACTGAATCTTTGGGCCTCTACAAATAATGCAAGCCTGAAATTGAAATACCTAGAAAGGTGTCCTGAATCTTTGGGCCTCTAGAAAGATTTATTACCTCCTCAAGCAGCATCAAACAATTCCATCTGTGCACCACAAATCTATAGCAAGTTTGATCAGGATCTTTTCCAACTCAGAATTAGCGCTAGAGCAAGCAAGCTCAATGATATGGCCGTGAGACAGAGAAGGAACGAACAAACTCACCCCTCTCGCAACCTACCTAGTAGATGCGCCGCCGCCGCGCACGATAGAGGGAGAAAAACGACTGGTGAAGGGGGAGCGGGGCGACCTTCGAAGGTCGGAGGGAGAGGGCGGCCGGAGTAGGGCGGCGGAGGCCAGAAGGAGAGAGCGGCCGGAGGAGAGAAAGGGCGAGCGGTGCTTGGGCGGGCGGGCCTATGGGGAACAGAGAGGAGTCGTGCGAGAGGGGGGAGCGATCTGGTGCGAGCAGATGAGATTTTTTTAGGGGAGCGATCTGGTGTGGGCAGGTGAGATTTTTTTAGTTCTCTTTTAGTGGGCCTAGGATAACTAACCCAATTAGAACCTCTCCACCGGGCTAGTTTTTTTAGCTGGGTTAGAGCAAACTAGCTCAAACTAACCCCTCTTGTTTCGATAATTTGAGGCTATTTCAACCCAAACTAGCTCTAACTCAGGGATCCAAACAAAGAGGAGTGTTCTTGTACATGCTACGATGTGGACCGTAGCACATTGTTTTTTATGGCCATATCACCACATTATTGTTTTCTACTGCTGGTTCACTGGGCTACCGTGGTTCGCACGGCTGGTTCACTGGGCTGCCGTGGTTCGCACTCCTCCGACCTGAGTAGTACTCCCTCCGTTCCTAAATATAAGTATTCGTAGATATTTCACTGTGGACCACATACGGATGTATATAGATGCATTTTATGTGTAGATTCACTCATTTTTCTCCGTATGTGGTCCATAGTGAAATCTCTCCAAAGACTTATATTTTGGAACGAAGGGAATAGTATAGTACTAGTATATACCGCATCATTCTTTGCTCCTTCTTACTACTCCGACATGTGGGAGAGCCAGCATCCGGGTCGACGTGTCATGCACCAGATAGAGCGTGGAACGGAAGGGGGGCATCACCCCGGTCGGAGCGCCGGTAATTCATGACTATAGTGAGTGGTCATATCACAAGTCTTTCCAGCAGTAACGCGCCGTCAAATCACACAGCCCCACTCGCTCACCCTCCTCGCCTCTCTGTCAAACCCCCTACCCGAAAACTGCCGCGCGTACTGCCCGGGAAAAGCCCCGCCCTCAACTTTTAACTACGCGAAAATAGTTCGAGCTTGTTCGTTCTATATAAATACAGTACTTACTGTATGTTTATTCACCCGCGGGGTTGTTCAATGAATGGAGGGGCGGGGAGCACAAGTTAACGATACTACCTCTGTCCGGGTTTATTGGTCCCCATTGTATTTCGTGCCAAATTTTGACCATAGATTAAACAAAGAAAATGTTCACGCATGTCACCAAACATTATATTTTTCAAAACTATGTTCAAATACGAATCCAATGAGATAATTTTTCTTGACATGCATTAAAATTTTGTTAGTTAAATCTTTAGTCAAAATTCAGCACAAACTATAAAAGGGACCTATAAACCAGGACGGAGGTAGTACTGTAATAGTAGTAGTAAGTAGGAGTCGTAGAGTAGTCACCTTAAATAGAGAGTTTCTTTTCTTTAACGCCACGTACACAAATTGAAACGCTTGTTGTGGAGAGAAAAAAGATAATCACTCCACTATATATGGACGCAGGGGCCTGAGCGCTTGTTTTACTAGGGTTGCTCTTTTCATTCTCTCATCCTCTCTAGATATAAACAAGACAGCGATAGCGACATTTTCTCTCTTCTCACCGCTGGTCACAGATCCGGCCGGATCCCTTCGGCCGGTGTGTGTAGAGGACTAAAAGGTGCATCGTTCACGCGGTCATCACCGCCGAGGGAGGAAACCCACAGCTGCCGGAGGGGCCCGATCCTCTGCCCGTGCCGTTCTCTCTGACACAACGCCGGCTCGGGAGGTCCTCTGACCCTTCTTCCTCCCTGCCATATATTTCGCAGATCCGACTTGCCGCCACCGACATCCCGGCGACCCTCAGGTATAAGTTCTTGGCGGCCTTGCTCTCTATGCCTCAGCTCCCCACGTATGCATGTGCATCTTTTCTACTCCCATCAGCTCTTCCAAAGCCACCTAAATTTTTAGTATTATTAGAGGTAAAGCTACTTCATGCATTCGAATCTAGGGCTTTGTTCAAACAACAAAGAAAGGGGGAAAGTTGTAGCATGAATCTAGGACTTGATTCAAAGAGGAAATAATATGGTGAAAGTAGTAGAGACCGGATACCTGATGCGGAACATCCTACGGACATCACCATGTCAAGAGTTCGTTTGGCAAGTGACACGTGCGACCTCTACTTCTCATACATAAAGGTGAATCTCCTCCTTTACACGTGTTCACTTGACCCCTTCAAGGATGGTATACTACTTGACACTCCTCTCGTGTGCATACATAGGTATTGTCGGAACATCATGGACGAGGAGGAGTGCGAGCACAAGCGTAAAACTACACCATCCGCGAGTGAGGCATGGAAGAGAAGGAAGAAGAGGACCCGCCCTGTCTAGAACGAGCGGTACTACCGCCTACACTAGGTGGTACTATAGCTGAAGGCACACCGGCGGTACAACCGCTCGACTACCGCCCAACTACCGGCCCAGCTTCTGTATTCGAGCGGTGCAAGACCGGTATAGCCCTGGTTCTCCCCCCCAGCTGCGACTAAACCGGTGCAACCGGCCCTACCACCGGTACAACCGCTCCCTACCTTTGCGAGCACCCCCAGAAACATGTACCTGAGGTCCTAGCGGTACAACCGCTCACATATCCGGTACAACCGCCCTGCCTGTGCGCAGTGAGAGGGGTTTCACCCCATGTATCCCCCAACTTACCCCTTGGACTATAAATACTTTTCCCTTAGCTCCGTACTAGGGTTAGCAAATATGATATCTCATTCTTAGGTGAGCTTTGCTCCTACCTCTACTCTTGAGAGAGAGAGACTACCACTCCCATGGAGTTCAAGACCTCCATGTGAGAAGATCCTGCAGGATATCATCAAGACCCTCTTGTGGGAAGATCCATCTAGGATATCATCAAGACCTCCTCTTGGAGATGAACCTTACCATGTATCTTTCCCTTTGTTGTTCATGTACCTTGTGATCTTGTGTGTTTGATTGTCTAGTGGATGTGTGATTTGGACTTGTTCTTGAGTGTTTCCCCTTGTGATTTCTCCCCGTTCTTCCCCGTGTTCATTGTGTTCTTCGAGGGATCCCACTCCAATCGTGAAAGATTGGCCTACACCGGGTTAGCCCCATATTATTTGGTATCATGAGCCACGTTGATCATGTTTTTGGAGCCCCTACCCTTTGTTTTCTAGCTTGATTTTGTTGATTTCGTCCTAAATCCGAAAATCCCCACCAAAAATAGCCCCCAATTTTTTTTGTGATTTGTTGGTTTGATGATGTTTTGTTGATTTTGATCCATGGATTTGCTTGGTTTCAAGTGGATCTAGCATTCCCCCAAGTTTCCCCTCTTCCCATCCACGAAATCCATCCAATTTTGCACCCGAAATCATCCATTTCCGCCCCAAAATCATGCCCCGATTCGATCTGCGAAGAATCCTGACACGAGCGGTACTACCGCCCTTCCGAGCAGTACTACCACTGAGCACCACAAGCGGTACTACCACCCCAAAGACAGTTTCAGCTGAAGCGATCGAAAAATCGACACGAAGCGGTACAACCGCCCATCACAAGCGGTACTACCGCCTAAACACAAGCAAACGTCGGGCGGGCGGGTTTGGGCGGGCTTATAAAGCCCGACCTTCATTTCTCAAGCCCGAGCCTGGCCCGAAGCCCGAAATACTCCATATTTTCAAGCCCGAGCCCGGCCTGAAATCAAGCCCGAAGCCCGAAAGCCCGACCCGAATGCTGTTTTTTAGTACGCGCACGTGCAAGCCCTGCCCGAAGCCCGAAAGACCGGCCCGAAATACGGAAAAACTGAAGCCCGAGCCCAGCCCGAACTATCTTTTGGGCTGCAAAACAAAGCCCGAGCCCGGCCCGAATGTCAAGCCTGGCCCGGCCCGGCCCGAGTTTTTTGGGTTGGGCTCGGGCCAGGTCGTCGGGCCGGGCTGCCCATGCCCGGGTTTACTACCGCCAATCCCAGTTTCAGAGTTCCGAGTTTCACCGTTTTGCCCATAACTAATTCATCCGGAGTCCGCTTTTGACGTTCTTTAGCTCGTTTTGAAGCTATTGACATCCCCCATCCCACAAAATAATACCAACACCATTTGAATCCATCAAATTTTCGAAAATTTGGCAAGTTTGCCTAGGCCTTCCACCATATCATCTGCATAGCCACCACCGACTTCCGCAACCTAACCCATTTTGTTCCATATAGCATTAGTGGTTGCTTGAGTAGTGATTCGAGTATCCTAAGGTGTTTCGGCTACTTAGGTACAATTGCTTCTTCATCAACCACCACCACCACTTCCGCTTTGCCTAGTGCAAAACCACCACCGCTTTTCGCTACCACCATTTGCCATTTGTCATTTGAGATTTTGAGTTTGCGGTTTTTCCGTTTCCTAAGGTGTTTCGGCTACTTAGGGACGAGTTCCATCATCTTGGTATCTACATCAAGAACACCGCAACTCATCATCGCAAAGGACGGTAACCTCGACGACACCATTGTATATTCCCTTGCAATTGCATTGTTAACCCCTAGCCCATTTTGCGTCACTTGCCTATCGAGACTAGCCATTTGAGTATTGCCGGCAATGTGACTTGTGCACATTAGTGATCATACTTCCCATAGCATACATACCATATCATCGTGGTGCATATATTGGTATCATATCTTGTGTCACAAGTTTGTTCCCGCATATACACAATTGCTATCTTGGTTTGTGCATTGTGTAAAAGTGGCCATACAAAAAAAAAGAGAATAAAGCTTTTAAGCAAAAGAAAGAGAAAGAGCAAAGAAGCTTGTAAGCAAGTGCCATAGCATCACAATATATCATACTTGATCATTTTGGATCATTGTGTGAGAAACACCGGGAACCATACATATATAGCATACTTGGGATAGAATTTTATCCATTTTGCATATCATAGGTTGTGCACAAGTGTCGTATCCGACTATAGAGCAATCGTGCTAGCGTCTCTCTTGAGTTGTGCAACACGAGCGTTTTTCATGGATTCCACATTTTGTGCTCATTCCTTGGTTGCACGACCCCATTTATCTATCCATGTGTGTGTTTCCGTGTGCCACATATTGCTATTGGTCTACTTGTTTCGCTTGCGAATTTGTGAATCTCTTTCAACATTATTGACTCTTGCTAACATTTTGCATCAAATTTTTGTGCCACTATCCTTACCGAGATCTACCATAAGCTTTACTTGATAGGTGTGAGTGAACAAGTCCGGTACCAATTCCACTATTCTTTCATCTCACATTGAGTGAAACGGGATACATCCTCAACTTTGGGAAAAGGTAACTTGGTATTGTTTATCTCATTTCCTACTCACCTCTACTCGAGTCTTGTGATGGATAGGCAAGGCATTCACCTTCGGTCTACAACAACGACGAGTTCGATGCCACAAAAAACAACTCCGACGCCAAGATGCAAGCTCAAATGGAGGAGATCAAAGCCCTCATCAAGTCCTACAAGCGATCTTCCTCATCTTCAAGAAGACTCTCAAGAGCACATGCTTCCGAGCTACCATCTCCGGCAAGATCACACCGGCATCGACACCATCACCAACAAGAACGTGAAGGTCAAGAGCTCAACACCAACAACCGCTCAATGACTTCACCATATCCCTTGGCATCTTTGCCAAGCGACTTCAAGGCATCTTCGCCTACGGACATACGGCATCTTCGCCAACAAGAACCTCAAGGCTACGCTCAAGAGAAGCTCCCCAAGCTCAAGTCCGCAATTTCCATGAGCTACTACGACCTCGACATCGACCACAGGATTCCTTTCTATGGGACTCACGAACCCGAGGAGTACCTCGAGTGAGAGCATTTGATGGACGACTACCTCAAGCTACATCAAGTCCCTTCCGAAGATCAAGTGAAGTGCGCCACAAGAAACTTCCACGACTATGCCTCGACATGGTGGCTTCACACACCTTCGGAGAGCTATGAGATGAGTTGGCCCAAGACGAAGAGAGCTTTGCAGCAAGAGTTCGTGCCTCCAACCTACACGGAACAACTTCGACGCCAATTGGAGAACACCATCCAAGGATCCAAGTCCATCGACGCGTACTTCAAGGAGATGAAGATTGCCTTGCGACGAGCCAGCGTGGGCGACCCCATTTCCATGAAGTTCCACTTCATGATGGGATTGAACAACGACATCTCCAAGACTATCTTCCTCGAGAACTACAAGTCCATCGACGACTACTACATTGGTGCTCTCAAGGCAGAACAAGAACTCATGAAGGCCAAGGCTTCTCCACCCCAAGCAAACTTCGCGGCGAACAAGCTCTACGACAAGCTTGAGGCTAGTACCACCACGATGTCCAAGCCCGACAAGCTCCAAGATGATGCTCCCAAGTGCGACTTCACCTCCATCCCTCTTGTGGCATTGATGATGCCAAGTCTACCTTGACTCTTTTTCAAGATGGTGCGGCAACAAGTACGACGACGGAGACCTTCGAGGACCAAGATTTGGAGGCAAGCGACAAGGTGGCGAGCAAGGATGATGCTTCCATCTTAGGAGGCGAGAGTGATGATGTGCCATCTTCGGCCTTCATCCACGGTGACGGTGACGAGATGATCGAGCATGGGATTTTCCCTTCGGTCATGGAGGAGAGTGATGATGTGCCATCTTCGGCCTTCATCCACGGCGACCACGACGATATGGTTCAGCAAGGGATTCTCCCTTCGACCATGGCGATGTATGATGACTTGAGTGACTTGTGCCACCATATTGAGAGTGAGAGTAACTTCACCACTAGCCGCATATATGATGTGTTGCCCCAATTCCCATGTGAGGAGAGCCACAACCCCCACCACTTGAGTGAGATGAGTGACTCCACCATATGCGACTTTGAGTGCACCTATTTTGAGGGAGTGAGTGAAACACCATATAGAGAGAGTGTGATAGTTTATAGGTTTTGTGAGGCCACTTTCAGCATTAACGACTTGACCTCTACCTCTATTGTGTCTTCTCATTTGGTGCTAGGTCCCATTTATGATGACGCGCCGATCCTCGACGACTTCGTCCTCCCTTTGGACAAGACGATGGCCATGGTGGAATATGATGCACCCCCACATGGTTCCATCAAGATGAAGATGACCACCATTTGGTCTTTCCCACCTCACCTACACCACTTGAGTGGAATGAAAAAGGTAACATAGGTGAAGGTGATGCTCTAGTCCCACCAGTGGACATTCTTGACATTGATTGCTTGCATGATGTTGATCCACCTAGTACCTTGGTTCATTCTAGTATGATTTCCCCATGTGATGATTTTCCCATTTATGATGAGTACGATGATTCTCATGTGGAGTCTATTAGTTGTGATGCCATGTTACATAGGATTTCTTGTGACAATTCTTTAGGTCACATCATGTTTGCTAATCCGCTTAACTTGTCATATTCTATGCATGAGATCCATCATATGTCTTATTTGCAATCTCTTCATAGTGACTATGCATATGCCATTAAAATAAACCAAATTTGCACTTATGGCATAGATGACAAGCCCATGGTTATTGTCATTTGTTTTTCTTGTGATGATATTGATATGCTCCCTTTGCATCATTTATGTTATATGCCATGCCATGCCCACCTAGCTTCGGATATGCATTGTTTTGGATGTTGTCCATTTTCTCCAGATGATGTTTCAAATGTTGTTCATGAGGAGACCCCCATAGTTTCCTCATACATGTTAGGAGACATTGATCCATCCCATCCATTGCATGATCCCAATACTTGTGTGCACCATATGCTCCCCATGAATAAACATGCTATTGATGTGCCATATACTTGCATTCTCAATTTGTGTCCCCATCGTGTCATACACAATAACTATTCTTTCGTGATGGATGACATGTTCTTATACCACGCATCAAATTTCTTTCAGCGATGCTTATCTTGTGCTAACTCACACGTGCACATACACATCATGATGGATGATGTGTACATTTACCACGCGCACAATTTCTTTGGTTTGTGTCTCTTTTGTGTAGGTACCCATGAATACTTGTCAACCTCGCAATCCCACGAGTTGTCAGAACGAGCTTTAGAGAGCAACAATGATTTGGGATCTCATGGATTGTTTCTCCCACCGCTCTCTTCGCGCAAAGACTTCGCGCATTTCTTCTACATGGCCCTCACTTGCCTATGGGTTGTTGTTCATTACATATTATATGCCCATCTTTACATGTTCACTTTGCATGATATGCCCATTCCTATGACTTTGCCATGCATTTGTGAGCCATGCTTTGCATTACACATGATGATTGATTCTACTACTTGTATGTGTATTTGCAAGCTTGGTGGAGATACCACTTGTTATTGCCATGTTCTATTCATGACCCATTCCTATGATGATACTTTCATCTTGCTTTGTGTCCGTGCTTGCGATATGTCATGTGCATTGTCTATGCCTAGTATTTGCTCACATGACATGATTGCCATGATTTACTCTAGTGTGTTGCATCTTCGCTCCACTAGTTTGCACGACTTGATCTCTATGCTTGCTCATGTTGCATCACTCATGATTCATACTTGCTCATCTCATGCGGTTGATGACAAACATCTATATGCTTTGCACATGATTCATATTATTTCTTGTCATATATCTCCATGTGTTGCCTCTCCCATGCTAAATGACTTTCCATGTATGGAGTGCAACAATGCTCTTAATCTTGCTCATGAGATTGCAACCATAGCATTCTCACATATATTTGGAGATTTTGACATATTCCTTGTGAAGCATGCTTGTCTTCCCTCTTTGCACCATATACCTAGTGCCATGAATATAGCCATTGTTGCATCATATTATTCATGCACTTGTGCTTCTAATGGTTATGTGCAAGAGAATAGAACCATCATGATGAATGATGTGTTTATCTACCATGCGCATACGTTCTTTGCCTTGTTTTGTGCATGTGTAGGATACTTGGACTTCATGTCGACTTCCACTTCACGTGAGCTGACCATTCGAGCTCTTGAGAGCGAGCCTCATACATTCTACCACGACTCGCTTTTACACCACATTTCCTACCACTTCGGCATTGTGAAGAATGCACAAGGACATGCTTTCAAGGTGACATCCTTCTTGAGCTTGGATATTGTGGATCATACTTCATGTGTTGCTTGCACCATTTGCACGCATGTTTGAGATATTGCTTGCACCCATGATAACCACATTTCCATACTTCATGATATATATACCTTGTGTGTTGCATCCAATTCTTGGACTACTTGCTACTATCATATGGTTGGTTGCACCAAGATCATTTCTTCACATATGCCATGTTCCTTTGCTTGTCACATGATTCACTTGATTGCCTCACACATGATGAACAATTGCTCTTTCTATTGTGTTGAGTGCCACACTATATTCACTACACCCTGTGCACGTTATGTTTGGATTGTCTTGCACTTGACCCATGTGTTTAGACACTTCATTTTATTTGCTGTTGTGAAACCTTCTTATGCCTACCATAGACCTTTCATTGAGCAATTTGTGAATGCTTGCTATGACCTCGAGGTAGATGTTTATGCTCTTGTCACACATATTTGCATCTCTACCTCACATTTACATGCTTGTTCCCATGATATTTTTACTTGTGCTCGATTGATATGCTTACATGCCATGTCACAATCCTTTGTCACACCCTATGCTATGCTTGATGACAACACTTGTTTGGTGAATCACCTCTTGAATGCTTGGTTTTGCACTAACGCTAACCACATTTGTTTTTCCAAGTGTTTGTTCTATTTTATCCTTTTGAAGGAATCACAAGATGGTGCGACATGGGAGAGTGCCCATTTCGAGCTTCAAGATGATGAGAACTTGGTGATTGACCAATCCTACACGGCGACGCCATCTCTTTCCCATGGTGATTCGGTTTTCGATCCGAGGTCGGATCTTTCCCAAGGGGGAGGGGACGATGCGGAGCATCCTACGGACATCACCATGTCAAGAGTTTGTTTGGCAAGTGACACATGCGACCTCTACTTCTCATACATAAAGGTGAATCTCCTCCTTTACACGTGTTCACTTGACCCCTTCAAGGATGGTATACTACTTGACACTCCTCTCGTGTGCATACATAGGTATCGTCGGAACATCATGGACGAGGAGGAGTGCGAGCACAAGTGTACAACTACACCATCCGCGAGTGGGGCATGGAAGAGAAGGAAGAAGAGGACCCGCCCTGTCTGGAACGAGCGGTACTACCGCCCACACCAGGCGGTACTACCGCTGAAGGCACACCGGTGGTACAACCACTCGACTACCGCCCAACTACCGGCCCAGCTTCTGTATTCGAGCGGTGCAAGACCGGTACAGCCCCGGTTCTCCCCCCAGCTGCGACTAGACCGGTGCAACCGGCCCTACCACCGGTACAACCGCTCCCTACCTTCGTGAGCATGCCCAGAAACCGGTACCTAAGCTCCTAGCGGTAAAAACCTCTCACATATCCGGTACAACCGCCCTGCCTGTGCGCAGTGAGAGGGGTTTCACCCCATGTATCCCCCAACTTACCCCTTGGACTATATATACTTGTCCCTTAGCTCCATACTAGGGTTAGCAAATATGATAGCTCATTCTTAGGTGAGCTTTGATCCTACCTCTACTCTTGAGAGAGAGAGAGACTACCACTCCCATGGAGTTCAAGACCTCCATGTGATAAGATTCTGTGGGATATCATCAAGACCCCCTTGTGGGAAGATCCATCTAGGATATCATCAAGATCTCCTCTTGGAGATGAACCTTACCTTGTATCTTTCCCTTTGTTGTTCATGTACCTTGTGATCTTGTGTGTTTGATTGTCTAGTGGATGTGTGATTTGGACTTGTTCTTGAGTGTTTCCCCTTGTGATTTCTCCCCATTCTTCCCCGTGTTCATCGTGTTCTTCGAGGGATCCCACTCCAATCGTGAAAGATCGGCCTACACCGGGTTAGCCCCGTATTAATACCCAACCGATCTCTTGGTTGAAAGGGAAATAATGGGAAAACACAGTACAAACTGGATAAGGAACAGATCTATTATTGGTTGAAAAAAGGATAGAAAGTGGCGGCTGGTGGACAAGTCAACAGAGTATGTCCAGGATTAGATTTGCTGCCATCACATAGTAAAAGGTCTCCAGGATTAGATTTGCCGCCCTCACATAGTAAAAGGTCTCAGGATTAGATTTGCTGCCCTCACATAGTAAAAGGTCTCAGGATTAGATTTGCTGCCCTCACATAGTAAAAGGTCTTAGGATTAGATTTGCTGCCCTCACATAGTAAAAGGCCTCCAGGAATAGATTTGCTGCCCTCACATAGTAAAAGGTCTCCGGGATTAGGTTTGCTGCTCTCACATAGCGTGAACAAGCTCGGCATCACCACTTTATGCCTCCTTGTAGGTACATTGTGCTGATGCGTCCACTGTCGCATGTCCTTATACCAACCTTTTGCTGTTTTTTTGCGGGTAAACCAACCTTTTGCTGTAAGGGCTCATGTAAAATGAAGCGATCACACTGTTACCTTAGGGACATGTCTAACCAGTGTTATTGTTAATCTAATGCCTCCAGTGATAAGATGCAATTAAACTGTGTTACAAATGGCACTCCTGTTGTTTTCCCCAGTATGATAAGTAAGTTGCTCCTTTACGCTGCTGAGTGTCCTGGTGTCCCCACGGTCCCATGCCCTTAAACCAACTCTTTAGCTGCTGTTGATTTACTGTGTCTGGTAAACAAGCAATGCCACCATTAAAGTAATCCCATATCTGAGGAATCTCATTGTTGATCGTAATGCTTCTGGTAACATGAAGCATTGCTGACGTTTTAAAATTTCTACTGTCCTTGCGTGATTGCCATGAACATAATTAAGATGCTTCTTTTCAGTTTGTATATGTTTCGTATATTCTTATTGACCAGAGAATCTGTTTACTTTCTATCATTTTGTGCAGATAGGGATATCCATTTCACCTTGTTGCTATTGTGACCTTTTGGTGAACTGCACAAAACACTTTTTTTGGAATGAGTGTCTTGTGCAGTTCAACTAAAATGTCACGTGGGCAACATCTCTCAATTTTGGTGGAACTGCACAAAATGGTTAAACTAAAGTGAAACCATGCTCTCCTGTCTCCTTGTTTGTGCTATGCAAACATGCTGTGCAAACAAGAATACTCTACTACAAATGTTGTGACGGTCAAGAGCAACATCTCTCAATTTTGGTGGAACTGCACAAAATGGTTCAACTAAAGCGAAATCATGCTCTCCTGCCTCCTTGTTTGTGCTATGCAAACATGCTGTGCAAACAGGAATACTCTACTAAAGATGTTGTGATGGTCAAGAGCATTCGCCAAGTTCTTTGATTGTATGAGATGGCTAGCAAGGATGGATTTAATCCCGATATTCACTTTATCAAAAGGCTCTTATGGGTTGGTTCTGAATCTTGCAAGCTGGGAATCAGTGAGATGTGTAGGCATCTTTGTTGTACTTATTATTTGAATCTTATTTGTTGGTTCTGAATCTTGCAAGCTGGGAATCAATGAGACGTGTAAGCATCTTTGTTGTACTTATTATTTGGATCTTATTTGTTGGTTCTGAATCTTGCAAGCTGGGAATCAATGAGATGTGTAGGCATCTTTGTTCTACTTATTATTTGGATCTTATTTGTTGGTTCTGAATCTTGCAAGCTGGGAAACACAACATGATGATGCAGAGGACAGCAACCATAACAAACAATTCAAACTTGGTAGTATTATCTTTGTGAAAGTGCGACAATGTGCTGATCGTGTGCGTCCTGAGAATAATAATTCTAATTGTTGTGCATGTTGATCCCGTGGCACTGATAGAACGAGCCAATGCATCGCTTGTTTTAAGTATAAATTTCTATTAAAGCTAATTAAATTTAAGTAAAGTGACCACTAACTCCTGTTATTTCAGTACCAATACAGACCCGCTCGTGAACCGATGTGTGGCCGGAGTAGGTTTCTTAATGGAGGCATTTGAATGCGCCGAGGGTGCATCTTCTGCCGGGCGTGCAGCGGACGAGGGAGGGGTAGTAACTGTTGTCGCCTGTACACACTCAGCTTATTGTTGAATCAAGTTCCCCAAGAGCTGAAAAACGAACTACTGCCGCCGCCTACACACTCATTCACTCAAAGAGAATCCAATGGCGATCCGAGGGGTGAGCCTGCTGGATATGGACTTCAGCAAGGAGTTAGTTCGCCGTTCAGTCCTATGGCTGCACCAAGTTGAATGTGATGTACACCAACGATACGTACTCGGTGATGCTTTGCCTCGCCTCAGTCCTATGGCTGCACCAGGTTCTAGAGCATTCGCCCGTTTCATCGGCAGCGCCGACTGCACCTTCACTACGGTGGAGAGAAGGAAGAACGCGACGATTCGGCCATCTGGTGCAACAAGCTTGTCGACATCCAGAAGCAATACAAGATCATCAGCAACGGGCAGGAGAAGGACTCCATGGTTGACCTCGCTAAGACCATCATTGACCCCTGATACGCCAACATGAAAGAAGATGACTTGAACACGTGGGAGGTACCTCTGAATCTAGCCTACATAACCTACGCGGCCAAGGACGCATACGCATGCTACGACATGTACAGGCAGATCTTGGACATGAGGGCGTGTCTGCTTCCCGTAACCGACGAGTACACGGACAGCCGCAGCGTCATGATCAAGCGTGCCAGGAAGGTCTAGATGTTGTACTTTATCTATTTATAAGCACCTTTATCATCTGAGTGTTTCATGCATTAGCCTATGTGTCGTAATTATCTGTTTTGTCTGAAATATTTATTTTAAGAACCCATTAACCTGATTGCCTTTTTTAGTGGCTATTTGCTAATGTATGTAAACTACTTCACTTGTCCGTAAAAAAACTAGTTCACTCGGCTGCCGTGCTTTGAATCTCCTTCCTCCCAACATATTCCTCTCCTCAGGTGGACCCAGCAGGTCCCTGAATTTTCTCCCACTTTCTTTTTCGATGTAAACTGAGTTTTCTCCCAGTACTTTCCCCTAGAACAACTCAACTGTCCCACGTCTAGCCTAAAAAATAATAATACCCCACGTACTATTAAATCATCGAATTAAAATGATATTTTATTACGTAAGTTGAAAGTTCTTACAAAATAATAATAATAATTGTTTAATTATAACTTGCCAAGTTAACTCCTAGTGATTGCGTACATAAGCTTGCAAAGATTTTACTGACGTGCAATCATGTGTTTATGTTTTTATAACATTTCTCCGTCTAGCCCAACATGATATTTTCACCCAGCCCAGCAAGTCTGCGGGTTTTGAGAAAAATGCAAATGGGATTTAAATAGGCTGCATAGATGCTACATCATTGTTTCACCCAGCCCACCAAATGGACTAAAAAAATGGACTGGCTGACATGTGGGCTAGTAGGTCGAAGCCTAAGAAGGCGTTGGATTTACATCCAACGGCCAGCATTCTTCTTGAATCTCTCGTCTTCTTCCCCTAGCGCTGCCGAACCGCTTTGCTCCAGCTTTGCGTCCAAATGGCGTTGTTTTGCGCTCCTCAACGAAACGCTACCCCGCCGATGGCCAGGCCATCCTTCCACTCCGCACCTCCTGTTATTCTCTGCCGAGTGTAGGCCCACCCCGCACCCGAACCAGTCAAGTTTCCCACTACTCTCCGTCTGCGACTCCACTGCCGCGTCTTCCCCATCTCCTCCTTATTACGTGGAAAGCATACGAGAGTCGTCAGAAGAGGACTGTACGTGGAAAGCCTGACAGCTGGGACCCACGAGGTCCATGGTCGCACGCAAGGAAAGTTCCTCCTTATTACACACTGTATGTGCACTATACGTGGGAAGGGGTTCTGTATTTCGCGAAAAAAACACCCCCCCCCCCGCTCACAGGTCAGACCCACCAGCTATATCTTCGCATGCAAGGAAGTGCCTCCTTATTACGCAACAAAAAATGAATACCCCCTGCTAGCTGGGACCCACCATAGTGGGTAGCTGACTTGTCGGCCTACTAAGTTGACGAGGACGGAGGGCTTTGTCAAATTAGTCAATATGAACGATTCTAGCTCCAGTGACCGTACGATGTCCATCCCACGGCCATAGTGCTTCTTCAACCTCTGGTCTTCTTGCTCCAGCCGCCCAAAGCAGCGCCGGTCGTGCCGCGTGGTCCTGCCTCTCGTGGCCGGTTGTGATGCCGGGGAGGCCTCACCGCCCCTACTACTCCCACCGCTGGCCCAGGGTATCCCTCTACTCACCCACACCCCCTGTTATTCTGCGGCAACAGCAGCCTCACACCGCAGCCGAACCAGTGAACCCTCGTACTCCTCCCCATGTGGGCATCCACTGCCGCGTCTTCCCCGGCTCCTCGTCGTCCCCTTCCTAGGCCTCGCCGTCGTCCACCGCCTTGGTGCTCTCGGCGCGGTGTGGTCAATGTGGTCAACGACCGACTTCCATCGGAAGAGTACTGTACGTGGAGAGGCTGACAGTTGGGTCCAAGGCCACAGCCCAGTTTTTTTGTGATTTGCCAAGTAAGTCGCTTTGTCAGGCCTGTTGGGCTGCAAATCCTTCAAGACAAGGAGAGCTTCATTTGGCTGGCCGAGAAAATGGCCTATCAGTAATGAGAAATGGGTTGTACATTTTTAAAACACATCAAACCGGCAATTAGTTTCAAATATCTTTTTTCATTTTGAGATTTTAAATTACATTAATTTTTATGCATGGAGAATTTGTTGGATTTTATATTGATATACATTTATTTTTAAAATTAGTTTGAATGTGAGTCAAAATTTCGGGATTAAAAACAGTTCGGACCGCACCGAAATATGCAAAATTTCGTATAATTTTTTAACCGTGGCCACAATATGGGCTGTAAAGCTAACAAAAAGAATATGGGCTCCAAACAAAACCTTAAGAATTAGCAAATGGGCTGTAAATTATTAGAAATAATGGTAGATGGGCTGTATGCTGTTTTCCACAGATTTGAGGCTTTCCTAAAAAAAAGGTTGACGCACAAGTAGTGACTGTTGGATGGCCATGCAATGGCCGTCGTGCTTCTTCAATCTCTGCTCTTCCTGCTCCAGCCACTCAAACAAGCACCGGCGGGACTGCCTGCTCCCTCCTCCCCGCGGCCGGCTGTGCTGCCACGCAGGCCTCACCGCCCCACCGTACTCCCATCGCTGGCCTAGCCATCCCTCTACTCACCCACACCTGCTGTTATTCTCTGGCGACGGCAGACGAACCAGTAAACCCTTGTTCAGTCGTACTCCCCTCCGCGTGGGAAACAACTGCGGAGTCTTCCCTGCCTCCGTGTCGTTCCCTTCCTAGGCCTCGCCGTCGTCCACCGCCTTGGTGCTCTGGTCGCGGCCTGGTCAACGTGGTCAACAACCGACATGCATCTGAAGTGGACTGTACGTGGAGAGGCTGACAGCTGGGTCCACGACCGCACGCAAGGAAATGCCTCCTTATTACACGCAAAATAATGATTCATCCACCTGACGTCGGGGACACACCGAAAGGGCCTCGGTATTTCATGAAAAAAAACATTACCGCCTCTGATAGCTCGGACCCACCAGCTATATCTTCGCACGCAAGGAAGTGCCTCCTTACGCACAAAAAAAATGAATACTCCCCCTGTTAGCTGGGACCCAGTATAGTGGCAGGCTGACTTGTGGGCCTACTAAGTTGACGGGGACGGAGGGCTTTGTCAACTTAGTCAATATGCACGATTCGAGCTCTAGTGACCGTACGATGTCCATCCAACGGCCGTAGTGCCTCTTCAACCTATGGTCTTCTTGCTCCAGCCGCCCAAACCAGCGCCGGTCATGCCTCGTGCTCCTGCCTCCCGTGGTCGGCTGCGATGCGGCGGAGGCCTCACCGCCCCTACTACTCTCACCGCTGGCCAGGCCATCCCTCTACTCACCCACACCCCCTGTTATTCTGCGGCGACGGTAGCCTCACACCGCAGCGAACCAGTGAACCCTCATACTCCTCTATGCGTGGGCATCCGATGTCGCGTCTTCCTCGGCTCCGCGTCGTCCCCTTCCTAGGCCTCGCCGTCGTCCACAGCCCTGGTGCTCTTGGTGCGGCATGGTCAACATGGTCAAGGAACGGCTTCCATCGGACGTGGACTGTACGTGGAGAGGCTGACAGCTGGGTCCACGGCCACAGCAAGGAAGTGCCTCCTTATTACGCGCAAAATAATTATTCTTCCACCTGACAGCGGGGACCCACTGGACGGGCCACCATATTTCGCGAAAAAAGCATTTCCCCCCTGACTGCTGGGACCCACCAGCTACACCTTCGCACGCAAGGAAGTGCGTCCGGGCAAAAAAAAACGATTCACCCCCCTGACTGCTGGGACCCACCAGCTACATCTTTGCACGCAAGGAAGTGCCTGACAGTTGGTACCCACCTGGTTGAAGCATACGTAGTGTTGTCATTCTGGTTGCGAACGTGTACGTACATACTGGTCGATGTAGAGGCGCGCACGTGTCGTACATGTAGAGGCACGCACGTGTCGTAGTAGAGGCGCGCACACAGCATGTACACGTACATACAGCGACGAGGGTGCAACAAAGAAAATACGGCCACGTACGTACATACGGGCAGGGTCTCGAATGCCTACTCGCGCATACGTACATGGCTGGGTCGGAACGGAGAAACAACATCGTCGTCGTGTTCATGGGGAGCCAACCGGCTGGGTCGGAACGGAATGCGTGGTCGTGTTCATCGGGAGGGCTTGGACGGAACAGACGATGGAAACGAGGCCTGGCATACCGCACAACGGAGGAAACAGTCTTGTGTTCGACCGGCCACGTTCGAAACTGGGTCCTGTTGATCGGGAGGGGCTGGCATACCGCAAAATGGAGGAAACGGACCTCCTACGGTCAAAACGGGGGTCTTGTTGATCGGGAGGGGTGTGGCGTACCGCAAAATGGATGAAACGGACTTGTGTTGGAGCGCTACGGTCGAAACGGGGGGAGGGGTGTGCGTACCGCAAAATGGGATTCCACGGGATACTGTTCATCTCCATCGTCGACCTCCTCCAGCCTCCACGGGCTACCGTCGACCTCCTCCAGCCTCCACGGGCTCCTGTTCATCCAGCCTCCACGGCGCGCTACTCCACCGGCTACTGTTCAACCACCCCTCCACCGTCTACTGTTCATACAGCCCTCAACACCACGAGGTCTTGTTCAACCACCCCTCTACGGCCACCCCTCCACCGTCTACTGTTCATCCAGCCCTCCACACAATGGGTTCCTGTTCATCCAGAGGCAATGCCACCGCTCACTGTTCATCCAAACCCCCCCGCAACACTCACTGTTCATCCCAGAGGTAGCATCGATCGGCTTCAGTTAGCAGCAGTAGCAAAGGAATCGCTCCATCGGGTTCAGTTAACAGCCATCGATCGATCGCTCGGGTTCGATGCGCGTAGCCGCAGTCTGTCGCTTGGGTTGATTAGAGCCCAACGCCTCGCTTCGGCTTGATTAGAGCCAACGCCTCACACACGCAGCAGTCGTATGAGAGAAACGCGCATCGCTCTGCCCCCGTCCTCCCACCGTAATCGGCAACTCCCCGAAATTTTCCTCCCCCTCGCTTCTACCACGGTTTTTTCCGTCATGGATGGCCCAAAGAATCTCATGCAGCTGCGTCTCCGGCCGCCTACGGACGAAAAGCCCATTTTCTCATCATGATTTTTGTCATAGAAGTAGGAGCCCACCACATGTATGATGATACCGGGTTTTGTCACAATTATCGTCATAGAAGTGTCATATGTATGACAGAAAAAAAATTCGTTCGGCCCAAAATGTCACGGATGTGTCTTTTTTTTGTAGTGATATGATCTTTTTATTTCTTTTTACTCTTTCTTTAATTCCCTCAAGATCAAAGCAAGATAGCAAAGCCCTCAACTCAAAACTACTCTTTATTGTATATAACTCATGGATTCGATTACATAGATAGAGATCAAAACAAAACTCAAAGCTAGATTACATGAAATCTATATTCTACTAGATCAAGATATAAGCAAAAAGATCAAACTAAGAAAAACGATAAAGATAGAAGTGTGATGGTGATACGATACCGGGGCACCTCCCCCAAGCTTGGCAGTTGCCAAGGGGAGTGCACATACCCATGTATTTATGATTCTTTCTTCGGAGGTGGTGATGATGGAGTTGTTGATGTGGTAGGCTTCTACCTTAGCTTGCGCTTGAGGATAGAATTTTGCTCCCTTAAATTAGCGATCTCCTACTCAAGACTTAGTATCTTTTTGCATAGTTCCCGTTTGTTTTCCTACAAGCGACGAAAAGGGATAAACTCGATCTTAGGTTTCTTTGCTCTATAAGAGAGACTTGACTTTTTAAACTCCACATGCATGTCCCTAGGTTGAGGTAGTGGGACTTCATCTTCATCTGAGCTTGTCTCCTCCTTTCCTTAGGATCATAGTATTCTTCCTCCGTGGTCCAACCACAATGCTCCGAGTCCCTATAGGCTTTGGGATCTGCAATGTAATTAGCCAGATAGCTTTCTCCCTCTGAATCCTGGGATGACATACTGCTCTAAATCTGTTGCAGAAACAACTCAAAACAAAAACAGAGCATTTTGTCGTGGTACGGTGGTCAAAACCTTCGGGAGATTATACAATGAATTTTTACCGACCAAAAGAAGTAGCGTGCAAGAAAATGGAGTCTGGAGGGCACACGAGGTGGCCACGAGGCAGGGGGCACCCTCCACCCTCGTGGATGACTCGTGTCTCTTTTGGACTACTTTTAATTTTCCTAATTTTTAAATATTCCAAAACATAGAGAAATTGCTATTTGAATAGTTTTAGAGTCAGTTTACTTACCGTACCACATACCTATTTCTTTTCGGAGTCTATAATGTTCTGGAATGTGTCCCTTATGTACTCCTCCGGTGTTACGGTGTCAATAATATTGGTTTAACATTTATGGGATTACCTGAGATATAATGTTTGATTCTTTGACCGTTTACCACCTTCGGATTTATGCCTTCGGCGTTGTTGATTTTTATGGCACCGGAATGGTAGTCCTCCTCGATAATGTAAGGACCTTCCCATTTAGAGAGAAGTTTTCCTGCAAAAAATCTTAAACAAGAGTTGTATAGCAAAACATAATCACCTACATTAAACTCATGCTTTTGTATCCTTTTGTCATGCCATCTTTTAACTTTTTCTTTAAACAACTTGGCATTCTCATAGGCTTGGATTCTCCATTCATCAAGCGAGCTAACGTCAAATAACCTCTTCTCACCGGCAAGTTTGAAATCATAATTGAGCTCTTTAATAGCCCGGTATGCCTTATGTTCTAGTTTGAGAGGTAAGTGACATGCTTTTCCATAAACCATTTTATACGGAGACATACCCGTAGGATTTTTATAAGCGGTTCTATAGGCCCATAATGCATCATCAAGTTTCTTGGACCAATTCTTTCTAGATCTATTAACAGTCTTTTGCAAAATCAATTTAATCTCTCTATTACTCAATTCTACTTGACCACTAGACTGAGGATGGTATGGAGGTGCAATTCTATGATTAACATCATACTTTAGCACCATGAATAAAATGTGAACCACCATTAGTCATTAAATATCTAGGGACTCCAAACCTTGGAAAAATAACTTCTTTAAGCATCTTAATAGAAGTGTTATGATCAGCACTACTAGTTGGAATAGCTTCTACCCACTTAGTAACATAATCAACACTAACTAAAATATGTGTATACCCATTGGAGGAAGGAAAAGGTCCCATATAATCAAAGCCCCAAACATCAAATGGTTCAATAACAAGTGAATAATTCATAGGCATTTCCTGACGTCTACTAATATTACCAATTCTTTGACATTCATTGCAAGCCAAGACAAACTGACGGGCATATTTGAAAAGAGTAGGCCAATAAAAACCGGATTGCAATACCTTATGTGCAGTTCTATCTCCAGCGTGGTGTCCTCCGTAAGCCTCGGAGTGACATTTGCGTAGGATCTGTTCCTATTCATGCTCAGGTACACAACGTCTAATAACACCATCTACTCCTTTATAAAGGTGTGGGTCATCCCAAAAGTAATGTCTTAAATCATAGAAAAACTTTTTCTTTTGCTGATATGTGAAACTAGGTGGTATAAATCTAGCAACAATGTAATTAGCATAATCGGCATACCATGGAGCAGTACAAGAAGCGTTTATGACAGCTAGTTATTCATCAGGAAAGCTATCATCAATAGGTAGTGGGTCATCAAGAAGTTGTCTGCAACGGGGTTCTCAGCTCCCTTTCTATCAATAACATGCAAATCAAATTCTTGTAGCAAGAGAACCCATCTAATAAGTCTAGGTCTAGCATCTTCCTTTTCCACAAGATATTTAATAGCAGCATGATCAGTGTGAACAGTTACTTTGGAATCAACAATATACGGTCTGAACTTATCACAAGCAAATACAACTGCTAAAAATTCTTTTTCAGTAATAGCATAATTTGTTTGGGCACTGTCTAGAGTTTTACTAGCATATTGGATAACATTCAATTTCTTATCAACTCTTTGTCCTAGTACAACACTAACAACATACTCACTAGCATCACACATAATTTCAAAGGGTAAATTCTAATCAGGTGGCTGAACAATAGGTGCAGAAATCAAGGCTTTCTTAAGTATTTCAAATGCTTCTACACAATTATCATCAAAAACAAATGGAACATATTTTTGCAAGAGATTAGTGAGATGCCTAGAAATTTTAAAGAAGTCTTTAATAAACCTCCTATAGAAACCATCATGACCAAGGAAACTTCTTATACCTTTAATATCTTTAGGACGCAACATCTTTTCAATAGCATCGACTTTAGCTTTATCAACTTCAGTACCTCTTTCAGAAATTTTATGCCCCAAGACAATATCTTCATTAACCATAAAGTGGCACTTCTTACCAATTCAAGACAAGATTATTTTCTTCGCATCTTTGCAAAACTTGATCAAGGTTGCTTAAGCATTTATCAAAAGAAGTTTCGTAAACGGAGAAATCATCCATGAAAACCTCAACAATCTTTTCACAAAAGTGAGAGAATATAGCAGTCATACATCTTTGAAAAGTAGCAGGTGCATTGCATAAACCAAAAGGCATACATCTATAAGAAAAAGTACCGAAAGGGCAAGTAAAAGTGGTCTTTTGCTGATCCTCTATCGACACAGGTATTTGAGAGAAACCAGAATAACCATCAAGAAAGCAAAAATGTGTATATTTGGATAGTCTTTCTAGCATTTGATCAATAAAAGGTAGAGGGTAATGATATTTTCTAGTAGGTTTATTTAATTTTTAGAAATCAATTACCATTCTATAACCTATAACAATTCTTTGTGGGATCAATTCATCCTTATCATTAGGAACAATTGTAATACCTCCCTTCTTAGGGACACACTGAACGAGGCTTACCCACTGACTATCAGCAACAGGATAAATTGTACCTTCCTCCAGAAGCTTTAGTATTTCATTTCTTACCACTTCATTCATCTTAAGATTTAACCATCGTTGCTGATCAACAACTGGTTTTGCATCTTATTTTGTGCTGGCATAGAGTGGGACTAATGCCCTTAAGATCATCAAGAGTATATCCAATGGCAGCACGGTGCTTTTTCAGAGTTTTCAATAATATTTTGTCTTCATGCTCTGAAAGATTATTACTAATAATAACAGGATATATCTTATTTTCATCAAGATAAGCATATTTAAGAGTAACATGTAATTGTTTAAGCTCAAAAACGGGATCACCTTGGGTGGAGGAGGATCTCTGAGAGTTTCAACAGGCAAATTGTGTTTCAAAATAGGTCATTCCTTAAAGAATACTTCATCTACTTCCCTTCTTTCATTCATAAACATAACATTTTCATGGTCTAGCAAATATTGTTCTAAAGGATCATTAAGAGGCACGACAATAGAAGTAAGACCAATAATTTCATCCTTACTAGGCAGTTCTTTATCATGGGGTTGTCTATGAAATTTAGAAAACTTAAAGTCATGAGACATATCCCCTAAACCAACAGTAACATTATCCTTCTCGCAGTCTATCTTAGCATTAATAGTATTCCAGAAGGGTCTACCAAATGTAATGGGACAAAATTTATCTTGTGGGCAACCAAGAACAAGAAAATCAGTTGGGTATTTAATTTTCCCACACAAGACTTCAACATCTCTAACAATCCCAACTGGTGATATAGCATCTCTCTTGGCAAGCTTAATAGTAACATCAATATCTTCTATCTCAGCAGGTGCAATATCATGCATAATTTCGTTGTGTAAGGAATGAGGAATTGCACTCACACTAGCACCCATATCAGATAAGCCATGATAACAATGATCTCCTATTTTAACAGAAACAACAGGCATGCCAACAACAGGTTTATGTTTACCTTTAGTATCGGGTTTAGCAATTCTGGCAGCTTCATCACAATAAATAACATGCCCAACAATATTATCGACCAAGAGATCTTTGACCATGGCAACACTAGGTTCAACATTTAATTTGCTCAGGGGTGTTGCTTGACCAACTCTCTGTTTGCTTATTCCCAAAATCGGTCTCACCGAGTTTGCGTAATCGGTCAAACCGAGTTGAGGTTTTACCCTAACCCTAGCACATCGGTCCCACGACCTTGTCGGTCCCACCAAAAACTCTAACATTCACATTTTGAACCAAATCGGTCTGACCGAGTTTCACCATCCGGTCTCACTGAGTTTGGGAATCTGTGTGTAACAACTAGATTTTGTGTGGAGGCTATATATACCCCTCCACCCACTCTTCATTCATGGAGAGAGCCATCAAAACACGCCTACACTTCCAGCATTCATTTTATGAGAGAGAACCACCTACTCATGTGTTGAGACCAAGACATTCCAATCCAACCACAAGAATCTTGATCTCTAGCCTTCCCCAAGTTGCTTTCCACTTAAATCATCTTTCCACCATAGCCAAATCCGTGAGAGAGGGTTGAGTGTAGGGGAGACAATCATTTGAAGCACAAGAGCAAGGAGTTCATCATCAACACACCATCTATTACCTTTTGGAGAGTGGTGTCTCCTAGATTGGTTAGGTGTACTTGGGAGCCTCCGTCAAGATTGTGGAGTTGAACCAAGGAGTTTGTAAGGGCAAGTAGATCACCTACTTCGTGAAGATCTACCCAAGTGAGGAAAGTGCTTCGTGGGTGATGGCCATGGTGGGATAGACAAGGTTGGTTCTTCATGGAGCCCTCCGTGGACTCATGCAACCGTTACCCTTCGTGGGTTGAAGTCTCCACCAACATGGATGTATGATAGCACCACCTATCGGAACCACGCCAAAAAATTTTGTGTCTCCAATTACGTTTGCACACTCAAATCACATCCCTTTACTTTCTTACAAGTTCCATGCTTTACTTGCCGCTGCTCATATACTCTTTGCATACTTGCTTGAATTGTATTGTGAATGTTAAAAATTGTGCTAATTTCCAACCTCAACTTGAAAAACTTTAAAACTTCTATCTTTACTTGTTGAGGGTCTAATCACCCCCCTCTAGACACCTCTTCTCGATCCTTTCAATTGGTATCAAAGCATTGGTCTCCATTGCTTTGGTTTAATCACCATTGGAGGAAGATGGATGAGTCTACGATTGGGAGTATTAGACATAGAGTGCCTATGCTTGATGGAGAGTTCTATAGTGAGTGGAAAAATGAGATGCTTGGTATTTTTCATGAATATTAGTTGAACAAGTACATTACTACTCCTTGTGAACCCCTTGTTCACCCCTTGCATCCTAGCCCTGATGAGTCTCTTGACATGATTCACAATCTTAGAACTATCAATCTTATCACTAGAGGTTTGCCTAGAAATTTGATTGGTCGCTTGCTAACTCTTGATTGTGCCTATACTATATGGAGATTTCTTGAGAAACGATTTGCGGACTATTCCTTGAAAAACTTAGATGAGATTCTTCACATGTCTATTGCTTTGAATAAGATGAATCCTAATAATCCTATGTTTGGAGATTGTTTATTTGAGCTTCGTGACCTTATGCGTGCCAAAGGGATGTTGGAATCATTAGCAATATCATTTCCGAAGCTATTAAAATGCATAGAGATGAACATTGTCAAAATCATATATCTAATGAATCACTCTCTCTAGGAAATGATCACTTGCAAGACAATGTTGAACATGGATACTATGATGAGGATGATGATAGTGACTCTGATCTCAATGAGTCTATGAGACACTTTGGTCTTATGGCTAACCTTCGCGGCTACATGGCCGAAGGAAAGGAATGGGTTCTTGATAGTGGATGTACCGATCACATGACCGGAGACAAGGATATGTTTAGTGAGCTTGCTGAAAATGACGACCCTCGAAAGTATGTCACCTTTGGTGATAACTCAAAGGGTAAGGTGGTTGGCCTTAGTAAGGTGGCCATCTCACATGACAGCTCCATAGAAAATGTTATGCTCGTTGAATCTCTTGGCTACAATTTACTTTCTGTGTCTAGACTAGCCGATTCGGTTTCAATGTCCTATTTACTGAAGTAGATTGCCAAGTGTTTCGAAGAGATAATCATAAAATGGTCTTTACCCGTATATGTAGAGGTGATCTATACTTTTTTGATTTCACTAAAAAGGCTCAACCTAGAACTTGCTTAATTGCTAAATCCTCTAAAGGTTGGTTGTGGCATATACGGTTAGGTCACCTGGGCATGTGAAATCTTGACAAGCTTATTAAAGGTGATCATATCCTTGGTGTTAAAGATGTTATATTTGACAAGGATAGACTTTGTGGTGCTTGCCAAGCAGGAAAACAGGTCGGAGGAAGCCACCCCGTGAAGAACATCATGACCACAAGGAGACCGCTCGAGCTACTTCATATGGAACTTTTCGGTCCCAATGCCTACAAGAGTGTAACATCCCAAATTATTAATTTGGAATTTTATACATTAGATCATCATTGCATATCATATTTTAATGCATTTTGGCTTGATCCGAGAAATTCTATGCAACTCAAGGACCCACGGAGAGAGTTGGGTATTTTGTTATTTTCATATTTGAGTTTTCTCAAATTTTGAAAAGAGGATCATTTGATTTTAATAATTTTATCTTCGTATATTTCTTTTATAAAAATAAAAGAGGGGAATAAAATGACTTTCCCAAAATAAAGAAATATTGGGGATTTAATAATAAAATCAAATAAGATTTTATTTTAGGATTTTATTGTTATTTTATTGGAATTAGGGAAAATGCGCGTTTTTTAAAATTGCATTTTAGGCCCAAATAAATGTTCATCTTGTCCGGCTTATTTCTAGAGGATGGGGAAATTTTATATCGGGATTTTGGAGTCCGTTTAGTATTTGTTTTCTTTCTTTTTCTGTGCGTTGGAATTAATTTTTTTTTTAAAAAGTCAAACCGACTCCGGGCCGTACCCGAGCGGGACTCCACCCGGGGGGCTTTATAAGTCGGACCCCCGCTTGCAAGCCCACACACGCCCGCCCACCACGCCTAACCCTAGCCATGCCAGCTGCATACCACCGCCGCCGTCGCCCGTGCCGCCACCGCCGCCGCCGCCCGATGCCGCCGTCGCCCGCCGCCCGCTACCCGATCCGCCGCCCGCCGCCTCGCCGGAACCGAGGTGGCCGCTGCCGGTTTTTTTTATAAAACTGTTCTATTTTTTTAAAACCCTAGATCCGTTTTTTTTAGTTTGGTTCGTCGGTTTTTCTCGGTTTAGTTATTTAGCGGACATTCGTCCGTACGTTCGTTTAACGAACGGTTTTCACCGTTTAGTCGCAGACAGCGAACGTTCGTTCGTTAGTCTGTTTGTCAGTTTTTCTTTTTCTCGGGTTTTTCACGACTATTTCCGATCACGATTTCTGATCCAATTTTCGTTTTAGTATAACTTTTCGCTCATTTGTCGGAATCAGGCGATTCAAGCCCTAGAGTTTCGTCTCGAAACCCTCTTTCCGTTTAACCAACTTCAACAAGTTTTTGCTACTGTAAAATTTGACTTAGGTCCACATTAGTAAATGAAGCTTGTTTCTTTCGCCGTTTGAGTTTCGTTGCTTCGTTTGATTTGATTCTTTTTGCATACCGGAGTTCTTAAGTTGAACATTCTGGTTAGATCTTTTATTTGAGTTTTACCCGTGCATTAGATGTGTGCTTATTGTATGCTTGTTTGTTTGCGATAGAGTACCCGGAGTGCGCCGCTTGCTACTTTGAATCTCTAGGTTTCACGGATCATCAGCAAGGCAAGTAACACTTTGATCATACCTGTTTATTACCCAGTTTTTATTGCATTAGATCAATCCTCAAACAATTGCATGGTTAGGATCTGATTAATATGTGGGTTTTGGGAAGTAGATGAGGTAGTACCTATGTCTTGTTTATTATCAAACCTTTGGGAGTTACTTCTACGTCTGCTTATATTGCTATGCTATGCTAGTAGACGTGGATTGGGCAAGTGTATCCATGACAGATGTGAGTATTGTTAATTATTGGTTCAACTTAAGGTGGCAACTTAATTCACATCTGGGTGGATTGAGGCACCTGGGGAACCCAGTGATTGCCTGTTTTTTTATGGACCGCCACCCAGGCTCAAAGGGATCATGAGATTATTCGTGCTAGGAACTTCCATGTGCAGCCACAAGCTACTATGGGCTCTAGCATAGTTGATTAAGTCATGTGAACTCTTACAGTGGTAGATGATACGTCTCCAACGTATCTATAATTTTTGATTGTTCCATGCTATTATATTACCCCTTTTGGTTGTTCATGGGCTTTATTTTACACATTTATATCATTTTTGGGACTAACCTACTAACCGGAGGCCCAGCCCGTATTGCTGTTTTTTTGCCTATTTCAGTATTTCGAAGAAAAGGAATATCAAACGGAGTCCAAATGGAATGAAACCTTTGGGAGCGTGATTTTTGGAACGAACGTGATCAAGAGGACTTGAAGTGCAAGTCAAGAAGCAGCCGAGACCTCCACGAGATAGGAGGGCGCCCCCCTATAGGGCGCGCCCCCTGTCTTGTGGGCCCCTCGGGCGGCCACTGACGTACTTCTTCCTCCTATATAAGCCTATGTACCCCGAAAACATCCAGGGAGCCAACGAAACACAATTTCCACCACCGTAACCTTCTGTATCCGCGAGATCCCATCTTGGAGCCTTCGCCGGTGTTCTGCCGGAGGGGGAATCGACCATGGAGGGCTTCTACATCAACATCCTTGCCCCTCCGATGAGTTGTGAGTAGTTTACCACAGACCTACGGGTCCATAGTTATTAGCTAGATGGCTTCATCTCTCTTTTTGGATCTCAATACAATGTTCTCCCTCTCTCTTGTGGAGATCTATTCGATGTAAACTCTTTTTGCGGTGTGTTTGTCGAGATTCGATGAATTGTGGGTTTATGATCAAGTTTATCTATGAGAAATATTTGAATCTCCTCTGAATTCTTTTATGTATGATTGAGTTATCTTTGCAAGTCTCTTCGAATTATCAGTTTGGTTTGGCCTACTAGATTGATCTTTCTTGCCATGGGAGAAGTGCTTAGCTTTGGGTTCAATCTTGTGGTGTCCTTACCTAGTGACAACAGGGGTTGCAAGGCACGTAATGTATTGTTGCCATCGAGGATAAAAAGATGGGATTTATATCATATTGCATGAGTCTATCCCTCTACATCATGTCATGTTGTATAATGCGTTACTCTATTCTTATGAACTTAATACTCTAGATGCAGGCAGGAGTCGGTCGATGTGTGGAGTAATAGTAGTAGATGCAGGCAGGAGTCAGTCTACTAGTTGCGGACGTGATGCCTATATACATGATCATGCCTAGATAATCTCATAACTATTAACTTTTCTATCAATTGCTCGACAATAATTTGTTCACCCACCGTAATACTTATGCTATCTTGAGAGAAGCCACTAGTGAAACCTATGGCCCCCGGGTCTATCTTTTATCATATTTGCTTTCAATCTACTTTTATTTGCATCTTTACTTTTTGCATCTATATTATAAAATACCAAAAATACATTTATCTTATCATACTCTCTCTATTAGATCACACTTTCGCAAGTGGCCGTGAAGGGATTGACAACCCCTTTTTTGCGTTGGTTGCGAGTTCTTTGTTTGTTTGTGTAGGTGCGTGGGACTTTTGAGGAGCCTCCTACTGGATTGATACCTTGGTTCTGAAAAACTGAGGGAAATACTTACGCTACTATTACTGCATCACCCTTTCCTCTTCAAGGAAAACCAACGCAAGCTCAAGACGTAGCAAGAAGGATTTCTGGCGTCGTTGCCGGGGAGGTCTTCACTCAAGTCAAGACATACCAAGTACCCATCACAAACTCATCTCCCTCGCATTTACATTATTTGCCATTTGCCTCTCGTTTTCCTCTCCCCCACTTCACCCTTGCCGTTTTATCGCCCTCTCTTTCCCAATCTTCTCCTCTCTTTTTCGCCTTTTTCTGTTTGCTTGTGTGTGGGATTACTTGTTGCCATGGTGCAACATAATACCAAATTGTGTGATTTCTCAAATACCAATAATAATGATTTCCTTAGTACTCCGATTGCTCCTCTTAATGATGTTGAGTCTTGTGAAATCAATACTGCTTTGCTGAATCTTGTTATGAAAGATCAATTTGCCGACCTTCCTAGTGAAGATGCCGCTACTCATCTAAACAACTTTGTTGATTTGTGTGATATGCAAACGAAGAAAGATACGGATAACAATATTGTTAAATTGAAGTTGTTTCCGTTTTCACTTAGAGATCGTGCTAAAGTTTGGTTTTCGTCTTTGCCTAAAAATAGTATTGATTCTTGGAACAAGTGCAAAGATGCTTTTATCTCTAAGTATTTTCCTCCCGCTAAGATTATCACTCTTAGGAACGATATTATGAATTTTAAACAATTTGATCATGAGCATGTTGCCCAATCTTGGGAAAGAATGAAATTGATGATTCGCAATTGCCGTACTCATGGTTTGAATTTATGGATGATCATACAAAATTTTTATGCCGGTTTGAACTTTGCTTCTAGAAATCTCTTAGATTCGCCCGCGGGAGGCACGTTTATGGAAATCACGTTAGGAGATGCTACAAAACCTCTTGATAATATTATGGCTAATTATTCTCAATGGCACGCCGAAAGATCTTCTAGTAAAAAAGTGCATGCTATAGAAGAAATCAATGTTTTGAGTGGAAAGATGGATGAATTTATGAAATTGTTTGCTACTAAAAATACTCCTCTTGATCCCAATGATATGCCTTTGTCTACTTTGATTGAGAATAATAATGAATCTATGGATGTGAATTTTGTTGGTAGGAATAGTTTCGGAAACAATGCTTATAGAGGAAACTTTAATGCTAGACCGTTCCCTAGTAATTCCTCTAATAATTATGGAAATTCCTACAATAATTCTTATGGTAATTTTAATAAGATGCCCTCTGATTTTGAGAATAGTGTGAAAGAATTTATGATTTCTCAAAAGAATTTTAATGCTTTTCTTAAAAAAATTGCTCAAAGTTGATGATTTGGCTAGGAATGTTGATAGACTTTCGCTTGATGTTGATTCTCTTAAACTTAGATCTTCTTCTCCTAAGCATGATATCAATGAGTCTCTCAAAGCAATGAGAATTTCCATTGATGAGTGCAAGAAAAGAACCGCTAGATTGCGTGCAAAGAAAGATTGCTTTATGAAAGCGTGTTCTTCTAGTTTCCATGAAAATAATGATGAAGATCTTAAAGTTATTGATGCGTCTCCTATTAGATCTTTGTTTTGCAATATGAATCTTGATAATTATGGGACTGATGATGATTCAACTTTGCCTAGAAGGCGTCCCAAGAATTCGGAGTCTTTAGATCTTGATGCTAAATTTGGTAAAAGTAGGATTGGAGAGGTCATGACTTTAAATAGCATTGAACCCACTATCTCGGATTTCAAGGAATTTGATTATGATAATTGTTCTTTAGAAGGTTGTATTTCCTTGTTGCAATCCGTAGTTAATTCTCCTCATGCTTATAGTCAAAATAAAGCTTTTACCAAACATATCGTTGATGCCTTGATGCAATCTTATGATGAAAAACTTAATTTGGAAGTTTATATACCTAGAAAACTTAATGATCAGTGGGAACCTACTATAAAGATTAGAATTAAAGATCATGAGTGTTTTGCTTTATGTGATTTGGGTGCTAGTGTTTCCACGATTCTGAAAACTTTATGTGATATTCTAGGTTTCCATGATCTTGATGATTGCTCTTTAAATTTGCACCTTGCGGATTCCACCATTAAAAAGCCAATGGGAAGGATCAATGATGTTCTCATTGTTGCAAATAGAAATTTGGTGCCCGTAGATTTTATCGTTCTTGATATGGATTGCAATCTTTCTTGCCCTATTATTCTTGGTAGACCTTTCCTTAGAACGATTGGTGCGATTATTGATATGAAGGAAGGGAATATTAGATTCCAATTTCCATTAAAGAAAGGCATGGAGCACTTCCCAAGAAAGAAAGTCAAATTACCTTACGAATCTATCATGCGAGCTACTTATGAATTTAGTGCCAAAGATGGCACTACTTAGATCTATCTTCGCTTTTATGCCTAGCTAAGGGGGTTAAACGATAGCGGTAGTTGGGAGGCAACCCAATTTTCTTTGTGTTTTTTGTTTTTGTTCCTGTTTAGTAATAAACCTTGAATCTTCCTCCTGTTTAGATGTGTTTTTATCGTTTAATTAGTTTTTGTGCCAAGTAGAACCTATAGGATAACCTATGATGATAGTTGATGTGACTCTGCTGAAAAACAGAAATTTTGTGCGCACGAATTTAGTTTTGTTAAATCACGGAGACGTGATTTTGCGTTGATTCTTTTTTATTCTGATCAATAGACAAATTTTCCAGGACTTACTATTTTGGTAGGATTTATAGAGTTCCAGAAGTTTGCGTTAAAGTTACAGATTGCTACAGACTGTTCTGTTTTTGACAGATTCTGTTTTTCGTGTGTTGTTTGCTTATTTTGATGCATCTATGGCTAGTAAAATAGTTTATAAACTATAGAGAAGTTGGAATACAGTAGGTTTAATACCAAAATAAATAAATAATGAGTTCATTACAGTACCTTATGTGGTGGTTTTGTTTTCTTGCCTGTTGAGTTTTGTGTTGTGAAGTTTTCAAGTTTTGGGTAAAACTTTTATGGACTATGGAATAAGGAGTGGCAAGAGCCTAAGCTTGGAGATGCCCATGGCACCCCAAGATATTCAAGGATATCCAAAAGCCTAAGATTGGGGATGCCCCGGGAAGGCATCCCCTCTTTCGTCTTCGTTCATTGGTAACTTTACTTGGAGCTATATTTTTATGCGCCACATGATATGTGTTTTGCTTGGAGCGTCGTGTATTATATTAGTCTTTGCTTTTTAGTTTACCACAATCATCCTTGCTGTACACACCTTTTGGGAAAAGCCTACTTGATTAGGATTTGCTAGAATACTCTATGTGCTTCACTTATATCTTTTGAGTTGATAGTTTTTGCTCTAGTGCTTCACTTATATTTTTTAGAGCACGGTGGTGTCTTGATTTTAAAGAAACTGCTAGTCTCTCATGCTTCACTTATATCTTTTTGAGAGTCTTTTAGAACAGCATGGTATTTGCTATGGTTACAAAGTTGGTCCTAGAATGATGACCATCCAAGTTGGGTATAATAAAAACTATCATAGAAAAGAATTGGATGCTATGATAAATATGATGCTTGATAATTGTTTTGAGAAATGGAGGTAGTGATATTAAAGTCATGCTAGTTGAGGTGATTATGAAAAATAGTTGTGTTGAGGGTTGTGATTCCCGTAGCATGCATGTATGCTGAACTGCTTTGTGATGAAGTTGGAGCACAATTTTATTTATTAAGTGTCTTCCTTATGAGTGGCAGTCGGGGACGAGCGATGGTCTTTTCCTACCAATCTATCCCCCTAGGAGCATGCGCTTAGTGATTTGGTTTTTGATGACTTCTAGATTTTTGCAACAAGTACATGAGTTCTTTTGACTAATGTTGAGTCCATGGATTATACAAACCTCACCCTTCCACCATTGCTAGCCTCTCTTGTGCCGCGCAACTTTTGTCGGTACCATACACCTACCATATACCTTCCTCAAAACAGCCACCATACCTACCTATCATGGCATTTCCATAGCCATTCCGAGATATATTGCCGTGCAACTTTCCACTATTCTGTTCATATGACACGCATTACTTTTGTCATATTTCTTTTTGCATGATCATGTAGTTGACATTGTATTTGTGGCAAGGCCACCTTCATAATTTTCATACATGTCGCTCTTGATTCATTGCATATCGATACATCACGGAGGCATTCATATAGAGTCGTATCTTGTTCTAGCTTTGAGTTGTAATTCTTGAGTTGTAAATCCATAAAACTGTGATGATCTTCATTATTAGAGCATTGTCCTAGTCAGGAAAGGATGATGAAGACTATGATTCCCCCACAAGTCGGGATGAGACTTCGGACTTTACAAAAAGAAAAGAAAAAGAAAAAAAAGAGAGAAAGGACAAAAGAAAAAAAAAGAAAGGCCAAAGAAAAAAAGAGAGAAAAAAAGGAGAAAAAAAATAAAATGAGAGAAAAAGAGAGAAGGGACAATGCTACTATCTCTTTTTCCACACTTGTGCTTCAAAATAGCACCATGATCTTCATGATAGAGAGTCTCATATGTTGTCACTTTCATTTACTAGTGGGAATTTTTCATTATAGAACTTGGCTTGTATATTCCAATGATGGGCTTCCTCAAAATGCCCTAGGTCTTCGTGAGCAAGCAAGTTGGATGCACACCCACTTAGTTTCTTTTGTTGAGCTTTCATATATTTATAGCTCTAGTGCATCCGTTGTATGGCAATCCCTACTCACTCACATTGATATCTATTAATGGGCATCTCCATAGCCCGTTGATACGCCTAGTTGATGCGAGACTATCTTCTCCTTTTTTGTCTTCTCCACAACCACCATTCTACTCCACATATAGTGCTATGTCCATGGCTCACGCTCATGTATTGCGTGAAAGTTGAAAGAGTTTGAGATTATTAAAGTATGAAACAATTGCTTGGATTGTCATCGGGGTTGTGCATGATTAAATACTTTATGTGATGAAGATAGAGCAACAGCCAGACTATATGATTTTTTACGGATAACTTTCTATGGCCATGTTATTTTGAGAAGACATGATTACTTTCATTAGTATGCTTGAAGTATCACCATTTTCATGTTAATACGAACTTTTATTTTGTATCATTTGGATCTGAACATTCATGCCACAATAAAGAAAATAACATTGAGAATTATGCTAGGTAGCATTCCACATCAAAAATTTCTTTTTTATCATTTACCTACTCGAGGACGAGCAGGAACTAAGCTTGGGGATGCTTGATACGTCTCCAACGTATCTATAATTTTTGATTGTTCCATGCTATTTTATTACCCCTTTTGGATGTTTATGGGCTTTATTTTACACATTTATATCATTTTTGGGACTAACCTACTAACCGGAGGCCCAGCCCGTATTGCTGTTTTTTTTGCCTATTTTAGTATTTCGAAGAAAAGGAATATCAAACAGAGTCCAAACGGAATGAAACCTTCGGGAGAGTGATTTTTGGAATGAACGTGATCCAGAGGACTTGGAGTGCAAGTCAAGAAGCAGCCGAGGCCTCCATGAGATAGGAGGGCGCGCCCCCCCTATAGGGCACGCCCCCTGTCTCGTGGGCCCCTCGAGCGACCACCGACGTACTTCTTCGTCCTATATAAGCCTACGTACCCCAAAAACATCCTTGCCCCAATGAAACACAATTTCCACTGCCGTAAGCTTATGTATCCGCGAGATCCCATCTTGGAGCCTTCACCGGCGTTCTGCCGGAGGGGGAATCGACCACGGAGGGCTTCTACATCAACATCCTTGCCCCTCCGATGAGTTGTGAGTAGTTTACCACAGACCTACAGGTCCATAGTTATTAGCTAGATGGCTTCTTCTCTCTTTTTGGATCTCAATACAATGTTCTCCCTCTCTTTTGTGGAGATCTATTCGATGTAAACTCTTTTTGCGGTGTGTTTGTCGAGATTCGATGGATTGTGGGTTTATGATCATGTTTATCTATAAGAAATATTTGAATCTCCTCTGAATTCTTTTATGTATGATTGAGTTATCTTTGCAAGTCTCTTCGAATTATCAGTTTGGTTTGGCCTACTAGATTGATCTTTCTTGCCATGGGAGAAGTGCTTAGCTTTGGGTTCAATCTTGCGGTGTCCTTACCCAGTGACAGCAGGGGTTGCAAGGCATGTATTGTATTGTTGCCATCGAGGATAAAGGATGGGGTTTATATCATATTGCATGAGTTTATCCCTCTATATCATGTCATCTTGCTTAATGTGTTACTCTGTTCTTATGAACTTAATACTCTAGATGCAGGCATGAGTCGGTCGATGTGTGGAGTAATAGTACTAGATGCAGGCAGGAGTCGGTCTACTTGTTACGGACGTGATGCCTATATACATGATCATGCCTAGATAATCTCATAACTATTCACTTTTCTATCAATTGCTCGACAGTAATTTGTTCACCCACCGTAATATTTATGCTATCTTGAGAGAAGCCACTAGTGAAACCTATGGCCCCCGGGTCTATCTCTTATCATATTTGCTTTCAATCTACTTTTATTTGCATCTTTACTTTTTGCATCTATATTATAAAATACCAAAAATATATTTATCTTATCATAATATCTCTACTAGATCTCACTTTCGCAAGTGGCCGTGAAGGGATTGACAACCCCTTTATTGCGTTGGTTGCGAGTTCTTTGTTTGTTTGTGTAGGTGTGTGGGACTTTTGAGGAGCCTCCTACTGGATTGATACCTTGGTTCTCAAAAACTGAGGGAAATACTTACACTACTATTGCTGCATCACCCTTTCCTCTTCAAGGAAAACGAACACAAGCTCAAGACGTAGCAGTAGACTAGTAGATGTAGGGGAAAGTAGGTGTAACGGCTTACCCATCGTAAGGTGCTAACGCTTCAGAAAGACTGTGTCTCGGTCATCCGTTTCTCAAACACCATGTAGTGCGAGAAATCCAATAGAGGAAATCGAGTCTTGTGGGGAAAAGTGCGCAAACCTCTGCAGAGTGTATAGACTAATCATGGTTAGCCGTGTCCCCGGTTATGGACGTTTTGAGTATCTAGTACTTGGATTATCATGTCAATCTCATCATGTTACTTAATTTAATTTGTTGCATTTAATGATGATGCTTAATTGGGATTGAGTTGGGTGAACCTTCTCAATGTTTAACAACCACCATGATAGTTAAATAAAATTATTCCTTTGTTGTAGGGAAAAATTGGCTTTATGCAAAACTATAACCATAGAGCTTTCCACCAGCCATATATGCATGTAGTGATAGCATTATTCTGTTCATTACTCTCTATGTGTTACATTGCTAGCATATTCCATGTGCTGACCCATTTTCGGGCTGCAATGTTCATGTTGCAGACTTTTCAGACGGCGAGTAAGGTGCCTTAGGTCGTGATCTTTCACTCAGTGATGCCGTTGGAGTTGATGGACTCACTTTATCTTCCAAGCCTTCCGCTGTTACCGTTATTAGATGGCCTGAAGCCATATTTATTGTAATAAGCTCTCTTTTGAGACATTCGATGTAATAAGTTCTCTTAAGTGTGTTCTCTTCCTGTAACTGGGTTCGCTCCGTCGTCATGGAGAACACACTTGAAGACTTTGTGAAAACCGATTATTTGCTGAAAAAGTCTGTCATGTCTTACCGCGCCCCCAAGCCGGAAGAAGAGAAAACTCAGCCCAAAGAAGGCGAAGTCATTGTCTTCACTGATCATATGAACCGGGGCTTCTCACCGCCCGGCTCTTAATTTTTCCGGGACGTTCTACACTTTTTTGACCTTCATCCTCAAGACATCGGACCCAATTCCGTGTCCAACATATGTAATTTCCAAGTGTTCTGCGAAGTCTACCTTCAAGAGGAGCCCACTTTGGAGTTATTCAGAGAGTACTTCTATTTGAATCGCCAGAACGAGTACTCCAATGGACCCAGTTTGGAACTTGGTGGGATCTCAATCCAGCGAAGAGGAGACGCCATTTTCCCTTATGCACAACCGCCGAGTCATCCCAAGGATTGGAATCAAACATGGTACTATTGCAAGGATGCCTCTCCGGCTGATGAGAACAGACTCCCCTACTTTCGTGCCCTGCGTCTTGAATCAAACAATCCTCTCCCCGACAAGTTGACAACTACTGAACATAAGAAGCTCGCCCCTACCATTGACAAAGTCAAGGCTCTGTTGGGGAATGGCTTAACTGGCAATGACTTGCTTCGATGCTGGGTCGCATGGCGGATTATCCCCTTGAGCCTCCGCTCCAGTTTAATGTGCACCTATACCTGTGGCACAAAGGATCCACTGCGCCACAGCTCCGAGGAGTTTACTAATGACCTCATCAATGAGATGACAAAGTCTCTTCTGAATGAGAGCCCAGCTGATTGCAGCAAGGTGGGTCTAAGCCCTTTCTACGAGTCTAAATCGACACCAAAAGTAAGCCGCCGAACTAGCTATTTTACCTTCACCCTTAATACTTTTTTTAATTCAACCTTGACGATTTTCACAGGCTGATGACTAGTTTTGAAAGAAAGAATATGATCATGAAGCTGCCAAGAGAGCCAGGAAGGCCAAGAAAGCTGCCAGGAGAGCCACCAAGAAGAGAGGAAAGAAGACCAGCGCTTTTGAATTGCTTCTACTGGAGGACACCTCTGAGTCGGAGGTAGCCCTTGATTCTCTTGGCTCTTTTTTCAACCATCTTATTAACACTGACTATCATCAGGATGACACGGGAATGAGTCAGGGAGTGGAAGAAGAGGTAACTATTATTTCCTCTGACTCCAAGCCTTTGCCAAGGCAAAAAATCCGAAGAGTAACCCGGAAAGTAAGATTTTCACACCCTTTAGCTCATCTGGATCCTCACTTTATGTTTAAGCAACAACCGCACGAGAGCCGGCGAAAGACTCAGACGAGCAAGGATGTAGAACTCTCCTCCCGCTTACCGAACATGCCGAGGAAGCGTCGAAATGAGGTCATCCCCGACTTAAACTCTTTTTATCCTTTGGCGAGTCTCACTCGCCGGCCACTCAATTCTTCCGACTCAAATTATTAGGAAACATCTCATTCCTCTTCCGGCGACTCAATCCAATATAATATGCCGACTTCCAAGACTGCTCCCGGGTAATGGCAAATTACTTATCATTTAATCATTATGATCCTTTTATACTTATACCGACCTTTATGACTCATGCAGTGGGAAAGCCAAGCCCAGCAACAGGGCAAAGATGAATAAGCCGGCCGAAGCGTCGAAAGTCAATGAGCTGGAGCAGCAGACGATAGCCCCTGAAGATCATGTTCCTTCACCATCAGAGCCTGTTATTGATAACCCGCTAGTGACCTCTGACCCCCATATGGAGCAAGCCAGTGATGACCCTTTAAATCCTGAGGCATCCAATCCAGTGAAGACGGCCAACACACAAGGCGATGATGTAGTGATCACCAAGACCGGCTTTATAGAGCCGGGAAGACCTACTATCCTGGCCAAGCACTGCGCTAAGGAAGAACACTTTGAGCAGCGCAAAGTGCGACTTGATATCGCCAATTATTCTCAACTGAGCATTGGTGAAATATACTCTGGTTTTCTCAGTCAAGTACACAACAGCCGTGAGCTTGAAGTTGACATGGTGAAGCAGATGCACCAAAAATTTGAGGTATAAGCTCCCCCATTCTTTAAGTTATGCATATCCTGCCAACCCCCAAGTTTACTGCTTATGATGAACTTGAATATGCTGTAAACTTGATCACCATGAACATGAATAACGGCCTATGAAATAATCCTTTCAAAATCCGACTTAAAGCCTCTGGTATAAAATAAATATGTCTTGATTAACATTGAACTGGTAACAGATAACCCACAAGTGTAGGGGATAATTGTAGCCTCTTTCGATAAATAAGAGTGTTGAACCCAACGAGGAGCTAAAGGTAGAACAAATATTCTCTCAAGTTCTATCTACCACTGATGCGACACTACGCACGCTTAGTGTTCGCTTTACCTAGAACAAGTATGAAACTAGAAGTACTTTGTAGGTGTTGTTGGATAGGTTTGCAAGATAATAAAGAACGCGTAAATATAAACTAGGGGCTGTTTAGATAAAGATATAGTAAAGTAAATATAGCGAGTGTGGAAAAGTGGTGGTATGAGTTGTGAAATTGTCCCTAAGCAATTGACTATGTTACTAGACCGGTAATCACTATTGCAATTCTATTTGAGGCAGAGGCATAAGCTAACATACTTTCTCTTCTTGGATCATATGCACTTATGATTGGAACTCTAGCAAGCATCCGCAACTACTAAAGATCATTAAGGTAAAACCCAACCATAGCATTAAAGTATCAAGTCCCCTTTATCCCATACGCAAACAACCTTTTTACTCAGGTCTGTGCTTCTGTCACTCACGCCACTCACCATAAGCAAATCATAAACATATTGCAAACCCAACAGCGGGAATCCCTCACGCTTGCGCGACACGGAGGGCACAATAGGACAACACCATTAATAAAACATGCAACTCAGACCAATCATAGCAATTCATCAATCACCGATTGGACAACGAAAATCTACTCAGACATCATAGGATGGCAACACATCATTGGATAAGAATATGAAGCATAAAGCACCATGTTCAAGTAGAGGGTACAACGGGTTGCGGGAGAGTGGACCGCTGAATATAGATGGGGGGAAGGTGATGGAGATGTTGGTGAAGATGGCGGAGGTGTTGGTGTAGATCGCGGTGATGATGATGGCCGCAGGCAGCGCTCCGGTGCCACCGAAAGCAAGGGGGAGAGAGCCCCCCTTCTTCTTCTTCTTCCTTGACCTTCTCCCTAGATGGGAGAAGGGTTTCCCCTCTAGTCCTTGGCTCCCATGGCTTGGGAGGGGCGAGAGCCCCTCCGAGATTAGATCTCTCTGTCTCTCTCTATTTCTGCGTTCTTAGATTCTGCCCCTTCACCGTTTCTTTTATATCCGGAGATCCGTAACTCCAATTGGGTGAATCTTTCGCCCAGATTTTTCTCATAAAATTATCTTTCTTGCGTCAAAAGAAGAGCGTCAACCGCCTTATGGGTGGCCCACGAGGGTGCCATGCGCGCCCAGGGGAGGGCGCGCCCCTCTGTCTCGTGGCCACCTCGGGCACTGTTTTGTGTTGATTCTTCCTCTGGAAAATCACAAATATTCCAAAATAATACTCCATCCGTTTTTATCCCGTTTGGACTCCGTTTGATATGGGTTTTCTGCGAAACATAAAAAATGCAACAAACAGAACTGCATCGAGCCTTTGGATCAATATGTTAGTCCCAAAAATAATATAAAAAGTTGCCAAAAGTATATGAAAGTTGAATAATATTGGCATGGAACAATCAAAAATTATAGATACGACTGAGACATATTAGCATCCCCAAGCTTAATTCCTGCTCGTTCTCGAGTAGGTAAATGATAAAAAAGATTGGAATGCTACCTAGCATAATCTTGATCATATGTCTAATCATGGCATGAATATTAAAACACGAGTGATTCAAAGCAATAGTCTATCATTTGACATAAAAACAATAATACTTCGAGCGTACCAATAAAGCAATCATGTCTTTTCAAAACAACATGGCCAAAGAAAGTTATCCCTACAAATCATATAGTCTGGCTGTTGCTCTATCTTCATCACACAAAGTATTTAATCATGCACAACCCCGATGACAAGCCAAGCAGTTGTTTCATACTTTAGTAATCTCAAACTTTTTCAACTTTCACGCAATACATGAGCGTGAGCCTTGGATATAGCAATATAGGTGGAATCGAAAATGATGGTGGAGGTTATATGGAGAAGACAAAAAGGGAGAAAGTATCACATCGACATGGCTAATCAACGGGCTATGGAGATGCCCATCAATTGATGTTAATGTGAGGAGTAGGGATTGCCATGTAACGGATGCACTAAGAGCTATAAGTGTTCGAAAGCTCAAACTGAAACTAAGTGGGTGTGCATCCAACTTGCTTGCACATGAAGACCTCGGGCATTTGAGGAAGCCCATCATCGGAATATACAAGCCAAGTTCTCTAATGAAAATTCCCACTAGTATATGAAAGTGATAATTCAAGAGACTCTCTACATGAAGAACATGGTGCTACTCTGAAGCACAAGTGTGGTAAAAGGATAGTAGCATTGCCACTTCTCTCTTTTTCTCTCATTTTTTATTTTCTCTTATTTTCTTTTTTTTTTCTTTTTTTCGAATAGGCTTCTTTGGCCTCTCCCTTTTTTTTATTTAGGCTTCGTTGGCCTCTTTTTTTTTATTAAGTCCGGATTCTCATCCCGACTTTTGGGGGAATCATAGTCTCCATCATCCTTTCCTCACTGGGGCAATGCTCTAATAATGATGGTCATCACACTTTTATTTACTTACAACTCAATATTACAACTCGATATCTAGAACAAAGATATGACTCTATATGAATGCCTCCGGCGGTGTACCGGGATGTGCAATGATCTAGTGTAGCGATGACATCAAAAAAACAGACAAGCCATGAAAACATCATGCTAGCTATCTTACGATCATGCAAAGAAATATGACAATGAATGCTCAAGTCATGTATATGATGATGATGGAAGTTGCATGGCAATATATCTCGGAATGGCTATGGACATGCCATGATAGTTAAGTATGGTGGCTGTTTTGAGGAAGATATAAGGAGGCTTATGTGTGACAAAGTGTATCATATCACGGGGTTTGGATGCACCGGCAAAGTTTGCACCAACTCTCAAGGTGAGAAAGGGCAATGCACGGTACTGAAGAGGCTAGCAATGATGGAAGGGTGAGAGTGCGTATAATCCATTGACTCAACATTAGTCATAAAGAACTCATATACTTATTGCAAAAATCTACAAGCCATTGAAAACAAAGTACTACGCGCATGCTCCTAGGGGGATAGATTGGTAGGAAAAGACCATCGCTCGCCCTGACCGCCACTCATAAGGAAGACAATCAATAAATAAAATTGTGCTCCAACTTCATCACAAAGCAGTTCACCATACGTGCATGCTCCGGAATCACAAACCTCAACACAAGTATTTATACTAATCCACAATCACCCACTGGCATAACTCTAATATCACCACCTTTATATCACAAAACTATTGCAAGGAATCAAACATATCATATTCAGCGATCTACAAGTTTATGTAGGATTTTATGACTAACCATGTGAATGACCAATTCCTGTCATCTCTCTAAATACATATAAGTGCAGCAAGAGAGTTTAATTCTTTCTCCAAAATATATGCCCAAGCTCTAACAAATATAAGTGACGCAAAAGAGCATTCTACAAATGGCGGTTTTCTATATGAAGAGAAATAGGCAATCCAAACTTCAAAAGATATGAGTGAAGCACATGAAGCATTCTATAAGGCCATACTCAAAGATATAAGTGAAGTGCAATGAGCATTCTATAAATAATCCAAGGACTATCTCATACCAGCATGGTGCATAAAAGAAAAGGGAAAACTAAATGCAAAAGACGCTCCAAGACCTGCACATATCGCATGAACGAAACGAATCCGAAAACATATTGATACTTGTTGAAGAAAGAGGGGATGCCTTCCGGGGCATCCCCAAGCTTAGATGCTTGAGTCTCCTTGAATATTTACTTGGGGTGCCTCGGGCATCCCCAAGCTTGAGCTATTGCCTCTCTTCCTTTACCTCATATCAAGACATCCTCGATTAGACACTTCATCCACACAAAACTTCAACAGAAAACTCGGTAAGATCCGTTAGTATAATAAAGCAAATCACTACTCTAAGTACTGTTGCAAAACAATTCATATTTTTTGCATTGTGTTGTAATATAGATTTTCCATGGTTTAATACACTGATGTAAATTGATAGATTCATCAAAATAAGCAAACTATGCATCAAAAACAGAATCTGTCAAAAACAGAATAGTCTGTAGCAATCGGAACATTCACGATACTTCTGTTACCCCAAAAATTCTACCAAAATTAGGAAATATAAAACATTTGTACAGCAAGATAGTGCAAAAAGAATCGGAAACATTTGACGTTCCAGTTAAAAATGTGAAATCGCGCACTACAGCCAAAGTTTCTGTCCTCCACCGTACAAACCAACAAGCATTGTAAACATCCGAAAGGCAAACATTGGCACATTAATTTTCTAATACAATGGAATTGTACAAGGGGATAATTACTTTTGATGAAAAGTTTCTGTAATCAAGATTCACAAAGTTTCCGTGAGCATGAACAAAGTTCAAGGAGCTTTCCCACTTCAACAATGCTTGTCTCTCTCACTTTCACTTTCCTTTTTGAAAAATTTTGGGTTCCCCTCTTTATTTTTTTGTTTTTAAACTATATAAAAGCACTCAACAGAAATAAATGACTCTCTAAAACTTAGGGGTTGTCTCCCTGGCAGCGCTTTCTTTAAAGCCATTAAGCTAGGCATATAGTGCTCAAATGATGAATCCACCCAGATCCCAAGGTATATCAAAGCCAATTTTAATTAACAATGATTTGTAATTTAGTACTGAGCACAAAGTAACATATATCATGCAACAACGAAGTCTAACTCTCTTCCTATGCATCGGCATGTCATAAAAGAACAATTCATGCACACCAAGTAAAGGCCAATGCATAGTATAAGCAGCTTCTTGCAATTTTATCATATTGGAAACATAGAGAGGTGGAGATATAGTTCCTCTCTCATTATAACTCCAAGTAGGAGCAGCAAGCACATGCATATTATATCTATCAAAATCATCATGCGTAGTAGTAAAACGCAACCCATCAATATAATCCTTCAAAAGCACAAACTTCTCCGATATGGTGTAGTATGGAGAATTCAAAAAGATAATAGGACTATCATGCATGTGTGCAATAGCAACAATTTCATGTTTAACATAAGGAACTATAGCAAGTTCATCTCCATAAGCATAATTCATATTGGCATCTTGGCCACAAGCATAGCAAGCATCATCAAAAAGGGATGTTTCAAGAGAATCAACGGGATCATAGCAATCATCATAGCAATCATCCTTCGGTAAGCACGAAGGGGAATTAAAAAATGTATGAGTTGAAGAGTTACTATCATTAGAAGCTGGGTACGGGTGATCAATCCGCTCTTCCTCCTTTTGTTCTTCGCACTCCTCATCATATTTTTCATCCAATGAGCTCACAGTTTCATCAATTTCTTCTTCCATAGCTTCCTGCAAAATATTAGTCTCTTCTTGGACAGCGGAGACTTTCTCAATAAAAGCGTCAATATCGGAGTTATATTAATAATTGTCATAGCAATATTTTAATATAGCAAAATTTTCAGGCCTATAAACATCATCATCAAAAGCTTCATACTTTTCATAAGCAGCCTTAAAAGAAACAAATTTTTCAATTTGTTCAACGTCATAGTAATCATATATACCATTAGCATAAGAAGCTAAGGTTTTATTATCATTAAATTTGCATGAAAAGGGAAGGTGTGGAGCCTTCATCCTAGAGCAACAATTATAATCATATCTCAAGCATAGGTCCCGAGCATACCAACGCATCATATAAATTTGATCCCATAATAGTTTCCCTTTTTGTTTCAAGCAATAATCCCTAAAGTATTCACGTTGATCCAATGTTACTCCCATTATAAAGTTGAATGGGGTTTTCTCGGAATTATCAAAGTAGTACATAATATTTTGAACATAATGAGCATCGAGGGTTTTAAGAGGTTCCTTATCTCCATGAATAGCAAGTACACCTAATTTTTTTGGTATTTCGTGTTCCTTATCCATAACTAAAGATGGAGAACAACTTAGAAAAGCAACTAAAAATTACTTAGTGATAAAGCAAACAAGCACACGCGAGAATATTCACCCCACGCTATGACTCCCCGGCAACGGCGCCAGAAAAAGGTCTTGATAACCCACAAGTGTAGGGGATAATTGTAGCCTCTTTCGATAAGTAAGAGTGTCGAACCCAACGAGGAGCTAAAGGTAGAACAAATATTCTCTCAAGTCCTATCTTCCACTGATACGACTCTACACACGCTTCGTGTTCGCTTTACCTAGAACAAGTATGAAACTAGAAGTACTTTGTAGGTGTTGTTGGATAGGTTTGCAAGATAATAAAGAACGCGTAAATATAAACTAGGGGCTGTTTAGATAAAGATATAGTAAAGTAAATATAGCGAGTGTGGAAAAGTGGTTGTAGGAGTTGTGAAATTGTCCCTAAGCAATTGACTATGTTACTAGACCGGTAATCACTATTGCAATTCTATTTGAGGCAGAGGCATAAGCTAACATACTTTCTCTTCTTGGATCATATGCACTTATGATTGGAACTCTAGCAAGCATCCGCAACTACTAAAGATCATTAAGGTAAAACCCAACCATAGCATTAAAGTATCAAGTCCCCTTTATCCCATACGCAAACAACCTACTTACTCGAGTCTGTGCTTCTGTCACTCACACCACCCACCATAAGCAACTCATAAACATATTGCAAACCCTACAGCGGGAATCCCTCACGCTTGCATGACACAGAGGGCACAATAGGACAGCACCAATAATAAAACATGCAACTCAAACCAATCATAGCAATTCATCAATCACCGATAGGACAATGAAAATCTACTCAGACATCATAGGATGGCAACACATCATTGGATAATAATATGAAGCACGAAGCACCATGTTCAAGTAGAGGGTACATCGGGTTGCGGGAGAGTGGACTGCTGAATATAGATGGAGGGGAAGGTGATGGAGATGATAGTGAAGATGGCAGAGGTGTTGGTGTAGATCGCGGTGATGATAATGGCCGCTGGCAGCGCTCCGGCGCCACCGGAAGCAAGGGGGAGAGAGAACCCCTTCTTCTTCTTCTTCTTCCTTGACCTTCTCCCTAGATGGGAGAAGGGTTTCCCTCTGGTCCTTGGCTCCCATGGCTTGGGAGGGGCGAGAGCCCCTCTGACATTGGATCTATCTCTCTGTCTCTCTCTGTTTCTGCGTTCTCAGATTCTGCCCCTTCACCGTTTCTTTTATATCCAGAGATCCGTAACTCCGATTGGGGTGAATCTTTCGCCCAGATTTTTCTCATAAAATTAGCTTTCTTGCGGCAAAAGAAGAGAGTCAACCGCCTTACGGGTGGCCCACGAGGGTGCCAGGCGCGCCCAGGGGGGAGGGCGCGCCCCCTGTCTCGTGGCCACCTTGGGCACTGTTTTGCGTTGATTCTTCCTCCAGAAAATCCCAAATATTCCAAAATAATTTTTCGTCCGTTTTTATCCCGTTTGGACTCCGTTTGATATGGGTTTTCTGCGAAACATAAAACATGCAACAAACAGGAACTGGCACTAGGCACTGGATCAATATGTTAGTCCCAAAAATAATATAAAAAGTTGCCAAAAGTATATGAAAGTTGAATAATATTGGCATGGAACAATCAAAAATTATAGATACGACGGAGACAGTAACCCCCAAGGGCCGGTTTAATCTGTATGAATGAACCGGTCCTTTCTACTCTTGAACACAGTACTTACTTGTGTAATTCTCATGAGCCGGCTATGGCTATGGCCGGTTTTAGCACCAAGGGGTCGTCGTAAAATTACAATAAGACAAGCAATATGCATTAGCCCCCAAGTGCCAAGTATTGTTGCTCGCAAAGTACTTGGGACTTATTCAAATAAGCCGCCACATAAGTAGAGCTTTTGGTAGACATTAGCCCCCAAGTGCCAAGTGTTGTTGCATGCGAAAGGCTTGGGACTTAATGTTTTGAACGTAATATTGAATTATGATTTTGATCCGGTGTATGTACAGACCACCACTACTCAACTTCAATCAGAGTTGTCCAAATTAAAGACTCATCTGGAGCTGCAAGAAGCTGAGACCCAGAAGGCGAACTCAAAGTTCGAATTCAGTGTGTCTGAGGCAGAAAAGTTGAAAGACGGCGTTGAGGTTGAGAAGAATGCTTGGGCTCAAGAGAAAATTGCTTTGACACAACGGGCTAAGAAGGCGGAGGAGGTTCTCCAGGAAGGGACCACTGAACTCACCGGCTTAAAACGCCAAGTATCCCAGATGGTTTCTGCTATCTTTGGTAAGTCGCCTTATGACTATCAAATTTTGAATATCTTCCTTGATGATATTATATGCTTTTAACCCCTCCGTGATTATTATGCAGGCCCTAGGAGAAGCAATCTCAACCAAGACATCCTTGTGAAGCTAAAGGCGGTTTATACATTGGTGGAGAAGCTTTATACTGGTGCTCAGCGCGCATTGGCCACAATTTCTCCATCCAATGAAACCCCTACTATCCTGGTTGATGTGTTAAGGAAGCTTTTCCTGCTGCCCCAGCGGTTTAGTGAAATGAAGCGATCATCTACGACGGAGCCATGACTGCCTTAAGATGGGCCAAAGCATGGTTACCAGAGTTAGACTCGGCTGATATCTCTATCGGGTATCCAAGCTTCAAGGAAGATGGCACTCCGTTTGAACAGAAGGACTTTGGTTCTTGCGTGAAGGATATACGTCCTCTGGCCAGTCTGATTGCCAATGAGACAGACCTCACCAAGAATCACCCGGCTTATGACGTGGGAAATCAGAAGATGCAAACACTGTCTTATAAAGTGCAAGACCTGATCCCCCCCAATTCGTAAGCATACTTTTGATCCTGAAGTTGACCCGTCCAAGCTTATTGATGATGAAGCTGAATTCCAAGATTTGAGTGGCATTGACTGGTCATCACCAACCTTCCAGGAGGTAGAACAGGACGAAGAATCGGAGAGGGATGACCCGGAAGCGTCAAGCCATCATGAAGATTGATCCGCTGGGTGGTTCATATTTGTGACCTTCTAAAAAACAGTTAATCATTTGGACTCTGGGATTCATGTAATAGGGTAGCAATAACTTTGCCCTGTCGTGCCATGGTGCACGTTTTGTGTTATGCTCAACACTGCTAAACCGCCACTTTATAATTATCCTCTTTATACCTATCATATTGTTTGACTTGTGTGGATGAAAATTCTGAATTATCCTACACACAAAATAGATCACAAGATCCCTTGGTGGTTTACCACAGGGCGGGTCATAATACCTCATATATAACTACTGATGTTTTAACACAGTTATAGATAAGGCAGGCCGATCCCGAATTGACATATAATAATAACAATATCATACCTGTGATATTGAATTGTACTGTCGGTTTACAATATGTGTGCAGTAAGGGTGAGGACCCAAAGCTTTAGAAGCCAATATTTCCAAGTACCGGATATCATCATGTAAGGGCGAGCTGACGCCTCTCATTAAACTGGGTAAGAGAAACCACGGGTAAGCTTAAAATATGAGCTATGAAAGTAAAGGCTGCATGTCCGGAATTACTGTAAACCAAAAAACAAGATGGTATCAAGAAGAACCGGAAAAACTTCAAGAAATCAAGCCAAATGTCAAAAGCGAGGCTATGCTTCTAGTAGGGCCAGGAAGCTAGACCATAAGGGTTAACAGCTATGATTCGAATACGATCAGGAAGCCCCCAAATGGTTTTTCGCATTGCGCCGATCAAAGGGGTACCGACAGCTATGATTCAAATACGATCAGGAAGCCCCCCAGCGACCAAAGTATTTAACGGTTATGATTCGAATAAAATCATGAACCGGACCAAGAGGGGTTAATAGCTATGATTTGAATATGATCCATCCCCCAAGTGATCTAAGTGTTTATGGCTATGGTTCGAATACGACCAGGAAGCCGGACCAAAGGGGTTAATAGCCATGATTCGTAGACAATCAAGCCCCCAATGATCAATGTGTTTAATGGCTATGATTCGAATATGATCATGAGCCAGACCTAGAGGGGTTAATAGCTGTGATTCGAATACGACCAAGCCCCCAAATGATCAAAGTGTTTACGACTATGGTTCGAATATGACTAAGAAGCCGACCAAAATGGGTTAATAGCATGATTTGAATACGATCAGCCCCTGATACGTCTCCGTCGTATCTATAATTTTTGATTGTTCCATGCCAATATTATTCAACTTTCATATACTTTTGGCAACTTTTTATACTATTTTTGGGACTAACATATTGATCCAGTGCCCAATGCCAGTTCCTGTTTGTTGCATGTTTTATGTTTCACAGAAACCCAATATCAAACGGAGTTCAAACGGGATAAAAACGGACGGAGAATTATTTTGGCATATTTGTTATTTTTGGCAGGAAGAATCAACATGAGACGGTGCCCGAGGGGGCCATGAGGCAGGGGGCGTGCCCCAGGGGGGCAGGCGCGCCATGGACCCTCGTGGGCACCCTGTAAGGAGGTTGACGCTCTTCTTTTGCCGCAAGGAAGCTAATTTTATGAGAAAAGACTGGGCGAAAGATTCACCCCAATCGGAGTTATGGATATCCGGATAAAAAAGAAACGGTGAAAGGGAAGGATCTGGGAACGCAGAAACAGAGAGAGACAGAGAGATAGATCTAATCTCGGAGAGGCTCTCGCCCCTCCCATGCCATGGGAGCCAAGGACCAGAGGGGAAACCCTTCTCCCATCTAGGGAGAAGGTCAAGGAAGAAGAAGAAGAAGGGGGGCTCTCTCCCCCTTGCTTTCGGTGGCGCCGGAGTGCTACCGGGGGCCATCATCATCACCGCGATCTTCACCAACACCTCCGCCATCTTCACCAACATCTTCATCACCTTCGCCCATCTATATTCAGCAGTCCACTCTCCTGCAACCCACTATACCCTCTACTTGAACATGGTGCTTTATGCTTCATATTATTATCCAATGATGTGTTGCCATCCTATGATGTCTGAGTAGATTTCTGTTGTCCTATCGGTGATTGATGAATTGCTATGATTGGTTTGATTTGCATGTTTTATTAGTGGTGCTGTCCTATGGTACTCTCCGTGTCGCGCAAGCGTGAGGGATCCCCGCTGTAGGGTTTGCAATATGTTCATGATTTGCCTATGGTGGGTGGCGTGAGTGATAGAAGCACAGACCCGAGTAAGTAGGTTGTTTGCGTATGGGATAAAGGGGACTTGATACTTTAATGCTATGGTTGGGTTTATCTTAATGATCTTTAGTAGTTGCGGATGCTTGCTAGAGTTCCAATCATAAGTGCTTATGATCCAAGAAGAGAAAGTATGTTAGCTTATGCCTCTCCCTCAAATAAAATTGCAATAGTGATTATCGGTCTAGTAAAGTAGTCAATTGCTTAGGGACAATTTCACAACTCCTACCACCAATTTTCCACACTCACTAGATTTACTTTATTGCTTCTTTATCTAAACAGCCCCTAGCTTTTATTTACGTGTTCTTTATTATCTTGCAAACCTATCCAACAACACCTACAAAGTACTTCTAGTTTCATACTTGTTCTAGGTAAAGCGAACACTAAGCATGCGTAGAGTCGTATCAGTGGCAGATAGGACTTGAGAGAATATTTGTTCTACCTTTAGCTCCTCGTTGGGTTTGACACTCTTACTTATCGAAAGAGGCTACAATTATCCCGTATACTTGCGGGTTATCAAGACCTTTTTCTGGCGCCGTTGCCGGGGAGTCATAGCGTGGGGTAAATATTCTCATGTGTGCTTGTTTGCTTTATCACTAAGTAATTTTTATTTACTGTTTGAAGTTGTTCTCTATCTTTAGTTATGGATATGGAACACGAAATACCAAAAAAATTAGGTGCACTTGCTACTCATGGAGATGGGGAACCTCCTAAAACCCTCGATGCTCGTTATGTTCAAGATATTATGTACTACTTTGATAATCCTGAGAAAACCCCATTCAATTATGTTATGGGAGACACGTTGGATCAACGTGAATACTTTAGGGATTATCGCTTGACACAAAAATTGAAACTATTATGGGATCAAATTTATATGTTGTATTGATATGCTAGGAAACTATGCTTGGGATATGATTATACTTGTTGCTCTAGGATGAAGGCTCCACACCTTCCCTTTTCATGCAAATTCAATGATAATAAAACTTTAGCTTCTTATGCTAATGGTAGATATGACTACTATGATGTGGAACAAATAGAAGAATTCATTACTTTTATGGTTGCTTATGAGATTGAACCTATGTTTAAGGAGTTTGATGATTTTGATGACTCAGTTTATAGACCTATTTTTTGCTATACTTATATATTGCTATGAAAATTATGAATTCAATTCCAATATTGATGCAATTATTGAGAAAGTCTCCGATGTCCAAGAAGAAACTAATATTTTGCAGGAATCTATGGAAGAAGAAATTGATGATACTGTGAGCTCATTCGGTGAAAAAGATGATGAGGAGAGCGAAGAACCAAAGGAGGAAGAGCGGATTGGCTACCCGTGCCCACCTTCTAATGAGAGTAACTCTTCAACTCATACATTGTTTAATTCCCATTCATGCTTACCGAGGGATGATTGCTATGATGATTGTTATGATCCGTTGATTCTCTTGAAATATCCCTTTTTGATGATGCTTGCTATGCTTGTGGCCATGATGTGTAATGACCCGACCCGAAATCGGTCAAGTCTCTGTGTAGCTGTACCATCCCAAGATCATTGCTCATGAGAGGTCCATCATCTCCACTCGAAAAAAGGTCTTCTCCCTGATCCAACTTCTCCTCCAATGCGGCCACCTCCAGCTTCAGGTTGGCGACTCTCCCCATGAAATCCTTGACTTCATCCTCATGCTCGTAGTCGGCTTCACATGCTGCAGCCTCCAGATCAAGTTCACGATGGTGCAACTTATGGATCGTCTTCATGCTACTGCGCATATGGATCTCTAGAGCCCTGATGAGAACCTCCAAGTCTTGGGCAAATGAGTGAACGGAGTCATCATTTCAGGTGCGGATGATCTCTCCCTCTGCAGTCCTGCGACAAACCATGGTGTGGTCTGATCCAACAAGCTCGACCTTGTATCCCTCCTGTATGCGTCCAAGTGCAATATGAACTGCTAAGTCTCTCCCGATGATCCAATTGGGTGCAATGAACTTGAAGTCAATGGGTGCCGAGAGATTTACGAACGTCCTTCCTGGTATGTGCACCTTAGTCCTGAAGCGACGGTCATTCGGAAATGCCATGGTAGGGGTCCCGGTGATTGAAGGCAGAGCAATCTTCAATTCCTTGGTGATCTGGACCATCCTTCTGCCGAAAAGCATAGTCTCGTCGGGCTGGCAAAACTCCGGGAGTAGAACTAGGATGAACTCAACGGCCATCTAGAATTTTTGAAATTGGAGAAGAGTCAAAAATGATCAGGGAAGAAAAAATACGAAAAAGTAAAGATAGAAAGTAAACTGGTCTCTTCCTATGGCTTTCCGATCCTAGGGGTTATGTCCTACAGTCAGTGTGTGCTCTGATACCATCTCTGTAACGACCCGACCCGAAATTGGTCAAGTCTCTGTGTAGCTGTACCATCCCAAGATCATGCTGGCACACACAGTACATTGATGCAAAGATTCAAAGTTCAATCACACCTGAATTTATTATATGATTCTCATATCGAGTCTTTATTACAAGATAATAAATTCGGCCGAAGGCCAACTCATGATAAATAAACTAAATAAAGCTGCGGAAGCGTAGACGAATAGCGAGTCCATCCGACTCCATAGGGCAATCGCCAAGCGTGGATCGTAGCCTCACTCCTGATCGGAAAACTCCTCTGCAACATAAGACGTTGCAGCCGTGTAGGTCAGCATTTTTGAATATGCCGGCAAGTCATGAAGAGAGAACAACAATAAAAATTACTAACACTATATGCAATTTGGCTATGGGGCTCTAAGTTTCATTGTTTTGCGAAAAAGCCAATTTTTTCCTACAAAAGGACTTGTTTGCAAATACTACAAAATGTTGGTAGTTATTGAGATGATTCCGCCAACCAATGTCTCATTCCCAATTATTAAATAACCCCCTCAATTAATTTATTAAGTTCGGTGTTGAGATATCTGAAATACTCCAAGTTCTAGAGGCTCAAATTGTCCATAACCGGGTACACGGCTAATCGATTAGATCTTCACTCTGCAGAGGTTTGCACACTTTACCTGCAAGATTCGTTCCCTCCTTTAAGTCTTTGCACTGCCTGGTGTTTGAAGACGGGACGAACGAAATAGGGTCTTCTGAAGAGTTCCTCTGGGCCACTGCCGGTGCCCATCCAATCCTACCGTTCTTCTATATCTCGTAGCACCGTCCGGCCAGAGTCACGCCTCGGGTCGACCAAGCTAGAGCCCATAATGGCTTGCGGCTGCACAGGTAAGCTTCCGGTCAATGGGGTATCCATCCGTCTCTTCGTGGCTGGGTGAAGCTTCCCGCAAGATGTCATGGCGATTCTCCATGCATCCCGGCCATCCGCTGGTTTCTCCAGGGTGCCCGTCAACCGTCCTCCACCCAGTCGTGAATTTTGAAGTCCATCCTGAGCTTGAAGTCATGGGTTTTTCATCATCTTGACTCTCGCTATTAAAGAGTTAGACTTCGTCATTGCTTGATATATGTTACTTTGTGCTCACTATTAAATTACAAATCATTGTTAATTAAAATTGGCTTTGATATACCTTGGGATCCGGGTGGATCCATGTCAGGACCCCGACTCAATGCCACATCGATCTAGCATGTAACACCCCATATCACTTTGCGGCCTCACGCACGGTATTCCCACGGGTGTCGCCTTACCCTTGCCCGGGACCGTTTGCGCCTTTTGGCACACGTATATGATAGTGCCGCTAGCATCCATATGATAAGGAGCCCGGGCTGACATGGCTAGTCGTAAACCCAAAGTGGCACAAACTTACGAGGACAGCATCCATGACCCGACATCGAGCGTGTCGGTCATCGCCGAGTGAATCCAGTCTGTAGCACTTTGGGCTAGCAGACTCGGTGAACCGGGCTGTGGCGGCTAAGCGGACTCCGGTATTCATCGCGTGACATTTCCCGAAGGACGAACACAGAGCGAAGAAGGACACATGCCGGCCAGCCTAAGTGTTCCGAGCAAGAGTAAGCTACCATGGCTCGATGGAGACACTAGGAGACATTTCCCGGTAAGAGAGGCTACTAAAGATAAACAACTAGATAGTCAGATCCCACACATACCAAGCATTTCAATAACATACACACAATATGCTCGATATGTGCAAATACAACATGGCATCACAACATGACTCTACGACTCAAGTATTTATTCATTAGGCTCCGAGGAGCGAGATATTACAAACATAGGTCTCATGACCCAACATTCAGAGCATACAAGTCAAGCACAAGCGGAAGCTAAACATGTCTGAGTACAGGCATCTACAAATGAAAAAGGCTTAGAAGCCTGACTATCTACTAGATCCTGCCGAGGGCACAAGATCGTAGCTGAGGTAACAAGCTAAACGTCGAAGTCCAAGCGGAACTACTAGCGAGACTGAAGTCTCTCTGCAAAAACATAAAATAGGCAAACGTGAGTACAAATGTACCCAAAGAAGACTTACATCAGAACTAACTACATATGCATCATTATCAACAAAGGGGTAGTGGGGTTTAACTGCAGCAAGCCAGCTTTGACTCGGTGGCTATCCTGAACTACGACTGCAAGTAACTCTTTTGAGGTGGCACACACGAGTCCACATATTCACCATATCAATACTCCACTATGGATCCGCTTCCGTCTCCCTACGAGAACGCCATCCATAGCACTCACGCTTATCTTGCGTATTTTAGAGTATCCACTTTCACTTGTCTATGAACTATGCAAGGGGTCCAAGTTTCCATATCCGAGGAATCCGGCTATTCGAATAGATAATGATAACCCTGCAGGGGTGTACTTCTTCACACACGCTCTCGCCACTTATCGCCTGTACCGTCATGTATCTCGGCAACCTTCAAGCGGAAGCGGGCGAGGAGTCGGCCACGGCCTACCTAAACACTCAAGTCTCTCGTCCAGGTTTATCGCCTATTCGGGTTCCATCCGCAAGGAGATCCGGCCGGGGTGTCGCTCACGGCCCCAAACGATGTGAGCAGGGTTCCCAAGCCCACCTCGACGGGTAGATCTCGCTTGGTACACCGTGCCACGGTGCCTAATCATCCCAAGCCCACATGCACGGGTGCCACTTGGTAGACTACTAACACTACCTACAAACACCGAAACTAGTTGCAACTCCCGGACAGAGAACAAGCGTGAATAAGAAGCCGAGAGGGTCAATTAAGGATCCCAATGAGTGGTAGTAGCTGTTCATGGATCACAAAACACAGAACTCAGTTCCTGAGGACGGCTGCAATGAGACAACCCACCATGTACTCCTACATGGCCTCTCACCGCTACCTTTACCAAATCGTGTTCACACGCTTAGCTCACACACAGTAGGACATGTTCACACACCTCTAATTCATCCTCGATGAATCAGACCCGACTCAACTCTAAGCAATAGCAGGCATGACAAACAAGCATGAATGAGTAGGCACATCAGGGCTCAAGCAAATCCTACTCATGCTAGTGGGTTTCATCTATTTACTGTGGCAATGACAGGTCATGCAGAGGATAAAGGGGTTCAACTACCGCAACATGTAGCAGTTGAAACGTTGTTGTCCTAATGCAGTAAAATAGAGCAGGAGCGAGAGAGTGGGATTGTATCGGAATGAACAAGGGGGTTTTGCTTGCACGCACTTCGAAGATAATATAGTTCTTCATCGGTGTCATTGAACTCATCGTCGAACGTCGTCTACTGAGAGGGGATAATCATCGGCAAACACAGAAAGAACACAATCAATACATGGCGATATGCAGCAATATGATGCATGATCATGACATGGCAATATGCTGTGATTTGATCTAATGCATCTAGCTATGATTTAAATGAAGTTGGTTTGAATACATGATTCAAATTCCAACTCCATATATGATTATTTAAATGCCCTTTATTGGTTTTGTCCAAAACAGAGGACAAACATTGTTCAAACATGCATGAAAATGGTACAGATGGATTCCTTGAATTTTTCTGGTCATTTTTCATATATAAATCTTTGCATTTGGAGTTACGGTTCAATTTCTATGAATTTTAGAAGTTTTGCCTATTTTACGAAATAAATAAATCATTTCGATTTATTTAAAACTCGAAAACATTCTTCGCGTCGACATGACATCACCCAGCGTCATCAGGTCAGCAGGCGGGTTCAGTCAAACCTGACTGGGGACCCAGTCGATGACTCGGTCGACTAAGCGAGTTAGTTAGTGCTAATCTAACCCTAACGGTCATTAGCAGGTGGGCCCACATGTCGATGTCTAGTTTAATTAACTAAATTAATTAGTGTTAACTAATCTAACACCTAAACTAACAGGGCAATTAGCACTAATTAAAATCCTACACTAATTCAGTCAAAGGCCGGTCCCACATGTCATGGACACAGGGGGGTCCCGCCGTGGTCAAAGTGGGTCAAACCCACCGGCGTTTAGCCGCCAGCGGCAGCAGACGCGGCGGGGCACTCGGGAACGGGCTGTGGTGCCCCGTTCGCAGCGGGGTTGGGCTCATTCGAGAGCCCAGACCAGCGCGCGTCGATTGGTGGAGCCAGCCGGGCCTGGGACGGCCGGAGGCGATGGCCGGGAGCTCGGTTGCGGCCGCCGGAGCTCGGCTGGTTCTTGGCGCGAGGCTGCAGCAAGCAAGCGGCGATTAGAGAGGCTAGGCGGCCTCCTAGAGGCACCGGAGGCGCGATCACGGTGCAAGGGTGCGGTGGTTTGAGCTTAGGCCACGGCGGCGACAAAGCCAGCGGCGGTGAGCTTTGGTCATGGTGGGGAATGGTGCTACTGCAAGGAATCGGCGGGAGGAGGGTAACGACGGAGGAGCTCACGAAGTCGGACGGCGGTCTCAGCGGACTCGGGCGCCGGGTGACGGCGAATCGGCGGCGACCATCGGCGGCGATCGAGGACGAAGACGATGGCATGGAGGCGATCTGAGCTTCGAGGGGCTTGGCTCGGTGGGGAGGAAGAGGGGTCGGCGGAGCTCCCGAGCTCAGCGGATGGGCGAGGGGTGGCGATGGCTGCGGCAATCGGCGGCGGCGGCGACGTAGCTCCGCTTCGGTGGTTGCGTCAGAAAGCAGAGGGAGGTGAGGAGAAGAAGAGTGGACGGGCGGTCGGAGCGATCCCGCGGCTCTCGCAGGTCTGTCCATGGCGCCCACGCAAGCTAGCGGCGGGAGGTGGCACGCGGCGTGTGTGCACACGGCGAGCACATGCTCGGCGCCTACAGCGCGCGGTGGAGACGACGATCGCAGCGCCAATCAGGGAGCAGTCTGAGATGGGCCGCCGGTAAGTGGCCCAGTGACCCTCTCTCTCTCTGTTTACTAATTTGTTTTCTGTTTTCTAATTTTCCTGCAACTGTTGGGCTTTATTAATAATACCAAAACGTTTTCAAAAATCCTGAAAATAATTGTGGGCTCTTTTGGGATTATTCCTAACAACCCAAAACTAGTTTCAGAATTATTAGAGCATTTAAAAATGTTTATAGGATTTAAATGCCCCAATTCAAATACAATATGAGTTAATTCAATAATCCAAATGTCATGGAAAAATGTGCAATATCTCTGGTTACTGTTTCCAGCATTTCCCAAAAATGGTGAACATTTTTGAAGGCCATTTGGATTCATTGAAAAATATTTTCTTAGTTGAACCTATTTGAATTGCTTTAGTGCTAGGGCTTGGTCATCCCCACTTCAAATTTCCTTTGAAATCAAACATGATGCATGGATGCAGATGCCACTAACTACAAACAACTCGGGGCTGTGACAACTCACCCCACTAAACAAAAATCTCGTCCGAGATTCAAGGCGTGAGTAAGAAGGCGAGAGGGCACAAAGTTAACACGATCTTCATGATCAATTGCCCTTCAAATGAGCGTTGATTCAATCACCATCTTTGTTTTGTCGTCTTGCTCGAGAACTCCAGCCAACATGACAACGAGAGGAAAGAAAGACTCTGGAAGGATCGATCTTCTTGAGGTTCGAGCAACTTAGGATCATCTCAATGATCACAAGATCAACTCACGGAATGAGACGTAGAAACATCTCTGGAGCTGAGAGGCAAGACATGCACCAGGAGGGATGGAAGAAACAATTTGATGAGGGTTTCAAAGTAGCGAAGAAACAATTACTATGATCCCGTAATGGGGCACCTTGGGAGAGGTGACTCCTAGAATCATCCCTTAAGTGGCAAAAAGAATTACCTTTGATTTGGAGATCATTGAAAATCTTTATACCAGCCTAAGGCGATCACAATCGATCATTTGGCAGGGTTCAAAAGAATGACATATCCGGAATCGAATGGATGATGTGGATTACCTTGTTGAAAACAATACAAGGGTTGATTTTAGTAACTAGGGAGAAGCTCAACAGTAGAGAGTGAGTCCACTGTTGAAAGGGTTATAGCATAACCGAGGAAACTGATAGCAATCCCAGTTAGTGCCGATGATAACACCTAGCGCTTGTGCGTGCTCTCAAGAACTTGAGCATTTCCATAATCATCAAGGTTTTATCAACATCCCTGTCAAGGGTGCTGACAACACAACATACTACCATGATGAATAGCGATGGACGATGCAGAGGCAAAGGAAGGCAACACTTTGTCAGATTTCACCTTAGCGAAGCCAAGGGAACGAAATCTGGATGATCGACCGAGAGACATTTAGCATTCCGCTTCTAATGTTCTCCTTGATGTACCAGTTTAACCCAATACCAGTTGGTATCTGGAACATCAAGTAAAGGTCTGGCTTCGGGAGAACAAAGGATCCATAAGGAACAACTTCTGAAATAAGTCGCACGACATCCTTATGGAGAGGATGGTCAACTTGCTCAGTTAAGATACTACAATAATAGATCTTCGGCTAGGTGTGTCGGCCAACATCAACCTTGTCGGGACCTACATCATAGATCTTAGAATAGTTCCAACCATCATATCTGCCTGAGATTCAGATCCGGTTGGTGTCAGATTATTCCAGACTCGTCGAGTCTAGAAAGAAAAATGAAAGTTTACAACACAATCCGACGAGAAGACGTTGCGTGATTCTCAGGAAATGAACTACGATAGCAAGCTCCAAACATGAGCTGGTTCTGCTACAAACATGTGAACACGTTGTCCCGGACAAACATGATCCCATGGTAGTCTTACAATAAAAACACTACCGAGTTCCGGTGGGGAACCATCATTAATGATATCGAAGTCCTTGCATAAGGTATACTCTTAGGAAGGAGCTTCCTCTCCTTGAACAAATCAATCAGTGGCTTGGTGTGCTAGGAACACATATAGAATGGAGGTAGCTAATCTCACAATCCAATGTATACTTCGCACATGCATGACTGACTTGGGATGATTCCAAAGAAAGCAAAAACAATCTTTCTCGGATCCACGGCGGCAACTTACACCAAGTGCACGTGAATTAGAGAAAGTCACTTCTTTCATCCGAACATATACCTCATGAATGGAACACGAAGGTAATGTTTACAAAAGTTTCCAACACTAGATGGATGTTCAACATGATCATGGAGAAGATAAAATGCTGCTGATGGGCTCAACAACAAGTCATAGGGATGACCATATAAATGGACTTCCATAATTATGTGAACAAGGACATAGCATTGGTCAGACCCAAAAGATGTAATGGTGTATGCTCGAGGGATAACCGCGAGTAAGACAACATTACGAACGTCGTTAGTTCTGATTTGATTTGACGATAACCCATACTCAAATCAAAGTTTTTATAAGATAATAGGTCCAACAACTGATCACAGGGACCAATCGATGAAGATATCATCCTTCTTCAACTAACACACCAACACCAGGATATCCCTTTGAAACGAACTAGGTTAGGTAAGCTTTTATCTTCTAACTCTCCAAGTTGTCGTTTAGCTTAACCAACTAGCTCAGGGGTATCCAACACGGATTCTTGGAGAAAGGGTGGTTTACAAGAAACCAACTTGATCACGAGCTCAATCATAGCGGTCGGTGACAACTGGTAATACTTCGAGAAGATATACGGAAAATCACGAACCACCGATATGTTACTAAGCTCGGGAACAACCTTGCTTTTCGGGGCAAGATGATATGATCAAAAGAGTGAGGATTGACACAATCCTAACTCTTGATCGAAGAGTGCACCGGAAAAATGGACTAGGTAGCACGATTAATCTTAGAATGATGATTCAAAATCAACACGCTAAGAATGAAATTATTGTCCGTTAACTACCAAGCAACGAGTTGCTAGGAGCATAGATTTTGCACATCACGATTCACTTGTCGGTATTCGGTTGCGACAACACGGAACCGAGGATGAATAATGATGGCGAGAAGTATCACTACGTCAAGAATTCACAAGAGCGGTGCAATTCTCATGAAAATCCTGACATAAAGACGGTAATACTTGAGGTAGAAACAGAATCAAAAGCTGGGTTGGCATTTTGATCTGCGGAGCACAACTATTTTGACCCAATCCTGGACATGGATGAGGTACTGGAGTTTGTTTCTCCTAGTCATCCTGAATAGAATGGCTTGACGGACCACAGGAATAATAAGCATTGATAACACGAATGCACAATTACTCCTGACTATCAATTGATAGACGAAGGTCAGAATACAACTAAAGAGAACAACTCAAAGGAACATATAACTTTCTGAGTTGTGGATGCACAGATTAGTATGTCGAGAGAAGCTCAACATTTCTTCCGGATAACCCATGCGGAAAGGTAGAACTGGCAGATTCACAATTATAAATGGAGAACTCCTCAAGAGTACTCTGATTGTGATCCTGGTTCAGTGAGGAACTTCTGCCATAAGCGGTTCATAGTATTTGGAAGAAGGAAATACCACGGACCTCGAGGACTAATGCAAAGGTTACTAATATCCTAAAGGAACGAGCAAATACTAACAACATGAGGTAGGGTGAATCTCGGGTTCAAAACCCAGAAGTAGAATACCTACTACTAAATGGCATCATGGGATGCTTTCGAGAATAAAGGCCAGAATCTTCACACTGGGAACACTAAACATTGCTAGATTACTAGGTGACTCCCTAAAACACCTAGGGTCATAATAATAGCTCCAACATATATGTCAAGGCAATAAATTACCTCAACGCACCGGTTAGTGTGCTTATTCTGACCATAAAGGACAGCGGGAACGGAAAGAAAGGATTTGCAAGTGCATCAGATTGTTTAGAAACCTGGGATGACTCGGACAGCATAACGGCTGTAAATGCTCAAAAGAATTTAGACATGCTACAAAAATGGTGGCATAACCACTCGATCATCACAATATCAAGGTTTCGAGATCAACAGTTATGAACATACGGAAGTAGTAATACTGAACTGAGATTTGAAACTAACAATCCTACAAGTCTATGGATTAGTAACACGTGATCCTAATAGACAGAAGAGAAAGCCTAGTTCCTTAACCCCGTAGGAAAGATAAGATGACTCGGATCAGAAGGGCATAAGGTAAAGGAGTAAAAAGAGCCTTACGTTCCATCCCACAATCAATTCCCTTATATAACTAAAGCATTTCTAGACTCAACTTCACCAGTTTGGCTTCGTAATCCTCTGAGCGGTCAAGCTCGATACCAAAGCTGTCGGGACCCGACTCAATGCCACATCGATCTAGCATGTAACACCCCATATCACTTTGCGCCTCACGCACGGTATTCCCACGGTGTCGCCTTACCCTTGCCGGGACCGTTTAGCCTTTTGGAACACGTATATGATAGTGCCGCTAGCATCCATATGATAAGGAGCCGGGCTGACATGGCTAGTCGTAAACCCAAAGTGGCACAAACTTACGAGGACAGCATCCATGACCCAAAGATCGAGCGTGTCGGTCATCGGCGAGTGAATCGGTGCAGTAGCACTGGGCTAGCAGGACTCGGTGAACCGGGCAGTAGCGGGCTAACAGACTCGGTATTCATCGCGTGACATTTCCCGAAGGATGAGACACGAGAACGAAGAAGGACACATGCCGCCAGCCTAAGTGTTCGGAGCAAAGAGCAAGCTACCATGGCTCGGTGGAGACACTAGGAGACATTTCCGTAAGAGAGGCTACTAAAGATAAACAACTAGATAGTCGATCCCACACATACCAAGCATTTCAATAACATACACACAATATGCTCGATATGTGCAAATACAACATGGCATCACAACATGACTCTACGACTCAAGTATTTATTCATTAGGCTCCGAGGAGCGAGATATTACAAACATAGGTCTCATGACCCAACATTTAGAGCATACAAGTCAAGCACAAGCGGAAGCTAAACATGTCTGAGTACAGGCATCTACAAATGAAAAAGGCTTAGAAGCGACTATCTACTAGATCTGCCGAGGCGATCGTGGCTGAGGTAACAAGCTAAACGTCAAGTCCAAGCGGAACTACTAGCGAGACTGAAGTCTCTGCAAAAACATAAAATAGGCAAACGTGAGTACAAATGTACCCAAAGAAGACTTACATCGTAACTAACTACATATGCATCATTATCAACAAAGGGGTAGTGGGGTTTAACCGCAGCAAGCCAGCTTTGACTCGGTGGCTATCTGAACTACATTGCAAGTAACTCTTTTGAGGTGGCACACGAGTCCACATATTCACCATATCAATACTCCACTATGGATCCGCTTCGTCTCCCTACGAGAACGCCATCCATAGCACTCACGCTTATCTTGCGTACTTTAGAGTATCCACTTTCACTTGTCTATGAACTATGCAAGGGGTCCAAGTTTCCATATCCGAGGAATCCGGCTATTGAATAGATAATGATAACCTGCAGGGTGTACTTCTTCACACGCGCTCGCCACTTATCGCCCTATACCGTCATGTATCTCGGCAACCTTCAAGCGGAAGCCGGGCGAGGAGTCGGCCACGACCTACCTAAACACTCAAGTCTCTCGTCCGGTTTATCGCCTATTCGGGTTCCATCCGCAAGGAGATCCGGCGGGGGTGTCGCTCACGGCCCCAAACGATGTGGCAGGGTTCCCAAGCCCACCTCGACGGGTAGATCTCGCTTGGTACACCGTGCCACGGTGCCTAGTCATCCCAAGCCCACCTGCACGGTGCCACTTGGTAGACTACTAACACTACCTACAAACACGAAAACTAGTTGCAACTCCCGGACAGAGAACAAGCGTGAATAAGAAGCCGAGAGGGTCAATTAAGGATCCCAATGAGTGGTAGTAGCTGTTCATGGATCACAAACACGTAACTCGAGTTCACGAGGGCGGCTGCAATGAGACAACCCACCATGTACTCCTACATGGCCTCTCACCGCTACCTTTACCAAATCGTGTTCACACGCTTAGCTCACACACATGGGACATGTTCACACACCTCTAATTCATCCTCGATGAATCAGACCCGACTCAACTCTAAGCAATAGCAGGCATGACAAACAAGCATGAATGAGTAGGCACATCAGGGCTCAAGCAAATCCTACTCATGCTAGTGGGTTTCATCTATTTACTGTGGCAATGACAGGTCATGCAGAGGATAAAGGGGTTCAACTACCGCAACATGTAGCAGTTGAAACGTTGTTGTCCTAATGCAGTAAAATAGAGCAGGAGCGAGAGAGTGGGATTGTATCGGAATGAACAAGGGGGTTTTGCTTGCCTGGCACTTCTGAAGATAATATAGTTCTTCATCGGTGTCATTGAACTCATCGTCGAGCGTCGCTCTTCGAGAGGGATAATCATCGGCAAACACAGAAAGAACACAATCAATACATGGCGATATGCAGCAATATGATGCATGATCATGACATGGCAATATGCTGTGATTTGATCTAATGCATCTAGCTATGATTTAAATGAAGTTGGTTTGAATACATGATTCAAATTCCAACTCCATATATGATTATTTAAATGCCCTTTATTGGTTTTGTCCAAAACAGAGGACAAACATTGTTCAAACATGCATGAAAATGGTACAGATGGATTCCTTGAATTTTTCTGGTCATTTTTCATATATAAATCTTTGCATTTGGAGTTACGGTTCAATTTCTATGAATTTTAGAAGTTTTGCCTATTTTCTGAAATAAATAAATCATTTCTGATTTATTTAAAACTCCAGAAAACATTTATTGCGTCGAGATGACATCACCCCGAGCGTCATCAGGTCAACAGGCGGGTTCAGTCAAACCTGACTGGGGACCCATCGTCGATGACTCGATCGACTAAGCGAGTTAGTTAGTGCTAATCTAACCCTAACCAGTCATTAGCGTGGTGGGCCCACATGTCGATGTCTAGTTTAATTAACTAAATTAATTAGTGTTAACTAATCTAACACCTAAACTAACAGGCAATTAGCACTAATTAAAATCCTACACTAATTGATCAAAGGCCGGTCCCACATGTCATGGACACGGGGGGTCCCGCCGTGGTCAAAGTGGGTCAAACCCACGGCGTTTAGCCGCCAACAGCAGCAGACGCAAGGGCACTCGAACGGGCTGTGGTGCCCGTTCGCAGCGAGGGTTGGGCTCATTCGAGCCCAGACCAGCAGCGTCGATTAGTGGAGCCAGCCGGGCTGGGGCGGCGGGAGGCGATGGCGGGAGCTCGGTTGCGCGGCGCCGGGCTCTCGGTGGTTCTTGGTAGCGAGGCTGCAGCAAGCAAGCGGCGATTAGAGAGGCTAAGCGGCCTCCTAGAGGCACCGAGGCGCGATCACGGTGCAAGGGTGCGGCTGGTTTGAGCTTAGGCCACGGCGGCGACAAAGCCAGCGGCGGTGAGCTTTGGTCATGGTGGGGAGCGGTGCTCGGCAAGGAATCGGCGGGGAGGAGTGGGTAACGACGGAGGAGCTCACAGGGAGTCGGACGGCGGTCTCAGCGGACTCGGGGGCGCACGGGTGATGGCGAATCGGCGGCGACCATCGGCGGCGGTCGAGGACGAAGACGATGGCATGGAGGCGATGCAGAGCTTCCCAAGGGGCTTGGCTCGGTGGGGAGGAAGAGGGGGTCGAGGCGGAGCTCCTGAGCTCAGCGGATGGGCGAGGGGTGGCCAGTGGCTGCGGCAATCGGCGGCGGCGGCGACGAGCTCCGCTCGGTGGTTGCGTGCGAGAAACAGAGGAGGGGGTGAGGAGCGAAGAGAGTGACGGGGCGGTCGGAGCGATCCCGACGGCTCTCGCGGGTCTGTCCGCGGCGCCACGCAAGCTAGCAGGCAGGAGGTGGCACGGGCGCGTGTGTGCACACGGCGAGCACACGCTCGGCGCCTTCTGGCGCGGTGGAGACGACGACTGGCAGCGCCAGTCAGCTGGGCCAGTGCAGATGGGCCGCCAGGTAAGTGGCCCAGGTGACCCTCTCTCTCTCTCTGTTTACTAATTTGTTTTCTGTTTTCTAATTTTCCTGCAACTGTTGGGCTTTATTAATAATACCAAAATGTTTTCAAAAATCCTGAAAATAATTGTGGGCTCTTTTGGGATTATTCCTAACAACCCAAAACTAGTTTCAGAATTATTAGAGCATTTAAAAATGTTTATAGGATTTAAATGCCCCAATTCAAATACAATATGAGTTAATTCAATAATCCAAATGTCATGGAAAAATGTGCAATATCTCTGGTTACTGTTTCCAGCATTTCCCAAAAATGGTGAACATTTTTGAAGGCCATTTGGATTCATTGAAAAATATTTTCTTAGTTGAACCTATTTGACTTGCTTTAGTGCTAGGGCTTGGTCATCCCCACTTCAAATTTCCTTTGAAATCAAACATGATGCATGGATGCAGATGCCACTAACCACAAACAACTCTGGGGCTGTGACAATCCATTACCTGAGCACTATATGCCTAGCTTACTGGCTTTAAAGAAAGCGCTGCCAGGGAGACAACCCAGAAGTTTTAGAGAGTCATTTATTTCTGTTGAGTGCTTTTATATAGTATAAAAAGAAAAAAATAAAGAGGGGAACCCAATAACTTTTCAAAAAGGAAAGTGAAAGTGAGACAGACAAGCATTGTTGAAGTGGGAGAGCTCCTTGAACTTTGTTCATGCTCACAGAAACTTTGTGAATCTTGATTACAGAAACTTTTCATCAAAAATATTATCCCCTTGTACAATTCCATGGATTATAAAAATAATGTGCCAAGGTTTGCCTTTAGGATTGTTTACGATGCTTGTTTGTATGTGCGGTGCAAGACAGAAACTTTGTTTGTAGTGCGCGATTTTACATTTTTTGCTGGAACGTCAAACGGTTCTGATTCTTTTTGCACTGTCTTGCTATACAAATTTTTTATTTTCCTAATTTTGGTAGAATTTTTGGGGTACCATAAGTAAGGTGAATGTTCAGATTGCCACAGACTGTTTTGTTTTTGACAGATTCTGTTTTTGATGCATGGTTTGCTTGTTTTGATGAAACTATCAATTTATATCAGTGGATTAAGCCATGAAAAAGTTATGTTACAGTAGACACAATGCAAAAACAAAATATGAATTGGTTTGCTACAGTACTTAGAATAGTGATTTGCTTTATTATACTAACGGATCTTACCGAGTTTTCTGTTGAAGTTTTGTGTGGATGAAGTGTTTGATCGAGGTCTTGATATGAGAAAAAGGAAGAGAGGCAAGAGCTCAAGCTTGGGGATGCCCAAGGCACCCCAAGTAAATATTCAAGGAGACTCAAGCATCTAAGCTTGGGGATACCCTGGAAGGCATCCCCTCTTTCTTCAACAAGTATCGGTATGTTTTCGGATTCGTTTCGTTCATGCGATATGTGCAAGTCTTGGAGCGTCTTTTGCATTTAGTTTTTACTTTTCTTTTATGAACCATGCTGGTATGAGATAGTATTTGGTTCATTTATAGAATGCTCATTGCACTTCACTTAAATCTTTTGAGTATGGCTTTATAGAATGCTTCATGTGCTCCACTTATATCATTTGAAGTTTGGATTGCCTGTTTCTCTTCGCATAGACAACCGCCATTTGTAGAATGCTCTTTTGCTTCACTTATATTTGTTAGAGCGTGGGCATATCTTTTGTAGAAAGAATTAAACTCTCTAGCTTCACTTATATCTATTTAGAGAGATGACAAGAATTGGTCATTCACATGGTTAGTCACAAAATCCTACATAAACTTGTAGATCGCTGAATATGATATGTTTGATTCCTTGCAGTAGTTTTGCGATATAAAGGTGGTGATATTAGAGTCATGCTAGTGGGAGACTGTGGGTTAATAGAAATACTTGTGTTGAGGTTTGTGATTCCCGTAGCATGCACGTATGGTGAACCGCTTTGTGATGAAGTTGGGGCACAATTTTATTTATTGATTGTCTTCCTTATGTGTGGCGGTCGGGGACGAGTGATGGTCTTTTCCTACCAATCTATCCCCCTAGGACATGCGCGTAGTACTTTGTTTTCAATGGCTTATAGATTTTTTCAATAAGTATGCGTTCTTTATGACTAATTTTGAGTCCATGGATTATATGCACTCTCACCCTTCCACCATTGCTAGCCTCTCTTGTGCCGCACAACTTTCACCGGTACCATACACCCACCATATACCTTCCTCAAAACAGCCACCATACCTACCTATCATGGCATTTCCATAGCCACTTCGAGATACATTTCCGTGCAACTTTCATCATCATCATATACATGACTTGAGCATTCATTTCATATTGCTTTGCATGATCGTAAGATAGCTAGCATGATGTTTTCATGGCTTTTATGTTTTTTGATGTCATTGCTACGCTAGATCATTGCACATCCCGGTACACCGCCGGAGGCATTCATATAGAGTCATATCTTTGTTCTCGTATCTAGTTGTAATGTCGAGTTGTAAGTAAATAAAAGTGTGATGATCATCATTATAGAGCATCGCCCCATGAAAAAAAAGAAAATAAAAGAGAGGCCAAGAAGCCTAAATAAAAAAAGGGGGCCAAAGAAGCCCGCAAAAAGAAAAAGAAAAAAAAGAGAGAAAAAGGGAGAATGGGCGGTGTTACTATCCTTTTACCACACTTGTACTTCGAAATAGCACCATGTTCTTCATATAGAGAGTCTCTCGAGTTATCACTTACATATACTAGTGGGAATTTCCATTATATAAATTGGCTTGTATATTCCGATGATGGGCTTCCTCAAATAACCAAGGTCTTCATGAGCAAGCAAGTTGGATGCACACCCACTTAGTTTTCAGTTTGAGCTTTCATACACTTATAGCTCTAGTGCATCCGTTGCATGGGAATCCCTACTCACTCACATTGATATCTATTGATGGGCATCACCATAGCATGTTGATACGCCTAGTTGATGTGAGACTTTCTTCTCCTTTCTTTGTCTTCTCCACAACCATCATTCTATTCCACATATAGTGCTATGTCCATGGCTCACGCTCATGTAATGCGTGAAAGTTGAAAATGTTTGAGATTACTAAAGTATCAAACAATTGCTTGGCTTGTCATCGTGGTTGTGGATGATTAAATACTTTGTGTGATGAAGATAGAGCAACAACCAAACTATATGATTTTGTAGGGATAACTTTCTTTGGCCATGTTGTTTTGAAAAGACATGATTGCTTTATTAGTACGCTCGAAGTATTATTGTTTTTATGTCAAATGATAGACTATTGCTTTGAATCACTCGTGTCTTAATATTCATGACATCATTAAACATATGATCAAGATTATGCTAGGTAGCATTCCACATCAAAAATTATTTTTTTATCATTTACCTACTCGAGGACGAGCATGAATTAAGCTTGGGGATCTGATACGTCTCCGTCATATCTATAACTTTTGATTATTCCATGCCAGTATTATTCAACTTTCATATACTTTTGGCAACTTTTTATACTATTTTTGGGACTAACATATTGATCCAGTGCCCAGTGCCAGTTCCTGTTTGTTGCATGTTTTATGTTTCGCAGAAACCCAATATCAAACGGAGTCCAAACAGGATAAAAACGGACGAAAAATTATTTTGGAATATTTGTGATTTTTGGGAGGAAAAATCAACGTGAGATGGTGCCCAAGGGGGCCACAAGGCAGGGGGCGCGGGACCCTCATGGTCACCCCGTAAGGCGATTGACGTCTTCCTTTGCCGCAAGAAAGCTAATTTTATGAGAAAAATCTGGGCGAAAGATTCACCCCAATCGGAGTTACGGATCTCCGGATATAAAAGAAACGGTGAAAGGGAAGGATCTAGGAACGCAGAAACAGAGAGAGACAGAGAGATAGATCCCATCTCGGAGGGGCTCTCGCCCCTCCCACGCCATGGGAGCCAAGGACCAGAGGGGAAACTGTTCTCCCATCTAGGGAGAAGGTCAAGGAAGAAGAAGAATAAGGGGGGCTCTCTCCCCCTTGCTTTCGGTGGCGCCGGAGCGCTACCAGGGGCCATCATCATCACCGCGATCTTCACCAACACCTCCGCCATCTTCACCAACATCTCCATCACCTTCCCCATCTATATTCAGCGGTCCACTCTCCCTCAACCCGCTGTACCCTCTACTTTTAACATGGTTCTTTATGCTTCATATTATTATACAATGATGTGTTGCCATCCTATGATGTCTGAGTAGATTTCCGTTGTCCTATCGGTGATTGATGAATTGCTATGATTGATTTGAGTTGCATGTTTTATTATTGGTGCTATCCTATGGTGCTCTTAGGTATCGGCATAGCGTGAGGATCCCCTCATAGGGTATGCAATATGTTCATGATTTTCTCATGGTGGGTGGCGTGAGTGACAGAAACACAAACCCGAGTAAGTAGGTTGTTTGCGTATGGGATAAAGGGGACTTGATACTTTAATGCTATGGTTGGGTTTTACCTTAATGATCTTTAGTAGTTGCGGATGCTTGCTAGAGTTCCAATCATAAGTGCATATGATCCAAGAAGAGAAAGTATGTTAGCTTATGCCTCTCCCTCAAATAAAATTGCAATAGTGATTATCGGTCTAGTAAAGTAGTCAATTGCTTAGGGACAATTTCAACTCCTACCATCACTTTTCCACACTCGCTATATTTACTTTATTGCTTCTTTATCTAAACAGCCCCTAGCTTTTATTTACGTGCTCTTTATTATCTTGCAAACCTATCCAACAACACCTACAAAGTACTTCTAGTTTCATACTTGTTCTAGGTAAAGCGAACACTAAGCATGTTTAGCATCGTATCAGTGGCAGATAGGACTTGAGAGAATATTTTGTTCTACCTTTAGCTCCTCGTTGGGTTCGACACTCTTACTTATAGAAAGAGGCTACAATTATCCCGTATACTTGCGGGTCGCCAGCCCTCATTTGGTCTTTTAAATTACGATGACGAAGATGCACGATTGTTGAAGATGAAACAACAGAGACCCTGCTTTATTATAATCATCATAATATATACATCATCAAAAATATGTACGTCGTAAGAGCCAGTGGCTCAAGTGTAGTAAGGCCGAAGATGAGCAATATTCCACGGCCGGGGGGTCTCCTCCTCCGACTTACGTGAGTCCTTGTGCTCTCTAGTATTGATAAGGTAGTATGACCTATTGTTCAAGTTCTTCCTGACCACAAAGGGTCCTTCCCAAGGTGGGGATAACTTATGCATATTAGTTTGATCCTGGATGAGCCGGAGGCTCAAATCACCTTCCTGAAAGGTTCCGGACTTAACTCGGTGGCTATGGTAATGGCGCAGATCTTGTTGATAAATCGCCGAACGGGCTGCCGCAAGGTCGCGTTTCTCATCTAATAGATCAAGTGCCTCCCGACGTGCTTGTTCATTATCAGCTTCAACATAAGCCGCCACGCGAGGAGAGTCATGACGGATGTCACTAGGGAGAACCACTTCTGCTCTGTAAACCATGAAGAAAGGCGTGTAACCCGTAGATCTGTTGGGGGTAGTATTGATACTCCATATCATAGAAGGTAACTCCTCCACCCAACAACCCAGCGTCCTCTACAACGGAACCATAAGCCGGGGCTTGATGCCTCTCAGAACTTCTTGATTGGCTCTTTCAGCTTGGCCATTGGATTGAGGGTGAGCTACTGACGAAACCTCAAGTCGAATATGCTCACGTTGACAAAACTCTTTCATAGCACCCTTGGACAGATTAGTGCCATTATCAGTTATGATACTGTGGGGAAAGCCAAAGCGAAAAATCACCCTCTTAATGAATTGAACCACTGTTGCCGCATCACACTTACTGACCGGCTATGCTTCAACCCACTTTGTGAACTTGTCAACCGCCACCAAGAGGTGGGTCTTTTTTTATCTTTGGACCTTTTGAAAGGCCCAACCATATCAAGGCCCCAGATTGCAAATGGCCAAGTAATTGGAATCATCCTCAATTCTTGAGCCGGCACACAAGCTCGCCGTGAAAATTTCTGACAACCATCACATTTACTAACCAAATCCTCTGCATCCGCATGAGCCGTCACCCAATAGAATCCATGACGAAAAGCTTTGGCCACAAGGGATTTTGAACCGGCATGATGACCACAATCTCCTTCATGAATCTCATGAAGAATCTCATGGCCTTCCTCAGGAGAGACGCAACGCTGAAACGCCCTAGTGACACTGCGATGGTGTAACTCCCCATTGGCAATTATCATTGACTTAGACCGCCGGGTTATCTACCTGGCAAAGGTTTCATCCTCAGGTAACTCGCCCTAGGTCATGTAAGCCAAATATGGTACTGTCCAATCTGGGATAGTATGAAGAGCCGCCACCAATTGTGCCTCCGGGTCAGGAACAGCCAGGTCTTCCTCTGTAGGCAACTTGACAGAAGGGTTATGCAGAATATCCAAGAAAGTATTAGGTGGCACCGGATTACGCTGAGACCCCAACCGGCTTAAGGCATCAGCCGCCTCATTTTTCCTGCGATCGATGTGTTCCACTTGATAACCCTTGAAGTGGCCGGCAATAGCATCAACTTCATGGTGATAAGCCACCATGACTGGGTCCTTAGAATCCCATGTGCCTGAGACTTTTTTTTTGACAGTGAACGACAGTGGGAGAGGCTCCCACTGACTTTGGATATTAACTTACCAACATATGTTACATAGTTACATGTGGGGGTTTTGTGGAGCTCCCCTCAACCCATCACAAACAGAAAGAAAATGCCCTGCTGTCTACAAGTTTTGAATATAAGAAAGTAAGAATGGACGAAGTTCTTCTTTACAGTTATGAACGAGGAGGCCCAACAGATGCTTGAATCTATCAAGCCATGAATTAAAGGAGTGTGGCACTCCTCTGAAGAACTCATTGTTTCTCTCCTTCCATGTGCCCGAGACTTGTTGAGCCACCAAATCTGAGTCGCCGAAACATCTCACCCGGCTTAAGTTCATTTCCTTGGCCATCCGAAGACCATGGAGAAAGGCTTCGTACTCAGCTGCATTGTTAGTATAGGAAAACACCAACCTTAGAACATAATGAAACTTGTCACCTCGAGGGGAAGCTAAGACAACTCCAGGCCCCGAGCCTTCCAATTGCCTGGACCCATCAAAGTGAATAGTCCAATATGTGTTATCCGGCTTCTCTTCAGGCATCTGTAGCTCTGTCCAGTCGTTGATGAAATCCACTAGTGCTTGAGACTTGATAGCAGTGCGAGGTACATACTTCAAACCATGAGGCCCCAACTCAATGGCCCACTTGGTTACCTACCCTGTGGCTTCTCTTTTTGAATAATATCCCATAAGGGAGCAAACTAACCACAGTGATGGGATGACCCAGAAAATATTGCTTAAGCTTCTGGCTGGCCATGAACACCCCATAAACGAGCTTTTGCCGATGTGGATACCTCTGCTTGGACTCAATAAGCACCTCACTGATGTAATAAACCTGCTGTTGAACCGGATATTCCTTACTAGCCTCCTTGTGTTCCACCACAATGGCCACACTGACGTCATGGGTGTTAGCGACCACATATAACAATAATGGCTCCTTATCAATGGGAGTAGCAAGGACTGGCGGCTCAGCTAGCTGCCTCTTCAAGTCTTCAAACACGTCTTTAGCAGCATGACTCCAGATGAAGTTATCTGTTTTCTTCATCAACTGATATAGCGGCATGGCCTTCTCACCCAACCGGCTTATGAACCGGCTTAAGGCAGTAATACGACTCGCTAGACGCTGATCATCATTGGTACACGCCGGCTTTGCCAGGGAGGTGATGGCCTTGATCTTCTCCGGGTTAGCCTCAATGCATCTGTTAGAAACCAGAAAACCCAAAAGCTTACCCGCTGGCACACCAAAAACACACTTGGCTGGATTAAGCATCATCTTGTAGACCCGGAGATTATCAAAAGTTTCTTTCAAATCATCTATCAAAGTTTCCTTCTCTCTAGATTTCAGCACAATGTCATTCACATAAGTATGAACATTGCGCCCAATCTGAGTGTGAAGACAATTCTGCACACATCGCTGATAAGTCGCCTAGGCACTCTTGAGCCCAAAAGGCATAGACACATAGCAGAAGGCTCCAAAGGGAGTAATGAAAGCTGTCTTCTCCTGGTCCTTAACTGCCATCTTGATCTGATGATAACCAGAATAGGAATCCAAAAAACTCAAACGCTCACAACCAGCCATAGCATCAATGATTTGATCAATATGAGGGATAGAAAAAGGATCGGCCAGACAAGCCTTGTTTAAGTCCGTGTAATCCACACACATGCGTCAAGTGTCATTCTTCTTAAGCACTAACACTGGGTTAGCCAACCACTTTGGATGAAAAACTTCAACAATGAACCCAACCGCCAAGAGCCGGGCCACTTCTTCACCAATGGCTTACGTCTCTCCTCATTGAAATGTTGAAGGAATTGCTTGACCGGCTTAAACTTCGGATCAATATTGAGAGTGTGCTCAGGGAGTACCCCCGGTACACCCGGCATGTCAGAAGGTTTCCAGGCAAAGATGTCCAGGTTCTCACGGATGAACTCGATGAGCACGCCTTCCTATCTCAAATCCAAATTAGCACTGATTCTAAGCTACTTGGATGAGTCGCCAGGAACAAAATCAACCAGCTTGGTGTCATCGGCCAACTTAAACTTCAGCACCGGATCATGCTCTATAGTTGGTGAGGGAGTCCTGGACTAGGGGGTGTCCGGATAGCCGGACTATCGATATTCGCCGGACTCCCAGACTACGAAGATAGAAGATTGAAGACTCCGGCTCGTGTCCGGAAGGTACTTTACTTGGCGTGGAAGGCAAGCTTGGCAATACGGATATGTAGATCTCCTACCATTGTAACCGACTACTGTAACCCTAGCCTCTCCGGTGTCTATATAAACCGGAGGGCTTTAGTCCGTGAGGGACACAACATTACATCTCAACAATCATACCATAGGCTAGCTTCTAGGGTTTAGCCTCCTTGATCTCGTGGTAGATCTACTCTTGTACTACCCATATCATCAATATTAATCAAGCGGGGCGTAGGGTATTACCTCCATCGAGAGGGCTGAACACAGGTAAAAACATTGTGTCCCTCGTTTCTGTTACCATCCGCCTAGACGCACAGATTCGGGACCCCCTACCGAGATCCGCGGTTTTGACACCGACATTGGTGCTTTCATTGAGAGTTCCTCCGTGTCGTCACCGATAGGCTCGATGGCATCTTCAACCTTCAATGCTGTCGAGGGTGAGACTTTTCTCCCCGGACAGATCTTCGTATTTGGCGGCCTCGTACTGCGGGCCAATTCTCTTAGCCACTGGAGCAGATCGAAGCTACGCCCCTGGCCGTCGAGTCGATTCGAAGCCTAAACTTCACGGCCGATGACCGCGGAGACTTGATCTTGACGGACTCGAGCCACAACCCAAGCGCCGCCTGCGACGATGGACATGATCTAGCTCTGCACGGACGGTGCTTTGGTGGCCGTTTTCGAATCCGCCTCGGCTACCTGCGGAGCCGATTGCCCATGACGAGGCGGTGGATAGACGCCGCCCGGGGCTTCAACATCTACGGCGATGGGCGAATACCGATCTTGTCCTTGCGAAACTCATGATCCGAGACGCGGACTCCTCGCGGACTCCGAGCCTCCGCGCCCGCAATTAAGCGATTAGGCGCCGGTTATGGAATTCACCACCGCGGACATCTTTCAACACTCGCCTTTTGGCGATATCCTGAATTCTCTGAAGCATCTCTCGCTATCGGAGAATCTGGCGGACTATGGCGGGGCGGTTGGAGTTCGGACGACGAAGAAATTGAGCCCACCCACCACACACTTTGTAGCCAGCGCCGAGGATCTAACCGACATGCTAGACTACGACTCGAGGACATCGGCTATGGGCGATGATGCGGAGACGATCAGACCCAACGCCCACGGGACCTTTGGAAGGCCACCTCGTCATCTGACGTCTACATGGTGGATACCCCAAAGGAAGGGATGGCGAAAAGCAGCGGAGGAAGATTCTTTGAAGAAGCAGCCTAAACGCCGGCGTCGTGGCGCTGCTCTAAATCCGCCACAACAAGAATGGAGAATCCAGCACGGAGACAATAACACTCGAGAGAGTGCGAAGACGATCCCTCCTGCAAGACTCAGCGCGGAGGGCCTTGAGCAAGCCCTCACGGCAGGCGGCGGGGCAGGGGTTGAGGATGATAACTATATGCCTCCTCCGAAGACGGCGAGCCTCAGCGATGATGAATTCGTCATACCCGAGGATCCCGTCGAACAAGTGCGCTTGTAGCAGGCTCATAGCCACGGCAAATAGCCTAAAGAAAAAGCAGCAACAGCTTCAAGCTGATCAAGATCTGCTAGCCAATCGATGGACCGAGGTCCTCGCGGCCGAAGAGTATAAACTTGAACTCCCCTCCAGAAGTTACCCAAGACGCAAGCTGCTCCCCGATTAGAGGAGGAAGCATACATACCTTTATCACCAGCGCCGCGACATGGCTGACCGACCGCCCGTGGTCGCGACGGAGAGGCATTCAAGGCCCCAGCCAAGACCGTACCCGACATCGATCCAGAGTACGGCCAAAAGGAACGCGCGGACTTGCGAGACATCTTGGAGGACAAAGCAAGGCAATCCAGATCCATCTATGGATCACGTGGGTGCCCTCGACCCACGACGAATACCGTCGCGCCGGACATAACGCCGGCGGGCGAACACAGCAGACAGCGCTCCCTCGAGCTGCGTCGCGATATTGCTCAATCTGGGCGCCAGACACCCGTTATGCTTCATCGATGAAGTAATGGATCATCAGATCCCGAAGGTTCAAACCCGTGAACATCGAATCTTACGATGGTACAGCAGACCCGCGGTGTGGATCGAAGATTATCTTCTCCACATCCATATGGCCCGCGGAGGCGATCGCACGCCATCAAATATCTCCCACTCAAGCAAAGGACCAGCTCGGCATTGGCTTAACAGCCTGCCCGCAGAGTCGATTGGGTGTTGGGAAGACCTGGAGGCCGCGTTCCTTGATAACTTCCAAGGTACATACGTGCGAGCACCAGACGCTGATGACCTAAGCCACATTATTCAGCAGCCAGACGAATCGGCCAGAAAGTTCTGGACACGGTTCTTGACGAAGAAAAATCAAATCGTCGACTGGCCGAATGCGGAGGCCCTCGCAGCCTTCAAACACAACATCCGGACGAATGGCTAACCCGGCACACAGGCAGGAGAAGCGAAATCCATGGCAGCCCTCACGCCGTTAATGACCGCTTTTGCGGCGGAGAGGATAGCTGGCTAGCCCGTAGCAATAATCTCCGCAAAAATTCGGCAGCCCGGACTCCAAGGACAATCACGGCAGGTCACGTCGGATCAAAACAAACGCCGTACTAACGGCGGCGACAAAGAGGATCTGGCGGTAAATGCGGATTCCGAGGCTCAAACCGGTCAGCGGAAAAAGCCATTTAAAAGAACAACTCGGGCCCGTCCAATCTGGACAGAATACTCGACCGCTCATGCGGATACATGGCACCCCCGAAAAGCCAGCTAATCACACCAATAGAGATTGTTGGGTGTTTAGGCAGGCTGGCAAGTTAATTTCGAACACAATGACAAGGGGCTAAATAGCGGCGACGAGGAAGAGACCGGCCGCCCGAACAACGAGAGGACGAAGGTTCCCCCATAAGTGCGGACGGTGAATATGATTTGCGACCCATATACCCAAGAGGGAGAGGAAGCGCGACTACGGGGCGTCTATGCGATGGAGCGATCGCCCAAGTTCAATCCATGGTCCTCCTGTCCGATCACTTTCGATCGGCGAGACCATCCGACTAGCATACGCCATGGCGGATTCGCGGATTGGTCCTAGACCCAATCGTCGATGGATTTCACCTCACAAGAGTCCTGATGGGCGGCGGTAGCAACTGAACCTGCTTTATCGGGACACGGTCGCAAAATGGGCATAGACCCATCCAGGATCAAACCTACTAAGACAACCTTTAAAGGTGTCATCCCAGAGTGGAAGCCAACTATGCAGCTCACACACTGAAGTGGTCTCCGGATCCCGGATAATTTCCGGCGCCAAGAGTTAATCTTGATATAGTCCCGTTCCATAGCGGCTATCATGCCCTGCTTTCGGAAGTACGCGTTTGCAAAATTCAGCGCGTGCCGCATTATGCATACCTAAAGCTCAAGATGCGGGCCCTCGTGGAGTCATTACGGTCAATAGGAATACGGAACGCTCCTCCGAACGGAGGAACATACAATGCTCTCGCGGCGGAATCTGAGCAGCCTTCTCGGCAATTCTCTAGTCCGGCAACTAAAAAGCCGGACACATTAAAACGCGCCCGGAGCAACAACAACCAAGACCACCTGGCGCGATCAGAGCACGCGTAGCAATGCGGCCCCAACCCCCGCCCGCGCATGATCACTAGAATAACACTCCGCGTACATCATTACGCTTTGGAGATACCATGGGCGCAGGGGAGGGGCTTAACCTCAAGGATTCAAGAGTGCGGCTCGACCACACCAGGGGCTCGTGTTAGCGCCACCCTTGGTTTTATTTTTTATCTTTTCTTTTTATATATATACAGGACTCTACCAAACAGAGGCCCTGCCCGACGGCGAACCTGCCGAACTCACGATACAACAGTCAGGGATTAAAGAAGGCTGCGACGAACACTCAGGTGGTCTCCGTTACGAGCATTAAATTCTATTACATACACCAAGTCTGCAGCTTATCCCTGAAGGGGGACATGTTAATTTAGTCTGAATCCCTTGCTTACCGCACTATTTGTATCAGTCCGCTGTATTAGCAGACCTTCTTTCATAAATAACGCAGCATTCCCTTCTTGCAAGTACATTACTTTTTCATTGCAATTGCATTATCTTTTACATGTGTTCATCATATGACATCTTGCACCCGTATACTTTGGTACGGCCGAATACACCAGGGGCTTCTGTTCCTCATGCTATGGTGTGATTAAGTCCAAACACTTTCACAAGTGCGGCACCCCGAACTTATAGCATTATATGAATCAGCTCCGAATCATGTCTTGGGTCAATAGTTGGGTTTGCCCGGCTCTTATGTTTTGGTACCTTACGTTCCGTTCCGTCGGCTAAGGTAGCACTAGGAGAACCACTGCGATTGCGCCCCGGTTGAGCCGGGTTAACGCCTCAGTGGAGAAAGCTAAAACTGACTGGCATGATAAGGCGAGAGACTGGTCGCTGTTCGAGAGGTCTTTTCGGTCCCTAAAGACTCATGCCGCTTGAGCGAAGTTCGGATGATGTCCGACGAAGGCATGGATAGCGCCCGGATTCGGTCTTCGAATACCGGGGCTTCACTAAATTTAAAATTATAGAATTCTATGGCTAAGTGAGAGTGTTCAAGCATTATAAGTCCGGTCGCCTTGTTCGTCGTGTTGAGCACCTCCTTAGATGGACCCAAAGATGGGAACAAGAGTGCTCAAGTTTATCACGAACACCCCAAAGACTTTCGTGGCTTGGGGGCTGAAGCCAACGACTTGCCATCTCTCAGATTTAACAAACGGCCGCACAGAAGGTAATATTTTAAATTCAACAAAGCGTTGCTCATGGCGCATATAAACGAAGTTTTCGGCGCACAGGATAAACACACAACGAGTTCACTCAAGGATTACATTAAGGGGGCACTCATCCGCGATATCGCGGGCTCCCTTCAGGACAACTTTATAATATCGCTCCGGCATACGGTGCTCCTTGCCCGGCGGCGGCGGATCCGTGAGAAGCTTCTCCGCATCCAGCTTGCCCCATTGCACCTTTATGCGGGCAAGGGCTCGACGAGCGCCTTCAATGCAGGCGGATCGCTTGATCACATCCAGCCTCGGGCATGCATCAACTAGCCGCCGCACTAGGCCAAAGTAGCTGCCAGGCATGGCCTGCCCGAGCCACGCCGGATCGGTTGAGGCCCTTCATGGCCTCCTCAGCTACCTTGTGGAGTTCGACCAGCTGCTTCAGCTGGTCGCTTGGGGGCACCAGATGGTCGGCCTCAGCGTACTGAGACCAGAAGACCTTCTCCGTTGAGCTCCCCTCCTCGCCACGATAGAACGCAGCGGCATCAGATGCACTACGCGGCAGATCTGCAAATGCCCCTGGAGAGCTCCGAATTCGGGTAAGTATCCGGTAATTTACATTAACATGCTTGCTCTGCATGAAAAACGCCTTACCCGCTGCTATCTTCTTCATGTCCTCTATTTCCATATGGGCCCTCTGGGCCTCGGCCTTGGCGGACTCGGCCCTATCGAGAACCGAGGCAAGCTCGGACTCTCGAGTCTTGGAGTCACGCTCCAAACTCTCATGCTTTTTCATGAGAGCCTGGAGCTCTTGCCGAACTTCCGCCACCAGCGCCGCTTGCTTTTCTCGCTCGATCCGTTACGTGGCGCATTATGTTCGCCACGGACACGGCATCCTTCGAGGCTGCCACCTCGTTAGTGGCCCTGCATCCGCTTTATATTATCCTTGTTAATCTTGTTTGCAACCAAAACCCTTTTACGTAAGTTGCATATTTAAAGTGGTGTTATTCACTTTCTTTTCCTTGAGCTGCCTCTTGGCATGGCGAGCTCTTGCTTGACCGCTCAAGGTCCTTCTTCAGCGCCTCGACCTCCGCTGTTAATGCGGCAGAGGTCAACAAGCGCAGAGCTGCAAACCCATATTGACATATTTTAGAAACCTGCGTATATCTTGTTAAAGATCCTTAGTCCGCTTTTCTTTCCGAACACGGACTAAGCATCGAGGCTCTTGTCTATCTTGGTATTATATTACTTAATTTTAACCTTCTTACCTCAAAGCCTGTTAGAAGGCTGTTGCGAAGCTTCAGTCAGCCCGCCCTTGGCGAGCTGGACCTTCTCAATCACCGCACTCATGAGAGTGCGGTGTTCTTCGATGGGCGCCTTTGGCGCCTCCGGCAGTTGTCCGTGCCTCCGGTTGGACGGAGGCCGCCGGCGTCACGGTCCTGCCCCTCTTTCGAGGGGGCTGCTTGCCGGACCCTGGAACCGCTACGGGTTCCGGAGTAGAGTCGGGCACAAAGTCCGGGGGGCTGCCTGACGGCGCCTCCGGAGCCTCCTCCTGGCGCGTCCCCCTGTGGGATTCGGCCTCGTCGTCCTTAGCGCATGGGGTAGAGGCAGTCGGGATGGAATTTACATTCGACGGCGCCAACGACCCGCTCATCGAGTCGGGAAAGTCGTCACCGGCCGGACTAAGGAAACAATGCGGCATTAGAAGGACACTGCGTGACATACTATAATACGGCATATGAATGATCCGGATACTTACAATCTTGCCGGACGCCGGGCCCTTGGAGGCCACTCTTCCTCGCCAACACTGATGTTGGCGAAACTGTCCGGGGGGATAGTTCTCCCCCTCTTGGACCCTTCGGCCGCCCCGATTGGGGAGGCCTTCCTCTTCTTCTCTCCCTCCTCCGGGAGAGAGTACTCCTCCTCCTCCTCCTCGCCTTCGGGAGAGGAGTCCTCGTCGTCGTCGTCAGACGCTTGATTCTGGAACTCTTTGAGTCCCGCGCGCCACCTTCTTGGCCTTCTTCTCCGGCACCACGTGCGGTGCGGAACTAGCAACCTTGCTAAATGGGCATCCACCGTTCTTCCGGCATGGGAGCCGGATGATAAGCAGCTCGGCCTTCTCCATCCATTCTGTCAAAGGAAGAGGCAGATTAAAAACCTCGCTAGAGTCAATCTAATTACTACAAGTGTCCCGTAATGGGGTGAATCACTTATCCCGTCGGTCGGAGATCGCAAGCTGAATCATGGTCTTGGACGCGATGCGGCGCGATCAGCGCTCTTGAACAGCACCCTCCGGGCACCTTCGTGCGTTGTATCGAAGAGCCCGCTTAAAGTCTGGTGCTGTTCCGGATTAAACTCCCACAGTTAAATGCCCTTTCTTGGCATGGGAGAATCCGCGGAGGAGCATGACCTGGACCACGTCGACGAGCCGAAGCCCATTGCTCACCAGCTTCTTGATGCAGTTCGAAGTCCCGTCACCTCCACCGGGTCACCCCACTGCAAGCCCTTCTCTTTCCAGGAGGTGAGCTGCGTAGGGATTCCAGATCTAAATTCGGGGGCCGCCGCCCATGTAGGCTTGCGCGGCTCGGTGATATAGAACCACCCCGATTGCCACCCCTTGACGGAGTCCACGAAGGTCCCTTCTAGCCAAGGGACGTTGGGCAACTTGCCCAACATAGCGCCTCCGCATTCCGCTTGCGTCCCCTTCACAACCTTCGGCTTGACGTTGAAGGTCTTGAGCCACAGGCCGAAGTGGGGCCGGATGCAGAGAAAGGCCTCGCACACGACGATAAACGCCGAGATGTTGAGGACGAAGTTCGGCGCCAGATCGTGGAAATCCAGGCCGTAGTAGAACATGATCCCCCGGATGAATGGATGGAGCGGAAAGCCCAGTCCGCGGAGGAAGTGGGGAAGGAAAACAACCCTCTCGTGAGGTCCTGGGGTAGGAACGAGCTGCCCCGCGTCGGGCAGCCGATGCGCGATGTCTCCAGAAAGGTATCCGGCGTCGCACAGTGTAACGCCCCGGTTCCGATGCGCCAGGTGTCCGTCAGTTATTCACCGTCGTTGCCATGTCATTTGCTTGCGTGTTGCATTTTATCGTGTCATCATGTGCATTTCATTTTGCATACGTGTTCGTCTCATGCATCCGAGCCTTTTCCCCGTTGTCCATTTTGCAATCCGGCGTCCCCTCTTCTCTCTTTTCGTGTGCGGGTATTAAACTTTCTCGGAATGGCCCGAGGTTTGCCAAGCGGCCTTGGTATAGCACCGGTAGACCGCCTGTCAAGTTTCGTGCCATTTGGAGGTCGTTTGGTACTCCAACGGTTAACCGGGTAACCGTGAAAGCCTCTTTTGTTTGCAGCCCAACACCCCTTCCAAAGTGGCCCAAAACCCATCTAACTCCCCTCCATGCTCTCGGTCTTTCGATCACGATCGCGTGGCCGAAAACCGCACCTCATTTGGACACTCCTAGGTCCCTCTACCTATATAAACACCTCCCCCTCTAATCCCGGGTCCAAACCCTAGCCTTCTTCCTCCTCCCGCCGACGGACACGTCCGAACCGGGCCGGACATGTCCGCCCTCCACGTCGCTCCGACCAATCCCGTGACGCCACGTCATCACCGCCGCCTCCCCAACCAATCCGGAGCCGCCACCTCACCTCCCCGCGCCCAGCCGCGCCGCCGGCCCTGGAACCCATCTCGGCCCGCTCCGCCACCTGGCGGGCCGATCTGCCGGACAGCAAGCGTCGCCGCGCCATTGCTTGGGGCCTCGCCGGATTTCAGCGCCGATCGCCGGAGCTCTCTGCCGCCACGCCGCACCCCTCCTCGCCTCCTCCGCCGCCGGCCATGTTCCCGCGCCGCCCGGCGCTTCAGCCAATCCGCCGTCGCACCTCCCACCGCCGGATCTCCTTCGCCCGCGCCTCGCCGCGTCAACCCAGGTCGCCACTGCGTCCTCGCCGCACCGCCGACCCGCCGCGCCCGGATCCGGCGAGCCGCCAGCCGGATCGCGCCCGGCGACCGTTCGGCAAAGCCCAAGCCTCCGGCGTCGCCCGCATCGCCGGAACGCCGTCTTCCGCTACCGTCGTCGTCCCGCTCGGGAGCGGGCTCGTTCCCGCTCGCCGTTGACTGGCGCCGCCTCGTGGGCCCGCGGACCAGACTCCGCGGCCCAGCTCCCTTCCTTCCAAATCGGGCCAAGCCCATGGTGAGGCCACCTCCAGCGCCCTCCCGTTATTTTTTTTTGTTGTTGTTGGGCCAGCCAGATTCGGCCTAGTATTTTTTTTCCTTGCCTGCGATTTTGTCCATTATCCAGTGAATTACAGTTTTGCAGAAAACCCCCTAAGCATCATGCATTTAATATCTTTTAAACCGTGCATCGGATTAAAATGTTTTATATATGTAAAATGCTTAAAATTATGTCTAGTTTAATAATTTGCCACTTTCATCCATGTTTAAAATATTTAAAATGCTGTTTGTTTAAATTTGCCCAAATGCCATGCTAAAATGATTTTATTCATAACTAATTAACCGTAACTCGGATTTTAATAAACTTTATATGTAAATGGGGTGGAAAAATGCCTTGATTAACATGGTCCACTTTATTTTCCTGTTTAACAACTTTAAAATATGTTTTAGGGCAGAACAGTAGCAAATTCATAAATTGCATATGAGGTTTTTCCGGAACTGTTGTTTGTTCTTCCGGCCTCATTTAAACTTGCCTAGTTAGGTAGTTTTGTTATGCTTCACCCCTTTCCATGTTAATCAACATTTAATATTGTTGGGTACATAAACGAGATCAAACTCAATAATTGCATGTGGTGTTTTGTCAATATGCAACTCGTTGCATATTGAGCTCCACTTAATTTGTAGGATTGTTTGTGCACTTTGCCATGCCATGCATATTTAAACCGGACATGCATCATCCTTGGTTGTGCATCATGCCATGTTTATGTGATGGTTGTTTACTATGTTGTTTGTTTCTTTCCGGGTTGCTTCTCTCGTTAGCCTCGGTTTCGTCTCGGAGTTGTGAGGATCCGTTCGACTTCATCCGTTTGTCTTCTTCATGGACTCGTTCTTCTTCCTTGCGGGATTTCAGGCAAGATGACCGCTACCCTGGATCTCACTACTATCATTGCTATGCTAGTTGCCTCGTTCTTTCGCTATGTTTGCGATACATATTACTGTTTGTCAAGCCCTCCCATATTGCCATGAGCCTCTAACCTTTGACACCATTCCTAGCAAACCGTTGTTTGGCTATGTTACCGCTTTGCTCAGCCCCTCTTACAGCGTTGCTAGTTGCAGGTGAAGTTGAAGATTTCTCCATGGTGGACAGGGTTTATGTTGGGATATCACAATATCTCTTATAATATTAATGCATCTATATATTTGGTAAAGGGTGGAAGGCTCGGCCTTATGCCTGGTGTTTTGTTCCAGTCTTGCCGCCCTAGTTTCCGTCATACCGGTGTTATGTTCCCGGATTTTGCGTTCCTAACGCGGTCGGGTGATTTATGGGACCCCCTTGATAGTTCGCCTTGAATAAAACTTGTCCAGCAAGGCCCAACATTGCCTTTTTCCATTTGCCTCACCACCACCTACTTTTCCCTTGGGAGTAATTAACCCAAGGGTCATCTTTATTTTAGCCCCCCCGGGCGATTGCTTGTCTAGCGTTGGTCCAAACTAGAGCCACTTGCGGTGCCGCCCTAGGCAACTTGGGGTATCGTCGGTTGCCAGACGTCTCGCTCATCCGGTCGTGGCTCGAGACGAGATCTGTGCGGCTACTATCGGGATGTCGGCACGCCGGGGAGGTCTTGCTGGTCTTGTTTTACCATTGTCGAAATGTCTTGATGTACCGGATACCGAGTCGATCGGAGTGTCTCGGGTGAAGGTCTATTCCCGATGATCGCGAGAGCTTGTCATGGGCTAAGTTGGGACACCCCGCAGGGTATAAACTTTCGAGAGCCGTGCCCGCGGTTATGTGGCAGATGGGAATTTGTTAATGTCCGGTTGTAGACAACTTGACACCAGATCCGAATTAAAACGCATCAACCGAGTGTGTAGCCGTGATGGTCTCTTCTCGTGGAGTCCGGAAGTGAACACGGTTTCTGTGTTATGTTTGACGTAAGTAGGTGTTCAGGATCACCTCTTGATCATTGCTAGTTGACGACCGTTCCGCTTGTTCCTCTTCTCGCTCTCATTTGCGTATGTTAGCCACCATATTATGCTTAGCCGCTGCTGCAACCTCACCACTTTACCCTTTCCTTTCCCATTAAGCTTTGCTAGTCTTGATACCCATGGTAATGGGATTGCTGAGTCCTCGTGGCTCACCAGATTCTTCCAAAACTAGTTTGCAGGTGCCTATGTTACCGAGCAGGTGACGCAACCAAGGTCAAGGAGGAGCTTGATGAAGATCTTGCCCTTTGTGTTGTTTCGTTCTAGTTGATCAGTAGTGGAGCCCAGTTGGGGTCGATCGGGGAGTTTTGTCGCATTTGGGGTTCTTCTTTTATTTTGGTTCCGTAGTCGGACCTTGATTGTATCTGGATGATGTAATGCTTTATTCATGTAATTGTGTGAAGTGGCAATTGTAAGCCAACTATGTATCTCTTTCCCTTATGTATTACATGGGTTGTGTGAAGATTACCTCACTTGCGACATTGCTTTCAATGCGGTTATGCCTCTAAGTCGTGCTTCGACATGTGGGAGATATAGCCGCATCGAGGGCGCACAAGTTGGTAATCGAGCCATCCCGACCTTAGGAGCCCCAATGCTTGATCGTTTTTAGCGGCGAGTTGTGTCTAGAAAAATGTTTTGAGTCATTTAGGATTATATATATCGGAGAGTTAGGAATTCTTTTTACTCCTCAGTCCCTTCGACCTTCTGGTGAGGTATCCTGACGTAGAGTTTTGACTCTTCACTTCTCAAATTTCACTAAAAAAACTTTTAGGATCACGCGGGTATCTTGGAATCGTTCCGATGGTTTTATGATGACAACATTGTCTTGGTGCCTCCCGTCAACAGGGTTTTTTTTTAGTGGAGGTGTCCCGGGGAGTTGAGCTCTGAGGTGTTGTCATCATAATTTTATCGTTGCAGTTCTGGAATACCTGAGTTTAGTACGCCGACATCGAAAATCTCTTTTATGAAGTTGTTGGTGAGATAACCCCGCTAACCCAGTACTGAGGTGAGTACGGGAGTATTGCCATGACTCGTATCACGGATGCTTTTCGAAGGTTGAGGTAGATGATTTCCGAAGGTTTCTTGGTTATGTGTTGACGAATGGATACAGCTTGGATGTAGGTATTGTTAGTTTGAGTGAGATATATTGCTTCCCCTGTATCCCCAACACCAGATTGCATAACCAGAAAGTTTCGGGAGTTTAATAGGTGGGAATTCAAGTAGCTCCTAGAATATCTTTCCGACAGATGCATGATATGGGATTGGGTAAATCTCTATCATATGTATTTGTTCCGGCTTATTCTGCAAGCCAGTCCTTTGTTTTTGTTTTGAGTTGTGGTATTCGAGTTGCTTCAATGTCAAATGTTGAATCCATACCTTTCCTAAATGGTGTTCTCATATTGCTATGTGAATACAATCCTTTTGATCATTGATTTTGTCACGTCAATCCTTTTCAACCGGCATGTTTCTCTTCAAGTGGACCCGATCACTTCAACTTCAGCAAGACCAATTATCATTTCTTCTCAACGGTGTTTGTTTCATCCGTCTCCAAGTTACCTTTGTTTTTCCCGCCCTCCCACCCTTTTTCTTCAAGGACACATATTTCTTAATCAAGTATCCATTTATTCATGTGAAGTCACTTCACTCTTTTCAATCAATGTTCTTATCCGGTGATTTCCCATGAAGATGCTCAACAGTTTCAAGTTCATCATCCTTCATAATTTTTCTTCTTTTCCGGTGGATCCAACTCAAGCTTTCGGTGTTGATCATATCTCTTCCTTTTTGTTTCACATATCTTCCCATGTGAATTTCTTATCCAAGTCTCTCTTATTTATTCACCTCTCCCAGGTCATATCCGGAGTGTTGAAGATATCTCAGAAGATTTGTGTTTCCATTCTCAATCCGTTCAAGATATTTCGAGGTTGTTATCTTATTCAAGCCATTTAATTCAACCGGTGCAATCTCTCTTTAATATCATTCTCAACGGTGTTTTCTTTTGAGTGGGCCCTAACCCACAGGTCTTTTCCCAGGATCTTACCTGACTCTTCTAATTCTCCCGGAGTTATTCTCAAATTCTTTTCAAATGTGATGTTAGAATGAATTTCATCAGTCACATGCCTTCTCCAAGATCTCGTCCAAATTCTTTTCAGCTTTGGCTCAACCTTTTCTCTTTTAATCCTTCTGGAGTTTCTCAACAATTCATGGTGGTGTTTCTCGTCGCCATTCTCGGATTTTGAAGACCGAAGAAGTGTTTCCTCTAAATCTTGGTCCATTCTCTTGAATATTCATGGTTCTAGCTTGATGCCATCCTCTCATAATTGTTTTCGATTGTGAGAATTCTTTTCACCCATCCGGAGCATTTCATGAGTTGTTTCTTTCCTCCGAAGGCCATCATGTCATAATTCTTCATTCTCAACGTGTAGCTATCGTTCTCCAAATCTTACCGGTGCATCGTTCAAATATCCTCTAATCAGTTCATGATCTCTTTGTTCTCATGTATCTAAATCCCCTCAAGTATCTTCATTCATTTTCCAATTCTTCCCGGTGAATTTTGCCTTTGCTACTTTCATTTTCAATTCTTACGGTGGTTCGTTCAAGATTTCACCTTTTTCGTTATCATTTAATTCATTCGTTCTTTTCAATCCTACCGGTGGTTCGTTGAAGACCTTCCCAAGCTTGCGCCATATCTATTTTAATCCTTTCTATGAGAATAAGTAGTATGCAAAACCAATTTCTTGTCATCAATTTAATTTGATGAAGGATAAGCATACAATAAATCTTATTCTTATTTCCTCGAGGTGACTCAATTCTTTTACGGAGATTATTCATGATGAATAAATTCTTGATTACAAGTGATTCATCTTTCTTTTCCGGAGTTCCAAGCTCTAATTATCACGGAGATCCATCTAAATCGTTGCAAGGATTCACCTTGTGTTTTCAATTTCTCTTTCTTTTCATTCCTTTTGTTTACCGGAGTTCTTCATGGAGGTTCTACATGATGGTTCATCAAGGATTTAATTCCCTTCTCAAAGTTTTCATCGAGATTCTTTCCTAAGGAGCTCAAGCTTTCTTCATATGGTAATCCGGAGTGCAATTCTTTCTACCATATTTTGGAGGTGGTATTATGTCATTCTTGATAATTTGAGTTCATGTTCCATGATTCACATGTTGTCAAGAATGAGGTATTTTAAATCCATCAATCCCTTTGTTGGAGTTATCTTGGGTTATATTTCACCTAAAGCTTTCCCTAAGGATTGTGCTATTTATGGTGCTTATAAATGACCCAAGTTCTTCATTTGTCCTCCCGGTGAAATAAGTTTCTCGTCTCCTTGTTGATATCAATCCAATCATTTGTTTCCGTTGGTGGCAGAAGCTCACCTCATAATTTTGAGATGTTTTCATAAGCCCGCCACAAGTTTATTCCTTTCGTTGTTGGTTTTCCAACAACTCCGTTCTAGCATTTCTTGTGAGCGTGCTCTTTCAAGATATTGTTTCCCTCCGTCCATTCCATTCTTTCATTTCTTCCGGAGGCATTGTGATGTCGTTCTTTTCTCTCATCATCTCGGATTGTGAGGATCATGTTCTTCATGCTTATCCATTTAACCGGAGTGTTGTGTTCTCATTCAAGTTCTTTCATCTATCAAGTTTTGCCTCCCTTCTCAACCAGAGTGCGGTTTGTAATGTTTCTTACCCCTTGTGCCATTCTTTCAATTCCGGAGGCAGTGTGTTGTTGATTTCATCAAGTATCCTCTCATCTTGTCAAGTTCATGTTCAATTCAATCCATTTACAGTCGGAGTGCTGCCCAAATTATATCAATCTTATTCCTCCTCTATCTAGTTTTAACCGGAGTGGTTTCAATATCTATCTTATCACTAAACCTTTTGGTTCTCATCAGATTCCTTGTTCCTCTTGGCCAACGGATTGTTTGCAATCTTGGTCATCTCCGTTATTTTGTTTCTTTCAATGTGTTCAACCTTTCAAGGTTCTTTGGTTTCACTCATTGGTCAAAGAAGCAACTTAGTTTTACCTCTCCTCTTCCTCTTCCTTTTCCCTCCGGTGCCATCCTAGATCTCGGGACGTGATCCTCTCGTAGTGGTGGAGTGTTTTAACGCCCCGGTTCGGATGCGCCAGGTGTCCGTCAGTTATTCGCCGTCGTTGCCATGTCATTTGCTTGCGTGTTGCATTTTATCGTGTCATCATGTGCATTTCATTTTGCATACGTGTTCGTCTCATGCATCCGAGCCTTTTCCCCGTTGTCCGTTTTGCAATCCGGCGTCCCCTCTTCTCTCTTTTCGTGTGCGGGTATTAAACTTTCTCGGAATGGCCCGAGGTTTGCCAAGCGGCCTTGGTATAGCACCGGTAGACCGCCTGTCAAGTTTCGTGCCATTTGGAGGTCGTTTGGTACTCCAACGGTTAACCGGGTAACCGTGAAATCCTCTTTTGTTTGCAGCCCAACACCCATTCCAAAGTGGCCCAAAACCCATCTAACTCCCCTCCATGCTCTCGGTCTTTCGATCACGATCGCGTGGCCGAAAACCGCACCTCATTTGGACACTCCTAGCTCCCTCTACCTATATAAACACCTCCCCCTCCTCTAATCCCGGGTCCAAACCCTAGCCTTCTTCCTCCTCCCGCCGACGGACACGTCCGAACCGGGCCGGACATGTCCGCCCTCCACGTCGCTCCGACCAATCCCGTGATGCCACGTCATCACCGCCGCCTCCCCAACCAATCCGGAGCCGCCACCTCACCTCCCCCGCGCCCACTTCGCCGCCGGGCCCGCGGAACCCATCTCCGGCCCGCTTTCCGGACCTGGGCGGGCCTGATCCGCCCGGACAACACGCTGTCGCCCGCGCCCGCTTCGCGAGCCTCGCCCAACTTCCAGCAGATCGCCGGAGCTCTCTGCCGCCACGCCGCACCCGCTCCTCCTCGCCTCCGCCGCCCGGCCGCGCGGCCGCCGCCAAGCCACTGGCGCTCATGCCGTCCGCCGTCGCACCTCCGCCGCGGATCTCCTCGCGCTTCGGCTTCGCCAGCGCGTCAACCCCGAGGTCACCGCTGCGTCTCTGCCGTGCCCGCCGACCCTGCCGCGCCGGATCCGCGAGCTGCCGACCGGATCCGCGCCCGGCACCGTTCAAGCCCCCACGCCTCCGGCGTCGCCCGCGTCGCCCGAGCCGCCGTCTTCCGCCATTGTCGTCGTCCCTTCGAGGCGGGCTCGTTCCCGCTCGCCGTTGACCGGCGCCGCCTCGTGGGCCCGCGGACCACACTCCGCGGCCCAGCTCCCTTCCTTCCAAATCGGGCCAAGCCCATGGTGAGGCCACCTCCAGCGCCCTCCCGTTATTTTTTTTGTTGTTGTTGGGCCAGCCAGATTCGGCCTAGTATTTTTTTTTCCTTGCCTGCGATTTTGTCCATTATCCAGTGAATTACAGTTTTGCAGGAAACCCCCTAAGCATCATGTATTTAATATCTTTTAAACCGTGCATCGGATTAAAATGTTTTATATATGTAAAATGCTTAAAATTGTGTCCAGTTTAATAATTTGCTACTTTCATCCATGTTTAAAATATTTAAAATGCTGTTTGTTTAAATTTGCCCAAATGCCATGCTAAAATGATTTTATTCATAACTAATTAACCGTAACTCGGATTTTAATAAACTTTATATGTAAATGGGGTGGAAAAATGCCTAGATTAACATGGTCCACTTTATTTTCCTGTTTAACAACTTTAAAATATGTTTTAGGGCAGAACAGTAGCAAATTCATAAATTGCATATGAGGTTTTTCCTAATTGTTGTTTGTTCTTCCTACTCATTTAAACTTGCCTAGTTAGGTAGTTTTGTTATGCTTCACCCCTTGCCATGTTAATCAACATTTAATATTGTTGGGTACATAAACGAGATCAAACTAAATAATTGCATGTGGTGTTTTGTCAATATGCAACTCGTTGCATATTGAGCTCCACTTAATTTGTAGGATTGTTTGTGCACTTTGCCATGCCATGCATATTTAAACCGGACATGCATCATCCTTGGTTGTGCATCATGCCATGTTTATGTGATGGTTGTTTACTATGTTGTTTGTTTCTTTCCGGGTTGCTTCTCTCGTTAGCCTCGGTTTGGTCTCGGAGTTGTGAGGATCCGTTCGACTTCATCCATTGTCTTCTTCATGGACTCGTTCTTCTTCCTTGCGGGATTTCAAGCAAGATGACCGCTACCCTGGATCTCACTACTATCATTGCTATGCTAGTTGCCTCGTTCTTTCGCTATGCTGCGATACCTATTACCTGTTGGTCAAGCCATCCCATATTGCCATGAGCCTCTAACCTTTGACACCATTCCTAGCAAACCGTTGTTTGGCTATGTTACCGCTTTGCTCAGCCCCTCTTATAGCGTTGCTAGTTGTAGGTGAAGTTGAAGATTTCTCCATGGTGGACAGGGTTTATGTTGGGATATCACAATATCTCTTATAATATTAATGCATCTATATATTTGGTAAAGGGTGGAAGGCTCGGCCTTATGCAGTGTTTTGTTCCATCTTGCCGCCCTAGTTTCCGTCATACCGGTGTTATGTTCCCGGATTTTGCGTTCCTAACGCTGTCGGGTGATTTATGGACCCCCTTGACGGTTCGCTTTGAATAAAACTTGTCCAAAGAAGGCCCAACATTGCCTTTTACCATTTGCCTCACCACCACCTACTTTTCCCTTGGGAGTAATTAACCCAAGGGTCATCTTTATTTTAGCCCCGGGCGATTGCTTGTCTAGCGTTGGTCCAAACTAGAGCCACTTGCGGTGCCGCCCTAGGCAACTTGGGGTATCGTCGGTTGCCAGTCGTCTGCTCATCCGGTCGTGGCTCGAGACGAGATCTGCGCTGCTACTATCGGGATGTCGGCACGCCGGGAGGTCTTGCTGGTCTTGTTTTACCATTGTCGAAATGTCTTGATGTACCGGGAAACCGAGTCTGATCGGAGTGTCTCGGGTGAAAGTCTATTCCTTCGATGATCGCGAGAGCTTGTCATGGGCTAAGTTGGGACACCCCTGCAGGGTATAAACTTTCGAGAGCCGTGCCCGCGGTTATGTGGCAGATGGGAATTTGTTAATGTCCGGTTGTAGACAACTTGACACCAGATCCAAATTAAAACGCATCAACCGAGTGTGTAGCCGTGATGGTCTCTTCTCGGCGGAGTCAAGGAGAGTGAACACGGTTTCTGTGTTATGTTTGACGTAAGTAGGTGTTCAGGATCACCTCTTGATCATTGCTAGTTGACGACCATTCCGCTTGTTCCTCTTCTCGCTCTCATTTGCGTATGTTAGCCACCATATTATGCTTAGCCGCTGCTGCAACCTCACCACTTTACCCTTTACTTTCCCATTAAGCTTTGCTAGTATTGATACCCATGGTAATGGGATTGCTGAGTCCTCGTGGCTCACCAGATTCTTCAAAACCAGTTTGCGGTGCCTATGTTACCGAAAGCGGTGGCGCAACCAAGCTCAGGAGGAGCTTGATGAAGATCTTGCCCTTTGTGTTGTTTCGTTCTAGTTGATCAAGAGTGGAGCCCAGCTTGGGGTCGATCGGGAGTTTTGTCGCATTTGGGGTTCTTCTTTTATTTTGGTTCCGTAGTCGGACCTTGATTGTATCTGGATGATGTAATGCTTTATTCATGTAATTGTGTGAAGTGGCGATTGTAAGCCAACTATGTATCTCTTTCCCTTATGTATTACATGGGTTGTGTGAAGATTACCTCACTTGCGACATTGCTTTCAATGCGGTTATGCCTCTAAGTCGTGCTTCGACACGTGGGAGATATAGCCGCATCGAGGGCGTTACATGCAGCTTGGTGATGTCCTCCTCCTTGGCGGTGGAGGCCATCCACTTGCCTCCCCCTCCGGACATGTTCGGGGAAGGGTCGAGGCGGAATGCGCGAGCTTGAGCGTTGGAGCTTGGGTTCGCGGGGATGGATGAGCAAAGGAGGAAGAACGCGTAGGTGAGAAGGTAAATCCTTATCCCTTATATATAGGCAGACAAAACTATGTGTCCCTCACCGGCCTGGTAAAACTCGCTTATCTCCCACGCGCCACCATCAATGGCGTGGTTGGGTTACCCATGCACGTATTGATGAGAATCCCGGAAAAAGGGGAACACGATCTCTTCTTAGACAGGACGTGCCAAGGAAACCGCTTCGCTAAAATGTGCCGAAGTGGTACAGTAATTCAAACAAGGGCTTGGTGCCGGTGTGATGTCATGCCGCATAATACGTCAGCAGAATGGATCGGTGCATATGTTTTATTCTCTCTATGTTTGGAATGTGGAAATTATTTTGCAGAGCCGGACACTATCCTGGTGTTCATTATCTTCTCCGGATTATTCAAGGGAGGAACCCGCATTGCAATGCCGAACATTATGCACGCCGAACTTATCGCCATTGAAGACTGGTTCAGGGGCTACTGAGGGAGTCCTGGACTAGGGGGTGTCCGGATAGCCGGACTATCGATATCCGCCGGACTCCCAGACTACGAAGATAGAAGATTGAAGACTCCGGCTCGTGTCCGGAAGGTACTTTACTTGGCGTGGAAGGCAAGCTTGGCAATACGGATATGTAGATCTCCTACCATTGTAACCGACTCTGTGTAACCCTAGCCTCTCCGGTGTCTATATAAACCGGAGGGCTTTAGTCCGTAGGACACAACATTACATCTAAACAATCATACCATAGGCTAGCTTCTAGGGTTTAGCCTCCTTGATCTCGTGGTAGATCTACTCTTGTACTACCCATATCATCAATATTAATCAAGCAGGATGTAGGGTATTACCTCCATCGAGAGGGCCTGAACCTGGGTAAAAACATTGTGTCCCTCGTTTCCTGTTACCATCCGCCTAGACGCACAGTTCGGGACCCCCTACCGGAGATCCGCCGGTTTTGACACTGACAGTTGGCTTTTTCAAAGATGTCATATCCGCCGGGTCAACATTGTCCTTGTAAAACTTCAATTCCTCTGTTGCACAGACAGACTCAGCATAAGCAGCATCACCTTCTTCACATTCCAGAGCTATCTTCCGACTCCCATGCACTATGATGGTCCCTTTATAACCCGGCACCTTGAGATGTAGATAAACATAGCACAGTCGTGCCATGAAATTGGCGTAAGCCGGTCATCCAAACAGAACATGGTACGGGCTCCTGATTTTGACCACTTCAAAGGTTAACTTCTCAGCCCTGGAATCATGCTCATCTCCAAAGTCCACTTCCAGCTCAATCTTGCCCATTGGGTACGCCAACTTACCAAGCACCACTCCATGGAAAACAGTGTTGGATGTCTTAAGATTTTTAGCAGTTAACCCCATGCGACGGAAAGTTTCATAATAAAGAATGTTTATGCTACTACCTCCATCCATGAGTACCTTAGTGAATCTATATCCACCAACTTGAGGCGCCACCACCAAGGCTAAGTGACCCGGATTGTCAACCCTGGGAGGGTGATCCACTCTACTCCACATAATGGGCTGCTCAGATCATCGCAAGTAATGCAGAGCTGCCGGCTCAACGGTGTTCACGGCCCGCTTGTGGAGCTCCTGGTCCTGCTTGCATAAACTTGTGGTGAAGACATGGTACTGCCCACTATTCAGCTTCTTCGGATTACTCTGGTATCCAGATTGGTGCTGCTGCTGACCCCCCCTGGCCAGATTGCTGATTGTAACCACCCCGATTACCTTGATTATAACCGCCCTGGTTACTTTGGTGGCCTTGGAAGCTAGAAATAGAACCGCCACCTCCATAACCCGAGCCATTAGAACCGCCGCCGCCTGAGCCGACGCCTGGCCCATGATTGCCGTGAAATGAGTCCAAATTTTTGAAAGCCCTCATAATGGAACGATCCTTCCAAAGGTGAGTAGTTGGTTTCTCCTGAGTGTTGTGCTTTGGACAGGGCTCGTTCAATAACTGCTCAAGAGTAGGACCTGGTCCATTGTTCCAAGGAGGTGGCCTCCCCTTATGATGCTGATTATTGCCCTGTGCGTTGGTGTTAGCCACAAACTCCGAGCTATCATCTGCCTTGCGTTTACCGTTGCCCCCCTGATTCGCCGGGTTATGCTGTTGACCCTTAGCGTTACCATTCTTCTTTCCCTTCCCTGTCTTCTCATCGTCAGACTCGGGGTCCTTGGTACTATCAGAGTCGACATATTTGATTAGAGCCGCCATCAGCTGCACCATATCATTACAATCGCGCTTGAGCCACCGCAACTTCTATTTAAGAGATAGAAAACGGCAATTTTTCTCCAACATTAAGACCGCAGAGCCGTCATTCATGTTATCAGATGAATGTATGATAGCTTTGACTCGGTGCACCCAATGGGTCATCGACTCACCCTCCTCTTGGGCGCAAGTAGCCAAGTCCACAATCGACATGGGCTGCTTGCATGTATCCTCAAAGTTCTGAATAAACCGGGCCTTTAACTCAGCCCATGACCCGATGGAATTAGCCGGCAGCCCCTTTAACCAAGTACGGTCTGTTCCATCCAGCATCATGGTGAAGTACTTGGCATACGCAGCGTCACTGACTTCCAATAATTCCATGGCCATCTCATAACTTTCAATCCACGCCTCAGGGGGTAAGTCGGCAGTGTAATTAGGCACCTTTCGAGGTCCTTTGAAATCCGTGGGCAAACACTCATTACGCAGAGCCGGCACCAAACAGGGTACACCCGTAGACCTAGAGGTCACGCTTGCCTCAATCAAAGTCGTGGGATAAACCGGAAGGGGCTGTTGAGCCGCCTGCTGAGCCGCCTGCTCAGCTTCTTGACGCATTCTGTCCTGATCAACCAAGTTAAGAGCTCCATCACGCGCCGGGTCATGCCCACATGGCTGGACATGGCGCTGGGTGTTGCTTGAAACGACTGGTGAGTCCATATTCCTGCTATAACTCCGGCTTGGGCGAGGGGTCGAATGAATCCTATCTCGACTGTAAGAATATGCCTCCTGCTGCGCCAACATTGTCTGAAGAAGTTCTCTGACCCTTCGTGTTTCAACCGCCGTTGGAGAGTCACCGTCCACTGGGAGAGCCACAAATCGTGCCGCCGCGGCAATCATGTTTTCCAAAGGATTAGAATAATGACCCGGCGGTGTCGGTACATGCTGAGGCGGAGTGGTTTTCAGACGGGGGGTTCCGTCATGCGTGGTTGAACCGGCGTCCCAACTCTGGGTGCCGCAGCTCAGTTCATCTCCGGCGGGTTACTGGGCCCTACACCAGGTGTGCGGAAGAGGTTTCTAGCCTCGTAAACCGGAGGTAGACAGGACTGGTGCCTCCTCCTCATGATTTCATTTGAAGCGTTTTGATCCATCGTAAGCTGGAAAGCCTCCGACTGAATCCATTGGGCCTGAGCATCCAAAGCAGTCCATTTCGCGGCTAGCCTAACGTCCTCTGCCGGCATGTCTTACTTGGCTAATGCTACCTCATCACGTAAATTTGCCACCTCCGCGTCATGCTAAGCTTGAATCGCCGGGTTGACCATGGATGTTAACAGAGCCGTCAATTTGTCCATTAAAGCCATCAAAACCTGAGCCGGCGGGCGCGCAGGGCCTCCTACCCTAGATGCCGTCACCACCGCAGACCCGGAAGTCATCGCCGCTGCGGTTGAAGAATTTTGCCCAGGCTGGGTACCAGCCATGAAGATCCTGACTCTGTTTGGCGGCTCATAGGGGTCCGGAATACTGTCGCCATCGGAATAGCCCCCAAGTCCGCCATCTTGCAACTGATACACCAAAGTAGTCTCACCCGTGGACGACTCACCATCAGAGTAGATGGCCGTCTCACCGCCAGACATAGATCCTTCATCAAATTCCGTTCCATGGATGCATCCCATGAAGGCACGCTTCACGGCCGACTGAGCTCAGGCGAGTCTTGCACGCTGAGCCATCTTGATGATGTCGGTGCAGATGTTCAGCTCAGGGCCTGGCTCGCCGATCTTGCCGATGAAGACGTGGATTCCACCGAAGGGGACCCGGTACCCGTACTCCATTGAGCCGGCCATGGGACCCCAGCATGCCGCGACGACTCTTGGTCATCCGGCCGACAGCGTATCCCTTGAGCCCTTCGAAGCTGCCCTTTAAGAACTCAAAACCACCATGCGCTAGCCCCATGGTGGGTGCCAACTATCATGGAAAGGTCACGGCAGATGTCCTACCAAAAGGACTTAGTCATGGAGCCATCACAACTAGATAGCTTACAGGGGTTAAACAGGACAAAGGACACATGAGTTTATACTGGTTTGGCCCCTTGCGGTGAAGGTAAAGGCCTAATCCAGTTTGAGGTGGTATTGCTTCTGTCTCGATTACCAGGGAGTGAATCCGCTTGACCAAGCTTTCGATCTGCTGTTTCTTGTCCTGAACCACTGTCGGGTCGTCCCTTTATACACACAGGTCGACGCCCAGTGGCTCATGGAGTCCCGGCCGGCTCATAAATAACGTGTCCGGCTCGATGACTACCTTTACATGCCTTACAATACAAGTATTTACATACATGGCGGTTTACCCCTACGGGCCTTAAGTCGCCTCTGGGCCTTGGGCCCTTAACTAAACCGCCATCTTTAGCATTCTCGTGGGCTTCATATGATGAATCGCCATAGGTATAACCCGACCCCTCCTAGGCGGGTCATACCTAGTAGTTATATCTCCAACACTCATCAAAATGGCGAGAACAATGCCTGATGAGTACAAGACGCCAAAACACTTTTGGGCGAAAGCGGTTGAGACAGCTTGCCATGCAATGAATCATCTATATCTTCAGAAGCTTCTCGGCAAGACGGCATAGGAGCCTGTCACCGGTAACAAACCCCAAGTTGGATACTTTTGGGTATTCGGCTCAAAATGCTACATTCTTGATAAGCATCATCGTTCGAAATTTGCTCCTAAATCTAATGAAGATTTCCTACTAGGTTATGGCTCAAACTCTCACACTTACCCTATCTGCAACAATTTCACCCGAAAGGTTGAAGAGACGGTAGATGTGAAGTTTGATGAATCTAATGGCTCGCAAGTAGAGCAATTGTCAATTTATGTAGGTGACAAAGATCCTTCGGAAGCAATCCAAGATTTGTCTATTGGCAAGATTCGTCCAACGGAGGTGAAGGAGAGTACCTCATCTGTCCAACTGGAAGCCTCAACTTCACGACAAGGTGAACCACAAGTTGACTTGGAGGCATCCATGAGTGGGACACATCAAGATGATGAAAACAAGGATGTACAACAAGATGAACCTCGACGACCTCCTTCCCAACCTCCACAGGAGAACAACAACGCAAACAACAACGAAGGAAGACAAAAGGAAGAACAGGACAATGAAGAGGATGTTCCACCCCGACCCAAACAAAAGCTCTCACGAGTTTGAGCAAGAGTCTCAAGAGATCATCCCGTTAAACAAATCTTTGATGATATTCAAACCGGGAGAATTACTCGCTCTAAAACTTGTTTGGCTAAAACATTACTCATTCGTTTATAGCATTGAACCTATGAAGGTTGAAGAAGCATTGGAAGATCCGGATTGGATAAATGCCAGGCACGAAGAGCTACACAACTTTGAGAATAACCAAGTGTGGACGTTGGTTCGAAAGCCCAATGAGAAGCACAATGTCATTGGAACCAAAAGGGTGTTTTGGAACAAGCAAGATGAAGATGGACAAGTTGTATGCAACAAGGCTCATCTTGTTGCTCAAGGCTACATCAAGTCGAAGTTATGGACTATGGTGATACATATGCCCCCGTTGCTAGACTTGAGTCCATTCGCATCTTACTTGCTTATGCCAATCATCATGACATCAGCTTATATCAAATGGACATCAAAAGTGCTTTTTCTTAATGGTGAAATTGAGGAGGAAGTTTATGTTAAATAACCTCCCGGCTTTGTTAATCCCGACCATGTTTATAAACATCATAAAGCTCTTTATGGTTTTAAACAACCTCCCAGATCATGGTACAAATGCTTGACTAAGTTTCTTTTTGAAAAACGCTTTGAGATTGGTAAAATTGACTCTACACTCTTTACTAAAAGGGTTAATGGAGAATTATTCGTGTGCCAAATTTATGTTGATGATATCATATTTGGTTCAACTAATCCTCATTTTAGTGAAAAGTTTGTAAAGCTAATGTCAGAGAAGTTTGAGATGTCTATGATGAGTGAGCTCAAGTTCTTTCTTGGTTTGCAAATCAAGAAAACTAACAAGGGAACCTTTATCTCTCAAACAAAGTACACCAAGCACTTATTCAAGAAGTTCAACATACAAGAATGCAAAGGTATGAGTACCCCCATGCCTACTAGTGGACATCTTGACTTGACAAAGGATGGCGAACCGGTTGACCAAAAGGTTTACCGCTCTATGATTGGTTCATTGTTATATCTATGTGCCTCCCGTCCCAATATCATGCTAAGTGTGTGCATGTGTGCACGATATCAGGCGACCCCCAATGATTGTCATCTTAAGGCTGTGAAAAGGACAGTGAGATACTTAATTCATACACCAAATTTTGGCATTTGGTATCCTAAGAGGTCTTCTTTTGATCTTGTTGGCTACTACGATTTGGACTATGCCAGTGACAAGGTTGATAAAAATTCCACTTCGTGTACTTGTCAATTTCTTGGTAGATATCTGTGTCTTGGTCCTCCATGAAACAAAACTCAGTATTCTTATCCACCACCGAAGCAGAATACATTGCCGCCGGTTCATGTTGTGCTCAGTTACTTTGGATGACCCAAACTCTTAAAGATTATGGGATATATGTGAAACATGTCCCATTGCTTTGTGACAAAGAGAGTGCCATTAAGATTGCTCATAATCCCGTGCAACATTCTCCAACTAAGCATATTGAAATTCGTCATCATTTCATTCGATATCATGTTGCTAAGGGAGATATCAAACCTAAGCATGTTCGTACAGATAAGCAATTGGCGGATATATTCACCAAACCGCTTGATGAGAAAGTGTTTTGCCATTTGAGAGGTGAATTGAACATCATTGATGCCTCAAACTTGGAGTAGAAACTCCATGTGGATGCATGCAAGACATGAGCCTTTTTATGACTAATCCTCGATATTTCTCTTATGATGATGATAATATGTCTTAGATATTCTTATACTCTTGCATGTCATAAAACCCTTGTAGGTACTTGCATAAGCCCAACTATATGAGATTGCAACTCAATCACATTCTAAGCGATATCTACATCTCCAAGTCTCTACAAAATGGTGGTTGAAGACAAGGAAGCACGAATCCTTTCAATATATCCTTTGACAATTTCTTTATATCAAATTTCATGATTGTCATTTTGGATACACAAGTGATCTTCCTTCCAAGACTAACCCGTGTTGGTAGATGAACTCCAACTACAAGTGGTGCTCCCAACTCTTGATGAACTACATCAACTTTGAGCACCCTACACAAGTTCAACTACATGATCAAGATCAACACCACCACCAAAGGTATGTCATTCCATCTTAGAGAAGCTTTACCCCAAGACATGGGTCAAACCAACTCAACAAGGTGAGAATACATCAAATTGCTTAAGCAAAAAATGGCAACCCCATTTTGAGCTTAAATGATGAGTATGACCTATGATCAAGTGTCTTCACTTGACTCCTAAGTCAATATACTCTAACATAGGTGAATTTGTCGTTGACCAATTCTAGATGAAGTTCTCTTTTGTTTCTCTGTATTCTTGCATATGTCTCTTACTTGCAATTCCCTTTTTTTCAAAAAAAAACTTCATCTAGATTTCTTTTCTTTTCTCTGTTTTGTTATGCATTCCCTGCATCCAATTCCTTGCAAATCCTTGTGAGATCTTATTTGGCTAAGTGTGCTGAGCTGACAATTGCCAACTCTTAGTGTTGAACTCGGCCTCACCGGTTTGTTTCTTTCGGTTAAACCGAACCACCTCGGTGCCACCGAAGATAACAACTCGGTGTTACTGTTGGGGATATAACTACTGAGTATAAACCGCCCAGGAGGGCCGGGTTATGCTCATCCGTACTGAAGCCCATGAAGATAAGGAATATGGCGCTTTACTATTGTAGACTTAGAGGCCCAGAGCCCAAGGGCAGATTAGGGTCCATAGACATAAACCACCATGAGATATGTAACTTGTGTTGTAAGATAGGGAAAGGTAGAAACCGAGCCAAACACGTGTATGAGCCGGATGAGGGAGTCCTGGATTAGGGGGTATCCGGACAGCCGGACTATATACTTTGGACGCATTGATGGACCGTGAAGATACAAGACTCAAGACTTTGTCCCGTGTCCGGATGTGACTCTCCTTTGCGTGGAAGACAAGCTTGGCGATCCGGATATTAGATCTCTTTCTTTGTAACCGACTCTATGTAAACCCTAGCCCCCTCTGGTGTCTATATAAACCGGAGGATTTAGTCCGCAGAAGGACGATCATAATCATCATAGGCTAGCTTCTAGAGTTTAGCCTCTACGGTCTCGTAGTAGATAAACTCTTGTAATACTCATATCATCAAGACCAATCAAGCAAGAAGTAGGGTTTTACCTCCATCGAGAGGGCCTGAACCTTGGTAAAACATCGTGTCCCTTGCCTCCTATTACCATTAGCCTTAGACGCACAGATCGGGACCCCCTATCCGAGATCCGCTGACTTTGACACCTACAATTGTGCTTTCATTGAGAGTTCCTCTGTGTCGTCGCTGCAAGGCTCGATGGCTCCTTCGGTTATCATCAACAACGCGGTCCAGGGTGAGACTTTTCTCCCCGGACAGATCTTCCTGTTCGGTGGCTTTGCACTGCGGGCCAATTCGCTTGGCCATCTGGAGCAGATCGACAACTACGCCCCTAGCCACCAGGTCAGGTTCAAAAACTTAAACTACATGGCCGATATCTACGGAGACTTGATCTCCGATGGATTTGGGCCTATGCCAGGAGCACCGAACAGTATCGACGGGCACGACTTAGACCTGTTGTCAGACAATACGCAAGATATCGCACCTGCAATAGCTCCGGGCCTAAATCCGGGGCGGATTGCGTCATCCGAGGATGGGTGGATGGACCCCGCCCCGGAGGCCGCACACTCATCGGCGGTAGAGCTGAACACAGACTCCACTCCCAAGGAAGTCTGTGTCACCGGACCCCCGGACTTGTGTTCGGCTGTAGGTTCCGGACCGTGCGCCCCCAAGCCCGCCGAATTTGGTTGGGCTCCGGCAATGGAGTTCACCGCTGCGGATATCTTCCGGCACTCGCCCTTTGGCGACATGCTGAATTCATTAAAGTCTCTCTCTTTGTCAGGAGATGCTTGGCCGAACTATGTCCGACTCGAGTGGGGAGCAGGCAACGAGGAAATTCGTTGCCCACCCACCACCCATTTCATTGCCACTGTCGACAATTTGACCGACGTGCTTGACTTCAACTCTGAAGACATCAACGGTGTGGACGACGATGCAGGAGAAGAACAGGAACCACCGCCCACAGGGTGCTGGACAGCCACCTCCTCGTATGATATATATGTGGTGGACACTCCCAAAGAAACCAATGGCGATGAGGCAATGGAGGATAGCCCCTCAAGGAAGAAAGCAAAGCATGGGCGTCATCGGCACCGCTCCAAGCCCCGCCACAGCAGTACCAGCACAGGAGACGAAAATAATCTGGATGGTGCCGAAGACAAATACAATCCCGATCATCCTGCCTTCGAGCAGGCCGGACAGGAAGACGAGCAGATTAGCCCAGATGAACAGGCGATGAATGGATACTCGAAGGAGGACAACCACATGTCTCCCTGCGAAGACAAGGTGAGCCTCGGCGATGATGAATTCGGCGTGCCTGAGGATCCCGTAGAGCAGGTTCGCTTCCAGCGATGGCTTATGGTCACTGCAAGAAGCCTGAAGAATAAGCAGCAGCTCCAAGCTAACCAAGATCTGCTCACAGATAGATGGACTAAGGTCCTGGCAGCCGAGGAATATAGACTCGACCGCCCCACCAAAGGGTACACAAAGCACAATTTGCTACCTCAACCTGAGAAGGAGGTCCTAAAACCCACACCCCGACACCAATACAACACAGTCCAGGGCAATACGCAGCAAACGCGAGGTAGCATTGATAACCCTCAACGCAACAGACATAAGCGTCACAAAAATAATGATGACGACCAAGACAAGTGAGTTGGTGCCAGATTCCGCGGCCCCCAGTCCGGTTAGCGGAAAGAAAACAACTCAGGCCAATCCGGCCCGGGCAGCATACTCGACCAACCATGTCAAATCCATGGTACCCCTAGAATGGCGGCCAAGCATACCAATAGAGAATGTCGAATCCTCAAAACAAAACGGCCGGTCGTGCACCGGAAACAATGAAAAAAGGTCTCAAATAATGAGGAGCCCGGACCACCAAACATTGCGAGGTCAAAGGAAAATCCTCCGCAAACCAACAAGGGAATGAATGTGTATTCCTCGGGATGCCGACTCAGCAATACAAGTCACCCCATGGTACAAAAATACGGCCGATCATCCCCGATCACATAGACCGTCCGGACAATATCAACCATGGCAATTTAATTGCACTTACCATCGACCCAATAGTTTGTGGGTTCCACCTCACACGAGCCCCTATGGACATAAACAGCAGCCCAAAGTTGCTGCGCCAGGACAAAATTTACCAGATACGTATTGACCGCTCGAGGATCAAACCCATTAATAACATATTCTAAAAGATGTCGTTCCAGGTGCAAAGACCAAGTTTTATAAGCCCACCACCCCGGAGGTTGTCTTCGGATCACCAAACAAACACCACGCCGAAGAGTAAGTCTTCGGCATTGTCCCCTTATACAGTACCTACTATATACTACCGAGACGAACCGCGTTGGCTCGACTCAACGTGGTACCACATCATGCCAAACCCATGTGACATGGTCACAATTATGGGCAAGGCTGAACTCCACCCGGAGAGTGGAAATTATACCGCCACTGAGATAGCGAGTTGTGCCCGTTTATTGAACTTCGATTCGACAGCCATGTCGCCAGTCCTGTTGTGCGCAAAAGTGAGTCTGTAAAGAAAAAGGCTTAGAGGCAGTTGCATATCATAGGGTGGTTGAACTGCGGGTGCCTGATCGGAGCCTGGTCGAGCCAGGCTATCATGCCGTAAATTAGCTTGGACTCCTCTGTTGGTGTCCGGGGGGTTGGCATCAGCTCGGACACACAAGGCGGGAACACACAAGTATCCCCCAAGGAGACAGTCCGGATACACTTCGAATCCGCACACAGCCTCCTCCCGTCCGACCACGACAGGTTCCTCCAGCATACCTCTTTTCATAGTATAAACCGTACTCATACGCATAGACGTGTCACTCCACTACGACACGTAGACTTAAATAACACTTGTCGGCCGTCATTCCTCATTGACGCCTTTTCCATCATAACGGCACCCGCACATAGTGTCATGCCCCATTATCCCAGGGGCTTCATTGTACTCATAATTTGGCAACAAAGTCCGGCCACCTTCTTGGTCGCTCGGCACCCCGAACTTATAGCACTATATGCATCAGCTCCGAATCATGTCTTGGGTCATTAGTAGGGTTTGCCCGGCTCCCATGTTTTGGTACCTTACATTCCGCTCCATCGGCTAAGGTAGCGCTAGGAGAACTACTGCGATTGTGTCTCAGATCTTCCGGACGAGCACCTCAGTAGAGAAAGCCAAAAACTGACTGTCATGATACGGCGAGAGCTGGTCAGCTGTTCTAGAGGTTGTAAAATCTTTAAGAATTTATTCCGCATAATGCCATAACAAATGCAGAGTGCGATGGATCGGTCTTCCGATCGGTATTTATTAGAGCCCTCGTCGCCTTAGAACACCGGGGATGCGCCTACCATACTTGAATTCCTATGGCTAAGTTAGAGTGATAAAGCCCTATAGTCTGATTGCCTGGTTCGCGGTAATGAACACCTCCTTCAAGGACCCAAAAAATGGGATAACGATTATTCAGGTATGTCCCGAACACCCCCCGTACTTTCTACGTGGGGGCAGAAGCCGATGACTGGCCAATTCTCAGGATTTATATATACTAAACGGCCGCATAGGAAGAAAACAATTTCATATAACAGGCAATAAATAATAATAGTGGCAGTATCCCACATTACAAAGGACAGCATGACTGCTGCTACCTCTTGAGCACTGCGTTGGATTTCCCCGAAGAGGAGGGGATGATGCAGCAAAGTAGCGTAAGTATTTCCCTCAGTTTTTGAGAAACAAGGTATCAATCCAGTAGGAGACCACACACAAGTCCCTCGTACCTACACAAAACGATAGCTCCTCGCAACCAACGCGATTAGGGGTTGTCAATCCCTTCACAGTCACTTACGAGAGTGAGATCCGATAGAGATGATAAATAATATTTTTGGTATTTTTGGTATACAGATGCAAAGTAAAACGTAAAAGGCAAAGTATAAACAAAGCAAGTAATAAAGTGATGGAGATTGATATGATGAGAATAGACCCGGGGGCCATAGGTTTCACTAGTGGCTTCTCTCAAGAGCATAGATATTCTACGGTGGGTGAACAAATTACTGTTGAGCAATTGACAGAATTGAGCAAAGTTATGAGTATATCTAGGTATGATCATGTATATAGGCATCATGTCCAAGACAAGTAGATCGAAATGATTCTGCATCTACTACTATTACTGCACTCATCGACCGCTATCTAGCATGCATCTAGAGTATTAATTATAAAACAGAGTAATGCCTTAAGCAAGATGACATGATGTAGAGGGATAAATTCATGCAATATGATAAAAAAACCATCTTGTTATCCTCGATGGCAACAATACAATACGTGCCTTGCTGCCCCTTCTGTCACTGGGAAAGGACACCGCAAGGTTGAACCCAAAGCTAAACACTTCTCCCATTGCAAGAACTACCAATCTAGTTGGCCAAACCAAAGGGATAATTAGAAGAGACTTGCAAAGATAACTCAATCACACATAAAAGAATTCAGACAAGATTCAAATATTATTCATACATAAGATGGATCATAAACCCACGATTCATTGGTCTCAACAAACACACCGCAAAAAGAAGATTACGTCGAATAGGGGGAGAACATTGTATTGAGATCCAAAAAGAGGGAAGAAGCCATCTAGCTACTAGCTATGGACCCGAAGGTCTAAAGTAAACTACTCACACTTCATCGGAGGGGCTCTGGTGTTGATGTAGAAGCCCTTCATGGTGGATGCCCCCTGCGGCGGAGCTCCGGAATAGGCCCCAAAATGGGATCTCGTGGATACATAAGGTTGCGGCGGTGGAATTAGGTTTTTGGCTCCTGTTCTAATCATTTGGGGGTACGTAGGTATATATAGGAGGAAGGAGTACGTCGGTGGAGCAACAGGGGGGCCACGAGGCAGGGGGCGCACCCTAGGGGGCGCCCCCACCCTCGTGACCGCCTCTGTTACTTCTTGGAGTAGGGTCCAAGTCTCCTGGATCACATTCGGTGAGAAAATCATGTTCCCGAAGGTTTCATTCCGTTTGGACTTCGTTTGATATTCCGTTTCTTCGAAACACTGAAATAGGCAAAAAAACAGCAATTCTGGGTTGGGCCTCCGGTTAATAGGTTAGTCCCAAAAATAATATAAAAGTGGAAAATAAAGCCCAAATATAGTCCAAAACAGTAGGTAAAGTAGCATGGAGCAATCAAAATTTATAGATACGTTGGAGATGTATCAGGCATCCCCAAGCTTAATTCATGCTTGTCCTCGAGTAGGTAAATGATAAAAAGAGAATTTTTGATGCGGAGTGATACTTGGCATAATTTCAATGTAAAACTTCTTAATTGTGGCATGAATATTCAGAACCGAAAGATTCAAGACAAAAGTTCATATTGACATCAAAAATAATAATACTTCAAGCATACTAACTAAGCAATTATGTCTTCTCAAAATAACATGGCCGAAGAAAGTTATCCCTACAAAATAATATAGTCTGGCTATGCTCCATCTTCCCCACACAAAATATTTAAATCATGCACAACCCCGATGACAAGCCAAGCAATTGTTTCATACTTTAACATTTTCAAAACTTTTTCAATCTTAACGCAATACAAGCGTGAGCCATGGATATAGCACTATATGTGGAATAGAATGGTGGTTGTGGAGAAGATAAAAAGAGGGAAGATAGTCTCACATCAACTAGGCATATCAACGGGCTATGGAGATGCCCATCAATAGATATCAATGTGAGTGAGTAGGGATTGCCATGCAACGGATGCACTAGAGCTATAAGTATATGAAATCTCTACAAAAGAAACTAAGTGGGTGTGCATCCAACTCGCTTGCTCACAAAGACCTAGGGCATTTTGAGGAAGCCCATCATTGGAATATACAAGCCAAGTTCTATAATGAAAAATTCCCACTAGTATATGAAAGTGACAAAATGAGAGACTCTCTATCATGAAGATCTTGGTGCTACTTTGAAGCACAAGTGTGGTAAAGAGGATAGTAACATTGTCCCTTCTCTCTTTTTCTCTCACCATTTTCCCCTTTTTTTGGGCCTTTCTCTTTTTTTTATGGCCTCTTTTTTTCTTTCTTTTTTCTTTTTATTTTTTTATTTTTCGTCGATAGTCTCATCCCGACTTGTGGGGGAATTATGGTCTCCATCATCCTTTCATCACTTGGGACAATGCTCTAAAAAATGTTGATTATCACACTTTTATTTTTCTTACAACTCAACAATTACAACTCGATACTTAGAACAAAGTATGACTCTATATGAATGCCTCCGGCGGTGTACCGGGATATGCAATGAATCATGAGTGACATGTATGAAAGAATTATGAACGGTGGCTTTGCCACAAATACGATGTCAACTACATGATCATGCTAGCAATATGACAATGATGGAGCGTGTCATAATAAACGGAACGGTGGAAAGTTGCATGGCAATAATATCTCGGAATGGCTATGGAAATGCCATGATAGGTAGGTATGGTGGCTGTTTGGAGGAAGATATATGGTGGGTGTATGATACTGGCGAAAAGTGCACGATATTAGAGAGGCTAGCAATGGTGGAAGGATGGAAGAGTGCGTATAATCCATGGACTCAACATTAATCAAAAGAACTCATATACTTGTTGCAAAAATCTAGAAGTTATCAAAGCAAAGTATTACGTGCATGCTCCTAGGGGGATAGATTGGTAGGAAAAGACCATCGCTCGTCCCCGACCGCCACGCATAAGGAAGACAATCAGTAAATAAATCATGCTCCGAGTTCATCACATAACGGTTCACCATACGTGCATGCTACGGGAATCACAAACTTCAACACAAGTATTCTTTAAATTCACAACTACTCAACTAGCATGACTCTAATATCACCATCCTTATATCTCAAAACAATTATCAAGCATCAAACTTTTCTTAGTATTCAACGCACTCACAAGAAAGTTTCACGTATCTTGAATACCAAGTATATTAACATTAAGCAAATTACCATGCTATTAACGACTCTCAAAATAATCTAAGTGAAGCATGAGAGATCAATAGTTTCTTTAAAACAAATCCACCACCGTGCTCTAAAAGATCTAAGTGAAGCACTAGAGCAAAAATTATCACGCTCAAAAGGTATAAGTGAAGCACTATGAGCAAAGCTATCAAGCTCAAAAGATATAAGTGAAGCACATAGAGTATTCTAGCAAATTCCAATATATGTAGGGCTCTCTCAAAAGGTGTGTACAGCAAGGTTGATTTTGGTAAACTAACAAGCAAAGACGCAAATAATACAAGACGCTCCAAGCAAAACACATAACATGTGGTGAATAAAAATATAGCTCCAAGTAAATTACCGATGGAAGTAGACGAAAGAGGGGATGCCTTCCGGGGCATCCCCAAGCTTTGAATTTTGGTGTCCTTGGATTATCTTGGGGGTGCCATGGGCATCCCCAAGCTTAGGCTCTTGCCACTCCTTGTTCCATAATCCATCAAAAGAATTCACCCAAAACTTGAAAACTTCACAACACAAAACTCAATAGAAATCTCGTGAGCTCCGTTAGAGAAAGAAAACAAAAGACTACTTTAAGGTACTGTAATGAACTCATTCTTTATTTATATTGGTGTTAAACCTACTGTATTCCAACTTCTCTATGGATTATAAACTATTTTACTAGCCATAGATTCATCAAAATAAGCAAACAACACACGCAAAACAGAATCTGTCAAAAACAGAACAGTCTGTAGGAATCTGTAACTAACGCAAACTTCTGAACTCTAAAAATCCTACCAAAATAGGAACTCCTGGATAATTTGTCTATTGAACATCAGCAAAAAGAATCAACTCAAAATCACGTTTCTGTGATTTAACAAAATTATATTCGTGCGTGCAAAGTTTCTGTTTTTCAGCAGAATCAAATCAACTATCATCGTAGGTTATCCTATAGGTTCTACTTGGCACAAACACTAATTAAAAGATAAAACCACATCTAAACAGAGGCTAGATGGATTATTTATTCCTAAACAGAAGCAAAAACAAAAAACAAAAATAAAATTGGGTTGCCTCCCAGCAAGCGCTATCGTTTAACGCCCCTAGCTAGGCATAAAAGCAAGGATAGATCTAGGTATTGCCATCTTTGGCACTTGGAGAGGAGGATCTCCTTTCTATGGCATTCATTCTTCTATTTAAGTTAAGCACATGGCCATTAATGGAAGAAGTAATATTAAGCACGTTACGGAAATTTGCCTCTAAACTAGACTTCATTTCTTTAATAATTTCATTTTGATAAAAGCACAAGAGAGTAGTTGATTCAACCTTATCATTCATGGGGTGCCCATATATAGTTTTCATTCTTTCATAGGTATCTATAGCATCCCCTTCAAGAAAACCTTCTTCAAAGATGGACTCTAAAACTTGTTTGAAGGAAGCGGGCAAGCCAACATAAAAAAAAATTAGGTAAATTTCAATTTGATATTGTGGTACATAACTAGCCCGAATTATAAGTAACCTATCCCAAGCATCTTTTAAAGACTCATCAAGTAAATAGCGAAAAATTCCAGAGTCATCCTCATCAAAATTATTCAAGCTCTCATTGGACACCCTGGTGGGTCTTTCTATAGCATCATTATTTATGAGCTTAGAGAGGATAGAGGGGTTGTCCAAGGCACTAGAGCTCGGGAGAAAACTGGTAGTTCTTTTTGATTTGGCCATGGCAACGGGAAGGCAAACGGAAAAGAGAGAAGGAGATTGGGAAAGAGGGGGTGAATAAAACGGCAAAGGTGATATGGGGGAGAGGAAAACGAGAGGCAAATGGCAAATAATGTAATGCGAGAGATAGGGATTGTGATGGGTACTTGGTATGGTTGACTTGCTCTTGCGTGAGCCTCCCCGGCAAAGGCGCCAGAAATTCTTCTTGCTACCTCTTGAGCACTGCATTGGATTTCCTCGAAGAGGAGAGGATGATGCATAAAAGTAGCATAAGTATTTCCCTCAGTTTCTGAGAACCAAGGTATCAATCCAGTAGGAGACCACGCACAGGTCCCTCGTACCTACATAAAACGATAGCTCCTCACAACCAACGTGATTAGGGGTTGTCAATCCCTTGACGGTCACTTACGAGAGTGAGATCTGATAGAGATGATAAATAATATTTTTGGTATTTTTGGTATATAGATGCAAAGTAAAAAGTAAAAGGCAAGTTAAAAACAAAGCAAGTAATAAAGTGATGGAGATTGATGATGAGAATAGACTCGGGGGCCATAGGTTTCACTAGTGGCTTCTCTCAAGAGCATAGATATTCTACGGTGGGTGAACAAATTACTGTTGAGCAATTGACAAAATTGAGCATAGTTATGAGTATATCTAGGTATGATCATGTATATAGGCATCACGTCCAAGACAAGTAGATCGAAACGATTCTGCATCTACTACTATTACTGCACTCATCGACCGCTATCCAGCATGCATCTAGAGTATTAAGTATAAAACAGAGTAACGCCTTAAGCAAGATGACATGATGTAGAGGGATAAATTCATGCAATATGATAAAAAAAACCATCTTGTTATCCTCGATGGCAACAATACAATACGTGCCTTGCTGCCCCTTCTATCACTGGGAAAGGACACAGCAAGATTGAACCCAAAGCTAAACACTTCTCCCATTGCAAGAACTACCAATCTAGTTGGCCAAACCAAACGGATAATTCGAAGAGACTTGCAAAGATAACTCAATCACACATAAAAGAATTCAGAGAAGATTCAAATATTATTCATAGATAAGCTGGATCATAAACCCACGATTCATCGGTCTCAACAAACACACCGCAAAAAGAAGATTACGTCGAATAGATCTCCACGAGAGAGGGGGGAACATTGTATTGAGATCCAAAAAGAGAGAAGAAGCCATCTAGCTACTAGCTATGGACCCGAAGGTCTGAAGTAAACTACTCACACTTCATCGGAGGGGCTATGGTGTTGATGTAGAAGCCCTCCATGGTGGATGCCCCCCGTGAAGTTCAAACAGCCCCAAGATGGGATCTCATGGATCTGAGAAGGTTGCGGCGGTGGAATTAGGTTTTGGCTCTGTTACGATCGTTTGAAGTGCGTAGGTATATATAGGAGGAAGGATGCGTCGGTGGAGCAGCAGGGGCCACGAGGCGGGGCGCACCCCACCCTCGTGACCGCCTCTGTTACTTCTTGGAGTAGGGTCCAAGTCTCTTGGATCACGTTCGTGAGAAAATCACGTTCCGAAGGTTTCATTCCGTTTGGACTCCGTTTGATATTCCGTTTCTTGAAACACCAAATAGGCCAAAAACAATTAGCAATTTGGGCCTCCGGTTAATAGGTTAGTCCCAAAAATAATATAAAAGTGGAAAATAAAGCCCAATATAGTCCAAAATAGTAGATAAAGTAGCATGGAGCAATCAAAAATTATAGATACGTTGGAGACGTATCAACTGCCTTCAGGGAAATATAGTGTCTTTGGTACACTGTTCCGCCACAAGGTGGGCTCCTTTCAGGACACCCTCATAATATAATTCGGGCTTGCAATGCTCCTTACCCTCCGGTGGTCCCTCAGTCATCAGCTTTTCAGAATCAAGCTTCCCCAGTGCACCTTCGCACGGGCAAATGCCATGCGTGCACCTTCTATACAGACCGACCGCTTAATGACTTTGAGCCGAGGGCAAGCACCAACAATCCGCTTCACGAGACCGAAGTAACTGCTTGGAATTGGCTCAGCGGGCCACAGTTGGACAATTAAGTCCTTCATGGCTAGTTCGGCCGCCTGGTGCAGTTCGATCAGCTGCTTCAGCTGATCGACAAAGGGCACCGAATAATTCGGCGCCAAATACTGCGACCAGAAATGCTTCTCCGCAGACTTCTTCTCTTCAGACCGGTAGAATTGGGCAGCATCAGATATTCTGCGCGGTAGGTCCGCAAACGCTCCTAGAGAAACAAGAATTCAGTTTGTCGCTTAGAGTTTCTCCTATTACTATATAAAAAAACCGCTTTGAGTAAAAAAGCCTTACCAGCCGCAATCCTCCTTGCCTCCTGAATGTCTTTCAGAGCACCTCGGGCTTCCTCCCGAGCATCATTTGCGGCTTGGAGAGCCTGGGCGAGTTCGGATTCTTTCCCTGCTAGACTCTGCTCCAAGGTCTCGCTTTTCTTCACGGCGTCTTGAAGCTCTTGTTCAGATTTGATGACCCTGGCCTCATGCTTCTCGCGAAGAGCTTGCTCCATGGCGGCCTTCTTGTCGGCTTCGGCCACAGCCTTTTGCAGTGCCTCAATTTCGGCATTTTCTCCTAGAGCACACAATACAAATATTTTCATTAGGCACAACTACTCATTTGTGCTCAGCTTGTCAAAAGGTTTCGACTTACCTTGTTTGTCCTCCAACTGCTTCTTCACTCGGCCAAGTTCTTCTTCGGCCTGTTCCAAACTTTGCTTTAGTCCGGACACCTCCGCAGTATGAGAGGCAATCATCGCTACAGACGCCTGTTTTCAAACAAAGAGATACATGTCATCAACCGAGTCTCCTGCGAATCAGAAATTTGATCCCATGTCCGGCTCTCTATCTTTCACCGGACAGTGCATCAGGGGCTACTACTCATACTATGGCAATATTCAAAGGTTTCTAAAAACATACCTCAAAGCCTTTTATAAGGCTAAGACAGGATTCATTCAGTCCGCTCTCAGCGGACTGAATCTTTTCAATCACCGCACCCATGAGGGCGCGATGTTCATCGATGATGGACGCATTCTTTAGCGTTGTCGATAGGCCGCCCTGCAGATCTTCTTGGATAGAGGTTGCTAGTGGAGCAGGCTTGCCTCCCTCCGTCAAGGGGGGCTCCTCGCCTGATCCCGGAGCTTTAAAGGTCTCCAGGACCGTGTTCGGCTGCGGGCCGAATCTAAGATCGCCCCCGCCGTCAACTTTCATGGGAACCGTTGCTCCCGTGTATCCGGCCCCAGAGGTGTGCCCTCCCTGGTCCGGGTCCTGCTAGGACGACACCTCGCTGTCACGTCCAGGATTCGAGGAAGGGCCTCCGGAGGCGTCTCGCTCTCTAGGGCATCTGAGCTCAGCGAATCCTTCGATGAGGACTGTTCGGCGTGAGACCTCGCCGGGCTGTACAAAGTATGGCGACAGTTAAACTACTGCACCCTAGTAATCCTGGGCGCGTATGCGTGTTCAGATTTCGTGTACTCACAATTTTACCAGGGGCTGGGCCCTAGGATCCACTCCGGGATGCTATTGGCAGCCATGGTGGACGCCTCCCGGAGGGAGCTTTTTCCCCTCTTTGGTGATTCGGCCTCCAGGGATGAGGAAGCCGTCCTTTTCTTCCCTCCCCCCATGGAGGACTCGTCTTCTTCCTCCTCCTCTTCATCTTCGGAGGAAGGATGGGCACTGGAGTCTTCGGATTTTGTGTCCGAAGCACCATGGCGACGGAGGCTACTCCGGGTCTCCTTGGCCTTCTTGGAGGCCTCTTTCTTTGGCGCCTCGTAAGGCGCTGGGACCAGCATCTTCGTTAGAAGAGGTCCTGCCAGTTCCTCCGGCAGCAGGGCCGAACAGCGTATCCGCCCCACCTTCTTCGTCCATTCCTGGGATAATTGCAGAAAGCATGATAAAGCGTCTCCCACGGGATATGCCAGCTAAACATGGATAGACAGGACAAAGTAGTAACTTACCAGACTTGCGGAGCGGGACACTTGATACCCACGGTCCTCGGCGGAGCTCGGCCATGATTTACCGGACTTGAAGAGCACCTTCTAGATGTCCTTGTGTGAGGAGCCGTAGAGCTCCCGTAGGGTCTGGTGCTCGGCCGGGTCATATTCCCAAAAATTGCAGGCTCGATGCTGGCAAGGGAGAACCAGGCGCACTAACATCACCTATACTACATTTATGAGTTTGACATCCTTGTCTACCATGCTCTAGATGCGTGTTTGGAGCACCGAAGCTCATCGGATGAGGACCAGTTCAGGCCCTTCTTGGGCCAGGATGAGCCGCAGGGGGGCTCCGGATCTGAATTCAGGAGCAGCGGCCCACTTTTTACCGCGTGGCTCGGTGATATAGAACCACTGCTGCTGCCACTCCTTGATGGAATCATTGAATGTGCCCGTCATCCATGTGACCTTGGGCATCTTGCTCACCATGGCGCCGCTGCACTCAGCGTGATCGCCGTTAACCACCTTGGGCTTCACATTGAAGATCTTCATTAATAAGCTGAAGTGGGGCGAAATACGGAGAAAGGCCTCACACACGACGATAAACGTCGAGATGTTAAGGAAAGAATTAGGGCACAGATCATGAAAATCAATCCCGTAATAATACATAATGCCGTGAACAAATGGGTGAAGGGGAAACCCGAGCCCGCGGACAAAATGAGGAAGAAACACGACCCTCTCGTGGGACTCCGGATTGGGGACGATCTGTCCCGCCGTCGGAAGATGGTGGCCGATTTTCTTGGCCAGGTACCTGGCCTCTCGAAGCTTTTTGATATCCTTCTCCCGGATGGTAGAGGCCATCCATTTGCCTCCCGGTCTGGATCCAGACATCTTCGGAGAACCTCTTTTCGGTGGAGGAGATGAGTGCTTGGGAACTAGGGCTCGAGCGAAGGGGAATGGACGAGTGGAAGGGAAAGGCGCGGGTAAAGAAGAAGAGGCCTTATCTCTTTATAGAGGCAATAAAAACTTTTTCGCCTCCCTACTTGCCTGGTGGAACCCGCTCGCTCCCCACTCGCCGCGATTGGCGGTACGATTGGGCTACCCGTGCCCATATTGATGAAAGCCCCGCAATAAGGGGAACACGATCTCTGCTTCGACAAGACGTGCCCAGGAAACTGCCTCGCAATATGTGCGATGACTGGCTGTGGGAAGACGGTTCAATAATGACTCGACCATGGTGTGATATCACGTCATCTAAAGATGTCAGCAGATTATATATGTGGAATATCGTTCTCTCTACAATGGCATGTGAAAATCGTCTTGCAGATCCGGACACGATTTAAGTGTTCGAGACTTACTTTCGAGTATTCAGACATGGAACCCGCCTTGCAATGCCGAAGACAAACTGCGCGCCAGACTCATCATCATTGAAGCCTGGTTCAGGGGCTACTGAGGGAGTCCTGGATTAGGGGGTATCCGGACAGCCGGACTATATACTTTGGCCAGATTGATGGACCATGAAGATACAAGACTCAAGACTTCATCCCGTGTCCGGATGGGACTCTCCTTTGCATGGAAGACAAGCTTGGCGATCCGGATATTAGATCTCTTTCTTTGTAACCGACTCTGTGTAAACCCTAGCCCCCTCCAGTGTCTATATAAACCAGAGGGTTTAGTCCGCAGAAGGACAATCATAATCATCATAGGCTAGCTTCTAGGGTTTAGCCTCTATAGTCTCGTGGTAGATCAACTCTTGTAATACTCATATCATCAAGATCAATCAAGCAAGAAGTAGGGTTTTACCTCCATCGAGAGGGCCCGAACCTGGGTAAAACATCGTGTCCCTTGCCTCCTGTTACCATTAGCATTAGACGCATAGATCGGGACCCCCTACCCGAGATCCGCCAGTTTTGACACCGACACCGGCCTTGGTATTCTGTAAACCGCCGGGCGTCAACCCGTGTATATAAAGGGACGACTCGGCGGTGGTTCAGGGACAAGAAACAAGAACTCGAGAGACAGGTAAAGCGGATTCGCTCCCTACTCATCGAGACCCCATCAATTCCACCACGACTGGATCGTAGGATTTTACCTTCACCTCAAGGGGCCGAACTAGTATAAACTCACCGTGTCCTTTATCCAGTTTAACCCCTTTAAGCTAATCTCGTTGCGATGGCTCCACGACTAAGTCCTCTCACTAGGACATCTGACATGTTAATTCCATCACAGTTGGTGCCCGTTGTGGGGCTATCGCACGATGGTTTCGAGTTCTTGAAGGGCAACTTTGAAGGACTCAAGGGATACGCGGTTAGCCGGATGACCAAGAGTTGTCGCGGCAAGCTCTACATCGATGACGCGGGCTGGGGCCCCGAGGCCGGCTCAATTGAGTACAGGTACCGGGTCCCCTTTGGTGGAATTCACATTTTTATCGGCAAGATCGGCGAACCGGGCCCTGAGCCGAACATCTGCACCGACTTCGTCGAGACGGCTCAGCGTGCGAGCCCTGCCCGGGTTCAGCCTACCATGAAGCGTGCGTTCGTGGGATTCATCCATGGTGCGGAATCTGAACCGGTGTCCGATGGTGAGACAGTCATTTACTCTGATGGCGAATCATCCACCAGTGAGACCGAGTCACTATACCAGTTACAAGATGGCCAGTTCGGGGGCTGTTCCGATGGCGACAGTATTCCAGATCCCCTTGAACCGCCAAACCGGGTTGCAATCTTCATGGCCGGTACACAGCCCACATTGCAATATTCAACTACAGCAGCAATGACTTCCGGATCGGCAGCCGGGGCAGGAGGCCCTGCGCGCCGGCCGGGTCAAGTTCTGTCCGGTTTATTGGACACTTGGATGACTTTGTTAACCACAGCAGTTACCCCGGAGACTCAAGATCGGCATAATGCGGAGGTCACAAAGCTGCGGGATCAGATAACTCAAGCCAAGGAGGACTTGGCGGCTGAGGAAACCAGGATGGCTGATGAGCGGGCCGCTTTAGATGCCCGGTCACAGCAGATTCAAGAAGAGAATTACCGGCTCATGCTGGATCAGAATGCTTCAAAGCACATGTTGAGGAGGAGGCACCAGTCTCGTCTGCCGCTAGTTTATGAAGCAATGAATCTTTTCATCACACCAGGAGCAGGACCCAGTAATCCGGCAGTAGTAAACCGGACTGAAGCACCTGGGACAGGAGCACCAGGACAGCCACGGGTGACGGACCCGCCTCGACTAACAGATAACCCACCGCCGTACATGCAGACCCGGCCGGGTCACTTGTCCACCGCTTTGGATAACATGATTGCTGTGGCGTCCCGATTGGCATCTATTCCAATGGAGGGCGAGTCTCCAGCGGCGGTTGAAACGCGGCGGGCATAGGGATCTCCTTCAAACCGCTATGGTACAACAGCAAGCTTATTCATATAGCCGAGACAGAATCCATTCAACCCCTCGCCCGAGCAAGAGTTACAGCAGGCACATTGATGAACCGGCTATGTCAAGCAGTGCGCGGAACTGTGACACCCCTCAAGGGCCTAATCCGGTGCATGGTGGTACAAATGCTCAGGATGTAGTGGATAATGGTAGAGCGCGTCGGGAGGCCGAGTTAGCAGCGCAGTTGGCAGCATAGTACGCGAATCATCTAACCGCTTCGGTTCGACCGACGACGTCAGTGGAACGAGGACTGGCTTTCAGCTCTTGGGGGGTGCCGTGTCTCACCCCGGCTCTACGTAATGTGCAATTACCCAAGGATTTCAAGGGCCTGCGTAAGCTGCCTAATTACACTGCCGATTTACCCCCCGAGTCATGGGTTGAAAGTTATGAGATGGCAATGGAGATGCTGGATGTGGATGAAGCGGCGTGTAATAAGTACTTCACCATGATGTTGGATGGAATGGTTCGCACTTGGTTAAAAAGTCTGCCCGTTAATTCTGTCGGTTCATGGATGAGTTGAAGGCCCGGTTTATAGCAAACTTCAAAGACACGTGCAAGCAACCTATGTCAATCATGGATCTGTCCGCTTGTGTCCAAGGAGAAGGTGAATCAACAACTCATTGGGTGCGCCGGGTTTCAGAAATCCTGCATTCGTCGGACCGCGTCAATGATGACTCGGCAATCATAACATTGGAGGGCAATTGCCGGTTTAAGCCGCTGAAATTGAAGTTGGGACAGCTCAAGCGTCACTGCAATGACATGGGAACACTCATGGCAGCCTTGGTTAAGTATGCCGATTCTGATAGTACCAAGGATCCCGAGTTTGACGATGAGAAGGCGGAGAAGGGAAAGAACAATGTCGGCGCAAAAGGACAACAACATAACCATGCGAGCCATGGGAATAACGGTAAGCGCAAAGCGGACAGTAATTCTGATTTTGTGGCTAACACCAACACACAGGGTAACATCAGCGCCGTAAGGGCAAACCGCCCCCATGGGGCGGAGGATCGGGTATGAATATGGAGCGCCTATTGAACCAGCCCAGCCCAAAGCACGGGACGCAAGAGAAGCCAACAATGCACCTATGGAAGGATTGCTTTATTATGCGAGAGTTCAGAAATGGATATCTCTTCCGGTATGATCATGGACCGTCTGGCGGTTCAGGCCCAGGTTTCACGGGCCGGGTTATGGTGGAGGTAACTCCGGTTCAGGTTTTCAAGGTAACCAAGGTGGACAGGACAATCAAAGCAATCAGGGCAACCAAGGTGGTTACAATCAATAGAGGAATCAACAACAGCAGCAGTCGGGTTATCAGAGTAACCTGAAGCAGTTAAATGGGGGACAATATCATGTCTTCACTACTAGTCTGTGCAAGCGCGATCAGAAGCTTCATAAGAGGGCAGTGAACTCCATTGAACCGGCAGTGCCCCGTTATTTGCGCTGGTCTGAAGAGCCTATTGTGTGGAGTCGAGAAGATCATCCGTCCCGGGTTGATAATCCGGGTCATCTGGCGTTGGTGGTCGCGCCACAGGTTGGAGGTTATAAATTCACCAAGGTGCTCATGGATGGAGGGAGTAGCATGAACATCTTGTATTATGAAACCTCCCGACGTATGGGGTTAACGGATAAGAATCTTAAGCCATCGAACACCTTTTTCACGGTGTGGTGCCTGGAAATCAGCCTATTCGGTCGGTAAGATAGCTCTGGAGGTGGTTTTTGGAGATGATCATGATTCAAGATCAGAGATATTGACCTTTGAAGTGGTAAAAATCAGAAGTCCGTACCATGCCCTGTTTGGACGGCTGGACTATGCTAAGTTCATGGCAAGGCCGTGTTTGTTTATCTGCAGCTCAAGATGCCGGGTCATAAGGGGACCATCACGGTTCATGGCAGCCGCAAGATTTCTCTGGAGTGCGAGGAAGGTGATGCGGCTTATGCCGAGTTGGTTTGTGCAACAGAGGAGTTAAAATTCTATAAAGACAATGTTGATCCGGCGGATATGACTTCTCTGAAGAAACCCACTACAGAGCAGTATCCGGCTTTGAAGTTTAAATCGGCTGATGAGACTAATTTGGTTGATTTTGTTCCTGGCGATTCATCCAAGCAGTTTAGCATCAGCATTAACTTGGATCCAAAATAGGAAAGTGCGCTCATCGAGTTCATCCGTGAGAACGAGGACATCTTTGCATGGAAGCCTTCTGACATGCCAGGTGTACCGAGAGAACTCGTTGAGCACACACTTAATATTGATCCCAAGTTCAAACTGGTCAAGCAATTTCTTTGCCGTTTTAATGAAGAGAGACGCGAGGCCATTGGTGAGGAGGTAGCCCGGCTCTTAGCAGCAGGGTTCATTGTGGAGGTCTTTCACCCTGAGTGGTTGGCTAACCCGGTGCTGGTACTCAAGAAGAATGGCACTTGGCGTAAGTGTGTGGACTACACAGATTTGAACAAGGCTTACCCAGCTGATCCCTTTGCCCTCCCCCGTCCTGATCAAATTATTGGTGCTACGGCGGGTTGTGAGCGGTTGAGCTTTCTGGATGCTTATTCGGGTTATCATCACATCAAAATGGCGGTTAAGGACCAGGAGAAGACGGCTTTTATAACTCCCTTTGGAGCCTTCTGCTATGTATCTATGCCTTTTGGACTCAAGAGTGCCCAGGCGACTTATCAGCGGTGTGTGCAGAATTGCCTTCATAATCAGATTGGGCGCAATGTTCATGCTTATGTGTATGATATCGTGGTGAAGTCCAGGAAAGCAGAAACACTCATAGCTGACTTGTAAGAAACTTTTGATAATCTGAGGGTTTATAAGATGATGCTTAATCCAGCCAAGTGTGTTTTTGGTGTACCAGCTGGCAAGCTCTTGGGTTTTTTGTGTCTAACAGGGGTATTGAAGCTAATCCGGAAAAGATCAAGGCTATTACGTCCCTGGCTAAACCGGCGTGTGTCAACGATGTTGAACGACTGGCGGGTCATATTGCAGCGCTAAGCCGGTTTATCAGCCGGTTGGGGGAGAAGGCGATCCCTCTGTATCAGATGATGAAGAAAACATACAATTTTGTCTGGAGTGAGGCTGCTAATGCGGTGTTTGAGGATCTAAAGAAGCAGTTGGCCGAGCCGCCCGTCCTTGTTGCCCCCATTGATAAGGAACCATTGCTGTTATACATGGCTGCTAACGCCCGAGCTGTCAGTGTGGCTATTGTGGTGGAGCGCAAAGAGGCTGGTAAGGAGTATCTGGTTCAACAGCCGGTTTATTATATCAGTGAGGTACTTATCGAGTCCAAACAGAGATATCCGCATTGGCAGAAGCTGGTGTATCGAGTGTTTATGGCGAGCCGGAAGCTTAAGCAATATTTTCACGGCCATCCCATTACTGTGGTCAGTTCCGCTCCATTGGGAGATATAATTCAGAACAGGGAGGCGACTGGCCGGGTTGCTAAGTGGGCTATTGAGCTTGGGCCTCACGGGTTAAAATATATGCCTCGCACGGCTATCAAGTCCCAAGCACTTGTGGATTTCATCAATGACTGGACAGAGTTGCAGGCACCAGAGGATAAACCGGATAACACATATTGGACTATTCACTTTGATGGATCCAGACAATTGGAGGGCTCGGGGGCTGGAGTGGTTCTTACTTCCCCTCGAGGTGACGAATTTTGTTATGTTCTCCGCTTAATGTTTCCCTGTACTAACAATGCAGCTGAGTATGAGGCCTTGCTCCATGGTCTTCGGATGGCTAAGGAGATGAACTTAATCCGGGTACGTTGCTTTGGCGACTCCGATTTAGTGGCTCAGCAGGTATCTGGTATGTGGGACTCCATGGATCCACTTATGGCGGCTTATCAGCATGAGGTGGATAGCATTGCCGGTCACTTCAAGGGATACTAGATCGAGCACATTGACCGACGCAAGAATGAAGCGGCGGACGCTTTAAGCCGGCTATGTTCCCAACGTAAACCGGTGCCACCCAATGTTTTTATTGACGTCCTGCATAATCCGTCGGTCAAAATACCAACGAAGGAAGATTTGGCTATTCCTGACCCGGAGGCTCAGTTGGTAGCGGTTCTTGATGCTATCCCTGATTGGACAGTGCCATACCAGGCATATATGACCCGAGGTGAATTACCGGAAGATGAAGTTCTAGCCAGGCAAATAATCCGATGGTCCAAGTCTATTGTCAATGGCGAGTTACATCATTGCAGTGTTTCAGGGGCGTTTCAGCGTTGTGTTTCTCCTGAAGAAGGCTGTGAGATCTTGTGTCAAATCCATAAAGGAGATTGTGGTCATCATGTCGGTTCAAAATCCTTGGTGGCCAAGGCTTTCCGGCACGGTTTTTACTGGTTAACAGCTCATGCTGATGCAGAGGATCTGGTCAGAAAGTGTGATGGCTGTCAGAAACTTTCACGCCGAGCTCATTTTCCGGCCCAGGAATGGAGGATGATTCCAATCACCTGGCCCTTTGCAACTTGTGGGCTGGATATGGTTGGGCCTTTTAAGAGGTCCAAGGATAAGAAGACCCACCTTCTGGTGGCGGTTGATAAATTTACCAAGTGGGTAGAGGCAGAGCCAGTGAGCAAGTGTGATGCGGCCACGGCGGTTCAATTCATGAAAAAGGTGATCTTCCGCTTTGGTTTTCCACACAGTATTATAACAGATAATGGCACGAATCTCTCCAAGGGTGCTATGGAGGAGTTCTATCAGCGTGAGCACATCCGGCTTGATGTGTCATTACTGGCCCACCCCAGTCTAATGGTCAAGCGGAGAGAGCTAATAAAGAAATCCTAAAGGGTATCAAGCCCCGTCTTATGGTCCCTTTGCAGCGGATGCCGGGTTGTTGGGTGGAAGAGTTGCCTTCCGTTTTATGGAGCATTAACACCACCCCTAATAGATCCACGGGTTACACACCCTTCTTTATGGTTTATGGAGCGGAAGCAGTTCTCCCAAGTGATATTCGCCATGACTCGCCCCGAGTGGCAGCTTATGTTGAAGCGGACAATGAAAGAGCACGCCAAGATGCATTGGACCTGTTAGATAAAGAACGGGATATTGCGGCAGCTCGTTTGGCGATTTATCAGCAAGACCTGCGGTGTTATCACAGCCGCCGGGTTAAAACCAGAGCTTTTCAGGAAGGCGACTGAGTGCTCCGGCTTATCCAGGATCAGACGGATATGCACAAGTTATCCCCACCTTGGGAAGGGCCCTTTGTGGTCAGCAAGAATCTGAACAACGGGTCATACTACCTCATCGATGTTTGAGAGCACAAAGACTCACGCAAGTCGGAGGAGGAGACTCGCCGACCATGGAATATAGCTCATCTTCGGCCTTACTACACCTGAGCCACAGGCTCCTACCATGTATATATTTTTGACAATATACATATTATGAGCAGTAAATAAACCCGCATCCTTGCTAAAGCGGGGCCTCTGCTGTTTCATCTTATATCTTCTTGGTTACATGGGGGCTTATGCTAGTAAAGCGGAGTTCTGATCACCCATTAAACTGGCTTATAAAGCCACAACACAGCTTGGGGGCTTCACACCCAAGGGACCAAAGAGAGTCTGTTGCCACGCACAACTCAAACATAGGTACCCATTGAGCATAGCTCACAATGTTACTTGGGGCTCTTTGTGTATAGTAACAAAGAGTTTGAAAGGACCCTTGTAATAGGCTATCAAGCCAGGCTTGGAAGCCAGGTGTATTCACCTAAAACCCCGGGTTAACCTGCCTTCATCAAGTAAGACACTCCATCCAGGTAATCCTGGTATGACCCGTCGAACGTTAGACAAGTCAATCTTATACAGACCCTGAACTTGTAAAACTTAAAATGATGATTGGTTAATGTGAGGTCCATCTTAAAAGGCTTTGTAAAATGGTTTAACTCAGCGGCCTGGCAGCCCATGAAAAGCCTCGAATTTGGGCGGTGTTTGTTAATCCGGCATGGCTTTCAACTATCAGTTGTTAGTACACAACCAATATTAAACCAGTGCTTATTAACCCGGTCTGGCATTGACTATAAGTCGCCAGGATGATCATCTGGTGTTTATCATAACCCGGCGTGGCTTATTATAAACCAGCACAACATGGTGGGAGTTATCAACACTCAAGATTTGGGTTATCACCCTTACTACAAAAAGTTGGTAAACCAACGATGTGGTTCAATATCACAGGTATGATATATTTCATATTTCATTGTTTTACAGCCTTGGTGATAAACTCTGGCTTTATATTGGGTATCATAACCCGTCCGGCGGTAAACCGCCAGGGCAGTTTTTAGTTTATTACATGCAGAAAACAGGATTGCATCAAGCTATTAACGATCATAAGCAGATAATGCATATCATGACAGACTGACAGTATCAAGGAAAAGTGGCTATGCACGAAGGCATAGCAGACCAAGTGTTTATGCTAGCCTATTACAAGGTGTTTTAACTGCCCAAAAGGATAATTGTTTCTCATAACGAGGACAGTGCACAGACGATAAACCGGCTTCCATATTATGGTTCTTCTTCAGCTTGATGCGAAGGTTGCGGATGGTCCTGTGCCGTTTCACCCTCCGCCTCCCCACCCAGTGGCTGGAAGTCAACGGTTGCCCAATCAATTCCAGACAAAGCTCGAAAGACAGCTACATCGCTTATAAGGTCTGACAGTTCAACATCACGGGCATAAGTATGCTTACAGATTGGCGGGATTAAATTTTGCCTTCATAAACCGACGCGTCAATCCGCTTGTTCTCTGCATCATAAATGGACCGGTGGAAAGACAAATCAGTCTCTTCAGCCAGTTTACTTGCAAGCGGGCACATCTCCTTTGTCAGAGCTCTAAGGGCATCAGTGTCAAATTCTGACCCATCTTCTTTTTGGATAGGATAGCCATTCCCAATGTCTTCCGGATCAAGATTGGCTATCCAAGCTTTAGCCCGAGTCAGTGCAGACAGTGCGCCGGCCCTTGCAGCAGATCTCTTCACCTCTTCTAGCTGGGCAGGTGTCATGGATAGCTTGGCCAATGTGTCTTTCATTAATGTTGGTGGCGGTTTATTGTACGAGGCTGTGCAGATGACCCGTTGAGCGCCGGTATATAACTGCTCTATCAAGGTATAGGCACCCTTCAATTTCTTGCGCATATCTGAACCGAGATGGGCAACACGACTACCTGCAATGATTACAATATTATTAAACCAGATGTTTCAAGGATGATTAAGTCCGGTTCATGACAAGGCTACTTAACAAAGATGGCAGAAGTCATAGCGTTGATTTGCCGCTTCAAGCCAGACATCTCTTCTGCCACTGGTTTAAGTGCCGCTTCAGCATCTTCCGCCCGCTTTAGCAAAGTGGCATTTTCAGCCTCCCAATCCGCACGCTCGCCTTTGAAGCCATCTTTCAATTGCTCCATGGCTATTAAAGCACCCTTCAGCTCTTCTTTGGCCTTTGAAGTTTCGGCTTGCTGGGACTTGATGTTCTCCTGGAGATCGGCGATTTGAGAATCTTTGTTGGTTAAGTCAGCCTGCAAAAGACAGACAATAAGTTGGTAATACTTTTCTCAAAAGTCCCAAGCACATAACACGTTATACACTTGGCACTTGGGGGCTAATGCGGATTGCCTTTTATCAACTGATATTTTAAGTCCCAAGCATACAACAAGTTACATACTTGGCACTTGGGGGCTAATGCATATCGGATCTCTAAACCGGACTATCCTAAAGGTATAAACCGGTCTATAGGGGCTACACAAGCAAAATCCAATCTTCTCCTATTACAAGTCCCGGCTCACATTCATATTGATGAACCGGCCCTTGGGGGCTACTAGAGTTAACAATTAAAGCAGGATATAAGGAAAAAGAAGTAATTCAAAGGAACAGATATTTACCTCATATCGCTCTTTCATTAGGTTTACTAAACCGGCTTCATAATCACGGCTGGTATACAAACGGTTTAGATATCCAGAGTGGATGTCTTGAGCAGAGAGGTGGGCATAGCTTGACAAATCTGTTTTCCATTTGCCCTTGTCCACAGCAGAAAATTCTTCTTTGGCACTATGCTTGGATAAAGCGATAGGATTGCCAGGAGTAGTATGGCCAAAGCCGGTAATCACAACATCATCTGTTGTGCCATCAACAATTTTGTCCGGTCTTGGCGGTTTAGCATGTGTTCTTGCTGGGCTTGGTGGATCAGCAGCGGGACTCGGCGGATCAGCACACTGACTCGTTGGATTCACTTCTGGCGGTTCAACAAAAGTATCTTGACCTTGAGGTACCGGGTCATCCAGCATCACATCATCGTTCTGATCTGCAGCCTCTGAGGTCCTCTCCGGTTCAGTGGCCAGATTATCATCAGCTGGGGTAGTCAGTTTAGCTTTCTTTCTAAGTCTGGCTTTGGCACTAAAAAGAGCAAGTGCAGAATGTTAGTATAGTAAACCGGTGCAAGGCATAAAAACTAAGTTTATTATGCTCACCCAGGAACAGTCTTGAGTGGAGGCATTTGTGTGGTTGATGAATCGCCGGAGGATGAATTGGAAGTTCCCTGATAATTCGAATCAGACGGATTAAGAGGATATCAGAAGTAACCCGCCTTGGGATAAAGTGTATTAGAAGTACAAGAGACCTCTTGACGATGCTTGCGAACCGGGGAATATGGTAAACTGGAAGAGGTAACCACTTGACCACTTTGTCGGGTTGTGCGGCGAGCTTCTTGCTGCTGTGTCTTCAAAGAAAAGTGCGGATCCAAATGAGCAAGAGGGTGTGAACATTTTACTTTCCGGACTGCTCGATGAAGTTTTGGTACTGGCACATGATTTGAATCGGAGGATAGAACAATTACCTCTACACCACCAGCGTGGCTAGCTTCTGTATCATCCTAATAACAATCATTGTCAATGAGGTGTATGAATAAAGAACCAAGAGAGTCAAGTTCTACCTCTGATTCCGGGTCATCGAGCTCTTCATCATTAGGTAAATCAAAGGGTTCGGTGGTTTTCTTCTTCGCTGGCTTCTTTGTAGCCTTAATCTTTAAGCGGGGTGCTCTTGCCAGTTTATCCTGGGGCTTGGCCGGCTTAACTTGTGATTTCTTCTTCCAGAACGGATCATCGCCCTGTACAGATGGATAATAAATTATAAAGGAATATTTAAGAAAGGACGGATTAAGATAAAAATGTGGCAATTCTTACAGCTGGCGGTTTATTGGAAGTGTAGAAGGTACTAAGCCCTACTTGGCTGCAGACCGCTTCCGGTTCATTCAATATTTTCTTAACAACTTCAGTAACTTCAATATCAATATGACATTGAGGATCTTTTAAATCCCCTGTGTACTCACACATTAAACCGGGGCACCAACTTAAAGGCAGAACGCTCCAAGATATCCAGCAGCGGATGAAGTCAACACCCGTTAAATCGTTTGCCATAAAGGCTCTGAGTTTTGAGAGTTGTGGTGCATAGTTGGACCGTTCCTTGGCAGTCAGCCTCTAAGGGAACGGATGAGTATTGCTAAGACGGTGAGGGCGGTAACCCGGCAGAGGATTTTCGCCAGTTGGGGGTGTGTCTTTACAATAAAACCAAGTCTGATTCCAGCCCTTGGGGTGACTATGAAGCTTGGCATGAGGGAAACTGACATCTCTTCCCTTTTGAATTGCCATCCCACCAGGCTCAGTGTTGGGTCCATCTGTGAATTCTGTGCGACGGTTCAAATAAAAGAAATCTCTGAACAATTCAACTGTGGGTTCTTCCTGAAGATAGGCCTCACAAAACACTTGGAAATCTCAAATATTGGACACAGAGTTTGGTCCAATATCTTGAGGGTGAAGTTGGAAGCTGGTAAGCACATCACGGAATTTTTTTGATCCGGGAGGGCTGAACCCTCGATTCAGATGATCAGTAAAAACAATTACTTCGTCATTCTGAGGCTCGGGAGGAGTTTCTAAACCGGGGACTCTCCAGTGGATGGTTTCCTTGCTCGCTAAAGTGCCAGTCACAACATACCTAGTCAGTTGCTCTTCAGTAACCCGGGAAGGAACCCAATTGCAAGCATAAAACATTTTGGCCATTTGAACAGGAAGCTGGAAAAAAGGACCAAGGTCGGGTTAAGGTTTTGATTGATGCAGGTAATCCGGTTTAAAAGACAGGAAAAACAAATTGAAACCTATGTGCATGGTAACCCGGATTTTTATATTAAAGATGAGTTGGTGGTTTAAAAAGAGGGCTAATGGTACCTGGCGGGTTATCATTCTCTAAAAGTATAAACCGCCTACAATGGTGTGGAAGTTACAGATTTGAAAAAAATCCTAAGTGTTATACAAACAGATTTCACAGGTTGGTGTTGTAATTTTGGATCTACCGTAGTTCTAAAAAGGAGATAAATTTTAAACCTAAAATCGCGACAGCAGAGGAACACATATGCTCAGATGGGATCTTATGCAGTGAAATGTATCTTCTGTGATTGGAAAGGGATGCTAAACTATTGTTGCTCGCCTTTACTATCAGATTCAGATCAAACTACGCGATCTAAAAGAAGAAAGTGAGGAACGGTGAAGAACGCTGATGAACGGCGGAAACTCTAATGCAGATCTGTTATATGAGAAGAGAAGTACTTACTGATGTTGCTGAACAGCGGAGGAGGTGTCGCGTTTCTCTAGTCAGACCAGGTTGATGCAGCGGCCGTTGGCGGTGCGGAAGCGAAGGTAGACGGCAGGGGCTGCGCTCGAGATCTAAGGCGACGCGAGGAAGATGATGAGGTGAAGGGGCACGAAGGGGAAAGGAAAGAATGACCCTTGTCCATATTTATAAGGCGAAGGGATGAGTGACAGGCGCGGGAATCGAGGAACCCAAAAAATGGATATCTAACACAGTTGTCACCTCGGTTTTTGGAGGATCATTAATGAAAAGGATGTATTTACAGGTTTTTTATATAGAGATGACGTCACAGTGATTTATTACAATCTTAAAAGATGACATCACGGTGGTTTCCCAAGTGCATATGGAAAGGATGTCATGGCGGTTTACAAGATTCTTTGAAGATCAAAGAGTTTTTCTAAGGATTGAAAATTGAATGAACAGGTTCAAATCAATCTGGGGCCTAATGTTGGGGAAATAACTATTGAGTATAAACCGCCCAGGAGGGGCCGGGTTATGCTCATCCGTACTGAAGCCCAGGAAGACAAGGAATATGGCGCTTAGGGGCCCAGAGCCCAAAGGCGGGTTAGGGTTCATAGACATAAACCACCATGAGATATGTAACTTGTGTTGTAAGATATGGAAAGGTAGAAACCGAGCCGCACACGTGTATGAGCTGGCCTCGGTATTATTCATAAACCGCCCGAGGCGTCAACTCAGTGCATATAAAGGGCGACCAGCGGGTTCGAGGACAAGAAACAAGAACTCGAGAGACAGGTAAAGCGGATTCGCTCCCTGCTCATCGAGACCCCATCAATTCCACCACAACAGGATCGTAGGCTTTTACCTTCACCGCAAGGGGCCGAACCAGTATAAACTCCATGTGTCCTTTGTCCGGTTTAACCCCTTTAAGCTAATCTCGTTGCGATGGCTCCACGACTAAGTCCTCTCACTAGGACATCTGACGTGTTAATTCCACGACAATTACCGATTTCAATGCTGAGACAAACACATTGTCATTTGCTTCCTGCATATTTGTTCCAGCTCCACCCAATGATTCTTGTCCTCTATCGGCATCCTGAAAGTGCAACTAATCCCTATGTGGTTTTGGTAACCCTTAACAACATATAGCTCATTGAATTAATGCTCTTTTAAGATGATCATTTCAAAAGTTCAATGATTGGCATGGCATGGACTAGAGATGTGGACCCCTGAAAATGCTAAGGACACATATTGGCAACAAGCTGAAGACTCTACAATTTCTATTTAGTGATCTAAGATCACATTGAGTCCATAGGAAAGCCAATACTATTAAAAGGGGATTAGGTGTTGCTTAATGGCTTACTTGCTCAAAATGCATAGTGATATGCTCCAAAACCCTCAGCCACTTTCTCATTTCCACATATGTCCTAAACCTAAAAGTCAAACTCGGCCCCACCAATTTGATCTATCTGGTGCCACCGAGTTCATTTGACATAGCCACTGCCACGAACCCTAATCAGTTCGGCTTCACCGATAGGGATCTCGGTCTCACCCAGATGGGATTGCGAACTCCCTGTTTTCCTTTGTAACGTTTCGGTCTCACAGAAATGAGCGATCAGTTCCACCGAGTTCACAATGCAAACTCCCTGTTTCCTTTTTGTAACGTTTCGTTCTCACCGAGATGAGCGAATCGGTCCCACCGAGGTTGCCTTACCAACTCTCTATGTGCCTATTACTGAAATCGGTCCCACTGAGTTCATGTGATCGGTCTCACCGAGATTAAGTTATGCCCTAACCATTGCGCATGGGTCCCACCGAGTTGATCGTATCGTCCCACCAAAAAGCCTAACGTTCATATTTTGACCTATATCAATCTGACCGAGTTTTACCATTCGGTCTTACGGAGTTTAGGAATCTGTGTGTAACGGTTAGATTTTGTGTGGAGGCTATATATACCCCTCCACCCATTCTTCATTCGTGGAGAGAGCCATCGTAAAGTGCCAACTGTTCCACCATTCATTTTTTGAGAGAGAACCACCTACTCATGTGTTGAGACCAAGACATTCCATTCCAACCACAAGAATCTTGATCTCTAGCCTTCCCCAAGTTGCTTTCCACTCAAATCATCTTTCCACCATAGCCAAATCTGTGAGAGAGAGTTGAGTGTTGGTGAGGCTATCATTTGAAGTACAAGAGCAAGGAGCTCATCATCAACAAACCATCTATTACCTTTTGGAGAGTGGTGTCTCCTAGATTGGTTAGGTGTCACTTGGGATCCTCCGTCAAGATTGTGGAGTTGAACCAAGGAGTTTGTAAGGGCAAGGAGATCGCCTACTTCGTGAAGATCTACCCAAGTGAGCCAAGTCCTTCGTGGATGATGGCCATGGTGGGATAGACAAGGTTGCTTCTTCGTGGACCCTTCGTGGGTGGAGCCCTCCATGGACTCTTGCAGCCGTTACCCTTTGTGGGTTGAAGTCTCCATCAACGTGGATGTACGATAGCGCCACCTATCGAAACCACGCCAAAAATCTCCATTTCAACATTGCATTTGCTCCCTCCAAACTCCTCCCCTTTACCTTGATATGCAATGATTTACATTCTGCTTCTATACTCTTATAATTGCATGTCTAGGTTGATTGCTTGACTAGTCCTAAGTTGCTAAAATTGCCAAGAATTAAAATTGGGAAAAGGATATGTTTTTATTTGGTCAAGTAGTCTAATCACCCCCCCTCTAGACATACTTTTGATCCTACAAGTGGTATCGGAACTTTGGTCTCCATTTGCCTTGATTTCCATAGTATTGGTGATCATAGCCTTGGTTTCACAACCTAGGAGAGTATGGCGTCTAGCGAGAGAAATTACTACCGTAGAGGTCCTTACTTTGATGGTACTAATTTTGCTAGTTGGAAACATAAGATGAAAATGCATATTCTTGGACATAACCCCGCCGTTTGGGCTATTGTGTGTATTGATTTGCATGGTGAATTCTTCAATGGGAGAGAACCGAATCGTGAAGCTACCGTGGAAGAATTGAAGATGTTGCAATATAATGCTCAAGCTTGCGATGTCCTCTTCAACGGATTGTGTCCCGAAGAATTCAACAAAATCAGCCATCTTGAGAATGCGAAGGAAATTTGGGATACTTAGATTGATATGCATGAAGGCACCGACTGCGTCAAGGAATCCAAGTTGGATGTGCTTCAAAGTCAACTTGACAAGTTCAAAATGAAGGATGGTGAAGGTGTCGCTGAAATGTACTCTAGGCTTGCTCTCATCACAAATGAGATTGCCGGCTTAGGAAGTGAAGAGATGGCCGACAATTTCAACATCAAAAAGATCTTGAGAGCCTTGGATGGAAAATATGATACCGTGTGCACTTTGATCCAAATGATGCCAAACTACAAATATCTTAAGCCAACCGAAGTCATTTGAAGAATTGTTGCTCATGAGATGTCACTCAAGGATAAAGAAGAGCTTCATAACAAGTCTAGTGGTGCTTACAAAGCCTCATGTGATGCTCCTACATCATCAAATGAGAAACAAGCCTTCAATGAAGAATTGAGCTTAATGGTGAAGAACTTCAACAAATTCTACAAGAGTAGAAGCAAGGAAAGAAGTTCCAAGTCAAGGTCCTACAATGACACAAGATCTTCTAGTCGTGAGCGAAATTGCTACAATAGTGGAAGACCCGAACCTACTCCAATGAGTGTACGGCTCCATACAAAAGAATAGATTACTCGCCTAAAAGGAGAAGCAAAAGGGAAGAATCACCTCCAAGGGAGAGGAGTAGAGATGATCGCTATGAACGAAGAACCTCTCGAAGAAGCAAGGATTCGGAAAGGAAGGACAAGTCATCAAGGAGCTACACAAAAAGAAGACATCAAGATCATGTTGGTGAATGGGTATCCGGCTCCGACTCCGTGTAACACCCCAAAAATTTAACCATGTTTTGGTTATTAAAAATTTTGCCAGGAAATTAAAAATTTTATTTTTTGGGTATATCTTTTGATTTCAGAACCTCTCTTTTCTTTGATATTGTGGAGTTTTTACCCCAAGTGAAAACTTTTCAAATATTGTTGGACTTATATACCCTCCCAAGAAACATTTCTTTCATCAGTGGGATTATTTTATATAATTATTTTTCCTTGAGCTTTATTTCTTTAACAATGGTTTTCCATAAGTTTAGAGCCTCTTTTGCACTGCAACCCTTTTATAAATTTATATAAAATCTCACCAAAATTTGGGGATGACATATGATGTCCCTAAATCACTTTTATGCAAAAATATCCTTTAGTCATTTAGAGATTTTGAGCTTTACCCCAAGTTTTGCACTTTTGCACTACAACCTATTTAAATATTTCTTTAAAACTTCCACCAAATTTAGGGGATGTTGGTAGGAGTATATTATTCAACTTTATGCAAAAATCTACTGGTGTTATTTGAAAATTTTGAGCAAAACATCCTCGTTTGCTCCCTGGTCCAGATTGGCTTTTTCTACAGCAACTCTAAATTTTGTTGCTCTAATGCCCATGATCTTTCTCCTGCTTATTAACCACCCTGCAAAACCCTTAAGTCTAGGAGAGTGGACCCATTGGAGTATATTTGGTGCATGCAATGATAGCCTTTACTTTCTGTCCAGTAATGGTTTTCTCAAAAACTTCCACTAGCAAGTTTCTGTTTTTGCCAAACTAACCTTGCCACCCTCTTTTTCATCTAAAGAGACCTTTGTCTGGAGTTTTTGGCCACCCCAAGAGTTGCCTAGATGCCCCTGGCATTGGGTCAAACACCTTGAGGGCATGAACAGATTTGGCATGATCTTTAGTTTGCATTGTGGACTTGATCCCCTGACCAAACCAACATGTCCACTAAGGTCCTAGATGACTCTAACCTAGACCTGCTAATCCCCGGCCCCACCCAAGCCTCCTGGCATGACCTGGCATGTCGGTGTACTAAAGTAGGGGTACCTTAGTACCCCGAACTTGTCTGCAGGCGATCAGACACCCAGCAAGGCTTGCCGGGCGCCCGCCAAGACACTCCACCATTTCCTATTACGCCATTCAAGAACAAAGTGCTAACCAAGAAAGCGAAGGCCCGGCAGAGAGGAGCTTGCCGGGAAGGCCAACAAGGCATCACCAGAAGACTTGCCGCGGTGCCCAGGCGTCCGGCAAGGCCCGACGGCCGCAAGCTTGCGGCAAGACAAAGAAGAGAAGGGCATGACAAGGCACTTGCCGCGCAAGGCTGCCACCAAACTCCAGCGCATCCGTGGCGTGTCATCACAGGGCCATCCCAAGGGCACGTGGCGAGGCACTACGCAGCCATGCGGGGCGAGGTGGCAAACGGAGCTGACAGAGACGCCATCGTGGCAACCGGTGGCTCACCTAACGGTCGTTTCTTTGCACTGTTGGGGCGACCGGACGGGCATTAAATGCCCTTGTCCCCTGCCGTCAGAGTTAGGTAGGGAACACTGTTGGACACTGTTGTACCAACCTGCGATTTTACCTTTCTACCCCCTCTTCTTACGCTGCCACCTGTGGATCCCCCCTTCAGAGTATAAAAGGGAGGCCCATGCGCACGTAGAAGGGGTTCGGTCCATTCGACACCCACAACACCACCATACGCTCACACACTCGAGCAAGATCAAATACAACCACCGAAGCAGCAGTAGGGGTGTTATCTCTCCGGAGAGCCCCGAAGCTGGGTAAAAATTGCCCGTCTCCCCCGCGCGCTCGACCTCGATCTGCTCTGCGCACGCCTTCCGCTCCGTTGCCGGACCAGAAGGGGCCCCCGTGCCCCATAGGTGCTCGAGGCCACACAGAGACTCGCCCCGACATCTTTGGCGCGCCAGGTAGGGGGGCGTCGAGGTCGTGAGCATCGATCCGTCTCTCCGCGCTACATCAACGTCATCGTCAACATGCCACCGAAGAAGAAGCCTTGAGGTGGCCCCTCTATCTACATCGATTCCGCCACCGCCACGAGCAAGCAGGCGGTGGAGTGGACGCCGGCGGAGGAAGCGGCGCCGCCGGTGGGACTTCAGCGTCGTCACGGATCCAAAAACAAGGCCCCGCAAGTGTCGGTGACCATGCAGACACCGCACCCTTCCCAGGAGGTGCAAGGTCGACAACGCCACAGGTGCTCCTAGCACCGTGCTCGCGTTGGAACAAGGCCAAGCTGGTGGGTCGCGGGACGCTCGAGGTCGGCATGCACGCCCGCATCTTTGGCGCGAAAAATGCTGATCGCCGGGGACGGGTGTTGCACCTCCCAATCCGGTTGGGAGTCCAAGCACATCCCGTTCCTCACACCGCTCGTCGCCACCGCCACCCAAGACAGCAGAGGAAGCGCTGGCCCGAGCCCAGCTGCTTCTAGACTACCCTCCGGCGCCGCACAAGATCGACGACTAGAGGATGACCATATACAGCCTCATCGGCTTCGCCAACGGCGACAAACCCAGCGACCGAAGTATCGAGGCCCGGCAAAGCGCCAGCGCAAGCCGACGCCGACAAGACGCTGAAGTGCCGCCTCCGTGCACTCCCAGCCCGAAGGCCAAGATCGCTAGCTCGCGGACCAACCCGGCGCCGACTCCACCGCGTCGTCGGACCTGGTCGCCGCGATCAAGGACCGTCTTCCAAAACGGCAACACGAAGACTTCGCTTTTCGCGCCGGCGGCCAAGAAAAGCGCGACGTCAATCGACCAGCCTTGCTGGGCCCGCCGTCGGCGATGCGCACCCGGAGAACGGCGACTTGCGCGACGCGGCAGGTTGCCCTGCGTTCACCGTGAGCTGCGGCAAGTCGATGGCCCAAAACCAAGAACTTCAAGCGACGCGTGCGAGAAGTATGATGGCGGGATACACCCATCGGAGTTCCTCGGCATCTACACCATCGCGGTGCGAGCTGCGGAGGGCGCGACGAGAAGATCTCGCCAACTACTTCCCGGGGTACTCAAGCCCAACGTCGATCTTGGCTCATGCACTTGCGGACGGCTCCATCTCTTCATGGGCGGACCTGTGTCATCGGTTTGTCGGCGCCTTCACGGGTGGCCACAAGCCTCATGGCGGAGAGTGACCTCCACTTGCTCGTCCGGAAGGAGAGCCCTCGCAAAGTACATACTGAGATTCAGCCAGTGCGGCGCAACATTCCAGACGTCCACCACGCCGCAGATTATCGGCGCGTTTCATCGAGCGTCGCAACCGCGGGATGAGAGAGGAGATGGCGATGTGCAAGATCGAGACGTCGGCAAGCTCTACGCTCTGGCGACAAGTGTGCACGCAGGCTGAGGAGAGGAAAATCCCGGAGAGGTTGCGAGGAGCGAAGGATCTCGACAAGTGAGGACGCCGCCCGGCAAGGAAGAACCGGGCGGAACAACGAAGAAGAAAGGCTAAGGATGTGCTGGCCGTTGAGCATTCCGCAACGGAGGCGGTTCGACAAGGCCAAAGCCGATGACTCGGTGAGGCCGTCGTAGCCGCCGACAAGCGGGATGGCTCCGACAGCGATATTGCAAGATCCACCGCACCAAGGGCCACGATCTCCAAACCTGCAAGAAAGTGGAGCGGATGGCGAACTCTGAAAGCCGAATCTGGCGCGCGATAAGGAGAGAGCCCAGGGAAGTGGCGGAGGATCCGGCAAGAAGCTTCCCGCCTGGGGAGGGCACCGCGGCAAGGCCAAGCCACGGCAAGGAGACAGGCCTCCCCGCGGCCGCGACATGGAGGAAGATGAGACTGAGGACCAGGAGTTTCAGAAGGCAACAGAGGTGTTGTGCATCAACGGCGGCGCCTCTCTGCACGCCTCACACCGCCAACTCAAGCAGTGGGTGCGAGAGGTAAATGCCGCGGAGCCGTCCGTCGAGGCGCGCAAGCCTCTGAAGTGGTCCGGCACGCCCATCGTCTTCGACGTTGAGGACCACCCTGACCGCATCACTACAGTCGGGTGCTTGCCAATGTTGGTCTCACCAACAATCCGCAACCTCAAGGTCACGAAGATGTTGGTTGACGGCGGGGACACTGCCAATGTTGCAGTGCTCAAGAAGCTCCAGATTCCCGACAGCGAGCTCGAAGAGACTGGTACCTTTCAAGGGATAAATCCGGGAAGGAGCAAGCCAAAGGAGAAGATCACGTTACCAGTGACGTTTGGCAGCGAGCTGAACTTCAGGACAGAAAGTGTCACATTCGATGTTGTTGATATCCCATTACCCTACAATGGGATACTCGGCCGACCAGCGCTTGCCAAGTTCATGGCAGCCTCTCACTATGCATACAATGTGCTCAAGATGCCTGGTCCATTAAGTGTCATCTCTGTCCAAGGCGACAAGAAGGATGCACTTATCTGCACCGACAAGATCTACCGGGAAGCGGCAGCCACAGCAGAGAGCAAGCCACTTGCCGCAGAAGCTCCCCGGGGGAAAAAGAAAGTCAAGTCCGGCAAGAGCAGCTCTGGTGTCCACTCCGGCAAGCGCGCCTCTCCGGAGTGCTGCGCTGCCGTCGAGGACGCACCATCGAGCTCTGCCGGCAAGTGCAAGAAGGCAAAGGCAGTTTCACCCGAGACCAAGAAAGTGGCTGCCAAGGAGGACGGCACCGGTGGTACCTTTACCATCAGTGCCATGCTTGATCCTAAATAGGAAAGCGCGCTCGTTGCTTTCCTGCGGGCGAATGTCGATGTGTTTGCATGGCAGCCATCGACATCCCGGTGTTCCTGTGGATGTCGAGCACCACCATGCCGTCTGCCCTCACGCGCCCGTCAAGCAAAAAGTCGAAGCAAGCCGTGGGCGTCAAGAATTCATAGCGAGAGGAGATCGAAAAGTGGAAGCGCGGGATTGGTCGAGTACTCCATCCGGCGTGGCTAGCCAATCCGGTGAGCGTGCGCAAAGCGAGCGGGAAGTGGAGGCTTTGCATTGACTTCACCGATGTTAATAAAGCCTGCCCCAAGGATCCATTCCCTTGCCGCGATCGACCAGATTATTGACTCCACGGCGGGATGTGATCTGCTCTCGTTCCTTGATGCATACTCGGGATATCATCGGATCTTCATGGCGAAGAGGATGAAGAAAACCGCATTCATCACTCCATGTAGCACGCGTCTTGCCGTGCGGATGCCTTCGGACTGAAGAATGCCGGTTCAACATTCGCAAGAGTAGTCAGCCATGCTTTTGAGCCACAGTTGCACAGGAATGTAGAAGCTTACATGGATGACATAGTGGTCAAGAGCAAAGATAAAAAGACTCTGATCCAGGATTTGGATGAGACCTTCACAAATCTGCGCAAGATCAACCTCAAGTTGAATCCCGAGAAGTGCGTGTTCGGAGTTCCTTCCGGCAAGCTTCTCGGATTCTTTGTATCACAGAGGGGGATTGAAGCCAATCCCGACAAGATTAAGGCCATCGAGCAAATCGAAGCACCGAAGCGAGTCAGGGCGTCTGAAGGCTTGCGGCTGCGTTCTTTGCCCTCGGCGAGTTCATTTCCAAGTCTGCTGAGCAGCTACCGCCATTTTCAAAGTCTTGAAAAGGCGGGTCCAATGAAATGGACTCCAGAAGCGGAGGCTGCGCTGCAAGACTTAAAAAAATATTTGTCCTCCACTCCAACACTTGTCGCACCTAAGCCACAAGAGAAGTTGCTGCTATATCTGGCGGCAACCAATCAAGTGGTTAGTGCTGCGTTAGTGGCGGAGAGAGAGCGAATGATGAGCCAATGACGCGGCATGCAAGTCCTGCGACAAGCAGGGGGCTTCCCCGATAAGCTCTGGCCCGACAAGCCCTGATCCGGCAAGTTCTGGTTCCGGCAAGGATGGGTCTGCGCAGCCATGAGAAGAGAAACAGAAGAAGATGGTGCAGCGCCCAGTTTACTTTGTCAGTTCCCTTCTACAGGGGGCTAGATCAAGATACTCTGGTGTGCAGAAGTTGCTTTTCGGCCTCCTCATGGCCTCGAGGAAGCTGCACCATTACTTTCAAGCACATGAGATCACGGTGGTCACTCGCTTTCCGTTGAAAAGGATATTGCAGAATCCAGAAGCAACATGCAGGATTGTCGAGTGGGCACTGGAATTATCAAGCTTTGGCCTCAAGTTTGAAAGTACTTCTACCATTCAGAGCCGAGCGTTGGCAGAATTTATAGCGGAATGGACGCCAACCCCGACGAAGAAACTCGAGAGGAGCATCCCGTCAAGGAAGCGAGCAAAGAATGGATCATGTACTTTGATGGTGCCTTCTCGCTGCAAAGGCGCCCGGCGCTGGCGTACTACTTGTCGCACCCACCGGAGAGCACCTCAAGTACGTAGTCGGATCGCTTTCCCAAAGAGCAAGCGACAAACAATCTTTACGAGAATATGAGGTTTGCTTGCGAACTCAGGATCGCAGCAGAACTTGGGATCAGGAAGCTTATTGTCAGGGGTGACTCACAGCTTGTCGTCCGCCAAGTTAACAAAGATTATCAGAGTCCGTTGATGGAAGTATACATTGATGAAGTGAGAAAGCTAGAAGAGCATTTTGACGGCCTGCAAATGGAACATGTTCCAAGAGCTCAGAATGACATCGCAGATGGCCTGTCAAAGTGCGCCGCACTCAAGTTGCCTGTGGAACCAGGGATTTTTGTGCTCAAGCTGACTCACCCGTCTGTAACACCATTAACTGGATAGAGCAAGAAAAGAAAGTTGGTTACTGGCGACTACTTTCCGGCAGAGCTCCCCGAAGCCGCCGCCAAGAAGGTCCCCAGGATCAACACAGAAAGTGCTGAGGAGCAATCCGCTCCGGCAAGCCCGAACTGTTCGTTGAAGCGAGCGCTCCCGACAAGCTGTGTCCCGACACGCTTGCCGGGGAGCATCACGCTCCGGCAGGGTCCCAGAACCTTGCCGTGGAGGTAGATGTTCCCACAGCAGCATTTGCGCCTTTAGTCCTTGTCGTCGAGCCTCAGGCTCCGACCTGGGCACAGCCAATAGTCCACTTCCTTCAAGCAGAGAGCTTCACGAGGAGCAAGAAGAAGCGAAAAAAGTAGCCCGACAATCAAGTATGTACCAGTTTGTCGATGACATCTTTGTCTGAAGAAGATTCAACCGAGTGAAATTGAAGTGCATTTCCGGGAAGAGGGACAAGAGCTGTTGGCGGAGATACATGGAGGCATATGTGGTCACCACATTGGCGCCAAGAGCACTTGCCGCATGGCTTTCCCAAGGCTTCTTCCGCCGACAGCCCTCCAGACGCAATCGCACAAGTAACCAAGTGTGAAGTGTGCGGTTCCATTCCAAACAGATTCATCAACCAGCTCAAGCTCTCCAAACAATCCCTTTGTCCTGGCCATTCTCGATGCAGGGGCTCGACATCTCGGCCCCTTCCCCCGAGCTGTCGGGGGCTTTGAATACTTGTACGTTGCAATCGACAAGTTCACAAAGTGGCCGGAAGTGGAACCAGTGAGGAAGGTGACAGCACAATCAGTAGTCAAGTTCTTTAGGTCAATTGTTTGCCGTTTCGGGATCCCTAACAGGATCATTACCGACAATGGCACACAGTTTACAAGCCACACCTTCATGCAGTACGCCCAAGATCTTGGCACCAAGATCTGCTTCGCTTCTGTTGCTCACCCAAGAAGCAACGGTCAAGCGGAGAGGGCGAACGCTGAAGTCTGCTTGCGAGCTCAAGACCGAAACTTTCGGCGAGGCTGCACAAGTGCGGAAGGAATTGGATTGAGCAGCTGCCGGTGGTTCTTTAGTCGATCGGACGACGCCCAATCGAGCCACCGGCGGACACCCTTTGCTCTTGTCTATGGAGCAGAGGCAGTTCTCCCCACGGAACTCGTATACGGGTCACCACGAGTGCTCGCTTATGATGAGCTTGAGCAAGAGCGGCTGCGGCAAGATGACGCGCTGCTCCTCGAGGAGGATCGTCTTCAGGCTGCTGTGCGAGCTGCTCGCTACCAGCAAGCTTTGTGCTGCTATCATAGCCGCAAAGTGAACGCCAGAAGCTTCGAGGAAGGCGACCTTGTTCTTCGGCGTGTTCAATCCGCCAAGAATTCAAACAAGTTGACGCCGAAGTGGGAAGGCCCTTATCGGGTGAAACGAGTCACTAGGCCCGGCGCTGTCCGCCTTGAGACCGAGGATGGCATTCGGTGAGCAACTCACGGAACATAGAGCATCTTCGCAAGTTTTACCCATAAAGGCGCGGTTCTTGGGACCCATTCCGGCAACCACCTTTTTTATACAAGCCTTGCATTGTCGCATGTAACCCTTTGTACAAAGCCGGGCGCAGCCCCCGTGCGTAAATAAAGTTTGTGTGCTTCGCACACCTTGTCAAATTTAATGCATTTTCTTCTTTTGCATCTGTATCTGACACTCTGTGCAGCGCTCACCCCCGGTAAGCAATAGCGAACCTTAAGGTTCCATACCATTATTTTCTCTTCTTTCTTCTCTTAAACAGAAGATTCCTCCGCCCACAAGTTCACCGGGGGGAGGGGAGGGTAAAAGTATGGACCAGGCGTCGTTCAAAGGAATCTAGCTTTGCCGGGACGCAGAAGACAGAAAAGCTAAGTAGCTAAAGTTTGGGCCTAGTCAACTTTAAAATTTTCAAGTTATACCCCTTGAATGTTCGTGCCTTGTATGGAAAACCTGTGCGCGGAGGAATCGACTCGCGGCTAAGTTGCGCCCTTGCGTTGTTTCCGAGCCCGCTCAACAATGCGAGTGAGCTGCAACTAGTCCCGACAAGATTTCTTGCCGGAAGCGGCATCACCACAGGCTGCTGATGTTCCGCACTCAGCAAGTGTGCTTGCGCCGGCAAGGTCCCTCAAAGCGTAGGGTAAAAAGCATACAAGGGATGCAATAGAGTAAAGGGAATAACGCGACGAGCAGTATCCAGAATTAAGTTATATTACAAGAATGACTTATTGTGGCACTAACTGAAATTGTTCTCGTAACCAAAATGGCAGTAGCAAGAAAAAGGGGAGAAGAAGGGCAGCCTAATCCACGCGCTCGCCATCGACCCTCCTAACTTCGTTCACCTTGTCCACGATGGGTGCGACGATGGCCTTGAGCTCCTCAACATCAGCGCCCTCCGGCAGCTTCTTGGTGACGCGGGAGAGGTCGATGCCCGGTTTGCGGAAGAGGACCTTCACCAACACCTTCTCCAAAACCCCGGCGCAGACCGCGCGCGACTCAGCGGCCAACTGCTTCGGGATCCTTTCCCGGAGCTGCCGGAGAGCCGTCACCACATCCTTGAAGAAAAGCGTGAGCTTGGCGCTGGGCTGGAGGTTCCCCTCTGTAGAGTACCCGAAGCCCGTCAAGTTTAGCTCCGCCAATTCCTCGTCAATGAGCGCGGCGATGTTAACGAGGCCCTCCGTCCAGAGCTCCACCGTGGTCTTGAAGGTGTTCTGGGCCTCGGCGGCCCTCGTCAGCAGCTCCTCGTTGCCCTTGAGGTCTTTTCTCAGGATATCTTCTCGCTTCTTGGCGGCGTCTAGCGTCTCCGTCAAGGTGGCCAATTTCAGCTCTAGATCAGTGCTCGAGTCCTTGGCGGCGTTCCGCTCTTTGATCTTCTCGGAGAGCTGGGCTTGCAGATTGCCGTGGGCGCGCGCATCCTTCTCGCGGTCGCGCTGGAGCGCGGCAAGCTCCTCGTTCTTCCTTGTCGCGTCCGCCTCCAGCTGCGTCACCTTCTCCTCCAACTCCTTCTTGGCGGCTTCGGCGGCCGCGGCGGCGTCCTTCGCCTCCTTGAGTGCCCCGCCAAGTGATTGTTCCCAGACGGCGAGCTCCTCGTCATGGCTGTCCAAGTACGCCTTCCTCTGTATCAGCTCGCCGTCCCGCTTGGACAGCTCCTCGGCGGTGAGCCTCTGCTGCTCCTCGGCTTCAACCTTTTCCAGGATGAACGCCTTCTTCGCTTCGTCGAGCTGCGCCCTCTCCTCGGCAATTGACCGGAGGGCCTCCTGGTTGCGGCACTTGAGTTCTTGTGCATGCCTTTCTATGTCAACTCCCGCCTGCGCGACAAGCGCTTCCCGGGACTCGAGTTTCGCTTGCCGGACGCGGTAGAGTGACACCAGCTTTCGGAGCAGCTGCTCCTCCACGGACTCGCCCTTTGCTGCTTGGCTGCCGACCACCGCCCAGCCCAGCAGAGGCAAGTACCTCCCATCAAACTCCTCTCCTTCAACGGTGCCACAGGCTTGATGCCCAGGGAGCTTGATATACACGCCTCGCTGGCTTTCAAGTATCTTGGCCGGGCTGGGGCTCCTCGAGCCAGCGCCCATCATCGGCGGAGGATCAGCGATCGGTGCAGCACCTCGCGCTCCTGCGTCCTCCGGTCGTCAAGACGGTCACGGACCCCTCGCCGCCCATGTGACAAGCGGTGGCCCGCCTCTTCACCGGCCAGGCTCCTCCATGCCAGCACCTCCCCGCGGCGGCATCCCAGTGTGCGCGGCCGTCCTCCTCGCCGGCGGCCTCAGCCTCCATCGGGTCCCCAAGGGGAGGATCTGAAGGCAGGGAAGGAAAGAGATGGTCAAGCGAATACCCAAAGGAAGGAAAAGGGAAATCAGCGGGACCCGAGGGAGAGTCCCCGACAAGGAGGGTCACCTGTGCTGGGCTCTGTGATCGTGGGCTCCACCACCGGGGGCACGCCGGTCCCACCCCTTGCCGGAGACCCCTTTTGCCGGAGATGGCTCCCACATCGCGGAGTCGGCCCTCGGTGGCGTAGTCGAGGCTGACGACACCTCCGCGTCGGCCTCCGGCTGCTCCTGGTGGGCCTGCTCTTCTCCTGTATACAAAAGAGCCAATAATCAAGAAATTGGCAGATGAAGAAGCGACCATGCGCGCCCCACGACGGGGAGTGGATTGAGGCACTCACGCTGGGGGCTGTGCTGGGAGCTGCTGCGAGGAGAAGGGACCGGGTCTGTCAAAGTGGTCTCGGACGTATCTTCCGCTACAAAAGCAGGATCGTCCTCGATGTTAACCACGGGGACCTTGGCCCTCTTTGCCGCTCTCTCTGCCAAAGTCCTGATACAGGGCAGGGGTTTGGAGAAAAACAGATTAGATATAAGACAAACAGTAATAGGGATCAAGAGAAAGACAAGCACGGTATGAAGAAAGCCTTACTCCTCCTCCTCCTCCTCGTCGTCGTCATCGTCAGAGCTCAGTGCGGAGAGGTCGAACTCTGGTACCCTCTCAGTGCGACGTGGCGGAGTAGGCTCCTCCGGCGCTTCCGAGGGCCACGGCGAGATCGGCGTGGCGGCCGGGAAGACCCGCCTCGGTTGCAGGCGTGGCACAGGACCCTCCAGCTCTACAGATTTGCAGCGATGAGCGTGTCCCATGGCGCCGCTGGCTGCTGGGCGGCCTGCTCCTCCGCCAGCTCTCCGACTCGACCGGCGCCTTCTCGGGCGGAATTGGGGCTGCGGCTGTGGGCTCCGCTGCGGCGGGTTACTCGAACAGCTGGCGCTCGCGCTTTGGCGGACTTGCCCGTTCGGCCTCGACCTCCCCTTCGCCATCGCCTTCCCGGCAAGTGCTTCCGGGCGGCAAGGCTTGCCGCCCGCTGCTGCGTCCGCCTCGCCAACGTAAATCCAAACTTCGCCCGGCTGGCGGCGGCAGCGGCCGCCTCTTGACCCGCTAGCAATATCGCTAGTTCTTGGCGAGGTGGCGCGGGTGAGGAGTTTACGCTTTCGTCGGAGTTGATCGCCACCTCCGACAGTCATCAAAGAATTGTTGCACGACCTCGGCAGCAGGCTCTATCCAGTTTGCATTTATCCCATGCGAGTCGCACTCTGGCATCATTCTTGCAGATGCGATCGCTACTGGAATTGTTACCTAAGGGGCGGCGCCTGCGCCAATTGGAACCACTCCGGATGATTGGGGTCATGCTTGAACATCTCCCTCGGCATTGCGCCAAGCTCCATGATCGTGAAGTTGAAGTTGAGGCCTGGGCGCAGCCTCATGAAATCTGTCGGGCCGCTGAACGCGGGCGGGCCTCCCCCTCGCTTGCGAGGGGCGACTGGCGACGAAGAAATCCGCACCAACCGCCCTGTTGTGAGTCCGGCATGCCCGAGCGGAGGATTCGGGTGGTGGCGATCTTCACTTGGCATCGTCCGGCGACAGAGCACTCCAGCGTTGCCGCACCACCACCCGAGTCTTGCGCAGCTCGGTGAGCGACGGATTGTCATCACAGATCCAACACCACTCCGCCCTCCACTCGTCCCACTTGTGCGGAGTTAAGCCCGACAAGTACACTTCCTTCATGCCCATCCGGGAGGTCGAGCAATTTCGCCACCGGTGGCTCCCTTTCTCGGCCCGAGGGGAGAAGTAATGACGAAAAGGGCCACATTGGGAGGATACCAGCGAAGTTCTCGCGAGATGTCGAAAACCGCCATCATCAGAACGGCGTTGGGGGTGAAATCAAGCAGATGAAACCCGTAGGTGCTCATGATGTCGCAAAAGAAATCGGAAAAAGGTGGGCAGAGCCCGCAATAGAAGAACACAGGAAGAAGTAGTACCCTTTGGGGCACTTCTTCGATTTGGAAACCTCGCGGAAAGCACCGCGTCTTGGGATGCGCCGCGCTTCCGTCGACGAAGAGGTAAAACTCCGCCCAACGCCTCGGAGTGAGCTCGGGAAAGCACTGCTTCTTCGCGCGCGCCTCGAGCTCAGCGCCTCGGCCGATTCGCGGCCTTCGCAGCCTTCGCAGCTTCGCGCCTTCGTAGCCTTCCCAGCCTTGAGCCATGGCGGGGCGGCGGGAGGCGAAGCGGCAGCGACGACGGGCGGCGAAGCACTTTTTTTCCTCTCGATTCAGAGGCGGGGAGAACGGCGAGCTTTCGGAGGAAGGAACTGCAAGTGGCGGAAGTGGGGGAATGGCCCTGCTTCCTCTACTTATAAACGAGGGATGCGAACGTTACGCATTTCCTGGAATTAAGTATTGACCAGGTTCTCTCCCACGACGCCGCAATCGACGCGTGCCATTGCGGGAGAGCGCGGTGGACACGGAGTCCAATTTTGAGTGGGCCCAGGCCGCGGACGCCCGTGCACTGTTTTGGGCCTGGCCCAACGACGCTCGGCACCGTGTATGGCCCAGGCCCGGGGGCTCCTGTCGGTGTACTAAAGAGGGGTACCTTAGTACCCCGAACTTGTGCACGGGCAGTCGCAGCACCCCACGGCAAGGCTTGTCGGGCGCCCGCCAAGACACTCCACCATTTCCTATTACTGCCATTCAAGAACAAAGTGCTAGCCAAGAAAACGAAGGCCCCGGCAAGAGGAGCTTGCTGGGAAGGCCAACCAAGGCATCACCAGAAGACTTGCCGCGGCGCCCCGCGCGTCCCGGCAAGGCCTGACGGCCGGCAAGCTTGCCGGCACAGCAAGAGAAGGGCCGCGGCAAGGCACTTGCCGCGGCAAGGCTGCCACCCAAACTCCAGCGCATCCGGCGGCGTGTCATCTAACCGGTGGCTCACCTAACGGTCGTTTCTTTGCACTGTTGGGGCGACCGGACGGGCATTAAATGCCCTTGTCCCCTGCCGTCAGAGTTAGGTAGGGAACACTGTTGGACACTGTTGTACCAACCTGCGATCTTACCTTTCTACCCCCTCTTCTTACGCTGCCACCTGTGGATCCCCCCTTCAGAGTATAAAAGGGAGGCCCATGCGCACGTAGAAGGGGTTCGGTCCATTCGACACCCACAACACCACCATACGCTCACGCTCGAGCAAGATCAAATACAATCACCGGCAGCAGTAGGGTGTTATCTCTCGGAGAGCCCCGGCTGGGTAAAATTGCCCGTCTCCCCAGCGCTCGACCTCGATCGCTCTGCGCCGCTTTCGCTCCCTTGCGGACGGAAGGAGCCCCGTGCCCCATAGGTGCTCGAGGCCACCACAGACTTCGCCCGACATGGCATTTTGCGAACACCTCACGTCGTCTTGTTGGCGTGCCAGAGCGCCGCGTTTACTGCCACAGATCGAGTCACCGCATCCCACTGCCGTTGCCCCATGCTCGTTCTGGCCCTTCCCCAATCGCAGCCAACACGCCCGCCCCCCCTCGCCGCAGAGCTGCCCCTGGAGCCCCACAGCGCCGCTGTCAGGTCGGCCGTGGCCACTAGCTGCCGGCCACAGTAGGCCCTGCCATGGACGGCGCCGCCCGAGCCATACGCGGGCGCCAGCTGCCCCTGGACTAGCTCGAGCTCATCCACGAGCTCGGCTACTAGCGCATACCGTCGCCACGTCACCCTGCAGCTACAAAACGGTGGTTCACCGTCGATCTTATCTCCAGCCGCCGAGGAACCGACCTAATCACGCTATAAAAGGAGCCCCGAGCCTCTCCAAACCCTCAGGCGACCTCGTGCCATCCCCCTAGTGCACCCCACGGCCAGCAAGCGATGGCGGGAAGCCTTCTTCCCCGTCTCCGGCCAGTTCGGCTGCCGCCGCCCTCCGGTCCATTTCGTCGCAAGCAAGGCCTCCCCAGCCCATCCAGAGCTACCGTCCTCTTCCCCTCGATCTTGCGGAGCCGCCCAAACCCTCAGCTTCGACGGGGAGCCACCGTAGCGTGAAACCCCAATTCTCCCGAAGCCGCCGTCCGCCGCGAAGCTCGCCGCCGGCGACTCCCTCCGTCCCCGTCACCCTCTCGACCACCGGGAGGACTGCCCTGGACCCGCGGATGCATCCCTGCCCTCGAAATCCGCGAGGAACCGCCGTTCGCCGGCGTCGATCGCCGGAACCCCGCTTCTGTTCGGCCAGAGGAGGAGGGAGGCGGGGGCGACCGGTCAAACCTGACCAGTGGGCCCCCTGGACCCACTGTCAGTGACCCAGAGCTGGTCCACGCTGGCTAAGTGGAAACATAAAGCGCAGAGTACGCTTCCCCCCCCCCTAACCGTTTTTCTTTTTCTATTTCTTTTATTTTTTTATTAAAAACAGAAATTTGACTAAACTTTGACTGGCTATAACTTTTTAAATATAACTCCAAATGAGTTGATTCTTTTTCCTATCTTTCTCCAATTTTGTCTAGTTTATTTTCATATTTATTTGAAAAAAAATTCAAATAACCTTTTTGCACTGTTTTGAAACTATGTGTTAATTTGAATATTTTCAAAAATAGGATATGTTGGAGAGAGAAGAAAACTTTCAAAAGTTTTGGAATGCACCCTGCCTCTCCACAATTTGAAGGCAAGCATTATGAACCCTGGCATAATATTTTTGTGTGTTGTTCGATACGGTTACAACACCACCTTGATACGGAGAACTCGTTATTTTATGTGGTGATACGATCATACGCATGAGTGCATTTTGAAGATTCTTTGCTGTTGGAAATGGATATGCTTGTGATAGTAATCATCCTCGTATGCCTTTCATGACTACCGGAAGGAAGCCGGGAAAGTCTCTGTCTTGGGTAGACACGAGCTTGTCCTTAGTTCCTCGTTGAGACGGGTGTGTCCGGCATGGCATGATGAGGTATGATGAGTGGTGATTCTGTCTGTTGATTGAAATATATTTGTTATGCTAATCATGCAGGGAATACTTAAACCTCCTGAGTCGGCCGTAGATCGAGTCTTGTTCCAGTAACCCTCATACTTGTTTCGTACTACCACTTGTCCCTGCCACAGGTAGGGTGCGGTTCAGTAAGTTGTCAACCCCTTCCTAGCACACACCGTACAGAGAGGCCATGGTGGAAGATACCGGATGCATCCGGTAGGCATGCCACCTGGTCCGGGGGCATGGGTGTTTCCGGTTGGGACCGAGAGGGGGTACCCCTTAGTAGCGCGCGGTATAAATTTGATCCCATGCTAATCGAGGTTGTCGCCTCCCCACTTAGAGTTTTGATTGATAGGTGTCGTGGGTGATTCCAGACACCGGTAAGTTAAGCTGGTGTGTGCGGGTCAGGTAGGTTTTCAACTAAAAGACCGTAGACGGAATTAGTCCCGATGGACTAAAGGAATCTGTTACTCGTGGGTAAAGAGTACACCCTCTGCAGAGACTAAATCTATTCGAATAGTCGTGTCCATGGTTAAGGACTACAGTCTGGGATGGGTCAAGTGTCGGTCTTAGTGTCGGTCTTGGGAGGGGAAACTGCTAAACCAGAACATGGATCATGACTTGTGACTTATGATGATTGAGATTATTATTATTATTATGGACTAACCCTTTATATTATTTGAATTATTGAGTATCCCTGGGACAGTTCTACCTCCTGGATATTCATTGTGATTATTCTCTTATAAGCCCTTTATGTGGTGTCACTCAGACGCCCGACTGTGGCATCCTTGTTATTTGTTTACTGTATAAGCCCTTTATGTGGTGTCGCACAGATGCCCAACTATGGCATGTTTGTTATTTATTTACTTTATAAGCCCTTTATCTAGTGTCGCTGAGATGCCCGACTATGGCATGCTTGTTATTTCTATTATTTATAAGCCCTCTATGTGGTGTCGCTTAGACGCCCGACTGAGGTATGCTTGTTATTTACTACCCTTTTGAGGCGTCGCTTCAGACACCCGATCGGTGCATCTTATTTCTACTCCGTTATTGCATATTCATGTTGTATATAAATAACCTGCTTGCATGCATCAGGGATTTCATTTTATGACTGATGTTGGGATCATAGAATATTTCAGGGCATGATTATTGTTTGTTATATTATACCCGTGTTCATAATGTTTGCGAGTACATTCAAAGTACTCACTGGCTTGTCCCTGGCTATTGTCTTGGCCAGATTTCTTGCTTGGAGAGGAGTGTTGCGATGACAGTCTCGGATTCTAAGAAATGGTGACAACAGCCTCGCTAAGATAGGAGTTATCCAGGTCAGCTGTTCCTGTGGGAAATGGAGTCCCATAGATGCTGAAAGACCACAAACCGCTTCCGCCATCAGCCACTAGAAACCATTTGATGTACGCATAGGCCAGAATGGTCTTGTACTACATATAATGTATTTTAATTGGAGTTTCTATATCAAGTTGGTGTCTCGCCAACTAACAGTAATCCTGGGGCTGGTGAGCACCAGGGCCATTTTCTGGGAAATTAATATCCCGAAAATCCGGTCCTGACACTCCGACCACCACTCCAAGAGAAGTTATCACTACGACTCGGAATATACTAAAGATGAAGGTGTTGCCAGTCTAGCACTTGTGTCAACCAACTCCGATGACATATTTGATTCACCAAATGAAGGAATTGGAATATGCTTCATGGCTAAAGGCCCCAAGGTACCACACCCCAAGTATGTTGATTTCAATAGTGATGAAGATGATTTGCTAGGTGATGATGATTTACTTGTTGACAACTCTAGTGATGAATACTATGATGAAAATGCTATTAATCATGCTAAGCAAGATGAAACAAATGACAACGATAGAAGGAGATTGAGCGTCTAACTAAAGAACTAAACACTCTTAAGTTAGCTCATGAAACTACTTTAGAAGATCATCGAGAACTTTTAAAAACTCATAAGTCGATGAGGAGCAAGAACATGGGTTCTTAAAAGCCATTGTAAGTGCATCTAGTGCCCCTTAGTGATTTCGGTGTATTGAAGACTTATAGGTTAAGGGACTAATATGTTTGTGAGTGTACACAGGCTCTATAAGTCGATGAGGAGTTTGATATTTACAGTGAAAGTCGACCCCTAAAAATGAATGTCTTCGACTAAAGACTTTGGTTCTACTGAAGACTTTGAAAGTGAAAAAATTGGTGTGACCTTGAAGACTTGGATATTCATGCGAGGAATCTGAAGCGTGAAGACTTTTGTTTTCATAGTTTCATTTTCTCTTTCTTGACTCATAGGAAACACCATACTGTTAAACGGGGTCGAGGTAATACTAAGGAAACTGATTTCCAAGTGATGCTCATCTCAAAATGCTACACCTACCCAATCCTTCGAGTGAAACCATTGGAAATCTCATATCAGTTCAGTCAATTTCTTCAGTGATAGAGACGAAGATCTTCTGTTTTCTAAGGAATTTGTTCTGACTGAGGAGTTAGGAATTCGCCAGTGCGAGTTGCCTACACAGTGAGGAACATGATAGCCCTGAGGAATTCGAACCTCAAAATATCCTACCGTTGATGTGCCGTGCGCCAGCTGTTCCAAAATATCCTACCACCTAACGATCATATCAGCCAAGGTCATTTATGTCTTATCATGTCGGGCTACTCCCTAGGCTATAAATAGCCGCCCCCTACAACCACTAGCTGGTTGGCTGCTCCAAGAGAAACTGAGGAAAACCCAAATCCCAAACCCAAACCTACAAACCCCAAAGTGATTGAGCATCACTGAAGAGATTGTTACTGTGTGGAACCGATGCTTGTTACCTTTGAGGACTGTGTATCCTCCAGACGGTTAGGCGTCATGGTATGAGCATCTAAGAGGAATTATGGATTGCCGAGTGACCAAGTCTGTGAAGGTTTGGAAGTCACCTGTGAAGACTTACCACTACTGTTGGGCGAGGTCTGTGTGATCTTAGCTCAAAGAGAATACGGTGAGGATTGTGTGTCCGGGACTGTGTGTCCTCGAGTTTAAATACTCAGCCACTCCAACCAGACGTACAACTGTCACAGCAGTTGGAACTGGTCTATCAAATCATTGTCTTAACTAAGCCAACCGGTTCTATTTCATCAACCCTTTCATTTCTTCAATTATGTGTTGATGTACCTGATCATTACTGTTTGAAGACTTTGACTGAAGACTTTCTCTAATTCCTCAATCCTATTTCTTCAGTCTGTTTTGTCTTCATCCTGCTTATCCTGTGTTTATGCTTTCTGTACTCTGTGTTTGTCTTTCATTTCATCATGATGACTATGATGTTGCTCTGTTATGCTTATACCTGACTACTTATTCCGCTGCAAGTAGTTCTTCGCTTAAGAATTTCCTCACCTGAAATTCCTCAGTGAAGAATTCATAAAAATCGCCTATTCACCCCCCTCTAGTCGACGTAACGCACTTTCAATTGGTATCAGAGCAAGGTACTCGCTTGTTCTGTGTGATTTTGGTTTAACCTTTGGAGTTTTAGTTATGTCGACTGCAGGAATGAAGAAAGTGACATGCCCCATCTTTGACGGTCATGAGTATCCCAAGTGGAAGGCCATGATGAAGAAGTGACTCATGGCGATGAACAGCGAACTGTGGACCATCACTGATATTGGTCTCACCGATCTCTACAAGATGGCAGAGGCTGATGATATTCGCAAGTACACTCTACTCAACCTCACCGCAAAGGATGTCATCTGCTCCTGTTTGTCCTGAAATCAGTTTAGGAACGTCATGCATCTCAACCATGCGAAGCTTATCTAGGACCGGCTCTTTGAGGTCTATGAAGGTCATCGTACACGTCATGATCCTTGGTTCAAGGATTTCAAGGAATCACTCAAGGAGATGACTTTCGCACCTGAATCGTCATCCGCCGCACCATGCCTTATGGCAAAGGGTGCCAAGGTAACTTAATGCTACCTTTCCGAATCTAGTGATGATGAATTGAGTGATGAATTTGGCCCCAGCTATGTCAAACTTGCTTCCCTTGCCACTAAACAACAAAGAGCTCTTGAAAAAGTTCAAAACATGCTAGATGAAAGTGATGATATGTTGGGTGAGGAATTGGATCGAACAAAGGCTTTGACTGATAGTCTTCAAAAACTTCAGTCTAAGTTGGACAACCTTCAAAATCATCGTAACACTCTCTTAACTGATCATGAAAAGCTTTCATATGAATTTCTTCAAAGAAAGCAAGATCTTGAGAAGTTAAAAGCGAGTTATGAAGATCTTCAGAAGGAAAATGATTCATTGCTTGCTCAACAGATCAGTTCCGATCAGGAAGAATTTATTCCACCATGTTTGAAATGCATTGAGCGTAAATCTGCTAATTCATCACCTGAATGTTCAAATCCTTCTATTGTTGAAAATTCTTCAACTGTCTCTGTGGTCACAAATTCCTCATCTAAGGATAGCACATGTATCACTGACAATAATGTAGGGCTGAAATAATTGTATGTGACAGGCATTTACAAAAGCCTCAAGGGGCATCAAACTCTATGTGATGTGCTCAAAAAGCAGATCTTGAACAGGAACCCTAGGAAAGAGGGTATTGCCTTTGAGAGGAAACTCAATCTTGACAGACCCTCTGGAAACCCGCGGTATCCCAAAACCTCATGGGTTCTTTGCAAAAGGACCTCCTGTAGATCCATGCACTTTATCTGGCTTTACCTGTGATTCTTTATATTCCTCTGATGAGTCATTTGACTCCAACTATAAACTGATTAAGAATCAGAATGGTGAAATATTTGCTCGATATGTTGGAACTAACTGCAGGAAAGGTCCCCCTATGAAGAAAATCTGGGTTCCTAAAAGATGCCTTGAAAATCTTCAGGTGAATGTCATCATGACACCACCAGTGAAGAATAGGAACCCGAGATCAAATTCTTCATATGGACCAAATTCTTCTTATGGATCCAAGTCCTCGTATGGATCAAATTCCTCACATGGATCAAATTCCACACATGGATCAAAATCCTCATAAGAACATCATCGTGCTAACACTTCTGTTTCGCAGGGAAAGTCTAAAGGCTATGAATATGTGCATTATTCTTCAAACCATTATGTTCATAAGTCCTCAAAGAATTTCTCTGCTTATTCATATGCTTATCCTAACCACTCTTCTGCGAAACGGAGTGCACTGGCTTCTATGCAATCCTTTTCTTATGGATCTCGCAGAATGATGAACTCTTGCCACCCCTCAAGATGTGGGTGGTGAAGAAAAAGAACTAATCTTTTATGCAGGGTCAGGTTTCCAGACGTACTTACTCGTTTGAAGAATTTGCTGGAGACCTGAATGTGCTTGAAAGGATGCAAGCTAATCATGAAGAAATGAATCATTCATTTCTCACGTCCTCATACTGCTATATCTATTAGTATTGATGAAATTGATATCATATTCTTCACTGATGAAGTATATGGGTTTGCAAGTTGCACTAATTCATTTGCAAGATGAACAACCCAAAGCTACTGAGTGGGTCCTCAACAGTGGATGTACAAATCACATGACCGGTGACAGGAACTTGTTGATGGACATTGATTTGTCACCATCTCATCTGAAGCATATCACCTACGCTGACAAAGGCAAAAGCAAGGTATTGGGTCTAGGTAAGGTTGCAATCTCAAAGGATAAACACATGGACAAAGTCATGCTTGTCGAGTCCTTAGGATTCAACCTCATGTCTGTCTCAATGCTTTGTGATCTTGATATGGTTGTTGTCTTTGGCAAATATAGTTGCCTTGTGCTAATGGAATCTGACAACTCCAAAGTCTTCGAAGGCTTTAGGAAAGGAGATTGGTATATCGTTGATTTCTCTACAGGACCATAGCCTGCCACATGTCTACTTGCAAAAGCTTCAGAATGCTGGTTATTGCATCGACGACTTGGTCATGCTGGGATGAGGAACTTGCATACACTTGCGAAGAAGAAGCATGTCATTGGCATCGAGGGTGTCAAATTCCTCAAAGATCATCTTTGTGGGGCTTGTGAGGCTAGAAAGATCACCAGAGCCAAGCATCCGTCGAAGACTATAATGATCACTTCTCGTCCCTTTGAATTACTTCATATGGATCTCTTTGGCCCAACTCATTATGCTACGTTCTCTAGTTCTGCATCATTATATGGCTTTGTCATAGTTGATGACTATTCTCGTTACACATGGGTGCATATCATCACTTACAAAAATGAAGTGCAGGAAGTCTTCAGACGATTTTCCTCAAGGGCTTCGACTAACTTCGGTGTAAAGATCAAGCATAGCAGGAGTGATAATGGAACCGTGTTCAAGAACACTGGCCTCGATGAATATCTTGACATGCTTGGTATTACTCATGAATTATCTGCTCATTATACTCCTCAGCAGAATGGCGTCATGGAGCGCAAGAACAGAACCCTTGTTGAGATGGCTCGCACTATGCTTGATGAATACAAGTGTAAGTGCATCTAGTGCCCCTTAGTGATTTTGGTGTATTGAAGACTTATAGGTTAAGGGACTAATGTGTTTATGAGTGTACATAGGTCTATAAGTCTATGCGGAGTTTGATATTTACAGAGAAAGTCGACCCCTAAAAATGAATATCTTCGACTGAAGATTTTAGTATTCCTGAAGACTTTCATGAAGACTTTGAAAGTGAAGAAATTCGTGTGTCCGTGAAGACTTGATATTCATGCGAGGAATATGAAGCTTGAAGACTTTCTTTTCATAGTTTTGTTTTTCTCTTTCTTGAGTCATAGGAAACACCGTACTGTTAAAGGGGGTCGAGGAAATACAAAGGAAAAATTTCCATGTGATGCTCAACTCAAAATCCTACACCTACCAATCCCTTGAGTGAAGCCATTGGAAATCTCATACAGTTCAGTCAATTTCTTGATGTGAGACGAAGTTCTTACGTCACGAGGAATTTGTTCGACCGAGGAGTTAGGAATTCGCCATGAGGATTGCCTACACAAAGAGGAACATGATAGCCCCGAGGAATTTGAGAGTCAAATTTCCGGCAGTTGTTGTGCTTTGCGCCAGCTGTCCCAAAATATCTTATCCACATAACGGTCATATCATTGAAGGGCATTTATGTCTTATCATGTCGGGCTGCTCCCTAGGCTATAAATAGCCGCCCCCTACAACCACTAGTTGGTTGGCTGCTCCGAGAGAAACTGACACTTGTCATTTGAGAGCAACCCATCCTCCGAGGACTTTGAGCGAAAATCATTGAGTGAGGAAAATCCAAACCCAAACACCCAAAAACCCAAAGTGATTGAGCATCACTGAAGAGATTGATCCTGCGTGGATCCGATGCTTGTTACCTTTGAAGACTGTGCTTCTTCCAGACGGTTAGGCGTCATGGTCTAGAGCATCCAAGAGGAATTGTGGATCGCCGAGTGACCAAAGTCTGTGAAGGTTTGGAAGTCGCCTGAAGACTTACCACGAGTGATTGGACGGGGTCTATGTGACCTTAGTTCAAGGAGAATACGATGAGGACTTGGTGTCCCGAGCTGCATGCTCAGAGACTGGGTGTCCGGGACTGTGTGTCCACGAGTTTAAATACTCGGCCGCTCCAACTAGACGTACAACTGAGACAACAGTTGGAACTAGTCTACCAAATCATTGTCTTCACCAACCTTACTAGTTCTATTTCCTCAACTCTTTCATTTCCTCACTACTGTGTTGAGTAGTTGTTCATATCTGTGTTTGAAGACTTTGACTGAAGACTTTCTCAATTTCCTCAGTTCGATTTCTTTAGTCTGTTTGTCTTCATCTTGTGTTATCCTGTGTTTACACTGTCTATACTCTGTGATTGTCTTCATTTCATCATGATGACCGTGCATGTCTTCTGTTATGCTTACTTCTGAGTACTTATTCCGCTGCAAGTAGTTCTTCGCTAAGGAATTTCCTCACCAGCAAATTCCTCAGTGAAGAATTCATAAAAATCGCCTATTCACCCCCCTCTAGTCGATATAACGCACTTTCAACAAGACACCTCAGTGCTTCTCGCCTGAAGCAATTGATACTGCGTGCCACATCATCAACAGGGTATATCTTCACAAATTCTTCAAAAAGACCTCATATGAACTCCTCACTGACAAGGAACCCAATGTAAGTTATTTCAAAGTCTTCGGTCCTAAATACTGGATTAGAGATCCTCACCATCACTCTAAATTTGCACCGAAAGCACATGAGGGTTTTATGCTTGGTTACGGAAAGGAGTCGCACACCTACAGAGTCTTAAACATCAATCATCACAAGGTTATTGAAACTGTAGATGTGCAGTTCGATGAAACTAATGGCTCGCAAAGAGAGCACCTACCTCTTGTGCTAGATGAAATGTCACCTGAGGAGTCCATCAAGTTCAAAGATACTAAGGATGTCATCCCTACCGAAGAATCTGCTGAAGAAGTCATTCCTAATCGTGAAGAAAATCATGCTCGTGCTGCTGAAGAAACTGGTCCTGAAGAAACAGTTGGGCCTAAGCAAAGTCATCAACCCGCACATCCTCGCGTTGCAAACGAAGTGCAGATCAAGAAGATCATCGATGACATCAACACACCAGGTCCCCTCACGCGCTCAAAAGCTTCACATTTATTTAACTTCTGTGGGCATTTTGCATTTGTCTCTATCACAGAGCCCACTAAAGTTGATGAAGCATTCATGGAATCTGGGTGGATTCAAGCCATGCAAGATGAATTGCATCAATTCGAGCTCAACAATGTGTGGGAGCTTGTTAACCGACCAGACCCACGCAAGAACAACATCATCGGTACCAAATGGATCTACCGCAACAAACAAGAAGAAAATGGCCTGGTGGTGAGTAATAAGGCTCGTCTTGTAGCTCAAGGCTACACACAGGTTGAAGGAATTTATTTATATGAAACTTTTGCACCTGTTGCTAGACTTGAGGCTATTTGCATGTTGCTTCCTTATGCTAACCATCATAATATCATCTTACATCAATTGGATGTGAAAAGTGCATTCCTCAATGGTAAGCTTGAGGAAGAAGTATTTGTTCCTCAACCACCAGGTTTTGAGGATCCAAAATTTCCAGATCACGTCTACAGACTCAACAAGGCCCTCTATGGCCTCAAGCAAGCACCTCGGGCATGGTACGACACACTGAAGGAATTCCTCATGAAGAAAGGCTTCAAACCCGGTTCACTTGACCCAACTCTTTTCACCAAAATATATGATGATAATTATTCGTGTGCCAAATATATGTTGATGATATTATCTTTGGTTGTACTAACCAACATTACAGTGATGAATTTGCCTATATGATGAGTGAAGAATATCAAATGTGTATGATGGGAGAATTGAAATTCTTCTTAGGTCTTTAGATTCGTCAACAATACAATGGCTTATTCATGTCTCAGGAGAAATACCTCAAGGATGTGTTGAGGAAATTCGGCATGCAAGATTGCAAAGGCGTCAAAATCCCTATGCCCACTAATGGCCATCTATGCACTGATAAAAATGGTAAAGACTTTGATCAAAAGGTATACCGCTCCCTGATTGGCTCTTTATTGTATCTGTGTGCATCTAGGCCAGATATTATGCTTAGTGTCTACATGTGTGCCCGATTTCAAGCTACACTGAAGGAATCACACCATAGGGTTGTGAAGCATATTCTTCAATATCTAGCTCACACACCAACACTTTGATTATGGTATCCCAAGGGCTCTTCCTTTGATCTCATTGGAAATACAGACTCTGACTATGCTGGCGATCGGGTGGACCGCAAGTCAACGTCAGGCACATGTCATTTCCTCGGACGATCTATGTTGGTCCTCGAAGAAGCAGAACTGCGTATCACTCTCCACTGCAGAAGCTGAGTACATTGCTGCTGGATCTTGTTGTGCTCAATTACTATGGATGAAGCAAACACTCAAGGACTATGGCATCAATGTGAAGAGTGTGCCACTCTACTACGATAATGAGAGTGCTATCAAGATTGATCACAACCCAGTATAGCACTCGAAGACAAAGCACATCCAGATTCATCATCATTTTCTTCGTGACCATGTGTTGAAGGGAGACATCTCCATCGACTACGCAAATACTGAAGACCAGCTAGCCGATATCTTCACAAAGCCCTTGGATGAGAAGAGATTTAGCAAGTTGCGGTGTGAGCTAAATATCCTAGAATCTTCGAATGTTCTTTGAAAAGGACACACATCCTAACACTTATGCTGATTTGATGACTTAGATGTGCAACACACGAAGTAACGTTTTTCTTCAATCAATGAAGACTAACCCTCTAAGTGTGAAGAAATTAATGAAGAAATTGATTCTCAGAACCCTACGAGAGTTGTACGCAGTGTCTGAAATCAGCTTTCTTATACGGTGGGTTACGCCACCAACCAAAAGTTGAAAATCTTCAATTTGAGTTTTTCTTCATTTTTTGAAATTCCTCAGTTTTTCAAATTCTTCAACTTTGCATTGTCTTCACTCTTTCCGTCATTGTTCTTCATTGAGGATCCTTTTTTCTTTTTTCCTCTCTATGTATTTTACATACCACAGTAATTTGCTATAGAGAATTTCTAATTTCTATAAAATCAAAATAAGATAATATAAGATATTATATTATTGCTGGAAAAAATTGTTATTTGATTTGATACATTGTGATCCTTAACATTGATGAATTAATAAAAACGAGAAGAGAGGGATGTATTTTTTTACAATTTTGGTTAAGTGAGGGATCAAATATGTAGTCAACTTTATTTGATGGTAGCTTGGAGGATTAGAAATATGACTATTGCTTTCCAATTAGTTGTTTTTGCATTAATTGCGACTTCCTCAGTCGCAGTAATTAGTGTACCCCTTCTATTTGATTCTCCTGATGGTTGAGTTTAGCATATATATATGAGTTTATGTCCTCTACAACATTCACTTATTGCTAACTCTTCAAGTTTTTTTGTCTGCTAAGTGAATGTGATTGGACCCTTATCCCCCTCTATGCTAAACTCAACCCAGTCTGTTCACAAATTTTTCATGTGCGTTCTATTTGAAAGTCGTTCAAATTCTTCACTGTGTCCTTGTCAGCTGAAGAAATTGTGAACGAAACTTTAAAATATTCTTATCTGAATTTTCGGCTTTTGCCGCTCAAACCATTATGCATTCCACGATATATTTATCTATTCACCCACTATCTCACACGATCGCCACCTCTCAGTACATGGGTGACACATGTCACGCGAATGAGAAGGGTCAGGGGCAGGTTTGTCCAATTTCCTCAAACGAGCGGTTTTTCACCTCAGCTATAAATACCCCCTCCCCTCCTCACTTCGTTTTTACTCCGCTCAACCTCACTCCCTCGCTCGAGCCTCTCAAAACCTAGCGCCTCCGCTACTTCCATCATCGCCGGTGAGGAAGAGCTTCGCTGCCTTGACCTCGTCGCCGCCGTACCCACGCCGGCCGCGGAAATCTTCTCAACGCCGCCATCGTAGACGTCTTCCGCCGCCAAGTTAGGGCGTGGAAGATCTAGACCGACGAACTTCTCAATCTACACTTCCAGTTCATAGTGTTCTTCGTGAAGGGTAATTAAAAGTTACTTTTACTGCATTTATTCTACTGATGATCTTCATCAAATCTTCAAAAGGTGTTTATTCTTCAACTTCTACACTCTAAACACCTAGCACAAATCTTCTGTTCTTGATCTGTTTCTCTAAGTGACATTTTTCTTCATGATTCCTCAGTTGTGTGAATCTCACGATCTGCACAACTCTGGAACCTAATTCAAAGAATGCTTAGTGAAATTCTTCAAGACACATCGGGTCAATTTCCTCGAACTTGTTCAGTTTTACAAAAACTTCTGAGAACGCATATGACCTCTCCAAATTCTTCGCACCTATACTCTGTTCACAGGTACACATCTCTGCTGCTGAATCACTAGGTTCTCATCAACTTAACTCATTTGCAGCGTTCCTCGAAGAAAAGCTGCACACTTCCTCAAAGAACTCAATTGTTCAAATTCCTCAGCTGAAGAAAATGGCAGATGGTAAAAGGCCTCAGAAAGGAGGAAAGAAGCTTGAAGTAAATACTGCCTTTGTGATCCCTGCTGACATCTATGTAGGGTACTGCACGCCTGATGAGGCAACTCACGGCAAGGAGACTAAAAATGAGCGCAAAGTGCACATACAGAGGATTGAAAGAAGATGGGCAAGAGAATGGAGGGAGTACATATATGTCACTCCCAAATACATGTAGAAATTCGCTCTTCACCCTCCATGCTCAAGACCTCCTCTGGCACCTGGCCAAAGAGATGATCCAACAAGCCTTAAACATGGTGAGGATTATGCTGATGAATGGGCTAGGCGGTAAGCTAAATTGGCCAAGCAGGCCAAAGAACAGTGAAGAAATTCAACGAGGTTTCTGGTACTGCCGCTGCCGAGGCTTCTTCAAGAAACAAGGCTATGCCCAAGAAGCCTGCCGGCAAACATCCAAGTTCCTCAGCAATGCCCTCACGGCCAAGTTCTTCTTCAATGCCCTCATGGCCAAGCTCCTTTGTGCCACCGAGGCAAATTCCTCAAGCTGCCCCAATTCCTCGGACTGCACAAATTCCTTGTGTTTCAAAACCCTCAGCTCCTCCGGCAAAATCCTAGGCACCTATGCATCTCGCCACTTGCCAAAGGACCACAGGCATATCAATTGCCTCAGGAGCCTCTGCAAGTTCTTCAGCTCATCCTTCTTCAACCGGTCCCACACTATTGAAGACCAAGGCCACTGCTGGACGAGGCACTAGACCAAGTCCTCACAAGAAGCAGGTGGTCTTCCAAATTCCATCTGATAATGAGGCTGATGATGATGAATTGGCTGATATCATCAAGGACAGACATCAGCGGGCCGCTAGAGCCAAAGGAAGTGATGTTCCCCTTCTACTGGATCCAAAGAAGATCCTGGATTTCATCGATCTCTGGCATAGAGATCCCAATGCTCCAATGCGAGAGCTGGGACTCACTTGTGGACAAAGTCACATGGTGACGACATTCATTGCTGAAGAAAAATGGAAATATGATCAAGCCAGAGTGGCTAAGAAAGCCCAAACAAGAAGCAACGCTTTCTGAAAGACATTGTTCTGAGTTTATCGCCTGAGTAGCTCATCGGACTTTAGTCTGAGATCAAAAAGCTCAGTGATGAATTTGACGCCTACAAGGCAAAATTCCTAGGAGCCAAGGTCAGATTCGTCAAAATGGCAAAGAAATTCCCTTCAAGTGTTGCTAATCCTGTGCACGTTGAAGTCACTCCGGCTGAAGCATCTGCACAAGCCACTGAAGGAAATGCCAGCACCGCTGATGAAAATCAGGGTGCTGATGAATCTGCAAGTATTAGGGCTGCTGAAGAAATTCCAGCCTCTGAAGAAACTGCCAGGGCAACCACTAGTGTTGCGCCTGAAGAATCTGCCAGGCCAGCTGAAGCCTCTGCTACTGCGCCTGAAGAAATTGCTTAAGATAGGCCAACTGCATCAGTTGTGCCTGAAGAAATTACCTCAATTTCTTCTGCTCCTCCAGCACCAACACCAAGCCCAGTTCTTCCTTCTGCTCCGGAAGTGAAGAAAACCAAAGCTGCTGAGCGAGCTGCTCTCACTACAAAAAAATACTCTTCCGTGATGATACGCGTTTGTCATAGTAGGTCGCATTTTCTGTCATGCATGTACATCCATGACGATTTTATGACAGAATCAAGATAGTCATATCTGTGCTGTCGTAGAAGTGGTCCATGACATTACCAAAATTATCATCACGGGAGTGTCCACTTCCATGACGATAAATCACGTGTCACAGAAGTGCTTTCGTCAAGGGTGACCGACACGTGGCATCCACCATAACGGAACGCAGTTAATCTATCGGGTCAGGTTTTGGATCCGATAACCCGTTAACAGCCCCGACCAATGGGGATTTTCCACGTGTAAAATCATCATTGGTTGGAGGAAACACGTGTCGGCTCACCGTTGGGACAGATGTCATCCGATCATTGGACCGAAGGCGCCTATGATACGGCGACACGTGGCATGGCCCAACAGAGGCCCATTCCTATGAAAAGGCCGGCCCATTTGACTTGGTCAAAATGTGGCGGGCCGGCCCACGGAAAGCCTGTTAACGGCCTGTTCACATATAGCCCATTTACAGCCCGCTAACCCAGGGCCCGTTACGCCCTATCTGATTTAGGCCCAGTAGCGTCATCTGGGTCGTCCAATATGATTCCAGCTCGTTTTAACTTCCGGCCCATGTGTGGCCCATGACCTCTTTCGGCCCATATGAGGCCCGTTGTAACTCTCGGCCCATTAACGGCCCGTGGTGAAACTGGCCCGTAATGAACAGTGTATCACTTTATACCCATTAACGGCCCGTAATGAACAGTTATTCAATTGGGCCGTTTCCAGCCCAAGTTATCTTTCGGCCTTCTCAGGGCCCATTGATTCTTGGGCTCATTTGCAGCATTCGGTTACATATGGCTCGTTACTGTCATTTTCTGCTTGTTGGCCAAATTCAGCTCGTCGTTACAGTCGGCCCGTTTGCGGACCGTCAATACGTTGGGCCGTTTTCATGTCAAAAAACCCGTTGGGCTGTTTTCATAGAGTTATCAAATACGGTCTATTAACGACCCTTTATGGTCCACGAATAGTACGGCCCATGATTGGCGAAATGATGATACGCCCCGTAGAAGGCCCATGGATCTACGGCCCGTATGATGCCCATGGATCTACGGCCCGTATGAGGCCCATGGATCTATGGCCCGTAGAAGGCCCATGGACCCTACGGCCCGTAGAAGGCCCATGGACCCTAAGGCCCGTATAGAAGGCCAATGGATCCTACGGCCCGTATAGAAGGCCAATGGATCCTACGGCCAGAAGAAGACCCATGGATCATACGGCCTGTAGGAGGCCCATGGTTACAATAGTCCGTGTGTTGCCATGATTATTTGGCATAGTTACCAAAAATAGGATATTGTGGCCACTAGAAAAACACAGAAAAAGAACTGCGGTGACTACAAGCAAACAACTAAACAAGACAATAAGGAAATAAATAAGCAAGCAATTAATGCTAGCCTATTACCGCTATTACACATATTGCATCCACTGGGCATCAAAGTTCGCCACCAGTGCAAATATAGGGAACAAAGCAGCATATTACATACACTAGCGTCAAAATTGGCCACCAGTGCAAATAAACGCGGCAGCAAAACAAGAGCATAACTGAAACAACTTCAGAAGAGCTCAAGAAACGTTATCCTGGGTATCCACCATGCTGGTAATAAGCTTAGCAAGCTGATTAGCTTTGTCCTGTTTGGCTCTAAAATCCTCCAACGCTTGCTGTTGCACCAGAAACTATGCATCTGAATGCTCCAGGGACTTCCGCAGTCCTTTCGCTTCTTGTCGCAGCACAGCTGATCGATGTCTTTCAGCTTGTAGTTGAGACTCAAGAAATCGAACTGATTCATATAGTGAGTTTGAATAGCTTGTGCAAGCGGTAATGGCCAGTAACTCGAACACTAAACCAAGACAGGACGTTGGGGTTGTCTCGCTGTCGTCAAGATAGTCTTCCTTAGCTGTTTTATCAGCTTTGTTGGAGACCAACAAGGATGTGTCACTATCCTGAACCTTATCTGCATTACTTCCTTTACCATTGCTTAATAAGGCACTCTTCCACAATATTCTGTCAGCATTCTAAAAGAAGAAACAAGTAGACACATAACAAATTTAGCATGTACTAGTATATGAAACTCATTTTGATGAACCAGTTCATTAGTAAGGTGGACAGGATTAAACTACCAAGTCTTCTATTGCCAAGTACTAGTACATAATAAAAGCATCAAACAAACATATATCTATGTCCTATGGTCACTGCATTGTCTTGCCAAATCAAAATAGAGACACGGTTCAAATCATATCAGTTCAAGACAAAGCAGCAGTGAAAGAATACAAAGCGTGGGAAACTACATGGCACAACAAGATTTCAGATGGGTACCACGGGTCTACATGTACAACAACACTATTGGATCTGTTGTGATGCTAGTAATATGCATGATATGAAAGTCAACTGTATACACAATAGAAATTGAAATCAAAAGAGCTATTGATAAGAGCAAACCTGTGAAAGAAACATGCGTGAACATACCTGTTATGCCATTGGAGTTTCGATTGGATCCTTCAATTTAAAAATAAGTTTGTATGAGTAAATACAGTGATACAAGAGCAAAGCAATCATAGTTAAAAAAGGCGCGCTTAAGCGAGCGCTTAAGCGCGCCTAGGCTCTAGGCGTTGGCAAAACGCATTGCGCATAACTATGCTTAATCTGTGCATAACTGTGCATAAGCATGCGCTTTGGTCAATAAAGCGCAAGGCGGTGGCAAAACGCACAATTAACGCCTAGCGCTTTTTTGAACTATGATAGCAATGGAATCTTAAATTAGAACAGTTGTTCTTCAGGTTTAGGCACTTGTTCTACATGAACAGAGTACAGTAAGACGCAAGAATATAATACTTAAAATAGAAAATGAGCTCATAGACCTTACCACATTCTTGGTTCGGGAACAGTACAGAACAAGGCGTTCCCAGTCATCGTCATATAAATGTGTTTCGGGAGAACGTAAGGGACTTTGATGAGTTTCTTTGCCGGTGAAGTACGTTTTCTTCAGGTAATTCCGATACTGCCACCAAGCATTCTTGAAGATAGCAGAGGTATTAGCACAGGTTACCTCATCTTGAGTTTCCAAATCGGTCCTTCTCTATAGAGAAAAATGGGAAAATTTGCTGTATTATAACCATCATGGAGGTAGGATGTACGGGACAAAGCAAAGTAATTGCCATGAATAACATTACTTACACATAACTCCTGGACAAACACCTGCAACTGGCATTTTCCTTCATCTTCAGTATAATATTTCCAAGATGGGAAGATACGCACATATGATTTAACAACATCAAATGCGATAGATGCTAAACTACGACTAGCTGGTTATGCTTCCTCCACAGGAATAGGCGTACTAACTGGTGGAGTTGGGGTTCGCCGTGATAGTACTAGCCCTTTGGGCACTCGAGCTGCCTTACTAACTGCTCTTGTTTGGGAGCTCTGTGGTGGAGATGGTGCCGTGTCAACAGGAACTAGGTTACTATCGGCTGGGGTTGGGGTTAGATTTGGTGAAGCTGGTTCTCTGTCCATCGCAGTAGGGGTACAATCTGCGAGAGTTTGGGTTATGTGTGGTAGGGCTGGTTCTTGTGCATGTACAACCGGGGTGCTATCTCCACCAAGAGGTAGCACTGTTTTATTTGAAGACCGTGTTTTTAGTCTACTAGATACTGGCATCACCGCTCCAATTCATATGGCTGATAAACAGAAACATAGTTGAATGTACGTACATTGTATGAATGAGCAGATGCAATAGATAGTGTGGAAAAAAGAGGGCATGAAATAGTTGACATGTATATTGTTTAACTAAAACGGATAGCATGAATAATTTCACATATATGATGTATATCTAAACTGGATAGCATAGCATAACATAATTCAAAGATATGATGAATAACTAAGCAGGATCGCATGACATAATTGACCTACATGTTATCTAAATAATCTGGATCGCATCATTTAATTCACATATGTGATTTATATGCTAAACAGAGGGCATTCGATATGATGTCTGAACTAAGAACATGGTGTTGAATATTGTGTATATGATGTCTAAACTATGCAATGCAAGACACTTTGTATGCATGATATGAGCGAGATAACCGTGCCAAGTTAGAGCATACACCTCAGTGGGGGAATAGGACTGGTCATCTGTCTCTGAATCCATCTCTGAGGAGCTATCGGGACCCAACAAGAGATCTGCTTTGACAAGTAGCACTATCTGCTCTAAAGGCCTTGTTTTCACTCCAGATTTTTCCATCTCCCACCAAAATGGCTGATTCACAGGAAGAGTAGTTTAATGTACAAACAATGTCGACAAATGGAAATGTAATGAAGAAAAGGATGGGCAAGATATCATTCAAATATATGATGTCTGGTTAAACAGGATGGCATTGCACATTTCACATATATTATGGCTGGCTAAAAGACATGAGACGCATAATTCCCATATATGATATAGAAACTAAGCAGTGGCATTACGAACATGTCTAAACTAAGCGGATGACATATATGATGTCAAAAGTAGGCACTTTGCAAGGCAACATATGCATGATATGACTAACATCATCATGCCAAGGTAGAGCAAACACCTTGGGGGTAAATAGGAGTGGTCGTGATTATGCAAAACCGCCTCGAACAGATATCTTCCTCTGGATTACAATCTGGAGAGAGGTGGGGAGGGTTTGCCATTGAACCCACCATGGAGCGATGTCTGCATGACAATGTATTGCCGCACAAAACTCTTCTCTTTTTCTCTACATGTTTAGCATGACTGTGTACAATATTTGACATGCATACGAAAAAATATGGTGAGATTATGTAAGGAGAGCATGCAGAAATTTAGAGTGATGGTAACAACCAGTGGATGGATCCAAAAATAATGATAGCAGGCTGATGATTGCTTTAAATTAATAAAAAGACAGATCATGATTGCTTCACTATTTGTTTCCCACCCAAGATGAACAACATAGGCATACCCTAGGTGAACTAGATATTAGACAGACATACTATTCACTGCAGCCTTGATATGTGCCCCACAACTAATTTAGAACTCAAGTTTGAACATTAATTTGGACCTGACTTGGGAGTCCAAGAGCTGAACAGGACGATAAAGTAGCAGGTAAGTTTTAAGCAATGCATAACATAAGCAGAAACAAATAGTGCGACCTCTCTTGTGGACCCGTGTACTCCTCAGGTTCATCTGCTGAGTCAATGATGGTGATGCCGTTGCGGTGGGTGCCGGTGGCAGGGAAGGAGATCTGAGGCAGCGAAAGACGGTCAGGAGTCGTGATGTCTAGTTTGGTGGATGCTTCTGTCGATGGAGCAGCTCAGGTGAGGTGGACGATGTCGTGGCAGGAGCAGGACAAACCACACAAAGTTCCCTTCGACACGTACCTGTAACTGAAGTAATTCTGTAAGGGCTCATTTGGCTTGCATGATTCTTAAAACACAAGGATAGGAAAAACACCGGAATAGGATAGGAAAATGCACATGGTAAATAGAGCATTTGTAAACACGGGATTTCTGTCAACTTGGGTGTTTGGTTTATAGGAATTGGAAGAGCAGAGGAATGCAAAGAAACATGGCCAAAATAAAGTGAAACCATATGAAAGCGTGTACAGTTAGAATGTTATTCTGGCACTAATGCACTTGGTCTTGTTTTCATGCATAGGATTTTGAAAAGTAGGTCCAGGTGGATGTTTTGCTTCATTCCTTTCAACAAAATGCATGAATAATTGAATAGTAGAGTGCCATTGGAAAATTCCCTATTGCTATGTTTTTTCGTTGAACCAAAATAGCCCTAATGGATCGACATGAATGTATAGTAATAAGTGATGCAACAAGTGTACAACCTCTTTGCCGTAGCCGTGTTGACCTCAGCATCATTGGGTTGGTCGCTGAAGCGGTTGAGGCAGAGGTGGCTATCGGAGGTGTGGAGGAAGATCTGAGGAATCTGTAGACAGCGTCCAGGGCCCTACTCTATTGTGATGGATCGTTCTATCGTTGGAGCAACTCCGATGAGCCGTAAGACGTCAAGGCTGAAGCAGCACAAGCCAGACATCGTCAATCTCAAGTGGGATTCTAATAGCATCTCCAATAGATGATGTAAAATGGATGTAAAATTAACATCACCAAAAACCTCCTGACTACAACAGATGAGGTAAAACTGTTGACTCTGAACTTAACTGTCGAAACTGAAATTTACTATGGAATCTGAATGCTACTGTCGAAACTGAATGCAATGGTAGCAGAGAGGCACTTGACATGTAGTTTAGGGAGGGCCTGCACTTCATCTTCAACCTACACCCCCCTGAGCCGCCAGCCACCACCGGCCGAACTGACGGCCCTAGCGCCGCCTCGCTGCCCCGAAAAAACTCGCCACCGCCGCCCCGGCCAGCCCTCTAGGCCTCCCGCCCCCCACCCTGAACCCTAAGATAGATAGTGGGGTACCTCTCCGGCGAGCCCCCGTCCTCGCTGCGGGTGGTTCTTCCTGAACTCTAGCGAGCCCCCCCCCCAACCCCTGAAAATCGACTAACCCAAAAGTCGATCCAGTCGACTGAAGTGTGGCTTAATCAGAGCAGAGCAGCAGCACGAGCGAGGGGAAAGTGTCGTGGGCTTTCTGTGGGAGCACGAGCACCTATGGGGCAGGGGGCCCCTTCTTGTCCGGCAAGGGAGCGGAGGGCGCACGCAGAGCAGATCGAGGCGAGAACACACGGGGGATTTTTACCCAGCTTCGAAGCTCTCCGGAGAGATAAAACTCCTACTGCTGCTTTGTGTTTGAATTTGTTCTTGCTCGAGAGCGTGAGCATGTAGTGGTGTTGGACGAGTCGAATGAACCGAACCCCTTCTACGTGCGCATGGGCCTCCCTTTTATAGTCTAAGGGGGTCACCGACAGTGGCGCAGTAGAAAGAGGGCAAAAGGTAAAAATGCAGGTTGGTACAACAAGTGTCCAACATGTCCCTACCTAACTCGACGGCGGGGACAAGGGCATTTAATGCCCGTCCGTCGCCGCTAACAAAGCAAGGAAGCGACCGTTAGAGGCGCCACCGATCGCCACGATGGCCTCCTTGTCGCCTTCGCCACCTCGACCGCATGGCTGCACGCCGCCGCCACGTGCTCTGGGATAGCCACAGTGCGACACGCCGTTGGATGTCTTTGGAGCTCGGGTGCGAGTGGCAGCCTCGCCGCGGCAAGCGCCTTGCCGCGGCCGTCGTCTTGTCGCACCAGCAAGCTTGTCGCTCGTCGTGCCTTGCCGGGACGCGCGGGGCGCCGTGGCGAGTTCTCTGAAGCGCCGCGGTTGGCCTTCCCGGCAAGTTCCTCTTGCCGGGGTCTTTGTCCTACCCGGCAAGCTCCTCTTGCCGGGGCCTTTGTCCTTCCCGGCAAGCTCCTCTTGCCGGGGCCTTGTCTACTTGGTCGACACTTTGTTCTTGAATGGCGAGAAATAGGAAATAGCGGAGGGTCTTGGCGGGCGCTTTGGCAAGCTTTGTCTCGGTGTCTTCTTGTTGCCCGTGCACAAGTTCGGGGTACTAAGGTACCCCTACTTTAGTACACCGACAGGAGCCCCCGGGCCTGGGCCATACACGGTGCCGAGCGCTGTTGGGCTAGGCCCAAAACAGTGCACGGGCACGCGCGGCCTGGGTCCACACAAAACCCACTCCGTGTCCACCGCGTCCTCTCGCAACGGCACGCGTCAATTGCGGTGTCATGGGAGAGAACGTGGTCAATACTTAATTCCAGGAAATGCGTAACGTTCGCATCCCCTGTTTATAAGCAGAGGAAGCAGGGCCGTTCCCCCACTTTCGCCACTTGCAGTTCCTTCCTCCGAAAGCTCCGCCGCTCCCCTCCGCTTCCCGAGTCGAAAAAGAGAGCAGCGCTCCGCCGCCCATCGTCGCCGTCGCCGCCGTCGCCTTTGCCTTCCCCCACTGCTTCCGCCATGGCTCCGAAGACCAGGAAGGCTGCGAAGACTGCGAAGGCTGCGAAGGCAGCGAAATTGGCCGAGGCGCTGGAGCTCGAGGCGCTGCGCAAGAAGCGAGTGCTTTTCCTCCCCGAGCTCACCCCGGAGGCGCTGCGGGCGCAGTTCTACCTCTTCTGGTCGACGGAGACGCGGGCGCATCCGCGCACGCCGGTGCTTTCCGCTGAGGCTTCCAAATCGAAAAAGTGCCCCAGAGGTTACTACTTCTTTCCCGTGTTCTTCTACTGCGGGCTCTGCCCACCTTTTTCCGATTTTCTCTGCGACATCATGAACACCTACGGGTTTCATCTTCTTGATTTCACCCCCAACGCCGTTCTGACAATGGCGGTTTTCGCACACCTCTGCGAGAACTTTGTTGGCATCCTCCCCAATGTCGCTCTTTTTCGTCACTATTTCTCCCCCCGAGCCGAGAAAGGGGAGCCACTGGCTGGCGGAATCGCCTGGACCTCTCGGATTGGCATGAAGGAGGTGTACTTGACGGGCGAGCTCTGCAGCAAGTGGGACGAGTGGAGGGCGGAGTGGTGCTGGATCTGTGATGCCAATCCGCCGCCATTCACCAGGCTGCGCCAGACCCGGGTGGTGCGTGGCAGCGACTGGAGCGCTCTGTCGCCAGACGACGCCAAGCTGAAGATCGCCACCACCCGGATCCTCCGGCTCAGGCATGCCGGACTCACAGCAGGGGCAGTTGGCGCGGATTTCCTTCGCCGTCGCATCGCCCCTCTGCAAAAGAGGGGGAGGCCCGCCTGGCTGTTTGGCGGCCCGGCGGATATCATGAGGCTGCGTCCAGTCCTCAACTTCAACTTCACGGTTCTGGAGCTTGACGTGATGCTGAGGGAAATGTTCAAGCATGACGCCAACCATCCAGAGTGGTTCAAGTTGCCGCAGGGCGTCGTCCCCTTGTGCAACAACTCCCAGCGCGATCGCATCTGCGCAATGATGCCAGAGTGCGACTCGCACGGGATAAGTGCAACATGGATAGAGCAAGCTGCCGAGGTCGTGCAGCAATTCTTCGATAACTTGGCGGAGGTGGCAGTCAACTCCGATGAGCAGAAGCTCCTCACCCGCGCCACCACTGACAACGAGATGGCGTACATCGCCAGCAGGGCCGAAGAGGTGGCGGCAGCTGCTGCCGCGGGCGAGTTTGGCTTCACGCTGGCGGAGGCCGATGCAGCTGAGGCGGCAAGCCTCGCCGACCGGGAAGATCTTGCCGGGGAGGGAGATGGCGAGGGGGAGCGCGAGGCCGGTACGAGCGAGCCCGCCGAGGGCGAGAGTGGCCACCCGTCCTCGAGCAGCTTGCCCCAGGCTGGGCCTTCAGCACAGCCCCAATTCCAGCCAAGAAGGCGCCTCCGGCGAGTTGGAGATATGGCGAGGAGGCAGCCGACCAGCAGCCGCGGGCGCCGTGGGACACGCTCCATCATGCAATACCGCTGCCAGCGGGAGGGTCCCGAGCTATGCCGGCAATCGATCTGGGTCCTCCGGGCCGCCACGCTGATCTGCCAGCAGCCCCAAGAACGCCGAAGGAGCCTACTCCTCCGCCACACCGCGCAGAGAGGTACTGAGTTCGACCTCTCATGCCGAGCTCCGATGACGATGAAGAGGAGGAGGATGAGGAGTAGTAAGGCTTTCTTCTTACTGTACTCGTCTTTCTTTGATCTTTGTTGTTGCTTATCTTGTATCTGATTTGCTTCTCTCTGAATTCTTGCCCTATTTCAGGACCTTGGCAGAGAGAGCGGTGAAGAGGGCCAAGGTCCCTCTGGTTGACATCGAGGACGATCCTGCTGTGACAGCAGAAGATACGTCCGAGACCACCTTGACGGACCCGGTTCCTTCTCCTCGCAGCAGCCCCCAGCACAGCCACCAGCGTAAGTGTTTGGTTCACTTCCTGTTGTGGGGCGCGCATGGGCGCTTCTTCTTTTGCTGACATCTTGATTGTTGACTTATTTGTATAGGAGCAGAACAAGCCCACCAGGAGCAACCGGAGGCCGACCCGGAGGTGCTGTCTGCTTCGACTACGCCGCCAAGGGGCGATTCTCCGACAAGGGATCGCTCCCCGGCAAGGGAGGGGTCCCCAGTAAGGGGTGGAACCAGTGAGCCCCCGGTGGAGGAGCCCATGGCCACGGAGCCCAGCGCAGGTAACCCTCCTTGTCGTTAATCTTCCCTTGGGTTCTTCTTTTGGTCTTCTTTCTTCTTTTGGACATTTGCTTGACTTTCCCTCCCTCTTCCTATCCTCAGATCCCCCTCTCGCAGACCCGATGGACACCGAGGCCTCTGGCGAGGAAGGCGCACGCGGCAACACCGAAGATGTCGCCACCGGCGAGGAAGAGGCCGGCGCTGATGAACCCGCCGATGAGGAAGCCGCCAAGGCTGCTGGCGCAGAAGCTGGCGAGGGGTCCGGCGATCACACTGACGACCCAGAGGATGCAGGAGCGCAAGGCGCTGCACCGTCCGCCGACCCCTCCGCCGCTGATGCAGCGCCGGGTTCGACGAGCCCCACCAGCGCTGCATGCCGAAGGCCGACAAGGCGTGTACATCAAGCCTCCTCAGGCGTCGAGCTCAGGCGCCGGTGGAAGGGAGGAGTTTGACGGGAAGTACTGCGCCTCTGCTTGGGCTGGCGGTGGTCGACAGCCAAGCAGCGGCGGCGGCGAAGTCCGAGGAGGAGCAACTGCTCAAGCTGGTGTCACTCTACGCGCCCGCAAGCGAAGCTTGAGTCCCGGAAGCGCTTGTCGCCTGGCGGGGTTGACATAGAAAAACACGCGGAGGAGCTCAAGAGCCGCAACCAGGAGGCCCTCCGGTCCATTGCCGAGGAGAGGGTGCAGCTCGACGAGGCGAAGAAGGCGTTCATCCTGGAGAAGGCTGAAGCCGAAGAGCAGCAGAGGCTCGCCGCCGAGGAGCTGTCCAAGCGGGATGGTGAGCTGATACAGAAGAAGGTGAACTTGGACAGCCACGAAGAGGAGCTCACCGTCCGGGAGCAATCGCTTGGCGGGGCGCTCAAGGAGGCGAGGGATGCCGTCGCGGCTGCCGAGGCCGCCAAGAAGGAGCTAGAGGTGAAGGTGACGCAGCTGGAGGCCGACATGACAAAGAAGAACGAAGAGCTGGCCACGCTCCAGCGCGAACGCGAGAAGGATGCACGTGCCCATGGCAAGCTGCAAGTCCAGCTTGCCGAGAAGATCAAGGAGTTGAACGCCGCCAAAGACTCAAGTGCTGATCTGGAGCTGAAACTGGCCACCTTGGCGGGGACGCTGGACGCCGCCAAGAAGCGAGAAGACGACTTGAGGAAGGAGCTCAAGGGCAACGAGGAGCTGCTGACGAGGGCCGCCGAGACCCAGAACACCTTCAAGACCACAATGGAGCTCTGGACGGAGGGCCTCGTCAACATCGATGCATCCATCGACAAGGAGCTGGCGGAGCTTGACTTGGCGGGCTTTGGGTATTCCACTGAGGAAAATCTCCAGCCCAGCGCCAAGCTCACGCTTTTCTTCAAGGGTGTGGTGGCGGCTCTCCAGCAGCTCCGAGAAAGGATCCCGAAGAAGCTGGCCGACGAGTCACGCGCGATCTGCGCCAGGGTCTTGGAGAAGGTGTTGGTGAAGATACTCTTCCGCAACCCGAGCATCGACCTCACCCGTGTCACCAAGAAGCTGCCGGCGGGTGCTACTCTTGAAGAACTCAAGGCCATTGTCGCACCCATTGTGGACAAGGTGAATGAGGTCAGGAGGGTCAACGGCGAGCGCGTGGATTAGGCCAGCCTTCTTCTCCCTTTTTCCTGCCGCTGCCGTTTCAGTTATGAGAACAATCTAGTCAGTGCCACAATAAGTCATTCTTGTAATATAACTTTATTCTGGGTACTGATTGCTATGTTATATCCTTTACTCTATTACATCCCTTGTATGTTTTTACCCTACGCTTTGAGGAACTTGTTTGGCATAAGCACACTCGCTGAGTCTTGGAACATCAAGACCCGTTGGCGGTGCTGCCTCCGGCAAGAAACCTTGTCGGGGCTAGTTGCAGCTCACTTGTATTGTTGAGCGGACTCGAAAACAAATCAAGGGCGCAACATATCCACAAGTCGATTCCTCCGCGCACAGGTTTTCCATACAAGGCACGGACGTTTCAAGGAGTATAACTTAAAATTTAAAACTGACTATGCTCAAACTTTGGCAACTTAGCTTTTCTGTTGTCTGCGTCCCGGCAAGACTAGATTCCTTTGAATGATGCCTGGTCCACACCTTCATCTTCTCCTCCACCCCCCGAACTTGTGGGCGGAGGGTTCTTCTTTTTGAGAAGAAAGAAGAGAAAATAATGATATGGAACCTTAAGGTTCTCTATTGCTTACCCGGTGTAAGTGCTGCACAAAGTGTCAGATGTACATGCAAGAAAAATAAAGATGCATTGAACTTGACAAGATGTGCGGGGCACATAAACTTTATTTACGCACGGGAGCTACGCCCGGCTTTGTACAAAGGGTTGCATGCAACAGCGGCAAGGCTTGTACAAAAGGTGGTTGCCGGAACGGGGCCCGGCAACCGTGCCTTATGGGTAAAACTTGCGAAGATGTTCTATGTTCCAGGAGTTGCTCACCGGAATGCCATCTTCGGTCTCAAGGTGGACAGCACCGGGCCTAGTGACTCGTTTCACCCGATAAGGGCCTTCCCACTTCGGCGTCAACTTGTTGGAATTCTTGGCGGATCGAACGCACCGAAGAACAAGGTCGCCTTCCTCGAAGCTTCTGGCATTAACTTTGCGGCTGTGATAGCGGCGCAAAGCTTGCTGATAGCGAGCAGCTCGCACAGCAGCCTGAAGACGATCCTCCTCGAGGAGCAGCGCGTCATCTTGTCGCAGCTGCTCTTGCTCAAGCTCATCATAAGCGAGCACTCGAGGCGATCCGTATACGAGTTCCGTGGGGAGAACTGCCTCTACTCCGTAGACAAGAGCAAAGGGTGTCTGGCCAGTGGCTCGATTTGGCGTCGTCCTGATCGACCAAAGAACCACCGGCAGCTGCTCGATCCAATTTCTTCCGCACTTGTGTAGCCTGTCGAAAGTTCTAGTCTTGAGCCCGCGCAGCACTTCAGCGTTTTCCCTCTCCGCTTGACCGTTGCTTCTCGGGTGAGCAACAGAAGCGAAGCAGATCTTGGTGCCAAGATCTTGGACGTATTGCATGAAGGTGCGGCTCATGAATTGCGTGTCGTTGTCAGTGATGATCCTGTTAGGGACCCCGAAACGGCAAACAATTGACCTGAAGAACTTGATCACGATTGTCTTGTCACCTTCCTCACTGGTTCCACTTCGTGCCACTTTGTGAACTTGTCGATTGCAACGCATAAGTACTCAAAGCCCCCTACAGCGGGGGAAAGGGCCGAGGATGTCGAGCCCCGCACCAAAAATGGCGAGGATAAAGGGATTGTTTGGAGAGCTTGAGCTGGTTGATGAATCTGTTTGGAATGGAACTGCACGCTTCACACTTGGTTACTTGTGCGATTGCATCCCGAGGGTCTGTCGGCGGAAGAAGCCTTGCCAGAAAGCTTTGCCGGCAAGTGCTCTTGCGCCAATGTGGTGACCACATATGCCTCCATGAATCTCCGCCAACAGCTTCTGTCCATCTTCCCGGGAGATGCACTTCAATTTCACTCCGTTGAATCTTCTTCTGTACAGTATGTTATCGACAAATTGGTACATACTTGATTGCCGGGCTACTTTCTCCGCTGTTTCTTGCTCCTCGGGAAGTTCTCCTGTCTGAAGGAAGTGGACTATCTGCCGTGCCCATGTTGGAGCTTGCGGCTCGACAACAAGGACTAAAGGCGCAAATGCTCTTCTTGCAGAACATCCGCTTCAACGGCAAGGATCGAGGATCCTGCCGAGTGTGATCTTTGCCCGGCAAGCGTGTCGGGACACAGCTTGTCGGGGCGCTCTCGCTTCAACGAAACAAGCCACAGGGCTTGTCGAGCAGATCGCCTCCTCTCTTTCGTGTTGAGCACAGGAACCTTCTTGGCGGCGGCTTCGGGAGCTCTACCGAAAGTGGTCGCCAAGCAGTAATTTTCTTCTTGCTCTGTCCAGCTTGATGGTGTGACGGATGGCTGAGTCGCTTTGAGCACAAAAATCCTGGTTCCACAGCAACTTAAGTGCGGCACATTTTGACAGGCTATCTGCAACGTCATTCTGAGCTCTTGGAACATGTTCCATCTGCAGGCCGTCAAAATGTTCTTCTAGCTTCCTCACTTCATCGATGTAGGCTTCCATCAACGGACTCTGATAATCTTTGTTCACTTGACGGACGACAAGCTGCGAGTCACCCCTGACAACAAGCTTCTTGATCCCAAGCTCTGCTGCTATCCTGAGTCCGGCAAGCAAGCCTTCATACTCTGCAGTATTGTTTGTTGCTTGCTCCTTGGGAAAGTGCATTTGGACCACATACTTGAGGTGCTCTCCGGTGGGGGCGACAAGTAGTACGCCCGCACCGGCGCCTTGCAGCGAGAAGGCACCATCAAAGTACATGATCCATTCTTTGCTAGCTTCCTTGACGGGGATGCTCTTCTCCGGAGTTTCTTCATCCGGTGTCGGCGTCCATTCTGCTATAAATTCTGCCAATGCCCGGCTCTGAATAGTTGAAGTACTTTCAAACTTGAGGCCAAAGCTTGACAATTCCAGTGCCCACTCGACAATCTTGCATGTTGCTTCTGGATTCTGCAGTATCCTCTTCAGCGGAAAGCGAGTGACAACCGTGATCTCATGCGCTTGAAAGTAATGGCGCAGCTTCCTTGAGGCCATGAGTAGGCCGAAGCAACTTCGCACACCGTAGTACCTTGATCTAGCCCCTCGCAAAAGGGAACCGACAAAATAAACTGGGCGCTGCACCTTCTTCTTCTGTTTTTCTTCCGGCAACCGTGCATAGATCCATCCTTGGCGGAGGCAGAACTTGTCGGATCAGGGCTTGTCGGGCCAGAGCTTGTCGGAGAAGCCCCCTGCTTGTCGCTGGGCTCGCTTGCCGCGGCCGCTGGCTCATCATCTGCCTCCCTCTCCGCCACTAACGCAGCACTAACCACTTGATTGGTTGCGGCCAAGTATAGCAGCAACTTCTCTTGTGGCTTAGGTGCGACAAGTGTTGGAGTGGAGGACAAATATTTCTTCAAGTCTTGCAGCGCAGCCTCCGCTTCCGGAGTCCATTTCATGGGACCCGCCTTCTTCAAGATTTTGAAAATGGCGGTAGCGTTCAGCAGACTTGGAAATGAATCTCTTGAGCAGCAACGCACTGTGGCAAGCCTTCGCACATCCTTGACGCGCTTTGGTGCTTCAATTTGCTCAATGGCCTTGATCTTGTCGGGGCTGGCTTCAATCCCCCTCTGGGACACAAAGAACCCGAGAAGCTTGCCGGAAGGAACTCCAAACACACACTTCTCGAGGTTCAACTTGAGATTGACCTTACGCAGATTTGCAAAAGTCTCATCCAAATCTTGGATCAAAGTTTCTTTGTCCTTGCTCTTGACCACTATGTCATCCATGTAAGCTTCTACATTTCTGTGCAGCTGTGGCTCAAAAGCATGACTGACTACTCTTGCAAATGTTGAACCAGCATTCTTTAGTCCGAAAGGCATCCGTACGAAGCAGTATGTGCCACATGGAGTAATGAATGCGGTTTTCTCTTCATCCTCTTCTGCCATGAAGATCTGATGATATCCTGAGTATGCATCAAGGAATGAAAGCAGATCGCATCCTGCTATGGAGTCGACAATCTGGTCAATGCGCGGCAAGGGAAATGGATCCTTGGGACAAGCTTTATTAACATCAGTGAAGTCAATACAAAGCCTCCACTTCCCATTTGCCTTGCGCACGACTACTGGATTGGCTAGCCTCGGACCAGGCCTGCTGCTTCCAACTTCTTGATTTCTTCTGCTATGAACTCTTGACGCTCTACTGCTTGCTTTCTGACTCTTTGCTTGACGGGCCGCGCGTGAGGGCAGACGGCAAGGTGGTGCTCAATCACTTCCCTGGGAACACCGGGGATGTCAGATGGTTGCCATGCAAACACATCGACATTCGCCCGCAGGAAAGCAACGAGCGCGCTTTCCTATTTAGGACCAAGCGTGGCACTGATGGTGAAGGTACCACCAGTGCCGTCCTCCTTGGCGGCCACTTTCTTGGTCTCTGGTGAAGCTGTCTTTGCCTTCTTGCACTCGCCGGCGGAGCTCGATGGTGCGTCCTCGACGGTAGCGCAGCACTCCGAAGAGGTGCGCTTGCCGGAGTGGGCATCAGAGCTACTCTTGCCGAACTTGGCCCTTTTCTTCCCCCGGGGAGCTTCAGCGGCAAGTGGCTTGCGCTCTGCTGCGGCTGCTGCTTCCCGGTAGATCTTGTCGGTGCAGATAAGTGCATCCTTCTTGTCGCCTTGGACAGAAATGACACTTATCGGACCAGGCATCTTGAGCACATTGTAGGCGTAATGAGAGGCTGCCATGAACTTGGCAAGCGCTGGTCAGCCGAGTATCCCATTGTAGGGCAATGGGAAATCAGCGACGTCAAATGTGACCCTCTCTGTCCTGAAATTCAGCTCGCTGCCAAACGTCACTGGCAGTGTGATCTTCCCCTTCGGTTTGCTCCTTCCCGGATTTATTCCTTGAAAGGTGTCGGTCTCTTCGAGCTCGCTGTCGGGGATCTGGAGCCTCTGGAGCACTGCGGAGGATATAAGATTCAGGCCGGCCCCGCCGTCAACCAACATCGTCGTGACTTTGAGGTTGCGGATCGTTGGCGAGACCAACATCGGCAAGCACCCGACCGCAGTGATGCGATCAGGGTGATCCTCAACATCGAAGATGATGGGCGTGCTGGACCACTTTAGGGGCTTGCGCGACTCGACGGACGGTTCCGCTGCGCTCACTTCTCGCACCCACTGCTTGAGTTGGCGGTGCGAGGTGTGCAGAGAGGCACCGCCGTCGATGCACAACACCTCCGTTGCCTTCTGAAACTCTTGGTCATCAGTCTCATCTTCCTCCATCTCATCATCCTCATCTTCATCTTCGTCCTTGTCGCGGCCACGGGGAGGCTGTCTCCTTGCAGCGGCTTGGCCTGCATGGCGCCCTCCCAGGCGGGAAGCTTCTTGCCGGATCCTCTGCCACCTCCCTGGGCCCTCTCCTTGTCGCGGGGCTCATACTCAGCTTTCTGTAGCTCCGCCATCTGCTCAACTTTCTTGCAGGCTTGGAGGTCATGGCCCTTGGTGCGGTGGATCTTGCAATATTGCTTGCCGGAGCCATCCTGCTTGTTGGCGGCTACCACAGCCTCGCCGGCCTCACTAGCTTTGGCCTTGTCGGAACCGCCTCCGTCGCCGGAATGCTCGACAACTGGCACATCCTTAGCCTTTCTCTTTCTGTTGTTCCGCCTCCGGTTCTTCCTTGCCGGGGCGGCATCCTCACTGTCAGATCCTTCTGCTCCTGCAGTCTCTCCGGGGATTTTCCTCCCCTCCTCAGCCCGTGCACACTTGTCGGCCAGAGCATATAGCTCCCTGACATCTCTGATCTTGCACATCGCCATCTCCTCTCTCATCCTGCGATTCGCGCGTTCGATGGAACACGCCGATAATCTGCGGCGGGGTGGACGTCTGGGATGTTGCGCCGCACTGGCTGAATCTCTGTATGTACTTGCGCAGGGCTCTCCTCCTTCGGGCGAGCAGATGCTGATCGCTCTCTGGCCATGGGGTTTGTGGCAGCTCGTGAAGGCGCCGACAAACCGATGACACAGTCCGCCCATGAAGAAATGGAGCCGTCCGGCAAGTGCATGAGCCAAGATCGGCGTTGGGCTTGAGCACCGGCGGAAGTAGTTGGCGAGATCTTTTCGTCGCGTCCTCCGGCAGCTGCACCGCGATGGTGTAGACGCCGAGGAACTCTGACGGATGTATCCTGCCATCGTACTTCTCGCGTACGTCTAGCTTGAAGTTCTTGGTTTTGGGCCACTGGACTTGCCGCAGCTCACGGGTGAGCGCAGGGCAACCTGCCACAGACTGACAAGTCGCTGGTTCCTTCGGGCGCATGCATATCGACGATGGGCCCAGCCGCTGGTCGATTGACGCCGCGCTTCTCTTCTGCGCTTCGATCGGGTACGAAGCGTCTTCGTGTCGTCGTTCCTGAAGAACTTGGCGTTGATCACGGCGAGCTCGCGGGTCCGATGACGCGGTGGAGTCAGCGTCGAGGTTGGCCCGGCGAGTCGAGATCTTGGCCTTTAGGCGGGGAGTGCACGTGGTGGCACCCCAGCGGTCTTGTCGGCGTCGGCTTGCGCTGGCGTCTTGCCGGGCTTCGGCGTGCTTTCGGTTGCGGGGCTTGTCGCCGTTAAGCGGCCGATGAGGTGTAAATGGCTGCCCTCTAGTCGTCGATCTTGTCGGCGCCGAGGGTAATCTAAAGCAGCTAGGCTCGGGCGGCGCTTCCTCTGGAGTCTTGGGTGGCGGTGGTGGCGGCGAGGTGCGAGACATGCTCAAACTCCTAACAGTGTTAGAAGGAGCAACATCTCGACCAGGCGACCGCACTGCGCTCGTGCCAGCGTGCTGGCGTGCATGCTAGCCTAGAACGTCCCTCGACCCACCAGCTTGGCCTTGCTCCAACGCGAGTACGGTGCAAGGAGCACCGTGGCGCTATCGATCCTGCACCTCCTGAGAGGGGTGCGGTGGATGTGCAGATGCTGAACCTTGCGGGGCCTTGTCCTTGGACCGGGTGACGATGTGAGTCCCCCCGCTAGCGCCCGCTCCTCCGCCGGCGTCCACCCCACCACCCGTTTGCTCCGGTGGCGGTGGGACGGTCGCAGACGGAGCGGCCACCTCCGAAGCCTTCTTCTTCGATGGCATGTTGGTGAAGATGCTGATGTAGCGCGTCGACGCCGGATCGAATCGCCGCGACCTCGGCGCCCCTACAGGCGCGCCAGAGATGTCGTGGGCTTTCGTGGGAGAACGAGCACCTATGGGGCAGGGGCCCCTTCTTGTCCGGCAAGGGAGGCGGGCGCCTTGAGAGCGGATCGGCGAGAACAGCGGGGATTTTACCCACCGGAGCTCTCCGAGAGATAAAACTCCTCTGTTGCTTTGTGTTTGAATTTGTTCTTGCTCGAGGCGTGGCGTGTAGTGGTGTTGGGCGAGTCGAATGAACCGAACCCCTTCTCGTGCGCATGGGCCTCCCTTTATAGTCTATGGGGGTCACCGACAGTGGCGAGTGTAGAAAGAGGGCGAAAGGTAAAACGCAGGTTGGTACAACGGTGTCCAGCAGTGTCCCCTACCTAACTCGTGGCGGGGGGACAAGGGCATTTAATGCCGTCCGGTCGCTGTGAACAAAGGTAAGCGACCGTTAGAAGCGCCACCGATCGCCACGATGGCCTCCTTGTTAGCTTTTGCCACCTCGCGACCGCATGGCTGCACAACGCCTGCGCCCGTGCTCTGGGATAGCCACGAGGCGACACGTCGTTGGATCTTGTTGGAGCTTGGGTGCAGAGTGGCAGCCTCGCCGCGGCAAGCGCCTTGCCGCGGCCGTCGTCTTGTCGCACCAGCAAGCTTGTCGCTCGCCGTGCCTTGCCGGGACGCGCGGGGCGCCGCGATGAGTTCTCTGAAGCGCCGCGGTTGGCCTTCCCGGCAAGTTCTTCTTACCGGGGTCTTTGTCCTACCCGGCAAGCTCCTCTTGCCGGGGCCTTTGTCCTTCCCTGCAAGCTCCTCTTGCCGGGGCCTTGTCTACTTGGTCGACACTTTGTTCTTGAATGGCAGTAAATAGGAAAGACGGAGGGTCTTGGCGGATGCCCGGCAAGCTTTGTCGCGGGGTGTTGCGACTGCCTATGCACAAGTTCGGGGTACTAAGGTACCCCTACTTTAGTACACCGACAGAGAGCAGCAGCAGCAGCTGGGCGAGCGAGCGATCGAGCGAGAGCCGGAGCAGCAGCAGCAGCGCGAGCGAGTGAGCGAGAGCCGGAGCAGCAGCAGCAGATCCGGCTAGTATGGACGCCGCCGCTGAAGGGGCCTCGCACTGGGGGAGAGCCGCCGTGGAGATGTCACCCGTGGCGCCGGCTTCAAGGTAGCTGCTCCATGGGGGTGCAGGATGGAGCACCGTTGGCGCCAGGAGGTAGAGTTAAGGAGAAGGTGCGATGCGATGAGTGTACAACCTCTTTGGTGGTGCCAAGTAGGCCTCGGCTTCGTCCGAGGAGTCGGTGAGGATGATGCGGTTCCGGTGGACCAGGTTAAGGCGGCCGCTGTGGGGATGGAGCAGCCGCGATAGACGAGGCGATCGTCGGAGCAGCTCCTTGGAGGTGGAGGACGGGGCGGCTGAACCGCCGGGACGGCGAGATGGACGATGGATCCTCATCGGGGAGGTGGATGAGGACATCGAGCTATTCTTGATGGGCGACGTCGTCGGGAAGAGGCTCGGCTGGGCAACGAAGGCGTGGCGGACGGAGGAGGGTGGGGTTTCACGGCTGGGCGGAGAGGTTATGGCGGCGGAATTTGAATGGCGAAAAGGGGCGATGGGAGGGTGAAGCATGACTTAGGAACGCTTGTCCAAAATGTAGGGTGTGTTACAAAAGTACCCCCACCGATTTGAACTAGCGGCCCTTCGGCTCGAGGTTAGAAGGGGATTTCGCATGTCGGGATTTGGCGGTGGAGGGAGTTTTCGCGCACGTTGTAATTTTGGGATAGCAAGGCGCGGGTTGTGAAGGCGCCAGTTTTGGGAGCACGATATCTGAATTTTTGGGATATAACAAGACGCGGGTTGAATTTTAGGGACAAGCCCAACATGTAGTAATATTGTACTTGTACGTACCAAATCAATTCACACTTCCCTCAACCAAAAAGAAAACAAAAAAATAAAACTATTCACACCACACAAAGAGAGAGTCTTGCCCCATTTTACTATACAAATGCTATTCAAAGCTACTCCCTCCTTCCATCTATATAGGGCCTAATGCGTTTTTCGATGCTAACTTTGACCAAATATTAGAGCAATGATATATGACATGCAACTTACACAAAGCACACCATTAAATTCATCTGTGAAAGGTTCTTTCAGTGATATAATTTTCACATTGTGCATGTCATGTACTATTATCTTGTCAATAGTCAAAGGCGGTTTTAAAAATCTCATTACGCCCTATATAGATGGAAGGAGGGAGTATGAATCCAGGTTATGTCCGATTACATTTTTTCGCTTGATGTATAATGCATGTAACCTACTCATACCAACATTTTAGTGCATTCCAAATGTCTATACTACCGCTGCAATTCGAACTAACTTAGAATTCGTTTCTCTATTTCAATAAGAATCTACAATCATGATTGTTGCCAACTTCAACCATCATTAGTGTATTACCTTAATAACACACCACATGATTACTATAGAGATAGATATGAACTATGTGTACTACATGAACTCGAATTCTATTTTTTGAATACACTTGATGTTGATTCCAAATAATAGTACATTTCATGTACTAACTATATATTCATAATCTAAACCATGTTCCATACGTACACCGTGTTTATCACACAAAGTATAGTGCCCGCCCCTACATTATGACAAGTATTTAGACCTGAGTTGCAAAAGCGACACATTAGCCCAAATTATAATCAATGTTCTACATTATGATATCTTCTTCAAGTATCCGTATCCACTTTTTTATAATGAATTATGATCTTTGTTCGTCTTTTACACCTTCACGATCCTCTTCTATTTGTAGCTAGCTAGCGCTAACTTTCTATCGTGCATGCACACACCCGCCCCCCCTCACACACCCTTACCGTCCCCTCCATCGCGCACGTTCATTATTTCTCTTTAGGTCGTCCACCAGCGGTGTGTGTAGGCCCCCGGCTCCTTCTTTCTGGCACACACCAGTCGATATACCTCTCTAACCAAGTGTGCCTACAACAAACACATATATACTTCCCCTCTTCTCTTCTCACCGTCCATGCCCCCATATGTCCAATACGATTCCACGCAGGTGCACACTCCCGACCCTCTTTTCATTTATCACATGCTCGCACACTCCTCCCCCCTCGACATGGTAGGCCTCTCGCACCACCTCCTAGCCACACCCTCTCCCCCTGTCTGCCTCTCCGGACCTTATTTGCTTCTAACACATGCAGGCGTGTATATGAACTGATCTCCCTACATATAGCCAGGTCGACTATAATTCGTTTTCACCAAGCACAGATACACTTACCTCGCTAGTTATGTCTCTCCTTTTCTCGGACACACGACGGTTGATCTTTCTATGTAGTTACGCATGCTTACCACAACCATATCTTCTCCCCTCATCATCCTTGAATACCTCCCAACCAGTCTCTCACACGCACGTGCATAGACAGACAGACATCCCCCGCCCTCTCTTATTGATATTGCACTGATACCCTCTGTTTGTCTAGAAAGCCTCTCCCACCATTTGTGAGACACCACTCCACCACCAACCCTCCGACGCTCTACCTTTGTCTTTTTCCCAACCTTATTCCTCTGCCACACATATCCATGGATGTCGATCGATCTCCCTCAATACATAGCTAGGTCTCTCTCCTTCCCCACACATATACTAGTCGACCGGTCTTTACTGCCCCCCCCCCCACACACACACACACCAATAGTCAAACGTTGTAGGTAGGTATCCATGCCACGGAGAAAAACTACACCTCTACCCTCTCAAATTCCAGTAGGCCAGCCGCCATGTATCTTTGACGAGGGCAAACACAAATTTGATGGCACTCTTTTTCGACCGCGCAGCCACACACTTCATCCCTGTTTTCAATTCTATCGGTATCTCACGTCCATGACTCCGTTTCACACACATTGCATATGTTACATTTTTTCTGATTGAGATATCATCAACACATTGCCTCTGTTTCGCACAAACCATCTCTCTCACACCCACCCATGTATGTACCTGTACCTAAAGAAGAAGTGCACACAGGACACACATACTCATGTCTCGTTCCCAGCCTCACCCGCGCGGGTACACGGTGGAGTTCATTTCTGTACGAAAGGCAGCCCACATGATAATTTGACGCGTGTAGCGGTTGTTTACTCGAAGGAGGGTCGGGTACCATGCCTAGAATATAAAACGAGTGACATGGGGAAAATGGAAAAATGGGTTTGTCTCTCGTCACACCATCTCACACAAGGCCGCCGTGGGCTCTCTCTCTCTTAGCGTTGGTTAGTGATCCAGCCGCATCCCGTCTGCAGGCAGAAAGGGAGGATGTGCATCGTCTCTCCGTTCGACGGCGTTAAGGCAGCTCGTCCTGATTTGCGGTACCGCCGTTCTCTCTGACCAAGCTCCGGCATGGTAGGGCCTTTGCCACTTGCTTGCTGCCGCAGTATGGGCAGATCCCCGGCCGCCGGCACCCTCCTAGTAACATCTTGATGACCCTCAGGTACAGCTTCCTCCGGCCTTGCTCCACTGCTCATCTTCCCATGTTGCTGCATGTGGATCTTATTTAGTTGTTTGCTTAAATCGTATCTCGGCCGGCGTACTTTCCATCTTGCAATCTCGTCCTCAAACCATTTTTGATAAACCACCATGTGCTATCTTTCCCTTTTTACATGGAACATGCTTCTTTTTTGTCGGCGTGTGTGTCTTCCACTCGTGTTATTGGGCAGTAATTGTCTCCTTTCGACATCCTTTTGCAAACAGGGCTATCCATTTTCACCTCGTTGCTATTGCGACATTTTGGTGAACTGCACAAATCACTTTTCTAAAGAGTGTTTTGTGCAGTTCCGCCAAAGTGTCACACGGGCAATGCTTTTACATTTCTATGGGACTGCGGAAAGGGAGATTGGTTTTTCTATCCTCCTCATCCAACTCAGTGCCTAATCTTCTCCAACAAGAAGTTAGTCCTAAAGAGAGATCGTAGAGGTGATCGGCTTCTATTTATTTGTGTTATGTTTCATCATCTAGTTCCACTATTATTGTAATCACACTGACTGGATATCTTTGCAAACAGGGATGGTCCGCTCGATTTTAGTGGAGCTGCACAAAATGATCGGATTGTGGTGTCCTTCATACACCTCTTTTTTTGGCTACAGAGCTGGGTGAAACTAGCTGCCAAGCAATGAACACTATGCCAAGGAAATGGAGCCATGCCTACGAATAACATCGATCAATTATATTTTTTTTCTTTATTTGTACACCTTCTCACAACTTTGTCTTCAGTTGTGATGTGAATATTGGCGTTGATCTGCGAGCCATTGAGATGCATTAGCCATGGTAGTTTCATTTGTATTTGATGGAATGTTGTAACAAGATAATCTCGAGGCAAGACACATGAATCCTAAGTTGAAACCTTTTTTCCTGCGGGAACCAAAGTTGAAACCTTTTTTCATGCGGGAACCAAAGTTGAAACCTTCATAGCATCACAGTACAATTTCATCAAAATTATGCGTACATATAAACAAATCCTGAAGGATTAATAGCAATGCCAGAAACAATTCAACTTCGTTTTGCCGGACATGTTGGACATCCTTCATCCGGCTCCACCTGCCATGCAGCAATATTGAGTGCACAACACAACTTCAGGGAAAGATTCACCCGAGTCATTGCGCTGCAGTAGTAATGACTAGTGAGCGATCAAATCACAGAGCCCCACCTTCGCCACACGATAAGTTGCTCGGACGAAGCAACTATCATTTCTCTGTTCCTTGAATCATTTGGTACTCCCATATTCCCACGAGAATAAGTTGCTCGGGCGAATCAACCATCACTATATCGCTCACGTGTGATGACCACAGGAGCTATCCATTCAGATTGCATGTTAAAAAAATAAAGGTCGAAAACTAATGCGGCAAACTTTTAAAAAAAAACTAATGCGGCACCTCGGTCCAACGCGGCCAGATCGCATTTTGCATGAGAAATTACACACCATGTTTCATTGACATGTGGTCCCATTCCAACATATCAGTGAGACGACGGCGAGTAGTAGGAGTATTTCTGAACCGACGTGTAGGCCGGGGCGCCTCTTTGTGAACCATGGCAAACTGGCAACCGTCCACCGAATCTTTGCCTTTCGCTCTTGATTTGGAACTGTTGTAGAACGCTCTTCCTCTCCCTCCATTTTCCTTCAGCCCTTCACCCTTTCTTCTGCCATTGTTTGATCGTCTTCTCCATGGAGGGAACGGGACGGAAACAACCCCGTTATTCTTGCCCCGATCTGAAAGATGACGTGTTGGAGGAACTCATTGATCGGTGCGACGTCATCACCTCGGCTAGCATGGTAGGTTCGTTCAAGCCCATTCTGGACTCAACTAATAAAATCATTACAAGGAACCCAAGAGTCAAGGAGCGGTTTGATCTCCCCTATCTTCTTCGTCATGACCCTGATGACTACTGGCGCGGGGACGACGGAGGCCTCGCCTTATGCAAGTTGATGCCGCTTGATAATGATACGTATGATGTTAAAATGCCATCGCTTGATGGCAAGGCTTGGGCAGGCGCAAATGGAGATTGGGTTGTTTACATTGGGTCCAACTGCGAATGGGAACTTGTGAATGTGTACACTCGTGACCAGGTTCCACTTCCAAAAATCTCAGCAGACTGCCCTGAGGTTGAGCACACCGGTATTGTACGCACGTTCAAATACAATCATGGTGACTGTCTTCTACGGAAGATAGCAATTTGTCAAGTTCCCAACCGCTCTTGGAATTACAACAACTATGAAGTTGTTGCTATCTTCGATAAGCTTGTTGCCGTCCTTGGTGGTTTGACTCGATGGATATTGCTCAAAAATCAGTTTCTATACACGGATGAGTACTGTAATGCAATTCAATACGAGGGTCTTGTGTTTGCTTCCACCGCTCATGGCACTGTTTTTGCATGGGATCCTCGTAGTTTCGGTACGTTTGTCTTCCACCGTAATTATAATTGTTTCATCCACATGCATGCAAGTTAGCAAGTTTCCCTTTACTAGTTAACCTTCTTCTTGTGTTTCCAAGGTCCTATGAACATTCCACCACCTATACTTGAAAATTTTTATAACCAAGGGGGAGATGGCGATGGTGATGATCACGAGCATGAGGATGAGCAGAACGTATATACTCAGTGGCGCCTGGCAAATAATTCCGATGGATCACCTCTTCTTGTGTGTATACAGCCCACTGATGATGTTACTACTGAGGGAGCACGTGTTGTCTCCCATGGTCGTACTCTCCGGACCTATTCCAACACCCGTTGCATGGTATTCGGGATGGATACTAGTGTGCTAGCGCCAACACCTTCTCCCTGGTACAGAATTGATAGTCTTGGGGAAAACTCGCTCTTCCGTGGACAAAACTCGATGATGGTGAAAGGCGATCCAACTGTTGTTGACACAATGTTACTAGTACCATTTATGAGGAGCAACCGTGTCTATACCTCGGAAATTAGGGTGGTGCCCTACCCTGGTACTGATATAGTAGGCCGCTTCAGCCTGGATGATCAGTCCTGCGTTGGTCTCGAGATCGACAATAGATGGCCCGTCCCAGAGAATCACTTGTGGTTCAAAGCAAGCATTTCCAACGCCGAGGAATGGTTGAGTTGAAGTTCATTTCATTGCTTGTTATTTGTTGTGCGGTGAAAACTTTAGTATTTATAATGTATCCTCGTTGTCGATGTGGGTCGATGACCTGTTGTGTGTAATAAAATGATATGTCTGTGATAAACTTACTAAATTTATGAATGGCTTTCGAGTTGCTTCCATGAGTGAGTGGTGCGATGAGGCAAAAATATATTTTCCGAATACATAATTGTACGTGCATTGCAACAGGTTATCGGATGAGGCCAATCAACAATAGTAGTACACTATTTGTACTAGCTTCACATGCTTCGCGCGTCATGCAGGTTTTTTTTACTGTAGCCATATTGTACGTAACCAGAACCTCGAATCCTCGATTCTAGTACTATATAGTTGTTGGAAATATGCCCTAGAGGCAATAATAAAATGGTTATTATTGTATTTCCTTGTTCATGATAATTGTCTATTGTTCATGCTATAATTGTATTAACTGGAAACCGTAATACATGTGTGAATATATAGACCAAACATGTCCCTAGTGAGCCTCTAGTTGACTAGCTCGTTGATCAATAGATGGTTATGGTTTCCTGACCATGGACATAGGATGTCATTGATAACGGGATCACATCATTAGGAGAATGATGTGATGGACAAGACCCAATCCTAAGCATAGCACAAGATCGTGTAGTTCGTTTGCTAAAAGCTTTTCTAATGTCAAGTATCATTTCCTTAGACCATGAGATTGTGCAACTCCCGGATACCGTAGGAATGCTTTGGGTGTGCCAAACGTCACAACGTAATTGGGTGGCTATAAAAGTGCACTACGGGTATCTTTGAAAGTGTCTGTTGGGTTGGCACGAATCGAGACTGAGATTTGTCACTCCGTATGACGGAGAGGTATCTCTGGGCCCACTCGGTAATGCATCATCATAATGAGCTCAATGTGACTAAGTAGTTAGTCACGGGATCATGCATTACGGAACGAGTAAAGTGACTTGCCGATAACGAGATTGAACGAGGTATTGGGATACCGACGATCAAATCTCGGGCAAGTAATGTACCGATTGACAAAGGGAATTGTATATGGGATTGCTTGAATCCTTGACATCGTGGTTCATCTGATGAGATCATCGTGGAACATGTGGGAGTCAACATGGGTATCCAGATCCCGCTGTTGGTTACTGGCCGGATAGATGTCTCGGTCATGTCTGCATAGTTCCCGAACCCGTAGGGTCTACACACTTAAGGTTCGATGATGCTAGGGTTATAAAGGAAGTTTGTATGTGGTTACCGAATGTTGTTCGGAGTCCCGGATGAGATCCCAGACATCATGAGGAGTTCTAGAATAGTCCGGAGGTAAAGATTTATATATGGGAAGTCCAGTTTCAGTCACCGAAATAGTTTCGGGGGTTATCGGTATTGTACTGGGACCACCGAAAGGTGTCCGGAGGTCCACCGGGTAGGGCCACCTGCCCCGGGGGACTTGATGGGCTGAATATGGGACGGAACCAGCCCATAGTGGGCTGGTGCGCCCCTCCCCAAGGGCCCAAGGCGCCTAGGGTTCAAAACCCTAGGGGAGGGGGGCGCCTCCACCTTGCTTGGGGGGCAAGCCTCCCCTCCTGGCCGCTGCCCCTCCCCTCTTGATGGGATCTGGAGGGCGCCGGCCCCCTCTTCCCTTCCCCTATATATAGTAGTGGTTTTGGGGCTGCCAAGCACATGAGTTTTCCTTTCTTCTGGCGCAGCCCTACCCCTCTCCCTCCTCGTCCCTCGCAGTGCTTGGCGAAGCCCTGCTGGAGTGCCACGCTCCTCGATCCCCACCACGCTGTTGTGCTGCTGCTAGACGGAGTCTTCCCCAACCTCTCCCTCTCTCCTTGCTGGATCAAGGCACGGGAGACGTCACCGGGCTGCACGTGTGTTGAACGCAGAGGCACCGTTCTTCGGTGCTTAGATCGGATTCGGCCGCGATCTGAATCGCTTCGTGAACGACTCCACCGACCGTGTTCTTGTAACGCTTCCGCATTGCGATCTTCAAGGGTATGAAGATGCACTCCCCTCTCTCTCATTGCTAGTATCTCCATAGATTGATCTTGGTGATGCATAGAAAATTTTGAATTTCTGCTACATTCCCCTACAGTGGCATCATGAGCTAGGTCTATTGCGTAGATTCTATGCACGAGTAGAACACAAGTTGTTGTGGGCGTTGATTTTGTTCAATATGCTTAATGTTACTAGTCCTATCTTGTTTCGACGGTATTGTGGGATGAAGCGGCCCGGACCGACTTTACACGTACGCTTACGTGAGACAGGATCCACCGACTGACATGCACTTGTTGCATAAGGTGGCTAGTGGGTGCCAGTCTCTCCCACTTTAGTCGGATCGGATTCGATGAAAAGGGTCCTTATGAAGGGTAAATAGCAATTGGCATATCATGTTGTGGTTTTGGCGTAGGTAAGAAACGTTCTTGCTAGAAACCTATAGCAGCAACTAAAAAAACTTGCAACAACAATTAGAGGACGCCTAACTTGTTTTTGTAGCATATGCCGTGTGATGTGATATGGCCAAAAGGATGTGATGAATGATATATATGTGATGTATGAGATTGATCATGTTCTTGTAATAGGAATCATGACTTGCATGTCAATGAGTATAACAACCGGCAGGAGCCATAGGAGTTGTCTTAATTTATTGTTTGACTTGCGTGTCATTGAATAACGCCATGTAATTACTTTACTTTATTGCTAAACTGTTAGCCATAGTAGTAGAAGTAATAGTTGGCGAGACAACTTCATGGAGACAGGATGATGGAGATCATGGTGTCATGCCGGTGACGATGATGATCATGGAGCCCCGAAGATGGAGATCAAAAGGAGCAAAATGATATTAGCCATATCATGTCACTATTTGATTGCATGTGATGTTTGTCATGTTTATGCATCTTATTTGCTTAGAACGACGGTAGTAAATAAGATGATCCCTCATAATAATTTCAAGAAAGTGTTCCCCCTAATTGTGCACCGTTGCGAAAGTTCATTGTTTCGAAGCACCACGTGATGATCGGGTGTGATAGATTCTAACGTTCACATACAACGGGTGTAAGCCAGATTTACACATGCAAAACACTTAGGTTGACTTGACGAGCCTAGCATGTACAGACATGGCCTCGGAACACAAGAGACCGAAAGGTCGAACATGAGTCATATAGTAGATACAATCAACATGAAGATGTTCACCGATGATGACTAGTTCATCTCACGTGATGATCGGACACGGCCTAGTTGACTCGGATCATGTATCACTTAGATGACTAGAGGGATGTCTATCTGAGTGGGATTTCATTAAATAATTTAATAAGATGAACTTAATTATCCTGAACATAGTCAAAATGTTTTTGCAAATTATGTCATAGCTCGTGCTTTAGTTCTAATGTTTTAGATATGTTCCTAGAGAAAATTTAGTTGAAAGTTGATAGTAGCAATTATGCAGACTGGGTCCATAAACTGAGGATTGTCCTCATTGCTGCGTAGAAGGCTTATGTCCTTAATGCACCGCTCGTTGTGCTGAACCTCGAACGTCGTCTGTGGATGTTGCGAACATCTGACATACACGTTTTGATAACTACGTGATAGTTCAGTAATGTTAAACGGTTTAGAATTGAGGCATCGAAGATGATTTCGAAACATCATGGAACATATGAGATGTTTCGAGGGCTGATATTGGGATTTCGGGCTCGTGCCCATGTCAAGAGGTATAAGACCTCCGACAAGTTTCTTAGCCTGCAAACTAAGGGAGAAAATCTCAATCGTTGAGCTTGTGCTTAGATTGTCTGAGTACAACAATCACTTGAATTGAGTGGGAGTTAATCTTCCAAATGAGATAGTGATGTTTCTCCAAAGTCATTGCCACCAAGCTGCTAGAGCTTCATGATGAACTATAACATATCAGGGATAGATATGATGATCCTTCAAATATTCGCGATGTTTGAAGCCGCGAAAGTAGAAATCAAGAAGGAGCATCAATTGTTGATGGTTAGTGAAACCACTAGTTTCAAGAAGGGCAAGGGCAAGAAGGGATACTTCATGAAATGGCAAATCAGTTGCTGCTCTAGTGAAGAAACCCAAGGTTGAAACCAAACCCGAGACTAAGTGCTTCTATAATGAGGGGAACGGTCACTGAAGCAGGACTACCCTAAATACTTGGTAGATGAGAAGGCTAGCAAGGTCGATAGAAGTATATTAGATATACATTATATTAATGTGTACTTTACTAGTACTCCTAGTAGCACCAGGGTATTAGATATCGGTTCGGTTGGTAAGTGTTGGTAACTCGAAATAAAAGTTGTGGAATAAACGGAGACTAGCTAAAGGTGAGATGACGATATGTGTTGGAAGTGTTTCCAAGCTTGATGTGATCAAGCATCGCATACTCCCTCTACCATCGAGATTGGTGTTAAACCTAAATAATTGTTATTTGGTGTTTGCGTTGAGCATAGACATGATTGGATTATGTCTATCGCAATATGGTCATTCATTTAAGGAGAATAATAGTTACTCTGTTTATTTGAATAATACCTTCAATGGTCTTGCACCTAAAATGAATGGTTTATTGAATTTCGATCGTAGTGATACACATGTTCATGCCAAAAGATATAAGATAGTGATGATAGTACCACATACTTGTGGCACTACCATTTGAGTCATATTGGTATAAAATGCATGAAGAAGCTCTATGTTGATGGATCTTTGGACTCACACATTTTTGAAAAGTTTGAGACATGCGAACCATGCCTATTGGTGTATACGCATGAAGAAACTCCATGCAGATGGATCGTTTGGACTCACTTGATTTTGAATCACTTGAGACATGCAAATCATACCACATGGGCAAGATGACTGAAAGGCCTCGTTTTCAGTGAGATGGAACAAGAAAGCAACTTGTTGGAACTAATACATTTTGATGTGTGCAGTCCAATGAGTGCTAAGGCACGCAGTGGATATCGTTATGTTCTTGCTTCACAGATGATTTGAGTAGATTCTGAGTATATTGACTTGATGAAACACAAATCTGAATTATTGAAAGGTTCAAGTAATTTCAAAGTGAAGTTGAAGATCGTCGTAACAAGAGGATAAAATGTCTATGATATGATCATATAGATGAATATCTGAGTTACAAGTTTGGCACACAATTAAGACATTGTGGAAATTGTTTCACAATTAATACCGCCTGGAACACCATAGTGTGATGGTGTGTCCGAACATCATAACTGCACCCTATTGCATATGGTGCATACCATGATGTCTCTTATCGAATTACCACTATCGTTTATAGGTTAGGCATTAAAGACAACCACATTCACTTTAAATAGGGTACCACGCAATTCCGTTGAGACGACACCGTGGTTTGGAGAAACCTAAGTTGTCATTTCTTAAAAGTTTGGGGCTGCGACGCTTATGTGAAAAAGTTTCAGGCTGATAGGCTCGAACCCAAAGTGGATAAATGCATCTTCATAGGACACCCAAAAACAGTTGGGTATACCTCCTATCTCAGATCCGGAAGCAAAAGGGATTGTTTCTAGAATCAGGTCGACGAGGATTGAGTGGGAGGATGGTGGAGACTTGATGAGGTTATTGAACCATCACTTCAACTAGTGTGTAGCAGGGCACATGAAGTTATTCCTATGGCGCCTACACCAATTGAAGTGGAAGCTGATGATAGTGATCATGAAACTTCAGATCAAGTCACTACCAAACCTCGTAGGTCGACAAGGATGCGTACTACTTCAGAGTGGTACTTAATCCTGTCTTATAGGTCATGTTGCTAGACAACAATGAACCTATGAGCTATGGAGAAGCGATGGTGGGCCCGGATTCCGACAAATAGCTTGAGGCCATAAAATCTGAGAGAGGATCCATGTGTAAAACAAAGTGTAGACTTTGAAAGAACTACTTGATGGTCATAAGGCTGTTGGGTACAGATGGAATTTAGAAGGGAAGACAGAGAATGACGGTAAGTGTCACCATTAACAAAGCTTGACTTGTCGCTGAGATGTTTTCCGACAAGTTCAAGGAGTTGACTACGATGAGACTTTCTCACTCGTAGCGATGCTAAGAGTCTGTTGGAATTATATTAGCAGTTACTACATTATTTATGAAATCTTGCAGATAGGATGTCAAAACATTGTTTCCTCGACGATTTTCTTGAGGAAAGGTTATATGTGATACAACCAGAAGGTTTTGTCAATCCTGAAAAATGCTAACAAGTATGTAAAGCTCCAGTAATCCTTCTAAGGACTGGAGTAAGCATCTCGGAGATGGAATATACGCTTTGATGAGATGATCAAAGATTTTGGGTTTATACAAAGTTTATGAGAAACTTGTATTTCCAAAGAAGTGAGTGGGAGCACTATAGCATTTCTGATCAGTATATGTTGTTGACATATTGTTGATCGGAAATGATGTAGAATTTCCGGAAAGCATATAGGGTTATTTGAAAAGTGTTTTTCAATGGAAAACCTGGATTAAGCTACTTGAACATTGAGCATCAAGATCTATAAGGATAGATCAAAATCACTTGATAGTACTTTCAAATGAATACGCACCGTGACAAGATTTTGAAGGAGTTCGAAATAGACCAGCAAAGAAGGAGTTCTTGGTTGTGTTATAAGGTGTGAGTATTGAGTAAGACTCAAGACCTGACCACGGCAGAAGAGAGAGAAAGGACAAAGGTCGTCCCCTATGCTTTAGACGTAGGCTCTACAGTATGTTATGTTGTGTACCGCACCTGAAGTGTGCCTTGCCATAAGTCAGTCAAGGGGTACAAGAGTTATCCAAAAATGGATCACAGGACAGCGGTCAAACTTAACCTTAGTAACTAGTGGACTAAGGAATTTTCTCAATTATGGAGGTAGTAAAAGAGTTCGTCGTAAAGGGTTACGTCGATGCAAAGTTTGACACTAATCCGGATGAATCTAAGTAGTAAATCGGATTCGTATAGTAGAGCAGTTATTTGGAATAGCTCCAAATAGAGCGTGGAAGCTGCAGTATGACATAGAGATTTGTAAAACACACATGGATCTGAAAGGTTCAGACCCGCTGACTAATGACCTCTCACACAAGCGAGATATGATCAAACCCCATGGGTGTTGAATTCATTACAATCACATAGTGATGTGAACTAGATTATTGACTCTAGTGCAAGTGGGAGACTGTTGGAAATATGCCCTAGAGGCAATAATAAAATGGTTATTACTGTATTTCCTTGTTCATGATAATTTTCTATTGTTCATGCTATAATTGTATTAACTGGAAACCGTAATACATGTGTGAATATATAGACCACAACATGTCCCTAGTGAGCCTCTAGTTGACTAGCTCGTTGATCAATAGATGGTTATGGTTTCCTGACCATGGACATAGGATGTCATTGATAATGGGATCACATCATTAGGAGAATGATGTGATGGACAAGACCCAATCCTAAGCATAGCACAAGATCGTGTAGTTCGTTTGCTAAAAGCTTTTCTAATGTCAAGTATCATTTCCTTAGACCATGAGATTGTGCAACTCCCGGATACCGTAGGAATGCTTTGGGTGTGCCAAACGTCACAACATAACTAGGTGGCTATAAAGGTGCACTACGGGTATCTCCAAAAGTGTCTGTTGGGTTGGCACGAATCGAGACTGGGATTTGTCACTCCGTATGACGGAGAGGTATCTCTGGGCCCACTCGGTAATGCATCATCATAATGAGCTCAGTGTGACTAAGTACTTAGTCACGGGATCATGCATTATGGAGCAGTAAAGTGACTTGCGGTAACGAGATTGAGCGAGGTATTGGGATACCGACGATCGAATCTCGGGCAAATAACGTATCGATTGACAAAGGGAATTGTATACGGGATTGCTTGAATCCTTGACATCGTGGTTCATCCGATGAGATCATCATGGAACATGTAGGAGCCAACATGGGTATCCAGATCCGCTGTTGGTTATTGGCGGAGAGATGTCTCGGTCATGTCTGCATAGTTCCCGAACCTGTAGGGTCTACACACTTAAGGTTCGATGACGCTAGGGTTATAAAGGAAGTTTGTATGTGGTTACCGAATGTTGTTCGGAGTCGTGGATGAGATACTGGACGTCACGAGGAGTTCCAGAATAGTCCGGAGGTAAAGATTTATATATGGGAAGTCCAGTTTCAGTCACCGGAATAGTTTCGGGGGTTATCGATATTGTACTGGGACCACCGAAAGGTGTCCGGAGGTCCACCGGGTGGGGCCACCTGCCCCGGGGGACTTGATGGGCTGAATATTGGAGGGAACCATCCCATAGTGGGCTGGTGCGCCCCTCCCCAAGGGCCCAAGGCGCCTAGGGTTGAAAACCCTAGGGGAGGGGGGCGCCTCCACCTTGCTTGGGGGGCAAGCCTCCCCTCCTGGCTGCCGCCCCTCCCCTCTAGATGGGATCTTGAGGGGGCCGGCCCCCTCTCCCCTTCCCCTATATATAGTGGGGGTTTGGGGGCTGCCAAGCACATGAGTTTTCCTTTCTCCTGGCGCATCCCTACCCCTTGCCCTCCTCATCTCTCGCAGTGCTTGGCGAAGCCCTACTGGAGTGCCACGCTCCTCCATCACCACCACGCCATTGTGCTGCTGCTGGACAGAGTCTTCCCCAACCTCTCCCTCTCTCCTTGCTGGATCAAGGCACGAGAGACGTCACCGGGCTGCACGTGTGTTGAACGCGGAGGCACCGTTCTTTGGTGCCTAGATCGGATTCGGCCGCGATCTGAATCGCTTCATGAACAACTCCACCGACTGCGTTCTTGTAACGCTTCCGCATCGCGATCTTCAAGGGTATGAAGACGCACTCCCCTCTCTCGCGTTGCTAGTATCTCCATAGATTGATCTTGGTGATACGTAGAAAATTTTGAATTTCTGCTACGTTCCCCAACAATAGTAAGTAGTAGGAGTAGTAGGGTGGCATGGGCCAGAACAAGCATTCATGTCCTGGAGTATGGCACACGCCACCAGCATGACTTCCATCTGACACCATATTTCTTGGAGTCCGTGCCAGAGCAATCTCTTCAACCTCATCGTTTCTCTAACTCAGCCATCACGCGGCGGGCGAGGTGGGGGTTTGCCGATAGTCGGTTTCCTCAACTGCGGTCCCACCTGTAAGGCCAACTCCAACGCTCTATCAATATATGGATGTACTCTTCTTCCCGATACAAAAACTTGCATCCATTCTACTCCCTCCGTTGCACAATACATGCCTTCTATTTTTCAAAATATATATGTATCTAGACATGTTTTAGTATATAGGTACATCCATTTTTGGACAAATGGAAGTCAAGTATTTTGGAATGAAGGGAGTACACAATAAAAAATTTAAGTTAGCACAACTAGTCTAATCCGAGAGTACAACCGATGATTTGGTCAGGTTCTTCCTCCTTTTGCCGACACTTGGGACATCCAGTATCCAGGTCGTGTCATGAAAGAAAATAGAGTGGTAGTTGAAGCCACGAGATGTGCATCTTGGGTTAAACTGTAAATAGAATCTTACTACTCTTGAGTAACTCCAAAAGCGGCCACCGAAGATCTTTCTTGGATTTGTTTTTCATCACCAAAGACGTCGAGGTGAAAGATGTGCGGGTTGATTAGGTCGCTTATGCGTTTCACTAAAATGTGGGGCCACATGTGAGCAAGCAGACGATGGGCTCATGGCGTCCATTGGCGGCTGAGAAGAGAGATAGAGGAGGGCTGAGCACGGATGCAGGATATTTGTTCTCGTAACCAGCACCTTGATATTCACGTGTGGTTGTTTCTAGAATAAAAAAAGGAGGTACCCTACTTATGTTACTCCCACTATGCCTAGCCTAAGGTTAGTAGGTGACCTTAAGCTTGGCTCTTCGCCTCTTCCTAAGTCTATGGTTCTCTGATAGTGCTTACGGCAATCGACACCAAATGAACTGTTGCCGTCCTTTGCTTGTAAGCAAAAGTTTCTCCTCGTGTTGCGAGCCACCGCGCACGCGTTGGCGAGGGAGAAGGCGTAATCAAGCTTCTCGTCATTCTATGAGTTAACGGGACACATCAAAGTTATTTACTAGTAGTACGTACTCTCTCCAAAAAAGGGTTGGCCATGTCATTGCTACCATCTCGTGCTCCGTCGTTGAGTACATGCACTATTCACATGCCATCGAGGAGAAAAAATATTGCGTAGGTGCCATCGAAGTGCACGACTCGCTTACGGAAAAAGGTTTCCCCCTGCTTTCCCCCCGCATGACTCACTTACGCACTACTTATCTGATTATCTCCATTTTCTTGCATGACACGTGCACCTTGATGCTAGATGTCTCGCGTGTTGGGACAAGGATGAACAAAGCTCACGTAAAAGAAAAGAGTTGAAGAGCATAGATTCCAGACGACTGAGGAGGAGCAAGGAACCTCGCGGTGGAGCGTCTGCAAGGAACCTTGCGCGTTTTCCCCTGTTTTTTTGTCGCCTGACCACCTATAAACAAATAAAAGAACATGAACTTTTCGCTAACCACTAGAAACGGTACATCAGGATGCTAAGTTGAGATGTTTTATACTCCCTCCGTTCCCAAATATAATTATTTTTAGATATTTCAATAAGGGACTACATACGAAACAAAATGAGTGAATCTATACTCTAAAATATGTCTACATACATCCGTATCTTGTAGTCTATTTGAAATGGCTAGAAAGACTTATATTTAGGAACGGAGGGAGTAGTTTATATTAAATTATTGATAACCACGCAACAAGCCACGCATGTACAAGACGCATGCAGCCACGCATGTACACAAGCCAACGCACTAACTCCATCTGATCCAACTCATGCACAGATGCGCACAGCATGGAGCACACAATGCATGTACACAAGACGTGCATGCACACACGCTCGGTCGCAGAATGCACGTGAATAACACATGCATGCGCACACACTCGGCTGCATGGAGGTGTGCGCCATCCGCAGTGACGTCCGGTTTGTCGTGCTACGGCGAAGCTCGCACGCAATGGCGCATACGCATCTCTTGCAGCACCTCTTTGCCGTCGTTTCTCAACTACTAGTCGGAGACGAAGATGACCGCAACCTCGGCCTTGGAGCTAGCACCGATGAAAAAACACGCACGCTGCATGCACACGAGCACATACGGAGTGCCCACGACGTGGTGGTGGTGCTCCCCAGTCGCCTCTACTCCTTCTGCGCATGTTGTCTATCAAGGCGGTTGCATGCTAATTATGATGTGTGTGAGATCTTCTAGGACTCAGGTGATGACGAGGAAAATTATGAGACACAAGGTGACGGACACCGTCAAGGTCCACGGTCAAGGGGGTGCTAGTAAGTGCTTAGATGTGCTTAGAGCAGGTACAATAGAGCTGAGTCAGCGGGCTATAAGGAATAAACTAGTATATTTCTGCTTAGTTGGAGGAAAGAGAAGAGGAGAGAGAAGGTAAGCGGGATCTTCATGAAGAGCCAGCTCTAGCACGTGCTCCTAGGCACTTTGTGAGAATGAAAAGTGGGCCACAGAATAAAAAAGTAGTAGTACACTCTTTTGATCTACTATTGTACATGTTGACTATAAGATGGGCTGTAGATGACATGGCACTGGCTTATACTACTACTAATGCTCTTTAGATGAGGTGCTAAGTGCATTAAATGGCTTAGTAACTCAAGTCTTCAATGCATTGGTGCTTAGTTTATTGGTGCCACATCATATTTTATGCCTGCGTGGCAGGCTTAGCAGCTGGCTACTTCTGGGCCCTCCTGACCAAGAGCGTCGTCGCCAACTAGGCACTCACCTACGGGATCCGGCAACACCACGCCCGTGCTTGTTGCGCAGAACGCCAACAATATCTACTTGTTCGTCGGTGCCGAACAGATACGCACCAACACACCAAGCTGCGGTCGTCGTACGCTTGATCGATGCTTATTACAGACTTCCTTTTTATTTAAACTACACGGTCACTCTTAACTGTCTCATTTAATTTGGCCATGCAAGTGGTAAACCGAATGCAACAGAATTACTATACATCAGCTGGTAAAACGAGTGCGCATGAGATGTCCGGTGAGCCCAAATCTTTTTTTTGCGGGAATCTGGTGAGCTCATATCTGTTACGTGATACTGAAATAGTAGATTTGGTTTCACTAGTCATGTAGTCAAAAGACAAAACATATTTTAGTCCTATAATATATCAGGGGTAGAATGGTCTTTACATGTTAGACTTAACACTGTTATGTGCCAAAATTGACGGAAGTGTCATGAAGGGAACAAAATAAAAATTGTGTGTCAAAAAGGGGAAATGATATTTTTTTAGGGCCAAAAAAGAAGCAAAATTTAAGAAAGGGCCAAATAAGGAATTCTCTCCATGATATTTCCCTGTCCGGACCGATCCCAAGTTGGCTTCTCACCTTCTTGGCCCAACAAAAACCCCTCCCCCCTCCATACGCGCTTCCCGCCTGGCCTTCATGAGCCATTGCTCCACATTGATGGCAAGTCGAGGACGCGACCTCTCACTGCTACTGCGTTGAGCGGCCGCGATCGAGAGGCACCGCCCTTACATGCCCGACATTTCAGACTACACAGTGGATAGTAACTTTAGAGCAAGTACTACAATTAGATGACATAAGCAGGCTATAAGGATTTAAATATAGTATTTGTGCTTAGTTGAAGGAGAGAGAAGAGGAGAGAGAACAGAAGTGGATTGTAAACGTGTAGCCAGTTGTACTCCAACATACTTTGTGAGACAAAAGGTGGGGCCATTATTAATGATATTGTATTTATACTAAAGGGACTAACGAACGCCTTAATTACTCCGTTTTTTTAGACAAACCTTGGTGCGGCTATTATTGACTTTTTTTGAGCTATTATTGACTTGGATGTGGGGTTTGGGGGAAAAAGGCCTACTATTATACTCGCACGACTGACCTGACATGCTCTACCCTAGCCATCGTTGTATCATATGGTTTTGCACCGTTCCAGATCTTAGCGCCGCCACGCAATTCTTCTCCAACCCTCCTTCCGGCATGCACCGCAAGAAGGGACAGCAGTCCTCCGAACCCCGCCTTTCATGATCCTGTACGGGAGAGGGGCGATCAGGTTTTTGGGGAGCACACTCCTGTGACTGCTGCCAGCGATGACTTCCTCAACGACAGCCTTCTTCCCCGACCTCGGTAACCTCTTCATCAACGACATGAGTGACAACATCAACCACATTGGTTCTACTCCCACTGTACAGTATGTGATTCTGTCCTCCTAGTTCAGTCCGCATCATTACTTTGATGTTTGCAATTGTCGTCATGATCTATTTACTGCTGATTCGGATTAAATCTCATACTAAATTGCTCATATATTCAACAATCCAATCCAAAAACATGATTACAGGCAATTTACTCCGAGTGGTTTTGCTGCGCTTTTGAAGCCGCCTACTTTTAAGGGGGTGCAATATAAAGGTGGCGCTGGCAAGCGATATATTGGTTTCAGATCATGTCTTGCTATGACGCCACTAAGGGTAAGCATGAGGGTGATCTTAATCCTACACGAGGAAGCTTTTGAACATGGATACCCTCTTCAAAGCCACCTGCTGAGTGTTCTTGACGATTCCATTGTGGATTCATATATGTCATTTGACAACGGCAAAGACATGTGGGCTGCGCTTCGAGGCCACGCTTTGGGCCCTCGGCCGCAACGAAGTTATGCGTCATGGAGCAATTCTGTGACTACAAGAAGACTGATGGCGCTTTGTTGTTCAGCGGACTCATGAGATCTGATCACTCTCTAAGGAACTTGAGTACTTTAAGTGTGTGTTCTTGACAAATTTATTCTTTGGGACCATCATTACCAAGCCTCCACCTTCGTGGAACGATTTTGCTACTTCTCTGAAAAACAAGAGACATGAGTTTTCTGTTTTGGATCTCATTAGCACTCTTAGCACTCTTGATTTTGAGGAGAAGGCGAGAGCAAAAGACACACGTGCTCAGGTCGCTGAGGGAGCTTCTAGTGCCCACATGGTACACGAGAAGAACTTCCAGCCCAACCAGCCCCAAAACAACAAGAAAAAATCTCAGGGGAAAGGCAACTTTGATGCAAAGAACAAGCCGTCACATTCTACCAACTTCAAGAAGAATTCTCATGACGAGAAGGGATACAAACCTCAATTTTGGTAGCACCGCGCAAAATTTATATGGCTGCATCTACCTGTTGTGAGCTAACCTCATGGTGCTCCATGTATTCCTACATTCATAACTAGGTACAATGACCACCGCAAGATGAAATTAGCTTATTCGTACGTTGACTTGCTGAATGCAGTGCGGAACGATCCTGTCATGTGTGGAGGAGCAAACAAGCAGTGCAGCCGAAGGTGGAAATCAACCAAGGACTTACGAAATTATGTGTAATCTTCCTCAGGCAGGTCAGTATCCTCTTCGTCCAGATGATCGTGTTTTGTCATGCCGAGCTATTTATATGTGCTACTGTTTTGCAACACTGTTTAAGTATAGCTATTGTTTTCCTATATTTTCAAATTCAGGACAATGAATATGATATCAGGGGAACTGCACAATATGGACCCATGTTGAGTCATCTCTATTGCCTCATGTGTTTGCTGCAAATGTGTCAGCATCAATTGCAAGATGAGGCGGCTAGATAGTGTGGAGTTGCCAACATGCTCAAAGTGCTCATAACATTGAGAAGAAACAAGCATGCCGGAAATTAATGCGTGCAGGGGAGGCCCTTTGCTCAGAGAAGCATCGACCGATTTTCTTTATTTCCACACCTTCTCACAACTTTGTATATTGGTTATAGTATGGTGAATCATTGAGATGCATAGACATGTTGAACTTTTGTTCTTCTGAATGTTAGTTTAATGTGAGTGTCCGCATCCAGTACCGCATCCTCTAATTTGGTGGATGCACACAGAGAAAATAAATCTCCTTAATTTACTCCATAACCACCCTATTAAATAGGCCTAGTAACAAACCAGGTGCATGCAGTGGCCGGCGGGCACATGCATCCTGCATGCATGGCTAGTCAGCCAAGCCCATGCGCCAGCTCCAATGCAGCAACGCAAAAGAAGAGAGCGGTTCTTGGGAAAAAGCGAGTAGTTAGTGCAGCGGGCCTTATAAACACGAACAACTCGCTCTCCCGCTTCCGTCTCCCCACCCAATTCCCCCCGCTCCCCAATCTTCCTCACTCATCCAGAAAACCCCGCTCACCTTCTTCCTCACTCATACAGAAAACGCCTGGTCCTCTTCTTCCACTCCTACAGAAATCCCCAGTCCTCCTTCTTCCCCACTCGCACTGCCACTAGGCTCGTCTCTGGCTACTCTGCTCAAACCCGTGAGCTCGGCACGACGCCCACAAGGAAAATGGAGTCGGCTGGCCCCAGCGCCAAGAAGATGAGGCTCCCGCCAGTGGTGACGCCGGTTGTAGATCCCGCACCCGGTAGCACGGGGAGAAGCGGCGAGTCCCCCCCACCCAGATCTGAGGAACCGGTAGAATCTCCGGTGGACCGCATCAGCGATCTCCCGGGCGTCATCCTTGAGGAGATCATCTCGCTTCTCCCCACCAAGGATTGCTACCGCACACAAGTCCTCTCAATTCGGTGGCGCCCTCTATGGCGCACCGTGCCCCTCAATCTCGACTGTCGTCAGATATCTGTCCTTCCTGAATTTGATCTCATCAGAGCAATTGTCTCTTCTCACCAGCAGGGCCGCGTTCAATGCCTCTGCATCTCGACAAGCTACCTGCTGTCCATACCCGGCAAGGTGGACGCTTGGTTGACATCCCCTGAATTCGGAAAACTTTAGCAGTTTAAGTTCTACCATTACCACGAAAGTTTCATACCACGAACATACCAAGAATTCGTGCCCACACCACCATTGTCCATCTTGCGGTTTCCTCCTCTCTCACACCGCCACCTCGCCGGTGCCATCTACGAACGATCTGGTACAAATGCTTCAACTCCTTTGCTAAAAAACTTCCACTTGTGGTGGTTTATCTGTCGAGGCCTCCTTTGCACAACATCATCCACTCCGGTTGCCACCTCGGCGCTTCTTGATTGTTTTGGGAATAGAAATCGATGTCGATTGTCTCCAAATAAAGTTGCCTCACCTTAAAAGCATTGGAATTTGTTTTAAAAGGACAGAGCTCATCATCGAAGATGCCCTTCACTTGAAAGGTTGCTCCTTCATAATTGTTATACACCTTGAAATAAGCGTGTCTCTGTGCCCAAACTGGAGACCTTGGGTGTAATTCGTGGCCCGTTTAATAATCACAAGGAGTTGGTGTTTGGCTAGTCACTTTTTTAGGTACCGTATATTATCATCTACACATTTGTAATCATATGCTGCATTTTTAATTTGTGCGCATAAGATTTATATCATCTTGGAGTACACTTTGGGTACTAATATTATGTTATATGCTGCCGGGGGAGAGCTGCCCGCCGCGGACACCTATGGGGCCGGAGCCCCTTCTCTGTGCGGTACGAGGGCGGAGGGAGCACAGAGAGCAGATCGTGGCGAGCACGCGGGCGGTTTTACCCAGCTTCGGAGCTCTCCGGAGAGATAAAACTCCTACTGCTGCTTTGTGTTTCTATTCTGTTTTTGCTCAAGAGCGTAGGTGAGTTGTAGTGTCCAATGAGTCGAACCCAACCGAACCGAACCGAACCCCCTTCACGTTGTGCATGGGCCTCCTTTTATAGTGCAAGGGGTCACCGACAGGTGTCAACGTAGGAGAAAGGGGTAAAATCGTAAAAGAGGTGGTAGTTGGAGCAGTCGGGGAACAGTGAAGCTACGGTCGTGAGCGATGGTCGCTACCTACTTTGTGATGGGGACAAGGGCATTTAATGCCCGTCGCCGTCGACCCCAAAAGCTCCGCCCTTGTGTCTCCGTCTCGCCACGGTGATGGATCCACCACCGTGAAGTGCCACCGTGTCCCCAGGGCTGCATCCATCCGCCCGCGTCCTGGAAAGGCCCTGGCGGCACGCTGGGCTGATGAGCTGGGCGCAGCACACAACAAATCCTCGGCAAGCACCTTGCCGGGTCTTGACTTTGCCGGCCGGGAACTTGCGGGCTCTATAACTTGTCGCTCCCGGGCCCTCGCCGACGCATGTAGCGCCGAGGCGTGTCTTCGTGATGTAATCTTCTAGTCTTCCCGACGAGCTCCTCTCGCGGGGCCTTGCGTGGTGATGTTACCTTGAGCACAGAGCGGCCTTCCGGCAAGCTCCGCTTGCGGGTCTCGATCTTCGCCTTGTATACTTCGTCTTTGAATGGTTTGACATGGAGCGGGGAAGGTTTTCGGCGAGCACGTGGTAAAACCCTGCCAGCGGAAGCTGCAACCGCCCGTGCACAAGTTGGGGTACTAAGGTACCCCTACCTTAGTACACCGACAGAGCCCCGGCCTGGGCCACACACGGTGCCGAGCTGTTGGGCGAGCCCAAAAGCGATCTGCAGGCGCCACGCGCCCACGGCGCGCCGAATCCACTTCCGCCTCGATCCCCCCCCATAGCGGCACGCGTCGATTGCGGCGTCGTGAGATGGGGCGTGCCCACGTTCTTTAATGGGAAGAGCGGAATGCCCCCCACTTCCCCATAAAAAGCAGAGGAAGCGAGGCGGTTCCCTCCCGCTTTCATTGCATCTTCTTCCTCCTCCAGAGATCCCCTTTGCGCTCCGCCTCCACATCTCCTCCGCCGTCTCTTGCGTCTGCGGCGCCGCCGAGACTCTTCGTCCTCCTTCCCTCGCCGCCTCGCTATGGCCCGAAGACCGGGAAGGGAAGGCGGAGAAGACCAAGAAGGAGAAATCTGAAGCAAGCGTGGCTTCGCCTTTGCTGCGGAAGCGAACGTCGTCTTCTCGCCTTGCTCAGTAGCTGAACTCTGGAACAAATATTACCTGTTCGGGGCCAAGAAGACCAAAGGCGCATCCTCGGACGGAGCTCATCCGGCCGCCACCAAGGACCACTACCCCGGCGGGTACTATTTCTTCGCAGCCTTCTTCCATTGCGGCCTTTGTCCCCCTTTTTCCGATTTCTTCTGCGACATCATGCACACATATGGCTTCCACCTTCTTGACTTCACCCCCAACGCCATCCTCACAATGGCGGTTTTCGCACACATGTGCGAAAACTTCATAGGAATACACCCAAACGTAGCGCTGTTTAGGCACTTCTTCACTCCTAGAGCGAGGCGGCCCCCCTCTCTGGAGGAATTTCTTGGGTTTTTAAATGCCCGCACAAGAAGGAGTCTTACTTGCCGCGGGAGCTCATGACAAGTGGGAAGAATGGCGTGCTGACTGGTGCTGGATCGTTGAAGACGAGCCGCAGCACTTCACCGCGTCGCGCACAACTCCCATCGTCTTGCGCGGCGATGGATCGAGCGAAGCTGGATCCGGACGACGTCAAGCTTAACGCCGCCTCATCCGGATTCTTCGTCTTCGAGCAACAAAGCTGTCTGCTGCGAAGGTAGGCGCAGACTTCCTCCGCCCGCGTGCCCCTCTCCAAGACAGGAAAAGGCCGGCTGGGAGTACGGCTCAGCGGGATATAATGAGGCTGCGCCCGGGCTGAACTTCAACTTCACGACGCTGGAGCTGAGGGGGATGGTCCGGGAACTCTTTAAATATGACCCGGCCCATCCAGAGTGGTTCAGACCTCCCCGGGGAGTGGTGCCCCTCTGCAATAGCACAGCTCGGGATCGTCTTTGCGCCATGATGCCCGCGTGTGATTCGCACGGCGTGGATCGCACGTGGATTCCGCCCAGTCCATCAGTCATCCTCAGCTTCTTCGACAACCTTGAGGAGGTGGCGAAGAACAAGGATGACATCAAGGAGCATACTGCTGACACCACCGACCAAGAGCTTGCATACATAGCTTCTCGGTTGAAGAGGCCGCCAGCCGCAGCGCGGCGGGGATTTTGGATATACACTGATGAAGCAGAGGCTGCGGAGGTGTCCAGCCAAGCGGAGGAGGCGGAGATCTGCAGACTGCTGCAACTTCCTCCCGACGCTCTCGCCGGGGTCCCCTCTCTGAGGCACTCCGGGATCCCCGGAATCGCGGCCGAGGCCAGCGGCAAGAGGTGGCGCTGCGGAGGGAACAGAGGCGCCAGAGAAGTGAATGCGCCGGAGGGAGCGGGCGCCAGAGGGAAAGGGGTCAGGCGCAGGCGCTGGGCCCAGCCGAGCCAGCCGGGCGAGGAGGAGGAGGAGGATGCCGAGGCCGCCGAGGACGCCGGGGTCCACGGATCTCACGCCGACGACCTCTCCTCGTCGTTGAGACCTCCCGCCCGGGCAAGCCCTAGGCGTTCTCCATCAAGCGCCTCCGCAAGGCGGCGGCAGGCGAGCGCGCAGGCCCCGCAACAACCAGCGCAAACTTCCGGGAAGCCAAGCTGCGCCGAGGACCGCCAAGCGCCGAGGAATCTTCGCCTCCGCTCCTCGCGCGACGCCCCAGGTGGAGTATGACTTCTCCGCCTTGAGCGAAGACGACGAGGAGGAACAGGAGTAAGTATCCGAGATCTTCATCTTCTCGAATTCCGCCTTGATTATTGTTGAAGCTAATCTTGTTTCTTGCTTTGATTTCAGGACCTTGGCCCAGCGCGCGAAGAGGGCCAAGGTGCCCGTGGTCGAAGTCGCGGACGACTCGCCCGCTGCGTCGACCGGGGATGTGCCGGATCTAAGCTTGCCGGACCCGAGCGCTGTTCCGAGGAGCAGCCCCCAGCGCAGCCCCCAGCGTAAGTCTAGGTTCTGCACTTTCGCTCGCCGGGCGTGCTTGAAGATTTCGGTCTTGTACTAATGCCTTAATGTTTCTGTCTTGACTTGTGTAGAGGTGGAGCCACAGCGGCAGGAGCGTCCGGAGGTCGCCCCCGAGGAGCCGCAGGCCCCGCCGTCCCCGCCAAGGTCAAACTCCCCGGCAAGGGAGAGCGCTCCGCCAAGGGCGGGTACTCCGCCAAGGGAGAGTACCCCGCCAAGAGCGAGCAGCCCGGCGAGGGCGGCCACTCCGCCAAGGCGGAGCTCCCCGGCGAGGGAGCCCGCCGCTGACGACGTCCGCCAAGGTAGGTTCTGCAACTTTGTCTTCTTGGCGTTGTTTCTTTTCGGATATTTGCTTGAACTTCTTTTGTTTTTTTTTCTTCTTCTAGATCCTCCTCCCCCCGAGCAGATGGAGACGGAAGTCGCTATTGTTGAGGAGGAGGACGCATAGGCGGCGGGCGGCGACGCCCTGTCGCCGAGACACGGCGGGAGCCGCCGGGCCAATCGCCAGAGACCGCTCCGGCTGCGGGCCTTGCGGCCGGGAGGGGGATTTGCGACCGCACCGCCAGCCCGGAGGCGGCGGGAGCATCAAGTGCTGCGCCGGTCGCCGACCCTTCCGCGGAGAAGAGCAGCCCGGCTACTACTTGAAAGCCCCAACGGCGTCTTCATCCAGTGCCGTGGGGCTCTTCGTCATGACTCCAGCGGGGCGAGGCCTTTGATGGGGAGGTCCTCGCCTCCAGGGGTTTGGAGATCGCCGAGGGGCCCGGCGGGAGCGACGGGCCCGAGGAAGAGAAGCTGCTTCACCAGCTCCTGGCCCTTTACCGGGCAAGGCAGGCAAAACTCGCTTCACGGGAAGCCCTCGTCGCCAAAGCCGCCGAGGAGATGGAGAAGCGTCTTGGTGGAGCTCAGCGCCGCCAACCAGGCTGCTCTCCGCGAGGTGGCGGAGGAGCGCAAGCGACTTCGCCGGGAGTATGAGGAGTGGTCTTTGGAGAAGGCCGAGGCCAAGAGCAGCAGCGGCTCGCCGGGGTGGAGCTGTCCCATGAGAAGGAGAACTCGTCCAGCGGAAGGTCAACCTCGACTCCCACGAGGAAGACCTTGCCGCTCGGGAGCAGGCCTTGGCGGGGAACTAAAGGAGGCGAAGCCGCCCGCGGCTGCCGCTGGAGACCGCCAAGGAGGAGCTTGCCGCCAAGGTCGCGCAGTGGGAGGAGTTGAAGGCGAGCGTGGAGAAGGTCGCCGCGCCAACACGGAGCGCGAGAAGGACGCCCACACCAACTCGAACTCCAAAGCGGCTTTCCAAGAAGGGCAACGAATTGAAGGCCGCCAAGGACTCCATCGAGGATCTTGAGCTGCAAGTCTCATACCGAGGAACTCGCTCGACGCCGCCCGGGATCGGAGACCAAGTTGAAGGAGGAGCTCCGAGAGAACGAGCTTTGGTGGACAGCGCCAACAAGGCAGCCGAGCACTTCCGCCGTCATCGTCGAGTTATGGACCGAGGACTTGGTGTCTTGTCGTCCGACATTGACCAGAGAGCTGCCGGCAAAGCCGGAGCATCTCATCTACTCCCGGATCCAAATCTCCTCCCAGCGCCAAGCTCAGCCTCTTCTTCGAGGGATCGCGCGGCCCTTGCAAATCTGCGGAAGAAGATCCTCGCAACTTCGCCGAGGAGACTCGCCGACTATGCGCTGGAACCATGGAGCGTGTCTCGACGAAGATTGTATACCGCAATCCCGGCATAAACCTCACCAACGTTCTTCGCAGCTTGCCGGCCGACGCGAACATGGAGGCTCTGAAGGAGCAGGTCACCCACATCATTGCTAAAGTGAACAAGATCTCCAGGGTGGAGGGCGACCGTGTAGACTAGGCCTCCTTTATCTTTATCTCTTTTTGTTGCTGCATAGGGTGTTATGAACTCATTAGTCATCGCGACAAGTTATTCCTTGCAAGATATTATCTTTATCTTGATCAATAGATGCAGTGTTATCTCCCTTGTTCTGATCCTCAACTTTGTATGCTTCAACCCTACGCTTCTAGGGAACTTGCCGGCAAGGGGCCCTTGCCGCGAGCGCTGAGTGCTGAACTCGAAGCAGCCTGCTGGCCAAGGTCTTACCGGCAAGCAACCTTGCCGCGGCTAGTCGCAACGCACTTGGCTTGCTGAGCGGACTCGAAAAGCGAAACAAGGCGCTGACACTTGTCGCAGCTCACTTAAATCGTTGAGCGTGCTCGAAAACAAGGTAAGGGTGCGGCTATCCACGGTAAGTTCCTCCGCGCAGGTTTTCCATACAAAGTGTGGTTGTTCAAGGAAGGCAACTTAAAATTTAAAATTTTGAACTGCTCAAATTCTAATAACTTAGCTTTGAATCATGCGTTCTCCGGCAAGCTTCTCTTTCTTGAACAGCACTTGGTTCACCCTCCATTTCCTTCCCCGGCAAACTTGTGCGCGAGGAATGTTCCTTCGCTTAAGAGGCAAAGAAAGAGAAGAGGGAACAAGTATATGGCCTTTCGGCGCTATTGCTTACGGATATGTGTGTCGCACAAGAGATGCCAAATAACACATGCAAATAGCAAAGAAAAGCACGGAAAGGCAACTAGCGCAAAACACGTAAACTTTATCGGGTGCACGGGTCTGCGCCGCTTTGTACAAAGGGTTACATGCAACAGCGGCAAAGCTTGTACAAAAGGTGGTTGCCGGAGCGGATCACGGCAACCGCGCCTTTATGGGTGAAACTTGCGAAGATGCTCTATGTTCCAGAGTTGCTCACCGTAAGCCTTCTTCGGTCTCGAGACGACAGCCGGGCCTCGTGACTTGTCTCACCCGATAAGGGCCTTCCCACTTCAAGGCCAACTTGTTGGAATTCTTGGCGGACTGAACACGCCAAGAACAAGGTCGCCTTCCTCGAGACTCCTGGCTTTGACCTTGAGGCTATGGTAGCGGCGCAAGGCTTGCTGGTATCGAGCAGCTCGTCTGAAGAGCTCGAGACGCCCCTCCTCAAGGAGCAATGCATCATCTTGCCGCAGCTTGCTCTTGCTCGAGCTCATCATAAGCGAGCACTCGAGGAGATCCATATACGAAGTTCCGTGGGGAGAACTGCCTCTGCTCCATAGACTAGAGCAAAAGGTGTCTGTCCGGTGGCTCGATTTGGTGTCGCTCGATTGACCAAAGAGCCGCCGTAGCTCCTCTATCCAATTTCTTCCGCACTCGCAGCCTCGCCGAAAGTTCTTGTCTTGAGTCCGCGCAGCACTTCAGCGATTGGCCCTCTCCGCTTGACCGTTGCTCCTCGGTGAGCAACAGAGCGAAATGACCTTGGAGCCAAGGTCTTGGACGTCTCGCATGAAGGTGCGACTAGTGAATTGTGTACCGTTGTCGCGATAATCTGTTAGGGATCCCAAACGGCACACAATCGACCAAGAACTTGACCGCTGATTGTGCTGTCACCTTTCTCACTGGCTCCACTTCGCCACTTTGTGAACTTGTCGATTGCTACGCATAAGTACTCAAAGCCCCGACAAAGACGGGGAAGGGGCGGAGGATATCGAGCCCCAGCATCGAGAAGGGCCGGATAAAGGGATTGTTTGGAGAGCTTGAGCCGGCCGATGAATCTGCTTTGCATGGAATCGCACGCTTCACACTTGGTTACTAGTGCGATTGCATCTTGAGGGCTTCTTGCCAAAGAACCCTTGCCGGAAAGCTTTCCGGCAAGCGCCCTTACCGATGTGGTGGCCGCATATGCCTCCATGTATTTCGCCAACAGCCTCATCCCATCTTCCCGGAGATGCACTTGACCGACACCATTGGGCCTTCTTACATATTTCGTTATCCACGAACCGTACATACTTGACTATCTGGTTATCTTCTCTATTTCTTACGGTCGTCGGAAGTTCTCCGGTTTGCAAAAACGGACGATCTGCTGCGCCCATGCCGAGCTTGGGGCTCAACGGCAAGGACTAAAGGCATGAGGGCAGCTGCGGGAACCTCGGCTTCTCGGCAAGAACCTCCGCTCGCCGAGTGAAGGTCCCCGCAAGCTCGCTGGGCAGGCTTGTCGGGAACACTTGTTTAACCTGACAGATCCGAGGATCTGCAGGAGCAAACTGTTCCTCAGCGTTCTGGTCATTGATCTTGGGGACCTTGGCGGCGGCCTCAGGGAGACCCGCCGGCAAGTAGTCGCCGGAGACCAACTTTCTCTTCTTGGACTGCCCAATTGATGGCGTAACGGATGGTTGAGTCAGCTTGAGCAAGAAGGTCCCCGGTTCCACAGGTAACTTCATTGAAGCACACTTTGAAAGGCCATCCGCGATTTCATTCTGAGCTCTCGGGACGTGCTCCATTTGCAAACCTTCAAAGTGCTCCTCAAGCTTCCTTACTTCATCGACATAAGCCTCCATCAAAGGGCTCTGATAGCTCTTGTTAACTTGCCGGACCACCAACTGAGAATCTCCCCGTACAATCAACTTTCTGATCCCAAGTTCGCCGCAATCCACGAGGCGGCGAGCAAACCTTCATATTCAGCGGTGTTGTTTGTCGCTTGCTCCCTTGGGAAGTGCATCCGGATAACATACTTGAGGTGCTCTCCGTGGGCGCGATGAGTACCACGCCGCACCGGCGCCTTTGCAGCGAGAAGGCACCATCAAAGTACATTACCCATTCACTTGTCGCTTCTTATGCGGGTGTACTTGTTTCTTGGACTTCTTCATCGGGCGTTGGGGTCCATTCCGCTATAAATTCTACCAAAGCTCGGCTCAGATGGTTGAAGTACTTTCAAACTTGAGTCCAAAGCTCGACAGCTCAAAGGCCCACTCAACGATCCTGCCTGTTGCTTCGGGTTATGCAATATCCTCTTCAGCGAAAGCGCGACCCACCGTTATCTCGTGTGCTCGAAGTAATGGCGCAGCTTTCTCGAGGCCATGAGGAGGCCGAAAGCAATTTTGCACACCGTAGTATCTTGATCTAGCCCCGGAGAAGGGAACTTACAAAATACACCGGGCGCTGCACCATCTTCTTCTCGCACCTCATCCTGCTCCTGCAAGCAGAGTTGTCCTTGTCGGAGCCAGATCTTGTCGGAGCAGCCCCACTTGTCGCTGGACTCGCTTGCGGTGGTGTAGCCTCCTCGTCGGACTCCTCTCCGCATTAACGCAGCACTAACCACCTGGTTGGTTGCCGCTTAGGTACAGCAACAACTTCTCCCGTGGTCTAGGTGCGACAAGTATTGGAGTGGAGGATAGGTACCGCTTCAAATCCTGCAGCGCTGCCTCCGCTCCGGAGTCCATTTCATGGGACCCGCCTTCTTCAAGATTTTGAAGAAAGGTAGGGCTGCTCGCAGACTTTGAAATGAACCTACCGAGGGCAGCCACACAACCTGCAAGCCTTCGACATCCTTGACTCGCCGGGGCTTCGATCCGCTCAATGGCTTTAATCTTGTCGGGTTGGCTTCAATCCCCTCAGGATTACAAAGAACCCGAGAAGCTTGCCGAGGGAACTCCAAAGACGCACTTCTCGGGGTTCAACTTAAGTCAGTATCTTGCGCAGGTTCTCAAATGTCTCTTCCAAATCTTGAATCAACAGATCCTTGTTCTTGCTCTTCACCACGATATCATCCATGTAAGCCTCTACATTTACGTGGATCTCGGCTCAAAAGCAAGATACACTACCCTTGCAAATGTTGATCCTGCATTCTTCAAATTCAAATGGCATGCGTTTGAAGCAATAAGTGCCACATGGAGTGATAAATGCGATCTTCTCTCATCCTCTTTGGCCATAAAGATCTGGTGATAGCCTCGAGTATGCATCAAGAAAGTAGAGTAGCTCACATCCGGCAGTGGAGTCAACAATCTGGTCAATGCGCGGCAAGGGGAAGGGATCCTTGGGACATGCTTTATTCACATCGGTGAAGTCTATACACAGCCTCCATTTCCCATTGGCCTTGCGCACGACGACTGGGTTTGCTAACCACGCCGGATGGATCACACCCTAACTAGGCCTGCGCTGCCTCTAGCTTCTTGATTTCTTCGACGATGAATTCTTGGCGCTCCACGGCTTGCTTCCTCACTTTTTGCTTGATGGGCCGCGCATGAGGGCAAACAGCAAGCTTGTGCTCAATTACCTTCCTGGGAACACCGGGGATGTCAGATGGTTGCCATGCAAACACATCGACATTCGCCCGCAGGAAGGCAACGAGCGCGCTTTCCTATTTGTCGTCAAGCGTGGCACTGATGGTGAAGGTACCACCGCCCGCCTTCCTTGGCGGCACCTTCTTGGTTGCGGTGGAGCGCCATTCCTTTTTACTCTTGCCGTGGAGCTCGACGGGGCGTCCTCGTCGGCAGCAAGCAGCACTCAAGAGGTGCGGTTGCGGAGTGGGCCCCAGAGCACTTGCCGGACTTGGTTCGTCTTCTTCCCCGGAGCTTCAGCGGCAAGTGTATTCTTATCGGCCGCAAATGCCGCATCCCGGTAGATCTTGTCGGCGCAGATAAGCGCATCCTTCTTGTCACCGTGGGCGTGATGACGCTTATCGGTCCCGCATCTTGAGTACGCTAAGCATAATGGGAAGCTGCCATGAACTTGGCGAGGCGGGGCGGCCGAGTATTCCATTGTATGGCAACGGAATATCGGCGACGCCGAAAGTGATGCGCTTTAGTCCTGAAATTGAGCTCCCGCCAAAGGTCACCGGCAGAGTGATCTTTCCTTGGGCTTGCTCCGTCCCCGGTTGATTCCTTGAAAGAACCGGTCTCTTCGAGCTCGCCATCTGAATTTGGAGTTTCTTGATCACAGCAGAGGAGATCAAGTTCAGCCCGCCCCGTCGTCAACCAACATTTTGGTGACCTTGAGGTTGCGGATGGTGGGCGAGACCAGATCGGCAAGCACCCGACCGCGGTGGTGCGGTCGTGGTGATCCTCAAGATCAAAATGATGGGCGGCTGGACCATTTGAGGAGCTCTGCTTGCGACTCCACGGGCGGCTCACCAGCATTCACCTCACGCACCCACCGCTTAGCCGGCGGTGGAGGTGTGCGAGAGGCACCACCGCCAACGCACAGACCTCCGTGGCCTTCCTCGAACTCCTGCTCGCTGTCATCCTCATCCTCCATATCTTCGCTGCCGCCTTCTTCATCCTTGTCGCGCCCCGGGAGGTCGATCACCTTGCCGCTGCTTGGCTTTGCCACGGCGTCCTCCCGGCCATTGAACGGCCGCTTGCTTGGTTCTCCTCCGCCACCTTGGGCTTTCTCCTTGTCGCGCCTCTCGATTCAGCTTTTGCTGCTCGACGAGATACTCGACGCGCTTGCGCTTGGAGAGATCGTGGCCCTTGGTGTGGTGGATTTTGCAAGATTGCTTGTCTGAGCGATCCCCGCTTGTCGGCTGCCGCTTCTGGGGCAGGCTCTTTGTCGGAGAAGCAAGCCTGCGCTTGCTTGGCGGGAGCCTCCTCGCGGACTTCTCGACGGCAAGCACCTCTTTCTTGTTCTTTCTTTCGTTGTTCCGCCGGCTCTCTTTGTCGGGCGGTGTCGTCATTGCCGCTTTCCCTGCGCCAAGATCCTCCCCGGAGTCTCCTCCTCTCCACAGCGACTTATCAGCCGTGAGCATAGAGCTCGCGACATCCCGAATCTTGGTCATCGCCATCTCTTCACGCATGCGGCGGTTACGCGACGTTTCGTGGAACGCGCCGATAACCGGCAGGTGGACATCGAGGATGTTGTGTTGCACACGGTGAAGCGTTGATATACTTGCGCAGGATTCTCCTTCCTTCGGGCCAAAATGTGGAGATCGCTCTCGGCCGTGGGGTTTGTGGTCGCCAAAGGAAGGCGCCAACAAACTGATGGCAAAGGTCTGCCCAAGAAGAAATGGAGCCTTCCGGCAAGTGCATAAGCCAAGAACTAACGCTCGCTTAAGCACGAAGCGGAAGTAGTTCGCCAGAATCTTCGTCGCGCCCGCAGCCTCGCACCGCGATGGTGTAGACACCGAGGAATTCCGAGGGTGCGCCTTGCCGTCGTACTTCTCCGATGCGTCGGGCTTGAAATTCTTCATGCTTGGAGCCATCGACGCCGCCGCAGCTCGCGGGTGAACGCAGGCAGCTCGCCGCAGACGCAAGTCGCCTGTTCACCGGCGCGCTTGCGTCGGCAGCGTTCCCAGCTCTCTGTTCGATTGTCGCCGAAGCTTCGGGCGGCGCCGATTGTGGTCCGAAGCGTTTTCTTGTCGCCGGCCGCCGAGGACTGGCGTTGATCCTGCCGAGCCCGCTGGATCCGACGATGCCGTGGAGCCGCTGCCGGCGTTGTTCCGCGGACGGCGTGTTTTGCTTCGCGGCGGGGAGTGCACGGTGGTTGCACCCGGCGCTTTGTCGCCGCCGGCCTTCGTCTTCTCAGCTTGCGCGGCCGCGAGGTCGCCGGGCTGCCGTGAAGAGTCGTTGTTGGCGGCGGCGACCAGTTCGGATGGTAGCCCTCCGCCTTCGCCTTGTCCGCCGAGGGAAGTCGAGAGCAGCTGCGCTTTGCGAGCGCTTGCCGAGTGGAGGGGAACGGGGCGAAGCGGTGCGAGGAGCGGATATGCTCGACTCCTAACGGCGTTAGAAGGAGCAAGTCCGCCCGCGCCGCCGCTTTGCTTGTGTCCGGACGGTGGTCCTAACATCCCGCGAGCCTCCGGTGTGTCTTGTCCCAGAAAGCGGATACCACCTCCCGTGGTACGGCGTTGCTGGGTTGTCGTAGGCCGAGATGGACGCGACGCGCCCACGGAGACCGAGGCGCGGTCATCCGCCTTGTCCTTGATCTGGTGGCGCCGCGAGCGTTCTCGCCGGCGACCACCCTTCCGACGGCGTCTCCTCCGCCCACCGTTGGCTCTGGTGGCGGCGGATGAGACGCAGCCGGGCCTGCAACCTCCGAAGCCTTCTTCTTCGGGGCCATGGCGCAATTGTTGACGAAGTTGTTGATGAAACTAGAGAGGTTGACGAAGAACGCGCCCGCGCGAACGCCGGATCATGTCCGCACAACCTCGACGCCCCCTACCTGGCGCGCCAGAGATGCCGGGGGAGAGCTGCCCGCCGCGGACACCGATGGGGCCGGAGCCCCTTCTCTGTGCGGTACGAGGGCGGAGGGAGCACAGAGAGCAGATCGTGGCGAGCACGCGGGCGGTTTTACCCAGCTTCGGAGCTCTCCGGAGAGATAAAACTCCTACTGCTGCTTTGTTTTTCTATTCTGTTTTTGCTCAAGAGCGTAGGTGAGTTGTAGTGTCCAATGAGTCGAACCCAACCGAATCAATCAACCCCTTCACGCTGTGCATGGGCCTCCTTTTATAGTGCAAGGGTCACCGACAGTGTCAACGAGGAGAAAGGGGTAAAATCGTAAAAGAGGTGGTAGTTGGAACAAGGGAACAAAGAAGCTACAAAGGCGTGAACAAGTGGTCGCTACCTACTTTGACATGGGGACAAGGGCATTTAATGCCCGTCGCCGTCGACCCCAAAAAGCTCCCGCCTTGTGTTCCGTCACACGGGCGATGGATCCACCACCGTGAAGTGCCACCGTGTCCCCAGTCGCACAGACCATCCGCCACGCTGCCCTCGAAAGGCCCTGTGGCGACGCTGCGGCTGATGAGCCGGAGCGCAGCACACAACAAGAATCCTCCCGGCAAGCACCTTGCCGGGTCTTGACTTGCCGGGCCCGGAACTTGCCGGCTCAGAACTTTGTCGCTCCCGGGCCCTCGCCGACGCATGTAGCGCCGAGGCGTGTCTTCCGTGATGTAATCTTCTAGTCTTCCCGACGAGCTCCTCTCGCCGGGCCTTGCGTGAGTGATGTTACCTTGAGCTCGAATGGCCTTCGGCAAGCTCCGCTTGCCGGGTCTCGATCTTCGTCTTGTATACTTCGCCTTTGAATGGTTTGACATGGAGCAGAAGGTTTTCATGAGCACGTGGTAAAACCTCGCCGGAAGTCAAAATCACTGCAGCATTAAGTTGGGGTACTAAGGTACCCCTACCTTAGTACACCGACATATGCTATATATGATCTTGACAGAATCCAGCAACATTGATAGGCTATCAATGGACGAACTCTTCATTGAGCATATAACATAATATTAGTACCCAAAGTGTACTCCAAGATGATATAAAACTTATGCGATGCTTTCGATCTTTGGAGAATTTATACATAGAGGTGATGATTCATGCACATTGAAAGCACGTATATATTGTACTAGAGTTAATTGTTCAGCTGTCATTCTTTCGACATACTCTTTTTTCAGACTTTAACTGTTTTCAATGTTCATGTCTACTTAGGCAGAACCACATGGAGAAAAACATATAACCAATCGTTGGCGTAATAAGCACAAGGATTTTCTCAGTTCTCATGACATTCGCTTGAGGACAATAACGATGGATTTATATGCATCCAACCGTGCAAAAGTAAGCTTCATCACGTTCTTCCTGTTGAATGCGAGGTTACTATTGTCCATGAGGCTTAATTTTTACAGCAAGAGATTTCTCACGGACGAACATGTTGATCAGGAAAAAAAGAAGTTTTAGGTGGACAAATGGGCTTCTAAACATGCTCGTCTTCTATTTACAATAAGTTGTAGACATCCTGAAATAAATTTTTTTGCACAGGATGTTGATTTTTTATGGATTAGACCGATCCATTTGTTTGTGACTGCAAAAAAGAGTGGTTGGGTTAGATGTTACTGTCATGTTCAATCTGGGTTTTGTCTAAAACTTGATGAACAATTAATCCTTGGGCTTTTTGTACCATTTGTATGCTTGACTTGCATGTTGTTGCCTCGATTCTCCACCGCCACTACACCGCCAAGATCTTCATGGCTGTTGTTCGCTCCCGCCCAAGGCCTTGCTGTCGTTTCTCCGCCTTTGGTTAGCTCATTGTGCCTGTCATTGCCTGGCGTTGTCAACATGGTCAACAACCAAGAGGAATCAGAGATGTCTCAGACGTGGAGAGGTCGACAGAGAGACCCACTGTGGTCATTGCATTCGCAAGCAGGTGCCACATTATTACAAGCCAAAAAAATACTTCCTCCTAATTGTTTGACAACTAGGTTCTACGCCATTGTCAATGTAGTCAATAAACTAGAAAATTACACAACAAGCGGATAACACCAGGGACCCAGCAGCTCGCCCAGTTGTTTTTCAACTACGCGTTGTGTGGGGGCTGTGGCCCGTCTAGCCCACGCTTACGCTTTTATTAAGCACATGACGAGCCCGGTTGATATATTTTTTCTTTCTTAAATTGGCTAGCCCAGTTTTTTTTTGGAGAATACCAAAACCGAGGCCTACTTGCTTTTCTCAGCCCTGCTGGGCTGCAAATCTTTCAAGACGAGGAGGGATGTAAGTAGTAAGAAGTGGGCTTCCCCAAAAAATGGGCTATAAGTTGTAAGAAATGGGCTGTAAATTTTTAAACCAAAGCCAACCGGCAATTGCAATAAAATATCTTTTTTTTAGGATTTCTCTACTCTCTACTCTTATAAAAACCAAAGCCAACTGGCAATTACATTAAAATATCATCTTTCCTCCCACAAGATAAACTACTCATACAAATGCATCTTCATGTTCCGTGCAACGAACGGGCATCTTGCTAGTTAAGATTCTAAATTTCATTCATTTCTTTGCGGAGAATTGTTTTTTGAATTTTATTTTGATATAATTTTTTGAAAATTATTTTTAACGTGAATCGAAATTTCGTAATTAAAAGAGTTCGGACCCCATCGAAATATGCAAAATTTCATTGAAATTTTTAGCAGTGCCCAGAATATATGGTCTGTAATGCTAATAAAAAGAATATGGGCTTCAAATATCCTTAAGAATTAGCAAATGGGCTGTAAATTATTGAAAATAATGGCTAATGGGCTGTATGCTGTTTTCCACAGATTTAGAGGCTGACTTCTGGGCCTACTAGGTTGACGATGACGCTGTCCTAAAAATTTCTTTTGACGCGTACGCAAGGCTTTGTCAACTTAGTCAACACATAGAAGTGACTGTTGGATGTCCATCCAACGGCCGATGTGCTTCTTCAATCTCTGATCTTCCTGCTCCAAATTACCAAACCAACACCGGCGGATCTGCTCGCTTCCTCCTCCGTGGCTGGTTGTCTTTGCCGCCAGACATCCTCTAACCACCCACACATCCTTTTATTTTCCGACGTCGCCTCACCCCTTCCGACCGACCAACGCCCATTCTCCCCTCAGCGTGGGCATCCAATGTGGTGGCTTCGTCGGCTCCGGGTGGTTCTCTTCCTGGGCCTCGCCCTCGTCCACCGCGTTTGTGCTCTCGGTGCGGCGAGGTCAACATGGTCAACAAACAACAGCCATTGGAAGAGGCTGACAGTAGGGGCCCACATAGGAAAATGCCTCCTTATTACGCGTAAAATAATGATTCCTCCACGTGATAGCTGGGACCCACCGGAAGGGTCTCTGTATTTTGCAGAAAAAAAAGTTCCCCTCGGTGTCAGCTCGGACCCACCGGAAATGCCTCCTTATTACGCACAAAAAATGAATACCCCCTGCTAGCTGGGACTCACCTTGGTGGGAGGCTGACTTGTGGGCCTACTAAGTTTACGGGGACATAGGGCTTTGTCGACTTAGTCAATATGAACGATTCTAGCTCCAAAGGACTGACGATGTCCATCCAATGGTCAGAGTGCTTCTTCAACCTCTGGTCTTCGTGCTCCACCCGCCCAAAGCAGCGTCGGTCGTGGCTGCATGCTCCTGCCTCCTGTGGCCGGTCAGGATGCAATGGAGGCCTCACCGCCTCTACTACTCCCACCATCGCCGTGCCATCCCTCTACCCACACACACCTCTCAGAATTCTGCAGCGATGGCAGCCTCACACCGCAGCCAACCAAAGAACCTCAAACTCCTCTTCGCGGCATCCATCGCTTGCTTCTTCCCGGCTCCGTCGTCCCTTCCTAGGCCTCGCCGCCGTCCACCGGTGGTGCTCTCAGACGGCGTGGTCAATGTGGTCAACGACCGACTTCCATCGAAGAGTATCGTGCGTGGAGAGGCTGATAGTGGGTCCACGGCGCCGCAAGGAAGTGCCTCCTTATTACGCACAAAATAATTATTCCTCCACCGACAAATAGGGACCCACCGGACGGGCCACCGATTTCGCAAAAAAATGTTTTCCCGACCGTGGGACCCACTACTACATCTTTGCACGCAAGGAAGTGCGTCCCGCAAAAAATGATTCGCCGATCGCTGGGACCCACCAGCTACATCTTCGCATGCAAGAAAGGCCCCGCAAAAAACGATTCACCCCTCGATCGCTGGGACCCACCACTACATCTTCGCAGTAAGGAAGTGTCCGATACCGACCCACTGGTCAAAGCGTATGTAGCGTTGTCATTCTGGTCGCGAATGTGTACGTACATATTGGTCGATGTAGAGGCGCGCACGTGTCGTAGTAGAGGCGCGCACGTAGCATGTACACGTACTTACAGTGGCCAGGGTGCAAGAAAGAAAATACGGTCACGTATGTGTACATACGGGCGGGGTCTCGAACGCCTACTCACGCATACGTACGGAATGCCTCGTGTTCATGGGGAGGCAACGGAATGCGTCGTGTTCATGGGGAGGCAACGGAATGCGTCGTGTTCATGGGGAGGCAACAGAATGCATCGTGTTCATCGGGAGGCAACGGAACGCGTGGGAGCCAACCGGCTGGGTCGGAACGGAATGCGTGGTCGTGTTCATCGGGAGGGCTTGGATGGAACAAAGCGATGGAACGAGGCCCGGCGCATCGCGACAACGAAGAAACAGACCTCCTACATTCTAACGAGGTCCTATTGATCGAGAGGGTGTGGCGCATCACAGCAGAGGAAACAGCACCTCCTACGGTCGTAAACGGGGTCTTGTTGATCGAGGGTGTGGCGCATCGCAAAACGGATTTAAATGGACCTCCTACGGTCGAAATGAGGGTCCTGTTGATCGAGGGTGTGGCGTACCACAAAACCGATTTAAACGGACCTCCTACGGTCAAACGGGGTCCTGTTCATCGGGAGGGTGTGGCGATCGCAAACGGGACTCCACGGATACTGTTCATCTCCACCGCCGACCTCCTCCAGCCTCCACAGCTACCGTCGACCTCCTCCACCTCCACGGCTCCTGCTCATCCAGCCTCCACCGCTTACTCCACCGCCATCGCTCAACCACCCTCCACCGCCTCATTCATCCAGCCTCCACACCATGGGGTCCTGCTCAACCACCCTCCACGGGCACCCTCCATCGCTCATCGCTCATCCAGCCTCCACACCACAGTTCCTGCTCATCCAAAGACAACGCCACCGCCATCGCTCATCCAACCCCCCCACAACGCCACTGCTCATCCAATCGATCGGCTTTAGTTAGCAGCAGAGCGGCGAATCGCCGATCGGGTTCAGTTAACAGCCATCGATCGATCGCTCGGGTTCAGTAACGCGTAGCCTGTAGTGCAATCTCTCGGGTTCAGTGAGAGCCAATGCCTCACACACACGCGCGTCGTGTACGAGAGAAACGTGCATCACTCGGCCCCCGACCTCCCACCGTAACGGGGAACTCCCCGAAATTTTCCTCCCCCTCGCTTCTACCACGGTTTTTTCCGTCATGGACGGCCCAAAGAATGTCATGCGCTTCGCCTCCGCCCGCCAGACGAAAAGCCCATTTTCTCGTCATGATTTTTTGTCATAGAAGTAGGAGCCCACCACATCTATGATGATACCGGGTTTTGTCACAATTATCGTCATAGAAGTGTCATATGTATGACAGAAAAAAATTTCGTTCGGCCCAAAATGTCACGGATGTGTCTTTTTTTGTAGTGTCTAAAGAAGAGGAAAGCATCTGCTGCCTCAGAATCTTCTGGACCCAAGAAGGCGAAGATTTTGACAAGCTCCATTGACAATCCCATTGGTGTTGTTCCTCTTGCAAGCATGCCATCAAAGGAAATTGTTCCTTTTGGTGAATAATATCAGATTCCTGAAGAATCTGCTGAAGGAGATCCCTCTGTTGCTTCCACAGAGTAGATGGATGAAGAAATTGAAGCTGATGTTATCACTTCAACTCACCACGGATCATCGCCAATGCCTCGGTTCACTGCTAAAGAGGCCGGCATTGAAGAAATGGAAGTGGATGAGGATGTGGACATTGGCTGCACCACTCCAGTGATGGACGATGATTTTTGGGATAGTCAACACCCCAAATCTCCTCTGTTCACTCCACTACAGCAAATTCCACAGTCCCCAGCACCAATAGAAGTTTAGATGGGCTCTGAAGAAATACATACTGCCCCTTCCATTCATGAAGAAATTCAAGCCACTAGTGCTGATGAAAATGCTGCTAAAGAAATGGAGGCCCAGGCTGCAAATGAAGCAGAAACTGAAATTCCTCAGCCTGCGGCTCCAGAAATTGAGATTCCAGAGGTTGTTTTGCAACTCACTGACACTCCTCGGCCCAAGCCAAAGAGTCCATTCTCTAAGACTCCAAAGTTCAAGGCTGATGCCTTCTTCAATGAGCATGTATTCTTCACTGACTACAATCCCTATCATTCTGCTCGTCTGAGGAGGAAGCGCTTCTGGACTGCCAGTCAAGCAAATTTCTATTCTTCAGTGCTTTTCAACAAGGACAAAGTCTTCGACCATGAGCATATTCCTCACTTGGATATGGAATCACTGCCTTGCTTCACGCCAGTCCTCGCTGCTATTCATGATGCTGGACTGCTAAACTTCTGCACGGACATTTGTGATTGGAATGAAGAACTCGTTCTTCAATTCTATGCGACGCTGCACATCACAGTCAATGCTGAAGATGTGAACTCATGGGTGTTGGACTGGATGGCGGAAAATACTCACTATAAGGGACTGGCCACTGAATTGCTTCGTGCCATGCCTGCCAGTCCTCCCCCAGAAGGTGCACGTCTCATCTACAATGAAACTGAACTGTCTGATCACTTTATGCAAGTGTTGATGAAGCCATTGAAGCCTGGTCAATCCTCCAGGAAAAAGTTCCTTGTGAAGGAATTGCAATACGTGCCAAGGACTATCTACCGCATCCTGACAAAGACATTGAGTCTAATCATAGGCCACAACTCAAATGATGAAGAAGTTGTTGGTATCATGAAGAATCTGCTTTTCAACATCATGCACGGTATTCCCGTGAACTACCATGATTTCTTCATGAGGACTTTAGCAAACATTGCAATGTCCCCGTTTGAGTTGAAGCCTTACGCTCCTTGGATTAGCTGAGGATAATTGCTTCATGAGGACTCTAGCAAACATTGCAATGTCCGCCTATTTTCTTTATGGACCGCCACCCAGGCTCAAAGGGATCATGAGATTATTCATGCTAGAAACTTCCGTGTGCAGCCACAAGCTACTATGGGCTCTAGCATAGTTGATTAAGTCATGCGAACTCTTACAAAGGTAGACTAGCGATGTAGGGAAAGTAGGTGTAACTGCTCACCCGATCGTAAGGTGCTAGTGCTTTTGAAAGACTATGTCTCGGTCATCCGTTTCTCAAACACCATGTAGTGCGAGAAATCCAACGGAGGAGATCGAGTCTTGTGGGGAAAAGTGCGCAAACCTCTGCAGAGTGTATAAACTAATCATGGTTAGCCGTGTCCCCGGTTATGGACGTTTTGAGTATCTAGTACTTGGATTATCATGTCAATCTCATCATGTTGGGTTTAATGATGATGGTTAATTGGGATATAGAGGATGTCTATCTTCTTAATGTTTAACAACCACCATGATCGTTAAATAAAATTTATTCCTTTGCAGTAGGGAAAAATTGGCTTGATGCAAAACTGTAACCATATAGCATTCCACCAGCCATATATGCATTTAGTATAGCTTTATTCTTTCATTACTCTCTACGTGTTACATTGCCAGCATATTCCATGTGTGACCCGTTTTCGGGCTGCAATGTTCATGTTGCAGACTTTTCAGACAACGAGTAAGGTGCCTTTAGGTCGTGGTTCTATACTCAGTGATGCCGTTGGAGTTGATGGACTCACTTATCTTCCAAGCCTTCCGCTGTTATCGTTATTAGATGGCCGTAAGCCATATTTATTGTAATAAGTTCTCTTTTGAGACATTCGATGTAATAAGTGTGTGATTGCTACTCTGTTATAAATCCTTCAAGTATTGTGCGTGTCAGCATTACTGATCCAGGGATGACACTAAAGCACAAAGATTAGACTGTTTGAGGTATGGTCGCTACAAGATGGTACCAAAGCACACGCTGACTGTAGGACACGACCACTAAGCTAAAAGCCCTAGAACACTACTCACTCTTCTCATTTAGGACTCCTCATCTTTTGTATTCTTTTAGGATGGCGAATGCAAGGAACAAGTTCACGCAACCGGATGAAGATACACCCTATGGACGCCACTTGAAGGAAGTCACTAGGTACCTGAACATCGGTGTACCAAGCTTCACCGGGACCTACATCGCCACTTTACCTGAACAGGAGCGTTGGATGATTCAAGTTCAAGTTCCAGGAAGAACGTTCATGCCCGTCACTATGCCCATAGAGTTTTCCTTCGATGCACCAACCTGGAGTCTTGGAAAGAGCATGGCAGCCCACATCATAATGGGACGCATTGGAGAAGTTTACCACAAGGATCTCAAGGATACTATCTACCAGATTTGTGGGCACCGAGATGAGCAATGGGAGATGATCAGCACCAAGAAGGATAGATCAATCGCAGCCTTCATCCAGGAGTTAAATCAACACATTTGACGCCACGAGAACTAGATGTGCGCAGGCATGATAGACCTGAAGAAGGCTATGACCAAGATCACGGAGCTGGAAGTAGAACTTAAGTCTGCACGCGATGGATATGAGGAGGAAATAGCAACACTCGTGGAGAAGAATGATGATCTAAAGAAGAAGCTAAAAGTATTCATGGGATTTCCCACGACTGGAGGAGAAGACGATGATTGCACTTGTCCAGAGAACTACATCATCATCGCATTTACACCGACTCGCACCTGCATTTATAGCGATGATGACTATGTTGATGAAGCTGGAGCAGATATCATGGAGTCTTCATCGGAGCAGTTTTTCTAGTCGACCACCATAACAGTAGTAGTATTCCCCCATGTATCTAGTATAGTCCGAGCACTTTTATGATGATAGTTAGACCGTTGTATGCCCTTGTTTGATTGAATGAAGTGATTTTGTTTGCATTTGTCTCATGTGCATATGGGTAGTGTTGTCTCTCTAGACCTCATTCTATTCTATATTCTCATCTACTCTAGACCCTCAAATGCCACCGAGACGTGACAATGGATTTGCTTTCCCACCGGAGCTCACTCAGTTGATCCAGCAGCAGAATGTGTTGATGCAGTTGCTAGTCCAGAATCAGAATCAGGGGAACAATAACAACAACAACAACAACAACCCACCACCGCCACCACCTGTTGATCACTTGACCCGATTCCTTAGACTGAATCCGCAGGTGTTCTCCAGTAGCACCGAGCCGATAGTTGCAGATGATTGGCTCCGCAAGACAGGAAGGGAGTTGACCACTGCGGGATGCACAGATGCGGAAAAGGTGCATTTTGCCGCACATCAGCTTGAAGGACCCGCAGCATCATGGTGGGAGAATTTCACAACCACTTATCCTATCGACACTGCCACATGGGATCGGTTTCAGAGCCTTCCGACGCCCATGTTTCAAAGCAGGAGCTATGGCCATGAAGAAGTGTGAGTTTTGCAACTTGCGCCAAGGAGGATGGACACACAAGATGTGGATGACTTTAGTAAGTTAGCACGTGGTGCCCCGGATGACGCTACTACGATGCAGCTAAGCAGAGAAGTTTCGGAAGGATCGAATGATGAGCTGAGCATGCAGTTGATGGTAGCAAGCTTCAACAACTACCGGAGTTGGTAGATCGTGCTCTTATGATTGAAGGAAGCAGCAGCAGATTGAGAACCGCAGGAGGAAGTATGGACAAGGGAAGTACACTTCGAGCTCACAGAAGTTACGCTTTACCCCAAATCGGAGGACATTTTCAGCATACCCATGGAGGAGGGAGTTCGCACAATCATAATGGCTCCAAGAATGGTAATGGGAATGTAGGAAGCAACGGCCAGAACCGTACCAACCCATCAACCCCAGCCAAGAGAGACCTGAGCCAAGCCACTTGCTATAAGTGTCAGAAAACTGGACATTATCCCAATGAATGTCCAGAAGCCCAGAACGGAAATGGTAATGGAAGCTCTGGGAAGAAGTCGAACCCTTTCAACAGGGGACAGGTGAACCACGTTAACGTGGAGGAGGTTGAAGCCCAACTAGATGCAGTAATAGGTAAGTTTTTGGTTAAGTTATTTACTGCAATCGTTCTTTTGATACTGGTGCATCGCATTCATACATATCAAGGGGATTTGTGGATAAGTATAAACTGCCCACCAAGGTTCTTAGAACACCTATGTTAGTAAGCTCACCAGGAGTGGAGTATATGACCAGTCGAGGATGTTTTCAAGTGCCATTAAGTATAGGTAGGCATGTTTTCCCCTCGGATTTAATCATTTTGGAATCGCAAGGTTTGGATGTAATTCTGGGTATGGATTGGCTATTGATGTATGGAGGAAACATCGATTGCGCCAATAAGTCGATTTTGCTTACCACCCCGGAAGGGAGAAGGATCAAGTATGTATCAAGACATGAGCCGAAGAGGAAACAAGTAAATTCCTTATCAGGAGTTGTGCAGGAGGAAGTACCAGTGGTGAAGGATTTCCCTGACGTATTTCTAGAAGAGTTGCCAGGCATGCCACTGGATAGAGACATTGAGTTTTTGGTTGAGCTTTTGCCAGGCACAGGGCCGATATCTAAGAGACCGTACCGGATGCCCGCACAAGATTTGGAGGAGATTGAAGCAAATTAAGGAGTTACTGGATAAAGGCTATATTCGCCCAAGTTCTTCACCTTGGGGATCACCAGTGCTTCTAGTGGAGAAGAAGGATGGATCGTTGAGGATGGTTGTTGATTATCGAGGACTGAATGAAGTGACCATCAAGAACAAGTACCCACTACCGATGATCAAAGATTTGTTTGACCAATTGCAAGGAGCTAAGGTATTTTCCAAGATCGATTTGCGACCGGGATACCATCAGTTGAAGATTAGAGAGCAGGATATACCCAAGACGACTTTTACCACCAGGTATGGGATGTACGAGTATACCGTTATGTCATTTGGTCTGACTAATGCACCTGCCTATTTCATGAACATGATGAACAAGGTGTTTATGGAGTTTCTGGATAAGTTCGTCGTGGTGTTCATTGATGATATTTTGGTCTACTGAAAGAATGAAGAAGAGCATAAAGAGCATTTGCGTTTGGTACTGGAGAAGCTCAGAGAACATCAGTTATATGCCAAGTTCAGCAAATGTGAGTTTTGGTTGAAGGAAGTTGGATTCCTCGGACATGTTATATCCGGAGAAGGAATAGCAGTAGATCCCACCAAGGTTGTCACTGTGACAAATTGGGTAGCACCAACGACAGTTGGAGAGATCCGGAGTTTTCTTGGACTGGCAGGATACTACCGGAGATTCATTGAGAATTTCTCAAAGATTGCAAAACCTATGATGGAGTTGTTGAAGAAGGATACCAATTTCAATTGGACTGAAGAATGTGAGGCCAGTTTCCAGGAGTTGAAGAAACGTTTGGTTACATCGCCAGTGTTGATTCTGCCAGATCAGCGCAAGGATTATGAGGTGTATTGCGACGCTTCACGTCGAGGACTTGGAGCAGTGCTTATTCAGAAGGGAAGAGTTGTTTCATATGCTTCACGACAGCTTAAGCCCCATGAGTTGAATTATGCTACACATGACTTGGAGTTAGCAGCCGTAGTGCATGCATTGAAGACATGGAGACATTTTCTCATCGGAAATCATTGTGAAGTGTACACGGATCACAAGAGTTTGAAGTACATTTTCACGCTGAAGGAGTTGAATCTCAGGCAAAGGAGATGGTTGGAGCTCCTCAAGGATTATGATATGAGATTGCATTATCATCCCGGAAAGGCTAACGTAGTAGCCGATGCCTTGAGCCGCAAGAGCCATGTCAACACACTCATGACCGGAGAGTTACCAAAGGAGTTAGCCGAGGATCTTCGTGAGCTATGTTTGGAGATAGTTCCGAGAGGCTATGTACCAGCATTGGAGATTCAGTCTACTTTGATGGATAAGATCAAAGAAGCTTAGAAGACTGACAAGGAGATTGCCTCTATAAAGGAGAAGATGAGCAAAGGAAAAGCTAAAGGATTTCGTGAGGATGAGTACGATACCTTATGGTTTGAGGACCGCATTTATGTGCCTTGCAAGTGGATCTTGCCTTTCCCCACCATCTCACCCTCGAAACCCATCCAAAATCCACAAAATCCTCAAATTTCTCCCCATTTTCGAGATCATCCCGAGCCATTCCCGTGCGCAGTTGACTTGCCCGGATCATCCAGACCTTGACCCGGATCATCCGAACCCGCCCGGATCATCCGGCTCCTAGCCCGGATTATCCAGCTATCTCTGTCGAAACTGCATTTAATGCAGTTTTTCCACCGCCACCTATGCCTCCGCATACCCACTTCGACCACCACCACCTAAACTCTGCCAACCCCACGACATACCAAACCGTACCACCATTCGACTTTGGTTTTGAGAATTTGAGTTGTGGTTCCCGTGTCCTATTGTGTTTCGACTATATAGGTACGGTGCGACATCAACATCACCACCGCTCATCTTCGCCACGGACTCGTCATCAACAACAACCGTTCGACAATTTTGACAACTTCAAACATAAGCAAGGACGGTAACCTCGACGACATCTTTGTCTACTCCTTGCCATTACATTGATAACCACATAGCCTTACTTTTGTGTCGCTTACCCATCGAGACTAGCCTTTGAGTATTGCTAGCACCGTGACTTGTGCACGTTAGTGATCATACTTCCCATAGCATACATACCATATCATCATGGTGCATATCTTGGTATCATCTCTTGTGTCACAAAGTTGTCATCGCATACACAATTGCTATCTTGGTTTGTGAAGTTTTGCAAGAAAAAAAGAGATGATGACCCACAAGTATAGGGGATTTATTGTAGTCCTTTCGATAAGTAAGAGTGTTGAACCCAACGAGGAGCAGAAGGAAATGACAAGCGGTTTTCAGTAAGGTATTCTCTGCAAGCACTGAAATTGTAGGTAACAGATAGTTTTGTGATAAGATAATTCATAATGGGTAACAAGCAATGAAAGTAAATAAGGTGCAGCAAGGTGGCCCAATCCTTTTTGTAGCAAAGGACAAGCCTGGACAATTTCTTATAATGAGAAAAGCGCTCCCGAGGACACATGGGAATTATCATCAAGCTAGTTTGCATCACGCTCATATGATTCGCGTTCGGTACTTTGATAATTTGATATGTGGGTGGACCGGTGCTTGGGTACTGCCCTTCCTTGGACAAGCATCCCACTTATGACTAACCCCTATTGCAAGCATCCGCAACTACAAAAGAAGTATTAAGGTAAACCTAACCATACCATGAAACTAGTGGATCCAAATCAGCCCCTTACGAAGCAACGCATAAACTAGGGTTTAAGCTTGTGTCACTCTAGCAACCCATCATCTACTTATTACTTCCCAATGCCTTCCTCTAGGCCCAAATAATGGTGAAGTGTCATGTAGTCAACGTTCACATAACACCGCTAGAGGAGAGACAACATACATCTCATCAAAATATCAAACGAATACCAAATTCACATGACTACTAATAGAAAGACTTGACCCATGTCCTCAGGAACAAACATAACTACTCACAAAGAATATTCATGTTCATGATCAGAGGAGTATTAATATGCATTAAGGATCTGAACATGTGATCTTCCACCAAGTGAACCAATTAGCATCAACTATCAGGAGTAATCAACACTACTAGCAACCCACACGTACCAATTTGTGGTTTTGATACAAGATTGGATACAACAGATGAACTAGGGTTTTAAGAGGAGATGGTGCTGGTGAAGATGTTGATGGAGATTGCCCCCCTCCCAATGAGAGGATCGTTGGTGATGACGATGGTGATGATTTCCCCCTCCCGGAGGGAAGTTTCCCAGAATAGCCCACGAGCCCTAGATTGGTTCCGCTGGTTCCGCCTGTGGCGCGGAGTTTCATCCCGTAAGCTTGCTTATGATTTTTTTCAGGTAAGAGACTTCATATAGCGTAAGATGGGCATCGGAGGGCCAACAGGGGCCCACAAGACAGGGGCACGCCAGAGGGGGCGCGCCCCACCCTCGTGCCTGTGGTCCGGCCCCTCCGTACTTTCTTTCCTCAATAATTTTATTAATTCCAAAAATGACTTTCGTGGAGTTTCGTGACTTTTGAGCTGTGCGTAATAGGTTTCAATATTTGCTCCTTTTCCACCTGAATCCACCCAAGATTCTCCTCTTCATGATAAACCTTGTAAAATAGGAGAGAATAGCCATAAGTATTGTGATATAACGTAATAACAGCCCATAATGCAATAAATATTGATATAAAAGCATGATGCAAATGGACGATCAACTCCCCAAGCTTAGACCTCGCTTGTCCTCAAGCGGAAGCCGATATCGAAAAATATGTCCACATGTTTAGAGATAGAGGTGTCGATAAAAATAAAATACGGACATGAGGGCATCATGATCATTCTTATAACAGCAACATATATAGATTGTTGTTATATGATTTCTTATACTCAAGTAACTATCAATTCACAATGTCAAGTATGGAACATAAACTTCATTGAGAACTAGCAAACTATAATCTCAGTCATTGAAGCAATTGCAATTTATCATAACATCAGAAAGAGTCAAGAATAGAGCTTTTCAGCAAGTCCACATACTCAACTATCATCTAGTCTTCTATAATTGCTAACACTCACGCAATACTTATGGTTATGGAGTTTTAATCGGACACTGAGAAAGATAGGGGCTTATAGTGTTGCCTCCCAACGTATTCACCTTTGGGTGATGTCAACAATAATAGTTCATGCTATCTTTCCAACACGAGGTGCTTGCCAAAGGATAAAATGAAAAAGGGAAAGGTGGATATCACCTTGACTCTTGCATAAAGTAAAAGATAGGCCCTTCGCAGAGGGAAGCAGAGGTTGTCGTGTGCTTTTAGGGTTGGATGCACAAAATCTTAATGCAAAAGAACGTCACTTTATATTGCCACTTGTGATATGAACCTTTATTATGCAGTCCGTCGCTTTTATTACTTCCATATCACACGATCGTATAAAGCTTATTTTCTCTGCACTAATAAGTCATACATATTAGAGAGCAAGTTTTATTGCTTGTAACATGACAACTTACTTGAAGGATCTTACTCAATCCATAGGTAGGTATGGTGGACTCTCATGGCAAAACTGGGCCTAAGGATATTTGGAAGCACAAGTAGTATCTGTACTTGGTGCGAGGAATTTGGCTAGCATGAGGGGGAAAGGCAAGCTCAACATGTTTGAATGATCCATGAAAATATACTTTAACTGAGATGTGAGAAAACATAACCCATTACGTTGTCTTCCTTGTCCAACATCAACTCTTTAGCATGTCATACTTTAATGAGTGCTCCCAATTATAAAAGATGTCCAAGATAGTATATTTATATGTGAAAACCTCTCTTTCTTTATGACTTCCTATTAATTGCAATGATGACCAAAACTATGTTTGCAAACTTTCAACAACTTTTAAGTCTCATACTCTTTATATGTGAAGTCATTACTATCCATAAGATCAATATGAACTCTTTTATTCTTTTTATTCTTTCTATTTCCTCAAGATCATAGCAAGATAGCAAAGCCCTTGACTCAACACTAATCTTTATTATATAGCTCACGGACTCGGTTACGTAGAGAGATCACAAAGCAAAACTCAAAACTAATTCATATCAAAACTTTAATCTACTAGATCAAGATATTACTAAAAGGATCGAACTAAGAAAAACGGTAAAGATAGGAGTGTGATGGTGATACGATACCGGGGCACCTCCCCCAAGCTTGGCAGTTGCCAAGAGGAGTGCACATACCCATGTGATTATGTCCTCAGAGGTGGTGAAGAAGGAGTTGTTGATGATGTAGGCTTGTCGTCCGTCTTCCAAGGCACAGGCTCACCATCATAGAAGGATGATCGAGTCTCCTGGATCCTCAAATCTGCACCCAAACTCATCCTCTTGAATCTATATTCATACTCACAGTTTTGGTTTTGCAGGTCATAGATCTGGGCTTGGAGGTGCTCGATTTTGTCATGAAGCTTGAATATGGTATCCCCAATGTTCTTGGCGTCTAGCTTGTGGTTGTTGGTGAATTCCGCAATCATCATCTGGTTGGCGTTGAGTCCACGCCCAAAGATCCCTTGGCACTTGAAAACTTGTTGCTCCATAGCTTCGAGCTTTGTCTCCACGCTTCGCAGACGCCTTGGTCCTTCACATCGCGGATGTGCAGCACCCCCTCACACATCTCAATGGTTTGAGGGTGTTGCAGCACCTCCGCAAGATAGGGGTTGATAACCCTCTCGAAAAACTTGTCCTTGGGAGCACTTGGAGACGTCATGGTGCTCTAGATCTGTCAGAAAAACTGCTCGAACGAAAACAGAGGACTTTTGCGTGATACGGTGGTCAAAACTTTCGGGAGATTATATAATGAATTTTTACCGACCAAAAGAAGTAACGTGCAAGAAAACGGAGTCCGGGAGGCACACGAGGTGCCCACGAGACAGGGGGTGCGCCCAGTAGGGGTGGGCGCAACTCCACCCTCGTGGAGGCCTCGTGTCCTTCCCGGTTTACTTCTTGCTTTCCAAAATTCTTAAATATTCCAAAATGGAGAAAAAATGCCATTAGAACTGTTTTGGAGTCGGTTTACTTACCGTACCACATACCTATTCCTTTTTAGAGTCTGAAACGTTCTCGAAAGTGTCCCTTATGTATCCCTCTGGGGTTACGGTTTCAATAAATTAGTTTCAACATTTATAGGATTACTTGAGATATAATGTTTTATTCTTTGACCGTTCACCACCCTCGGACTTGTGCCTTCGAAGTTGTTGATTTTTATGGCACCGGAACGATAGACCTCCTCAATAACGTAATGACCTTCCCATTTAGAGAGAAGTTTTCCTGCAAAAAATCTTAAACGAGAGTTGAATAGCAACACATAATCACCTACGTTAAATTCTCGCTTTTGTATTCTTTTGTCATGCCATCTTTTAACTTTTTCTTTGAACAGCTTGGCATTCTCATAGGCTTGGGTTCTCCATTCATCGAGTGAGCTAATATCAAATAACCTCTTCTCACCGACAAGTTTGAAGTCATAGTTGAGCTCTTTAATAGCCCAATATGCTTTATGTTCAAGTTCGAGAGGTAAGTGGCATGCTTTTCCATAAACCATCTTATACGAAGACATACCCATAGGATTTTTATATGCAGTTCTATAGGCCCATAATGCATCATCAAGTTTTTTGGACCAGTTCTTTCTAGATCTATTGGCAATCTTTTGCAAAATTAATTTGAGTTCTCTATTACTCAACTCTACTTGACCACTAGACTGTGGGTGATAAGGAGATGCAATTCTATGATTAACATCATACTTAGCAAGCATTTTATGAAAAGCACCATGAATAAATTATGAACCACCATCAGTCATGAGATATCTAGGGACTCCAAACCTCCGAAAAATAACTTCCGTAAGCATCTTAATAGAAGTGTTATGATCAGCACTACTAGTTGGAATAGCTTCTACCCACTTAGTAACGTAATCAACAGCAACTAACATATGTGTGTATCCATTAGAGGCAGGAAAAGGTCCCATATAATGAAAGCCCCAAACATCAAATGGTTCAATAACAAGAGAATAATTCATAGGCATTTCTTGACGTCTACTAATATTACCAATTCTTGACATTCATCACAAGACAAGACAAACTTACGAGCATCTTTGAAGAGAGTAGGCCAATAAAAATCGGATTGCAATACCTTATGTGCAGTTCTATCTCCAGCATGGTGTCCTCCATATGGTTCGGAGTGACACTTGCGTAGGATCCAGAATCGCTCATGATCGTACACAATGTCTCATAACACCATCTACTCCTTCTTTATAAAGGTGTGGGTCATCCCAGAAGTAATGTCTTAAATCATAAAAGAACTTTTTCTTTTGCTGGTATGTGAAACTAGGTGGTATAAATTTAGCAACAATGTAATTAGCATAATCAGCATACCATGGAGCAGTAAGAGAAGAATTAGTGACCGCTAATTGTTCATCAGGAAAGCTATCATCAATAGGTAGTGGGTCATCAAGAACATTCTCTAACCTAGACAAGTTGTCTGCAACGGGGTTCTCAGCTCCCTTTCTATCAATAATATGCAAATCAAATTCTTGGAGCAAGAGGACCCATCTAATAAGTCTAGGTTTAGCATATTTCTTTTCCATAATATATTTAATAGTAGCATGATCAGTGTGAATAGTAACTTTAGAATCAACAATATAAGGTCTGAACTTATCACAAGCAAATACAACTGCTAAGAATTCTTTTTTGGTGGTAGCATAATTTCTCTGGCAGTATCAAGAGTTTCACTAGCATAATGGATAACATTTAATTTCTTATCAACTCTTTGCCCTAGAACAGCACCTATAGCATAATCACTAGCATCACACATAATTTCAAAGGGTAAATTCCCATCAGGTGGCTAAACAATAGGTACAGTGCTCAAAGCTTTCTTAAGTGTTTCAAATGCTTCTACACAATCATCATCAAAGACAAAAGGAATATCTTTTTGCAATAAACTAGTCATAGGCCTAGAGATTTTAGAAAAGTCCTTAATGAACCTCCTACAAAAACCGGCATGACCAAGGTAACTTCTTATACCTTTAATGTCCTTGGGACATGGCATCTTTTCAATAGCATCAACTTTAGCTTTATCAACTTCAATACCTTTTTCAGAAATGTTATGCCCCAAGACAATGCATTCATTAACCATAAAGTGGCACTTTTCCCAATTCAAAACGAGACTAGTGTCTTCACATCTCTGCAAAACTCGATCAAGGTTGCTCAGGCAATCATCAAAAGAGGATCCATAAATGGAGAAGTCATCCATGAATACCTCACAAATCTTTTCACAAAAGTCAGAGAATATAGCCATCATGCATCTTTGAAAGGTAGCAGGTGCATTACATAAACCAAAAGGCATACATCTCTAAGCAAAGGTACCGAAAGGGCAGGTAAAAGTAGTTTTTGATTGATCCTCCGCTCACACAGGTATTTGAGCGAAACCAGAATAACCATCTAGAAAGAAAAAATGTGTATGTTTGGATAGTCTTTCTAGCATTTGATCAATAAAAGGTAAAGGGTAATGATCTTTCTTAGTAGCTTTATTTAATTTACAGAAATCAATTACCATCCTATAACCTGTAATAATTGTTTGAGGAATCAATTCATCTTTATCATTAGGAACGACAGTAATACCTCCCTTCTTAGGGACGCAATGGACAGGACTTACCCAATCACTATCAGCAACGGGACAAATTATACCTGCCTCAAGGAGCCTTAGTATCGCCTTTCTTACCACTTCTTTCATCTTAGGATTTAACCGTCATTGAGGATCTCTAACTGGTTTGGAGCCTTCGTCCAATTTAATTTTGTGTTGGCACAGAGTGGGACTAATGCCCTTAAGATCATCCAGAGTATATCCAATAGCAGCACGGTGCTTCGTCAGAGTTTTGAATAATCTTTCCTCTTCTTGCTCTGAAAGATTAGCACTAATAATAACAGGATATATCTTCTTTTCATCAAGATAAGCATATTTAAGATTATCAGGTAAAGGTTTGAGCTCAAACACGGGATCACCCTTGGGTGGAGGGGGATCCCCTAGGATTTCAACAGGCAAGTTGTGTTTCAAAAGAGGACCCTGTTTAAGGAATAATTCATCTATCTCCCTTCTTTCATTCATAAACATATCATTTTCATGGTCTAGCAAATATTGTTATAACGAATCAGTAGGAGGCACGGCAATATAAGCAAGACCAATAATTTCATCCTTACTAGGCAATTCTTTGTCATGGGGTTGTCTATGGAACTTAGCAAAATTAAACTCATGTTTCATATCCCCCAAGCCAATTGTAACAACGTCCTTTTCACAATCAATCTTAGCATTAACGGTATTCAAGAAGGGTCTACCAAATATAATGGGACAAAAGTCATCTTGTGGGGAACCAAGAACAAGAAAATCAACAGGATATTTAACTTTCCCACACAATACTTCAACATCTCTAACAATCCCAAATGGTGTATTAGTATCTCTATTAGCAAGCTTAATTGTAACATCAATATCTTCTAACTCAGCGGGTGAAATATCATGCGTAATTTCATTATATAAGGAAATAGGTATTGCACTAGCACTAGCACCCATATCACATAAGCCATGATAACAGTGATCTACTGATCTCCTATTTTAACAGAAATAACAGGCATGCCCACAACAGGTCTGTGTATCTTAGCATCGGGTCTAGCAATATTAGAAGTTTCACCACAGAAGTAAATAACATGCCCATCTATATTATCATCCAAGAGGTCTTTAACCATAGCAATACTAGGTTCAACTTTAATTTGCTCAGGAGGTGTATATGTTCTAGTATTACTCTTACGAACCACAGTTGAAACTTTAGCATGATCCTTTATCCTAACAGGAAAAGGTGGTTTCTCAACATAAGTAATAGAAACAATAGGATCATTATAAGTGATAGTCTTTTCTTCAACTGTAATAGGTGCAACTACTTTTACTTCAATTGGAGGATTGTATTTAAACCACTTCTCCTTAGGGAGATCAACGTGAGCAGCAAAAGATTCACAAAAGAAGCTACTATCTCGAGTCAAGTCCATATTTAGCGCTAAATCCACGAAAAGCATCAGTATCCATAAAAGATTTAACACAATCAAACTTAGGTGTCATACCTGACTCCTTACCATCATCGGAACCCCAATCTTCAGAGTTGCATTTAATTCTTTCCAGAAAATCACATTTGAATTCAGTAGTCTTCAGCATATAAGAACCAGCACAGGAAGTATCGAGCATGGTGTGATCATTGAGAGAAAGCCGAGCATAAAAATTTTGAACAATCATTTCTCTTGAGAGCTCATGATTGGGGCATGAATATAACATTGACTTAAGCCTCCCCCAAGCTTGAGCGATACTTTGTCCTTCGCGAGGCCAGAAATTATATATGTAATTACAATCAAGATGAACAAGATGTATCGGATAGAGCTTCTGGTGAAATTCCAACTTCAATCGTTTATAGCTCCAAGATCCCGTATCATCACATAGCCTATACCATGTCAATGCATCTCCCTTCAAAGATAAAGGGAATACCTTCCTCTTAACAACATCATCGGGAATACCTGCAAGCATAAATAATCCACAAACTTCATCCACAAAGATAAGGTGTAAATCGGGATGCAGTGTTCCATCTCCTGCAAAGGAATTAGCTAGCGCTTCTCTATCATACCCAAGGAATCTCAAAGTAAACATTTTCAGTAGGTTCAGAGGTTGAGGAGAAACTCTTGTTTCACTGGTCGGGCTAAGATGCCCCAAACAAGCCCCTCAAAGGATTAGTTTCATAGTAACAAGTGATGTAAAATTTCAGCACACTATCTAAATGTTTCCTTACCAAGTTCCACTCACCAAAGGCGCTTCACTCCCCGGCAACGGTGCCAGAAAAGAGTCTTGATGACCCACAAGTATAGTGGATCTATCGTAGTCCTTTCGATAAGTAAGAGTGTCAAACCCAACGAGGAGCGTATGAAATGACAAGCGGTTTTCAAGAAGGTATTCTCTGCAAGCAATCGAAATTATAGGTAACGATAGTTTTGTCATAAGATAATTTGTAACGGGTAACAAGCAATGAAAGTAAATAAGGTGCAGCAAGGTGGCCCAATCCTTTTTGTAGCAAAGGGCAAGCCTGGACAATTTCTTATAATGAGAAAAGCGCCCCGAGGACACATGGGAATTATCATCAAGTTAGTTTTCATCACGCCATATGATTCGCGTTTCGTACTTTGATAGTTTGATATGTGGGTGGACCGTGCTTGGGTACTGCCTTCCTTGGACAAGCATCACACTTATGATTAACCCTATTGCAAGCATCCGCAACTACAAAAGAAGTATTAAGGTAAACCTAACCATACCATGAAACGAGTGGATCCAAATCAGCCCCTTACGGCAACGATAAACAAGGGTGCTTCACACTCTAGCAACCCATCGCCTACTTATTACTTCCAATGCCTTCCTCTAGGCCCAATAATGGTGAAGTGTCATGTAGTCGACGCTCACATAACACCACTAGAGGAGAGACAACATACATCTCATCAAAATATCGAACGAATACCAAATTCACATGACTACTAATAGCAAGACTTCACCCATGCCCTCAGGAACAAACGTAACTACTCACAAAGCATATTCAAGTTCATGATCAGAGGAGTATTAATATGCATTAAGGATCTGAACATATGATCTTCCACCAAGTAAACCAATTAGCATCAACTACCAGGAGTAATCAACACTACTAGCAACCCACAAGTACCAATTTGTGGTATTGATACAAGATTGGATACAAGAGATGAACTAGGGTTTTGAGAGAAGATGGTGCTAGTGAAGATGTTGATGGAGATTGACCCTCTCCCGATGAGATGATCGTTCGTGATGACGATGGTGATGATTTCCCCCTCTCGGAGGGAAGTTTCCTCGGCAGAACAGCTCCGCCGGAGCCCTAGATTGGTTCCGCCAAGGTTCCGCCTCGTGGCGGCAGAGTTTCGTCCTGTAAGCTTGCTTATGATTTTTTTTTCCAGGGTAAGAGACTTCATATAGTAGAAGATGGGTACCGGAGGGCCAACAGGGGGCCCATGAGACAAGGGGCGCACCCAGTGGGCGGCCCCCACCCTCGTGGCCAGGGTGTGGGCCCCCTCTGGTACTTTCTTTGCTCAATAATTCTTATTAATTCCAAAAATGACTTTCGTGGAGTTTCAGGACTTTTGGAGCTGTGTAGAATAGGTTTCCAATATTTGCTCCTTTTCCAGCCAGAATCCCAGCTGCCGACATTCTTCCTATTCATGATAAACCTCGTAAAATAAGAGAGAATAGCCATAAGTATTGTGATATAACGTGTAATAACAGCCCATAATGCAATAAATATTGATATAAAAGCATGATGCAAAATGGACATATCAAGAGCTCAAAAGAGAAAGAGCCAAACAAGCTTTTAAGCAAAAGGGAAAGATAAGCAAAGAGCTTATAAGCAAGAACCATAGCATCATACTACATTAAGATTGTCATACTCGATCATCTTGGATCATATCACCAGAATACCATACATATAGCATACTTGGGAAGAAGTCGTTGCATTTTTGCTTAGTAGGTTGTGCACAAGTTTCGTATCCGCCTATTGTGCAATCGTGCTAGTGTCTTGTGCAACAAGAGCATTTTCTGTGGATTCCACATTTTGAGCTCATTTTTGGTTTGCACAACCCCACTTATCTATTTGCGTGTGTGTTTTCGTGTACCTCTACTTGCTTGGTCTACTTGTTGCATTTGCATATTTGCGAATCTTTTTCAACATATTTGAGTCTCGCTAACAATTGCATCAAATTTTGTGCCACCATCCTAACCGAGCTCCACCATAAGCTTTTACTTGTGTAGGTGTGAGAATCGATAAGAATTGGTACCAATTGTGATATTTCCTTGTTCCACATTTGAGTGATCATTGATCCATCTTCAACATCGGTCAAGGTACATTTGGTATAAGTTCTTCTCTTTCTTCCACTCACATATTTGCTTGGAATGATGGATAGGCCAAGTTCTTCAACCAACCCACTCTTCATCAAGCAAGACGATGACACGTAATCCTATGTCACCAAGATCCACCTCTTTGGTGCACAAAGAGCTTTCCATCAAGAGCAACAAGCAATGAGCGACAGCATCGACAATCTCACCACCGACTTGTGACTCTCCGAGCAACGAACAAGAGACTACTTCGACAACAAGCTCTACGCACACAAACAAGAGAATGATGCAAGAATAGACGAGATTCGTGCCTTGTTGGTAAACCGCTCCTCTACCACTCCGTCCTACTCAAGACGGAGCCGCTCGATTCGACACTCCGACGACACCCTCTCCGGTTCAAGTACACCAACATCAAACACTCTACATCAAGCCGCACGCCAAGTCCGTCAAGCAACTCACAATCCTCTACACGGCAATCATCCACAAGAGCAATTCGACGAGCAAGCACATCGTCATCGCCAAAACCAAGATACTCTTACACAAGCACAAGAAAGGCAACATCAACGTCACCAAGAGGAAGAGCGAGCGCGCCAACACCAAGACAAACAAGATGCCGAGGCTCAACGTCTTGAACAACAACAATGTGAAGCACAAGCACTTGAGGCGCAACGTGCCCTTCGAGAGTCAAGTCGAGTCGTCGCCAACCGCAACCGAGAAACATGTAATCAAGAGGAAGCACTTCGCGAAGAAATCCAAGAGCGAAACTACCAAGCAAGAGTGCATCGTCAAGTTCATCAAGCTCCTCCACAAGCTCGACAAGCTCCTCCACGAGCTCGACAAGATCCTCCATAACCTCAAGTTCTCCAAGAGCATGATGACTATGGAAACCTCCACGCCAAGAGCAATATGAGGTTGACAATCATCCACGTCAAGGGCGTCATCATCATCCCCGACCCCAACACAATCAAGACAACGCTATGGCAAGCTCAAGCTCACCATGCCAAAGTTCAATGGAAGCAGTGATCCCGAAGAGTACCTTTCATAAGCATTGAAGGTCAACAAGATCTTTTGCTTGCACAACTATGAGGAAGAGAAGAAGATCGCCATGGCATCCCTTGAGTTCCAAGACTATGTGCTCATATGGTGGGAACAAGTCCTTGAGTGCCGAGAGGCAAGAGGTGAACCGCCAATCACCACATGGGATCAAATGAAGGATGTCATGCGAGCATGCTTTGTGCCAACATACTACAACCGCGACCTCTTCAAGAAACTCCAACTCCTCAAGCAAGGAACAAAGAGCGTTGAAGAATACTACAAGGAAATGGATATTGCCATGATAAGAGCCAATGTCACGGAAGATGATGAGCAAACTATGGCCCGTTTCTTGAATGGCCTCAATCATACCATCAAGAATATTGCCGACTTCCAACCATACTCCAACCTCATTGAGCTAGTGCATCAAGCTGCCAAAGCGGAACGTCAAGTGCAAGATGACTTCAAGTACGCCAAGTACTCTTCCAAGAGCTATGGTTTCTCCAACAACCAAGCTTCAACGACTCCAACACCTTCTACCTCAACCAAGCCATCTACAAGCAACAGCGACAAGTAGAGTTACAAGAAAACTTCGACAACGTCAAGTCGTCATCCTACTACAAGTAGCTTCAAGCCGAGAGCTTCATCATCTACTCCAACCGACGAGACCGTCAAGACAAGTTCCATCAAGTGTTTCACATGTGGCGGTCGAGGCCACAAGTCCTTTGAGTGTACCAACAAGCGCACCATGATCCTCAACGACAACGGAACCTATGACTCCATGAGTGAAGAGGAAATGGAAGCCCTTGAGCAAGTGGCCATGCACCGTGAGAGAACGAAGATGAAGATGATCAAGTCTTTTGTGATGAGGATTCGAGCCCCGCTCTTGTTGTCTCCGAGGTCTTGACTCTTCAACATAAACAAGACGAAGACCAAAGATGCCACATCTTCCACACCAAGGCCGGCATCAATGGAAGGTCCGTCAAGGTCATCATCGATGGAGGTAGTTGCCATAACTTGACAAGTGAAGAACTATGCTCCAAGCTCCAATTGGTCAAGATGAAGCACCGTCACCCCTACAAGGTTCAATGGCTAAGCGATTCCGGCACAATCTAACTTGAGCATATGGTACAAGTTTCCTTCAAGATAGGAGCAAATGAAAACACTTTGGAGTGTGATGTTGTCCCGATGTCCATTTGCCACCTCCTTCTTGGTCGACCATGGCAATTTGACCAAGGCGTCATCCACAACGGGCGTACCTGTCGGATTTCGGGTTCCGGCAGACCCTTGAGGTTCGAACACTGGGGTGCGCACGAAGATCTTTCCCCTACCAGTTCACGTCTCTAAGTCTCGCAAAGGATCTAGGCTAGAAAGAAGAACACACAAGGGACACGAGATTTATACAGGTTCAGGCCACCATTGTGGTGTAATACCCTACTCTAGTGTGTGGTGTATTGGATTGCCTCAGGGGCTGATGATGAACAATACAAAGGGAGAACAACCTCGCGAGGGCTGTTCTTGAGCTGGTGCGATGAACTGGGTGAGTTCAGTCGCTTCTCTCTCTCTATGATCGATCCGTTCTCTAGATGCCTCTACTCTGATCGGTCCGTTCTCTAGATGCCTCTACTCTGATCGATCCGTTCTCTAGATGCCCCCACTCTGTGGGTGGCTAGTCCTATTTATAGAGGGAGGCCCTGGGCCTCTTCCCAAATAATGAGCAAGAAGGGCACCAACTGAAGGAAATATGCCATAGAGGCAATAATAAAGTTATTATTTATTTCCTCATATCATGATAAATGTTTATTATTCATGCTAGAATTGTATTAACCGGAAACATAATACATGTGTGAATATATAGACAAACAGAGTGTCACTAGTATGCCTCTACTTGACTAGCTTGTTAATCAAAGATGGTTATGTTTCCTAACCATGAACAAGGAGTTGTTATTTGATTAACAAGGTCACATCATTGGTTGAATGATCTCGATTGACATGACCCATTCCGTTAGCTTAGCACACGATCGCTTAGTATGTTGCTATTGCTTCCTTCATGACTTATACATGTTCCTATGACTATGAGATTATGCAACTCCTGCTTAATGGAGGAACACCTTGTGTGCTACCAAACGTCACAACGAATCGGGTGATTATAAAGGTGCTCTACAGGTGTCTCCGAAGGTACTTGTTGAGTTGGCGATTTCGAGATTAGGATTTGTCACTCCGAATGTCGGAGAGGTATCTCTGGGCCCTCTCGGTAATACACATCACTTAAGCCTTGCAAGCATTTCAACTAATGAGTTAGTTGTGAGATGATGTATTATGGAACGAGTAAAGAGACTTGCCGTAACGAGATTGAACTAGGTATTGGATACCGACGATCGAATCTCGGCAAGTAACATACCGATGACAAAGGAACAACGATGTTGTTGTGCGGTTTGACCGATAAAGATCTTCGTAGAATATGTAGGAACCAATATGGGCATCCGTGTCCCGCTATTGGTTATTGACCGAGACATGTCTCGGTCATGTCTACATTGTTCTCGAACCGTAGGGTCCGCACGCTAAGGTTTCGATGCGATGCTTATATTATGAGTTTATGTATTTTGATGTACCAAGGTTGTTCGAGTCCCTGATATGATCACGGACATGACGAGGAGTCTCAAATGGTCGAGACATAAAGATTGATATATTGGACGGATATATTTGGACACCGGAAAGGTTCCGGAGAAGTTTGGAGCTCGGGAGGTTACTGAACCCCGGAGGTATATGGGCCTTATTGGGCCCATATAGGAAGAAGGAGAAGGAATAAGGAGGGGCGCGCCCCAAGCCCAATCCGACTGGGGAGGGGGCGCCCCCTTCCTTTCTCCTTCCCCTCTTCCTATTCCTACTACTAGTACTACTTCCTAATACTAGTACTCCTTCCTTCCCCTCTAAATAAGATAAGGAAAGAGAGGAAACCTACTTGGAGTAGGTTTCCTCCCCATGGTGCGCCCCTTGGGCCGGCCACCTCCTCCCTCCCTCCTTTATATACGGGGTAGGGGGCACCCTAGAACACACAAGTTGATCATTGATCGCCTTAGCCGTGTGCGGTGCCCCCTCCACGATATTACACTCGATCATATTGTAGCAAAGTGCTTAGGCGAAGCCCCGCGACAGAGAACATCAAGATCGCCACCACACCGTCAGGTTGACGGAACTCCCCTCGAGTCTCTACCGGATTGAGATCGAGGGTGCGCCATCGAGCTGTACGCTGTCAAGAACTCGGAGGTGCCGAGTAACGGTGCTTGGATCGGTTGGACCGGAGGACGACGACTACTTCCTCTACGCTGCGCCAACGCTTCCGCTTCGGTCTCACGAGGGTACGTAGACAACACTCTCCCTCTCGCTGCTATGCATCACCATGATCTTGCGTGTGCGTAGGAAAATTTTGAAATTACTACGTTCCCCAACAATGCATCCGAGCCTAGGTTTTATGGTTTGATGTTATATGCACGAGTAGAACACAAGTGAGTTGTGGGCGATATAAGTCATACCGCTTACCAAAGATGTCATACTTTGGTTCGGCGGTATTGTTGGATGAAGCGGCCGGACCGACATTACGCCAGACGCTTACGCGAGACTGGTTTTACCGCCGTGCTTTGCACACAGTGACTAGCGGTGTCGGTTTCCCAACTTTAGTTGAACCGAGTGTGCTACGCCCGGTCCTTGCGAAGGTTAAAACAGCATCAACTTGACAAACTATCATTGTGGTTTTGATGCGTAGGTGAGATTGGTTCTTGCTTAAGCCCGTAGCAGCCACGTAAAACTTGCAACAACAAAGTAGAGGACGCCTAACTTGTTTTTGCAGGCATGTTGTGATGTGATATGGCCAAGACATGATGCTATATTTTATTGTATGAGATGATCATGTTTTGTAACCGGTTATCGGCAATCGGCAGAGCCATATGGTTGTCGCTTATTGTATGAAATGCAACGCTCGTAATTGCTTTTACTTTATCACTAAGCGGTAGCGATAGTCGAGAAGCAATAGATGGCGAACGACAACGATGCTACGATGGAGATCAAGGTGTCGCGCCGGTGACGATGGTGATCATGATTGTGACGCCCCCGATTTAATCGTACACTATCCATGCACGCAAACGTGTACGATCAAGATCAGGGACTCACGGGAAGATATCACAACACAACTCTAAAAACATAAATAAGTCATACAAGCATCATAATACAAGCCAGGGCCTCGAGGGCTCGAATACAAGTGCTCGATCGAGACGAGTCACGGAAGCAACAATATCTCGAGTACGCACATAAGTTAAACAAGTTTGCCTTAAGAAGGCTAGCACAAACTAGGATACAGATCGAAGAGGCGCAGGCCTCCCGCTCGATCCTCCTAAACTACTCCCGGTCGCCGCCGGCGGCTGCACGTAGTAGTAGGCACCTCCAGTAGTAGTCGCCATCGACGGTGGCGTCGCCCTGGTTCCAACATCTGGTTGCGACAACCGTAAAGAAGGGAAAGGGGAAAAGGGGAGAAAGCAACCGTGAGTACTCATCCAAAGTACTCGCAAGCAAGGAGCTACACTAAATATGCATGTGTATATGTGTAAAAGGCCATATCAAGGACCGAATCGCAGAATGCCGTAATAAGAGGGGATAGCTAATCCCGTCAAGACTACGCTCAGCAGCCTCCGCCTTGCAAAGATGTAGAAGAGAGTAGATTGATGTCCTCCAAGTAGCATCTCCAAGTAGCATCTCCAAGAGCATCGCATAGCATAATCCTACCCGCGATCCTCTCCTCGCCGCTCTGTTAAAGAGCGATCACCGGTTGTATCCGCACTTGGAAGGGTGTGTTTTATTAAGTATCCAGTTCTAGTTGTCATAAGGTCAAGGTACAACTCCGGTCGCCCTTTACCGAGGGACACGGCTATTCAATAGATTAATCTTCCTGCAGGGTGCACCACATAACCCAACACGCTTGATCCCATTTGGCCGACACACTTTCTCGGTCATGCCCGCCTCGGAAGATCAACACGCCGCAGCCCCACCTAGGCCTAACAGAGAGGTCAAGACGCCGGTCTAAACCTAAGCGCCGCAGGGTCCGGGCCCATCGCCTCGAGCACACCAAGACGTTATGCGACGCGCCGAAGCGTAACTAGCCCCTAATACAAGCGCAGCTTACGCTCCAATCCGCGCCGCCCGCCGATTCTCGACGCCTAGAAGGCTTCGCCGATACCACGACGCCGGGATACCCATAACTACTCCCACGTAGATGGTTAGTGCGATAGACCAAATGGCCGACTCGATCAAATACCAAGATCTCGTTAAGCGTGTTATTATGAATCAACCATGGACGCCGATCGGGCAGTGCCCACCTCTCACCTAGGCGGTCTCAACTCGCCTGTCGCTCCGCCACAAAGATCCACACAGAGGGCCGTCGGGACAAAGGTCCTTTCAGCCCCAACTGCGGAATCACTCATGGGTACTCTTCGAGAGCATCTTACTTTAGTCACCATCTATAGTATGTATGTATGTATAGTATATACCCGTGATCACCTCCCGAGTGATCACGCCCAATAGTATAGCAAGGCGCATCGACAAGAATGTAGGGCCAATGATGATAAACTAGCATCCTATACTAAGCATTTAGGATTGCGGTAAGGTATCAACAGATGTAGCAACAATGTCGCTATGCATCGTAATAGGATTATCGAAAAGCAAGAATATGCTACACTACTCTAATGCAAGCAATATAGAGAAGAATAGGCGATATCCGTGATCAAGGGGGCTTGCCTGGTTGCTCGGCAAGAGAGAGGGTCGTCAACTCCGTAGTCGCCCCGGGCAGCAGCAGCAGCTCGGCCTCGTAGTCTACCGAGAGAGATGAGGGGAAGAAACAATGAATACAATGCAAACAGATGCATAACGATGCATGACAAGACAAGTAACGATGTTAGGTGTGCCTAATCGCGTAGTAGGTGATACCGACGAAGGGGAAACATCCGGAAAGTATTCCTGTTCTGCGTTTTCGGACCGTGAACCTAAGGGAAAGTTGCGTGTTCGGCATGCTAGGGGTGTGTGGCGACGAACGGGCTGCGTGAATCGATTCGCCTCGCTGCTCGAGCAACTTTCATGTACAAAGTTTATCCATCCGAGCTACGGTTTATTTTATATTAATTTTAAAAGATTTAATTCATTTTAGGATTTATTTAATTATTTAAATTCAACATTATCCGTAATGTGTATGTCGACGCTATCATGACGCCAAGATGACGCCGGCAGTCAACAGTGACGCCGATCGGTCAAACCGACGTGTGGGTCCCACCGATCATTAATCTGCTTAGCCTAATCGGTGTTTAACTAATCTAACTATCTGCTTAATTAGACTAATTAGTTAATTAGGTTAATCTAATAATGATTAATTAACTTAATTAATTTTTAGTTAATTAATTAATATTTTAATTATTTTAATTATTTATTTATCTATTTATTTTAATCTTTTTTTAACGCATGTGGGCCGGGCCCCACATGTCATAGGCACGAGGCTCAGCGGGCGCTGGTGCAGACGCGGCTCGAAGGGCGCACGCCTGGCAGGGCGGCGCAGCAAGGCGCCGAGCGAGGGGGTTGGTGACCACGGCGGGGCTTGCCGGGCGCCAACCAAGGCGAGGACGGGATGGCGATGGCGCCGCACGGGACAGGGGCGGACGGAGGAGGAGCGGGCTCGGCAGAGGCGCCGCTGATCGAGCAATGACAATGCCAAGGGACGGCAGCGTGGGCGCACGGGCGCAGGCGGCGATGGGGGCGCGGGCACGCGAGGGAAGAGGCAAAGATCGGGCGCGCGGCGGCAGTGGGGCACGCGGGCGAGGCCACGGTGAGCGCTTGGCCGGGCGTGGTCGCGGCGAAAGCACGCACGGGCGCAGCTGGTCGCGCGGTGCACGCGACGGCGCGACAGAGAGGAGGGGGGGGCGAGGCGAGCTCACATCGAGGAGCAGGGACGGGCAATGGGCTCGATGGAGGTCGGGGACGACGGGATGAGCGGCGGAGCGGGAGGCGCCTCGAGGCGGCGGCGTCTGGCGTGGGGGCGGCGAGCTCGGCGCCGGCGACGGCGGTGTTGACGGTTGGGGTCGTGCCCGATCCGATCTGGATCGGGAGAGTGGGAGAGTGGGGAGTGGGGATCGGTAGGTTAGGGTTTGGGGGATGGATAAGAGGAGGGGCGGCCGGCCGGGCCTTTGGGGTTGCCTGCAGCCACTAGTCGGGCCGAGGCCCACTGGCTGGGGGTTTTCTTCTTTTCTTTTTTTTTTGTTTCTTTTGTAATTTCTTTATTTTATTTATTTTCCTTTTCTGCTTTTATTTAGTTTTAGGGCATTTAGTCATTTTACAAAAGGTGTTTGCTTCACCATAATTACTAAAGGCAATATTTGGCAACCCCTAACATTTTTGTTTTAATTTTTTGAAAACTTTTGTTGTTTGCCAAATTTTGAATTTGAATTTGCAATGATTTTGAACTACCACTTGATTAGCAACAAGAATACGTATGACATGGCATCATTAGAAGAGTTTTACAGTAGCCTAATTATCCGGCGTTATAAATCTCCTCCATTACAAGAAATCTCGTCCCGAGATTTTAAGAGGTAGAAGGAAACAGTCAAGGGTATTCTTCACAGACGATCCTCGCTCCCAAGTGGCTTCATCTTCGTAATGGTGCGACCATCGGACTTTGAGGAACTTGATCGCCTTCCGGCGTGCGGCGCTCAGCTTGGTCGAGAATGCGGACCGGATGCTCTTTATAGGAGAGATCCTGTTGCAATTCGAGCACTTCATGATCCACTCCTCGATCGGGTCCTTGAAGCAACGGCGGAGCTGTGATACATGGAACACATCGTGAACTCGAGAAAGGTTCATGAAGCTCCAGCTTGATATGCCACTTTTCCACGCCTTTCGAGAATAGTGAATGGGCCAATATAGCGAGGAGCTAGCTTGCCCTTGATCCCAAGGTGAGCACCCTTCATTGGTGTGACTCAAGATAAGCCTTTTCGCCAAAGTTGATAGACCATGTCCTTATGTTTACGGTCATAATTACTCTTTTAGGCGGATCGAGCAGTCTTGAGATTCTCGCGAATGATGCGGACTTGTTCTTCGCATGTTGGATAATATCCGACCAAGAGTGGACATTCCCGCTTTGACCAGCCAGAGAGGGGTTCGACACTTTCGTCCATATAACACTTCAAGGGGGCCATCTTCGCACTAGCTTGATAGCTATTATTATAAGAGAACTCAAAGATACGGAGAGATTCCTCCCATTTCTTGTCAAGGAAATAACACAAGCTCAAGCATGTCTTCGAGAACTTGGTTGACACGCTCAACCTGCCCTTGCGATCGAGGATGAAAGGCAAGGCTTGAAGAGACAGATGAGTGCCCATAGCTTCTGGAAACTTGACCGTAATCTTGAAGTGAATAAGCTGCCACGGTCTCGAATCGATTACCAATGGAATACCGTGAAGCGAGACAATTCGACATGTAGAGGTTTGCCACCGACTAGCGTTGATCGCTTCCTTGACAGCCGTAAAATGCGCAACTTTAGAAAGTCGGTCAATGACGACAAGAATAGCATCATTACCTTTTTGCGATTTGGGAAATCCAAAGGACAAAGTCCATTCCAACGTGGTCCCATTTCCATTCAGAATAGAGATAGGTTGCAAAGTTCCAAAGAGGCCTTTGATGTTCGCTTTGATACGACGGCAAAACGCCACACTCAAAGAACATAGCGAGCAATGTCTTGCTTCATGTTAGACCACTGTAATCTCGGATTTAATGTCTTGGTACATCTTTGTACTACCAGGATGGATACATAGAGGCGATCATGAGCTTCTTTCATAACCTTCGAGGCATATCCAGGTTTTCCTCTTACTCGAACTACTAGGCGACCTTTGAAGAATAAGGTGCCATCATCGCAATAAAGATGAAGGATGAGGGCTTTCCTTCTTTGAGTTCGCGTTTAATCTTGTGGACTTCATCGTCACATTTCTGCATCCATTTGATGGTGTCCACAAGATCTGGTTTCGCAACCAGGGTATTGAGAGAACCCTTGGGAATAACATGGAGATTCATCTTGTGTACGATCAAGATCAGGGACTCACGGGAAGATATCACAACACAACTCTAAAAACATAAATAAGTCATACAAGCATCATAATACAAGCCGGGGGCCTCGAGGGCTCGAATACAAGTGCTCGATCGAGACGAGTCACGGAAGCAACAATATCTGAGTACGCACATAAGTTAAACAAGTTTGCCTTAAGAAGGCTAGCACAAACTAGGATACAGATCGAAGAGGCGCAGCCTCCCCGCTCGATCCTCCTAAACTACTCCCCGGTCGCCGCCGGGGCTGCACGTAGTAGTAGGCACCTCCAAAGTAGTAGTCGCCATCGACGGTGGCGCCTGCCTGGGCTCCAACATCCGTTGCGACAACCGTAAAGAAGGGAAAGGGGAAAAGGGGGAGAAAGCAACCGTGAGTACTCATCCAAAGTACTGCAAGCAAGGAGCTACACTAAATATGCATGTGTATATGTGTAAAAGGCCATATCAAGGACCGAATCTGCGTAATGCCGTAATAAGAGGGGATAGCTAATCGTCGTCAAGACTACGCTCGCAGCACCTCCGCCTTGCAAAGATGTAGAAGAGAGTAGATTGATGTCCTCCAAGTAGCATCTCCAAGTAGCATCTCCAAGAGCATCGCATAGCATAATCCTACCCGGCGATCCTCTCCTCGTTGCCTCGTTAAAGAGCGATCACCGGTTGTATCCGCACTTGGAAGGGTGTGTTTTATTAAGTATCCAGTTCTAGTTGTCATAAGGTCAAGGTACAACTCCGGTCGCCCTTTTACCGAGGGACACGGCTATTCAATAGATTAATCTTCCTGCAGGTGCACCACATAACCCAACACGCTTGATCCCATTTGGCCGACACACTTTCTGGGTCATGCCCGCCTCGGAAGATCAACACGCCGCAGCCCCACCTAGGCCTAACAGAGAGGTCAAGACGCCGGTCTCAAACCTAAGCGCCGCAGGGTCAGGCCCATCGCCTCGAAAGCACACCTCGCAAGACGCTATGTGGCGCCGAAGCGTAACTAGCCCCTAATACAAGCGCAGGCTTACGCTCCAATCCGGCCACGCCGCCGCTTGTCGACGCCTAGAAGGCTTCGGTGATACCACGACGCCGGATACCCATAACTACTCCCACGTAGATGGTTAGTGCGTATAGACCAAATGGCCGACTCGGATCAAATACCAAGATCTCGTTAAGCGTGTTATTATGAATCAACCGCGGACGCCGATCGAGGCCAGCCCACCTCTCACCTAGGCGGTCTCAACTCGCCTGTCCGCTCCGCCACAAAGATCCACACAGAGGGCCGTCGGACAAAGGTCCTTTCACCCCAATCCGTGAATCACTCGTGGGTACTCTTCGAGCGGAATCTGACTTTAGTCACCATCTATAGTATGTATGTATGTATAGTATATACCGTGATCACCTCCCGAGTGATCACGCCCAATAGTATAGCAAGGCGATCGACAAGAATGTAGGGCCAATGATGATAAACTAGCATCCTATACTAAGCATTTAGGATTGCGGTAAGGTATCAACAGATGTAGCAACAATGTCGCTATGCATCGTAATAGGATTATCGAAAAGCAAGAATATGCTACACTACTCTAATGCAAGCAATATAGAGAAGAATAGGCGATATCTGGTGATCAAGGGGGCTTGCTGGTTGCTCGGCAAGAGAGAGGGGTCGCCAACTCCGTAGTCGCCCGGCAAGCAGCAGCTGTCGGTCTCGTAGTCTACCGAGAGATGAGGGGAAGAAACAATGAATACAATGCAAACAGATGCATAACGATGCATGACAAGACAAGTAACGATGCTAGGTGTGCCTAATCGCGTAGTAGGTGATACCGACGAAGGGGGAAACATCCGGAAAGTATTCCTTGTTCTCGCGCTTGACCGGTGAACCTAAGGGAAAGTTGCGTGTTCGGCATGCTAGGGGTGTGTGGCGACGAACGGGCTGCGTAAATCGGATTCGCCTCGCTGCTCGAGCAACTTTCATGTACAAAGTTTATCCATCTCGAGCTACGGTTTATTTTATATTAATTTTAAAAGATTTAATTCATTTTAGGATTTATTTAATTATTTAAATTCAACATTATCGAGCGATTGTATGCCGACGCCATCATGACGCGTCGATGACGCCGCGAGCCAACAGACGCGTTGATCGGGTCAAACCGACGTGTGGGTCCCATCGATCATTAATCGCTTAGCCTAATCGGTGTTTAACTAATCTAACTATTGCTTAATTAGACTAATTAGTTAATTAGGTTAATCTAATAATGATTAATTAACTTAATTAATTCTTTAATTAATTAATTAATATTTTAATTATTTTAATTATTTATTTATCTATTTATTTTAATCTTTTTTTTAACGCACAGTGGGCCGGGCCCCACATGTCATAGGCACGAGGCCTAGCGTGGTGCGGGTGCAGCGCTGCTCGCGCCGACGCCTGGCAAGTCTTGGCGGGCAAGCAAGGCGCCGAGCAGCGGGTTGGTGACCACGGCGGGGCTCGTCTTGGCGCCAACCGGGCGGAGGACGGGATGGCGATGGCGCCGGGGGCGGGCGGACGGAGGAGGAGCGGTTTCGGCAGAGGCGCCGCTGGATCGGAGCAATGACAATGCTAGGGGATTTCTTGGCGTGGCGCGCACGGGCGCAGGCGGCGGCGGCGCGGCGCGGGCACGTGAGGGAAGAGGCAAGATCGGCGCGCGCCCGGGCGCTGCGTGTCTGAACGCGGGCGAGGCCACGGTGAGCGCTGGCCGGGCGCGGTCGCGGCGAAAGCACGACGGGCGCAATGGGTCGCAAGGTCGCGCACGCGACGGCGACGGTCGCGAGAGAGAGGGGGAGGGGCGAGGCGGAGCTCACATCGAGGAGCAGGACGGGGCAATGGGCTCGATGGAGGTCGGGGGACGACGGGACGAGCGGCGGAGCGGGAGGCGATCTGCGAGGCGGCGGCGGCTGGCGTGGGGGGCGGCGAGTTCGGCGCCGGCGACGGCGGTGTCGACGGCGGCGAGTCGTGCCCGATCCGATCTGGATCGGGAGAGCGGGAGAGTGGGGAGTGGGGATCGGTGGGTTAGGGTTTGTGGGGATGGATAAGAGGAGGGGCGTGGCCGGCCGGGCCTTTGGGCCGGCTGGCAGCTACTAGTCGGGCCGAGGCCCAGTTAGCTGAGGGGTTTTCTTCTTTTCTTTTTTTTTGTTTCTTTTGTAATTTCTTTATTTTATTTATTTTCCTTTTACTGCTTTTATTTAGTTTTAGGGCATTTAGTCATTTTACAAAAGGTGTTTGCTTCACCATAATTACCGAAGGCAATATTTGGCAACCCCTAACATTTTTGTTTTAATTTTTTGAAAACTTTTGTTGTTTGCCAAATTTTGAATTTGAATTTGCAATGATTTTGAACTACCACTTGATTAGCAATAAAACCAATACGTATGACATGGCATCATTAGAAGAGTTTTATCAGAGCCTAATTATCCCAAGCGTTACAATGATGGTGCTTCGAGATGGAGATCACAAGCACAAGAAGATGATGGCCATATCATATCACTTATATTGATTGCATGTGATGTTTATCTTTTATGCATCTTATCTTGCTTTGATTGACGGTAGCATTTTAAGATGATCTCTCACTAAAATTATCAAGTAGTGTTCTCCCCGAGTATGCACCGTTGCCAAAGTTCGTCGTGCCTGCACACCACGTGATGATCGGGTGTGATAAGCTCTCGTCCATCTACAACGGGTGCAAGCCGCTTTTGCACACGCAGAATACTCGAGTTAAACTTGACGAGCCTAGCATATGCGAGATATGGCCTCGGAACACGGAGACCGAAAGGTCGAGCGTGAATCATATAGTAGATATGATCAACATAAGATGTTCACCATTGAAAACTACTCCATCTCACGTGATGATCGGTTATGGTTTAGTTGATTTGGATCACGTGATCACTTAGATGACTAGAGAGATGTCTGCTAAGTGGGAGTTCTTAAGTAATATGATTAATTGAACTAAAATTTATCATGAACTTAGTACCGATAGTATCTTGCTTGTCTATGTTGTTTGTAGATAGATGGCCCGTCTTTGTTGTTCCGTTGAATTTTAATGCGTTCCTTGAGAAAGCTAAGTGGAAAGATGATGGTAGCAACTACGCGGATTGGGTCCGTAATTTGAGGATTATCCTCATTGTTTGCACGTAAAAATTACGCCCCGGAAGCACCGCTGGGTGCCAGAACTTCTTCTTGATGTAACCGATGACGTTAAGAACGCCCGCGAGCAAAGTCGATGACTACTCGATAGTTCAATGTGCCATGCTTTACGGCTTAGAACCGGGACTTCAACGACGTTTTGAACGCATGGAGCATATGAGATGTTTCAGAGTTGAAGTTGATATTCCGAAGAATGCCCGAATGAGAGATATGAAGTCTCCAATAAGTTCTATAGCTGCAAGATGGAGGAGAATAGTTACGTCACTGAGCACATACTCAAGATGTCCGGTATTGTAATCACTTGATTCAACCGGGAGTTACTCTTCCGGATGATAGCGCCATTGATGTAATTCTCCAATCACTTCCACCAAGCTACAAGAGCTTCGTGATGAACTATAATATGCAAGGGATGGATAAGACGATTCCGAGCTCTTCGCAATGCTAAAGGCTGCGGAGGTAGAAATCAAGAAGGAGCATAAAGTGTTGATGGTTAACAAGACCACTAGTTTCAAGAAAAAGGGCAAAGGGAAGAAGAAGGAACTTCAAGAAGAACAACAAACAAGTTGTTTGCTCAAGAGAAGAAACCCAAGTCTGGACCTAAGCCTGAAACTAAGTGCTTCTCTTGCAAGCGATCGTCCTTTGAAGCGGAACTGCCCCAAGTATTTGGCGGATAAGAAGGATGGCAAAGTGAACAAAGGTATATGTGATATACATGTTATTGATGTGTACCTTACTAGAGCTCGCAGAGCACTGGTATTTGATATCGGTTCTGCTGCTAATATTTGCAACTCAAACAGGACTATGGATTGCTTAACACCGGCAAAGGACGAGGTGACGATCGCGTGGGAAATGGTTCCAAAGTCGATGTGATCGCGATCGGCACGCTACCTCTACATCTACCTTCGGGATTAGTATTAGACCTAAATAATTGTTATTTGGTGCCAGCGTTAAGCATGAACATTATATCTGGATCTTGTTTGATGCGAGACGGTTATTCATTTAAATCAGAGAATAATGGTTGTTCTATTTATATGAATAATATCTTTTATGGTCATGCACCCCTGAAGAGTGGTCTATTTTTGATGAATCTCGATAGTAGTGATACACATATACATAGTGTTGAAGCCAAAAGATGCAGAGTTGATAATGACAGTGCAACTTATTTGTGGCACTGCCGTTTGGGTCATATCGGTATAAAGCGCATGAAGAAACTCCATACTGATGGACCTTTGGAACCACTTGATTATGAATCACTTGGTACTTGCGAAGCATGCCTCGTGGGCAAGATGACCAAAACGCCGTTCTCCGGTACTATGGAGAGAGCAACAGATTTGTTGGAAATCATACATACAGATGTATGTGGTCCAATGAATGTTGAGGCTCATGGCGGATATCGTTATTTTCTCACCTTCACAGATGATTTAAGCAGATATGGGTATATCTACTTAATGAAGCATAAGTCTGAAACATTTGAAAAGTTCAAAGAATTTCAGAGTGAAGTTGAAAATCATTGTAACAAGAAAATAAAGTTTCTACGATCTGATCGTGGAGGAGAATATTTGAGTTACGAGTTTGGTCTACACTTAAAACAATGTGGAATAGTTTCAAGAACTCACGCCACCCTAACACCACAACAGAATGGTGTGTCCGAACGTCAGAATCGTACTTTACTAGATATGGTGCGATCTATGATGTCTCTTACCGATTTACCGCTATCGCTTTGGGGTTATGCTTTAGAGACGGCCGCATTCACGTTAAATAGGGCACCATCAAAACTGCTGAGACGACGCCTTATGAACTATGGTTTGGCAAGAAACCAAAGTTGTCGTTTCTTAAAGTTTGGGGTTGCGATGCTTATGTGAAAAAGCTTCAACCCGATAAGCTCGAACCCAAATTGGAGAAATGTGTCTTCATAGGATACCCAAAGGAGACAGTTGGGTACACCTTCTATCACAGATCCAAGGCAAGACATTCGTTGCTAAAATGGATCCTTTCTAGAGAAGGAGTTTCTCTCAAAAGAAGTGAGTGGGAGGAAAGTAGAACTTGATGAGGTAATCTGTACCTACTCCCTTGTTGGAAAATAATACATCACAGAACCGGTTTACGTGACGCCAAAACCAACTAGTGAGGAAGTTGATGATGATGATCATAGAACTTCGATCAAGTTATCTACGAACCACGTGGGTCGAGCAGAGTAAGATCCGCACTGAGTGGTACGGTAATCCTATTCGGAAGTCATGCTACTAGATCATGATGAACCTCGAACTATGAAGAAGCGATGGTGAGCCCAGATTCGCAAAATGGCTTGAAGCCATGAAATCTGAGATGGGATCCATGTATGAGAACAAAGTATGGACTTTGGTTGACTTGCCGATGGTCGGCAAGCAATTGAGAATAAATGGATCTTCAAGAAGAAGACCGACGACGACGTAATGTTATCGTTTACAAAGCTCGACTTGTTGCAAAAGGTTTTCGACAAGTTCAAGGGGTTGACTACGATGAGACCTTCTCACCCGTAGCGATGCTTAAGTCTGTCTCAATCATGTTAGCAATTGCCACATTTTATGATTATGAAATTTGGCAGATGGATATAAAACCGCATTCTGAATGGATTTCTAGAAGAAGAGTTGTATATGATGCAACCGAAGGTTTTATCGATCCAAAGGAGCTAACAAAGTGTGCAAGCTCCAACGTTCCATTTATGGACTGGTGCAAGCCTCTCGGAGTTGGAATAAACGCTTTGATAGTGTGATCAAAGCATTTGGTTTTATCTGAGACTTTTGGAGAAGCCCAGTATTTACAAGAAAGTGAGTGGGAGCTCAGAGCATTTCGATATTATATGTGGATGACATATTATTGATTGGAAATGATATAGAATTCTGGATAGCATAAAGGGATACTTGAATAAAAGTTTTTCAATGAAAGACCTCGGTGAAGCTGCTTACATATTGGGCATTAAGATCTATAGAGATAGATCAAGACGCTTAATTGGACTTTCACAAAGCACATACCTTGACAAAGTTTTGAAGAAGTTCAAAATGGATCAAGCAAAGAAAGGGTTCTTGCATGTGTTGCAAGGTGTGAAGTTGAGTAAGACTCAAAGCCCGACCACTGCAGAAGATAGAGAGAAAATGAAAAGTATTCCCTATGCTTCAGCCATAGGCTCTATCATGTATGCAATGTTGTGTACTAGACCTGATGTGTGCCTTGCTATAAGTCTAGCAGGGAGGTACCAAAGTAATCCAGGAGTGGATCACTGGACAGCGGTCAAGAACATCCTGAAATGCCTGAAAAGGACTAAGGATATGTTTCTCATATATGGAGGTGACAAAGAGCTCATCGTAAATGGTTACGTTGATGCAAGCTTTGACACAGATCCGGACGATTCTAAATCGCAAACCGGATACGTGTTTACATTAAACGGTGGAGCTATCAGTTGGTGCAGTTCAAAGCAAAGCGTCGTGGCGGGATCTACATGTGAAGCGGAATACATAGTTGCTTCGGAAGCAGCCAATGAAGGAGTCGGATGAAGGAGTTCATATCCGATCTAGGTGTCATACCTAGTGCATCGGGTCCAATGAAAATCTTTTGTGACAATCTTGAGCGATTGCCTTAGCGAAGGAATCCAGATTTCACAAGAGAACCAAGCACATCAAGAGACGCTTCAATTCCATCCGGGATCTAGTCCGTGGGAGACATAGAAATTTGCAAGATACATACGGATCTGAATGTTGCGACCGTTGACTAAGCCTCTTCCACGAGCAAAACATGATCAACACCAAGACTCCATGGGTGTTAGAATCATTCTTGTGTAATCTAGATTATTGACTCTAGTGCAAGTGGGAGATCAAGGAAATATGCCCTAGAGGCAATAATAAAGTTATTATTTATTTCCTCATATCATGATAAATGTTTATTATTCATGCTAGAATTGTATTAACCGGAAACATAATACATGTGTGAATATATAGACAAACAGTGTCACTAGTATGCCTCTACTTGACTAGCTTGTTAATCAAAGATGGTTATGTTTCCTAACCATGAACAAGGAGTTGTTATTTGATTAACAAGGTCACATCATTAGTTGAATGATCTGATTGACATGACCCATTCCGTTAGCTTAGCACACGATCGTTTAGTATGTTGCTATTGCTTCCTTCATGACTTATACATGTTCCTATGACTATGAGATTATGCAACTCTCGTTTACCGGAGGAACACCTTGTGTGCTACCAAACGTCACAACGTAACTGGGTGATTATAAAGGTGCTCTACAGGTGTCTCCGAAGGTACTTGTTGAGTTGGCGTATTTGAGATTAGGATTTGTCATCCAATGTCGAGAGGTATCTCTGGCCCTCTCGGTAATACACATCACTTAAGCCTTGCAAGCATTTCAACTAATGAGTTAGTTGTGAGATGATGTATTACGGACGAGTAAAGAGACTTGCGATAACGAGATTGAACTAGGTATTGGATACCGACGATCGAATCTCGGGCAAGTAACATACCGATGACAAAGGAACAACGTATGTTGTTGTGCGGTTTGACCGATAAAGATCTTCGTAGAATATGTAGGAACCAATATGGGCATCCAGGTCCCGCTATTGGTTATTGACCGGAGACATGTCTCGGTCATGTCTACATTGTTCTCGAACCGTAGGGTCCGCACGCTTAAGGTTTCGATGACAGTTATATTATGAGTTTATGTATTTTGATGTACCGAAGGTTGTTCGGAGTCCTGGATATGATCACGGACATGACGAGGAGTCTCAAAATGGTCGAGACATAGAGATTGATATATTGGACGGATATATTTGGACACCGGAAAGGTTCCGGAGAAGTTTGGAGCTCCGGGAGGTTACCGGAACCCCCCGAGAGGTATATGGGCCTTATTGGGCCCATATAGGAAGAAGGGAGAAGGAACAAGGGAGGGGGCGCGCCCCCCAAGCCCAATCCGAATTGGGGAGGGGGGCCGGCCCCCCCTTTCCTGTCTCCTTCCCCCTCTTCCTATTCCTACTACTAGTACTACTTCCTAATACTAGTACTCCTTCCTTCCCCCTCTAAATAAGATAAGGAAAAGAGAGGGAAACCTACTTGGAGTAGGTTTCCCCTCCCCATGGTGGGCCCCCTTGGGCGGCCACCTCCTCCCTCCCTCCTTTATATCTGAGGGGTAGGGGCACCCTAGAACACACAAGTTGATCATTGATCGTTCCTTAGCCGTGTCGGTGCCCCCTCCACGATATTACACCTCGATCATATTGTAGCGGTGCTTAGGCGAAGCCTGCGACAGAGAACATCAAGATCGTCCCACGCGCGTCGTCTTGACGGAACTCCCCTCGGAGTCTCTACCGGATTGGAGATCGAGGGTGCGTCATCGAGCTGTGGCGTGTCAAGAACTTCGGAGGTGCCGGAGTAATGCTTGGATCGGTTGGACCGGGAGGACGTCGACTACTTCCTCTATGTTGCGTCAACGCTTCGCTTGGTCTCACGAGGGTACGTAGACAACACTCTCCCCTCTCGTTGCTATGCATCACCATGATCTTGCGTGTGCGTAGGAAATTTTTTGAAATTACTACGTTCCCCAACACCAACAATTGGCCATTTTGAAGGGGAACATCTAGTACACTTATCCTGACTAAATTTGGTCTTCGACTGCCAAAGGCTCTGACGATGACGCCGTCCTGGGCTCCATGATGACCTCCATCCTGCCATTCTGCTGGTCTTGGTCTTGTTGCACCAAAACGGTAACCTTTGCCTGATGACCTAGCCTGTCCTTGCCCCCTTTGCATCGAAAGGGAAACAAGGACACTGCGCAGGCCGGTGCCCGCCTGGTCCCGATCATCATGGCTTGCGTCACGGGCACCTCATGAGGTGCCCTTTCCTTGATCTCTCCGCCTCCTCGCAAGCCTGCCTGATGAGGCTGATCCTGAGGAAGCTTCCTGTCGTCCGCCCTCATGAGGCTTGGCCTCGCGAGGGTCTTGAGCTTGAGTGATGAAGCCGGGCCACACTGGCCCCCACTTGAGCCACGCCAGTAGCCGCAGATAGGCAAGTCTGGGACCCCGTTCCTGAACGCGATAGTAGCCCCGGGCCCAAAGCGCGCCGGACTTGGCTTAGCAGAAAGCGAAGCCGGCAAGTCTGGCGCCCTTGGCTAACAAATCTGCGGCCTTGGGCGCCGCGTGGAGATTGCTTGGATGTGGGCGTCTCCGCTTCCCCACGACGCCTCGGCAACCGTATGACTTGACAAGTCCCTGCATGCAAAAATGGGTCATGATTACCTGCGATCGTGGAGGCCGACGGTTGGCCTCCTCCGGCTATAAGTACGGTACGGCGCAAGCCATTCCAGTTCACCTCTCCCTACTACTCCTTTCTTCTTCTTCCTTGCCCTTGCTTCACATCACGCCGATGGCACCAATCCGCCGGTTTTCTGCAGAAGAGAAGGGGAACGCCCCCCGAGAGGGTCCCGACCCGCTTCCGCCAAAGAAGCGGCTAGTCCTCTGCCGCCGAGATGAGGGTGCTCGGCAGGAGGCGTCGAGGCCCTGATACGAGCGGCCGCCACCTGGGTTCCTGCTGCCCTTGTACGCCCGCATCGAGGGCCCTAGAGAAGAAGGTGCCAAGCCACACCAACTATGCCGCCATCGACGCCGGCGGGTCACGGCGGTGCGCGTCGTTCCTCCTGGAGTCCACGCCGAGGGCTCCTCTCACGAGCTTGTGCTCCACGCCGCCATGCCTCCTCGATCTTGGATTCGCCTTCCTCCCTCCTTCGCCTTCGAGATCCCGCCGAGGGGGCCTTTCGAGCTCTAGCTGCAGCATGCTGACTGCAGTACCCCTGCGACCGGAGCGGAGGTCGAGGTTGTCGCTCCGTGCAAGGTCTACATGACCCGTGGCTGGGGCGAGATCGCCCGGGTCTGCCGGACAGGGGGCACCCTCGTAATCCACCTTGAATACGATGGCGCCTCCTTGATGTTCTTCAAGGTTTTCCATGCGGAAGGACGCCGGCTGGAATGCTGCCCCGAGAAAGGCGGCCGGGGCATCGTCGTGGCGAGGACCAGGCCTGCCAACCGCTTCCCCAGCAGCTCCTCAGGCAGCAGCGGAGGTGCCAGAGGGTCCAGCGACTCCGCCGAGCTTCACGCAACTCCGGAGACGAGCGACGACAGCTACGAGCCCCCGAGCTCGCTTCGCTCCCGGAGCAGGGCAGTCGCATCAGGCCGCCGACACCACTGATCTTGATGGCGTTGGCGACGGTGCCTGATGGCCCACTGTTGATGATGGCGTCTCCTGCGGAGGCGCACGTAGTTAGCGTTCCTTAGGATTAGCACCTTTTGTTCCCTGCGAGGAATTGAAGTGACACCCCATGGGGGTATGTAAGGCGTCTGCCATGTCTTTTGTGAATATTATATCCTTATTATGAATCGATGCGAGATGCTTGTCCTGTCCCGGCTCGGCTCCCCCTTTCTTTCCTCACGAGGGCTTGGTGCTCTACACTGACAGGTCCCGGTCCCCAGGCAGGCTTCAGCCATCGCTGGTATGCCAGGTCGCGATGCCGTGGTCAAGGCCAGGAGGTGAGCGTCCCAAGGTCCAGTAAGAGCCCCTGAGTCGCGATGCTCAGGAGGTCCCCTTTAGCGCTCAAGCAGCCTCCGCTGGGCGAGAAAGGTAGGCAACGTTGTCGTGACAGAGCTGCACTAGGCGAGGGTTTAGCGCTGAGTCGAATCAGTTGTCACGTGACTTATCTCATAGGTTTGGAGTAGTTTGCGGCGAGGTGTCGGGCCTGCGCGGCGGCATCTGCGGTGTTTCTGGGTTAGGTCCTCGTGAGCTTCTTCCCTCTCCCCCGCACTTTCCTTAATGCTCTACGTCCTCAGGTCCCGGCCCTCGAGCTAACTCAGCCGCCGCTGGTATGACAGGTCGCGATGCCGTGGGTCAAGGCCAGGGGGTGAGGGCTGGAGAGACAGTAAGAACCCATGAGTCGCGATGCTCAGGCGCCCACCTTTTAACGCGCGAGCGGATCATGCCGGAGAGAAGGAGAGAAGGCTCGCGACACCACCAGCGTTACTCCTGGAGTGGGTCCTGCATATCAATCACGAGGGGAAACGAGGTTTGTTGTCACGGTTGCCAGCCAACCATTGGTCGCTCCGAGGGAGTGATTGGGGCACTGAGGGCCTGGTGAGGTGGCGCCTTGCGGGGCTGCCGCAGCCAGAGCTCAGCCACTCAGATTTATCGGCATTGCGGGGACGGACCCGCGCGCAAGTGCCGTGCCAGAGCGAGCAGCTCCAAAGGTAGGTGTCAATCGAGCAGGTGATTAGGTCAAGCATGTTAAGCACGAAGGAGCAAATCCATTTAGATAGATGCGGAAAAAGTAAATGCCACTGGGTCTGGCCCGAGCAGCTTGGGGATAATGCAGCCTGAGGGGCGCCCCCAACAAGGTAGGTATAGAGCATAAGCAAAACGGATACATGCCGCAGGGACGGACCCACGCGACCTGGGAATGATGCAGCCCTACGGGCGCTCCCAGCTGAAAATGGAACTTTGAAAGATGTCACCTGATACCGTTGGGGATGAAGTGATGCTGAAGTAGTGGATGACGCGCGGCGAGGAAGCCGACCCTCACGAGCTCCCGGGACCTGGAGCCTCGGGAGCCTCCGGGGGCACGGGTGGATCTTTGAGGGCCATCTCAATCTCCGCCAGGACCGTGCGATGCCTGACCTCCTGAGCCTTCAGAATGCTTCTTAGCAGGCGCTGATGGACGACGGTCGCGTTCGGCAGGCCGAAGGGCATGCGAACATAGCTGTGAGGTGGACCCTCACAATGCCCCACGTGTGCAGGCCAGAGGCGCTCCTGAGACGCGGCTCGGTTGAGCCCTGGTACATCGATGCAGACACATAGCCCACCATCCTCGCCTGGATGTGGGGCCACGACGGGCAAGAGGCGGCTACCGCGCATGACTCTTGACTCCTGTAGCTCCTGAATGTTCCTCGCAATGAACTCCTGAGGGTTTGGCCCTCCTTGCCTCATACCTTCCTGAGGGAAGCGTGCCTTGAAGCATGCCTCCAAGTGGTGCCCGAGCGCCTCCCTCGTGACCTTGGCAAAGTCGGTGGCTCTCCAAGAAAGAGCCCCCGAGCCCTGCCCGAGGAGGGCGCTGGGTGCGCCTTCCTATGTAACAGAGGGTGGCGCCCCTTGGACGGGCGCGGATCCTGACGCAACGCCTCTGGAGGTGCCTGCCTCCTGAGGGTTTGGGCCAGGCGAAGCCTTCTTCTTCTTAGGGACCGCCTCGGGAAGCCTCCCGCTCCTGTGATTTGGGTCTTCGATTGCCGCAGCTTGGAAGGCACGCTCAAGAGAACACACTGCATCCCTTTCCTCACAAGGCACTGTGATGATTCCACCGCTTCCTGGCATCTTGAGGACATTGTAGCCATGGTGAGTCACTGCCATGAACTTGGCTAGAGCTGGGTACCCAAGGATGGCATTGTATGGCAGGCGAATGTGGGCGACGTCGAAGTCAATGAGCTCGGTGCGGTAATTGTTGCGCTACCCAAAGGTGACAGGAAGGCGAACTTGCCCTATCGGAACAGTGGAACCATCAGTGACTCCTGAGAACGGCTTGGTCGGCTGAAGTTGATCGTATGGCACTTGGAGATTGTTGAATGTCTCGACGGACAAGACATTGAGTCCTGCTCCGCCATCGATGAGGGTCCTTGTGACTTGCACATTGCTTATGACTAGGGAACAAAGCATCGGGAGGACTCCGGCCGTTGCTTCGCACTTGAGCTGATCCGTTGAGCTGAACGTGATGGCGCACACAGACCACGTGAGAGGGCACGTGGCCTCAAGCTTGGGGAGGACTGCATTCACCTCGCGAGCAAACTGCTTGAAGATGCGTTGAGATCTTTGGGGCTGGCGCCCCAGGATGCAAGCGATTGCAGCTGCTCTGAAGCCCCAGCCCCTCGTCCTGATGATGGTCTTCATTCCTCCTCGGCGGTGGTGGCAGAGGAGGGAGGCGAGCGTTGCCTTGAGGGCGATCCTCACGAGGCTAATCCCTCCAACCTACCTCGCGAGGCTGGTCCTGCCAGCGGTCCTCGCGAGGTCGGTCACGCCACCCTTGGCGAGGGGCACGATCTTCCCGTCGTCCTCCACCTCTTCCTCCTCCTCGGCCATAGCCCCGATCGTTGTGCTCGGGGCGTCGGCCGATACGCCCATCTCGCACGGCCCTGAGCTCTTGACATTCGTTGGTGTTGTGGGTGTGGAGGTCGTGGTACACGCAGTACCGGCTGCCCTTGGATGACTCAGGCTGATCCCTGCCTCGCTTGGTGTCTGCCTTTGCTGCGAGCACCGCAACCCCCTTGCGCTTCGCGTCCTTGACCTTGGGCTTATTCTCTTCTGGATTGGCAGTCGGAAGCTCGAGGAGGGAGAGGCACCCTTCCTCAGCCCTGGCGCACTTGGTCGCCAAGTTGAACAGCTCCAGTGATGTGCACAGGTCTTCATGGATTGCTAGCTCCTCTTTCATCTTTATGTCACGCACGCCATCGGAGAAGGCTGAGATGATGGCCTCCTCAGTCACCCTGGGGATTTTGAGGTGGGCGTTGTTGAAGCGCTGGATGTACTTCTGCAGGGTCTCTCCTGGCTGTTGCTTGATGTGGCGCAGGTCACTCATGGCTGGGGGCCGGTCGCTAGTGCCTTGGAAGTTGGCGATGAAGCGGGTGCGCATCTCGTCCCAGGAGGAGATCGTGCCAGGAGCTAGGTTCAGGAGCCAGGTGCGGGCACCATCCTTGAGCGCCATGGGAAACCAATTCGCCATGACCTTTTCGTCCCCGTTGGCGGCCTCGATGCCCAGCTTGTAGAGCTGGAGGAACTCCGCGGGGTCGGCAGCACCGTCGTAGTGAGGAGGCAGGTCTGGCTTGAACTTGCCGGGCCATGCGACGCTACGCAACTCGGAGGTGAAGGCGCGGCAGCCTGCAGTGGCCACCGGAGCTCTCTCCTGATGCGGGGCTTGCGCTGAGGATTCCAGCCGCTGCTCTGGAGCAGCGGGTCTTGGCGATGGCGGTGCAGGGATGCGGTCATGGCGCACCGGTGCTGGGAGCACGCGAGCACCTTCTTGGGGATGAGGGATCTCTTGGCAGCTCCTTTCTTGTCGTGCAGGCGCCGGACGCTGAGGGTCTCGTCCTGGGGCCGCACGCCTTGGAGCCAGGGCGCCTTCTTGGGGAGGAGGTGGTGGAGGCACCTCCTGCTCCTCGCCTCCTATGCAGGATGGAGGGCGAGGCAACGAGAGGGACGGCATGGGAGAGCCCCCTGCAGCGCTAACGAGCTCGGTGATGCGGGCGAGCCAGTCCTCGTAGATGTCGTCGACGGGATGGTAGTGCAGGAGCTCACACGCCAGGAGCAGTGCAGCGTGCGCGTCCATGGGGGCGCGATGGGCGTGGGACGACGAACCGGCTGGAGTCAGCGACGGGGTGGCGGTGCGGCCTTCCCGCCGCACCGAAGGATGCAAGGACGAGGCCTGCTGCTCGTTCCCTGCCGGGCCGGTGGCGGCGTTGGCGGCAGGCGACGGGGAACGACAGGGGCGACCGCCAACGGGTGCCATCTGGGCGACGCGCGTGGCGAGAGCAGCCAGATGCTCGGCGCGAGCTCGACGAGCGTCGGCCATGGACACGACGGAAGATCACACGCGACTAGCGGAAGAAAGATTCCGGTGCACCCCTACCTGGCACGCCAAATGTCAGATTTCAGGTTCCGGCAGACCCTTGAGGATCGAACACTGGGGTGCGCACGAAGATCTTTCCCCTACCAGTTCACGTCTCTAAGTCTCGCAAAGGATCTAGGCTAGAAAGAAGAACATACAAGGGACACGAGATTTATACTGGTTCAGGCCACCATTGTGGTGTAATACCCTATTCCAGTGTGTGGTGTGGTGGATTGCCTCAGGGGCTGATGATGAACAATACAAAGGGAGAACAGCCTCGCGAGGGCTGTTCTTGAGCTGGTGCGATGAACTACTAGGGTGAGTTCAGTCGCTTCTCTCTCTCTCTCTGATCGATCCGTTCTCTAGATGCCTCTACTCTGATCGATCCGTTCTCTAGATGCCTCTACTCTGATTGATCAGTTCTCTAGATGCCCCCACTCTATGGGTGGCTAGTCCTATTTATAGAGGGAGGCCCTGGGCCTCTTCCCAAATAATGAGCAAGAAGGGCGCCAACAATTGGCCATTTTGAAGGGGAACATCTAGTACACTTATCCTGACTAAAGTTGGTCTTCGGCTGCCAAAGGTTGTGACGATGACGCCGTCCTGGGCTCCACGATGACCTCCATCCTGCCATTCTGCTGGTCTTGGTCTTGTTGCACCGAAACGGTAACCTTTGTCTGATGCCCTGGCCTGTGCTTGCCTCCTTTGCACCGAAAGGGAAACAAGTACACTGCGCAGGCCGGAGCCCGCCTGGCGCCTGCCTGGTCTCGATCGTCATGGCTTGCGTCACGGGCACCTCGCGAGGTGCCCTTGCCTTGATCCTCAATCCATTACAAGAGCTAGAGGGGGAGAAACATCATAAGATCCAACTATAATAGCAAAGCTCGCGGTACATCAAGATCATGCCAAATCAAGAACACGAGAGAGAGAGAGAGAGAGAGAGAGATCAAACACATAGCTACTGGTACATACCCTCAGCCCCGAGGGTGAACTACTCCCTCTTCATCATCGAGAGCGCCGAGATGATGAAGATGGCCACCGGTGAGGGATCCCCCCTCCGGTAGGGTGCCGGAACAAGGTCCCGATTGGTTTTTGGTGGCTACAGAGGCTTGTCGCGGCGGAACTCCTGATCTATCTTGCTCCCCGATGTTTTTAGGGTATATGGATATATATAGGCGAAAGAAGTCGGTCAGGGGAGCCACGAGGGTCTCACGAGGGTGGGGGCGCACCCTCCTGCCTCGTGGCCGCCTCGGCTGCTTCTTGACGTCCACTCCAAGTCTCCTGGATTGTGTTTGTTCCAAAAAGATCGCTCCCAAAGGTTTCATTCCGTTTGGACTCCGTTTGATATTACTTTTCTTCGAAACACTAAAATAGGCAAAAAAACAGCAATTCGGGTTGGGCCTCCGGTTAGTAGGTTAGTCCCAAAAATGATATAAAAGTGTAAAGTAAAGCCCATAAACATCCAAAACGGGTAATATAATAGCATGGAACAATCAAAAATTATAGATACGTTTGAGATGTATCACCCAACTAGCTTAGTTGAGGGCAAATCTTTAGATGAGCATGCTTATCATGTGCGACACTGCTTACCTCAAAAAGGGAAACTTTTACTGGATCAAACTTATCGTTTGCAATGCTATGCTTGGAATTTTTGTGAAATTTATGATTTTACTTGTTGTTCTGAAGACCCTAAGAAACACCTTCCCTACCAATGTGAGTTTAGTGGAATCGTATCTTCGTATGCTAAGGGTGTTTATAATTACTACGATGTTTAACAAATTGAAGAATTTGTTGCTTTTAAGGGTGCTTATGAAATTGCTTCTTGATTGGAAAGTATGATGCTACTCTTTACAAATCTAATTTTTTTGCCATACTTAAATATTGTTAGGATAATTATGCTTCTAATGCCTATGTTAAACCGTATATTGAGGACTCCTCCTCTGTCCAAGAAGAGACTAATATTTTGTAGGGGTCTATGGAAGAAGGAATTGATGAAACTGTGAGCTCATTGGATGAAAAGATGATGAGGAGAGCGAAGAACAAAAGGAGGAAGAGCGGATTAGCTACCCGTGCCCACCTTCTAATGAGAGTAACTCTTCAACTCATACATTGTTTAATTTCCCTTCGTACTTACCGAAGGATAATTGCTATGATGATTGTTATGATCCATTGATTCTGTTGAAATACCCCTTTTTGATGATGCTTGCCATGCTTATGGCCATGATGCCAATATGAATGATGCCTATGGAGATGAACTTGCTATAGTTCCTTATGTTAAACATGAAATTGTTGCTATTGCACCCACGCATGATAGTCCTATTATCTTTTTGAATTCTCCCGAATACACTATATCGGAGAAGTTTGTCCTTATTAAGGATTATGTTGATGGGTTGCATTTTACCGTTGCACATGATGATTTTGATAGATATAATATGCATGTGCTTGCTGCTCCAACTTGCAATTATTATGAGAGAGGAACTACATCTCCACCTCTTTATGTTTCCAACACGATAGAATTGCAAGAAACTGCTTATACTATGCATTGGCCTTTACTTGGTGTGCATGAATTGTTCTTTTATGACATGCCAATGCATAGGATGAGAGTTAGACTTCGTTGTTGCATGATTTATGTTACTTTGTGCTCACTACTAAATCACAAATCATTGTTAATTGAAATTGGCTTTGATATACCTTGGGATCCGGGTGGATCCATTACTTGAGCACTATATGCCTAGCTTAATGGCTTTAAAGAAAGCACTGCCAAGGAGACAACCCGGAAGTTATAGAGAGTCATTGATTTCTGTTGTGTGCTTTTATAAAGTTTTATAATAAAAATAATGTGCCAAGGTTTGCCTTTAGGATGTTTACAATGCTTGTTGGTTTGTGCGGTGCAGGACAGAAACTTTCGCTGTAGTGCGCAATTTTATATTTTTTACTGGAACGTAAAACGGTTCTGAAACTTTCTGCATTGTATTTCTATACCAATTGTTTATTTTTACTAATTTTGACAGAATTTTGGAGTACCAGAAATATGTTGAATGATCAGATTACTACAGACTGTCATGTTTAAGACAGATTCTGTTTTTGATGCATAGTTTGCTTGTTTTGATGAAACTATCGATTTCTATCAGTGGATTAAGCCATGGAAAAGTTATATAACAGTAGCTACAATGCAAAAACAAAATATGAATTGGTTTGTAATAGTACTTAGAGTAGTGATTTGCTTTATTATACTAACGGATCTTACCAAGTTTTCTGTTGTGTTTTGTGTGGATGAAGTGTTCGAAGATCGAGGAGGTCTCCATATGAGGAAAAGGAGGAGAGGCAGGAGCTCAAGCTTGGGGATGCCCACGGCACCCCAAGTGAATATTCAAGGAGACTAAAGCATCTAAGCTTGGGGATGCCCCGGAAGGCATCCCATCTTTCTTCAACAAGTATCGGTATGTTTTCAGATTCGTTTCGTTCATGCGATATGTGCAAGTTTTGGAGCGTCTTTTGCATTTAGTTTTCACTTTTATCTTATGCACCATGCTGGTATGAGATAGTCCATGATTGATTTATAGAATGCTCATTGCACCTCACTTAAATCTTTTGAGTATGGCTTTATAGAATGCTTCATGTGCTTCACTTATATCATTTGAAGTTTGGATTGCCTGTTTCTCTTCACATAGAAAACCGCAATTTGTAGAATGCTCTTTTGCTTCACTTATATTTGTTAGAGCATGGGCATATCTTTTGTAGAAAGAACTAAACTCTCTTGCTTCACTTATATCTATTAAGAGAGATGACAGGAATTGGTCATTCACATGGTTAGTCATAAAATCCTACATAAAACTTGTAGATCGCTGAATATGATATGTTTGATTCCTTGCAATAGTTTTGCGATATAGAGATGATAATGTGTGGGAGGTACTAGTAAATAGTTGTGTTTAGTAAGAATATTGGTGTTAAGGTTTGTGATTCCCGAATCATGCACGTATGGTCTCCTAACTATGTAGCCAAATTGGTGTGCATTGTATTTTGATTGTTTATCTTTGCGTGAAGGTCGGGGGCACGCGATGGTTAACTCCTACCAACCTCCCCCCTAGGAGCATGCGTAGTAGTACTTTGATTCAAGGGCCAATAAACTTTTTCAATAAGTATATGAGTTCTTTATGACTAATGTGAGTCCATGGATTATACACACTCTTACCTTTCCGCAATTTGCTAGCCTCTACGGTACCGTGCATTGCCCTTTCTCACCTCGAGAGTTGGTGCAAACTTTGCCGGTGCATCCAAACCCCGTGATACGATACGCTCTATCACACATAAGCCTCCTTATATCTTCCTCAAAATAGCCACCATACCTACCTAGTATGGCATTTCCATAGCCATTCCGAGATATATTGCCATGCAACTTCCATCATCATCATACACATGACTTGAGCATTCATTGTCATATTGCTTTGCATGATCGTAAGATAGCTAGCATGATGTTTTCATGGCTTGTCCATTTTTTGATATCTTTGCTATGCTAGATCATTGCACATCTGGTACATTCTTGGGAGGCATTCATATAGAGTCATATCTTTGTTCTAGATATCGAGTTGTAATATTGAGTTGTAAGTAAATAAAGTGTGATGATCATCATTATTAGAGCATTGTCCCATGTGAGGAAAGGATGGTGGAAGCAATGATTCCCTCACAAGTTGGGATGAGTCTCCGGACTTTATGAAAAATAAAAGAGGCCAAAGAAGCCCAAATAAAAAAAGAGGCCAAAGAAGCCCACCAAAAAAAATTAAAAAAAAGAGAAAATAAAAAAAATGAGAGAAAAAGAGAGAAGGGACAATGTTACTATCCTTTTACCACACTTGTGCTTCAGAGTAGCACCATGTTCTTCATATAGAGAGTCTCTTGAGTTATCACTTTCATATACTAGTGGGAATTTTCATTATAGAACTTGGCTTGTATATTCCGATGATGGGCTTCCTCAAATGCCCGAGGTCTTCATGAGCAAGCTAGTTGGATGCACACCCACTTAGTTTCAGTTTGAGCTTTCATACACTTATAGCTCCAATGCATCCATTGCATGGCAATCCCGACTCCTCACATTGACATCAATTGATGGGCATCTCCATAGCCCATTGATTAGCCGTGTCGATGTGAGACTTTCTCCTTTTTTGTCTTCTCCACATAACCTCCACCATCATATTCTATTCCACCTGTAGTGCTATATCCATGGCTTACGCTCATGTATTGCGTGAGGGTTGGAAAAGCTGAAGCGCATTAAAAAGTATGAACCAATTGCTTGGCTGACACCAGGATGGGCATGAGGGGTACCTTGTGTTAAGAAAAGGGAGCATAAAAGACTATATGATTTTGTAGGGACAACGTTCTTTAGCATTGATATTTTGAAAGACATGATTGTTTGTTGGGATGCCCAAGTATTAAATTATTTTATGTCAAATGATAGACTTTGCTTTGAATCACTCGTGTCTTAATATTCATGCCATGATTAGATTACATGATCAAGATTATGCTAGGTAGCATTCCACATCAAAAATTATCTTTTTTTTCATTTACCTACTCGAGGACGAGCAAGAATTAAGCTTGGGGATGCTGATACGTCTCTGTTGTATCTATAATTTTTGATTGTTCCACGCCAATATTATACAACTTTCATATACTTTTGGCAACTTTTTATATTATTTTTGGGACTAACATATTGATCCAGTGCCTGGTGCCAGTTCCTGTATGTTGCATGTTTTTTGTTTCGCAGAAAATCCATATCAAACGGAGTCCAAATGGGATAAAAACTGACAGAGATTTTTTATGGAATAAATGTGAATTTTGGGAAGTGGAATTAACGCGAGATGATGCTCGAGGGGCCCACAAGGCAGGGGGCGCGCCCCTGACCCTCGTGGACACCCCGTAAGGCGGTTGTTGCCCTTCTTTCGTTGCAAGAAAGCTAATATTCGGAAACAAATCGTGTTGAAAGTTCCAATCCAATCGGAGTTACGGATCTCAGGAAATATAAGAAACGGTGAAAGGGCAGAATCAGGAAGCAGAAACAGGGAGAGACAGAGAGATAGATCCAATCTTGGAGGGGCTCTCGCCCCTCCCACGCCATGGAGACCATCGACCAGAGGGGAACCCTTCTCCCATCTAGGGAGAAGGTCAAGGAAGAAGAAGAAGAAGAAGGGGGGGCTCTCTCCCCCTCGCTTCCGGTGGCGCCGGAGTGCCACCGGGGCCATCATCATCACCGCAATCTACATCAACACCTCTGTCATCTTCACCAACATCTTCATCACCTTCCCCCGTCTATCTACAGCGGTCCACTCTTCCGCAACCCGCTGTACCCTCTACTTGAACATGGTGATTTATGCTTCATATTATTATCCAATGATGTGTTGCCATCCTATGATGTCTGAGTTGATTTCCGTTGTCCTATGTGTAATTGGTGAATTGCTATGATTGGTTTAATTTGTTTGTGGTTATGTTGCTATCCTTTGGTGCCCATCATATGAGCGCGTGCGTGGATCACACCATAGGGTTAGTTGTATGTTGATAGGACTATGTATTGGAGGGCAAGAGTGACAGAAGCTTCAACCTAGCATAGAAATTGATGCATACGGGATTGAAGGGGGGCCAATATATCTTAATGTTATGGTTGGGTTATACCTTAATGAGCGTTAATAGTTGTGGATGCTTGCTAATAGTTCCAATCATAAGTGCATAGAATTCCAAGTCAGGGATGACATGCTAGCAGTGGCCTCTCCCACATAAAACTTGCTATCGGTCTAGTAAAGTAGTCAATTGCTTAGGGACAATTTCGCAACTCCTACCACCACTTTTCCATACTCGCTATACTAACTTTATTGCTTCTTTACCTAAACAGTCCCTAGTTTTTATTTACGAGCTCTTTATATTCTTGCAAATCTATCCAACAACACCTACAAAGTCCTTCTAGTTTCATACTTGTTTTAGGTGAAGCGAATGTTAAGCGTGCGTAGAGTTGTATTTGTGGTCGATAGAACTTGAGGGAATATTTGTTCTACCTTTAGCTCCTCGTTGGGTTCGACACTCTTACTTATCGAAAGAGGCTACAATTGATCCCCTATACTTGTGGGTTATCAGGAACCACTCCAACCATGGCCTCCTGGCGCTCCGAAGCTCTCTTGGACGTACTGTCGCAGGAGCAGACAAAGGACATCGGCGGCTCCACTCCGGGCGTGCTCCAAAGCTCTCTTCAACGTACTCTCGCAGGAGCAGACGAAGGAGATCGCCGGCACCCCTCGGCGCCCCTCCGTCGCCACGACCACGAAGCCGGCAGCAAGGAAGAGTAGTACACGGTAGGTCGCCGCCGCTCTGGTCCCAAGAAGGTCACCGCTACTCCACTCAATCGACGCGAAGCTTGGTGGGGTAAACATCGGCGGCCGATTAGCCGCTTGACGGCGACATGGAGGCGGAAATCTTCAGAACCTTGTGCTCCGTAGGAGGAGGTTATCGAGGCGGATGAGGAGGAGGCAAAGGCAATGGCCGGCTTTCTCGGGTTCATGGCCGGACATGGTGGTCAGGCACCGGCGATCATTTAGATTAGGTTTACAACAGGTTTTAGTACGGTTTGTGCGAAATATGTAATGAATTTCGTCTGGTTTGCAGGAAAAGTTTTTGAAATGTAATGAATTTCATCCGGTTAATTTGAAATTTGCTTTGCTTGCACGAATTTCATCCGGTTAGTTCATATAGTTGTCAAAAGGTATGCGGGCAGCATCGGATGGCATCCAACAGTGTCCTCGGACAGATGCCGGTGTAAATTTGTGGGCCAGCACTGGAGATGCCCTAACTATCATGCTATAATTGCTAATGGTGCTCCATTATTTGGCAGGGAACAATTATCCCTCGATCAAAATCAGATCCGTGGTGTTTCGCACTCCTCCCACGTAAGAGTGTAAACTCTTGCTTACATAAAAATGGAGCAAGTGGACGGCACTGTAGCACGTCATATCACTCAAACTAGCCCGCCTAACAAGCGGGAAAGCACCGCCCTCGTCATTTTGTTCTGGATTTCTATCGATCGTCGCGCGAAAATGTTATGCTTTGCAAGTTCTAAAGGAAAAGGCGGCACACTTACGAATCATACGCGTCGCACCCCCGATAGTCCGGCTCGCACACCGCTCACCAGAGGCGACACGCGTTGTCTTGCAATTTCACTCACATGTGGGACTGCAATTGAATAAACCGTCGATAGCCGAAATCTAATCGCTCGGCGGGCATCGGCTGGGAAGAGAGAGACGGGGGAGGGAGAAGAGATCGCCCGCCCGCCGCGCACGGACTCCAAGAAATATATGGTGATAATGTGAGGTGAGCCATGAGGGAGTCCGGACCGCTTCCAAGCCCGCTTCTGACCGCCCTGGCCCCTCAAACGCCAGTTGTCCACCGCATGCATGCATAGCAAGTACTCCAGTACCAGTAAAATACTACGCAATAAGCCCGCTTACGTGGAGGAGAGAGAGGCATTGACAAAGTCAAGGAGTGGGCTCTGCAAGAGCCCGTCTCTACACGTGCTCCTGGGTATAAAAAAAATAATTCTAAAAAAAGAGACATAGAAAACAATTGTGTCTAAAAAAGAAAGGTAAAAAACATTTGAGAGGAAATAGATAGAGAGAAAGTGAGAAAAGTTGTAACCTTATAGCCAACCTTATAGTCAACAGTATGGTAGTATTACATGAGGAAGGAGGGAGTGGTGCACATGCCAAGTTCACTGGGCTGCCGTGTTTCACACTCCTCCGTCGAAACAGTGGAGACAATAGCTTTCATCAAAAATAAACAATGAATACTCATTGCTCGTCCTCTATATCGGAAAGAATACTTTCATTCGCCAACATGTGGGACGTCGACCATCATGGTCCACCTGCCATGCACAAAATTATCCTGGTCTACCCCGGTCGTATCGCATGCCCAACCTTTCCCATGGTAAGTTGGTCAGACGAAGGAACCATCATGACTTCGTTGAATTCCGCTTCTTCAAGAAAAATTATCGTACCATAATATCGCTACCGCAAGACGCGAAGACCGGACGGCACTGCACCACGTCATATCACTTTGAAACCCGCTAGGCCATCCTAAAAACCACTAGGCCAAACTAGCCCGCCTATAGGTCATCTATTTCGAACGGAGGAGTCTCTCAGATCGCTATGATTTTGTGTTGTACGTCTCGATTTACGCCACGATTTTCCTGCCCTATGAACCAAATGAGGCCTGAATGTATCCGTGCCGACTAAGCCTACAATTTTAGGAGCTTGGGCTATTGGTCGATCGACGACGGATAAGTATAAGCGTAACACGAGCTCATCATCCCTAACGTTTCTCTTCGGTGAATGTTTTGCAAGTACTATAGCTCACACAGTAGCTAGCCTACTAACACCAAGAATCATCAAACAAGCCCTGCTGATATGATAAACAGTTCAAACTTACATCTAAGCATGCCATATATTACATCAAAAGCTGGTGAGGATACATCTGTTTCCATAACTCGGAGAGGGTTCGCATGGTTCACTATCAAACAAAAGTAGCAAGTACCGCCCACACAAGACAGTGCACTAGCCCTAAGATGGTTTGATAACACGCATCATTCTGGTAATTAAACACAGGGCAATGCAAACTACCCTAAAGAATTAGCGCGACCAACTATTTCTTGTCATCGATCTCTCAGGCAATGACCATAGCACGGACAACGACATGGGAATCGATCTCTGGGCCGATGTCCACAGGACTGACCGCAGCATCGGAATTGATCTCTGGGGCGATGTCCACAGGATGGACAGCGGCATCGGAATCAATCTCCGGGGCGATGCCAACAGGACGGACCGCGACATCGAAAACGATCTCTGGGGCGTTGTCCACAGGACCGGCCGTGATATCGGAACCATCAAGGACGTCCACCGGCACCTGCACAACCCTAACATATTAGCAAGCACATTGCAAATAATCAAAAACCACAACTATGGTAATAAACCATTATTTTTTACCTTGTGCGGCTCTCCGGGGGATCCCATCCCTCCGGGGGCCATCTCCTCATCCTCGATGGCGGCCATCACCTTGCCAGGGGAATACTGCTTCTCAATGGCGACTATCTCCTCAAACTCGGCCTTAAGCCTCGCATAGGTGGCCATCAGAGTTTCTGGGGTAGGCATGGTAGGACCCTTGCTGTTCGTCCAACTTTCTTTGAGGAGTTCGCCCGCCAACGTCGTCAACTCTTTGGCCAGTTCTTATTTCTTGGAGTTCTTCGTCTCCATGGGTTGGCCCGCCAACATGGTCAACTCGTTGGTCGGTGCTTGCTTCCTGGAGATCGCTGTCTCTAGTGGGTTGTCTGCCGGCAACTCTTTGCCTAGTGCTCCGGGATCCATCAATGAACTGACAAACAAAAGGCAATCAAAAGGAAACCACAATCGCAATGAAAACGGGAAAAGAATAGGCTATGAGAATCGGTCGGTGCTTCGCAAAAAGAAGATTCTTGGAATGAAAATATAGCAGCATCACTGATTCCGCCACCTTTCCTTCGTCGGTACGGAAGAAAAATGGCAGAAGTGAGTAGCTTGGAGTGAGGTTTTCTTCAAGAAAGGGGAGAAAGGGCTTCAACGAGCGTTCCAGTGAAATGATGCTTGCTTCGTCCAGTCCAACTTCGAGGCGACTTCACCACTACTGGTAAAGGTGTGGGTTTTGTGATATGACAGGTCATGACGGCCGCACCGGGGTGACCGGTGAGTCTTGACTGTAGCACCTCGCTGTGATTTGGTGGATGGCACACGGGCCCGGATGCTTTGATGTCCTGCATGTAGATAGAGCGGCTAGTCATATAGGAGTGCTCAATATTGTGCACCATGACCAAGGCAGAGAGGAAAACGAGAGAACTACGTAATTAATGCATGAGTTTAATTAGGGTAGTTTTGTAAAGTACGAGATACATTCCTCCAATCGCAAAATGCCTTGGTTGATGAGATTTGAGATTTGAGCCCTATAAACCGGAAGGGAGGGAGTACTACACGCGGTGTAGTCTAGTCACTTGTTGAAATCTCTAGAAAGGCAAATACTCCTTTCCGGTTTACAGGGCGATACTAGCAAGTACTAGTACTATAATAGTGGGCTCAAATACTCCCTCCATTTTTGTACACAAGGCCACTATGGAATATACAGTTTGCATCTATACAATGCCACCAATAGTAATCGAGGCAAAGTTAATGATATTTTCTCGTACTAACACCTGTTTAATACTTGCATGCATGCAGTCATAATGACAGTTAGCTACTTCCTCCACTCAGTTTCTTTGCATGCATGCGGAGTATTAATGATCCTAGTAAACAAGAAGAAAATTTGACTTGTACAAAAGGCATTAAATTTTACATTGGTACCTGTAATCCGAGTTTGTGGCCTTGTAGTATACAAAAATGGAGGGAGTAGCAATTTTTTCTCATGCAACATGCAAGAGCCTGGCTATATGCATGCTCCAAGGCATATACACAAAGACTGCCACGCGAGCGCTCGCAACTGCCACGTTCGGGTTGCACTTGGCTCTTCGCCTCTTCGAGAAGACGAACAATGATGTTACTCCTACTTCTACAGTATCGAATCCACTGCTGCATGTCCGTCCACCTCGTGCGGGAGGGTGATACATCTCTGTCGTATCTATAATTTTTGATTGTTCCATGCCAATATTCTTCAACTTTCATATACTTTTGGCAACTTTTTATACTATTTTTTGGAACTAACATATTGATCCAGTGCCCAGTGCTAGTTCCTGTCTGTTGCATGTTTTTTGTTTCGCAGAAACCCAATATCAAATGGAGTCCAAACGGGGAAAAAACAGACGGAGAATTATTTTGGAATATTTGTGATTTTTGGGAGGAAGAATCAACGCGAAACGGTGTCCGGGGTGGCCACGAGACAAGGGGGCGCGCCCTCCCCCCCTGGGCGCGCCCTAGACTCTCGTGGGCTACTCATAAGGCGGTTGACGCTCTTCTTTTGCCGCAAGAAAGCTAATTTTACGGGGAAAATCTGGGCGAAAGATTCACCCCAATCGGAGTTACGGATCTCCGGATATTTAAGAAACGGTGAAGGGGTAGAATCTGAGAACGCAGAAACAGAGAGATAGATCCAATCTCGGAGGGGCTCTCGCCCCTCCCAAGCCATGGGAGCCAAGGACCAAAGGGGAAACCCTTCTCCCATCTAGGGAGAAGGTCAAGAAAGAATAAGAAGAAGAAGAAGAAGGGGCTCTCTCCCCTTGCTTCGATGGCCGGAACGCATGAGGGGCCATCATCATTACCTCGATCTTCACCAACACCACCGTCATCTTTACCAACATCTCCATCACCTTCCCCCTTCTATATTCAGCGATCCACTCTCCCGCAACCCGATGTACCCTCTACTTGAACATGGTGCTTTATGCTTCATATTATTATCCAATGATGTGTTGCCATCCTATGATGTCTGAGTAGATTTTCGTTGTCCTATCGGTGATTGATAAATTGCTATGATTGATTTGAGTTGCATGTTTTATTATTGGTGCTATCCTATGGTGCCCTCCGTGTCGTGCAAGTGTGAGGGATTCCCGTTGTACGGTTTGCAATATGTTTATGATTTGCTTATGGTGGGTTGCGTGAGTGACTGAAACACAAACCCGAGTAAGTAGGTTGTTTGCGTATGGGATAAAAGGGGACTTGATGCTTTAATGCTATGGTTGGGTTTTACCTTAATGAATCTTTAGTAGTTGCGGATGCTTGCTAGAGTTCCAATCATAAGTGCATAGAGTTCCAAGTAAGGGATGATATGTTAGCTTATGCCTCTCCCTCAAATAGAATTGCAATAGTGATTACCGGTCTAGTAACATAGTCAGTTGCTTAGGGACAATTTCACAACTCCTACCACCACTTTTCCACACTCGTTATATTTACTTTATTGCATCTTTATCTAAACTGCCCCTACTTTTTATTTACGTGTTCTTTATTATCTTGCAAACCTATCCTATCACACCTACAAAGTACTTCTAGTTTCATACTTGTTCTAGGTAAAGGGAACGTCAAGCGTGTGTAGAGTCGTATCAGTGGTCGATAGGACTTGAGAGAGTATTTGTTCTACCTTTAGCTCCTCATTGGGTTCGACACTCTTACTTATCGAAAGAGGCTACAACTATCCTGTATACTTGCGGGTCATCAGAGGGATAGCGTGTAGCGAAAGCTTCTACTAGTCCTGCCAGCCACCACGCTCATGCGCAAGGGAGGGACATAGCTTCATTGACTTACTGCTCCTGCCTTTGCGCCTATGGCAGTGGGCCCAACAGTGGTTGGCCCACCTGTCATGCAGCCAAAGGCAGTGCAGTTAAAACACCGAGCTCGATCCATGAGGGAGAGGGCGTTGTAGTAATCAAACTTCTCGGTCTTGTACAAGTTGATGCAACACATCAAAGCACTGCACTCGATGTAAGTCTTTTTACACATTTCAAATGGACTACAACATACGGATGTATGTAGACATATTTTGCTTCATATGTAGTCACTTGTTGCAATCTCTAAAAAGACTTATATTTGGAAACGAAGGGAGTACAACGCATGCATGCATGCCGTGACTTTCCTTTTGATACTTGCATGTGTTGATATGATGCACCTTGCCAAATTTTGACTATAAATTTAACTAACCAATTTTTCATGCATGTCACAAAAAATTGCGGGGTTGTTTGGATTGTGACTATGTTTGTCTTATGTTGCCACATTATTTTTCCCACACTTGCCACACTTGCCTAACTTGAGTTGCTCAAATTGTTAGACACACTTTGGCTTACCTAAGGGAATCTTGCCACACTTTTTGGGTCTATGACATCTGGGGTTCACTGCTAATAAAAAAATCTTGTCTTAGGTGTGGCTAATAAAAAAGACTTATATTTAGGAACCGAGAGAGTAGAAAATATAAATAATAATGCATGTTGGGGCAACCCACATTTTCGGTAATTTTAGCCGTGGGCTTGTTCACGATTTTTACGAGGGGGTGGTTGTTCATTTAATGGAGGGACTTGTACCAGACTTGAACGATATAAAGTGCGACCTGGCACACTGTAACACCACTTGGAACAAGCGGGTAGCTATCTCAAAAAACAATCAACAACTAAAAAAACGGCGACCTGGCACATAGTACACAATTTTAAACGATTGTTTTGATGGAGTGAAAAAGGAAAACTACCCCACTACGTATATATAGGCCGGAACCTCCGCGCTTGCTTGTAGGGTTGCTCTATTCACACACTCTCATCCTCTCCAGATCTAAACAAGATAGGGGTGGTAACACTGTCTTTCTCTCTTCAAAAAACACTATCTTTCTATCCTCACCGTTGATTACAGATCCGGACGTATCCCCCTCTGCCGGTGAAGGGGAGGAGGGGCAGCGTTTAGGACGTCGTCGACAGCGAGGGAGGAGGACCATTGCCGGTCACACCGTTATCTCTAGTCGATCGCCGGTGTGGGAGGTCCTCCGATCCCTTCATCGTGCCCTAGTGTGGGAGGATCCGGCCTCCCTCCGCCCACCTATCCACATCCCGATGACCTTCAGGTATATCTTCCTTCAAAACCGCCTTAGCTCTACTTCCCCAACTTGTTACGTCGCTGCATGTGCATCATTTTCTACCTCTCAGCCCCTCTCGATAGGATGGTCCAATATCACCTATTTTTCTTCTTCTATTGTTAGAGTAAAGCTACTTCATGGAGTCAAATCTTGTACTTGGTTCAAACAAGAAATAAAGTGGGGTGGGGGAATTTAGTATGTACTCCCTCCGTCCCATAATATAAGAACGTTTTTGACACTAGTGTAATGTCAAAAATGTTATTATATTATGGGACGGAGGTAGTACATCGGACTTGGTACAAACAGGAAGGAAAGGGGGTGAAAGTAGTACAGACTGGTCATCCAACCGGTCTCTTGGTCGAAAAGGAAAATATAGGGGTAATGTTGTACACAATGGTATGATCAGGACTAGATTTGTTATCCACACATAGGAGTAGGTGGCTAGAGTGAACAAAAATGGGATCAACCCAGATATGTTTCTTGGATGTTTGTTTCTTGGGGCAACAAACTATGAATCACCACTTTATGCCCTTGTTTAGGTACATGGTGCTGGACTGCTGGTGCACCCACTGTCCCATGCCCTTATACCAAATATTTAGCTATTCTTAATCTAATGCCCCTGGTAAAATGAAGCCATGCCACTGTTATAAGCCATGACAAGTTTAGCCAAAAAAATTGCCTGTAATTGTTTGAGACTCTGACGGTTTCCTCTGTAGCTTTTTGTGCAAACAGGGATATCCATTTCACCTGGTTGCTGTTGTGACCTTTTGGTGCACTTCACAAAACTCTTCTTAAAAGAAGTGACTTTTGTGTTGTTTAACTGGAATGTCAGAATGGAACAGTTGGTTCATTTCGGTGGAACTGCACAAAGGGAGATCTGTGTTCCAATCCTCATCATCCATATTGGCGCCATAACCTTCCTTTAGGTAAGAATGATATTTAATGCATGTGCTCATCTCTACTTTGCGACTGCCATGAGAAAATAATGATATTTTTTACTAGTACACTTGTACTCCCCCACTGACAAAACCAATTCTGAAATAGAAGGTCAATCATGTACTTGGTTTCACCAACTAGTGAGAAGAAAGAGAAACGGAGCATGAAGAGGAAGAAGAAGAAGAATAAACAGTGCCAAGGCGATCTTGTTGAAGCCAGAGGCCTCAGTCGACGCCATTCAAGGGCTCCGACAACGACTACCTTACATGTGAGATGATCCTCCAGGGAGCCCTTCCACTTCTGTTGTCTCACTTAATTAATTAGTAGTACTTAAGTACCACTAATTTATTGCTGCCTAATTTTCCTATCGGAGTTAAACAAATCTTTAGTAGCACCCTATGCTAAATCATGTACGTGTGTATGTTTGTCTATGGAGGTGAATCATGTGGTGGAGCAGGGAGGGAATATTATTAGTGTCATGACATAATAGTGCTATTGTTTTGCATGTCAATTTATTGCCATTGGTTCAATGAGGCAATGTTTTGCGTATTGTCCATCATGAATTTGCTGCTACTGTTAGAGTAATATGCTAATGTCTTTCTATCCTTTGTCACTAAGCTAATGAAGGTTTCACCTTGTTCCTACTTGTGCAAACAGGGATCATGTTGTGCCAATCATACATTTTAGTGGAACTACACAAGACAATACAATGAACTGTATCCTAGCCAGTGCTTTAACTCTACTGGAAGTTCTTGATAATCTTTCGATATAATCTCAGCACTGGTAAACAAGAGTGATTTCAACCATACATTTTAAGTGCACAAAAATATATACTATTGAGTGATTCCAGTGAGTGCTTTATCATCTCTTATGGGACTACATGAATAAGCTTTTTTCCTCGGGTTGGTACGGGCCTAAGGCCTTCATCCATATTAGTTTACTATCATCTCTATTTGTATCGTGCTACTATCATGAGAAACTCCTTTATCTTTGCATGTTAAAGTTTTGCAACCAATGATACATGGCAATGCTTTGAGTGTTGACCTAATTGGCACTGATTAAATAAACTAATACCTCTTTTTAAGCAAGACTACTATGTTGCTAACTTTACCCATTAAGATAATGAGGGTGCTTCTATTTGTTAGTGTTTGTCTCATCAACTAGTCCCACTATTACAGTAATCTCACTCTCTCAATATATGTGCCAACAGGGATGCTCAATTTTGGTGGAACTGCACAAAAACTTTGGGTGCTTCATTGCCTCGACAGCTTCCGTCCTTTCTCGTCAGTCGCTAATCTGGGCCTGCTTTCTTCCTTTGCTCAGTCGCTTCACTTATCTCGGCTTCTAGTCAAAGGAAATAGTAATTTTATACTACCTCACACAGGTTGGTACTGGTCTTTATCCTGATTATTGTGCTTGTCATGTATTGGTAATTTGGTATTGTGCTATTGTTTGCCGATTTTATAAAGGAGTAACTTGGAGCCTGAACTCGCAGGCAAATCATTGCATTGGGTGATTTCAGTAGAACTGTACAAAAAGATCAGATGGACAGATACTTATGTTGCTGCTATGTATCCAAAGTTCACTCAGACAAGCATCGATGTGAAAAGAAGTGCCTATATTCATTCAAGTATCAACCGGCGTCAACCAGTTGTTAAACTCCAAGTATTAGGAGAGTGAACGCCAAAAATATTGCTTGGCGCATAGCCCAGAAAAACACAGTCCAGTCTTTGGTCCCAACTTGTGTCTTTTGGTTATCGGCAGATATGGTAGCAAACTGTACGGCATGGAGTCTAAAGATTCTAGACAAGTTGGTTGACGCGTATATTCATCTGGCACTTAATCAGTCTACACGCCAGGGATGCTCCATTTCAGTTGAACTGCACAAAAAATTTGGGTGGTTCATTTTCTCAACCACCTCCTTTGTCGTCTGCAATGTAGAATTTTGGCGAGCTACAGGACCAAGATGAGCCAGTAAACTAGTTGGATGAAAGTAGTGGCCAAGTTGCTCAAACCTCCCTCGGCACGAGGCCACTATTTGAGGATAAACCTACAAGCAAAGTTCAGATTCTCTGTGCTGCCTCTTAGTAATCGAAAGTTTACTCGTACAAGCATTAATTTTAGGAAGAAGTACCTCCGACTGAACACCATTTACCAGTCTGTACCCTAGGTAATTAAAGTTCGTCCATGGATCAATTGGTTGTGATCTCAATCATTTGGATGCATAAACATACTGAACATGTGTATATCTGAATCTTTTTGTGAATTATCTATGAATATTGTCATGTGATCTATCAATCATTTGGATGCATAGACATGCTGAACTTGTGTATGTATGAATCTTTTTGAGTTGTTGATAGTGAATGTTGGCTATGAATATGAACGTGTCCTGTGAACCTGAGTTTGATACGATTGTTCACCTTTTCAGTTGTACTTGTGTGTGAACTTGTTAGTATGCCTACTATGGGGTATGTGATGTGTGGGTGTCAACGGCACACCTTCTTCCAGAGAAGAATTGCACCTGCTTTGTTAGGGTAGCAACGACGCATCAGCTCTTTTTAATCTTTTTGCTATGTCTTCCCCCCTCCCCCACTCAACCCCTGCTGTAATATTTTTGGCCTCAAAACAAACATAGTACTGCGTTGTTTTGGGGGCTTGATGAAAAATTGAGTGCTGGTTTCTGTAGGTTGGCCCACCGAGCAAATGGGTTGCTGGTCCACCACGGACTGGGAGGCTAAAAATACAAGTTGTATGGTGCAGAGGCAAGTAAAAAACGCCATCGAGAGCCATCCACTGAAGAAAAAAAATGCTCCTGGTGTGCATCTTCAGTCGTGCCGCCGGCCCCCTCTTTAATCCATTTCGCTCGGGGATCTGGTATCATTTTTTTAAGAGGGCGAACAAGTATCAGCTAGGCCTAGGTTTTGTATTTTAACATGCGTAGCCCACGACATACGGAGATAGTGGTTTCAACTTATTTTTGAGGTCCATACCGGCCTATGGGCTTTTTCTTAAAGATCGGCAGCCCAATGTATTTTTTTAATAAAACACAGGTCTCTGTTCTATTTATCTATATATAAGAATAATAATGTTGTGTCCAACTTATGTTTTCCCTTCTAACCACATTATATATATTTATATTATTACTATTATCGTATATTTTATAGAGACTTATATATACATTATAAAAACATCCCACATGTTATTAACTTATAAAAGTAAATGTTTAACAGAAGTTGGCAAGGAAAATCCTGGTTGTTTTTGACTCACAGGCAAGGAAAATCCTGGTGATTGCGTACAAAAGCTTGAGAAGATTTTAAGGACCAATGTAATAATAATGCGCTCATTTTTATTTTGAGCAATAACTCGCTAATTTGTTAATTGTATATGTGTGTGTGTGTGTGTGTGTGTGTGTGTGTGCCTCTCTGGTTTATTCTTTGATATTAATTGCTCCTTCTAACACAACATTATATATATAACGAGCCCAGCTAATTCGTGTATTTCAAGGAAGTGCAAATGGGCTGGGATTTCTTAGAAAATATAAATGGGTCGCATTGACGCGAAATTATTTGTTCACCCGGCCAGCAAATGGACTGTACATTCTAGAAAACATGGATTAAATATATGCCACAGTTTTGCAGGCTGACATGTGGGTCAATAGGTCGAAGCCTACGCAGGGCGTTGTCAACTTGGTCAACAAATGATTATGACATCCACAGCCATTGGATTTATATCCAACGGCCGGCATGCACCTTCAATCTCTCATCTTCTTCCTCCAGCGTCGCTGGGACCGCCTGGTCCGGCCTTCGGCAGCTAGTGGCTATCGCTGCGAAGCGCTACCCCACCGCCGGCCTGGCTATCCCTCCACACCTCCTGTTATTCTCCACCGACTGCAGCCCCACGCCGCACCAGAACCAGTTATAATCCTTCTCCTCCTCTCAATCTGCGACTCTACTGCCGCGTCTTCCCATCTCCAAGTCGTTCCCGTCCGGGGCCTCGCCGTCGTCCACCGCCTCACTGCGCTCGGTGTGCCGTGGTCAACGAACGAGAGTCATCGGAAGAGAACTGTATGTGGAGAGCCTGACGGCTGGGACCCACGAGGTCCATGGTCGCACATAAGGAAAGTTCCTCCTTATTAAGTTGAAAAAAAATGTTTCCTCCACCTGACAGCTGGGACCCACCGACTATATCTTCGCACGGAAGGAAGTGCCTCCTTGTTATGCGAAAAAAATTATTCCTCCCGTTGACAGCTGGGACCCGTCAGATTTCGTGGCTGACTTGTGGGCCTACTAAGCGGACATGTATGTAGGGCTTTGCCAACTTAATCAACAAATGATTCTAGCAGCTGGACCGTTGGATGTTAATCCAACAGCCATACTCCTTCTTCAACCTCTGTTCTTGCTCCTGTCTCCCGTGGGCGGCACTGCGGCTGTGCTGCCGCGCACTCGAACTAGTCAAGTTTCCCACTCCTCTCCATCTGCAACTCCACTGCCCCATCTTCGCCATCTCCAAGTCGTTCTAGTCTGGGGCCTCGCCGTCATCCACCAGCCTTGGTGCGCTCGACACGGTGTGGTCAACAACCGAGAGTCATTGGAAGATGACTGTACGTGAGAGGCTGACAGTGGGGACGTACCACGCCCATGGATGCATGCATGCAACGGAATGCGGCGTGGTCAACGTGGTCAAGGAACGACTTCCATCGGAAGTGTACTGTACATGGAGAGGTTGACAGTTGGGTCCACGGCCGCATCAACGAAGTGCCTCCTTATTACGCGGAAAATAATGATTCCTCCACCTAACAGCAGGGACCCACTAGACGGGCCACCGTATTTTGCGAAAAAAACGTTTCCCCCTGACTGCTGGGACCCACCGGACGGGCCACCATATTTCGTGAAAAAACATTCCCCTCGGTGTCAGCTCGGACCCACCGGAAGTGCCTCCTTATTACGCAGAAAAAATGAATACTCCCCCTGCTAGCTGGGACCCACCTTGGTGGGAGGCTGACTTGTGGGCCTACTAAGTTGACAGGGACGGACGGCTTTGTCAAATTAGTCAATATGAACGATTCTAGCTCTAGTGAACGTACCATGTCCATCCAACGGCCGTAGTGCTTCTTCAACCTCTGGTCTTCTTACTCCAGTAGCCCAAACCAGTGCATGTCGTGCCGCATGCTCCTGCCTCCCATGGCTGGCTGTGATGCCACGGAGGCCTCACCACCCCCTACTACTCCCACCGCTGGCCAGACCATCCCTCTACTCACCCACACCCCCTGTTATTCTGTGGACACGGTAGCCTCACACCGCAGCCGAACCAGTGAACCCTCATACTCCTCTACGCGTGGGCATCCACTGCCGCATCTTCCCCGGCTCCGCGTCGTCCCCTTACTAGGTCTCACCGTCGTCCACCACCCTGGTGCTCTCGGCGCGGCGTGGTCAACGTGGTCAAGGAACGACTTCCATCGAAACAGTACTGTACGTTGATAGGCTGACAGCTGGGTCCACGGCAGCCGCAAGGAATTGGCTCCTTATTACGCGCAAAATAATTATTCTTCCACCTCACAGCAGGGACCCACCCGACAGGCAACCGTATTTTGGGAAAAAAATGTTTCCCCCTGACTGTTGGGACCCACCAGCTACATCTTCGCACGCAAGGAAGTGCGTCCGGGCAAAAAAATAAAACGATTCGCCCCCCTGACTGTTGGGACCCACGAGCTACATCTTCGCATGCAAGGAAGTGCTTGACAGTCGGGACCCACCTGGTCGAAGCGTACATAGTGTTGTCATTCTGGTCGCGAACGTGTACGTACATACTGGTCGATGTAGAGGCACGCATGTGTCGTAGTAGAGGCGCCGTGTAAGTCGAGTAGAGGCGCCGCGTAGCATGTACACGCACGCATAACGCCGTGGTGCAAGAAAGAAGATACGGCCACGTACGTACATACGGGCGGGGTCTCGAACGCCTACTCATGCATACGTATGGCCAGGGCCCGTGTACATGGCTGGGTCGGAATGGAGAAACAGCGTTGTCGTCATGTTCATGGGGAGCCAACTGGCTGGGTCGGAACGGAATGTGTCGTCGTGTTCATCGGGAGGGCTTGGATGGAACAACCGATGGAAACGAGGCCTGGAGTATCGCAGAATGGAGGAAACGGCCTTGTGTTCGATCGGCCACGTTCGAAACGGGATCCTGTTCATCGGGAGGGGTTTAGCGTACCGCAAAATGGAGGAAACAGACTTGTGTTGGACCTCCTACGGTTGAAACGGGGTCCTGTTGATCGGGAGGGGTGTGGCATACCGCAAAACGGAGGAAACGGACTTGTGTTGGAGCACTACGGTCGAAAGGGGGGTCCTGTTCATCGGGAGGGGTGTGGCGTACCGCAAAACGGGACTCCACGGGATACTCTTCATCTCCACCATGGACCTCCTCCAGCCTCCACGGGCTACTGTTCATCCACCGTCGACCTCCTCCAGCCTCCACGTGCGACTGTTCATCCAGCCTCCACCGTGCACTACTCCACCGGATACTGTTCAACCAACCCTCTCCACAGGCTACTGTTCATCCAGCCCTCCACCGGCTACTGTTCATCCAGCCCTCCACGGGGTCGTCCTGTTCATCCATCCCTCCACGGGGTCCTGTTCATCCAGCCCCAACCGGCTCAATCGATCGGGGTCCTATTCATCTAGAGGCAACCACGGGATCCTGTTCATCCACCCCCCAGGAACTGTTCATCCACCCCCCAAAGAACGCCATCGTTCATCAAACCCCGGTTGCAACACTCACTATTCATCCACCCCGGCAATGCTCCTTTGTTCATCTAGAGGCAAGATCGATCGACTTGATTAGCGGCTGCGAAGAATTGCTCGATCGCTCGGGTTCAGTAACGCGTAGCCTGCAGTGCAATCACTCGGGTTCAGTTAGGCGATGCCTCGCTCGGGTTCAGTTAGAGCCCAACGCCTCACACCCACACGCATATGGTACGAGAGAAACGCGCATCGCTCGGGCCCCGACCACCCACCGTAACTGGGAACTCCCCGATATTTTCCTCGCCCTCACTTCTACCACGGTTTTTTCCGTCATGGACGGCCCAAAGAATGTCATTCAGCTGCATCTCCGGCCCGCCCAGGACGAAAAGCCAATTTTCTGTCATGATTTTTTGTAATAGAAGTAGGAGCCCACCACATCTATGATGATACCGGGTTTTGTCACAATTATCGTCATAGAAGTGTCATAAGTATGACAGGAAAAAATTCGTTCGGCCCAAAATGTCACGGATGTGTCGTTTTTTTGTAGTGGGGTATACCTCCACTACAAGGCATTGAACACCGAATCGACCTCATCCCCGGAGCACCTCTACCTAACAAGGCTCCCTACTGGGTCAACCCTGAGGAAACCAAGGAGATCCAATAGCAAGTACAACAACTCATCGACAACGACCATATACGTGAAAGCTTGAGCCCTTGTGTCGTCCTGGTAATCCTTGTTCCTAAGAAAGATGGCACTTATCACATGTGTTCCGATTGTCGTCCCATCAATGCTATCACTGTTCGATATCGTTACCATATTCCACGCCTAGATGATATGCTTGATGAGCTTAGCGGAGCCACCACCTTCTCTAAGATTGGTCTTAAGAGTGGCTACTATCAAATACGCATCCAAGAAGGTGATTAATGGAAAACCGCATTTAAGACCAAATTTGGCTTATATGAATGGCTTGTTATGCCAATGGGTTTATCCGAAGCACCTGGTACTTTCATGCAAGTCATGCATTTTGTTCTTCGACCCTATATTGGTGTATTTGTTGTGGTCTACTTTGACGATATTCTTGTGTTTAGCAAATCCCTCAAAGATCATGTCACCCATCTTAGAACCATGTTGCAAACCCTTAGGAAAGAGCGCCTTTATGCTAATACGGACAAATTCCTTTTTGGTGCCGATAAGCTTGTCTTCTTGGGTTTCGTTGTGTCTTCTAAGGGTGTTCATGTAGATGAATCTAAGATCAATGCTATTAGAACTTGTCCCCAACCAACAAACTTGCAACAAGTGCGTAGTTTTCTTGGTTTAGCCGGTTTCTATTGTCGATTTGTGAAGGATTTTAGCACCATTGCTTCACCTTTGCATTCTTTGAGTAAGAAAAATGTGCCATTTGTTTGGGGACCATTACAAGACACCGTATTTAATGAGCTTAAAAATTTGCTTACTCATGCTCCCGTGCTTGCATTACCCAACTTTGACAAACCTTTTGAAATTCATTGCGATGATAGTGGTAATGGCATAGGAGATGTGTTAACGCAAGAGAAGCGCCCCATAGCATACTTTCGTGAGAAACTTCCCGGAGCGCAACTCAATTATCCCATCTATGACAAAAAGCTATATGACTTAGTGCGAGTTTTGCGTGAATGCAAACATTATCTTTGCCCCCATGATTTTATCATATATATCGATCATGAAACGCTCAAGTACCTAAAGGGTCAAACTAAGTTGAACAAGCGTCATGCTAAGTGGAGTGAATTCATTGAGTCTTTTCCTTATGTCATCAAGTATATCAAAGGCAAGGAAAACATTGTGGCAGATGCTCTTTCCCGCATATGCATGCTTGTTACAAAACTTGAATTGAATGCCATTGGCTTTGAGCACATAAAAGACTTGTATGCGCATGATCCTACTTTTGCAATTCCTTATGCCAAGTGTTTGACGCATACATCTTGGGAACGCTATTACATCAAGGTTGACTACATTCTGAGAGCTAACAAACTTTGCATTCCCGAGACTTATCTTCGTTTGCTCCTTTTGCAAGAGGCTCATGGAGGTGGACTAATGGGACACTTTGGATGCGACAAGAAATTCGCTACATTCTCCAAGAACTATTTTTGGCCCAAGATGTTCCGCGACGTCTCACGCTTCACCAACCGATGCTCTACATGTAGCAAAGCTAAGTCAAAAGCTCAATCCCATGGTCTTTACATGCCCCTTCCAATTCCATATCAACCTTGGCAAGACATTAGCATGGACTTTGTACTTGGTTTGCCTAGAACTCGAAATGGAAAGGATTTCGTGTTTGTTGTTGTGGACAGATTCTCTAAGATGGCTCATTTTATCCCATGCAACAAGATAGACGATGCTTCACGTATTGCAAATCTTTTTTGTAGGGAAATCTTGCGCCTCCATGGAGTGCCAAAGACAGACCGCAATGTCAAGTTCTTGAGTTACTTATGGAAGACTTTATGCGCCAAGCTCAGAATCAAACTCTTGTTCTCTTTGGCATACCATACTCAAACCGACAGCCAAACGGAGGTGACAAACCGAACACTCTCCACTCTACTACGTGTGTTGATCAAGCAGAACATCAAGGAGTGGGAGGAGTGCCTACCCATCGCCGAGTACGCCTACAACCGTGCAAGACACTCCACAACCGGCATGTCCCCCTTCGAGGTCATCTACAGTTTCAACCCGTTGTCCCCATTGGACATTCTTCCTCTTCCACTACAAGAGCGCACCAACATGGAGTGCAAGAGCAAGCTACCTCAAGAAGATGCATGAAGATACAAGGCACACCATCGAGCGCTAAGTACAACGAATCGTGACCAAGCTCAACATCAATAAGCAACCCATGATATTCAACATTGGAGATCTTGTGTGGCTACAACTTTGCAAGGAACGCTTCCCCAACAAATGCAAGTCCAAACTTCTACCCCGAGCCGATGGACCCTTCAAGGTGCTACCATGCTACAACAACAACGCTTACAAGATCGACCTCCCAAGCGACAAGTACAATGTGAGTGACATCTTCAATGTCAAAGACCTCTTGCCATACCATGGTGATTAAGCTTTCGATCCAAGGTCGAATCTTTCCCAGGGGGAGAGATGATGCGGAGCATCCCACCATCATCCCCATGGACACATCTACATCTCCTACGACACCACATGGACCAATGACAAGAGCACGTGCAAGAGCTCTCGAAATCGAGGTGACATCACTCCTCTCACAACTCCCTTATGAATCACATGAGACATGTCTACTGCCTAAAACGGAGAAGATTTGCATACTCAGGTACCAAGGAGTTAGTCATGGAGAAGCTAAGGATCAAGGAGAATTGGAAGCGGAAGACATGCGCGAAGTCGGAGAAGAAATTAGCCAATTCCCAGGCTGGCCGGACGATCCGGACGAGGTCCCGGACGATCCGGACAGAGTTCGGACCCCGGTCCGGATGATCCAGATAATCTGCCCGAAGACACCCGTAGATGCACCACGAAGCCGGACCATCCGAACCCCAGCCGGACATCCGAGCCGTCGCCGCCTCCGCCTGCCCCTTCACCTCATCCGGATCCCTGAAGCCCGGATCATCCGGCTCCCCGTCCGGATCATCCGGACCCCCTCGTGCGTGCGCGTGTTGAGCCGAGGCCCATGTATCCCCTCGCCCCCTTTGCCTATATAAACGACTCCTCCAACTCTTTTCTAGGGTTAGCATTGGTTTAGCTCATATTTGAGATAGAGCTTTGCTCATCCACTTGGTTACTTCTCCTCGGAGCGCACGACCTCTTCGGAGAAGATCCCCCAAGCGGATTCAAGACCCCATCACGGGAAGACCCTTCAAGACCTCCTCACGGAGAAGACCTTTTGTATTGTCCTTTGTTGACTTTGAATCATGCTCTTTGTGTTTTGAGGATCTAGCATATGTGTGACCGGATCTTGTTTGTTGAGTGTTTCCCCTCGTTTTCCCCCCTCATGTTCTTCCTGTTCTTCGTAGGATTCCCTCCAATCGTGAAAGATCAGGCACCTAGGGTTCTACCCTACACCAACATGTGTGGTCATGTTTGGCACACATTATTGAATTAGAATGTTTGTTTGTATAAGGAGATACGCCTATGGATGAGGAAAGAATAGGGAGAGCGAATTGATATTTGTTGCTAGCTAAATTCATGGAAAACATGTGTCATCATGTTTGTCACACATTATTGTATCCGAACAATTGTTTGATTAATATATCTACATTTTTAATTTGTTTGATTATGTATCTGCATTTTACATTTGTTTGATCAATGTATATGCATTTATTAAGTAGAGACATTTGTGGTACCAGGCATAGAAAAGAGAGAGAGGGTATATTGTAACACCCCTAGTGCTTAGCTACAGTGACCTCATACTGATGTTCCCAGGTCACCATGATTACTAAGCTTAATTGACCATGATTGAAAACTAATTCAAATTCAGGATTCAAATGCCAAGTGAAATAATATTTTTTTATCAAATAGTAAATCAAAAATGTTCATTAGGTTGAAAATATTCTCTACATAATTGCCATGCATTAACAAACATTTTTTGAGATGTTTAAAATGCCCTTGGAAATTATAACAATGGACCAAAAGTCAATTAATTGGCCTTTTTGTAGAAGACTAAGGATAGGTCGTGCAACACAATTGCATTGATCGGTGCACCAGGCACGTATATATGATGTACAGGATGGGGCCAAAACCTCAACTATACAGGAGAACTAGGAGGTGGGCCCAAGACACAATATACACGCACGCAATATATTCAACACCCCCCCCCCACACACACACACACAGTCGAAACGTCGCCAAAGACGCAGAGACTGGAACGAAACTCCTCGAAGGTGGAAGTAGGCCATCCCTTAGTCATCACATCGTCGAACTGTTGTGCGGTCGGAACATGGAGGACCCGAATGCGTCCAAGGGCCACCTGCTCACGCACAAAATGAATGTCCAGCTGAATGTGCTTGGTCCGGCGATGATGAACGGGGTTGTATGAAAGGTACACCGCAGAGATGTTGTCACAATAGACAACTGTAGCCTGAGATATCATGATGCAACTCCTGAAGTAGTTGTCGTAGCCAGGTGCACTCGGCGATGGCGTTAGCCATGGCTCGATACTCAACCTCCGCGCTGAAGCGTGAAACTGTGGGTTGTCGCTTGGACGACCACGAGACGAGTGAAGGACCGAGGTAGACGCAGTAGCCAGAGGTGGAGCGACATGTGTCAGGGTAGGCAGCCTAGTCAACATCGGAATAAGTGATACATCTCCATCGTATCTAATTTTCCCAATGCTTTTCCACTTGCTTTGGACTAATTTGCATGATTTGAATGAAACTAACCCAGACTGACGTTGTTTTCAGTAGAACTACCATGGTGTTGTTTTTGTGTAGAAATAAAAGTTCTCGGAATGGAATGAAACTTTGTGAGGATTTTTTATACAATAAAAGAGTTTCTGGAGCCAAGAACCACCAGAGGGGGGCACCTGGGTGGGCACAACCCACCAGGACGCGCCACCTCCTCCAGGCACGCCCAGGTGGTTTGTCCCCACTTGGTGGCCCCGCAGACCCTAAAACCAATGCTATAAAATCATATTTTGCCAGAGAAAGAATTATCGCGTTTCACGAGATAGAACTGTCGTTGTCTCCTGTTCTTCATCGGAGGCCAGATCTGGAGTCCATTTGGGGCTCCGGAGAGGGGGATCTTTGATCTTCGTCATCACCAACCCTTCTTCATCGCCAATTCCATGATGCTCCCCACCGGGAGTGAGTAATTCCTTTGTAGGCTCGCTGGTCGGTGAGGAGTTGGATGAGATTCATCATGTAATCGAGTTAGTTTTGTTAGGGCCTGATCCCTAGTATCCATTATGTTCTGAGATTGATGTTGCTATGACTTTGCCATGCTTAATGCTTGTCACTTTGGGCCCGGGAGCCATGATTTCAGATCTGAACCATTTATGTTATCACCATTATATCCATTTTCTAGATCCGATCTTGCAAGTTATAGTCACCTACTACGTGTTATGATCCGGCAACCCCGGAGTGACAATAGTCGGGACCACTCCCGGTGATGACCGTAGTTTGAGGAGTTCATGTATTCACCGTGTGCTAATGCTTTGTTCTGTTTCTCTATTAAAAGGAGGCCTCAATATCCCTTAGTTTCCAATAGGACTCCGCTGCCACGGGAGGGTGGGACAAAAGATGTCATGCAAGTTCTTTCCATAAGCACGTATGACTATTTACGGAATACATGCCTACATTATATTTATGAACTGGAGCTAGTGACGTATCGCCCTAGGTTATGACTGTCTCATGATGAATATCATCCAAGGAATCATCGATCCAATGCCAATGATTTTCCTATATATTTTTATTGCTAAGTTACTACTGATGTTGTCACTATTGCGCTTGCTACAAAACTATTGCTATCATTGTTACCGTTACTATTGTTGCTGCTACTATTATCAACACTATCATATTACTGTGCTACTGATCACTTTGCTGCAGATAATTAATCTCTAGGTGTGGTTGAATTGACAACTCAGCTGCTAATACTTGCAAATATTCTTTGGCTCCCCTTGTGCCGAATCTATAATTTGGGTTGAATACTCTACCCTCGAAAACTGTTGCGATCCCATATACTTGTGGGTTATCAATAAGCCACCATCTCCAGAGAAGTGGACGCCGTGAGAGTGAGTCCAAGAGACATCATGCCACAGATGTATCAGAGAATCCGTTTCACGAGTGTCCAATGAGAGTCACGAGGGGCGTGCATGTGGAGACACACCTGCTGAACAACATACTGTAGATATGGCCGGGTGAGAGTTAGATACTGAAGAGCACCAACAATGGACCCGTAGATCGGAGCATCCGACACGGGCTAGTCCTTAAGAGCAGAGACCTTGGCCTTCGTGTCAACAGGAGTAGCAACAGGGTGACAGTTGAGCATGCCGGCACGCTCAAGTAGCTCATGTGCATACTTCTGCTGATGAAGAAAGAAGCCATCGGGTCGCCGAACGACCTCAATGCCAAGGAAATAATGGAGAGCGCCCAAATCCTTGATAGAAAACTCGTCACGCAGTCGGAGAGTGATCTGCTAATGAAGGGATGCGGAGGGGGCCGTTAGGATGTTGTCATCGACATAGAGGAGCAAATAGGCAGTCGTGTCGCAGTAGTGATAGACAAACAACAAGGCATCCGAGCGAGTGACGCTGAAGCCAAGTGTCTGAAGAAACCCGGTGATATGTTGGTACCAGGCGCGAGGTGCTTGCTTGAGGCCATATAGAGACCGGAACAACAAGCACACATGGCAAGGATGAAAGGCGTCGACGAAACCGGTGGGCTGCTCACAGTAAACCTACTCCTCAAGATGGCCATGAAGGAAGGTGTTGGAGAAATCCATCTGATGAACTGGTAAACTCGGGAGACCGCCAGCTGGAGGACGATGCGGATCGTGCCCGGTTTGACAACCGGTGCAAACGTTTCAGTGAAGTCAACACCAGCACGCTGTCGAAACCCACGGACCACCCAGCGAGCATTGTAGCGCTCAAGTGTACCATCCGAGCGGGTCTTATGACGAAAGACCCACTTGTCACTGAAGACGTCGGCACGAGAAGGCCAGGGAACCAGTGTCCAGGTACGGTTCTGCTAAAGAGCGTCGAACTCTTCCTGCATTGCAGCAAGCCAATAAGGATCATGTAGGGCTGCTCTGGCGGACGCAGGAATCTGGGACGGCTTGGTGGTGGAGGTAGCGAGGAGATACTTGTCACTCGAGTACCAAGGCTCGGGCGCTGAACGCCGGCACATGCCTGAGTGTGGGGGTGAGACGGCAACTCCGGGACGGCGGCCACCAAGGCCGGTGAGGCAACCAGCGAGGCGGCTGGAGAGGGTGCCGGCGGGGCTACCGACGAGGGCGACGGTGAGGCGGCCGACGAGGGTGCTGGCGGGGCTGCCGATGAGGGCGCCGATGAGGCAGCCGGCATAGGAGCCAGCCGGAGAGGGCACTGGCGGCAAAGCTGGCGGTGATGGCGAGGGCGGCGTGAGGGTGCGAGGCGCAGCTCGTCCCACGGCGCGAGGACCGCCGAAGCCTGAAGGCGGTCCAAGAGCCGAGCGAGGTCGTCCACCTGACGGGGTCGCCGAAGGGCCACTGCTGGCTGGCGGCGACGAGGCGATGAGAGGTACCTGCTGCTGAATGGAAAATACCTTCTCATCAAAGAAGTAAATGTGTCAGGAGGTGAATACACAATGTGAGACAGGATAGTGGTAGTGGTAGCCTTTAGTGTTAGGTGGGTAGCCAAGAAAGATGCATGCAACGGAGCGGGGTGCAAGCTTATGAGGCACAGTGGTAGCAATGTTAGGGTAGCAGAGATAGCCGAAGGTGCGAACCTCATCATAAGATGGTGGTGCACCGAAGAGAAGATGACGAGGTGCAAAGTTCCCGCGAGTACGACAGGGGCGAATGTTAATGAGGAGTGATGCGGTGGCGAGAGCGTAAGGCCAAAAGCGCGGAGGCACATTGGCATGAAAGAGAAGCGTCCGAATGCAGTCATTAAGAGTGCAAAGGACACGCTCAGCGCGATCGTTTTGTTGCAAAGTGTACGGGCATGTGAGACGAAAAGTCGTGCCATGTATGGTGAGGAGAGTGCAAACAGCTAAGTTGTCGAACTCCTTCCCGTTATCAGTCTGAAACGCAAGGATGGGACAACCAAACTGCGTAAAAACATAGGAGTAGAATGCGGCGAGAGTGGAGATAACATCCGACTTGCAACACAACGGGAAGGTCCACACATAGTGCGAAAAATCATCAAGAATAACAAGATAATAAAGATAACCCCTATTACTTGCAACTGGAAGGTCCAAACATCACTATAAATTAACTCAAACGGGTACGATGCAACATGAGAAGATGCCCTAAAAGGAAGACGAGCATGTTTGCCAGGGCGACATGCATGACACGAGTGATCATCGATCTTATTACACGTGAAAGATAAACTCTGAAGTATATAACGAAAGGTGGCGGGGTTGGGATGACCCAAGCGAGCATGTCAGAGATCCACTCCGGTGGCGAGAGCAACAGGGGTGGCTGAGGTGGTGGAGGCAGTGGAGTGGACCGGGTAGAGCAAGTCAGGACAGTCACATCGGTAGAGTACCATCGGTGTACGAGCGTCCTTAACAGAAAAACCACACTCATCAAACTCAATGGTAACAGGATTTTCACGTGTAAAAGAACGAATAGAGACAAGGTTTTTCATAAGATTAGGAGAAACTAAGATGTTAGATAATGGCAATGGAGTAGATGTAGATGGAAAAGATGCATGTCCTATGTGAGTAATGGGAAGGGAGGAACCGTCATCGATGGTGATGCGAGCGGAAGTGTGGACGGGATAGGAGGAGTGGAGGTTACCGGGATGAGCGACCATATGCGCGGTAGCTCCAGTGTCCATATACCAGTTGCCGCCGTTGGTGTAGGTGGACGGTGAAGGAGCGGAGTGCAGGGCCGCCAAGAGAGCCGGGTCCCACGGCACCGGTGGGAGGACGGGCTGCTGGGGCGGGGCCGTCAGGGCCAGCAGCGGCTTCCCACCTGGCTGCGACGGCTGTCCGTAGGAGAGGGACCCGTAGAGCGCCGCGTAGGGCTGCGGCGCAGCTTAAAACGCCTGATGGGAGGGTGGCTGCGCGCCGAGGATACCAGATACGTCTCCGTCGTATCTATAATTTTTTATTGTTCCATGCCAATATTCTACAACTTTTATATACTTTTGACAACTTTTTATATTATTTTCGGGACTAACATATTGATCCAGTGCCCAGTGCCAGTTCCTGTCTATTGCATGTTTTTTGTTTCTCAGAAATCCAAAATCAAATGGAGTCCAAACGGGATAAAAACGGACGGAGATTTTTTTTGGAATATTTATGATTTTTGGGAAGTAAAATCAACGCGAAACGGTGTCCAGGGTGGCCACAAGACAGGGGGGCGCGCCCTCCCCCCCTAGGCGCGCCCTGGGCTCTCGTGGGCCACTTGTAAGGCGGTTGCCGCTCTTCTTCTGGCGCAAGAAAGCTAATTTTATGAGAAAAATCTGGGCGAAAGATTCACCCCAATCGGAGTTACGGATCTCCGGATATTTAAGAAACGGTGAAGGGGTAGAATATGAGAACGCAGAAACAGAGAGATAGATCCAATCTCGGAGGGGCTCTCGCCCCTCCCAAGCCATGGGAGCCAAGGACCAGAGGGGAAACCCTTCTCCCATCTAGGGAGGAGGTCAAGGAAGAAGAAGAAGAAGGGGGGCCCTCTCCCCCTTGCTTCCGGTGGCGCCGGAGCGCTGCCGGGGGCCATCATCATCACCGCAATCTTCACCAACAACTTCACTGCCTTCATCACCAACTCTTCATCCCTCTATGCAGTGGTGTAACCTCTCTCTTACCCGCTGTAATCTCTACTTAAACATGGTGCTCAACGCTATATATTATTTCCCAATGATGTATGGCTATCTTATGATGTTTGAGTAGATCTGTTTTGTCCTATGGGTTATTTGATGATCGTGATTGGTTTGAGTTGCATGTTTTATTATTGGTGTTGTCCTATGGTGCCCTCCGTGTCGTGCAAGCGTGAGGGATTCCCGCTATAGGGTGTTGCAATGCGTTCATGATTCGCTTATAGTGGGTTGCGAGTGACTGAAACACAAACCCGAGTAAGGGGATTGTTGCGTATGGGATAAAAGGGGACTTTATACTTTAATGCTATGGTTGGGTTTTACCTTAATGAATATTTAGTAGTTGCGGATGCTTGCTAGAGTTCCAATCATAAGTACATATGATCCAAGTAGAGAGAGTATGTTAGCTTATGCCTCTCCCTCAAATAGAATTGCAATAGTGATTACCGGTCTAGTTATCGATTGCCTTGGACAAATAACTTTCTCGTAACAAAAAGCTCTCTACTAATATTTACTTTATTGCTTCTTTATCTAAACAGCCCCTAGCTTTTATTTACGCGTTCTTTATTATCTTGCAAACCTATCCTATCACACCTACAAAGTACTTCTAGTTTCATACTTGTTCTAGGTAAAGCGAACATCAAGCGTGCGTAGAGTTGTATCGGTGGTCGATAGAACTTGAGGGAATATTTATTCTACCTTTAGCTCCTCATTGGGTTCGACACTCTTACTTATCGAAAACTGTTGCGATCCCCTACACTTGTGGGTCATCAAGACCTTTTTCTGGCGTCGTTGCCGGGGAGTCATAGCGTGGGGTGAATATTCTCGTGTGTGCTTGTTTGCTTTATCACTAAGTAATTTTTATTTGCTGTTCTTAGTTGTTCTTTATCATTAGTTATGGATATGGAAAACGAAGTACCAAAAAAAATAGGTGTACTTGCTACTCATGGAGATGGGGTAACTCCTAAAACCCTCGATTCTCATTATGCGAGAGATATTATATACTACTTTGATAATCCTGAGAAAACCCCATTCAACTTTATAATGGGTGACACGTTGGATCAACGTGAATACTTTAGGGATTATCGCTCGACACAAAAAGGGAAACTATTATGGGATCAATTTATTGTTGCATTGGTATGCGTGGGCTCTATGCTTGAGATATGATATTACTTGTTGCTCTAGGATGGAGGCTCCACACCTTCCCTTTTCATGCAAATTTAATGATAATGAAACCTTAGCTTCTTATGCTATGGTATATATGATTACTATGATGTGGAACAAATAGAAGAATTTGTTGCTTTCAAGGCTTCTTATGAAATTGAATCTTTGTTTGAAAAGTATGAAGCTTTAGATGATGATGTTTGTAGGCCTGAAAATCTTACTATACTTAGATATTGCTGTGAGAAATATGAATACAATTACTATATTAGTGCATTTATGAAGAAGTTCTCCGCTGTCCAAGAAGAGACTAATATTTTGCAGGAAGCTATGAAAGAAGAAATTGATGAAACTGTGAGCTCATTGGATAAAAAGATGATGAGGAGAGAGAAGAACAAAAGGAGGAAGAGCGGATTAGCTACCCGTGCCCACCTTCTAATGAGAGTAAGCCGCCAACTCATACATTATTTAATTCCCCTTCGTGCTTACCGAAGGATGATTGCTATGATGATTGCTATGATCCCGTTGATTCTCTTGAAATATCCCTTTTTGATGATGCTTGCTATGCTTGTGGCCAAGATGCCACTATGAATTATGCTTATGGAGATGAACTTGCTATAGTTCCTTATGTTAAACATGAAATTGTTGCTATTGCACCCACGCATGATAGTCCTATTACCTTTTTGAATTCTCCAAACTACACTATATCGGAGAAGTTTGTGCTTATTAAGGATTATATTGATGGGTTGCCTTTTACCATTGCACATGATGATTTTGATGAATGTAATATGCATGTGATTGCTGCTCCTACTTGCAATTATTATGAGAGAGGAACTATATCTCCACCTCTCTATGTTTCCAATATGATAAAATTGCAAGAAATTGCTTATACTATGCATTGGCCTTTACTATGTGTGCATGAATTGTTCTTTTATGACATGCCGATGCATAGGAAGAGAGTTAGACTTCGTTGTTGCTTGATATATGTTACTTTGTGCTCAGTACTAAATTATAAATCATTGTTAATTAAAATTGGCTTTGATATACCTTGGGATCCGGGTGGATTCATTACTTGAGCACTATATGCCTAGCTTAATGGCTTTAAAAAAAGCGCTGCCAGGGAGACAACCCGGAAGTTTTAGGGAATCATTTATTTCTGTTGAGTGCTTTCATATAGTTTAAAAACAAAAAAATAAAAAGGGGAACCTAAAAACTTTTCAAAAAGGAAAGTGAAAGTGAGAAAGACAAGCATTGTTAAAGTGGGAGCTAGCCTTGAACTTTGTTCATGCTCATGGAAACTTTGTGAATCTTGATTACAGAAACTTTTCATCAAAAATAATTACCCCCTTGTACAATTCCATTGTATTATAAAAATAATGTTCCAAGGTTTGCCTTTAGGATGTTTACAATGCTTGTTGGTTTGTATGGTGCAGGACAGAAACTTTGGCTGTAGTGTGCGATTTTACATTTTTAACTGGAACGTCAATTGGTTCTGATTCCTTTTGCACTGTATTGCTATACAACTTGTTTAGTTTTCCTAATTTTGGTAGAATTTTTGGGGTACCATAAGCATGGTGGATGTTCAGATTGCTATAGACTTTTCTGTTTTTGACAGATTCTGTTTTTGATGCATAGTTTGCTTGTTTTGATGAATCTATCAATTTATATTAGTGGACTAAGCCATGGAAAAGTTATATTACAGTAGACACAATGCAAAAACAAAATATGAATTGGCTTGCAACAGTACTTAGAGTGGTTATTTGCTTTATTATACTAACGGATCTTACCGAGTTTTCTGTTGAAGTTTTGTGTGGATGAAGTGTCTAAACGAGGATGTCTCGATATGAGGAAAAGGAAGAGAGGCAAGAGCTCAAGCTTGGGGATGCCTGAGGCACCCCAAGTAAATATTCAAGGAGACTCAAGCGTCTAAGCTTGGGGATGCCCTGAAGGCATCCTCTTTCTTCAACAAGTATCGGTATGTTTTCAATTCGCTTGCTCATGCATTATGTGCAAGTCTTGGAGCGTCTTTTGCATTTAGTTTTCATTTTTCTTTTATGCACCATGCTGGTATGAGATATTTCTTGGTTGATTTATAGAATGCTCATTGCACTTCACTTAAATCTTTTGAGTATGGCTTTATAGAATGCTTCATGTGCTTCACTTATATCATTTGAAGTTTGGATTGCCTTTTTTCTCTTCGCATAGAAAACCGCCATTTGTAGAATGCTCTTTTGCTTCACTTATAATTGTTAGAGAGTGGGCATATCTTTTGTAGAAAGAATTAAACTCTCTTGCTTCACTTATACCTATTTAGAGAGATGACAGGAATTGGTCATTCACATGGTTAGTCATAAAATCCTACATAAACTTGTGGATCACTGAATATGATATGTTTGATTCCTTGCAATATTGTTGCAATATAAAGATGGTGATATTAGAGTCATGCTAGTGGGTGGTTGTGGATTAGTAGAAATACTTGTGTTGAGGTTTGTGATTCCCGTAGCATGCACGTATGGTGAACCGCTTTGTGATGAAGTTGGAGCACAATTTTATTTATTGATTGTCTTCCTTATGAGTGGCGGTCGGGGACGAGCGATGGTCTTTTCCTACCAATCTAACCCCCTAGGAGCATGCGTGTAGTACTGTGTTTTCAAAGGCTTGTAGACTTTTGCAATAAGTATATGAGTTCTTTATGACTAATGTTGAGTCCATGGATTATACGCACTCTCACCCTTCCATCATTCCTAGCCTCTTCGGTACCTTGCATTGCCCTTTCTCACCTCGAGAGTTGGTGCAAACTTCGCTGGTGCATCCAAACCCCGTTATACGATACGCTCTATCACACATAAGCCTCCTTATATCTTCCTCAAAACAGCCACCATACCTACATATCATGGCATTTCCATAGCCATTTTGAGATATATTGTGATGCAACTTCCATCATCATCATATACATGACTTGAGCATTCATTGTCATATTGCCTTGCATGATCGTAAGATAGCTAGCATGATGTTTTCATGGCTTGTCCATCTTTTGATGTCATCGCTACGCTAGATCATTGCACATCCCAGTACACCGCCGGAGGCATTCATATAGAGTCATATCTTTGTTCTAGATATTGAGTTGTAAGTAAATAAAAGTGTGATGATCATCATTATTAGAGCATTGCCCCAGTGAGGAAAGGATGAAGGAGACTATGATTCCCCCACAAGTCGGGATGAGACTCCGGACTTTATGAAAAATAAAAGAGGCCAAAGAAGCCCAAATAAAAAAGAGGCCAAAGAAGCCCACCAAAAAGAAAGAAAGAAAATAAAAAAAATGAAAAATAAAAGAAAAAATGAGAGAAAAAGAGAGAAGGGGCAATGTTACTATCCTTTTACCACACTTGTGCTTCAGAGTAGCACCATGTTCTTCATAGAGAGAGTCTCCTATGCTTTCACTTTCATATACTAGTGGGAGTTTTCATTCTAGAACTTGGCTTGTATATTCCGATGATGGGCTTCCTCAAATGCCCGAAGTCTTCATGAGCAAGCAAGTTGGATGCACACCCACTTAGTTTTCAGTTCGAGCTTTCATACACTTATAGATCTAGTGCATCCGTTGCATGGCAATCCCTACTCACTCACATTGATATATATTGATGGGCATCTCCATAGCCCGTTGATATGCCTAGTTGATGTGAGACTTTCTCCCTTTTTTGTCTTCTCCACATAACCTCCACCATCATATTCTATTCCACCTATAGTGCTATGTCCATGGCTCACGCTCATGTATTGCGTGAAAGTTGAAAAAGTTTGAGATTATTAAAGTATGAAACAATTGCTTGGCTTGTCATCGGGGTTGTGCATGATTAAATACTTTGTGTGATGAAGATAGAGTAACAGCCATACTATATGATTTTGTAGGGATAACTTTCTTTGGCCATGTTGTTTTGAAAAGACATGATTGCTTTATTGGTACGCTCGAAGTATTATTGTTTTTATGTCAAATGATAGACTATTGCTTTGAATCACTCGTGTCTTAATATTCATGCGATGATTAGACATATGATCAAGATTATGCTAGGTAGCATTCCACATCAAAAATTATCTTTTTATCATTTACCTACTCGAGGACGAGCAGGAATTAAGCTTAGATGCTGATACGCCTCCGTCAGATCTATAATTTTTGATTGTTCCATGCCAATATTCTTCAACTTTTATATACTTTTGGCAACTTTTATATTATTTTGGGACTAACATATTGATCCAATTGCCAAAGCCGCCTCGTCATTGCATGTTTTTGTTTCGCAAAACCCAATATCAAATGGAGTCCAAACGGGATAAAAATGGACGGAGATTTTTTTGGAATATTTATGATTTTGGGAAGTAAAATCAACGCGAACGATATCCGTGGTGGCCACGAGATGGGGCGCCCCCCACTGGGCGCGCCTGGCTCTCATTGGCCACCCGTAAGGCGGTTGACGCTCTTCTTCTGGCGCAAGAAAGCTAATTTTATGAGAAAAAACTGGGCGAAAGATTCACCCCAATCGGAGTTACGGATCTCTAGATATTTAAGAAACGGTGAAGTGGTAGAATCTAAGAACGCACAAACAGAGAGATAGATCCAATCTCGAAGGGGCTCTCGCCCCTCCCAAGCCATGGGAGCCAAGGACCAAAGGGGAAACCCTTCTCCCATCTAGGGAGGAGGTCAAGGAAGAAGAAGAAGAAGGGGGGCCCTCTCCCCCTTGCTTCCGGTGGCGCCGGAGCGCTGCCAGGGGCCATCATCATCACCGCGATCTTCACCAACAACTTCACCGCCTTCATCACCAACTCTTCCTCCCTCTATGCAGCGGTGTAACCTCTCTCTTACCCGTTGTAATCTCTACTTAAACATGGTGCTCAATGTTTTATATTATTTCCCAATGATGTATGGCTATCTTATGATGTTTGAGTAGATCCGTTTTGTCCTATGGGTTATTTGATGATCGTGATTGGTTTGAGTTGCATGTTTTATTATTGGTGCTGTCCTATGGTGCCCTCCGTGTCGCGCAAGCGTGAGGGATTCCCGATGTAGGGTGTTGCAATGCGTTCGCGTGAGTGACTGAAACACAAACCCGAGTAAGGGGATTGTTGCGTATGGGATAAAAGGGGACTTGATACTTTAATGCTATGGTTGGGTTTTACCTTAATGAATCTTTAGTAGTTGCGGATGCTTGCTAGAGTTCCAATCATAAGTACATATGATCCAAGTAGAGAAAGTATGTTAGCTTATGCCTCTTCCTCAAATAGAATTGCAATAGTGATTACCGGTCTAGTTATCGATTGCCTTGGACAAATAACTTTCTCGTAACAAAAAGCTCTCTACTAATATTTACTTTATTGCTTCTTTATCTAAACAGCCCCTAGCTTTTATTTACGCGTTCTTTATTATCTTGCAAACCTATCCTATCACACCTACAAAGTACTTCTAGTTTCATACTTGTTCTAGGTAAAGCGAACGTCAAGCGTGCGTAGAGTTGTATTGGTGGTCGATAGAACTTGAGGGAATATTTATTCTACCTTTAGCTCCTCGTTGGGTTCGACACTCTTACTTATCGAAAATTGTTGCGATCCCCTACACTTGTGGGTTATCAATACCCATTCTAGGGCCGCGGGCAACCGGCATGGAGTAGGCGTGCACAACGCCAGTCCAAGGGTTATGGCCGCCGTACCACGGGGCCGACTGGTGCTGCCGCTACTTGTGGCGGGCAGCTCCTCCCTGAGCGCGGCACCCTGCTGCTGCTTGCGGCCCCCGTGGCGGCCCCCGTTAGCAGTCGGCGGGGGTGGTGGGAAGGGGGCCGATGCCTAGGGGGAGGCCGGCGGGGGCGGGAGGGCCGGCACGGGATGCAGCAGTGGCGACGCCGAGCTCCCGCCGGTGCCGGCGATGAGGGCGGTGTTGGTCGCCCGAGTCCAAGCCATCTTCATCTGTCGCTCCTCCAACTTGAGGTATGCCACCACCTTGGCAAAGGTGGGCTCTGGGATGAGGGTGAGGTTGGAGGTGGCGTTCCCAAAGTCCTTGTTGAGGCCGGCGGTGAGGGTGCTAATGAGGACCTCGTCGCCGACCGCCTCGCCGAGATCGCGGAGCCCATCGGCAAGCTTTTTGAGGCGCATGCAAAAATTGTCGATGGACGAGTCAAGCTGTTGGCACCCATAAAACTCGTCGTGGAGGAGGACCTTGCACTACAGTTTGTTGTTGGTGAAGAGGCAGTTAAGCTTGGTCCAGACGGCGTAGGCGGCGTCGTCATCATCCACCACCGTGTGGAAGAGGTCCTTGGAGATGGTGAGGTAGAACTAGCGGATGGTGGTGGCATCGAGGATCATCCACTCCTCGTTGTGGATCATGAGACTAGAGTCCACGATGCCATGGACGTGGCCATGGAGCAGGTACTCGCGAAACACCAAGGAGAAGTACCACTTCCAAGCAGAGTAGGACGCGGTGGATTGATCAAGCACCATCGGTACACGCTCGTGGATGTTCAGATCGTGAATAGGGTAACATCGGGACCTGCAAAGGGGTTGGAGATGGTGGAGGAGGAGGAACTCATGGCGCGGCTAGGAGAAGTGGGGGGCGGCGCGGCGCGGGTGGAGCGGTTAGAGTTTGGGGCGGCGCGGGTTGGGTTGGGTGGTGGGGAGGGTGTGGAAGTGGGAGAGAGCGGCGGCGACCGGCGGCGGCGGTGACTAAGGGGAGGCCTGCGGTGGCGGATGGTGGCGGGGGCTTGGGGTGGGTTGGGCAGCGGCGACCGGCAGCGGCAGCAGTGATCGGAGGGAACAGGCGGCGGCTGGTGGCGACGAGTGGTGCGGCGGCGGCTAGGGTTAGGACCGACCTACGATAGATACCATGTAGAAGACTAATGATAGGCCGTGCAACACAATTGCATTGATCGGTGCACCAGGCACGTATATATGATGTACAGGAATGGGCCACAACCTCAACTATACAGGAGAACTAGGAGGTGGTCCCAAGACACAATATACACGCACACAATATATTCAACACTTTTCAATTTCCAAAACTAGTTAAACACTCCCAAATGATTTGAAAAGAACAGAACACACAATGTGCGCTTGGCCCAGCCGCAACAACAGTGCGGCCCAGCCCATGTGCCCCGGCCTTTCGTCCTTCTCTCGTCACTACTCGGAGACAGAGCATGCACCGCTGGCCATCGCACTGAGCCGTGAAGCTACAAGAACCCTTGACGGGATTAGGAGGCCACCCCGAACCCCCCTGATGAACCCTAGCTCACTTTCTCCTCTCCCTCGTGCCGCTCTCTCCATCCCCGCGCACCTCCGAGCCCTCCATGGCCCTCATCATTCTCGCTCCCACCATCACCCCCACCTCCTGGATCCGTGTCCGATAGACGCGCCGGCCCCTTATCCGTCACCCACGTCCACGGCGCCCTTGCATCTCTCGCGTCGTCGCCTTCGTCCACATTCGACTGTCATCGACCACCGCTTTATCCGCGTCATTCGAGCCTCCCCGAGCCATCTGGCCTCGTCGTCACCCTCACTGTGAGCTCACGCTCCTCCTTTGTAGGGAACGCAGCAGAAAACAAAAAATTCCGGTATAGCGAGCACGCCCAAGACCACTATGGAGACTGCATACAAGGTTTCATCTGATCCGTACCAACTCGAAGCGCAGCGGAAGAAGAGTTGGTGTAGATCGTCGGTGCAGATCCCCACAGCTAGGATTTACAACCTCCCAAATGCGAGGATGTACTCCCTCTCCGGACAGCCCTTCGGGAGGCGGTCGGATAGTCCCCCAGACGATGTCGCGGACAGCCCTTCGGGAGGACCCACGAAACACGAATGGAGACTCGGACAGCCCTTCGAAAGGACATTCAAATAGCCCCTCGGGCAAATGATCGAAACTGCAATCTCTCTACGGGGTTGCACACATACGGTGTCGGCTATCCGGCAGGGCTTCACCGTCCAGAACTAGTTCATGCCGGAACCCACACGGCCTTTCGGCTCTACGAAACTATTTCACTGGGAGGAAGAGAGAAGCCAGACAAGTCATGGCATATGTATGAGAGCAAGGGATGAAAAGATGGCAGCCCTCACCTCCTCTATTTATAGGAAAGCCAAGGGGTAGTGTGCCTCCACAAATTTACCAAAAACCCCCATGCATTAGGTTACACATGAGGGTGTTAAAAAAAGGTCAAAATGGGATGCCATGTGGAGCTCCAAGGAGCTCCACCACCCATGGTCGTCCACCCCTAGGGGGGGCAAATGGGGTTCCTTGTAAGCCACTTCCTTCTAGAACTTTGACCAAGTCCAAAAAGGTGGCTCTCCAAAAATATCTCAAAAAGCACTTTCACTATTCACGATGACATTTTTCAGCGTCCGTTCGAACTGAAAATATTTATGTGGGCTTAGAAAATTTCCAGTACCCACTAAAATAATTATCAACACGTTCAGAAACAATTCCGGTTTAGTGATTTTCATCTGCGAAACACATCTGAAGTGGCTCCGGCAGCTCCGGAACATTTCCGGTTTTTATCTCGGAAAATTCCAAAAAGCTTCCAGAATGATTCTGGCACCCTCCAAGAATTATCAATCATGTGCCGAAACCAATTTGACTTAATAGTATATCCCGAAACAACTTTTTGGTTTCATTGAAACTCATCTGATGACCTCTCTTTGCGGTACTATTCCGCTATCCAAAACCTTTCCGGTGTCCAAAACTTTTTCGGTGATTTTCTCTCAGACTCCCTGTCTGGTATTTAGCAGATAGATGACCCTTAAGTGTGTGACCCTATAGGTTCGGTGAAGTATAGACATGACTCGGAACCCCTTCCGATCAATGATCAACATCGGAGCCGTGGACACTCACACGAATAAATATTCGAGTGAACCTCCAGTTACAGTGAGCTATTCCTGTTGCTTTGCGATATGTCACAAACACCCGAGGTGAGATTTATTGCATCCGCATGGATGAAAATTTTTTCCACCATGCAAGTTTCTTTGTTACCGGTTTTGTTCTCTTTTCTCATTTCCGTGTTCTAGCATCCCAGTGATCACATCACAAGGTGTCTGGCCAGACGATTATGGATACCGTAACACCGAGAGGGCCCGAGAATATCTCTCCATCGTCGGAGGAGCAAATCCCAATCTTGAGCTATGTTGTTACTTGCCATACTTTTCCGTGAACCCGTAAGCCGCCGTAATGTCCACCCAGTTACGGATGACGTTTAACAAATCCCAAAGTTCACGAAGCAAGCACGAAGGAACTTGATACTCTCATGGTCTAAGGAATTATGCAAACATTAACTATCTCTATGATATTAACCATAAACTTGTGACGAAAAGAATCTCATAGCATAACATCAATTTGGGTCGATTCAACACAAGTGTTCTACCAACATCGTGCCCTCAAAATTTCCAGCATAGACATGCCCATGATCAAGAAAACAGGATCATCATGCAATACATGAGCCAGTCTTAGAGGTAAGACTAGGAATACATTTTACCATTTCGTATACCACACGTGCACATGAGTTTCCTCCGAGCCTCGTGGATATTGCAAACTCAAGAATCATTGCAGTTATAGCATGGAAGTTAAACATTCATTACAAACTTTGGAGATACAAAATAACTGTTATTACTGCCTCTAGGGCATATCTCCTACAGACTCCCGCTTGCACTAGAGTCATAATCCAGTTACATGGCTTCCCTAACACCAATGGCTATCCAGTGCTGCTCATGCTTTGCTCGTGGTAGAGGCTTTATCATCAGGTCTGACACGTTCAGATCCGTGTGAACTTTGCGTAATTTCACTAAACCCGCTTCGACATGATGTCGAATGAGTTTATATTTGCGTTCAATGTGTCTTGTCTTATGGTGCGAACTTGTCTCCCTTGCCTGAGCGACGACGCCACTATTATTACAATAGATCTCCACCGGGTCCTGGGCACTAGGAACCACACCAAGGTCTTGAAGAAATTGCTTGATCCATAACGCCTCCTTGGAGGCTTCTGAAGCAATAACATATTCCGCTTCCGTCATAGAATCTGCCACAGTCTTCTGTTTGGAACTTTTCCAATCTACTGCGCCACCGTTCAATATGAAAACATATCCTGATTGAGATTTGAAGTCATCTGGGTCACTCATGAAGCCTCCATCAGTGTAACCACTTACAATGAGCTCTTCATCACCTCCATACACAAGGAGTAAATCCTTGGTCCTTCTGAGGTACTTAAGAATACCCTTGACTGCGGCTCAGTGTTCCAATCCTGGATCACTTTGGTACCGACTGCTAACACTTAGCGCATAGGAAACGTCCAGTCTTGTACATAGCATGGCATACATAATAGAACCAATTGCCGAAGCATATGGAACATCATTCATTTGCACTCGCTCATTGAGAGTCCGAGGACACTGATTCTTGCAAAGCACTGTGCCAGGTGACACGGGGAGAAGGCCCTTCTTGGAGTTCTCCATGTTGAACCTTTTCAACACCTTGTCAATGTACGTGGTTTGGCTAAGCACTATCAGGCATTTTGATCTATCTTTATAGATTCTGATGCCCAATGCATATGCCGCTTCGCCTAAGTCTTTCATTGAAAAACTTTTCTTCAATGAGTCTTTTATTTCACTAAGAAAATTCACTTCATTTCCAATCAATAATATGTCATCCACATACAAGATTAGAAATGCTTTTGCGCTCCCACTAAACTTCTTGTAAACACAAGATTCTTCGTCATTCCTGATGAAACCAAATTCTTTGACCACTTCATCAAAAGGAATGTTCCAGCTCCTTGACGCTTGCTTCAGACCATAAATGGCTTTCTGAAGTTTGCATACCTTTCCAGCATCCTTATGAATGACAAAACCTTCTGGCTGTATCATGTATACATCCTCTTTGAGGTTTCCATTTAGGAAAGCCGTTTTGGCATCCATCTGCCATATTTCATAATCGAAATAAGCAGCAATTGCTAGTAATATCCGAATAGACCTAAGCATAGCTACGGGCGAGAAAGTCTCGTCGTAGTCCACTCCTGGAACTTGTGTGAACCCTTTCGCGACAAGTCTAGCTTTGTGGATAGTAATGTTACCATTCGCGTCCGTCTTCCTTTTGAAAATCCATTTACAACCAATTGGCTTTACGCCTTCTGGAAGTTCTTCCAAGTTCCAAACTTGGTTTTTGTACATGGATTCCATTTTGTATTTCATGGCCTTGTGCCATTCCTCTGAGCTGGGTCCCGCCATTGCTTCCTTGTAGTGCACAGGTTCGTCGTCTTTAAGAATGAAGATTTCATTATGAAACGAATCAGGTGGCTGGATAGCCCTACCTGATATGCGCAGTTCAGTTACAACATTGTCTGAAGTCTCCGCATCATATGCGACAACTTCCATCTCAGTTGCAGGGATAATTGGCGGAATTTCTTCCGGTTCCTTAGCCATATCAATAGTTGCCGGAGATTCACTAATCTCATCAAGTTGTACTGTCCTCCCACTTAATTCTTTGGCGAGAAACTCTTTCTCGAGAAATTGTCCATTTCTGGCAACAAACACTTTGTTATCGGACGGGTGGTAGAAGGTATACCCAATTGTTTCCTTGGGATAACCTACAAAGTACATTTGTCTGATCTGGGATCAAGTTTGGTAGGTTGTAAATGTTTTACATATACCTCACAACCCCAAATCCTGAGATGCGACAAACCGGGTTTCTTCCCGTTCCATAACTCATATGGTGTCGTCTCAACTGATTTAGACGGTGCTCTGTTAAGTGTGTTAGTGGCAGTTTCCAGTACGTGACCCCAAAAAGATATCGGAAGATTTGTAAGAGACATCATCGACCTTACCATGTCCAACAAGGTTCGGTTACGTCGCTCCAATACTCCATTTCTCTGTGGAGTTACACGAGGCGTAAGCTGTGAAATGATTCCACGGTCACTCAGATGTTGGCCAAACTCATGACTAAGATATTCGCCTCTGCGATCAGACCACAGAAACTTAATCTTTTTGTTACAAAGATTTTCTACCCCATTCTGAAATTCTTTGAACTTTTCAAAGGTTTCCGACTTATGTTTCATTAAGTAGATATAGCCATACCTACTCAAATCATCAGTAAAAGTCACGAAGTAGAAATACCCACCCCGTGCGCCTGTGTTCATTAGACCACATACATCACTATGTATTATTTCCAATAACTCACCCGCCCGTTCAGGATGACCCGTGAATGGCGTCTTGGTCATTTTCCCCATCAGGCAAGCTTCACATGTGTCAAATGACTCAAAATAAAAAGACGATAAAACTCCATCTTTATGGAGTTTTTGCATGCTTTTCTTTCCGATGTGGCTAAGCCGACGGTGCCACATGAAAGTGGTGGTGGTATCAGCCTTCTTAAGGCGTTTAGCATTCGCGTTAAAGACATCATTTCCACATTCGATTTAGTATGAAAAGGCCCCCAACAATGGGTGCAAATCCATAAAACATATCCTTACAATAAAGTGAAAGACAATTGTTCTCAGACTTGTACGAATACCCATCGTGTACTAAACATGATCCGGAGATAATGTTTCTACACAACTGTGGAACAAAATAACAGTTACTTAGTTCTAGGATAAATCCTGAAGGGAGATGTAGAGCCATCATTCCGACGGCTTGAGCAGCGATCCCAACGCCATTCCCAACGCGCATCACGACTTCATTGTTTGCCAGCTTGTGCACCTTCTGAAGCCCCTGTATCGAGTTGCAAATGTGAGCAACCGATCCGGTATCAAATACCCAAGACTTAGAATTTTCTCTATGAAGCAAAACGTCAATGACATTAACTTGTATAATAATTATACCTTTTTCGGTTTTCGCGGTCTTCTTATCTTCCAGATACTTCTTGTAGTTTATCTTCCAGTGTCTTGTGCCCTTGCAGTAGAAGCACTCAGTTTCGTTCTTGGCTCCACCCTTAGAGTTGCTTTGGAAGCTGGTCTTACTGGCGCCCTTGCCCTTCTTTGGCTTGCCTTTCTTTTTGAAACTGGCAGTTTTATTCACAAGCAACACTTGCTTGCGATTTTTCCGCAGTCCTCCTATAGTTTTCAGCATGGCGAGCACCTCTTCCAGTGTCTTCTCCATCCCTGTCATGTTGTAGTTCATGAAAAAACCGTCGTAAGATGGGGGGAGTGAAGAAAGCAACATGTCCATCATATGGCCAGGTGGAAGTGGAAATTCCAGGGCTTTAAGCCTTTTAGAATAGCCAATCATTTGGACCACATGTTCGCCAACTGAACTACCCTCAACCATCTTGCATTCCATCAAAGCCTTCATGATATCAAATCGTTCAGCTTTGCGGTTTCCTTGTATAGAGCATCCAATTCCCTGATCATATCACGGGTTTATGGAATTCAGAACGTTTTTGAAGCCCTGGACTCATGCAAGTTAGCATGAGGCACTGCACTAAGTTGTGATCATCATCCTAAGTGGCCCACACATTTTGTTCATCTTCCGGGGCCTCTGCCGCCGGTTTAGCTGGAAGAGCGGTTTCAAGCACATACAATTTCTTAGCACTCCTAAGGATAATCCTCAGGATACGGACCCAGTCCACATAGTTGTTTCCAGTCGTAGCTAACTTCTCTTTCTCTAACATCGGGCCTAAGTTGAATGCGGTGTTGCGAGCCATTTGATCTACAACGGAAAACACAAGTTTCACTTAGACTTTGTTTATAATGAAATTTGCACTAGTGAATAAACAGTTTTATTCTAAAGTGTGCTCCCACTCAAATCAACATCTCTCATAATTGATTTAGAGTGATTCAAGATCCATATTTCTATTCGATGCCATTGACGGGTTCATCACTGATGACACGAATTTCAATTGGTAGGCCAACTTGCCGATCACATCTCTATGTGATTCTTGTTCATCTTTCGGTGGGCATGTTCCATGTTCAGGACTCTCCTGCATGAACATCAAAGACAACCAAGTAATCTTGCTGCGGGGTCTGACCTCACCCGCCTCATTCCTCTCGATTCATTCGTGCTCATGTGTACATGGCGCACCCCGAAAAGATACGAATTTCAGACGGTGCTACACTTGGGTGAACACTAACTACTTTGATATTTTAAGTGAGAGATCACCCTAATAAAAGCGACTACCGCCACAATCAAGAAGGGTGCATCATAAGGGATAAACATCTCAAGAAATTCGTAATAGCATGATATGGTATAGCCCTTCTTGACGGAGAAGTCTTTCATTTCTTCGTCTCCGGCATTCGCGTCGGTGTTCACCTTTGCGAAGATTGCCACCACCTTGTCGATGCACCAGATAATATTGCTATCTCTATAGCTAATAAAATAAGTGCATTACTTAAGGTTGACTCGCAGGTCATTAAAGTGACAATCATATGGCTCCAGCCATCATGCCGAATCATGACACGGTGGTCATGTTAATTTACATCATATAGTCATCTCATACATAATCAAAATGAATATGAGCTTGCTATACCACATCACATGCCATCCTGCAAAACCAAGTTAGACGCCTCTAAACGGTTTATGCAAAAATTTATTTTATGTGGCTTCTAAGGTTTTAACTTAAACCGCAGCTACCAACGTTTATCATCAAGTATGATTGTTCAAGTCTCTAGATTAACTTTGCAGGGTGTATGAAGCACGGGATAATAAAATCTCGAACCCCATACTGAACTTCGTCATACGCATGACCCCCGTGAAGATCATATCTGCATTGCCCTTTCATCTGTGAATTTCATCTTTCCTTTAACTACGATGGAACCCAAAGAACTGATAGCACTTCATTGATCAATCAGGATCGCGGATTGCCAGAACTTTGTGAAATTCCACCATGCCATTTTAGGATCAGAAATACGCAAATTCTAGGGAAGCAACAAGAACATCGGGTAACAGATTTCATCTGCCACCCGCATAAATAATTTTCAGCAATAGATCTCATCTACTCCAAAATTATATTATGCAATACCCATACATCTCCATGCATTCTAGATCGTAACCTGCATCTACGCATAGCACGACTCTTGATGCCGCTGTAGGGAACACAGCAGAAAACAAAAAATTTCGGTATAGCGAGCACGCCCAGGACCACTATGGAGACTGCATACAAGGTTTGATCTGATCCGTACCGACTCGAGCCTTGATGGAAGAAGAGTCGGTGTAGATCGTTGGTGCAGATCCTTGCAGCTAGGATTTACAACCTCCCAACCGCGAGGATGTACTCCCTCTCCGGACAGCCCTTCGGGAGGCGATCGGACAGTCCCCCGGAGGCCCGAACGATGTCGCGGACAGCGCTTCGGGAGGACCCACGAAACTCGAACGGAGACTCGGACAGCCCTTCGGGAGGACATTCAAATAGCTCCTCGGGCAAAAGATCGAAACTACAATCTCTCTACGGGGTTGCACACATACTGTGTCGGCTATCCGGCAGGGCTTCACCGTCCAGAACTAGTTCATGCCGGAACCCTGACGGCCTTTCGGCTCTACAAAACTATTTCGTTGGGAGGGAGAGAGAAGCCAGACAAGTCATGGCATATGTATGAGAGCAAGGGATGAAGAGATGGCAGCTCTCACCTCCTCTATTTATAGGAAAGCCAAGGGGTAGTGTGCCTCCACAAATTTACCAAAAACCCCATGCATTAGGTCACACATGAGGGTGTTAAGGTCAAAATGGGATGCCATGTGGAGCTCCGAGGAGCTCCACCACCCATGGCCGTCCACCCCTAGGGGGGCCCAAATGGGGTTCCTTCCCTTGTAAGCCACTTCCTTCTAGAACTTTGACCAAGTCCAAAAAGGTGGCTCTCCAAAAATATCTCAAAAAGCACTTTCACTATTCACGATGACATTTTTCAGCATCTGTTCGAACTAAAAATATTTATGTGGGCGTAGAACATTTCTAGTACCCACTAAAATAATTTTCAACGCGTTCTGAAACAATTCTGGATTAGTGATTTTCATCTGCGAAACGCATCTGAAGTGGCTCCGGCAGCTCCGAAACATTTTCGGTTTTTATCTCGGAAAATTCCAAAAAGCTTCCAGAATGATTCTGGCACCCTCCAGGAATTATCAGGCATGTGCCGAAACCAATTTGACTTAATAGTATATCCCGAAGCAACTTTTCAGTTTCATCGAAACTCATCCGATGACCTCTCTCTATGGTGCTATTCCGCTGTCCGAAACTTTCCGGTGTCCGAAACTTTTTTGGTGATTTTCTCTCAGACTCCCTGTGTATTCAGCAGATAGATGACCCTTAAGTGTGTGACCCTACAGGTTTGGTGAAGTATAGACATGACCCGGAAGCCCTTCCGATCAATGATCAACATCGGAGCTGTGGACACCCATATTGACCCCTAGCTATACCCACACGAATAAATATTTGAGTGAACCTCCAGTTGCAGTGAGCTATTCCTATTGCTTCGTGATATGTCACAAACACCCAAGGTGAGATTTATTGCATCCCCGTTGATGAACAATTTTTCCACCATGCAAGTTTCTTTGTTACCGGTTTTGTTCTCTTTTCTTATTTCTGTGTTCTGGCATCCCAGTGATCACATCACAAGGTGTCTGGCCAGACGATTATGGATACCGTAACACCGAGAGGGCCCGAGAATATCTCTCCATCGTCAGAGGAGCAAATCCCAATCTTGAGCTATCTTGTTACTTGCCATACTTTTCCGTGAACCCGTAAGCCGTCGTAATAGCCACCCAGTTACGGATGGCGTTTAACAAACCCCAAAGTTCATGAAACAAGCACGAAGGAACTCGATACTCTCATGGTCTGAGGAATTATGCAAACATTAACTATCTCTGTGATATTAACCATAAACTTGTGACGAAAAGAATCTCATAGCATAACATCAATTTGGGTCAATTCAACACAAGTGTTCTACCAACATCGTGCCCTCAAAATTGCTAGCATAGACATGCCCATGATCAGGAAAATAGGATCATCATGCAATACATGAGCCAGTCTTAGAGGCAAGACTAGGAATACATTTTACCGTTTAGTATACCACACGTGCACATGAGTTTCCCTCCGAGCCTCATGGATATTGCAGACTCGAGAAACATTGCAGTTATAGCATGGAAGCTAAACATTCATTACAAACTTTGGAGATACAAAATAACTGTTATTACTACCTCTAGGGAATATCTCCTACATCCTCGACCTCCCCCCGTTTCTCCCCGTGCACCGTAGGCCCGTTCCCACCGAGGTCGAAGCCCTCCGTCGCAAGAGCTCGCCTTCGGCGATGCTCCGGTGGACCATTGGTCCCGTGCGTGCAACCAACCGCTTAGTTAGCTTGCGTATGTGCCCTAGGTGCCACGTGACGGTCGATTTGCTTGTTGTTGCGTTGTTCCCATCCTTGTTTGAACCCTGGCGGTCGCCGCCGCCGTCGATACCCTCCCTCCTAGCCTCGGCTGGAGCCACAAATGGACGCGCGCGAGCCCCTGCGTTTGAGCGCGCCCAACCGCCGTCCATTTGGTCGCCCGTGCGACGATTCCGACTGTCGCCGCCGTGTTCTACCTCGCCGGAGTACTGCCGCCGGCGCGCTGGCAGTTTAAACACCGGCCTAGGTCACTGACGAGTGGGCCCATGGTCATTAGCTCTAATTACCCGGCAAACCCCACTGACAGGCGGGCTCGTTTACTGTAGCGTTTAGTTTTATCCCCTGACGCTGACAAAGTGTCCCCACCTCCTAATCGGCCTAATTAACTTAATCTAATTCTCCATTAAACTAACAAGCACTGACTACTGGACCCCACTGGGCCCAATTGACCCAGTCAAATGCTGACTGGGCTAGTCCCAGTCACTGCCAGGTGGGTCTAGTGGACCCCCTTTGACCAGCCAAAGTCTTGCCTTGCTAGGTACACCTAGCATTTTCCTTTTTATTTTCGAATTAATATTAATTCTAGAATTTCAGAAAAATGTTTAAAGCGTTGAAAATTAATATAAAACAATCTATAAATCATATGAAAATAATATATATATATATATATGTGTGTGTGTGTGTGTGTGTGTGTGTGTGTGTGTGTGTGTGTGTGTGTGTGTGTGTGTGTGTGTGAATTGCTTAGAAAAATGTAACGAAACTGAATATGCAATCCGTTCATCTGTCACGCGCCTCTAGCTTGATGAACATGGATCCTTCCTCCCCGATTCATCTGTCTGAAAAATACCAAACGCTAGGAATACATTCCCAAATGTTTCCCCTCTTCGTCTATATCATCTAGCACTGCTTTAGTTCACCTCTAGCACTGCGTATTGCCATGTCATGCATCGTGTTGCACTTGTATGCTTTATATTTATTGTTTCTTCCCCCCTTCTCCCTGATAGACACCAAGACCGATGTTGTTGCCGAGATCGACTACATCCCTGACGCTTAGACCCTTTCCGCAGAGCTTCCAAGCAAGCAAAAACCCCCTTGATCATTCCTATATCGCTCATTCCATTCTCTCTCATACTTGCATTAGAGTTTGCTACTGTAATTGATTGCTCCTATTCTGATGCATAGCCTGCTTTTGAAACCTGCTTTGTACCTTACCAGCTTATCCTAAAATGCTTAATATAGGTTGGTTAGTGATCCATCAGTGGCCCCTCACCTTGTCCATGATGCCCCCGCTGGATTACCAGGTGACTCGATCAATGTGATCGATGTCCAGGGTTCGACACATCACCTCACCCCCTGTAGTTGTACGACTCTGCAGAGCTACTATCGAGTGTCGAGGGTGATACCTCGCAGCGCACTCCTGATAATAACTCTGTAGCTAATCGATCATGGTCATCAAGGGTGATTCCTCCTTCACCACTCCGATACGACTCTGTCGTGCAACACCTCAAGCGTGAACCTCGAGGGTGATTCCTTCTAGTTCTCCTTGACAGTTACATCGAGTGGAATCCATCGAGGGTGAATCCTCGGGTTTTCCCCCTTGATGTTATAGACACACAGTTACTTTGACTTTATGATGTAGGGTGTAACACTATGAGGGATCTTTTCACACTTGGAGGGGGAAAAGGAGAGCAACAACAAGAACACAAAGAGGAAATCACTCCAACAATTCCCGATTACACATCCACTATAATAGCAACACAAGATCCACAAGTCACCAACACAATCAAAGGAAAGATACAATGGCAAAGTTTATCCCAAATCCAAAGGAGATGGGGGCTTGAAGATAGTCTTCTCCTTATGGAGGTCTTGGAATCCACAAGGATTCTTCCCTAGGGGGTCTTGATCCACCAAGAGGGAAGGTGAAGGAGCAAAGCTCACAAATATCTCATCTAATACTTTGCTAACCCTAAACATGGTCCTAGGTACGGAATACATAGCCTTGGAGTCGAAGGAGATGAAGAGGGGTCGAAGATGCAATCTCAGCCGGCCATCCTGGGAGGCCCGTGCGCACGGGGTAAGTTGGGCCCGTGCGCACGGGGTGCTCTAGTGCTAGCTTTCTGTGTAGTCCGTGGGCACGGGGTCTTGGGGGCCCGTGCGCACGGGGTCACCTGGGACCTTCTGTATGGCTGCTGTTGCACTCCGTCTTGGCTCGCAAGGCCTTGGGGTGGTCCTCCTTCTCCTTGGTGATGCTCCTGAGCTTCTTGGTGATGTTCCTCTTCATACCTAAGGAGGCATAGCATATTTTGGTGAGGTAGTAACCATGTTCCATTCGTGTCCATATGCAAGTCTAGTAGGAAGGAGTTCACCTCGGTTTCCAAAGCACGTGCTCTAGCTCTTGTCATGGGTCCTCGTGGGGTTGGATGTGTCGGTGTAGAGTCCATGGGGGTGATGGAAGGATGCTCCGCATCATATACCCTCCCTTGAGAAAGATCCGACCTCGGATCAAAATCTTCATCACCATGGTAAGGCGAGAGGTCTTTGACGTTGAAGATGTCGCTCACGTTGTACTTGTCTCGTGGGAGTTCAATCTTGTAAGCATTGTCGTTGTAGCGTGCTAGCACCTTGAAGGGTCCATCGGTTCGAGGGAGAAGTTTGGACTTGCGTTCGTTGGGGAAGCGGTCCTTGCGAAGGTGTAGCCACACGAGATCGCCTATGTTAAAGATCATTGGTTGCTTGTTAACGTTGAGCTTCGTCGCTAGTCGTTGTACTTGGCGCTCGATGGTGTTCCTTGTATCTTCATGCATCTTCTTGATGTAGCTTGCTCGTGCACTCGCATCCATGTTGGTGCGCTCTTGTAGAGGAAGAGGTAGAATGTCTAATGGGGACAATGGGTTGATGCCGTAGACGACCTCAAAGGGGGACTTGCCGGTAGTCGAATGTCTTGCACGATTGTAGGCGTACTCGGCGATGGGTAGACACGCCTCCCACTCCTTGATGTTCTTCTTGATCAACACGCGAAGTAGAGTGGAGAGTGTCTGGTTCGTCACCTCCGTTTGGCCGTCGGTTTGAGGATGGTATGCAGATGAGAGCAAGAGCTTGATTCCGAGCTTGGCGCATAGCGTATTCCAAAAGTAACTCAAGAACTTGACGTCACGGTCGGAGACAATTGTCTTTGGTACTCCATGGAGGCGCAAGATTTCCCTACAAAATAGATTTGCAACGTGTGAAGCATCGTCTATCTTGTTGCAAGGAATGAAATGTGCCATCTTAGAAAATTGGTCCACAACAACAAACACGGAATCATTTCCATTTTGAGTTCTAGGCAAACCAAGTACAAAATCCATGCTAATGTCTTCCCAAGGTTGATAAGGAATAGGAATAGGCATGTAAAGACCATCGGATTGAGCTTTAGACTTAGCTTTGCGACATGTCGAGCATCGAGTGGTGAAGCGTGAGACGTTGCGGAACATCTTGGGCCAAAAGTAGTTCTTGGAGAGCGTGGCGAATGTCTTGTCGCGTCCAAAGTGTCCCATGAGTCCGCCTCCATGACCCTCTTGCAAAAGGAGCAAACGAAGAGAAGACTCGGGAATGCATAGTTTGTTAGCTCTCATAAGATAACCATCCTTGATGTAATATTGTTCCCAAGATGTATGCGTCAAACATTTAGCATAAGGAGTAGCAAAATATGGATCATTAACGTACAAATCTTTTATGTGCTCAAAGCCAATAACATTCAACTCAAGTTTAGTGACAAGCGTGCATATGTGTGAAAGTGCATCCACAACTACATTTTCCTTACCCTTAATGTACTTGATCACATAGGGGAAAGATTCAATAAATTCACTCCATTTGGCATGACGCTTGTTCAACTTAGTTTGACCTTTTATGTACTTAAGCGTTTCATGATCGGTATGTATGACAAACTCATGAGGTCTAAGATAATGTTCCCAAACATGTAGCACACGCACTAAAGCATGCAATTCTTTGTCATATATGGGATAGTTAAGTTGAGCGCCGGAGAGTTTTTCACTAAAATATGCAATTGCTCATTTTCTTGCATCAAAACTCCGCCAATTCCCGTACCACTAGCATCACAATTAACCTCAAAAGTTTTCTCAAAGTTGGGCAAAGCAAGAATCGGTGCATGAGTAAGCAAAGACTTGAGCTCATCAAAAGCGGTGGATTGCAAAGATCCCCAAACAAAAGGAGCATTCTTCTTACTCAAAGCATGCAAAGGAGCGGCAATAGTGCTAAAGTCCTTCACAAAGTGACGAAAGAAACCCGCAAGACCAAGAAAACTACGCACTTGTTGCAAATTGGTGGGTTGGGGCCAAGTTTTAATTGCTTCAATTTTAGATTCATCAACGTGGACACCCTTGGAAGAGACAACAAAACCCAAGAAAACTAGCTTGTCAACACCAAACGTGCATTTTTTTCAAGTTTGCATAAAGACGTTCCTTGCGAAGGGTTTGCAAAACAGCCCTAACATGATTAATATGCTCTTTCATGGATTTGCTAAACACAAGAATGTCATCAAAGTAAACCACAACAAAGACTCCAATATAAGGTCGAAACACGAAATGCATAAGACGCATGAAAGTACCGGAAGCCTCCGATAAACCCATAGGCATAACTAACCACTCATATAAGCCAAATTTGGTTTTGAAAGCAGTTTTCCATTCATCACCCTCTTGTATGCGGATTTGATAGTAACCACTTTTAAGATCAATTTTTGAGAAAAAGGCAGCTCCGCTAAGTTCATCAAGCATATCATCTCAGCAAGGAATGGGATGCCTATTGCGGACGGTAATAGCATTTATAGGTCTACAATCGGAACACATGTGGAAACTTCCATCTTGCTTAGGCACAAGTATAACGGGAACGACACAAGGGCTTAAGCTTTCACGTACATGACCATTGTCGATGAGTTGTTGTACTTGTCGTTGGATCTCCTTAGTTTCTTCGGGGTTGACTCGGTATGGAGCTTTGTTTGGAAGTGGCGCTCCGGGGATGAGGTCGATTCGATGCTCAATGCCTCGTAGAGGAGGTAGACCCAGAGGTAGCTCATCGGGGAAAACATCTTGAAATTCCTACAAAAGAGATTGAAACACTAAAGGTAGATCGTGAGGGGTGTTAGTTTTTGGTTCCCCATCCTTGCACACAAGAACAACGTGCATAACACTCGATGGGTTCTCACACACTTCTCTCATCTCACTTTTTGTGGCAAATAGTATGAGGTTTTTCTCTCCAGGCGAAGAGGCGCTCAAGTTTGGCTTGTGGCTCTCACTCACTTTTGGGTGGATCACTTTCTCACACCCTTCTCTCCATGATGGGTGGCTTGCTTGTCGGCTATCACTTGACTAGGATACATAGGTCGTAGCACATACTCCTTCCCTTTCATCTTGAAGCTATAGTGATTGGTGCGCCCATTGTGGATGACACCATGGTCGAATTGCCATGGTCGACCAAGAAGGAGGTGGCAAACGGTCATTGGGACCACATCACACTCCAAAGTGTCCTCATATGCACCAATTTTGAAGGAGACTTGGACCGTATGCTCAACTCGTATAGTGCCGGAGTCACTTAACCATTGAACCTTGTAAGGGTGCGGGTGCTTCCTCTTGACCAATTGAAGCTTGGAACATAGTTCTTCACTTTCCAAGTTGTGGCAACTACCTCCATCGATGATGACCTTGACGGACCTTCCATTGATGCCGGCCTTAGTGTGGAAGATATGGCATCGTTGGTCTTCGTCTTGTTGATGTTGAAGAGTCTAGACCTTGGAGACAACGAGAGCGGGGCTCGAATCCTCATCACAAAAGACTCGATCATCTTCATCCTCGTTCATGCGCCGGTGCATGGCCACTTGCTCAAGGGCTTCCATTTCATCTTCACTCATTGAGTCATAGGTGCCATCATCGTTGAGGATCATGGTGCGCTTGTTTGTGCATTCATAGGACTTGTGGCCTCGGCCGCCGCAAGTGAAACACTTGAAGGAACTCGTCTTGACGGTCTCATCGGTCGGAGTAGATGAAGAAGCACGCGGCTTTAAGTTGCTTGTAGTAGGAGGAAGACGACTTGAACTTGATGAAGTTTTCTTGTAACTTGGCTTGTCGTCGTTGCTTGGAGAAGGCTTGGTTGATGTAGATGTTGGAGGAGTTGTTGAAGCTTGGTTGTTGGAGAAGCCGTATGTCTTGGATGAGTACTTGGCGTACTTGAAGTCATCTTGCACTAGACGTTCCGCCTTGGTCGCTTGATGCACGAGCTCAATGAGGTTGGAGTAGGGTTGGAAGTCGGCGATCTTCTTGATGGGATGATTGAGTCCATTCAAGAAACGTGCCATTGTTTGCTCATCATCTTCCTTGACATTGGCTCGATCATGGCTATCTCCATTTCCCTGTAGTATTCTTCAATACTCTTTGTTCCTTGCTTGAGGAGTTGTAGCTTCTTGAAGAGATCGCGGTTGTAGTAGGTGGGCACAAAACATGCTCGCATGACATCCTTCATTTGAGCCCAAGTGGTGATTGGAGGTTCACCTCTTGCTTCTCGGCGCTCAAGGACTTGTTCCCACCATATGAGCACATAGTCTTGGAACTCAAGTGATTCCATAGCGATCTTCTTCTCTTCCTCATAGTTGTGCAAACGAAAGATTTTGTCGACCTTCAATGCCCATGATAGGTACTCTTCGGGATCATTGCTTCCATTGAACTTGGGCATGGTGAATTTAAGCTTGCCATAGCGTTGCTCTTCATTGTGTTGTTGGTGATGGTGATGATGACGCCCTTGACGTGGAGGGTAATCAACCTCATATTGCTCTTGGCATGGAGGAAGTCCATGATCAACTTGCTCTTGTTGAACTTGAGGTTGAGGTGGAGCTTGACGAGCTTGTGGAGGAGCTTGAGGGACTTGACGGTGCACACGTGGTTGGTAGTTCCTCTCTTGGATTTCTTCTCAAAGGGCTTCCTCTTGATTGTTTCGTTCGCGATTGCGGTTTGCGATAGCTTGACTTGATTCTTGAAGGGCACGTTGCGCCTCAAGAGCTTGCGCTTCTCGTTGTTGTTGTTGGAGATGTTGAGCCTCGACGTCTTGTTCCTCTTGGTGTAGACGCGCTCGTTCTTCCTCTTGGCGCCATTGTCATTGTCGTTCTTGATCTTGAGCAAACACGACTTGGTTTGAGTGAGAACGAGGTACTTGCTCATCGACTTGTTCTTGTGAATGCTTGTCATGTAGCGGGTTGCGAAATGCATGACGGTCTTGATGCACGGCTCGTCGGAGAGTGTTTGATGACGGTGTACTTGAGCCAGAGAAGGTGTCATCGGAGTGTCGACTTGAGTGGCTCCGTCTTGAGTATGAAGAAGTTGAAGGAGGACGGTTCACCAACAAAGCGCGGATTTCGTCCATTCTTGCATCGTTCTCTTGCTTGTGCGCGTCGAGCTTGTTGTCGAAGCAGTCCCATGTACGTTGCTCGGAGAGTCGCAAGTCGGTGGCGAGGTTGTCGATGCGGTCGTTCATTGCTTGTTGCTCTTGATGTAGCGCTCGTTGTGCACCAAAGAGGTGGCTCTTGGTGATGAATGATGACATGTCGTTGTCTTGCTCGATGAAGAGTGGGTTGGTAGAAGAACTTGGCCTATCCATCATATGAAAGTGGTGGTGAGTAGGAAAATGAGAGAACAAAACCAAAGTTACCTTTGCCGAAGATTGTGGATGTAACAAGTACGATCCCACGTGATGTTATAATAGGGGAATTGGTACCGGGAATTGTTTCTCACACCTACAAGTAAATGGTCTATGGAGGAGCTCGGTTAGGAAAGGGCACAAATAATTCAAGCAAATGTTAGTCAAGATGTTGATAAAGTTGAGAAGATTCACAAATGGCAAGTAAGACAAATAGATCAACCTCCAAAGATAACACGAGGAACACACACACGGAAGATAAATGGGATCCGCACAACCAAGGGGTGAGCTCTAAGATGTCGAACCACGGGAAAAGCTCTTGTCGTACGGATACTAGAGAGATGCTAGCTCGATTGCACTAATGGGCTAGATACGCTAGTGCACCAACCTAATAGAGAAATCACTCGTCTCACTATCCCAAGTATGCTGGATGATGACAAAGATAATGTATGTATGCTAGGAGGCTTGATGCTATTGCTTATAAGCTCTTTGCTTCTCTTCTCTTTTGCTTAAAAGCTTTTTCTCTTTTTTTGAACTATGCCACGATGCCTGATATACGAGCCACACAACGAGGTAACAAGTAGTAAATGCACGGGAGGGACGAAACACTAAATGGTGCACTAAGGCGTGGCCCGGCAATACTCAACAAGCTAGTCTCGATGGGTAAGCTACGCAAAAGGGCTCTACGCTATCAAGTTAATGGCAAGGGAGCATAAAGGCGTCGTCGAGGTTACCGTCCTTGCTTACGGTAGCGATGAAGATGATGTTGTCGAAGCCGATGTGTTGTCCGAGTCGATGATTGGTGGCGATGATGACGATACCAACTCGCGCTTAAGTAGTCGAAACACCTTAGGACACGAGAGAAATCGCGACCCAAACTCAAACAAACACGTGGAATGGTGCGGAAGAACACAAGAGGTGGTGGGGAAACAAAATGAAGAAAACAGAAAATGGCCGAAACTCCCTGGATAGTGCGTGCGCACAGGGTAAGTGAGGCCCGTGTGCACGGGGTCCCGTGTGCACGGGGTCCCGATGGCCCGTGTGCACGGGGTCCTCCGTGAGCAGACGAACTACTCCGATCCCGTGGTAATTTCCAAGTTTTTGGCCAAATTCGAACGGTGGAAGGGTGGGGACGAAGATGGAGGGGTAGATCCACTTGCCAAACACCAAATTTGTGGATCAAAACAACCAAGATCAACAAATTGCAAGAAAATTTTTTGGGGCTATTTTTGGTGGGGATTTTCGGATTAGGATGAAAAACAACAAAATCAAGCTAGAAAGTGTAAGGTAAGGACTCCAAGATGTGAATCAACCATGGCTCATGATACCAAGATGATATAGGGTGTAACCCTACGAGGGATCCTTTCACACTTGGAGGGGGAAAAGGAGAGCAACAACAAGAACACAAAGAGGAAATCACTACAACAATTCCCGATTACACATCCACTAGAATAACAACACAAGATCCACAAGTTACAAACACAATCAAAGGAAAGATACAATGGCAAAGTTCATCCAAAATCCAAAGGAGACGGGGGCTTGAAGACAGTCTTCTCCTTATGGAGGTCTTGAAATCCACAAGGATTCTTCCCTAGGGGGTCTTGATCCACCAAGAGGGAAGGTGAAGGAGAAAAGCTCACAAATATCTCATATAATACTTTGCTAACCTTAAACATGGTCCTAGGTACGGAATATATAGCCTTGGGGTCGAAGGAGATGAAGAGGGGTCGAAGATGCAATCTCAGCCGGCCATCCTAGGAGGCCCGTGCGCACGGGGTAAGTTGGGCCCGTCTTGCGCACGGGGTCCTGTGGGCGCGATGCGCTCCCTGCGCACGACGCAGCGCCCCGTCTTGCACGGGTGCTCGAGCGCCAGCTTCCTGTGTAGTCTGTGGGCACGGGGTCTCGGGGCCCGCGCACGGGTCGCTGGGACCTTCTATATTGTCATTGCAGCACTTGCCTTGGCTCGCAAGGCCTTGGGGTGGTCCTCCTTCTCCTTGGTGATGCTCCTGAGCTTCTTGGTGATGTTCCTCTTCATACCTAAGGAGGCATAGCATATTTTGGTGAGGTAATAACCATGTTCCATTCGTGTCCATATGCAAGTCTAGTAGGAAGGAGTTCACCTCGGTTTCCAAAGCACGTGATCTAGCTCTTGTCATGGGTCCTCGTGGGGTTGGATGTGTCGGTGTAGAGTCCATGGGGATGATGGAAGGATGCTCCGCATCACTTTACCCCCAGAACCATGATGAAGTCGGGTCAGCCCTGGAGGGTACCCGCGCGAGTTGCTGATGTCGGGTTGGCCCTGAGGGGTACCCGCGAGAGAAATGTGCATATTGATGTGGAGTCAGGTCGATCTGGAGGATACCCGCAAGATTTCTACGCGGCACGGCCGGTCATTCTTAGCCCTTGCTGTAAGTCCGTGAGACGGGGCGATGGGACCACATATCATGGATCATTGATCGTTACCTCGTGCTCCCAAGACACTAACGGTTTGGATATGTGATCCGAGTAGGCCTTTGGCCTTTTTTGCACTAACCACCACGCGGGAATAAGTATGGGCACTCTGCGTCGTATTTATTAGCCGAAAGCTCTTCAGGCATCAACAATGGAGCGGCACGCGCCCGGGTGGCCCGCGTAAGCACCTACCTTGCATAAGGAGGTAGCCATGATTGATCGCGACCGTCCACGCAATGTGCAAGAGTGTGAAGGGTGATGGGCCCAAGACCCTTGAGCGCTTAGGATGTAGACCGGCGTGCTGGCCTCTCTGTTGAGCCCAGGTAGGACTGTGGTGTATCGATCGGCGAGACCGTGTATGCTCTAATGGTGTGCCCAACCGGAGTTAATCGGGCGTGTTGCGTAAGTTTGTGCATCTGCAGGGAAGTATATCTATTCGAATAGGCATGTCCACGGTAACGGACGCTCGAAGTTGTATCCCGATCGATACAACTAGAACTGGATAATTGAGATGTGAAATGGATATGATGGCTCCAAGAGACCGGGATTGGTTTCTCGCAGGGAGTCAAGAAAGGATCTCTGGGCGTTATTGCTACAACATACTTACTACTATTACAATATGTTACTCTTATCTCTTCTGATGCTGCAAGATGCTTCACGATGCTAGTCTTCGATAGGCTAGGCACTCCCTCTATTCTGGCATTTTTACAGTCTAGTCCAAAGATACAACCCCTTTCTTTGATACAGATGCATACTTAGCATAGATCTGATGTAAGTCTTGTGAGTACTTCGGATGAGTACTCACGGTTGCTTTGCTACCTCTTCCCCCCATACCCGATTGTTGCGATTAGATGACGGATCCCAGGAGCCAGATGCCATTACCAACGACTGCTACTACTGCCCCGAGGGCGCCTACTACTACGTGAAGACCGCCGATGACCAGGAGTAGTTAGGAGACTCCCAGGCAGGAGGCCTTGCCTTTTCGATCATCGTTGATGGTTGTGCTAGCTTTCTTAAGACAGACTTGTTTAACTTATGTCTGTACTCAGATATTGTTGCTTCCGCTGACTCGTTTGTATTCGAGTTTATGTATTTGAGCCTTCGAGACCCCTGACTTGTAATATAAAGCCTGTATAACTTTAATTTATGTCTAGAGTTGTGTTGTGATATCTTCCCGTGAGTTCCTGATCTTGGTCGTACATATTTACGTGTATGATTAGTGTACGATTGAATCGAGAGCGTCACATATATGGTCTTGCTCTCAATAAGGCGAAAAATACCCTAGAGAGAGAAGGTGCAAGATAGATAAATAGAGCGCGGTGGGTGAGAGAGATTGAGGAAGAAGAGTGATTCAATGGTAAAGTAAGCTGAAAATGCCGTGATGTGCATGAACTATCAGAATAGATCGGCCTGTTGCAACGCACGAGCAATTAACTACTCCCTCCGTTCCAAAATAGATGACTTGTTTTTAAGGGTTTTATCATTTATGCCATCGGGTGTGTCCCACTACTCAGCTTTTCCATTAGAAATTTCAACTGCTCAAAAACGCCATCGGTTCATTAGACACATGCTCAAAAATGCCACTGGACACCATTATTGCCGTCTCAAATCTTATTTGTCATGTTATAATGACATAAATACCTATGAACCAGCATGCCAGCTCTCCCTCTATCTCACTACAATAAAGTGTGAGGCCCACTTGACCCCAACAACGTTCTTATTTCCCTGTAAAATTATTCGTTTGGTTACTCTTGACAAGTGGGGCCACACTTATCATTGTGAGATAGAGAAAACTGACACATAGGTCTAGGCTTATTTTTTTCATATAACATGGTCAACGGGGTTGACGTGAAAATAACAATGTCTAATAGCATTTTGAGTAAACATCTAACAAAATGATGACATTTTTGAGATATCTAATGGCATTTTTGAGCAAGCATCTCATGGATCGATGGCATTTTTGAGTAGTTCTAACTTCTAATGGCAAAATTGAGTAGTGGGACACAACTAGTGGCAAAAATGATAAAAACCCTATCTTTAAGTCATCTATTTTGGAACGGAGGGAGTACTACAGTACGTAGTTATTACTGTAGAACAATAAGGCCTCGTTTGGCAGAAGCGGGATGGAGGGGTTTTCAGCGGAATTTCCTCGCATGGCCCAGAATCCTCCCAAATCCCCTTTGGACCATTTGATACGCAGGGTTTTCTAGGCCCAGTCCCTCCCAACCCCCTCGGAACCCCTCCTTTCCACGCGGCTCTCAGCCCTCGAGGGGGGACTCGAGGATTTGGAGGAAACGCCGCGACCGCCGCCCAACTCCTCTTCAAGACATCCCGCCCGACTCTTCAACACGCCGCTGACCGACGCCTCGACGCCGGCGTGCCTGCTCCGCCATACTGGCCTTCTCCCCGGTGGTAAGCCCTCGCCTCGCGTCCCCTCCTTTCCCCTCGTCGTCTAGGTTTCCTCCATCCGCCCGGCCATGGCTGCTGGCTCGTCCTCCCCGGCGAGCTCGCCGATCACGCCGTCTCCGAGGGCACCAAGGCCGTCACCAAGTTCACCTCCTCCTAGACTGATGATGCGTCGCTTGTTGTGACAGATGTAGTTGGCTGCTGTTGTCTCCTGTTAGTAATCGCTAACTCTGCTTATGTATCTGCAAGTAGGGGTAGGAGTGGTCGTCTGTGTGCTGGATGATTGCCAACGCTTCGTTGGCTAGTTGGTTGTGAGAACTGAAGCTGCTGATATATCTGAATTTAATGTTTCGGAGTCGCTGAATGCTTGCTGGCGCCTTGTTGGTAGTGAGAACTGAATTCTGTCGTGCCAACTGAGAATTAGAGATAGTTATGCATTTTTGTATTGGTAATTTCGATTTTTACTAGGTGCTTAAATTAATCTCTGCCATGTTTGTGCTTCCATTTCGTAACAATTTTAGTTGGTGTGCAGATTCTTGATGCCCCATCATTAGTTTCCATCTCTGTATTAGGGGCAGAGCCTAGTCTTGTTCAGTTCTCCATTGTGAACTTAGCATATCAGCAACAATTTGGTGTTATACATGAGCATGGTACTCTGAAAATAGCAAATGTGATTTGTTTTCAAGAAAAATGAAATGCAAAGTTCCCCTATACAAACAGTGTAAAATGAGTCGGATTATCTGAATCAACGAACCATCCAGTGGTTGTTTCAATCGTGTTGTGCTTCAGTTTTATGACGATGACAGTTGTTCTTTTTTTCAACTCTTGTCATGTGCTCGAGCAATTTTCTTGCCCTAAACCTTCTACATCTCGCTGATCATCCATGGATGAGTAAATTGTTGGCATAGGTTCATTATTTCTGCAGTGTAAGATTTTTACTTCATCTGATTTGTTGTATGGCTCGCAATGAAACATTGCTGCTGAAAACAAAATTCAGTGGAATTGTCGACGTAGATCTTGATCCAATTCCATCGGCATGCTGTAGAAATTCTTTTGATTAGATGATTGGCTGCCAACTGAAGTCAGGAGATGTACCAGCTACAGATTTCTGTACCAATGGAAAGTTTTTATTTGATCAGACTTGTTAAGTTTTTACTGAATTTTAATCAGATTGCTGTAACAGCCCCTTCTGTTCTTGCTATGATCGTGTTTGTGCTGTTTTGTCTTGATTCGATCTGTTGCGCAAGCTCGTGTTTCTCTGTAAATCTCTGCAGACAACGACTGTGAGCCGGCTGAGATGTTTCTCTCTTGGACTTTGACTTCTTTTAATGCCAATCAATGTTTGTTGTTTCAGATCAGTGTTCCTGTACACTAGACTGTACAGGAACATGGCAGGCTTTGTGCGGCGTTCATAATCTGGTAGATTACTTTATTCCTATGTAATTTGGCCCTAAGGATGGTAGGTTTCAGAATGTGGTTAGTTTTGGGTCTGTCATGCTTGCCGCTGATACACGTAATTGTATTTCTGTCTTTGATTGTTGCTTTTCTCAAGTTCCTAGTGCTAGAAGCATTGTTGTATTATAATAAATGATATACTACTATGTTATAGTACTAACACTTGGATTAGTGAGAGAGAGAGAGAAACCTTGGAGTATTGCCTGAACTGAAAGATATGATATGATGTAACTTGATTGGAATATACCTCATTTTTCCTGTTTCATTTTTAATTATTGATTAATCTCAAAGTATAATCTCCAAGATTATCTGAAAGTATAATCTCCATGTGAAGAGTTTGATGCATCTGTATTAATCTGGTCTGAACAGGTGGAGTTTTGCATCTGCTTGCTGCTCACCATCAACGGCTACACTTTGGCATCATGTACATGGTCGACGTGCTCTTTTTCGCTATCTCGACTCGGAGGACCGTCACAAGGATATCACACACTTTGGCATCATTTACACTCGGAGGACCGTTTGCTAATAAATACCTTGTACGTTCATCTGGTCTATGGAGTGGTCATGTATTCGGTTTATATGAACCATGAACTTGTAGCTGATTGAATGAGGTTTTATTGCCACTTTGCATATTCTGGGATGATAGAGGCAAAGGTGTCCCGTCTTTCGATGAGATGGTGGATTTCGCTTTGGTGGAGGTCGACTTTGACGATCCGACTACGAAGGCAGAGAGACGCCGCGCCTTAGCAATCGCTAAACCAACTCCGAGAGGTTATTGACCACGCCGAGCACGATCAACGACCACGAGGGTCTATTTCCTGCGAGCAAACGAAGAACAAGCAAGAAACCGAGATTGCAACTGGATATTGCGAATATAAGATGAAAGCTTTATTGATCAAGGTGGGGTTCGTGGCGCCTTTGTCCGGTCATGGAACACAAACGGCACGCGGGTTGCAGCTATGGCGAACTTTTAATCTAAACAAAACCCAAGTCTAAACGGTGCCCTAAGGGCTGTATATATGGAGGAAGAGGGGTGAATTTCGTGGCCCTTGGTGGAGGGGTCCAAACTAACCCTATCTCTTGTTTCCCCACACATACGGACTCTAAAATAGCCTATACTAATGTATTTCGAAATTACATGGGCTGGCCCAATAATAAGGTGACGAACACCTAGAATAGCCTCTGGACGAACTTTATGAAGTGGCATCTTGTATATTTCGTCCAAGGCTTCGTGCACTCATTATGGTGGCTTCAAAGTCCTGAAATCATCACTTGTAACTCCATTCTTGTCCCCTTAGCATGCCATCATCTCCATGCTTGTTCTTGCTCCAATGTTCATCCTTCTCCAAGCTAGGCCCTTCATTTGTAAGCAAAACAAATGTATCCAATTTAGGCAACATCATATTCTCATGAACATTAGAATCATTACCAAGAAACGAAAGTACACAGTAATTTAGTTGGCGTCTGCGAGCTCTAGTAATTGGTCCAAGATGTATAGCAAATAGGGCTATGGGTGTAACAATGGTATTGATGTCCTCATCATCCTCCCTTCTTGAAATGAAGTCGCCCTCGACGGAAGTTCATCTTCCTCACCCAAATATGGCTTCAAATCTGCAATGTTAAAAGTGGACTAACCCCAAAATCTGCAGCAGCTCAAGTTTATATGCATTATCATTTATTTTCTCCAACACCTTAAAGGGACCAAGAGTACGTGGCATTAGCTTTGATTTGCGCAAATCAGAAATCTATCCTTACACGCAAATGTAACCAAACAAGATCTCCGTGCAAACACAACATGTTTTCTACCCTTATCTCCAAAGAAGTTTATATTTAGCATTCATACGCTCAATGTTTTCCTTAGTTAACTCATGCATTTTTAAAATCAATTCAAAGACGTTCTTTAGCATCAAAATTAACCTTCTCCAAAGATGGAAGAGGCAACAAATCAATAGGTGCACGAGGTAGGAAACCATACACAACTTCAAAAGGGCACATCTTAGTAGTAGAATGCAATGAACGATTATAAGCAAATTCAATATGAGGCAAGCATTCCTCCCACATTTTCTTATTTTTCTTTAGAACAGCCCTAAGCATAGTAGACAATGTTCTATTAACTACTTCAGTTTGTCCATCGGTTTGGGGGTGACAAGTAGTACTAAAAGCAGTTTAGTCCCCAACTTAGCCCATAAACATCTCCAAAAGTGGCTAAGAAATTTAGTATCACGATCTGAAACAATAGTATTTGGCACACCATGCAAGCGAATAATTTCACGAAAGAACAAATCAGCAACATTGACAAAGATCATCGCTTTTATGACATGGTATAAAGTGTGCCATTTTCGAGAATCTATCCATGACAACAAATATGCTATCCTCCCTTCTTTGTTCTAGGTAAACCTAAAACAAAGTCCATAGATATATCCTCCCAAGGAACACTAGGTATAGGCAAAGGCATATATAAACCATGAGGATTGAGTCGTGACTTAGCTTTTTGACATGTAGTGCAAATGAGCAATAAAACGCTCAACATCCCGCCTCATCTTTGGCCAAAAGAAATGTGTAGCAAGTCGTCCTCCGCCTTCTTCACGCCAAAGTGTCCCATTAGTCCTCCTCCATGTGCCTCCTGCAACAACAAAAGACGAACGGAGCTAGCTGGAATGCATAGCTTGTTAGCACGAACACAAATCCATCATTAACGACAAACTTGTTCCATGTTCTTCCTTCTTTACAATTCGCAATACATCTTTAAAATCAGCATCATGCACATATTGATCTTTGATGGTCTCCAAACCAAATATTTTGAAGTCAAGTTGTGAAAGCATAGTATAGCGATTTAGACAATGCATCGGCAATAACATTTTCTTTACCCTTCTTGTGTTTAATGACATAAGGAAAGTCTCAATGAATTCAACCCATTTAGCATGTCTACGATTCAGTTTAGCTTGACTTTTAATATGTTTCAAAGATTCATGATCGAATGTATAACAAATTCTTTGGGCCATAAATAATGTTGCCATGTTTCTAAAGTCCTAACAAGAGCATATAATTCTTTATCATAAGTAGAATAATTCAGACTAGGCCCACTCAATTTTTCGTAAAAGTATGCAACAGGTTTGCCATCTTGTAATAACACACCTCCTAATCCAATTCCACTAGCATCACATTCAAGCTCAAAAGTCTTATTAAAATCGGGAAGTTGGAGTAAAGGAGCATGTGTCAACTTATCTTTCAACACCGTGAAGGCTTCTTCCCGTATGCGGTACCCCAAACACAAGGCACATCCTTCTTTGTAAGCTCGTTGAGAGGTGCAAGAATGGTGCTGAAATCTCTCACAAAACGCCTATAGAAACCAGCGAGGCCAAGGAAACTCCTCACTTGTGTGACCGTTTTGGGCTGCGCCAACTCTCAATAGCTTCAATCTTGGCTTTATCAACTTCAATTCCTCGTGGAGTAACAACATAGCCAAGAAAAGATACTCGATCGGTGCAAAAGGTGCACTTCCCAAGGTTACCAAACAAACGTGCATCACGTAGAGCATTAAAACAGCACGTAAATGTTCCAAATGTTCTTCCAAAGATTTGCTATAAATCAAGATATCATCAAAATAGACTACCACAAATCGTCCAATGAAAGCACGTAAAACTTCGCTCATTAATCTCATGAAAGTACTAGGTGCATTAGTTAACCCAAAAGGCATGACTAACCACTCATATAATCCAAACTTAGTTTTAAATGCTGTTTTCCATTCATCTCCCAATTTCATACGAATTTGATGGTATCCACTACGCAAATCAACTTTGGAGAATATTGTAGAGCCACTCAATTCATCAAGCATATCATCTAGCCTAGGAATAGGGTGACGATAACGAATAGTAATATTATTGATGCCTCTACAATCAACACACATACGTGACGTACCATCCTTTTTCGGCACTAGAATAATAGGAACAAAGACAAGGACTAAGGGATTCGCGATATAACCTTTGTCGAGCAGCTCCTCATATTTGACGATAATCTCCTTCGCCCTCCGGATTGGTACGGTATGGTGCACGGTTGGTAATGATGCACCGAATTAAGTCAATTTGATGCTCAATCCTCGAATAGGTGGTAATCCGGTGGCACGCCTTGTGGAAAGACGTCGTAACTCTGCAAAATGTTAGTGACAAAGAGGGGCAAAGAGGAAGGCACGTCCTCGAATGAAAATAATGCCTCTTTGCACACAAAAGCATAGCAAATAGATTTGCTAAAATCTAGCTCATCAATATCGATTTGGTGGCAAGTAAACATGCACTTTTCAATTTAATTTCGTAAGCAACGAGATGGTTTATTATTAGGCTTCATGTGTTGCTCAAATTCTTTTGCCACAATCTGATTTTCACTCTTATGTTTCTCCTGTTTTGCTTTATTAGCTCTTTTAATATCATCTTTCAAAATGGACTCGAGGAGTCATAGGAAGCAAAGTAATATTTTTATCCTTATGAACAAGAGTATACCGATTGTTTCTACCATGGTGTATGAATTTTTATCAAATTGCCATGGTCTACCAAGTAACAAGGAACATGCTTGCATAGGTACCACATCACAATCAACATAATCAGCATATGTAGAGATACTAAAATGCACACGAACAAGACGTGTTACCTTAACCTTGCCGCTGTTGTTGAACCATTGGATGTAGTAAGGATGTGGATGTGGTCTTGTGGTGAGAGATAGCTTCTCCACCATCTCCATGCTAGCCAAGTTGTTGCAGCTCCCTCCATCGATGATGATGCGAATAGAACGCTCCTTCACAACTCCCTTTGTATGGAACAAATTATGCCTCGATTTTGCTCACTTGTGTAACTCGCACACTCAAAACACGTTGAGCAACTAAACATTCATACCATCAAGATCTTCAGCAGCCATGTATTGTGTCTCATGATCGTAATCATCTCCACCGTGTTCCTCATGTGTAATAAGAGCCAAAGTCTCCTCATCATAGTCACTAGCGGACTCATACCCACCATCCTCGGTAGCAATCATCACACGCTGAGATTTGCACTCTCTCAAAAATGTCCTCTTCCCTTACAACGACGACAAATAATATCACTTGTGTGCCTGCTGACGCCATGGAAGAAGAAGAGCTCTGCAGGCCCGGCAGTGTGCTCTTGGCGATAGTGGTGGTTGTGCCTGCTTTCTTGTATCACGGTTGGAGGTGGCACCAAGGAGGTGATGGTGCAAAGGAAGTAGATGATGCACGGGTGTCCATGATGAAGGTCGACTGCGAGAAAAGTTAGTGCGGCGCCAATGCCTGCCGATCCTCAAGACTTCACGCTCACTTTACAAGCAAGATGGAATAAACGAGTGATATTATTATAATCCTTATAGTCGAGAATGATCTGAATATCTCTATTTAATACACCCGAAAACGTGCAAGCATAGCTTCATTCTCCTCAACAATACCACATCTAATCAAGCCGCTTTGTAATTCCCGATAATATTCTTCTACTGAATTTTTACCTTGTCTTAAGCGCTGCAATTTTTGAAGTAATTCACGTTGATAATATGGTGGAACCCAACGAGTACGCATAGCAGTTTTCAAAGCAGCCCAAGTAGCTGGAACAGGATATAATCTACAATGTTCGCACCACCAAACACATGCAAAGCTAGTGAAAGCACAAACAAAGCAGCAGAACACGCCTCTCCTCGTGATATTGTAAACATGTAAATCGTTGTTCAGTTTCTAACTCCCAAGTAAGATATATATCGGAACATATCTACCCTCAAATGGTGGAATATTCAATTTCAGTTTAGGGAGATGGTCATGATCTCGCACTGAGGGGAGCCCTAACATTGCCATTATTTGCATGTGGACGACACGGTGGTTGTGGTGCTGGTGGTTGCACGTAGTTCGATGTTGATCAACCTCATCCTCGTAATCTTCCACATAATCATCCTCCTCGGTACCAGCAGCAGCAGAGCAGGAGCCAAAGAAGCACCAACAAAGCAGAGCAATGGCACGAATTTTGTCCTGGCTCAATAGGAACACGCCGAGCTCGCCCATATTGATTCGGAAGGGCGTAGTTGTTGTCGCTGCAGAGGTGCGATAGGTGCAGCCGGCGGTGGTTGTGGAAAACGCGCGAGCAATTCATCAAACTTGCTATCAAGCTTTGTTTCAAACGCCTTCTCAATGCCATCTATCTTCTCCATGGCCTCGTCAAATCTGTTTAGCACATCTTGCACCTGTCCAATCATCATTTGTCAAACTTATCATGTAGTCGTTGTTCGTCAAGTTCTCCCAATCAGTCTCATCGGCTTGTGATCCTACCATGGTTAGCGACAAATAGAAACACACAAGAATATGATCCGACAAACTACTAAGAAGTGGTGGTGGTGTATCACAAACCCGTCAAGCAAATCTCAAATTCTTACCAGCCTCTTACCAAAGAAATAGTGGTGATCGCAACCGTTGTAGTCAAAACTCTCAAAGCTTGGATATAGCGATTACGGGGAGAATCAAACGCACGACGAGATGTATGTGGAGCTGGGAAGGCTTATGATATGGTAGCAAAAATGTCAAGAATAATCAATTCGAGATGCAAAGTTGAATAAACGCTCAACGACGCGATCTTGTCTGGTCCTAGGCTAGACCGTGCTAGAGACGCGAGCCTAGAACACTAACAAAATCACGGCACAGCGTAAACAAGGGAGGAGCACACTCTGAATTTTTTTCTCTTTTTTTTTTTTTTTGCACTTTTTTCCTCTTTTTTTTGCTCCGCAACAAATTTTTTTCGGAAAAGTCTACAAATGGTCTAAAACCGCCTAGCCGAATTTTCCGGACTTAGTTTTTTTTTTGAAACTGGAACTATTTTTCTTCTGCGGATGGCTTGGAAGTTGGGAGTCCTCTCATTCACGACTTCGAGTATCGCGTGATCTGGAAATCGAGAACAATGCAACAATTCTTGGACTCGGACTAGGACCGGTGGCGGAGATGAATCTGGTGGAACTTCGATGGTGGCGGAGATGAGTCCGTGGAACTTCGATCGTGGCGGAGATGAATCTGGTGGAACTTCGGATCGTGGCGGATATATGTTGCGGTGGACTCGGATGGGCGTGATGGCGGCGGATATGCGCGGGCGTATATGGATTCGGATTGGCGGTGAATATGTGGTGGTGGTATATGGCGTGGCGACGTGACAACCTCGTGAATGTAACTCAAACTCTAAAAGACTAGACGCTAAGACCAAAGAACTTGACACGACGATGCAACCGCAAATTCAACAAAGCAAATACGAAAAAGATTATGCAAAGGCTCGATTGGTTCGGACGGGATGAACTAACCCTAATTTTTTTGGCTTTTTCGTGGACTATAGGTATGAAGAACAGACTCGATCTAAACTACGAAAAATCAGTAAAATCTCACCGAGCAACCCGGAAATCGATACCACTTGATAGAGGCAAAGGTGTCCCGCCTTTCGATGAGATGGTGGATTTCGCTTTGGTGGAGGTCGACTTTGACGATCCGACTACGAAGTCGAGGACGCCGCGCATTTAGCAATCGCTAAACCAACTCCGAGAGGTTATTGACCACGCCGAGCACGATCAACGACCACGAGGGTCTATTTCTGCGAGCAAACGAAGAACAAGCAAGAAACCGAGATTGCAACTGGATATTGCGAATATAAGATGAAAGCTTTATTGATCAAGGTGGGGTTCTGTGGCGCTTTTGTGCGTCGTGGAACACAAACGAAGTACACGGTTGCAGCTATGGCGAACTTTTAATCTAAACAAAACCCAAGTCTAAACGGTGCCCTAAGGGTCAGATATATGGAGGAAGAGGGGTGAATTTCGTGGCCCTTGGTGGAGGGTCCAAACTAACCCTATCTCTTGTTTCCCCACACATACGGACTCTAAAATAGCCTATACTAATGTATTTCGAAATTACATGGGCTGGCCCAATAATAAGGTGACGAAGACCTAGAATAGCCTCTGGACGAACTTTATGAAGTGGCATCTTGTATATTTCGTCCAAGGCTTCGTGCACTCATTATGGTGGCTTCAAAGTCCCAAATCATCACTTGTAACTCCATTCTTGTCCCCTTTGCGCATGCCATCATCTCCATGCTTGTTCTTGCTCCAATGTTCATCCTTCTCCAAGCTAGGCCCTTCATTTGTAAGCAAAACAAATGTATCCAATTTAGGCAAAGATCATATTCTCATGAACATTAGAATCATTACCAAGAAACGAAAGTACCTGGTAATTTAGTTGGCGTGCGCGAGCTCTAGTAATTGGTCCAGTATGTATAGCAGCAGGGGCTATGGGTGTAACAATGGTATTGATGTCCTCATCATGGGAGCAAGTACAAGTGAAGTTCTGTAGCATTTTTTGTTATACTTGTTAAACTTGCAAAGATTGAATTTTTAACTATACTGTCGCCATTTTGTACCATCTCAGTTTATTATAGCAAACCCTGTCTACCAAACACGTTTTTGTTGAAGGGTATTGAAAACTTGGGGATGTGAGGGGAATTGAGGGGATTGGGTGGAAGAAAGGGATTCACCCAATCCCCTGAAATCCCCTCCTCTTGAAACCTCCTGAATCCCTCTGTGCCAAACGAGGCCTAAGGAAGGACACGTACTGTTTCGGAACAAGAAAAAAAGGAAAAAAAAAGGACTGGTACAACAGCAGATGTGGCTGCCCCACGGACCCCATACGCCAGGCTCACGCATTCTCGCTGCCCGTGTCTCCATAGTCCATACACCAAGTTTACCTCGAAACATATCTCTCTCTCTCTCTCTCCCCCGCCCCTCCCCCCTGCTGGAGTTCGTCGACGACGGCGAGGCAGACGGCGGTACGGGCCTAGCTCCTCTCTGTGGGCGAAGGTGCCGCGGAGATGGGGATCTCGTTCAAGCTGTCTAAGGTCGGCGTTCGCGTGCAACCGACCGCGCGCTCTGCCGCTCCGGGGCTACCGGCCGCGGTGGAGACGGAGAAGCCGGGCGCCGATGAGAAGGATGGTTCGAGACCGGAAGCCAAACGGGAGGTAAGCCGTGTTTCTATTGGGTTGATCGGCTCGGTTCGGTCGCGGGGTGGCCGAGGCGGTGGCCCCGACGATCTGGGCACGCAAAGTTGTAGTCTTTTGTGTGATAGGGGAGGAAATTCGGGTTTTGCCTGCAATTTTTGGGGTTTTCGCGTCGAATTTGCGGCCGCGGAGATGATCCGTGGTTGTGTCCGCGGAAAGGGTCGGAATTTCCCGGTGATTTCTACTCGAGAGTTCTTCGTTCAGGTCCCTAGTAGAGGATTTCTAGGCCCAATTACGTCGTTGTTCGAAATGGGGTGCCAATTGCGTGTTCGAAGATTGTAATCTGGTGGCCTCCTCGATTGCAAATTTTTATACGGTATTTCCTTCATAAAGTAGCCAGAATTAATGACATCTTCATTAGAAAAGTACTCCCCTATCACACAAATGAATATGTACTAGTACTAGTTAATTCTGGCTACTAATCTAAATGAAGATGTTGCAGTAAAAATAGTGGACCTTCTAGTGATAACTACTATAATGTCCATTGTAATTGCAAAGGAGTACTTTTTTTTACGGGAAGGCATACTTTATTCATCAAATAACATTTACATCATCAGCTAACATTTTCACGATAAAATTAGGGGGGGGGGGGGGGCGTCATCCCAAACAGAAAGGATATTCGCCGCCCCCATATAGCCAACTCATGAGCTACAGTATTCGGCTCTCTAATACAATGGTCAATAGTAACCTTCCCGAAATCTACTAAGATACTACGACAATCTTCTAACACCGGCACTGCCACCATGGAGCGTCCTTCATTATGATTCAGAGTGTCCACCACCGTAGTATTATCCGTTCTCACCACCAAATTAGAACATCCAGTATTATGAGCTAACTTAAGTCCCTCGAGTAGCGCCGCTGCCGCTGCCTCGGCTGAGACGACATCAGCTACATATTCCAACCTTGCCGTTGATGCTCTTATGGAAGTTCCCCGATGATCATGAATAACTGCTCCACATGCACCGGTATATTCACCCTCTGAAAAAGATGCATTGACATTCAATACCTGCTGCCCTGACAGAAAAACCAGCCACTTGGAGTGACCTTGGTTATCCCTGTCGCACGAGCATAGTTAAGGGCCAACGCAATAACAGCGGGAGCTATTCTATCTGGAGTTTGCACATCATCGCCTCTGACAAGTTGTCTTCTTTGCCACCATAGATACCAGCAAACAGTCGCTACAAGTTCTGGTAATTCGACCGCTCCCGTGTATGATCGCAGGTAGGAGTCGTCACACAATATAAACTCCAACACAGCTGCTCCCGATCTATCTGTCATAGTGGCAAAAGAAATATCCGCTTAGATCCCAAGAGAGTCCCAGCCTTTGATCTCTCACATGTGAAAAGTAGATGTGCAATATCCTCCGCACCAGCTTGACAAATTGGGCAGTGAAATATATTCCCAACATGACGATTGCTAGAACACTAAAACACTGGATGGCATTGTGTAAGCATCTCCATAAGAAAATTTTGATTTTCGCTGGTACCTTTAGATTCCACAACTTCTTCCATACTGGATGAAGCGCCGAATAAAAATTCGTCATCCCCATATTATCTGCATCATAATTTGCTTCCCACTGTTTGTAGTACGCCGATCGTACCGAGAAAATTCCACTCTTCGTTAGGTGCCATGAGATGTAATCCTCAGTATCTTTGTGGAATATGGGTATTTGGAAGATGTGCTCTGCATCAATATGCCAGAATTTTTCCCGCACTAATATCTCATCCCATTCTCCTGTTATTGGTCTATTAACTCACATACTCTACTGAGCGCTTGATTACCTCGCACTGTAATGATTTTCCTCGATGCACTATTTGGAATCCAACAATCATTCCAAATATTTATTTTCGCTCCGTCTCCTACTCTCCAAATGTAACCTTTTTTGAATGTTTGGATGCCAGCCCAAATACTTTGCCAGACATAAGAGGATCCCTTCTTTAGTTCACAGTTTAATGTATCACCAGAGGGGTAATATCTTGCTCTCAGCACGCGAGCATAAAGGTATCCATAGTTATCAATTAATCTCCAGCATTGCCAAATTGAAACTATGGATATCTCGAAAACCCATACCCCCTCTCTCTTTAGGCACACACATCTTCCACCAAGCAAACCAATGCATACTTTGTTGGTTTTCCTCATCACCCCACCAATATTGCGACATTGCATCATTTATCCCCTTGCAAATTTTCTTCGGGAATTTAAATACACTCATCGCATACGTTGGGATGGCTTGGGCCACTGCTTTCAACAGAGCCTCCTTACCTCCATATAGGAGAGAGTTCTCTCCTTCCATCCATTCACCATAGCCAGAATTCTCTTAATAATATGTTTGAAACAATCAACCCGGTCCACTCCAATCACGGTGGAAGTCCCAAGTATTTATCCGAAAGAGTTTCGGTCACAATATGGCACACTTCAGCCTTCACCTCCACATCTGTGTTTTGACTGAAAAGTATTGAGCATTTGGCTTCACTCACCAATTGACCCGAGGCTGAACAATAATCATTCAGGATTCCACGAAGAGTGTTTGCATTTTGGGTATTTGCTCATAAAAATAAGAGAGTTATCAGCAAATAATAAATGAGATATTTATGGAGAATCTCTGCACACGAGGCTGAACAATAATCATTCAGGATTCCACGAAGAGTGTTTGCATTTTGGGTATTTGCTCATAAGAATAAGAGAGTTATCAGCAAATAATAAATGAGATATTTTTGGAGAATCTCTGCACACCTGGACCCCGTTCAAATTTCCAGCTTCCTCCTCATGGCTAATAAGAGCGGATAAACAAAGGAGTACATTGTATTATCTCCGTTCGGAAATAAGTGATGCTGTTTTAGTTCAAATTTGAAATAAAACAGTGTCACTTATTTCCGAAAGGAGGGAGTAGTTATCACCAGAAGGTCCACTATTTTTACTGTAACATATCTGATAAATGCTTCTACTAATCTAAGTTCAAAACCCAGAGCATGCTGCTCTTGGTAACTCTGTGTACTGTAGGTTTGGCCGGTTGCTGATTTGAGCGTCATTGATACAATCAGCAGCAGCAATGTGTTTTTCTGTTCTCAGGTCCACACAAACGCTTTTAGTAAAGGTGCTTTCTTTTTGCCGGGACAGTACTTTAATTTGAAGGAGCAGGAATGCCATGTCTACTATAGTCAATACGCGTATAATAGAAACTGGGTCAATATTGTTGGTGCTGTGCTTCTTGGATTAAGAGAAAAGAGGTAATGAGTTTGTCTAGAAAACTTGAAAAACTAGAGGATACCCCGTGGGTGCTGCGGGAATTTCAAGATAAAGAGTCTCGTGAAAAGGTAGGAAAAAAACTAATACATTATACATGTGAGGAAAACAATGCTAAAGATGAAAATATTATATGCATTCACAAAATGTAAAGAAAAAATGACTAAATCTTAAATCTTGTTTAGAACCTAGAAATGACCAGATTGTACTCTGCATGGCTGACCAAATATCCGCTGTCATGGTTACCTGTAAACATAAAGTTCTATTTTTAAGAAGAATTGAAAGCAGCTAGTATGTAACTGGCGAACAAAATTAAGAATTGACCGAATGCTGGTTAGATACATGCAAAGTGGACATGTGAAAACTATCTTTGGTGTGATGAACACTTGATATATTAACATTTGATCAATTGAAACAGCAAGGCAGACATACCTACGTAGGCCTTGGGAGTACAATACATATTGTTTCCAAATAAACAAATCCGTTTATAAAGCTTCACATTAAACTATTACAACATTTTTCCTTAATCTGATTCTAAATTGAGGTTATATAAAGGAAAATCAAGCCTGCAAACCTGAAGGTTCAGCGGGGGACAATCACCTGAAGGTTGCCTGCAAAATGTGAAGTGCAATTATAAGTTTGCAAATTGAAGGTACAAATACAGAATAGCTTAAGCCCTCTGATGTCATAAAATTTTACACATGAAAGTAATAAAGATGAATATTGTTCGAAGTCACCTGAGATCTTCCTCGGCCCCTACTCTAACTTATGGTTCCTCTTTATCTAGTGACAGACTATTTAACCTGAAGGATTGTCTCAAGAATCTAAACAATCAGATAGAGTTAGAATATTGTAATGGAACTTCAGTAGATCGACATCAAACACACGACGCCTGCATGTAATGTAGAATATTACAGGTCAAGCAACCACGTACTCTGCTTGACCATAGTCCAAGGGAAATATGAATAATGATGAGGAAGAAATTGTACATGCATCATAAAAATATATATGGAAATTAAGATGAGTTCATCAAGGAGTAATCATAATCGTACACGAATTACATACATACCAGAATCCGGAGCACAAGATGGAAAATTCAAAACGTGTAAGCATGGGGATAGAAGAAACCAATGGTGGCTGTTAGTAGGGAGCATCACCAAACCAGAGTGGAGGGCTATGGCCATAGAGTAGAACGCTACAAATCGTGCGTGCTCGCAAACGTCTTTTTGGAGATAAAGGCGACGTTGAACGGAAGAGAGAGCGGCGTGGTAATGGAAAGCGGAGCAATGAGGGGAGATGAATGCTGCTGTTTCATGTATAGTAGTGACTGCCGTTTCATGGCGTGGAGCAGAAGAGAAAGCGACGGCGGCGTGTAGAAGAGAGGGCGGCAGCGAGCGGAAGATGAAGCCCGAGCGACCTAGTGCGATGAGTGACATGGGCTAGAAGGGCAAACCAACTTAGCCAGGCCTGCCTTTTACATGGGCTAGCAGGGACAGCCCGCATGTAGCTTTTTTTAGAATGTCACGTACCAGCTATTGGGCTGGGAAGCCGACGTGCAAAAATCAGCCAGTACCGGTTTGAGTGAACCGTGCAGCTGCAAGGGGAAAATCGGGTGGGCGTAGGCAGCGGAAATGAGTGGAAGGCTGGGTGGGGAAGAATCGCTGATCTGATTGGCCGCTGATGTGGGCATGTCAAGAGAATAGAAAGAAGTGGGGAGCAACTTCTTAAGAATGGTAGATACCTAGGTACCTGGGCAATGACTAATGAAAACCACAATCTGTTGTAACCAAACACTCCACATTTTGTAATACTACATATTCTAGTGTTTCGAAACCAGTCATGTCCGACATATACCTCACACTCACCATATTCTAGATTTGGTAAGATTTGATTTGATTTGAGTATGGATAGGGGAAGGCATGGAAAGTTATGATTTTGATGAGGTCTTGGTAAGATTTGATTTGATTTGGGTATGGGTAAGGGAACACAAGGAAAATTGTGATTTAGTTGAGGTTTTGGTAAGATTTGATTGAGTTAATCAGGACTTGGGGGAGGGGTGGCGTACATGAGGAAGAAAAACCAAACGGGGAGGGGCAGGGTTGAGGCGAATGTACAACAATGAACTCCCCTTTAATAGTAGAGGCTATTTATTGTTTTGGGAGACCTCTGAAAAATCCAAAGATAATGCATCCAAGCAAGCTAAGTGTTGGTGTGGGATTAACCCATCTGGAGTGTTGCACTTCCACTGGAGATTAGCCTGTTCAAATCTACCGAAAAAGGCTTTCGCCCCGCTTTATATATAAAGCAATGATCAACAACACTGTACAAACGCACGCCCCCGCAACACACGAACACATACCCAAGCCAGGATACATAGGCGCTGAGCGCATCAACACCATCCCTAGCACTACAAGAGCAGCCTGGGGCTACCGCCGTGAACACGCCACCGCAAAGAAGTGAGGCCGCATATGATGAACTGTGGGCTCCAAGGCGGCGCCTGCTGGAAGGATACGATCATACGACACCGGACCGCCGCCACCGCCCGATCCGAGGATTATAGTTTCCCTTGGAGCAACACGACGGGCAATGAGAGCCGCGACGATGCCTTCAAGAAGGGAACGAGCTTCGCCGCCGCCAGTCCGAAGATAGAGCATGTTTTCACCCCGGCTACACACACCGCCACCGAATGCCACACCCCGGCTACCACGCCGCCCACACCGTTATGGCAATCGGCAAAGACACGTCTACGGGCTCTGCCCATGAGCACCGTGGAACCACCACCAGGGCCGCCGCCCCGGCATCCAAGACCTTGACACCATCTCACCCGAGACCCGCCGCTACCCCAACCAAAGAAACGAGTGGAAAGGACCCGCCTTTCGCACCCCTTGGCGCCCCCCCAGTGCTGAGACCCAAAAGGCCGGCCAAACCTGGCCTCCATCGGCCCGTCCCGCGGACTGGGCGCGAGGCGAGCTCGGTCCTGCCGCCGGGCGCGAAACACGCATGGTCCTGCCGCGAGGAGCGAGACGAGCTCGGTCCTGCCGCCCGGCGCGAGACGAGCTCGGTCCTGCTGCCGGGTGTGGGACGAGTGATGAACCGCAGCTGGGGGAAGGGCAACCCTTCTACGAAGATAGTGGCCGGACGACGAGGTGAAGGATCGAAGGTCGAAACGGGCAGCCTATAGACGAGCAGACGCCGGAAATCCAGCCGCCGCCGCAGCTGACCCGCCGAGCTGCCGTGATGCCGGTGCGGTGAATGGCAGCCGCCACCCGGAGGACCGAGCCACCTCGCCGCCGTCGTCCACAGCCGGAGCAGCACCCACATCGGGCCGATGCTCCAACCCGTGCCTCCCGTCGGAAAACGCCAAATCCGGCCGGCACGCACCGCCACCAAGCCGCCGAAGCGCCGCTGTGCACGCGCCACCACGCCAGGAGCCAGCCCAACCAATGTGGCCGCCGTCCCCCAGCCCGTGCCGCCGCACCCCTCGTCGCCAACCGCTTGGATTTGATGGAGCCGGCGCCGCAGCTAGCTGCCCCGCCTCCCCAAGCGCCGGCACGCCCCACCAGAAATTTCGCGCAGCCACCGCCGCTCCGACGTACAACCGCGCCCGCAGCACGGCCGGCCGCGTTACCGCCGCACGAGCGCCGCACTCCTCACCAGCAGGCTGTGTCCCGCGCCGCAGAGCACCATGGGAGGAGGGAAGAAGGCCTCGCAGCCACCGACGCCAGCCGGGCTTTGCCAACCGGCGGCGAGGAGGAGGGGAGGAGGCGCTCGCGGGTGGCGGCTAGGATTTCGCTCTGCCGCCCGCGAGAGCGGCTCGGGCGAACAGAGTTCGGGGGTTGAAGCAAGCTCTTTCCCTTATTGTTTTCACTTGCTAGTATTGCCTGTTCAAATCTTTGGATCCTGCTGTTTACTTAGCTTAACTTTGTCCTGTAGGATTAGGTAGTGTCATCCTTTGCAAAGGTTTCTGTGTCAGATTTATCCTGGCTGTTTGTTCTTACTTTTCTTTGTTTGAATTTTTTCCTGAAAGATTTTTAGGTTATTTGTTTTGTTGGCATAATTTTGATGTGTATTATTCTTGCCTTGAGAATCACGTGTCCTCCATATGATAAAATGCTGACCTTTTCTCTTTATGTAGGATGCTATTGTCGAGAGAGCTAATGATGCGAATGGCATCAAGATTTCACCAGCATGCTCTGGGGCGATTTTGCCAGGTATTGGCTGAGAAAATATTTATTTAATATGTCCTGTATTTGTTTATCCACTCTTTGTGCTAAGCTTTCAACATTGTATTGCAGATCATGAAGTTTCTTTCACTTTCAGTCTCTATGATAGAGGTTACCTCATCGCCAAGTCAGCAGTGGTGCGTTCTTCAGCTAAAAATGGCTTGAGATTTTAATATATTTTGACCTAACACATTTGTGTTTAGCTGGATCCTTGCCAGCCCTCTGTTCAGGATGGGAAAACACTGCATCCATATGATAGAGCGTCAGAAAAATTGTTTTCTGTAAGTATTGAATTGCTTGCTTATTGGTTTCATAATTCTTTTCTTGTTTCATATCTGGTCAAAGGCTTTCATGTGTATACTGTATTAGAGTTGATGCCTGCGTGGCTAGTTTTTTAATGAAATATTTTGTACGTTACATGCTCACGCAGTATACTAGATACGAAAAGTTGATGCCTGTTATGTCCTTGCAACAGCAAGCGTAATAGGTAGGGCCTCTCCCTTGCTGGCTTCCGTCCTCATGGTTTTGGTGCCGTGACGCTGAGACAATGCATGTTTAGGTAGCAGGGGTGAGATGAGAGAAACGAAAACATATCCCTATTGCTGACATTCCTCCCCTTACTTTTCTTCTATGGAAGCCCTCTTTTGTTATTATAATTTATATTCCAATGGGATGCCCCCTACTGTTTCCCCATTAAGGCCTCCTTTGGTTCATACTTCATAGGATAGGAATATCATAGGAATAGGAAAACTATAGGAAGTGAGATGAAATGTATCTCAATTCCTATAGGGAAAGAGATGTCACTTGATTCATAAGGAAATTTTCCATTGAGTCTTGGCTAATCTTTTTTTTCCTTTGAAATGTGAAGGATTGGTTCCTATCCTACATAGGAATAGGAATCCATTCCTACAGACCAGAGGGCTCCAAAGGATTTTTTTTCTACAAAATTCCTATCCTTCAGAATTTCTACGAAATTCCTCTAAGCCAAAGGAGACCTAAAAAGAGATTGATATAACCTTTTGATTTCTGCAGTAACAGTAGTAGGAGACTAGCTGATTCTTATCACATGACAGGCCATAGGTGTCAATATTTTTTTAAAACGAGTCTGCGAGCAACACAAATGCATTATATTTCCTTTGTGCTTGGTTCTCCTCCTAAAAGATGGAACAAAACATCCTTCAATAGCTGGTTAAAGTTAGTAGAAATAGTTAAACCGTGTCATGATGATCGTAGCTCTGTGTCCAGTTAAATGAGCTGCTTTGCATCATCACGTGCAGGCCATTGAAGCTGGAAGGCTGCCTGGAGATATTCTTGATGACATACCAAGCAAGTACTACAATGGTTCAGTTATCTGCGAGGTAAGTTATTTTATCTGATTTGAGGCGTGCTATGTAAGCAAACACGTAGTTAAACTGTCAGATGCTAAGCACCGTTGAATGTGAAAATCATCTTGTCACCGCTACCATAGTTTCTGTTTACTGCATGTTTTTCACTACAAGGTTTGCTAGCTTTCTCTAACGACAATCTTTGAAAGCAACCCTATATTATTCACACATGCATCCTAGAATAGATCATGGCGATTTACCAGGAATTCCTAACCTTACTTTTGGTCTTTTGGACAAGCATGAACTGCAAATTACGGATGTGTAGCACACAACATGAAATAAGTCAAAGTGCTGTTTTGGATATCATCATGGTGCTACTCTCTCTGTCCTGCAAAAATTGGATATTGTCATGGTGCTACTCTCTCTGTCCTGCAAAAAGTGGTGTACAATTTGAATAACTTGTACATTGAAGAGTGGCGCAGCCATTTCTGACGCAATAAATTCTGTTGTTACCCCTGGTGGTGTAATTCTGGGAAAAAGGAACAACACACATGCACCCTGAGCCTATGCCGTTCGCTTTGGCCTCTCTTGTGACCCCGTCACCATGAATGCTAGCTTGCAAATGGCGTTTCTCCCACCTAGCCGCTCTCCCACCTCCATCTCCACCCATGGCGAGTCCTGGACCTCTCTCCCCCGATGGAAGGTCTCCTGCATTGGGACTTTCTCGGGAGTCGGCTAGAAAGTATTAACTCTGGTTATACACTCTCATTCCCAAGACACCTCTTCCGGAGTCGGCTAGATTATAGACCAATCACTTTATTGAACAGCTGTCTCAAGATTTTGACTAAACTTTTAGCTAATCGTCTGCAGCGGGTCATTCCTGGTATTATCCATCGTAATTGGTAGGGAATACACAGACTATACATTGAACATAATATACTCTTAACAACCCCCCTCAAACTCAGGGTGGATCGACAACACTGAGTTTGGAGAGATAAAAATCATGCTGTGGTCTAGTCTGGGCCTTCATAAAGAAATCTGCCAACTGTAACTCAGAAGGCACATACTAAAGAGCAATAACCTGGTTCTGCACACCAGCGCGCACAAAAGAAGCGTCAACACCAACATGCTTGGTGAGCTCATGCTTCACAGGGTCTCGCACAATACTGATATCACCTGTACTGTCGGACAAGAGGGTGGTAGGTGTGGTAACAGACACACGGAACTAAAGTAACCACCGTAACCAAGTCACTTTTACCGTCAAAAGAGCCATAGCTTGCAACTCAGCCTCTTCACTTGAATGGAAACTGCAGTCTGTTTCTTCGCCTCCAGGCAATGAGAGAACCACCAAGAAAACAAGTAAGCAGAAAGTGAACGGCGATCCGAGGGATCATTAGCCCACGTAGGATCCAAATAGGCCTGAAGCTGTAACGAGCTGGAGCGCGGAAAGAATGACGGTGAGAGATCGTGCCATGAAGACATCGTAGAACATGAAGAAGGTGACTATAGTGAGCCGAAGTGGGAGCAGGAACAAACTGACTCAAACTATGGACAGGATAGAAGATATCCGGACGAGTGACAATTAGATAGACAAAACTCCCAACAAGGTGACAATAACGTGTCGGATCAGACAAGGGATCACCATCAGAAGCACGAAGGTGAACGAGCTCCATGGGAGACTCAACAATGCGCTCATCAGTAAGAGCAGCATGAGCAAGAAGATCTTGGATCGGACTGTTCGGGTTGAGGCCGGACGTAAAGTCAGAGAGCAACTTCGTCCAACTTAACGATTTTTGTACTGATGTCACGGTCCCGTCATATCGGACATCCAGCCTAGAAGCTGGACCGTCCAGAGTCATGTCGGACGTTCGTGTTGAAGGCCGGACGTCCGGCTGCTGTAGCTTTGGCTGCATTTCTTCCGTGTCTTCTCGCTCCTCTTCCACAATGACTTGGCCTTCCTCGCTTCTTCATGGTCAATTCCTTGGTACTTGTGTATGTATAGAGTTCTGGTTTGAGGTAGTAGTCATGTCTCATGGAATTATGTAATTTTATCCTTTTAATATATTTCAGTGGAAGCTTCTCACTTGTGCCAAGAGGTCCTGGGTTCGAACCAGCCTCTCTGCATTGCACTTCGCAGGGGTAAGACTAAGGCTGGCCATAGTGGGGGTAACATAACCGGTATCATGCACTTGGGACTAGCAAACATGCTTATGTGGCAGACAATTAAAGAAGAGAGAGGAGGTTAGAGTAACATAGGTAGATACCGTATCATAATAAATGTTATGCTACTATGTGTCATGCATGGCAATAAATAAGATGATATATGATACTAATCTATGATACTCCCTCCGTAAAGTAATATAAGAGCGTTTAGATCACTACTTTAGTAATCTAAACGCTCTTATATTAGTTTACAGAGGGAGTACTATGCACTATGAAGATATTATCATAGACTAGTATCATATGCATGGCACTAACATATGATACTCTCCACTATGAGTAGCCTAAAGACTAGGTTCCTATAATCCCTCCCCAGACCCCACCTTGTGTGGGAGCTTCTATGCACTGGGTCTGTCCTTTCAGTGGAAGCTTCTCCCACTTGTCTTCACTGGTCAAGAAAAAACAAATAAACAAACGCACCCACAGGCCCATCATCACCCACAATAACTGATGCAGCGCATGCGTGCATAGACCAATGCGGAATGTGCACGCAGCTGGATTGAGCGGCAGGGCTCCCAATGCGAGGAGAAATAACGGCTGCATAGATGTTTAGTCAGGGGTATAATTGTCCATTTACCATCCACATTTGCTCTCCTTGGTATTTGCATAAAGTTCTGGTGCTACCTAATATGGGATGAAGGGACTCTAGTATTAACAAAGAAAACTGTGGAACTACTTTTCAAGGTAAGTATATACATATGATTTTCATGTTTCCAATCTAAATATTTAAAACGATATTGACATCCATTTTGGAAAAGTTTGAAGGCATGTCCAAAACGTCACTTATTTGTGAACTGGAGGGAGTAGTTTGTATGCTATATTAGTTTTTCCCATTATAAATGGTTTATATGTTAAGCCTTCAACTACTATTTTCTACAAAAAATCCAAATAACTGTGAGATAATACAGCAATTAAAATATTTAAACCCGACGCTGCATGCCATGCTTGTTTTGTTACGGTTTGTGTACCTTATTGCTGAGATAGCATAACTCATTTAGAAGTTTAACTTATACTGGTTCTCAAGTACTTGACTGTTCTTATGGTATTTAATTCTAGATACGCGACTACCGAAAACATGCATCCAATCAAGTTCATGCACCATCTGCTGAGTTAGGACTACCTGCTGTGAATAAAGTGCAGCTTCAGATGACATTTGAAAATGTTGTCAGGGACATTATGCTGCTATCTGATGATTCATGGAGTTACAGAGATTTCATGGTAAGCATTCTTGTAAAGAAGTCTCCTATCATTTTAATGGCAATATGGATTTACATGTTTTGTTTTCCTTTTCCTTCCAAAATCTGCTAATGTGTGCCCCTCTAATCCCAGTTTTTCACACCTAGTTTGCATGCAAGTAGCTAACATCTTCTTACTTTTGGTCAGTCAAACTGGTTCTTCACTGGCTGACTAATAATGATGAAATAACATGGTAAAGTAAAATATATGTAGAGTTGAAGGCCTGCATGAGCCATTGCTAGTCTGTTTATAGATGGATCTGTAATGTAATTTTTGCTAGTCTGTTCCTCATCATATCTTCTCATCTATGCTCCTTGCTGTACTTGTTTGTATAGGAGGCAGAGTCACGGATTGTCAAAGCTCTACAACCAGCACTTTGCTTAGACCCTACACCAAAGTTGGACCGACTTTGTCAGGATCCTGTTCCTCATAAGGTACAACCACATGCAGAGCCAAAGGACTGTTATAGATATGTGTATTTTAAGTGTTTTGCATTTCTTGCAGTTAAACCTTGGTGTTGGAAGAAAGAGGCGGTTGAGGCAAAATCCTGACGTTATTGTCACATCCAGTTACATGTCTCATGGTAAAAAGGTGTGCATTGATAGGGTGTCTGAAAGTACCAAAACGGACGAGATGGGTATTGCAAATAGCAATGTTACTCACCAGGTCCTTGATAACATTACTTCGCAAATTGTGTCAGGTGGCTCTCAACCACTTCGACCAAGTAGTTCACAGGATGCAGCTAGAATGTCAATGGTGTCCCATTCTGGTGTCCAGCAAAATATCAATTATTCTGCTGTTGGTAATGATCGTGGGGCAGGAGGTCCTGTCAGTTTTACTGGAGTCAATTCAAGCACTTCATCTCAGCACATGATGGCTTACAATGACAATGGCCTTCTATCTGTGAAGAGGGAACTACAAGAAGCTCCACTGCAAGACCCTAAGAGAGTAAAACCAACAATTAGCACTGATGATATCCAGCAGCAGCAACAGCGGCAGCAGATACGGCCTCAATCAGCTGCCCTTGGTGGGCAGGACATGCAATGGAAGAAGGGGATGCAGTATGCTTCATTGAATGGCCAGAGATACCCTTCTCCAATGGTGAACAATCTGCAAGATTCAGGGGCTTCCTTTTATTTCAGAGAGCAGGGTTTGAGATATGGTGCTAAGCAAGAGCAGATGGATGGCATGGACAGATGCAAAGACCCCTTGCAGGCTATGCCCCCTGAAAATTCTGTGCTCGATCAGCAGCAATCCCATGCTCAACACTTGTCACAACAAGCAGCAGCTAGAAACAATCTACAGAACATGGCACAGTGGCAGAATCCTCGGGGTCCAAGTGAGAAAGACATGAAGAAAGAAGAAATGCTTCAGAGAAGAAAGTTAGCTGCTGCCTCTCGTGTCTCTTCTGCACCAATGGTTCAGTCTCCAGTATCCTCTAAATCTGGAGAGATATCAAGCAGTTCAATGGGTGGCCAGTTTGGTTCTGCTGCAACATCTGCTGCAATTGGATCACATAAAGATAATAAGTTTGCCACGAGTTCTAGTGCTGCTGTAGGATACCCATCTGTGGTATCCAGTCCTAGTGATTCTATGCACCGGATGCAGCAGCCTTCGGTTGCTCCTTCGAAAAGGAAAAATTCTGCCCCCAAGACTCAACCACTTGTAAGCAGTGTAGGGTCCCCAGCCAGTGTTTCAAACATGCTTCCTATACCAAATGCTAGCAGCCCTTCCGTTGGGACATCAATGGCTGACCAATCAATTCTTGAGAAATTTAGAAATATTGAGGCTATATCCAATCGGTATGAAATAACATTTGCGAAATCTGCTAACTCTACATTACGGCTTTGGTTTGACAATTTGTTTATTTTCATTTTCTGGGGTTACCTGTAGAAATATGTTTTGGAAATTTATGACTGCACAATTTCAGTACAATAACTCCCTCCTGTCACAAGAAGATGTGACTCTGGAATTTCTGCATTTAGTTGTTTAGCTTTTGACAAATGATACTCATCGATAGTACCTCCTAGTAGGATTAGAATGTATATAATTGATATTGACAATTTATCAAAAAATATTTTCATACATTAAACTTTCATAATTTTCCCTCTTCAAATGTACTACCTCCATCCGAAATTACTTGTCATCAATATGGATGAAAATGGATGTATCTAGAACTAAAATACATCTAGATACATCCATTTCAATGACAAGTATTTCCGGACGGAGGGAGTATACAATACTAAAACCTAATGGTCCAAGTTAAATCTTCTTGAAATTTGGAGGTGCAGAGTGTCGCTTATTTTTGTAACTTGGTAAAAAGAACTGAAAAGAAATGCTGCTTTAACAGTGCTTTGAACGCTAAATGTCACTTCCCTTGAGTCAGTTATCCTGCATATGTTATTATGTTTAATACAATTAAAGTACTCCATCCGTTCACAAATATAAGATGTTTTGGATATTTCAATATGGACTACATACAGACTGAAATGAGTGAACGAACACACAATGTGTCTATATACATCCGAATCAGAAAAAAATAAGAACATCTTAATGAATGGAGGGAGCATTATAAAGTTGACTTGTATAATTTTGTTCTGTTTACCTGTTTGGCATGACATGTGTTTTACTTGAACATTGATCCAGTCATATAGCAGGTCATAGTTGGTAGAATTGCTTAGTTATGGCAGCAGATTTGAAATCAGAAACCTTTCAGCCTGACATTTTACGATCTTTTTCATATGCATATGATTGTTTATGATTGCAGCTGAAGCTGTTGGCATATTTTGTTTCAGGCATCAGCTGCACAATAAGAAGAACAAAGTTGATAAGTTATCTAATAATACGAAGCCCATGATAAATGCAAGCCGAGAGAAAGTTGTTACACTTCTCTCCAGTTGCTTCCATACTGAGGATTACAAAGACGAGTTGAGGCCTCTTTGTAATTCTATGTTGAGTGGAACAATAAATTCCTTTAGGACCAGAATACTGAACTTTGTTGTTGCCAACCGCTCATACCAAGGTTTGTGATCTACACAAGATTGTATATCTGTTCCCAAATTAGGATTAAAGTTGAAGCTTTGATTAGTATGATTAAAATCACTTCCTACAGGTCCTACAAAGCCGTTCCGGATCATTTTCAAGGATAAGCCTGATGGGACAGTGGGAATGCAATATGGAGACCCAGAAGATTTCGACAATCGGAACTCACATGAGTGTACACTCATATTACCCAGCAAGGTATGCATTAATTACTGATTGTATCCTCCCGTGCAGAACCAAGTACCAAAAACTTGAAAACAGCAGGTTTATAGTATGCGTTTTCTCTTCCTGTGGTTAACCTCTCTATTGGTTTTTCTATCAGTACCATGCCGACTTGCTTGCAACACAACTTATTGCTCGGGTGAGTTTCAACTACCCTAAAGATTGCTTGGAATTAATAATTTTGATAGTGTCCTGAATTTTGAACCTTTTGAACCCTTGACCCTAGATGGAGAAAGAAGGCTATGATAAGGCAGATGATCAAGTTGTGCCCAGCAACCCTCCTGGTAACCTCAGTGGACTATCAGGCATGTTAGCAGACAATACAGCCAATGAAGTGAAACAAGAGGGAGGTATAACCCAGCAACTTAATGCTGCAGCCCATGCAAATATGGTATCTGGAAGCCCTTTGCAACAACTTTCTGCCAATAGGATGCTTCCATCTGGGAGTAGCAACCAGGCAGTACCAATGCAGCAAGGTTATATGCAGGGTGCAAGCATGTCTCCAAGGAGTCAACAACTCGACCAAAATTTAATCCAGCAGCAACAACAGCAGCAGCCACAGCTGCAGCAGAATGCACAATCACAGCTTCAGCAACAAACATCTCTTCCTCTCAACCAGATGCAGAGACCCCAACTGCTACCAGCAAGCCCATTATCTCAGATGCTGGGGCCTGGCTCAAATCTCCCAATGGGCTCAAACCACACGAGTAACACCAAGGCTACTCCTGCTTCCTTGCAGCTTCATATGATGCAGCAAGCACAGCAGCAACAGCCAGTGCAGATGTCAAGAAAAGTGATGATGGGGCCTGGCTCATCTGTGAACATGGGCAACATGGTTAACAATGTAGTAGGCCTCAGCGGTCTTGGAAATATTATGGGAATGGGCAACGTGCGGTCAGTGTCCTCCCCGATGGGATCCATGTCAGGCTTAGGGAACAGTCCCAATCAGATGAGCCTTGGAATGGCATCCAATCTTGCCGCAGCTGGGCTTCGTCCAGGTATGAACCCTGCTGCTATTGCCAAGATGCGTATGGGATTAGCTCAGCAACAAAGGGTGACCAGCCTTTACCCCCAGACTGGAATGGTTGGATTGCCTGGCAGTGGTTCACCAATCCTTCCTAGTTCTGCCGGCTTGGCCATGATGGGCCATCATTCACTAAATAGAAACAACCTTAATCCCATGCAGAGGGCCATGATGTCTCCAATGGGCCCACCAAAGATGCCAGTGGGTAATTTTCAGATGAATGCCCAACAGCAGATGCAACAGCTGCAGCAGCTCCAGCAACAGCAGCAGCAGCAGCAGCTCCAGCAACAGCAGCAGCAGCAGCAGCAGCAACTCCAACAGAACCCACAGCAGCAGCAGCAGCAGCAGCAGCAGCAGCAGCAACTCCAGCAGCAGCAGCAGCAGCAGCTCCAGCAGCAGCAGCAGCAGCAGCTCCAGCAGCAGCAGCAACTCCAGCAGCAGCAGCAGCAACTCCAGCAGCAGCAGCAGCAGCAGCAGCATCAGCATCAGCATCAGCATCAGCATCAACAGCAACAACAAATGGGATCTCCTTTGCAGCAGGCAGCACAAGTAGGTTCGCCTGCTGGTTCACAACAGTCATTGGTGATGCAGCAGCAGCAAATAAGCCCGCAGCAAATGGCTGCGATGAGCCCGCAATTGAGCTCAGGGGCTCTGCAACAAGTGAATAACAATGTAGTCAATCCTGTGGGGACGCCAGGCCCTCCTCAAAGTCCACAGTTGAGCTCACACTCACAGACCCAAGGTTCAGTCAGCAGCATTGCAAACTCTCCAATGGAACAGCTGCAAAGTGCCAATATGGGAGGTCCTGGTAGCATGTAGTAGTAACTGCAAATATTTGATCCTGTCCGTGGGGATACGCAATAATGGAAGATATAAGCATTGACAAAGACGGCCACTGCTTTCTTGTTTGTTGTGGTAATTGAGGTCAAATTAGTTTTCCTGCAAGTTATAAACGATAGATGCAGTTGTTCTGGAGGAACCCTTTTTCCCGCCGGGATTTGTGATGTAGATTGTTGTAGCTGATGGAAATAGTGCATGTAGGAAGGAGCTCAGTACTAGGAGATACATTGTTCAACCGAACTACATTTTCTTGTTTAAATTAGAGCTGTTAGATACGTATATCTGCTACATAGCCGATTGTGCTTGTTTACCTTTTTTTTTTACCAGGAAACAGTTGTGCCTATAATAAGTATGCCCATTTCATTGTGAATAAAGTTGTCATGTTTTTATCTTGGAACTTGTAGATGTTGCAACATACTGACATTATTGCTGGTGTACAAAATTTAAACTTTGAAAAGAAAAGAATATTTAATACCTTCTCCCTCCGTCCGGAATTAACTGTCGCTGAAATGAGTGAATCTACACAGTGAAATGCGTCTAAATACAATTATTCCGTTGATGCTTAATTCGGGATGGAGGGAATATGTCAGAAAATGGCGTATGACAGTAAAGAAAAGGAAGACAAGAGATGTGTATCCTCCTGTTTGAAGCCACTTAAGCATCCGATTTACAGTACCGAGTTATTGGCTCGCCAGTTATGACGAACAACCTCTAAAGGGAAAAAAGGGATGTCACGGACAAGAATGTGATCACCTTCCTTTATAACGAACAACCTCTAAAGGAAAAAAAAGGACGTCACGGACAAGAATGTGACCACCTTCCTTCATCAAATACATCCACCGAATGAAATTTGTGTAGGCTGAGCGGTTGATCGGATAAGTGATACTGAAATGTCCATAAGTAGATTAATGACGTTTTGGAAGTTTCAAAAAGAAATAAAATTTACATGTTTTGGACATAATTCTGGATAAATCTTCTGTAGTAGCCTGCTAGTCCCAAGAAACTCCTTAAATGTGTCACATTTTAGGGAGTGGGCCAGCTAACAATTGCTTCTACTTTGGCAGGGTCTGTGGTGACACCCTTGTCAGTAATCACATACCCAAGATACTCTACTTTTGATCGGGCAAAGGTGCACTTGGAGATTTTTGCATATAGTTGATGTTTTCTCAGGGCTTCCAAGACCAGAGCTAAGTGTTCCAAGTGCTCCTCAAACCAATACACCGTGCCTTAGTAAAGGGCCCAGAACAGTGTGCATCAGTTCTGTGAAGCTTGGAGGTCCATTAGTCACTCCAAATGGCATGACCAGGAATTCAAACAGCCCTAGGTGTGTGGTAAATGCAGTTTTTTTGATGTCTCCTTCCCTCATTCTGATTTGGTGGTAGCCACTTCTGAGATCTATTTTGGTAAAAATGGTTGCTCCATTGAGTTCATCCAGCAAGTCTTCAATCATAGGAATATGGTACTTATTTTTGATTATGCATTTAATTTCCTGTAGTCGATGCATAATCTCCAAGTGAGATCCTTTTTCTTGACCAATATGGCAGGTGATGAGTAGGGGCTGTGACTTAATCTGATAATTCCTTTCTGAAGAAGATCTTTGATTATTTCCTCCAGAGCATTTTTCTGGTGATGAGGAAGTCTGTATGCTCTTTGGTTGATCACAGGAGCATCAGGTTGCAGATTGATTGCATGATCATAGTCCCTCTTGGGTGGCAGGCTAGTTGGTTCAGAGAAAACATCTTGAAATTTGTCCAACATTTGAGTAATTTCAGGTTTGTGAACAGAGTCAGTGACATTGTCCAGTTGGACAGGCTGCATCCACATTAAAGCATCAGTGAGCATGTTATCCAATATGTTTTCCATGTCTTGCAGTATGGGTGTACAAGGGCTGGTAGGTAAGCTTTCATCAACAAATGTGATTTCTTCTCCAGTGGTGTTTCTGATTACTAGCCTCATGTTTGGTAGGTCAAAGGTGACAGGGCTGTGCCTGTACATCCAGTCTGCTCCTAGGATTATATCGTATCCAGTGAGCTGTAGAACTCTGAAATCAGAGAGCAGTTCCACTCCTTGAATTTGGTATGGGGCTTGGAAACAGGAGAAATCACTAAGTAGCTTTCCTCCATTCGCTACAGTTACTGGAACTTGTTTCACTGGTGTAATGTTGTAACCAGATTGCAGAGCAGCTGTTGGAGATATAAAAGTGGTGGTGCTGCCACTATCTACCAGAGCTAGGACTACTGTTTTCCCGATTTGGACTTGTAGTGTAAAGGTGTGCTTGTTTTTTGCTTCAGGAATACCAGTTGCAGCATGCATGGATATCTTAAGCTCTTGCTTGTTAGGTGGTTCCTCTTCAGCATCAGACATTTCCTCCTCTGCATCTACTATGTAGATTATCTCTGGATTTCCTGATTGTTCTTGCAATGCTTGAATTTGTGCTTTTTGAGACATCTTGCACACCTGTTTGTGGCCAGGGAACCAGGGCTCTCTGCATTTGTAGCAAACACCTTTTTCTCGAGCTTGTTGAATAACAACAGAAGCAGAAGTATTGTTGGGCAGAGTTGTTTTGGGTTGTTCCCAAACTGCTGTTTTCTTGTAGTTGGGAACATATGGTCTTGGAGGAGCAGGAGGTGGACATGACTGTTCAATTCTCCTTGCTAACCACATGGCTTTTTGCATATTAACTGGCTCTAGGCATTCAAGGTGACTTTGTATGTAAGGATTCAACCCTGAGATGAAACTGTGCATATAGTAATTATCAGGTACTGCTGGATTGTCCCTTCTCATCAGATTCATGTTGTGCTCAAATTCAGATATGTATTGAGCTACTGAAGATGTTTGAGTGAGCTTGTGAAAGGATTTCACATTTTCACAGATGGATGTCATAGCAAATCTTTGGGTAATCGCCGAACAGAATTTATGCCAAGGAGTATTGGACACAATGAACCCAGTGCTTCTCCACCACTGGATTGCTTCACCTTTCAAGTAGGATACTGCTATCTCTGTTCTTTGCTCAATAGGGGTTCTGGAAGTAGAGAAATATTGTTCAATATTTTGTATCCACGAGTCTGCATCAATCCCTTCAAATTCAGCAATGTTGAGTTTGGCCGGTTTGACAGAAAGGAGACTCCTTCTGGCTTCCAGAGTGTGTGACCTGTGTTTTTCTTTTCTCATCTCTTCTTCAGGTATCTCTTCCACCATCAGAATTTGTCTGGCCCCTTGCCCTGGGTACTGTTGAGGAGTGTGGAATTCTTGTTTGTTTGTTGCATGATTAGGGTGTCTGTAAGGGCCTTTTGGTGTGCCGTCCATGTTGAGTTCCCTACCTGTATTTTTATCCACCAAGATAGCTGATCCCGCAGTTGCAGGGTCTGGTTTTTCCACGCCCAACTGATTATTAGGCAATTGCTTGGGTCGGCCAGCAGGAATGGCCGTGCTGCCCTGGCCCGATGGAGGGTCTGGGACATCTACTTCTGCATCTCCTTCTTCTGTTGATGGTCCGGATGAGAGTTTTTGCAAGGATTGCTGTATTTTCTGAAAGTTTCTTTGGATACTTGCAAAATTCTTGTTGACGGTTTCTGTGAACTGATAGAATTCTTTCCCGTCTTCGTCTCGTTCGTGCCTGAGGGATTTGATGTCCAGCTGCAGAGATTCGAGCTCCAACAACGCAGTATCTTGGGTTTCCCCTGCCATCTCGCCCAGATCTGTCGTGACCATCACCGACAGACGTCCGCAGAGATAAATCGGGAGGTGGAGGGAGGGATTTTACACCAGCAAACCGGCAACCAACCTCAGCGTCCCAATTGCGCCGCCCGTTGCCGGAGAACAAGTAGCACTAGAAGGGAGGGTTGGGTGGGATTTTGCACTGAAGAAGTGTTCTTCAGAAACCACTGCCCGCCTTTCCTGCTACCGAATTGTCTACCGCCGCCGTTCGCCTCCTTACGCCGCCGCCCAATCGGAGCTCAGATCGGATCTGGAGCTCAATTTCGCCGCCAAGGTTGAACCTACGCTCTGTATACCGATTGACAGGTCCAGATTACGACTGTCACTAGGAGTTCAGGAGAACACAGGAAAACGCTCAGTTTATGGTGGAATTTGGGGAATTGAATTCAGCTGGATCGGAGAGACAAGAACTAGGGTTAGCCTGCCGGGACACGGCGGCTCCCAGGGCCATGCCCAGTACAATCTCGAATGCCCCTCTCCACAAGCCGGAGGGGGGGTTTAAAAGGAGGTTCAGCTAAGAAAAGTAGACAGCGGCAGTTTTGACGAGTTACAACGACTTGTAGTACAATATGAAGGTAAAAAGTGGCGCCCTTCCTAGTCGTCCATCTGGAGATCTTCAGATCAATGGTCCACCATCGCCAGCCTAACTGAAACGGTACTGTGGCTATTCCGGCAACTTGACAGCAACAGTCCTGATATGTTGGGAGCATCTCCAACAGGCGCCGAACGCGTGGCGCGCTAAATTCTGGTTTACGGCGCGCCCATTGCAGGTTTGGTCGGCAGGCAATATTGGCTCCAAATCCAGCGCTAAAATGCAGCAGTAGCTAGCTCTAGCAGCGCTAAAATGCAGCAACACACACTCTCAAGACACACATTTTTTTAATAACTTTGCATAGAATTTTTTTTACATAGTTCATAGCATTGATAAAAAAGGATACAAAGATATTTTACATAGTTCCTGAAGCATATATAGATAGAACTACAGTGCAACTAGATAGAAAAAGTACGGTGCAACTAAACTACGATGACTCCCAGCCGTCATCATCATCACCATCATCATCCTCGGTGGTGTTGTCCAAGGTATCGAGCCACATGTCATCCCAACGTTCATCGTTGGGGGAGAAGATCGACTTCCCGCCTGCCTCGATGATAGCACACTGCGATAAGGCCAGTGCCTTGCGCCGATGCCTGTCGGCACGCTCCGCTCGGCGCCTTGCCGTCCTCTCTGCCCAGAAGGCGTTCTCGGCGACGTCCTCCGGGTGGCGCCAGCACCACTCCGCCATGGCTCGCTCATCCTCCTCGGCGACGAGAAGGCGGCGCTGCAGCCGAACGTGGTCCGCACGGTCCTGGTCCATGATGAGACGAGGCGGAGGGGCGACGCGCTGCGCTTGCTCGCGCGTGAAGACGTCCTGGAAGTTCATCTGCGACGGGGGCCTCTCCAAGCGCCACGCTGCCGCCTTGTACGCGCGGGCCGCCTCGTGCGCGGTCCGGAACGAGTCGAGGCCGAGCCGGACATCGCCGGACCGGATCTCGGCGGAGTACCAGCTGTTGGGGCGGTCGCGGATGCCGCGATAGCCCGAAGAACCCCGGCGGGGCGGCGGCATGGTGGCGCGGTGGTGGCGGGGCGCTGTAGAAGCGGCGAGAAAGACTGGAAGCGGCGAGGTGGCGAGGAAGGCGCTGGCGGATTTACAGCACGCTGGCGCGCGCGCCACCGCTTTCTCCCACGCATAACGCTTCCAGCTAGTATGCCGCCACCGCTGAGCACGCGAAACCGGCTGCTGCGTCTTTTAAGCTGCTGTTGGAGATGCTCTGAGTCAAGCATGTAAAATTTCGACTAAATATATAATTTTAATATTATGAATTAGAATTCAAAAATATTATTAATAGTTTTTTTTTGAAAAATATTTCCCTCGATGATTTTTTGGAAGAATTCTTTTTTATATATTCGATAGAAATTAGTGATTAAAGTTGCATTTGAACACACACGCACACACACACACAAAATTCTTCTTAAAGCCCATGTGAATATGACATAGAGAAAGTACTATTTTCAAAGTTTTAGTAAATATATATTTTCAATAAATTAAGAATGCATTTAGGGGAGCAAATTTCATATCTAGAATGCAAGATAACATATTTACATTTTGTGGCGGGGATTTCACAACAATATTCATGATTTGAGGATTTTATGAAGGCAAGGCGCATGTGGATGATCTAGAACAGGATTTCACACAGTGGATGTCTTACCCGCCCGCCTTTTCTACCCGTACCACCTTACTCCTGCTAGATGGCTTTTCTCTTGTGTGAACATGAAGGTTGCAATATGTTTACCTTGTGATCTTGTTGTACCTTTTTTGCGGGTGATCTTGTTGTACCTATTGAGCTTGTCGAACTTGTCTAGAATCTACCCCCGCTTTGCCTTATATAGGGGTGGGGAAGCACGGGATACAACAACCACAATAAACGTTGGTCGTTACATGTTTCTTCATGGTGTCGCGATATAACTAGATTTGATGGCATCATTGGTAATGTCAGTCATCAATGCCCCTCGCCTGGTTCGGTCGGATGGACAACGTGCGCACGCTGGTGGATGGGTTTTATTATGTCGGCCTAGCCGAGTGATTCTCTTTGTGAAGACTCGGACAATTTGGGATGCTGGGCCGAATCTTCTTCAAGGGAGGGCAAACCGTATGGTGACCCGGTAGTCACGAATTGGAGGTGGATTCAAGAAAGTACACGAAGAACACAAAGGGAATCATGAAGGGAACACAAATCACACACATAGATGCAAATAGAGATACACATAGATAGGTGCCTGATCCAAATCATCCAATGAGTGAGATGGAACAAGATAGTTCTTCCCCAAGTCCTAGAACAAGGAGGTCTTTATGATTCTATGATGGGAATCCTTCTCCACAAGTGGAGGTCTTGATAACCATGGATGGTTCTTTTCCTAAGAGGTCTTGATCTCCATAGGAGAGCTAGATCCCACCATGGGGTACATCAGCTAAGTTCTAGTGTAGTTCTAATGTTAGCTATTCCTAGAAATGAACAGGGGCGGGGGTGGGTATTTATAGTACAAGCCATGAAGGGGTAAGCGGGAGAGGGATACATGGGCCTCGGTCCCGACTTTTCACACATGTAGTTACCGGATGTCCGGTGGTTCGCGAGGGACTGGATGTCTGGAGGGCGCTGGATGTCCGTTGATTCTTCTCGGGTGAAGTGGCGCCAGATTTTCGCTGGATGTCGGACTTCCGGTGGCCCGGGTCCGGACGTCTGGTGCGTGTGGACTTCCATCAGTTTGCTTCTGGACAGGTGATGCCAGATTTATGGTGGAGCTCGGACGTCTGGGCGCTAGGACATGTCGGACGTCTGGTGATTTGTCGGTCATCCGACCGCTGTAGAGCTCGTCAGCTGTTGGCCTTCTGGTCGGCTGAGTGTGGTCGGGCCGAACGTCCAGTGGATCATCCGATGTCTGGTGACTGTAGCTTTTGTTGTGCTCCGTCTTCTTCCATCTCCGCTTCCAAGTTTCCCCCGCAGATGGTGTAGTCATACCTTGGTGCTTGCACTCCTCCTCATCATCCACGAAGCTCCGACAATACCTAGGCATGCACACGAGAGGAATCTAGTAATATACCATCCTCAAAGGGGTCAAATGAACACGTGTAAAGGAGATGATTCACCTTTATGTGTGTGATGTAGATGTCGCACATGTCACTTGCTAAACGGACTCTTGACATGGTGATGTCCGTAGGATGCTCCACATCACCTACCCCGAGGGATGCCGTCGTCAGTAGCCCTCGAGTCCCTCAGGGTCTCGCTGATGGCGCCAACTCCTACAGATTGAGGAGATTTTATTTGAAAGAATGGACTACACAATGAGTCGCCTCAGGAAAGGCCATGATGGACTCTACCAACCCTATAAAAGGTTACAGTAACATGCATGTTATAATAAGGCCTCAGTGGTACCCAATGTGTCGATCTTAGAGCTTTGCATGTGGTTTGTAGGTAAATGTATCATGAATTTTGATTCACATCGAGGAACGGTTGGTCATATCCATGTAGGTCATTGCCAGTTGTCCAAAAGAGGAACATTCCTGATCTTCACCTTCAGAACCGAGTCTCCAGACTGGGGCATATGGTTAGGGAACCAACTTGTGCCACCGATTGCATTCCACACCGCTTGACACCATCAATTGTCGGTCAAAGCGGTCTTCACATTGGGCGAAAGGTCGCGTTTGTTAGACAGAATCTTGACTGCAACATCCCATCAACTACATGCATTAGTTGCGATCAATCGAGGGGATCGCACCCGAGTGCATTATCCGAAGGGAAGACCTCCCTGATCCCCATGCAAGGCGTGCATGTGGTGGCTGTTGTGGCGACATTCGACTAGACAACTCACACAAAGATGCCGCACCATAATGATGGTGCCTGATGGCTTGAGAATTTATCACTTTTCATGAGGAGTTTTGACTTGGTTTTCACCGTGCTTTCGATATTTATCGATTATTTCTAACACTAATCTTTCGAGAAAGAAGAACACTTGTTTTTCCATTGTTTGACAGGAAAATACATTTATGAAAGGAAACCAAGCAATAATACAAGAAATCAAGCCATTTAAAGCAACTCCATATTGGAAGATTTTGCGCCAGCAGCTACAGAATACAAGACGACTATTGGTACGAGCGCAAGCGCTCGTACCAAGTGATGGTGTGTCCACTATGATGTCTCCCGGCCAGGTGGCCGGGCTGAGGACCCCCATGGCTGTTCATTAAGGGGGCACGTCAAGAAGGCCATGACAAATAGAAGGATCATGATGCATAGAAGGAGGGTTCCATAAGTCTTGCCATTCAAGACAAGGACTTCTTATTCATGGAGGACTCCTCTCCACCGACGTAGCTGACTAGGACTCATGTTATCACAGGCCTCCGACATCTTATGTAAACCGAGGCTGGGCTAGTCTATAGGACAATCTCACCACATCTGATACACACAATGATCTCGTGGTAGATCAACATGTAATCCGTACTACGCCAAATCAATACAATCAAAGCAGGACGTAGGGTATTATCTCTTCGAGAGAGCCCGAACTTGGGTAAAATCTTGTGTCTGTGTTTATCACACAGACTATCAGTTCGGGACTCCATCATTGGTGGCCCATGCAAGGTCCTGCTATGTAGTCGTTTCATTACGATGGGAGCTTAGATCGGATTCGGACGATTTGATCGCCGGGTCAGATTTTTTCGACGTCACCATCTTCATCACTATCTCAATTGGTTGATACGTCTCCATCGTATCTACTTTTCCTAACACTTTTGCTCTTGTTTTGGACTCTAATTTGCATGATTTGAATGAAACTAACCCGGACTGACGCTGTTTTCAGTAGAACTACCATGGTGTTTTTTTGTGCAGAAATAAAAGTTCTCGATTTGGACGAAACCTTTTGGAGAATTATTTCCCAATGAATTAAAAATACTGGAACCAAGACCCACTGGAGGGGGTGCATTGGCTTCCCACAAGACACTAGGGCATGCCCCCCTCTGGCGCCTTGGTGGGTGGTGGGGCCCTCGGGGTCCGCTGTCCCTAACTCCGACGCTATAAAATCCTATTTTTCCAGAAAAATATAGGAGGAAGTTTCATCGCGTTTTACAATACGGAGCCGCCACCCCCTCTTGTTCTTCATCGGAGGCCAGATCTGGAGCCCGTTCAGGGCTCTGGAGAGGGGAATCTTTGGTTTTCGTCATCACCAACCGTCCTCCATCACCAATTCCATGATGCTCCCCACCAGGAGTGAGTAATTCCTTCGTAGGCTCACTCGTCGGTGAGGAGTTGGATGAGATTCATCATGTAATCGAGTTAGTTTTGTTAGGGCTTGATCCCCAGTATCCACCATGTTCTGAGATTGATGTTGTTATGACTTTTCTATGCTTAATGCTTGTTGGGGATATAACTCCAAAGTATGACCCGCCCAGGAAGGGCCGGGTTATACCGTTGGCAGTTCATTGTGAAGAAGTCCAAAGAAGCCCAAGGCGTGAAGATGGAGACTCATGGAGGTGGGCCTGGATAAGGCCCAAAACCGGGACCTATGAACCGCCAAATGTTAACTTGTATTGTAAGGCAAGGATTAGTTACAAACCGAGTCGGTCACGATGTGTGAGCCGCTGGGACTCTGTAAGCCGCCTGGTCTCCACCTGTGTATATAAAGGTGAGACCTGGCGGCGGGTTAAAAAAAGAAACAAGCAATCGAGAACGAGGTCAAGCGTATTCGCTCCCTTGTAATTGAAACCCAAGCAACATGACTAAAAGTAGGAGTAGGCTTTTACCTCCACCGCGAGGGGCCGAACCTGGTTAAACTCTTTGTGTCTTTTGTCCTGTTCAACCCCTTCAAGCTAACCTAGTTGCGATGGCTCCACACCTAAGTCCTTTTACTCGGACATCTGCCGTGACAAAACCACGACAGTTGGCGCCCACCGTGGGGCCTGAGCACGGTGGTTTCGAGTTCTTTTTAGGGCAGCTTCTCAGGATCAAGGGATACGCTGTGGGCCGGATGACCAAGAGCCGTTGTGGCAAGATCTACATCGACGACTCTGGCTAGGGTCCCGAGACCGATTCAATCGAGTATGGATATCGGGTCCCCTTCGGCGGAATTCAAGTCTTCATTGACACGATCGACGAATTAGATCCTGAGCCAGTCACCTGTTCTAAGATCGTTGAAATAGCTCGGCGCACGAGACCTGCCAAAGTTTAACCCGCATGAAATCATGCCTTCGTTGGTTTCATCCATGGGGCGGATCGTGAAGAGCACTCTGTGTCCGGTGGAGAGATGACCATCTATTCAGGTGATGAGTCTTCAATCGGCGAGACCGATTCAATCTATCGACTGCAAGACGGCGGGCTTGGGGGCTGTTTTGATGGTGACAGTATTCCGGACTCCTATGAGCCATCAAGCAGGGCATCCATCTTCGTGGCTGGTACGCAAGAGGCTTTGAATTCATCAACTACTGCAGCTATGACCTCTAGTTCAACAGCCGCTGCAACGGTCGGGGCAAGTGGCCCCGTGCGCCCGCCGGCTCAGGTTTTATCTGAGCTCTTGGAGGCTTTGGCAACTTTGTTAACCGTGGAAGTAACCCCGGCAACTTAGTCACAACATAAGGTGGACGTTGCAAAACTACGGGATGAGATAGCTCAGGCTAAGGAGGAGCTCAATGCTGAGAATGCCAGGATGGCAACATATCGAGTCGCTTTGGAAGCCGAGTCTCAGCGAGTTCGTGCTGAGGCTTTTCATTTGAGTCTGGATCAGAATACATCTAACGCTGTCTTACGTAGGAGGCACCAGAGTCGTTTGCCTCAGCAATTTGAAGGAAGAAACCTCTTCATCACGCCCGACGCAGGGCCAAGTAACCCGCCCAGCGTGACCCGGGCCCCTGAGGCACCTGTGACTGGGGGGCGGCTCAGCCCCCCCAATGGACCCGCCCTGTGTAGATTTAACCCCACCTCAGCGATCTCAACGCCTCCGGGTCATTTCTCTAACCCTTTGGACAACATGATTGCTACGGCCTCACGGCTGGCGGTTCCTCCAGTGTGATGCGGAGCATCCTACAGTCATCCCCATGGACCTACCATCGTCTCACCAAGTGCCAAGAGGACCCATGACGCAAGCACGAGCTAGAGTTCTAGAGACCGAGGTGAGTTCTTTCCTTAGTGATATATCATATGATCCACTCGAGACATGGCTACTACCTAAGTCCGGAATGTTGTGCATGATTAGGTACCAAGAGAACCCTCCCGAGGATGCACATGAAGATGGTCAAGCTCCCAAGTCCATGGATGAAGAGAACCAACGGAAGGAGACAAGAACAGCTCCCAGGTCCCGGACATCTGGCCATGGGCCTGGACATCCAGCCCCTGGAGGTGTTGCCTGCAACCAAGGACCAGCAGCCAAAGCTATAGGGCCCGGACATCCGGTGGCCAGCCCGGACATCCGACCTGTTGCCCTGGAAATCCGGCTCAAAGCCCGGACATCTGGACAAGTCGTCCAGGGAGTACCAAAACCTGACCCGCCAGCCCGGACATCCGGCCACAACCCCGGACATCCGACCCCTCACGACGCCCCGGACATCCGGACCAGCCCTATCCAGGGAGATCCAAGACGGCGCCAGGCTAGCCCGGACATCCGACCCGACAACCCGGACATCCGGCGCCTCGTGAGCGCCCGGACATCCGGCCCGACGCCCAGACGTGCGACCACCCCTATCTGTGCACAATGTAAAGGGCCGAGGCCCATGTACCCCTTCGCCCCCTAGACTATATATACTCCTCCGCCCTCTTTCTAGGGTTAGCATTGTGATAGCTCATATTTGAGATAGAGCTTTGCCCATCCACTTGGTTACTTCTCCTCAGAGCTCACGACCTCTTCGGAGAAGATCCCCCAAGCGGATGCAAGACCCCATCATGGGAAGACCCTTCAAGACCTCCTCACGGAGAAGACCTTTGTATCATCCTTTGTTGACCTTGAATTGTGTATCACTCTTTGTGTTTTGAGGATCTAGCATATGTGTGACCAATCTTGTTGGTTGAGTGAATTCTCTTGTGTTTCCCCTCGTGTTCCCCTCGTTTTTCCCCTCGTGTTCTTCGTAGGATCCACTCCAATCATGAAAGATCGGGCATCTAGGGTTCTACCCTACATCATCTTGGTATCATGAGCCACATTGATCACATATTTGGAGCCCCTACCCCTCTTTTTCTAGCTTGATTTTGTTGTGTTCTTCCCGAGTTTCGAAAATCACCACCAAAAGTAGCCCCAATTTTTTTTGTGATTTGTTGGTTTGATGAAGTTTTGTTGGATTTGATCCATGGCTTTGCATTGCCACGTGTGGATCTAGCTTTCCCCCACCATCTCTGCAATTTCCTTCCACAAAATCCCCCGAACTTTGCCCCGGATTTGACTTTTCCCCGCGGAGTACGTCGAGTTCGTCAACGGATCCCGAGCCGTGACATCCGGCCCGTGACCCCTGGACATCCGGCCAACAGGCCCAGACATCCGGCCCCTGACAGCAAAAACTCCATCCACCGCCCCGTTTCCTGCCTAACTTTCGCCAAATTTTGTTCGGGTGCCCACATACACTTCTGCATACCACCATCACTTCCGCATACCACCACCGCTTTCCGCAAGCACCACCATCGCTCACCCGATATCAACTCCGACAATTTTGATCCGTTTTGATCTTTGGGAATTTGAGTTGTGGTTCCCGTGTCCTATTGTGTTTCGGCTATATAGGTACGATGCAACACCAACATCACCACCGCTCATCTTCGTCAAGGACTCATCATCATCTCCGACATCGACCGCTACACAATTTTGACTCCTCGACCGTAAGCAAGAACGGTAACCTCTATTTTCATCTTGGTATCATGGTATCCTTTCGTGGTACATTCCTTGCCATTACATTGATAGGCACCATAGCCTTACTTTTGCGTTGCTTACCCATCAATACTAGCCTTTGAGTATTGCCGGCAACATGACTTGTGCACATTAGTGATCATACTCCACATAGCATACATACCATATCATAGTGGTGCATATCTTGGTATCATCTTTTGTGTCATAGAGTTGTCATTGCATATACACAATTGTTATCTTGGTTCGTGAAGTTTTGCATGAGAAAAGAGCTCAAAAGTGAAAGAGCCAAACAAGCTTTTAAGCAAGAAGGAAAGATAAGCAAAGAGCTTATAAGCAAGAACCATAGCGTCATATCTAATCATCTTGGATCATACCATCGGAATACCATACATATAGCATACTTGGGATAGAATTCGTTGCATTTTTGCTTAGTAGGTTGTGCACAAGTTCCGTATCCGCCTATTGTGCAATCATGCTAGCATCTCTCTAGTATTGTGCAACAAGAGCATTTTCGTGGATTCCACATTTTGGCTCATTCCTTGGTTGCACGACCCCACTTATCTATTTGCGTGTGTGTTTCCGTGTACCATATCTCTCTATTGGTCTACTTGTTGCATTTGCAAATTTGTGAATCCAACATTATTGAAGCTCACTAACAATTGCATCAAATTTTGTGCCACCATCCTAACCGAGCTCCACCATAAGCTTTTACTTGTGTAGGTGTGAGAACCGACAAGAATTGGAACCAATTGTGCTATTTCCTTGTTCTACATTTGAGTGATCATTGATCCATCTTCAACATCGGTCAAGGTACATTTGGTATAAGTTCTTCTCTTTCTCCCACTCACATATTTTGCTTTGAATGATGGATAGGCAAAGTTCTTATACCAACCCACTCTTCATCGAGCAAGATGACGACATGTCATCCTATGTCACCAAGAGCCACCTCTTCGGTATACAAAGAGCTTTGCATCACAAACAACAAGCAATGAGCGACCGCATCGACAATCTCGCCACTGACTTGCGACTCTCCGAGCAATGAACAAGAGACTACTTCGACAACAAGCTCGACGCTCACAAACAAGAGAATGATGCAAGAATGGACAAGATTCATGCCTTGTTGGTGAACCACCATTTTACCACTTCGTCCTACTCAAGACGGAGCTGCTCGAGTCGACACTCCGACGACACCTTCTCTGGCTCAAGTACACCGACATCAAACACTCTACGTCGAGCCGCGCAGCAAGACCATCAAGCCACTCGCAATCCTCTACACGGAAATCATCCACATTAGCAATTCTATGAGCAAGCACAAGCTCAAGAACGACAACGTCAATGTCACCAAGAGGAAGAGCGAGCGTGACAACATCAAGATGAACAAGACACCGAGGCTCAACGTCTTCAACAACAACAACGTGAAGCACAAGCTCTTGAGGCGCAACGTGCCCTTCAAGAATCAAGTCGAGCCATTGCCAACCGCAACCAAGATAGGCGCAATCAAGAGGAAGCACTACGCGAAGAAATTCAAGAGCGAAAGTACCAAGCAAGAGTGCATCGTCAAGTTCCTCAAGCTCCTCCACAAGATCGACAAGCTCCTCCACAACCTCAAGTTCATCAAGAGCAAGATGGCATTGGAAATCCTCCACGCCAAGAGTAATATGAGGTTGAAAATCCTCCACGTCAAGGGAATCATCATGACCCTCGAACACAACACAATGAAGAGCAACGCTATGGAAAGCTCAAGTTCACCATGCCCAAGTTCAATGGAAGCAATGATCCTGAAGAGTACCTTTCATGGGCATTGAAGGTCGACAAGATCTTTCGTTTGCACAACTATGTGGAAGAGAAGAAGATCGCTATGGCATCCCTTGAGTTCCAAGACTATGTGATCATATGGTGGGAACAAGTCCTTGAGCACCAAGAAGCAAGAGGGGAACCACCAATCACCACATGGGAGGAAATGAAAGATGTCATGCGTGCACGTTTTGTGCCAACCTACTATAACCGTGATCTCTTCAAGAAACTCCAACTCCTCAAGCAAGGAACAAAGAGCGTTGAAGAACACTACAAAGAAATGGAGATTGCCATGATAAGAGCCAATGTCACAGAAGATGATGAGCAAACTATGGCCCATTTCTTGAATGGCCTCAATAATCCCATCAAGAAGGTTGCCGACTTCCAACCCTACTCCAACCTCATTGAGCTCATGCATCATGCTACCAAGCGGAACATCAAGTGCAAGATGACTTCAAGTACGCCAAGTACTCTTCAAAGAGCTACGCATTTTTTAACACCCAAGCTTCAACGACTCCAACAACTCCTACCTCAACCAAACCATCTACAAGAAACGGCGACAAGTCAAGTGACAAGAAAACTTTGACAACCTCAAGTCGTCCTCTTATTACAATCAACTTCAAACCGCGCGCTTCATCATCTACTCCAACCAATGAGACTGTCAAGACAAGTTCCATCAAGTGTTTCACATGCGACGACCGAGGCCACAAGTCCTTTGAGTGTACCAACAAGCGCACCATGACCCTCAACGACGACGGAACCTATGACTCCATGAGCGAAGAGGAGATGGAAGTCCTTGAGCAAGTGGCCATGCACCGGCGCGTGAACGAAGATGAAGATGATCAAGTCTTTTGTGATGAGGATTCGAGTCCCGCTCTCGTTGTTTCCAAAGTCTTGACTCTTCAACATCAACAAGACAAAGAACAAAGGTGCCACATCTTCCACACCAAGGCCAGCATCGAGGAAGGTCTGTCAAGATCATCATTGATGGAGGGAGTTGTCACAATTTGGCAAGTGAAGAACTATGCTCCAAGCTCCAATTGGTCAAGATGAAGCACCCGCACCCCTCTAAGCAATTCTAGCAGTATCCAAGTTGAGCATACGGTCAAAGTTTCCTTCAAAATTGGAGCATATGAAGACACTTTGGAGTGTGATGTCGTCCTGATGTCCGTTTGCCACCTCCTTCTTGGTCGACCATGGCAATTTGACGGTGGCGTGATCCACAACAGGCGTACCAATCATTATAGCTTCAAGATGAAAGGAAAGGAGTATGTGCTACGACCTATGTCTCCAAGTCAAGTGATCGCCGACAAGCAAGCCACCCATTGTGGAGAAAAGAGTGAGAGAGTGACCCACCCAAAAGAGAGTGAGCACCACAAGCCAAAATCGAGTGCCTCCATGATGAGCGACAAGAAAAACTTAGTCCTATTTGCCACCAAAAGTGAGATGAGAGAAGTGTGTGAGAACCCATCATGTGTTATGCACTATGTGCTTGTGTGCAAGGATGAGGCACCGTCAACTAACACCTCTGACAATCTACCTTTAGTGTTGTCTTCTCTTTTGCAGGAATTCCAAGATGTTTTCCCCGACGAGCTACCTCCGGGTCTACCCCCACTACGAGGCATTGAACACCGAATCGACCTCATCCCTGGAGCACCTCTACCTAACAAGGCTCCCTACGGCGTCAACCCCGAGGAAACTAAGGAGATCCAATGGCAAGTATAACAACTCATCGACAACGATCTAGTACGTGAAAGCTTGAGCCCTTGTGCCGTTCCGGTCATTCTTGTTCCAAAGAAAGACGGTACTTATCGCATGGTTTCTGATTGCCGTCCCATCAATGCTATCACCGTTAGATATCGTTACCCTATTCCACGCTTAGATGATATGCTTGATGAGCCTAGCGGAGTCACCATTTTCTCTAAGAATGATCTTAAGAGTGGCTACTATCAAATACGCATCCAAGGAGGTGATGAATGGAAAACCGCATTTAAGACCAAATTTGGATTATATGAATGGCTAGTTATGCCAATGGGTTTATCCGAAGCACCCGGTACTTTGATGCGAGTCATGCACTTTGTTCTTCGTCCCTATATTGGTGTATTTGTTGTGGTCTATTTTGATGATATTATTGTCTTTAGCAAATCTCTCAAAGATCATGTCACCCATCTTAGAACCATGTTGCAAACCCTTAGGAAAGAGCGACTTTATGCTAATATGGACAAATGCCTTTTTGGTGTTGATAAGCTTGTTTTCTTGGGTTTCGTTGTGTCTTCTAAGGGTGTTCATGTAGATGAATCTAAGACCAATGCTATTAAAACTTGGCCTCAACCAACCAACTTGCAACAAGTGCGTAGTTTTCTTGGTTTAGCCGGTTTCTATCGTAGATTTGTGAAGGATTTTAGCACCATTGCTTCGCCTTTGCATTATTTGAGTAAGAAAAATGCGCCTTTTGTTTCGGGACCACCCCAAGATACCACATTTAATGAGCTTAAGAATTTGCTTACTCATGCTCCCGTGCTTGCATTACCCAACTTTGACAAACCTTTTGAAATTCATTGTGATGCTAGTGGTAATGGCATAGGAGGTATGTTAACGCAAGAAAAGCGCCCCATAACATATTTTAGTGAGAAACTTTCCGGAGCGCAACTCAATTATCCCATCTATGACAAAGAGCTATATGCTTTAGTGCGAGTTTTGCGTGAATGGGAACATTATCTTCGTACTCATGAATTTATCATTCATACCGATCATGAAACGATTAAGTACTTAAGGGTCAAACTAAGTTGAACAAGCGTCATGCTAAATGGAGTGAATTCAATGAGTCTTTTCCTTATGTTATCAAGTACATCAAAGGTAAGGAAAATGTTGTGGCGGATGCTCTTTCCTGCATATCCATGCTTGTCACTAAACTTGAATTGCATGTCATTGGCTTTGAGCACATCAAAGACTTGTATGTGAATGATCCTACTTTTGCTATTCCTTATGCTAAATGTTTGACGCATACATCTTGCGAACGATATTACATCAAGGATGATTATCTTATGAGAGCTAACAAACTTTGCATTCCCAAGTCTTCTCTTCGTTTTCTCCTTTTGCAAGAGGCTCATGGAGGCGGACTCATGGGACCCTTTGTATGCGACAAGACATTCGCTACGCTCTCCAAGAACTAGTTTTGGCCCAAGATGTTCTGCGCGTCTCACGCTTCACCAACCGATGCTCTACACGTTGCAAAGCTAAGTCAAAAGCTCAATCCCATGTTCTTTACATGCCCGTTCCTTTTTCCTTATCAACCTTGGGAAGACATTAGCATGTACTTTGTACTTGGTTTGCCTAGAACTCAATATGGAAAGGATTCCGTTTTTGTTGTTGTGGATCGATTCTCTAAGGTTTCCCCAACGAACGCAAGTCCAAACTTCTACCATGAGCCGATGGACCCTTCAAGGTGCTTGAATGCTACAACAACAACGCAAGTACTCCGTGAGCGACATCTTCAACATCAAAGATCTCTCCCCGTACATTGGTGATGGGGATTTCGATCCAAAGTCGGATCTTTCCCAAGGGATGGGAGATGATGCGAAGCATCCTACGGTCATCCCCATGGACCTACCATCGTCTCACCAAGTGCCAAGAGGACCCATGACGCGAGCACGAGCTAGAGCTCTAGAGACCGAGGTGACTGCTTTCCTTGGTGATATCTCATATGATCCACTCGAGACATGGCTACTACCTAAGTATGGAATGTTGTGCATGATTAGGTACCAAGAGAACCCCCCCGAGGATGCACATTAAGATGGTCAAGCTCCCAAGTCCACGGATGAAGAGAACAAATGGAAGGAGACAAGAACAACTCCCAGGTCTCGGACATCCGGCCATGGCCACGGACATCCGGCCCCTGGAGGTGTCGCCTATAGCCAAGGGCCAGCGGCCAAAGCTACAGGGCCCGGACATCCGGCCCATTGCCCCAGAAATCCGGCTCAAAACCCGGACATTCGGACAAGTCGTCGGGGGAGTACTGAAACCTGACCCGCCAGCCCGGACATCTGGCCACAACCCCGGACATCCGGCCCCTCACGACGCCCCGAACATCCAACCGACGCCCGAACATCTGGACCAGCCCCTATCCAGGGAGATCCAAGATGGCGCCAGGCCACCCCAAACATCCGGCCTGACAGCCCGGACATCCGGTGCCTCGTGAGCGCCCGGACATCCGGCCCGACGCCCGGACGTCCTGCCACCCCTGTCTGCGCACAGTGTAAAGGGCCGAGGCCCATGTACCCCTTCGCCCCTAGACTATATATACTCCTCCTCTGCCCTCTTTCTAGGGTTAGCATTGTGATAGCTCATATTTGAGATAGTGCTTTGCTCATCCACTTGGTTAGTTCTCCTCGGAGCTCACGACCTCTTCGGAGAAGATCCCCCAAGTGGATTCAAAACCCCATCACGGGAAGACCCTTCAAGACCTCCTCACGAAGAAGACCCTTTGTATCATCCTTTGTTGACCTTTAATCGTGTATAACTCTTTGTGTTTCGAGGATCTAGCATATGTGTGACCGAATCTTGTTGGCTGAGTGATTTCTCCTATGTTTTCCCTCGTGTTCCCCTCGTTTTTCCCCTCGTGTTCTTCGTGTTCTTCGTAGGTTCCCCACCAACCGTGAAAGATTGGGCATCTAGGGTTCTACCCTACATGACAGTGGAAGGCAAGTCTCCCGCAGCGGTCGAGGCTCGGAAGGCGGTGGAGCTTCTTCAGACGGCGGTGGCTCAGCAGGCGGCTTACTCATATAGCCATGATCACATTCATTGGACCCCACGTCAGAGCCGAAGTTATAACCGGTGAACTGAGTCGCCGGTGGTTTCCAGTAGTGAACGACATCGTAACCCGCCCCAGGGACGTGACCTGCCCCATGGCGATAATAATGTTCAGGTTCTAACAGATCAAGCTCGAGCACGCCAAGAGGCGGAGCTGGAGGTTCAATTAGCGTCTCTTTGACAGCCTGAGCCAAACCTTTCTGTGTGTATAGAAGCGGGAGTGACCTCTTGGTCAGTTGGAGTACCCTGTCTGGTGCCGGCTCTTCAAAATGAGCGTTTGCCCAAGGATTTTAAGCGTCCTCGTAAGGTGCCTAATTACACAGCTAGTCAGCCACCTGATGCTTGGATTGAGAGCTATGAGCTGGCCATGGAGATGTTAGATGTTAATGACGCTGTGTGCGCCAAGTACTTCACCATGATGTTGGACGGACCGTCTCGGAGATGGTTAAAGGGTTTACCCCCTAACTTCGTCAATTCATGGGCGGAGTTGAAGGCGCACTTTATTCAGAATTTCAAAGACACGTGCAAACAACCTCTGTCGATTATTTACCTAGACACATGTATCCAGCGCAAGGATGAGTCCACTAACCACTGGGTGTGCCGGGTCTCGGCTATTATTCACTCATCGGATAGCATCAACGCTGGTTCTGCTGTCCTGATTTTGGAGAAGAATTGCCGGCCATCCCCCTCAAGCAGAAATTGGGGCAACTTAAACGTCATTGCAATGACATGGGAGAACTAATGGTGGCTCTTATCAAATATGCCGACTCAGACAACACAAAAGATCCAGGGTCTGATGAGGAGAAGTCTAGCAAGGGGAAGAAGAATGGCAATGGGAAAGGGAAACAACTGCGTATGACAGGTCATAACCAGGGTGGTAATGGCAAGCGCAAACAGCCTGACGGCGGGTCAGATTTTGTGGCCAATGCGAATACACACAATAATGGCCCACGTCGTAAGGGAGGACCACCACCTCGTACTGGAGGGTCAAAGGTCAACATTGAGGCAGAATTGAACCGGCCTTGCCCAAAGCATAGTCATCCAGATAGGTCATCGACCCACCTGCGGAAAGATTGTTATATCATGAAAGAGTTTATGAGCTCCGGTTTTTCTCAGAATAACAATAACAATAATGTCCCACACGGCGGGTGTCCATTTCGCACGGGTCCGGCTTTGGAGGTGGCGGCTCAAATTCCGGTTTTCAAGGTCAGGGCAATTAGGGCGGTTTTAACCAGCAACCCTATCAGGGTAATCAACAACATCAATCAGGGTATCAGAGTAATCCAAAGAAGCTAAATAGCAGCCAATATCATGTCTTCAGTACTAGCTTATGCAAGCGAGATCAGAAGGTTCATAAGCGAGTAGCGAGTGCGGTTGAGCCGGCCGTACCTCGATACTTACAGTGGTCAGAGCAGCCAGTTGTATGGAGCCGTGAGGATCACCCACCCTGGGTTGACAATCCGGGTCAGCTGGCTTTGGTGGTGGCTCCTCAGGTTGGAGGTTACAAGTTCACTAAGGTGCTTATGGACAGAGGCAGCAGTATCAACATCCTTTATTATGATACTTTTCACCGGATGAATCTGACTGATAAAGATCTTAAGCTATCCTCTACCTTCTTTCATGGAGTGGTGCCTGGTAAGTCGGCCTACCCAGTTGGTAAGATTGCTTTGGAAGTGGCTTTTGGCAACGAACATAATAATAGGGCAGAGACATTAACCTTTGAAGTGGTCAAGATCAAAATCCCCTATCACGCTCTGTTTGGACGGCCGGCGTATGCCAAATTTATGGCACGACCTTGTTATGTGTATTGATAACCCACAAGTATAGGGGATCGCAACAGTTTTCGAGGGTAGAGTATTCAACCCAAATTTATTGATTCGACACAAGGGGAGCAGAAGAATATTCTCAAGTATTAGCAGCTGAGTTGTAATTCAACCACACCTGGAAACTTAGTATCTGCAGCAAAGTGTTTAGTAGCAAAGTAATATGATAGTGGTGGTAACAGTAACCAAAGTAAAGACAACAAAAGTAATGTTTTTGGTATTTTTGTAGTGATTGTAACAAGAGTAAATGTAAAAGTAAATAAGCGTAAACCAAGATATGGAAAACTCGTAGGCACCGGATTAGCGATGGATAATTATGCCGGATGTGGTTCATCATGTAACAGTCATAACATAGGGTGACACAGAACTAGCTCAAGTTCATCAATGTAATGTAGGCATGTATTCCGTATATAGTCATATGTGCTTATGCAAAAGAACTTGCATGACATCTTTTGTCCTACCCTCCCGTGGCAGTGGGGTCCTATTGGAAACTAAGGGATATTAAGGCCTCCTTTTAATAGAGAACCGGAACAAAGCATTAGCACATAGTGAATACATGAACTCCTCAAACTACGGTCATCACCGGAGTGGTCCCATTATTGTCACTTGGGGTTGCGGATCATAACACATAGTAGGTGACTATAGACTTGCAAGATAGGATCTAGAACACACATATATTCATGAAAACATAATAGGTTCAGATCTGAAATCATGGCACTCGGCCCTAGTGACAAGCATTAAGCATAGCAAAGTCATAGCAACATCGGTCTCGTAACATAATGGATACTAGGATCAAACCCTAACAAAACTAACTCGATTACATGATAAATCTCATCCAACCCATCACCGTCCAGCAAGCCTACGATGCAATTACTCACGCACGGCGGTGAGCATCATGAAATTGGTGATGGAGGATGGTTGATAATGATGACGACGACGAATCCCCCTCTCCGGAGCCCCGAACGGACTCCAGATCAGCCCTCCCGAGAGAGATTAGGGCTTGGCGGCGGCTCCGTATCATAAAACGCGATGAAACTTTCTCTCTGATTTTTCTCTCCCAGAAAGCCAATATATGGAGTTGGAGTTGGCGTCGGAGGGCCATCAGGGGCCCACGAGGTAGGGGGGCGCGCCCAGGGGGGAGGGGCGCGCCCCCACCCTCGTGAACAGGGTGTGGGCCCCCTGGTCTTCATCTTTGGCGAGGATTTTTTATTATTTATTGTAAGATATTCCATGGAGTTTCAGGTCATTCCGAGAACTTTTGTTTTTTGCACATAAAACAACACCATGGCGATTCTGCAATAAAATCTGCGTCGATCCGGTTAGCTCCATTCAAATCATACAAGTTAGAGTCCAAAACAAGGGCAAAAGTGTTTGGAAAAGTATATACGACGGAGACGTATCAACTCCCCCAAGCTTAAACCCTTGCTTGTCCTCAAGCAATTTAGTTGACAAACTGAAAGAGAAAAAGAAAAACTTTTACAAACTCTGTTTTCTCTTGTTGTTGTAAACATGAAAAACCAACATTCAAGTTTCAGCAATTATTGAACTAACCATACTCATAATAACACGTAGGTCTTACAATTACTCGTATCAATAACATAATCAGCTAGCGAGCCATAATAATAAAACTCGGATGACAACACTTTCTCAAAATAATCATAACATGATATAACAAATTGGTACCTCGCTAGCCCTTTCGGAGACCGCAAAACATAAATGTAGAGCACCTTTAAAGATCAAGGACTGACTAAACATTGTAATTCATGGTAAAAGAGATCCAGTCAAGTCATACCCAATATAAACCAATAATAATGAATGCAAACGATAGTGTGCTCTCCAGCGGGTGCTTTTTAATAAGAAGTGTGACGACTCAACATAAAAGTAAATAGATAGGCCCTTCGCAGAGGGAAGCAGGGATTTGTAGAGGTGCCAGAGCTCGGTTTTGAAATAGAGATAAATTATATTTTGAGCGGCATACTTTCGTTGTCAACATAACAACTAAAAGACGACGATATCTTCCATGCTAAACAGATTATAGGCGGTTCCCAAACAGAATGGTAAAGTTTATACTCCCCCTCCTCCACAAGCAGCAATCCATGGCTTGCTCGAAACAACGAGTGCCTCCAACATTCAACGGGTCCCAGGGGGAGTTTTGTTCAGTTATTTTGATTTAGTTTGCATAAAGCATGGGACCGGGCATCCCGGATACCAGCCATTTTCTCGTGAATGAGGAGCGGAGTCCACTCCTCTTGAGAATAACCCGCCTAACACGGAAGATAAGGGCAGCTCTAGTTGACATATGAGCTATTCGAGCATGCAAAGCAGAATGTTTATTTGAAGGTTTAGAGTTTGGCACATACAAATTTACTTGGAACGGCAGGTAAATACTGCATATAGGAAGGTATGGTGGACTCATATGGAATAACTTTGGGGTTTAAGGAGTTTGGATGCACAAGCAGTATTCCCGCTTAGTACAAGTGAAGGCTAGCAAAAGACTGGGAAGCGACCAACTGAGAGAGCGACAACAGTCGTAAACATGCACTAAAATTAATTCACACCGAGTACAAGCATGAGTAGGATATAATCCACCATGAACATAAATATCATGAAGGCTATGTTGATTGGATTCAACTACATGCGTGAACATGAGCCAAGTCGAGTCACTCAATGCATTTAAAGGAGGATACCACCCCATCATACCATATCATAATCATTCTAATAGCATGTTGGCATGCAAGGTAAACCATTATAACTCATAGCTAATCAAGCATGGCACAAGCAACTATAATCTCTAAATGTCATTGCAAATATGTTTACTTCATAATAGCTGAATCAGGAACGATGAATCATCATATTTACAAAAACAAGAGAGGTCGAGTTCGTACCAACTTTTCTCTTCTCAATAAGTCCATCATATATCATCATTATTGCCTTTCACTCGCACGACCGAGCGGTGTGTATAATAATAGAGTGCACGTGCATTGGACTAAGCTGGAATCTGCAAGCATTCAACTCAAGAGAGAAGACAAGTAATATGGGCTCTAGGTATAAATAATCAATCATGCATAAAAGAGCCACTAAGCATTTTCAATATGGTCTTTTCAACCCCCAAAGAAAGAAAAAGAAATAAAAACTATTTACACGGGAAAGCTCCCAACAAGTAAAAGAAGAATGGAAAATATTTTTGGGTTTTCTTTTTAATTCTACTACAAGCATGAAAAGTAAACTAACTAATTTTTTTTGGTTTTTCTTAAAGTTTATCAAACACAAAAGAAGGAAGCAGAAAAAAGAAATTTAAACTTGCATGGATATTACAGTGAAAGAGTATGAGCACCGACATCTAGCAATGGAGTGTGTGTGAACATTAATGTAATGTCGGTGGGACATACGTGCTCCCCCAAGCTTAGGCTTTTGGCATAAGTTGGTCTATTGCCAGGGATGGCATGGAGGATATCCGTAGGTGAAGCTGGGGTCGTAGTGTGACGCAGCGGCTATCGCCGCCTGAGCTGTAGCGTGGATTCGAGCAGCCTGCACTCTCCTTTCGTACTCATCTGCCTCCTCTTTGGTAATAATATATCTTCCTCTCGCCTGAAATTCAAAGAAGGTAGGAGCAGGAAGAGCAACACGGACCACATGCCGTTTGTTAAAGATTAGTCGATACTGGTAAGGTGGTCCAGTCCTCTCAATGAACTGGTGGGAAAACATAGAATCAAGATCTAAATAAGAAGAGGGTAACTCCATATCACCCTCACGAATGTCTACATCAAGAAAATTAGCTAAGCGGGTTGCATAAATTCCTCCAAAGAAATCTCCGTTATGCCTATTCTGATGCAACCTCGAGCTACAATGGCGCCTATATGATAAGATTGGTCTCCTAACACAGACTTCCGAGAATGCCGAGATCGAGGGCACACATGTGACATGCTTCATCCTTAGCGCTTATACATCTACCAATGAAGAGAGCAAAATAATGTATAGCAGAAAGTGAATGCTCCCTATAGTGGCTGCGCTATATCTCTAGATTCCCCACAGTTATTCTAGCAAGAAAGTCTCAGTATTCGGATTTAGGGGATCCCTAACATTACCCCAAGATGGAATTTTGCAAGCGTATAAAGTCCTCTAAGTCCATGGTATAAGATTTATCATAAAGGTCAAACATGACTGAAAGATAATTTCGCGAAGTTGAAAACTCAAACCTCCTCACAAATGAACTTGTGAGGTCACGATCTTCAGGGCATTTATCGCCTTCAAAGTCCTCAAGATCGGCATTACACAAATATCGAGAATTCTTCTTTAATTCCCACTTGATTCAGTAAAATTCTCCAAAGGCCATTCAAAGGGCCTCACGAAAAGGCGTCTTGGTGGTTCCTTGTCAAGATCACGTATTGCAAGCACGGACCTTGCTTCCTTGAAGGACCACCTTGGAACATCCTCCTAAGCATATTGTTTCCTCCAAAAATTTCTGAAATTTTTAGTAACCTCAAATAAAAGTGAACCAACTTCAATAAAATTGATAGCAACAACTCCCACAAGTGCCTAGGGCCTATATCAAGCATTAGAACTACTTGGAACCATATAAATTTGACATGCAAGCTCAAGAACATGGTCACCTATGCAGCACAAATTTGCAATGAATAAAGCACTAGAACAAAAACTAATTGGACCAATGGAGGAGTCACATACCAAGTAACAATCTCCCCAAGCACTTTTGTGAGAGATGCTTTGAGCAAGGAGATCGAAAATCACAGCAACGGGGGCTGGAACTCGTGCTTGAGTTGGTTTTTCGTGTTTGTGTGAGACAGAGGAAGAAGATGGGTGCAGGAATAAGTGGAGGAGGGCCACCGTGGGCCCACGAGGCAGGGGGGCACGCTCAGGGGGGTAGGGCGCGCCCTCCACCCTCGTGGCCAGGTGGTAGCTCCCCCCGTGGTAATTTTTGCACAATAAATTCTCAAATATTCCCAAAAAATCATATTAAATTGGCATGGCATTCTGAGGACTTTTATTTTCGGGATATTTTTATATTGCACGGATAAGTCAGGAAACAGACAGAAAAAATACTATTTTACTTTATTTCTACTAAATAACAGAAAATATAAAGAGGGCACAGAAGGTTGTGCTTCTAGTTTCATCCATCTCGTGATCATCAAAATGAACCCACTAACAAGGTTGATCAAGTCTTGTCAACAAAATCATTCCGAATAATCCAAGAACCGGAGAAATTTCGAATAACACTAACTTACCTCAACGGGGATATGAAAATCCCCAACAATAAGAATATCATACTTTTTCTTGACAGTAGGGAGAGGAAATTCAAAACCTCCAAATATAATCGATGGGGTTTTTCCAGTAGAGTTGATACTATAAACTTGAGGTTGTTTCCTCGGAAAATGTACCGTGTGCTCATTGCCATTAACATGAAAAGTGACATTGCCTTTGTTGCAATCAATAACAGCCCACGTCAGATAAGGAAAGGTCTTCCAAGAATAATAGACATACTATCATCCTCGGGAATATCAAGAATAACAAAGTCCGTTAAAATAGTAACGTTTGCAACCACAACAGGCACATCCTCACAAATACCGACAAGTATAGCAGTTGATTTATCAGCCATTTGCAAAGATATTTCAATAGGTGTCAACTTATTCAAATCAAGTCTACGATATAAAGAGAGAGGCATAACACTAACACTGGCTCCAAGATCACATAAAGCAGTTTTAACATAATTTCTTTTAATGGAGCATGGTATAGTAGGTACTCCTGGATCTCCAAGTTTCTTTGGTATTCCACCCTTAAAAGTATAATTAGCAAGCATGGTGGAAATTTCAGCTTTAGGTATCTTTCTTTTATTAGTAATAATATCCTTCATATACTTAGCATAAGGATTTGTTTTGAGCACATCAGTCAATCGCATACGCAAAAAGATGGGTCTAATCATTTCAAAAAGCGCCAAAATCCTCATCATCCTTTTTCTTGGATGGTTTGGGAGGAAAAGGCATGGGTTTCTGAACCCATGGTTCTCTTTCTTTACCATGTTTCCTAGCAACAAAGTCTCTTTTATCATAACGCTGATCCTTTGATTGTGGGTTATCAAGATCAACAACAGGTTCAACTTGTACATCATTATCATTACTAGGTTGAGCATCAACATGAACATTATCATTAACATTTCCACTAGGTTCATGTTCATTACCAGATTGTGTTTCAGCATCAGACATAGAGATATCATTTGGATTATCAGGTGGTTCAGCAATAGGTTCACTAGAAGTTTTGTAAGTGCATCTAGTGCCCCTTAGTGATTTTGGTGTATTGAAGACTTATAGGTTAAGTAACTGATGCGTTTGTGAGTGTACACAGGTCTATAAGTCTATGAGGAGTTTGATATTTACACAGAAAGTCGACCCCTAAAAATGAAGTTCTTCGACTGAAGACTTTGATATTCTGAAGACTTTCTGAAGACTTTGAAAGTGAAGATATTGGTGTGACCTTGAAGACTTGATATTCATTCGAGGAACATGAAGCGTGAAGACTTTTGTTTTCGTAGTTTCATTTTCTCTTTCTTGAGTCATAGGAAACACCGTATTGTTAAAGGGGGTTGAGGAAATACTAAGGAAAAATTTCCATGTGATGCTCAACTCAAAATCCTACACCTACCAATCCTTCGAGTGAAGCCATTGGAAATCTCATACTGATTCAGTCAATTTCTTGATGGATGAGACGCAGCTTCTTCCGTCACCGAGGACTTTGCTCGATCGAGGAGTTAGGAATTCGCCAAAGGCGAATTGCCCACACAAAGAGGAACATGATAGCCCCGAGGAATTTGAGAGTCAAATTTCCGACCGTTCTTTCTCTTCTTGGCTGTCCCAAAATATCTTATCCACCTAACGGTCATATCATTGAAGGGCATTTATGTCTTATCATGTCGGGCTGCTCCTAGGCTATAAATAGCCGCCCCTACAACCACTAGCTGGTTGGCTGCTTCGAGAGAACTTGACACTTGTCATTTGAGAGCAACCCATCCTCCGAGGACTTTGAGCGAAAATCATCAAGTGAGGAAAATCCCAAAACCAAACCCCCCAAACCCAAAGTGATTGAGCATCATCAAGAAATTGATCTGCATGGATCCGACGCTTGTTACCTTTGAAGATGTGCTTCTTCTAGACGGTTAGGCGTCAAGGTCTAGAGCATCCAAGAGGAATTGTGGATCACCGAGTGACCAAGTCTGTGATGGTTTGGAAGTCACCAAGACTTACCACGAGTGATTGGACGAGGCCTGCGTGGTCTTAGTTCAAGGAGAATACGGTGAGGATCGGGTGTCTGAGTTGCGGCTCGAGATCGGGTGTCCGGACTGTTTGTCCTCAAGTTTAAATACTCAAATTGCTCCAACAGACGTATAACCGAGATAGCAGTTGAACTGGTTTACCAAATCATTGTCTTCACCAACCGACCGGGTTCTATTTCCTCAACTCTTTCATTTCCTCATTCTTGTGTTGAATGTTGTTCATATTTGTGTTTGAAAACTTTGACTGAAGACTTTCACAAATTTCTCAGTTCAATTTCTTCAGCCTGTTTGTCTTCATCTTGTTATCCTGTGTTTACGCTTTCCGTACTCTGTGCTAGTCTTCATTTCATCATGTTGACTATGTTTGTATCCTGTTATGTTTACTTCTGAGTACTTATTCCGCTGCAAGTAGTTCTTCGCTAAGGAATTTCCTCACTAGCAAATTCCTCGATGAAGAATTCATAAAATCGCCTATTCACCCCCTCTAGTCGATATAACGACTTTCAATTGGTATCGAGCAAGGTACTCCCTTGTTCTCGTGTGATTTTGGTTTAACCGCCGAGTTTAGTTATGTCGACCACGGTATGATCAAGGTCTCGGCTGGGTGTCCTACCTTTGATGGAACGGACTACCCCTACTGGAAGAACAAGATGCGAATGCATCTTGAGGCAATTGACAATGATCTCTGGTATGTTGTGGAAAATGGTGTCCCCTCTGTCAATGAAACACTGACCGCTACCGATGTGAAGAGATTCAAACAACTCCTCTGATTCTAGTGAAAATGAATCTGATGAGGATCTCAAGCCTAGCTACTCTAAACTTGCTAAAATTGCTGTGAAACAACAACGAGCTCTTGAAAAGGTTCAAAACATGCTAGATAAAAGTGATGATATGTTGGGTGAAGAAATGGATTGCACTAAAGCCTTGACTGAAAATCTTCAGAGACTTCAGTCTAGGTATGATAACCTTCAAGGTCATCATAACTCTCTTTGTCGATCATGAGAAACTTTCTTATGAATTTCTTCAAGAAAAGCAAGATCATGAGAAGCTTTCTCTTGAAGCTCTTCAAAGAAAGGAAGATCTTGAAAAGCTAAGAGTGTGTTATGAAGATCTTCGTATGAGCGCGATTCATTACTAGCTCAACAAATCAGCGCTTCTCGTGAAGAATTTGTTCCTCCATGCTTAAAGTGCATTGAGCGTGAATCGCTAATTCTTCACCAATGTTCAAATGCTTCAAATGTTACAAATTCTTCATCTGCCTCTGCTATCACTAATTCCTCATCTGAGGACATTGCTAGTATCACTAACAATGCAGGGCTGAAGGAATTGTACATGACATGCATGTACAAAAGCCTCAAAGGGCATCATACACTTTGTGACGTGCTCAAAAAGCAGATCCTCAACAGAAACCCTAGGAAAGAGGGTATTGCCTTTGAGAGGAAACTCAATGCCGATGGAACATATTGGAAGCCTGAGCAGTACCCCAAAACCTCATGGGTTGTTTGCAAAGGGACCTCCAGATTGATCCATCTAACTTATCCGCTTTACGTGTGAATCTCCTCATTCTTCCGATGAGTCATTTGACTCAACTATAAACTGTTCAAAAATCGTAATGGTGAAGTATTTGCTAGATATGTTGGCACTAATCGCAGAACGGTTCCCCTATGAAGAAAATCTGGGTTTCCAAAAGCTATGTTGAAAGTCTTCAGGTGAATGTCCTCATGACACCACCTGTGAAGAACAGGAACCCCAGATCAAATTCTTCATATGGACCAAATTCTTCATATGGATCAAATTCCTCAAATGGATCAAAGTCCTCATATGATTATCATCGTGCTAACAACTCTGTCTCGCAGGGTAGGGCTAAGGGCTATGAATATGTGCATTATTCTTCAAACCATTATGTTCATAAGTCCTCAAATAATTACTCTGCTTATTCATATGCTTACCCTAACCCCTCCTATGCTAAGCGAAATGGTTTGGCATCTTTGCCACCTTTCTCACATGGTGCTCGCAGGATGATGAACTCTTTGCCACCCCACCAAATGTGGGTGGTGAAGAAAAGAACTAATCTCTTCTGCGAGGTCAGTCTCGGGCGTGCTCTAACGTCTCAATTTCTTTGTCGGGACTCGACAAAAATGCTCGAAAGGATGCAGTAAATCATGATGAAATGAACTTTCATTTCACACGTCCTCATCTTGCTATATCTTTCTTCGCTTGATGAAATTCATCGATGAACTTGATATCATATTCTTCATCGATGAAGCATATGAGATTGTAAGCTACACTAATTCATCTGCAGGATGATCAACCCAAAACCACCGAATGGGTCCTCGATAGTGGATGTACAAATCACATGATTGGTGACAAGAATCTATTGATGGATGCTCCTTATCACCGTCACCTCTGAAGCATATCATCTTTGCCGACAAAGGAAAAAGTCGTATTGGGTCTTGGTAAGGTTGCTATCTCTAAGGATAAGCACATGGACAAAGTCATGCTTGTTGAGTCCTTAGGATACAATCTCATGTCGATCTCAATGCTTTGTGATCTTGATATGGTTGTTGTCTTGGCAAATATCGCTGTGTTGTGATTATGGAAGTGACAATTCCAAAGTCTTGAAGGCTTTAGGAGAGGAGATCTCAGATATTGTTGATTTCTCTCAGGGACCACAACCAGCCGTGTGTCTACTTGCAAAAGCTTCGTAGGCTGGCTATGGCATCGACGACTTGGTCATGCAGGCATGAGGAATTTGAACACGCTTGCGAAGAAGAAGCATGTCATTGGCATTGAGAATGTCAAATTCCTCAAGTATCACTTATGCGGAGCTTGTGAAGCGGAAAAATGACCAAGGCCAAGCATCCAAAAGACTATCATGACCACTACCCGTCCATTCAATTGCTTCACATGGACCTCTTGGACCTAATCATTATTCAGCAATACTAATGATGCATCTTTATATGGTTTTGTCATTGTTGATGATTATTCTCGATATACATGGGTACACATTGTTACTTACAAACATGAAGTGCGTGAAGTCTTCAAACGATTTTCCTCGAGGGCTTCAACCAACTTTGGTGTGAAGATCAAGCATATCGAAGTGACAATGGGCCGAGTTCATGAATTCTGGTCTTGATGCCTATCTTGATGAACTTGGTATTACTCATGAATTATCTGCTCCCTATACTCCTCGGCGAGAATGGCGTCGTGGGCGCAAGAACGTAACTCTTGTTGAGATGGCTCGCACTATGCTTGATGAATACAAAACGCCTCAACGGTTCTCGATTGATGCAATTGATACCGCTGCGACATCATCAATAGAGTATATCTTCACAAATTCTTCAAGAAGACGCCTATGAACTCCTCAACGACAAGAAACCCAATGTGAGTTATTTCAAAGTCTTGATTGCTAAATGTTGGATTAGAGATCCTCACCACAACTCTAAATTTGCACCAAAGCACATGAAGGTTTTATGCTTGGTTACGAAAGGACTCGCACACCTCTGAGTCTTCAACATTGTTCTTCACAAGATTGTTGACATTGTAGATGTGCGGTTCGATGAAACTAATGGCTCGCAAAGAGAGCACCTACCTTCATGTTAGATGAACCAGCACCGAGGATGCTATCAAGTTCAAGGCAACCGAGGATGTCATTCCCATCAAGAATCTGTTTGAAGAATTCATTCCTGTTCATGAAGAACGCCGAGTGATGCACCAAGAACATGATGAGGAAAATGGTCTCAAGAAAATGCTGATCAAAATCCTCGGCGACAACCAACTCATCCACGCGTTGCAAAAGAAGTGCAAGTGGAGAAGATCATCGATGACATTAGCGCACTGTGTCCTCTCACACACTCAAAAGCCTCACACTTATCTAACTTTTGTGGGCACTATGCTTTTGTCTCTATCTCAGAGCCCACTAAGGTAGATGAAGCATTTCGAGCCGGAGTGGATTCAGGCTATGCAGAAGAATTACATCGATTCGAGTGAACAATGTCAGGAATTGGTCAATCGCCTGCATCCTCGCAAGCATAATATCATTGGCACAAAGTGGATCTACCGCAACAAGCAAGATGAAAATGGCCTTGTGGTGAGGAATAAGGCACGACTAGTAGCTCAAGGCTACACAGGTTGAAGGAATTGATTTGATGAAACATTTGCACTGTTGCTAGACTTGAGGCTATTCGATTTTACTTGCCTATGCTAACCATCATGATATCATCTTATATCAAATGGATGTGAAAAGTGCATTCCTCAATGGTAAGCTTGAGGAAGAAGTATATGTTGCTCAACCCCCAGGTTTTGAAGATCCCAAGAATCCTGACAAAGTCTTCAGACTCAATAAGGCCCTCTATGGCCTCAAGCAAGCCCCTCGGGCGTGGTATGATACATTGAAGGAATTCTTCGTGAAGAATGGCTTCACACCCGGTTCACTCGACCCTACTCTATTTACTAAATCATATGATGGTGAACTGTTTGTGTGCCAAATATATGTTGATGATATTATCTTTGGCTGTACTAACCAACGATATAGTGATGAATTTGCCTATATGATGAGTGAAGAATATCAAATGTCTATGATGGGAGAATTGAAGTTCTTCTTAGGTCTTCAAATCCACAAGAGTACAATGGCATATTCATATCTCGGAGAAATACCTCAAAGATGTAATGAGGAAATTCGCATGCAAGATTGCAAAGCGTCAAAATTCCTATGCCCACAAATGGCCATCTATGCAATCGATGAAAATGGTATTGACTTCGATCACAAGGTATACCGCCCATGATTGGTTCTTTATTGTACTTATGTGCATCTAGGCCGATATAATGCTTAGTGTTTGCATGTGTGTCCGATTTCAAGCTGCACCAAGGAATCACACCATAAGGTGTGAAGCATATTCTTCGATATCTAGCTCACACACCAACACTAGGATTATGGTACCCCAAGGGCTCTGCTTTTGATCTCATTGATATTCGACTCGACTATGCCGGTGATCGTGTGGACCGCAAGTCAACATCCGCTCTTGTCATTTCTCGACGATCTTTGTTCTGTTGGTCCTCGAAGAAACAGAATCGTATCATTGTCTATTCTTTGAAGCTGAATACATTGCTGCTGGCTCATGTCTTGTGCTCAAGCTGCTTTGGATGAAGCAAACCCTCAAGGACTATGGCGTCAACGTGAAGAATGTGCCTCTCCTCTCGACAATGAGAGTGCCATTAAGATTGCTCACAACCCGCTTCAAAGACTCAAGACTAAGCACATCCAGATTCGCCATCATTTTCTTCGTGATCATGTGTTGAAGGCGATATCTCCATCGAGCATGTGAAGATCAAGAACAGCTAGCTGATATCTTCACTAAGCCCTTGGATGAGAAGAGATTTAGCATGTTGCGGTGTGAGCTAAATATCTTAGAATCTTCGAATGTTCTTTGAAAAGGACACACATCCTAACACTTATGTAAAATTGATGACTTAGATGTGCAACACATGAAGAAACGTTTTTCTTCAATCAATGAAGAATAACACTCTAAGTGTGAAGAAATCAATGAAGAATTTGATTCTCGTAACCCTCGACAATTGTACGCTGTGTCTGAAATCATCATTCTTATCTGATGGGTTACGCCACCACAAAAGTTGAAAATCTTCAATTTGAGTTTTTCCTCATTTTGAAATTCCTCGCTTTTTCAAATTCTTCAACTTTGCAAAATCTTCAATGTTTCCGCTCGTTTTTCTTCATTGGCTACATATATACATGAGTTTATGTCCTCTACAAGATTCACTTATTGCTATTTCTTCAAGTTGCAATTTACGCTAAGTGAATGTGATCGGACCCTTCCCCTATGCTATACTCAACCCAATCTATTCACAAATTCTTCATGTGCGTTCTGATTGAAACTCGTTCAAAGTCTTCACTGTGTCCTTGACAGCTGAAGAAATTGCGAACGAAATTTTAAAAACAAATCTTATCCAGATTTTTGGTTTTACCGCTCAAACCGTTCCGTATCCCACGATACATTAGTTTACTCACCCACGATCTTACACGATCTCATCTGCACAGTACGTGGGTGACACATGTCGCGTGAAGAAGAAAGGGCAGGGGCATGTTCGTCCCAAAATCTTCGGGCGAACAGTTTTTACCGTGGCTATAAATACCCTCTCCTTCCTTACTTCATTTACTCCGCTTTCGATCGCTGTCTCTCGCCGAGCTCTCCTCAAACCCTAGCGCCGCCGCTACTCCATCGCCGCCGATGAGGAAGAGCTTCACCGCCTCGACCTCGTCGCCCGTCGTACTCGCGCCGCTGCGAAATCTTCACCCGCCGCCGCCGTAGCCGTCTCCCTCGCCAAGTTAGGGCGTGGGAGATCTAACGTGATTTAACTTCATTACAGTTCATCTTTGTTCGTCGTGTTCTTGATTCGGGTAATTAAAAGTCACTTTTATTACTCGCTTTGATTCTCAAATCTTTCGAAAATCTTCAAAGGTGTTTTATTCTTCAAATCTTCACATATGAACACCTCACACATCAGTATGCTCTTGATTTATCTCTCTAAGCACTCATTTCTTCAAGATTCCTCAATTGTGCGGATTTTCAATCATACAACTCGAACCTAAGACAAACACGCTTAGTGAAATTCCTCAAGGCTCAACTGGTCAAATTCCTCAAAACTTGTTCTTTTTGAAAAATCTTACGAGAACGATATGACCTGTCCAAATTCCTCGCACCTACACTCTGCTCACAGGTACTCATGTCCGCCTTTGAATCACTAGGTTCTCATCAACTTAACTCATTTGCAGCGTTCCTCGAAGAAAAACTGCATACTTCTTGAGTGTTCTATTGTTCAAATTCCTCATCCAAGAAAATGGCGTAAGGCAAGAGACCGCAGAAGGGAGGAAAGAAACCGAGGTCATGACCGCCTTTGAGATTCCTGATGAAATATACAAAGACTATTGCACACCTGATGAAGCCAAGTTTGGCAAGGAAAACAAGAATCAGCGCAAAGTGCGCATCCAGAGGATAGAACGAAGATGGGCACGAGAATGGAGGGAATATCGCTATGTTACTCCCAAGTACATGAAGAAATTCGCCTTAAACCCTCCATGCCCAAGAGCTCCTTTGGCACTGCCAAGTCGTGATCCCACCAAAGATCAAGCATGGTGAAGACTTTCTGAAGAATGGTCCAGCGCCAAGCCAAATTGGCAAGACAGGCCAAGGAGGCGATGAAATTCAATGAGGATTCTGCTGCTTCTCTGCTGCCGAGACCTCGGTCAAGCCGAGGAAATCAATGCCAAGAAGCTCGCTCGCAAAGCCAAGTGCTTCACCATCAGCGCCCTCACGGCCCAGTTCCTCGGCCGCGCCCTCACGGCAAATTCCTCGAGACTGCTCGCTGCTCCTCAAAATCCTCAACAGCTCCTCCAAGTCCTCAACTCCTGTGCATCCGCTACACCAAAGGACTCGGGGTTTCTTGATTGCTTCGGTGTCTCGGCAAGTTCCTCACTTGCACCAATGTCCTCATCAGCCCCACTGCTGAAGACAAAAGCAAGCTGCCGGACGCGATCCTCGGCCAAGTCCTAGAAAGAAACAGTTGCCTTCAACGTGCCCTCGATGATGAAGCTTCGATGAAGAACTTGCGAAATCATCGAGACAGATCGACAAAGGCCGCTAGAGCCAAAGGAACAATCAGTGCCTCTACTTTTGGATCCAAGAAGATCCTTGACTTCATCGACCTATGGCATCAAGATCCTAACACTCCCATGCCCGATCCGCCTCGACTCTGGTCAAAGTCATATGTTTGAACCATTTCATCATTTGAAGAGAAATGGAAATTTGAAAAGGCTCGTGAAATAAAGAGAGCACAAGCGTAAAGGAGAAGCTTCGAGGAAGAACATCGTCAACTCGACTCTGAAGAACTTCTCAAAGCTCAATCTGAAATCAAGCCCTCAAAGAAGGATTTTGATGCTTACAATGCTTGATTAGCAAGGAGCCAAGGTGAGATTCACAATTTGACGAAGAAAATGACAACTGCTGCAGCCCCATCGCAACAAGAAAATCCTCAGTCGCAGACTCTGCTCAGCTGCTGAAGAACATGCCAAGATCGCTGATGACTTTCAACTGCCGATGAGAATACAAGTTCCGTGGCTGATGACTCCATTCCGCCATTGAAGAAATTCCTGGGCATCCACTAGCGGTGCGCTGAAGAAATCAAGAGATCAGGGCAATCGCACGATTGCCTTACCAAGAAATCGAACCACGCCCCTCGGCTCCTTCTGCGCCAACACCAACTCCAATTCTTCCTTCTGCCTATGAAGTGAAGAAGACAAAGGCTGCAGAACAAGCTGCAGTAAAGAAGAGGAAGGCATCAGCTGCATCAAATTCTTCGGCTGCAAAGAAAATGAAACCAATGACCAGCTCATTTGAAAATCCCATTGATGCCGTTCCCATTTCCTCCATGTCGTCTAAGGAAATTGTTCCTTATGGAGAAGACTACAAGATCCCAAGCGGATCTCATGAAGAAAATCAATCTGTTGCTACCTCAGAACAGGTTGATGAAGAAATTGAAGTGGAAGCATTCCCTTCACCACCAGTCGTTTCTCACCCATGCCTCGGTTCACACCAAGAGGTGGTGTTGAGGAAATTGAAAAAGAAGAAGAAGACGTGGATATTGGATGCACTACACCAGTGATGAACGATGACTTTTGGGAAAGTTAGCATCCCAATACTCCTCTCTTCACTCCGATTCAACAAATTCCTCAGTCCCCGGCTACAACTGTTCAATTGGGCTCTGAAGAAACTCATCCCACATCATCTGTTCATGAAGAAATTCCAGCCGCTAGTGCTGAAGAACCTGCTGTTGATCCCCAAACTGCACAAGAAGAGGAACCAGAAATTCCTCAGCCTGAAGCACCTGAGATCGAGATTCCTGAGGTTATGCTGCAAATCACTGACATTCCTCTGCCCAAACCGAAGAATCTGTTCTCGAGCAAGCGAAAATTCAAGGCTGAAGACTTCTTTTCTGAGCATGTGTTCTTCACTGATTACAATCCATATGACTCTGCTCGCATAAGGAAAAGACGCTTCTGGACTGCTACTCAAGCCAACACTATTCCTCAGTGCTCTTTGACAAGGAAAAAATCTTCGATCATGAGCATATTCCTCATGTGGATATGGAATCTCTACCGTGCTTGAGCCAAGACTCGAGTTATTCATGATGCAGACTCCTAAATTTCTGCCGATATCGTGATTGGAATGAAGAACTCATTCTTGATTCTATGCCACTCTGCATATCACGGAGATCTTTGAAGATGTCAATTCATGGGTGCTGGATTGGATGACGAAAACACTCACTACAAGGCACCAAAGAATCAATTCCTTCGTGTCCTTCCTCTTGATCCTCCCCATGAAAGTGCACGTCGCATCTACAATGACCGCGAGCTGACTGATCATTATATGCAAGTGCTCATGAAGCCTTTGAAGCCAGGGCAGGCCCCTCGAACCAAATTCCTCGTCAAGGAACTGTTGTATGTGCCTCGAACTGTCTATCGAATCCTGACGAAGACAATGAGTCCCATAAAAGGCCACGACTCAAATGATGAAGATGTCGTTGGCATCATGGAGAACATGCTTTTCAACATCATTCATGGCGTTCCCGTCAACTTCCATGATTTCTTCATGAGGACTCTGGCTAATGTTGCAATGTCACCTTTTGAGCTGAAGCCATATGCGCCTTGGATTATGAGATTCATAAGGGCAAGATCTTCACTGAATTATAAGGCTGACACTCTGAACCATGGCAGCTACTTGCCGCCCATTGAAGTCCTCAAGCGACCAGTTTCATCATCTAATGATAAGGGCAAGGCAACTGCTGTGATTGATGAAGGCATTCGTCCATTGGATGGTCAATTCCGTCTCGCTACATCTTACTCCACCAATGACAATTCTGCAACACATGACTCTGCCGCAAATACCTCAGCCAAGCAAAAGTCTCAAGCAACAGCACCCAGGGTGATGACTGACTATGAGTTACTCCTCAGTCTTCATCAGAAGGTTGAACGCAATCAGAAATGGGTGAAGCGTCAATTTGCTGCAATTCTTCACAACATGACCTCAACACATAATGCAGTGAAGAAAAATCAGACTATCTTCATGAAACCCTCAACCGCACTGGGCTGTTCTCAATCATGTATACTCATGGAATAATTGAAGACTATGGGTCTCGAGAAGCATTTGACCGGTCTGCACCACCTCGAAGAAATTCAAAAGAGTCAAAGTTCCCGATCCGGTGGCGATTCTTATTCTTCGTCGCGTGAAACCGATGAACATGAAGATTTGGGCGACATGCGGCAGGCCCTACTTCAACAACCAACCTCGACAACGCCGGGCTCCTCCATCAACTTGAAAATCTTCGGTGCGCTTAGTCCTCGCCGATCCTTTTGGTCATTTGATGACAAAGGGGAGAAATCTGAGTTAGTCTTCAAGAGGGTTTATATTATGGGCGTTTTATTAAGTTACAACTCTCGTTCTTCCAAACTTTTATTGGATCGAGTTGTAATCTTAAACCGATGGTGCCTTGATACTTTTGGTCGTGCTCGATGCTTTTGATGCACCGAGCTCAAACTGCTTGATGTGATATTCCGCATGCTTATTCCTCGGTGATATTATTGCATGCATGCTGAATCTCATCAGGCACCATATTTCATCATGCATTTCAAATTCTTCGTATTATATATCAAATGCGTGTATGAATTACAAGATATAGGGGGAGATCTCCATGATTTAATTCTTCAAATGTGCATCGCCTCAAAAGCAATTTCCTCACTATGCACATATTTAGGGGGAGTTCTTCTATATCTTGCAATCAAATTCCTCAATATCAGGATTTACACTTCATATGTTTATCCCCGTTGAAAACTTAACCTATGTTGTCATCAATCACCAAAAAGGGGGAGATTGTAAGTGCATCTAGTGCCCTTAGTGATTTTGGTGTATTGAAGACTTATAGGTTAAATAACTGATCGCTTGTGAGTGTACACAGGTCTATAAGTCTATGAGGAGTTTGATATTTACACGAAAGTCGACCCTAAAAATGAAGTTCTTCGATCAAGACTTTGATATTCGAAGACTTTCAAGACTTTGAAAGTGAAGATATTGGTGTGACCTTGAAGACTTGATATTCATTCGAGGAACATGAAGCGTGAAGACTTTTGTTTTCGCAGTTTCATTTTCTCTTTCTTGAGTCATAGGAAACACCGTACTGTTAAAGGGGGTCGAGGAAATACTAAGGAAAAATTTCCATGTGATGCTCAACTCAAAATCCTACACCTACCAATCCCTTCGAGTGAAGCCGTTGGAGATCTCATACTGATTCATCAATTTCTTGATGTGAGACGCAGTTCTTACAGTCACGAGGACTTTGCTCGATCGAGGAGTTAGGAATTCGCCAGTCTGAATTGCCTACACAATGAGGAACATGATAGCCCCGAGGAATTTGAGAATCAAATTTCCGACCGTTCTTGTCTTCTTGGCCGGCTGTCCCAAAATATCTTATCCACCTAACGGTCATATCATTGAAGGGCATTTATGTCTTATCATGTCGGGCTGCTCCTAGGCTATAAATAGCCGCCCCTACAACCACTAGCTGGTTGGCTGCTCCGAGAGAACTTGACACTTGTCATTTGAGAGCAACCCATCCTCCGAGGACTTTGAGCGAAAATCATCAAGTGAGGAAAATCCCAAAACCAAACCCCCACAAACCCAAAGTGATTGAGCATCATCAAGAAATTGATCTGCATGGATCCGACGCTTGTTACCTTTGAAGATCTGTGCTTCTTCCGAGACGGTTAGGCGTCAAGGTCTAGAGCATCAAGAGGAATTGTGGATCGCCGAGTGACCAAGTCTGTGAAGGTTTGGAAGTCACCAAGACTTACCACGAGTGATTGGGCGAGGCTGCGTGGTCTTAGTTCAAGGAGAATACGGTGAGGACTTGGTGTCTGAGTTGCGGCTCGAGACTCGGTGTCCGGATCGTGTGTCCTCGAGTTTAAATACTCAGCCGCTCCAACCAGACGTACAACTGAGACAGCAGTTGGAACTTGTTTACCAAATCATTGTCTTCACCAACTGACTGGTTCTATTTCCTCAACTCTTTCATTTCCTCATTACTGTGTTGAATGTTGTTCATATCTATGTTTGAAGACTTTGACTGAAGACTTTCACAAATTCCTCAGTTCAATTTCTTCAGTCTGTTTGTCTTCATCTTGTTATCATGTGTTTACGCTTTCCGTACTCTGTGCTAGTCTTCATTTCATCATGTTGACTATGTTTGTATCCTGTTATGTTTACTTATGAGTACTTATTCTGCTGCAAGTAGTTCTTCGCTAAGGAATTTCCTCACTAGCAAATTCCTCACTGAAGAATTCATAAAAATCGCCTATTCACCCCCCCTCTAGTCGATATAACGCACTTGCAAGTTTGCACAGTCCTATCATTTTTCTTTTTCTTCCTCTTTGAAGAACTAGGTATATCAATATTATTTCTCTGAGAATCTTGCTCGATTCTCTTAGGGTGGCCTTCAGGATACAAAGGTTCCTGAGTCATTCTACCAGTTCTAGTAGCCACTCTAACAGCATAATCATTTTTCCTACTATTCATTTCATCAAGCACTTCTTTCTGAGCTTTAAGTACTTGTTCTACTTGAGTGGTAACCATAGAAGCATGTTTGCTAACAAGTTTAAGTTCACCTCTAATATCAGCCATATAATCACTCAAGCGTTTAATCATAAAGGTATTCTATTTTAATTGTCTACCAAAATAAGCATTAAAGTCATCTTGCTTAAACATAAAGTCATCAAACTCATCGAAGCATCGACTAGCAATTTTAGTAGGAGGAACTTCACTTTATCATATCTATAGAGAGAATTTACCTTTACTACGTAGTCGGGATATCGGGAGGTTCTTGATAAATAAGTAATTGAGATCATATACTTCTTCAACAAAGTGTAAATTAAGACCATGTATTTCTTCAATAGGAGGTAAATTCTTAACATCTTCACTTTAATACCTTTTTCTTTCATAGATTTCTTTGCCTCTTGCATATCTTCGGATGAGAAATAGAACACCTCTCTTCTTGGAGTTGGTTTAGGAATAGGCTCAATAATTGGCTCAGAGCTGGCTCGGAGTTGGCTCAGAGTTGGCTCGGAGGTGCCCAATTATTTTCATTTGCCAACATATTATTCAATAAAATTCCAGCGTCATTCGTGTTCTTTCCTGAAAAGAGAACCAGCACAACTATCCGTAATCTTTGGAAGCATCGGTTAGTCCATTATAAAAGTTATCAAATATTTCGTGTTTCTTAAGAGGATGATCGAGCAAAGCATTAAGTAACTTGAGAAGCCTCCCCAAGCTTGTGGGAGACTCTCTTCTTCAATTTGCACAAAATTGTATATTTCCCTCAAAGCAGCTTGTTTCTTATGAGCAGGAAATATTTAGCGAGAAGTGATAAATCATATCACGGGGACTTTGCACATAACCAGGATCAAGAGAATTAAACCATTTCTTAGCATCACCCTTTAATGAGAACGGAAATATTTTGAGTAAATAAAGGTGGCGCGATCTCTGATTATTAGTAAACAGGCCAGCTATATCATCTAACTTACGAAGATGTGCCACAACAGTTTCAGATTCATAGCCATAAAAAGGATCAGATTCAACCAAAGTAATTATATCTGGATCGACAGAAAAATCATAATAATCCTGATCAGGAACACAAATAGGTGAAGTAGCAAAAGCAGGGTCGGGTCTCATCCTACCTCTAAAAGATTCTTTACTCCACTTAATTAGCAACCTCTTACGTTCAAGACTATCCTGGCAAGCAAGAACAGCTTCAATAGATTCAACATTAAAAATTTAACCCTCAGGAATAGAAGGCATAGGTTCATCATCACTAACATCATCATGTTCAGGTTCAATAATTTCTCTTTCTCTATACCTAGCAATTTGCTCATCAAGATATTCACCAAGTGGCACAGTAGTATCAAGCATAGAAGTAGTTTCATCATAAGTATCATTCATAGCAGAAGTGGCATCATCAATAACATGCGACATATCAGAATCAATAGTAGAAGCAGGTTTAGGTGTCGCAAACTTACTCATAACAGAAGGAGAATCTAGTGTAAGGCTAGATGGCAGTTCCTTACCTCCCCTCATAGTTGAGGGCAAAATAGTAGTTCGATCATCTTTCAAGTTCTTCATAGTGTCCAGCAGATATAAATCCCAAGTGACTCAAAGAATAGAGCTATGCTCCCTGGCAACGGCGCCAGAAAAAGGTCTTGATAACCCACAAGTATAGGGGATCGCAACAGTTTTCAAGGGTAGAGTATTCAACCCAAATTTATTGATTCGACACAAGGGGAGCCAAAGAATATTCTCAAGTATTAGCAGCTGAGTTGTCAATTCAACCACACCTGGAAACTTAGTATCTGCAGCAAAGTATTTAGTAGCAAAGTAATATGATAGTGGTGGTAACGGTAACCAAAGTAAAGACAACAAAAGTAATATTTTTGGTATTTTTGTAGTGATTGTAACATAAGAGCAAAGAAAAGTAAATATCGTAAACCAAGATATGGAAAACTTCGTAGGCACCGGATTAGCGATGGATAATTATGCGGATGTGGTTCATCATGTAACGATCATAACATAGGGTGACACTGAGAACTAGCTCCAGTTCATCAATGTAATGTAGGCATGTATTCCGTATATAGTCATACGTGCTTATGGAAAAGAACTTGCATGACATCTTTTGTCCTACCCTCCCGTGGCAGCGGGGTCCTATTGGAAACTAAGGGATATTAAGGCCTCCTTTTAATAGAGAACCGCAACAAAGCATTAGCACATAGTGAATACATGAACTCCTCAAACTACGGTCATCACCGGGAGTGGTCCCGATTATTTTCACTTCGGGGTTGCCGGATCATAACACATAGTAGGTGACTATAGACTTGCAAGATAGGATCTAGAACACACATATATTCATGAAGACATAATAGGTTCAGATCTGAAATCATGGCACTCGGGCCCTAGTGACAAGCATTAAGCATAGCAAAGTCATAGCAACATCAATCTCAGAACATAATGGATACTAGGGATCAAACCCTAACAAAACTAACTCGATTACATGATAAATCTCATCCAACCCATCACCGTCCAGCAAGCCTACGATGCAATTACTCACGCATGACGGTGAGCATCATGAAATTGGTGATGGAGGATGGTTGATGATGACGACGGCGATGAATCCCCATCTCTGAAGCCCCGAACGGACTCCAGATCAGCCCTCCCGAGAGAGATTAGGGCTTGGCGGCGGCTCTGTATCGTAAAACGCGATGAAACTTTCTCTCTGATTTTTCTCTCCCCGAAAGCCAATATATGGAGTTGGAGTTGGTGTCGGAGGGCCACCAGGGGGCCCACGAGGTAGGGGGCGCGCCCAGGGGGGAGGGGCGCGCCCCCACCCTCGTGAACAAGGTGTGGGTCCCCTGGTCTTCATCTTTGGCGAGGATTTTTTATTATTTATTCTAGATATTCCGTGGAGTTTCAGGTCATTCCGAGAACTTTTGTTTTCTGCACATAAAACAACACCATGGCAGTTCTGCTGAAAACAGCGTCAGTACGGGTTAGCACCATTCAAATCATACAAGTTAGAGTCCAAAACTAGGGCAAAAGTGTTTGGAAAAGTAGATACGACGGAGACGTATCATGTATCTGCAGCTTAAAATGCCGGGTCGCAAGGGTACCATCACAGTACATGGTGACAGGAAAATAGCTCTGGAATGTGAAGAAGGCGATGTAGCTTATGCCGAGTCTATTTGTGCAACGGAGGAGCTGAAGTTTTATAAAGAAAATGTTGACCTGGTAGATATGACCCCTTTGAAGAAGTCAACAGCAAAGCATGATCTATGTTGAAGTTTAAGTTGGCAGACGACACCAAACAGGTTGACTTTGTCCCTGGTGATTCATCCCAAAAGTTCACTATTGGTGCTAATATGGATCTGAAATACGAAAGCACACTCACCGAGTTCATCCGTGAGAACCGGGACATATTTGCATGGAAGCCTTCAGACATGCCAGGTGTACCGAGAGAACTCGATGAGCACACTCTCAATATCGATTCTCAATTTAAACCGGTCAAGCAATTCTCCGTTGTTTTAACGAGGAGAAATGTAAGGCCATTGGAGAGGAGGTGGCCCGACTCTTAGCAGTTGGGTTCATCATTGAAGTTTTCCACCCTGAGTGGTTGGCTAACCCTGTGCTGGTACTTAAGAAAAATGGCACTTGGTGCATGTGTGTGGATTACACTGACCTTAATAAAGCTTGTTCAGCTGATCCCTTTGCTCTTCCCCGTATCGATCAGATCATAGATGCTATGGCGGGTTGTGAGCGTTTATGCTTCCTGGACGCTTATTCTGGATACCATCAAATCAAGATGGCATTCAAGGACCAACAGAAGACGACTTTCATCACGCCTTTTGGAGCTTTCTGCTATGTATCTATGCCTTTTGGGCTTAAGAGTGCCCAGGCAACTTACCAGCGTTGGGTGTAGAACTGTTTTCACAGTCAAATTGGACGCAATGTTCATGCCTACGTGGATGAAATTGTTGTGAAGTCTAGAAAGAAGGAGACTCTGTTGGATGATCTAAAAGAGACCTTTGATAATCTCCGGGTCTACAAGATGATGCTTAACCCGACCAAGTGTGTTTTTGGTGTGCCTGCAGGCAAGCTCTTAGGTTTTTTGGTTTCAGAGAGAGCCATCGAAGCTAACCCAGAGAAAATCAAGGCCATTACCTCACTGGCTAAGCCGGCGTGTGTCAATGATGTTCAACGCATGGCGGGTCGTATTTCAGCTTTAAGCCGGTTTATAAGCCACCTGGGAGAGAAGGCTATTCCTCTGTACTAGATGATGAAGAAAACACATCATTTTTTTGGAGCGATGCTTCTAATGAGGCGTTTGAAGTGCTTAAGAAGCAGCTGGCTGAGCCTTCAGTTCTTGCAGCTCCTATTGAGAAGGAAGCTTTGCTCTTATATGTGGTAGCAAATAGCAGAGCCGTCAGCCTGACAGTTGTGGTAGGAAGGAAAGAGCCGGGTTAGGAGTATCCGGTTCAAAGGCCGGTTTATTATGTCAGTGAGGTCTTAATTGAGTCAAAACAGAGATACCCGCATTGGTATAAACTAGTATATGGGGTGTTCATGGCTAGTCACAAGTTGAAGCAATATTTTCTTGGTCATCCTATTATTGTGGTTAGCTGCTCCTTAGGCAATATTATTCAAAACAGAGAAGCCACAGGTCGAGTGGCCAAGTGGGCCATAGAGCTCGGCCCCCATGGTTTGAAATATACGCCAAGGACAGCCATTAAATCTCAAGCTCTTGTGGATTTCATTAATGACTGGACAGAGTTGCAGATGCCTGAGGACAAGCCGGACTGTACTTACTAGACAATCCACTTTGGTGGGTCTAGGCAGCTTGAGGGCTCGGGGGCTGGAGTTATTTTTACTTCCCCACGAGGTGACAAGTTTTGTTATGTTCTAAGGTTAATGTTTCCTTGTATTAATAATGCAGCTGAGTACGAGGCCCTGCTTCATGGCCTGCAAGTGGCCAAGGAGATGAATTTAAGCCAGGTCAGGTGCTTTGGCGACTCAAATTTGGTGGCTCAGCAAGTTTCAAGCACTTGGGATTCTAAAGACCCGCTCATGGCGGCTTATCGCCGGGCGGTTGATACCATCGCTGGTCACTTCAAGGGTTACCAAGTGGAGCACATTGATCGCAGGAAGAACGAGGCAACTGATGCTTTGAGCCAGCTAGGATCTCACCGTAAGCCGGTACCCCCTAATGTTTTTCTTGACATATTGCATAATCCTTTAGTTAGCTGCCATCCGAAGAAGATCTTGTAGTTCCTGATCCGGAGGCACAGTTGGTGGCGGCTCTCCACGCCAACCCTGTTTGGACAGTTCCTTATTTGGCTTATATGACCCGAGGAGAGTTACCCGAGGATGAAGCTTTGGCTAGGCAAATAACCCGACGGTCTAAATCCATGACTATTGTCAATGGCGAGTTACACCGATGTAGTGTCACCGGCGTGTTCTAGTGCTGTGTGTCTCCTGAAGAGGGCCATGAGATTCTAAGGGAAATCCATGAAGGAGACTGTGGACATCATGCCGACTCTAAGTCTCTCATGGCTAAAGCTTTTCGTCATGGGTTTTATTGGTTGATGGCTCATGCTGATGCAGAAGATATGGTTAGCAAATTTGATGGTTGTCAGAAATTTTCTCGACGGACTCATGTGCCGGCTCAAGAATTGAGGATGATTCCAATTACTTGTCCGTTTACGGTATGGGGGCTTGATATGGTTGGACCTTTCAAGAGGTCTAAGGATAAGAAGATTCACCTCTTAGTGGCAGTGGACAAATTCACTAAGTGGGTTGAAGCAGAGCCGGTCAGCAAATGTGATGCAACCACGGCGGTTCAATTCATGAAAAAGGTAATCTTCCATTTTGGTTACCCTCACAACATCATAACAGATAATGGCACTAATCTGTCCAAAGGTGCTATAAAAGAGTTCTGTCAACGAGAGCATATTCATCTTGACGTCTCATCCGTGGCTCACCCCCAGTCCAATGGTCAAGCTGAACAAGCCAATCAAGAAATCTTAAGAGGAATAAAACCCCAGCTTATGGTTCCTTTACAAAGAATGTCGGGTTGTTGGGTTGAGGATTTACCCTTAGTGATGTGGAGTATCAACACCACCCCCAATAGATCAACGGGTTATACACCTTTCTTTAAGGTTTACGGGGCCGAGGCAGTTCTCCCAAGTGATATCCATCATGACTCGCCCCGCGTGGTGGCTTATGTTGAAGCTGATAATGAAAAAGCATGTCAGGATGCTCTTGATTTGTTGGATAAAGAGAGTGATCTTGTGGTGTCTCATTTTCGGCGATATACCAGCATGATCTGCCTCGTTATCATAGCCGCCGGGTTAAGACTCAAACCTTTCAAGAAGGTGACTTGGTGCTCCGGCTCATCCAAGATCAAAAAGATATGCATAAACTATCCCCACCTTTGGAAGGGCCTTTTGTGGTAAGCAAAAACCTGAACAACGAGTCATACTACCTTGTTGATATTCGAAAACACAAGGATTCACGCACATCGAAGGAGGAGACCCGCCGGCCGTGGAACATTGCTCATCTTCGACCATATTACACTTGAGCCACCGGTTCTTGTGTTGTACATATTTTCTTCAATGTATATACTATGATCATTACAATAAAGCCGGCATCCCTGATAATTCAGGGCCTCTGTCATTTCATTTCCAAGTATCCGAGCCTTTCTTGTTTGTTCATAAGGCCACTTGGGGGCTCCCTGCTCATTAGCATAGCCGACCCTTTTGGTCCGGCTTACATGCCGACCCCTATGCCCACTTGGGGGCTCCCTGCGACCCTTTTGGTCCGGCTTACATGCCGACCCCTATGGCCACTTGGGGGCCCTACTCATTGAGCATAGCCGACCCTTTTGGTCCGGCTTACATGTCGACCCCTATGGCCACTTGGGGGCCCCCCTGATCATTGAGCATAACCGACCCTCTTGGTCCGGCTTACATGCAGGGCTCCCTGCTCACTGAGCATAACCGACCCTCTTGATCCGGCTTACATGCCGCCTTATGGTCACTTGGGGGCTCCCTACTCATTGAGCATAGCCGACCCTTTTGATCCGGCTTACATACCATCTTCCGGTCATTTGGGGGCTTCCTGCTCACTGAACAAAGCCATGTTTACCTTCTCGATTGACTTACATACCAGGTGTAAAACACCAAAATCTGGGTTTTGGCATGGCGGCCTATGAAAGCCTTATTTTTCTGAATTTTTGCTTTTTCTGAATTTTTTGGTTTCATGTACTTTCTTCCATGTTATCATATGATTTTCAGTTCAGGCCATGAAGCCTTAACTTTATGACTCATAATTAAGCATGTTGGGTTATTAACCCGCCCTAACAACGGCTTATAAGCCACCAGGAGGTTTGCCTCGAGCAACCAACATCATAATATTCAATGTCTATGACTTCTTATTCTCCAAAAGGAGCTATTCCTATATACATGTATGTTTTTACATATTGATATGAATATTCAGGGCTTTGGTAAACCGCCCTGATTGTCACCTTTAAGTTGTTAACATATTTCCGGCTTAGATAGCCTTTTTGTCTATCTTCAAGACTATTTTATCAGGTTTTCTTTAAAGATATTTGTGACCCACCTTGGCTTAAACTGCCAGGGCACATGTTATTCACTTGTGCAGAAAACATGACAATGTTTATGACCAACATGATTGATAACATTATAAGGCACAAACGTCTGATCTTCAAAACATCAGATTGGCGGTTTAAAATATTCAGAACATAAACATGCACGATGGTATGTGAGATCATTGTTTCAAACTAGCCTATTACAAGGTTTTCATAAGCCCAAATGATTCAAAGTTTTTTACAAGAAGTACTATGCCATGGTCTGAGAGCCGCCCCCTGGATTAGTTGTTCTACTCCTGATGAGTCGAAGACTCCGAGTTAACCTGTGCCGGTTCTTCTTCTTCCATCGTCTGGAAGTTAGGCGATGACCAGTTGATGCCAGTTAATGCTTGAAATTCAGCCTCATCATCTATAAGTTCAGAGGGATCAACTTCAGGAGCAAAGGTGTGCTTACGTATTGGAGGGATGAGATCCACAACTTCATAAGCTGGCGCCTTCACTTTTGATTTTTCTGCTGTATAAGCCACCTAATATCTGGATAGATTAGTTTCTTCGGCTAACTTGCTGGCCAGTGTGTGCATCTCCTTCACACAAGCGGCAAAGTCGTCTTGATCAAAGGGAGACCCATCTTTTTTTTTCTGACTTAGGCAGCCAGTGGCAAATTCCTCCGGGTCTAGCTCCGCCTGCTAGGCTTTTGCCCGGCTTAGAGCAGTAATGGCACTAGCTCTGGCGGATGATCGATTTATCTCCTCAATTCTTGGGTGAAGGACAGAGAGCTTGTCTAAAACCTCCTTGAGAAGTGACGGTGCATGTTTGGTGTGAGAGATGGCAGCTATAGTGCGCTGAGCACCTGTGTACAACTGTTCCACTAAGGTATAAACTGCCTTGAGCTTCACCAGCATATCTTGGCCAAGACTGGCATCCTAGGGCCTTTTAAGTAAAACAAGCAGATGTGCCCCGGGCGGGTTACGAGTTAAGCATTGGCAATGATCAAAGCATCTAGAGTTACTTAGCAAAGATAGCAGTAGTCATCTGAGAAATATGGCGTTTTAAGCCGGTCAATTCTGTGGTGACCTCTTTCAAAGAAACTTCTCTTCATCCTAGGCGGTTCTTTCTGTAGCAAATTCAATTTTGAGTTTTTCAGTTTCAGCCAAGCTAAACTTAAACTTGGAGTCGGCCTTCTAGGTCTCAGCTTCTTGCCGCTTGAGCCTGGACTTTAAATCAGCCAACTGGGATTTAGCTTAAGTTGAGGCCTCCTGTAAATAAGAGATCAAAACAGTCATAAGAAAATTTGTCAAAATACAATACATACAAGTCCCAAGCCCTTTGCAAGCAACAACACTTGGCACTTGGGGGCTAATGTGTGGGAAAGCTCTTTTTATTATAAATTGCAGAGAGACCCGGTTCATCTTGTTTCAAGTTAAACCGGTGAGGGCTATGAGGTGAAGTTCTATTTCTAAAGAAAATGCAAATGATCCGGTTCATCTTTATCAAGAAAAGCCGTTTCATGGGGGCTATGGCTCGGAATTTGCAAAGACTTACTGATTAAAGTCTTCACCATACTCAATATGTTTTTCCTATGGTTAAGACTTGGGGCTGGATGAGTGTATCAACAGAGGAAGCAGAAGTTTATACATCATATTTCTGGTGCATCTGCTTGACTATGCCCATCTCAAGATCACGACCAGCATGCAGTTGACTGAGATAGCTAGAGAAAAATTTGCTGACGCCCAAATGAGAGTAGTTGGCAATATCAAACTTGGCCTTACTCTTTTCAATCAGTTCTTCTTTGGAAGAGTGCTTGGCCAGAATGGTAGGATTTCCCGGCTCTGTGTAGCTAGTACCGGTAATCAAAACATCCTCATCATTCTCCTCAGTAGGCTTGATTGTACTTGGCGGCTTAGCACCCGATGAGTCAATATCCATAGGATCCGTGGAGGTGCCAGGGTTTTCTGGTGGCGGGTCACCAGTAATCTCCTCAGGGTTTTGCACGGAGGCTTCAGATATTGTTGCTTGTTTTTCTGGCTTGTGGACCTTGGGGTCTTCGGCCGGCTTATTCGTCTTGGCTTTCTTGCTTGGTATTGCTATACCACTGATAGTAAAGGATAAGGATGTAAGTATAAGAATTTACAAATGTTAAACCAACAAAGTCAAAAATTATTACCCAGGGGCAATCTTGAAAGCCGACAGTTGGGTTTGCGATGAGTCGCCAGAAGAGGAATGAGAAGTTCTCTGATAATTTGAGTCGGAAGGATTAAGCGGTTGGCGAACAAGACCCACCTTTGGGTAAAAAGAGATTGAATTCTGAGGCACCTCTTTCCGGCGTTTGCGAGGAACCAGCAGGTTATGAAGGCGAGGAAAGTTCTCCACCTCCACTGCTAAGATGCAGCGCCGGTCTCATCTTCTGTGTTGATCCAAGTAAGCTAAAGGGTGAGAAAACCTTACTTTTCGGGTCACTCATAGAATTTTCTGTCTTGGCAAAGGCTCCGAGTCGGAGAAAATAATAGTTACCTCTTCATCACCCGCCTGGCTGGATTTTGCGTCGTCCTGAGTGGTCAGAGTCAATAAGATGCATAAAAAGGAACCAAGAGAATCAGGTTCTACCTCCGACTCATCCTCTACAGTGAACAGTTCTGAGGCGTTTGTTTTCTTCTTTTTTTCTTGGGGGCCTTGTTCTTGACCCTGGGTTTTTTGGCCGCCTTCTCCTTCTCTTCATACTTCTTGTTCCAGAAGGCAGAGTTGGCCTGCATTAAACGGTGAGCAAAGTAAATAAGTTGTAGAACTTACAGCTGGTGGCGGGTTAAGAGCACATAAGGGATTCAACCCCACCTTGCTACAACTCTCTAAGCTTTCCCCAAGCAGGGATTTGGTCATGTTGTTGATCGCTCTATCAGTCATACGTATTTGGTAGTGGCGCTGAGGATATTTGGCATCACCAGTGTATGCACACATTAAGCCGGGCCGGCGGCTCAGAGGTATGATCCTCCAAGCGACCCAGCAACAGACCAGGTCGACACCGGTTAGTCCATTAGCCAGCAGAGCCCATACCTTTGAAAAGGTGGGCATGTACTTAGCCCGTTCAGCAGTGGTAAGCCGATCTAGAAGAGGATGTTTTGGGTTAAGCCGGTGGTCGCGGAAACCCGACAGAGGATTCTCGTCAGAAGGAGATGTATCTTGGCAATAAAACCAAGTCTGGTTCCAGTCTTTCGGGTGTGTGACACCCCCAATTCATCGTACACTAATCATGCACGCAAATGTGTACGATCAAGATCAGGGACTCACGAGAAGATATCACAACACAACTCTAAAAGTAAAAAAGTCATACAAGCATCATATTACAAGCCAAAGGGCTTGAATACAAGTGCTCAAACATAAACGAGTCAGCGGAAGCAACAATATCTGAGTACAGACATAAGTTAAACAAGTTGCCATAAGATGGCTAGCACACTGGGATACAGATCAAAAGAGGCGCATGCCTCCTGCCTGGGATCCTCCTAAACTACTCCTGGTCGTCAGTGGCCTGCACGTAGTAGTAGGCACCCTCGGTGTAGTAGGGGTCATCGTCAACGGTGGCGTCTGGCTCCTGGGCTCCAACGTCTGGTTGCGACATCCGAGAAGAAGAGGATAAAGGGGGGAAAGAGGCAAAGCAACTGTGAGTACTCATCCAAAGTACTCGCAAGCAAGGATCTACACTACATATGCATGGGTATATGTGTAAAGAGGCAATATCGGTGGACTAAACTGCAGAATGCCAGAATAAGAGGGGGATAGCTAGTCCTATTGAAGACTATGCTTCTGGCAGCCTTCGTCTTGCAGCATGAAGAAGAGAGTAGATTGAAGTCCACCAAGTATCATCACATAGCATAATCCTACCCAACGATCCTCCCCTCGTCTCCTTGTGGGAAAGCGATCACCGGGTTGTCTCTGGAACTTGTCTGGGTGTGTTTTATTAAGTATCCAGTTCTAGTTGTCATAAGGTCAAGGTACAACTCCGGGTCGTCCTTTTACCGAGGGACATGACTATTTGAATAGATAAACTTCCCTGCAGGGGTGCACCACATAACCCAACATGCTCGATCCCTCTGGCCGGACACACTTTTTAGGTCATGCCTAGCCTCGGAAGATCAACATGTCGCAACCCTACCTAGGCACAGTAGAGAGGTCAGCACGCCGGTCTAAATCCTATGCACGCAGGGGTCTGGGCCCATCGCCCATTGCACACCTGCACATTGCGAGGGCAGCTGGTGATCAGACCTAGCACCTCCATTACAAAGGAAGTTGCGTTATGTGGTCCAACCCAGCGCGCGCCGCTCAATCGCTGACGTCAAGAAGGCTTCGGCTGATACCACGACGTCGAGTGCCCATAACTTTTCCCTCGTAGTTGGTTAGTGCGTATTGGCCAGTGGCCAGACTCAGATCAAATACAAAGATCTCATTAAGCGTATTATTATGAAGTAACCATGAACGCTGAGCAGGGCCAGGCCCACCTCTCACCTAGGTGGTCTCAACCTGCCCTGTCGCTTCGCCACAAAGTAACCATCAGGGGGCTGTCGGGAACCCAGGCCCATCACTACCTCGATGGAACCACCTGCCCCTTCAGCCCCCATCTCTGAAGCACTTGCGGGTACTCTACGAGCCGACCTGACTTTAGTCACCATCTGAATAGTATGTATGTATATTATATACCCGTGATCATCTCCCGAGTGATCACGTCCCGATAGTATCGCATGGTAGACGGACAATAATGTAGGGCCACAGATGATAAACTAGCATCCTATACTAAGCATTTAGGATTGCAGGTAAGGTATCAACAACTGTAGCAATGACGAGGATATACTGCAATGTAATAGTATTAATCGAAAACAAGAATAAATCGCACTACTCTAATACAAGCTGTAGAGGGAGGAATAGGCGATATCTGGATCAAGGGGGGGGGGGCTTGCCTGGTTGCTCTGGCAAGAAGGAGGGGTCGTCAACTCTGTAGTCGATCAAGGCAGCAGCGGCGTCGGTCTCGTAGTCTACCGGAGAGAAGAGGTGGAGGAAACAATAAATATAATGCAAACATAAGCATGATGATGCATGACATGACAACAAGCGGTACTAAGTGTGCCCTAACGCGATAGAAGGTGATACCGGTGAAGGGGGGAAACATCCGGGAAAGTATTCCCGGTGTTTCATGTTTTCGGACAGATGAACCGGAGGTGAAATGTTGCATGTTCTCTATGCTAGGGACGTGTGGCTGACGAACGGGTTGTGTATTCGGATTTTTCTCGTCGTTCTGAGCAACTTTCATGTACAAAGTATTTTCATCCGAGTTACGGTTTATTTTATATTAATTTACAAAGTTTTATTCAATTTATGTATTTATTTATATTCGCAATTTAATCAGTAAATACTTTTGTCACATAGTGTAGTGCCAGCCACAATGTATTACAGGTGGGGTCAGGTCAAAGTCAATAGTCTAGTCAGCAGTTGACTAGGTCAACGTTGACTGGTCAAACTGGCTGGTAGGACCAACTATCATAGAGATAATGAAAATTAATAGTTTAATTAATTTAACAGAATAGGTGGGGCCACATGTCATTGGCTTCGATATTTTTAAACAGGCTTTTAAATGAAAAGGGGCCACATGTCATTTTCAGTTATTCAACTAAACAGTTTTGTTAGGTTCTAAGTACGTGGTTAGGGGAATGGTAAAAACGGGCGGGCCCACACATAGTGGGTCAACCCACTGTTAGAACATGTGTGTACACGTGCGTGCCCGCTGGCGAGTTCAGAGGACGGCGGCGCACGCGGAGCCGGCGGCTCCGGCGACCAAAAGGGCCAGCCCCGGGCATCAAACGGACAAGCGCGATGCGCCGCCTCGAGACGTGCTTTTGCATGGAGCTAGGAGCGGCCGATACATCGCCGGAGTGATGGAAGGCGGCGATTACGGCAGAGCTAGTGGCAACCGGCGCTGGAGGGCACAAGGAGGAGGGGGGAAAAGCCGTGGAGGGTCGGAGGCTCACAGTGGAAGCGGCAGGGTGCTCAGTGGAGCCGGAGGAGGTTGGAGTCGAGCGGATCGACGACGAGGTTAGCAGCGGCGACTAGCGGATGCATCCAGGGAAGGAGGTCGATGGTGACGGCGTTGAGGCCCCCCGTCTCGGCCAGTGTGATGATGAGGCGGCCGGGACGCACGACGACCAACGAGTGCCAGGGCTGCGAGCCTGTCCCCGACGCGGTTAGGCGCGCGGGCAAGAAGGGGGCCGAGGCGCGCGAGGCAATGGCGATCCGTGAGGAGGTAGCTAGTCTCCGGCAAGGGCAGCCGATGAGGGGGTGCGGCGAAGGGGGTTGGAGACGTCGCCGGCGGGAAGTAGGAGGCATACGGGGCGGGGTGTGACCCTGCGTGAGTGTGGGTGTGTAATGTGTGTGCGGGAGGGAGGCGGCGCGGTTGGGGGCGGCGAGGCGCCGACGGGGGAAGGGCTCCGGCGCGTAGTGGTGGCGGAGACGGGCGGAGCGGTACCGAACGGAGGGGGGAGAGGCATGCGAGGGGGTGTCGGGCATGAGGTGTTTCGCCTTTGGGCGTGCGGCGGCACGAGGGATGGTGAGGGGAGCGAGGGGGTCGAGTGGGAGGAGTGGGGTTCGTGCGGGAGAGTGGGGGGTCACTAGGGTTAGGACTTAGGGGGTGTGGGGGGCCATATAGGCCAAGGCTCTGCCGGCGCGCGCAGTGGCTTGTTGGGCCAAACGACCCAGGGAGAGGGGGGGCTTTTTCTATTTTTTTATTTCTTTTGCTATTTTTCTACTTCTTTTTTAAAGTCTAGTTTCTTTTATGTTTAGTATTATAAACTATAAAATAGTCTGTAAGTTAGCATTACTAAATATAATACTGCTACTACAGTTTGGGTACCCAACAGAAAATAGTTTAACATTTTATAAATTATAAGAGGCTTCTAATAATAATTTTGCTGCCGTTTTATTTATTTTAAAGCATTTAAGCATTTTATAACAATGTGGTTTCTTCACCATATTTACTTATGAATTATTTGGCTCACACAAAACATTTTAGTTTTAACATTTGAAAACTTTTATTGTTTGTTGATTTTGAATTTGAATCCGAACAGGTTTCGAACTAACGCGAGATTAGCAACAGTAATCGGGGCGACGTTGCATCATTAGCAGAGGTTCATTGTAGCTTAAATATCCGGGCGTCACAATTCTCCTCCACTACAAGAAATCTCGTCCCGAGATTTAAGTGGCGTAAGGTAGGGAGGTTCTGGTTACAAAATTCTAGCGAGTGTTCTCGGCCTTAGTTGCTCTTCTCGAAGAGGTTGATCCATTACGTTGATGTCTTAATTCCTATGCTTCAGGTTATCATGATGAAGTCTGCCTCCTTTCTTCGAGAACTCCATCGTACTTATGAAAGGACAAGGGGTAACATCGGAAGAACGGTCCTCCACAAGGTCGCTTATCTGGTAGATAAAACGAGGGAAGGTGGCGGAAAGTAACTCTTGAATTGAAACTCAAGAAAATATCGAGAGCAATGTAAGAATGAAACATCAGAAGTTTCGGATGGGCAGGTGTCAGATATCGGGTTCCGTTAAAACCCTTGAGGTTCGAACACTGGGGTGCGCACGAAGATCTCTCTCTACCGAAACACGCCTTCAGCCTCGCCATGGTTCTAAGCTAGATCGATGAACAACACAAGAGACATGAGGTTTATACTGGTTCGGGCCACCGTTGTGGTGTAATACCCTAATCCAGTGTGTGGTGTGGTGGTTTGACTCTTGGGCTGATGATGAATAGTACAAGGGAAGAACAACCTCGCGAGGAGAGGTGTTCTTGTGCTTGGTGGTGTGCGGATGAACTTCTAGATCCGATGCTTTCTACTGTGGTGGCTAGCCCTATTTGTAGAGGCCCTGGTCCTCCTCCCAAATATTGAGCGGGAAGGGAGCCAACAACGACCATTTTGAAAGGGGACAGCTAGTACAAGCTCTCCTGACTAAAGGTGGTCTTCGCCTGCCAAAGGCACTGGTGGTGACGCTGTCTTGGGCTCCATGGTGACCTCCATCCTGCTGCTCTGCTGGTCTTGGTCTCGTTGCACCGATAAGGAAACCTTTGCCTGATGCCTTGGTACTCCGCGCCTGCGCTTGCCTCCTTTGCACCAAAGAGGAAACGAGGACACTGCGCAGGCTGGCGCCCGCCTGGCACCCGCTTGGTCTTGATCGTCATGGCTTGCGTCATGGGCACCTCGTGAGGTACCACTTGCCTTGATCTCTCCGCCTCCTCGCGAGCCTGCCTGGCGAGGCCACTCCTGACGAGGCCTTGTGTCGTCCGCCCCGTGAGGCTTGGCCCCTCGCGAGGGTCTTGAGTGTTTGGTTGATGAAGACGGGCCGCACTGGGCCACTGGTTGAGCCACGCTACAGGCCACAGGCAGGCAAGTCTGGGGACCCCCGTTCCCAGAACGCCGACAGTAGCCCCCGGGCCCAAGGCATGCTCGGACTTGGCTTAGCAGAGAAGCCAAAGGGCAAGTGCAGAGCACCGCGGGCCCCAACAGCCTGCGGCCTTGGTTGCCGCGTGGCGACTGATTGGACGTGGGCGTTGAGGGAGTCTGGGATTAAGGGGTCCTCGGACAGCCGGACTATATACTTTGGCCGGACTGTTGGGCTATGAAGATACAAGATTAAAGACTTTGTCCCGTGTCCAGATGAGACTCTCCTTTGCGTGGAAGGCAAGCTTGGCAATCCAGATATGTAGATCTCCTCTGTAACCGACTCTGTGTAACCCTAGCCCCCTCCGGTGTCTATATAAACCGGAGGGTTTAGTCTGTAGGACAACAACAATCATAATCATAGGCTAGCTTCTAGGGTTTAGCCTCTACGATCTCGTGATAGATCAACTCTTGTAATACTCATATCATCAAGATCAATCAAGCAGGAAGTAGGGTATTACCTCCATCGAGAGGGCCCGAACCTGGGTAAATATCGTGTCCCCCGCCTCCTGTTACCGTTGGCCTTAGACGCACAGTTCGGGACCCCCTACCCGAGATCCGCCGGTTTTTACACCGACATTGGTGCTTTCATTGAGAGTTCCACTGTGCCATCGCGATAAGGCTTGATGGCTCCTTCAATCATCTTCAACAACGCAGTCCAGGGGGAGGTTTTCCTTCCCGGACAGATCTTCATATTCAGTGGCTTCGTACTGCGGGTGAAAGCACATTTGCTCCCTGGGTGGTTTTGGTAATTAATGACAACATACTTTGTGGTTGGACTAATGCCTTTATCAAGTATGTTTCAGGAAATTCAATCACATTGGCATGGAAAAAGGACTGAAGAGGTGGACCCCTCAAAATGCTAAGGCAAGCATTGGCAAAAGCTCAAGACTCCATTTTTGGTTTAGTGATCCAAGATCACATTGAGTCCATAGGAAAGCCAATACTATTAAAAGGGGATGAGGTTATGATGATGATCCGGTTGCTCAAGTGCTTAGTGATACATCTCCTAAACTATCGGCAACTTTCACCGCCATATACACTCATAAGTAATCTCGGTCCCACCGATATTCCAAACTCAGTCACCGAGATGAACCACCTCACCATAAAGCCAAACCCTAGAAAACTCGGATTTTCCGATTCGAACTCGGTCTCACGAAACTTGAGTTGCCAAGCTTCAGAACCTACATCATCAAATCGGTGTCACCGAGATGATGAAGTCGGTCCCACCGAGATTGGCAAGCTCTTGTCTTTGCAACGAATCGGACTAACCGAGTTTGTATTTTCGGTCCCACCGAAAATCCCAACGTTCACATGATTTGAACTTTCGGTCTCACCGAGTTGTCAACTTTGGTCCCACCGAGATTGGTCAAATGTGTGTAACAGTTGGATTTTGTGTGGAGGCTATAAATACCCTCCACCCCTCTTCATTCGTGGAGAGAGCCATCGAAAGAACTACCACTCCTACCTTACATTTCTCGAGAAGAGAACTACCTACCCTTGTGTTGAGATCAAGTTGCTCCACTCCAACCATATGAAGCTTGATCTCTAGCCTTCCCAAGTTGCTTTCCACTCAATCCTTTCTTCCACCACAGCCAAATCGGTGAGGAGAGTTGAGTGTTGGGGAGATTATCATTTGAAGCACAAGAGCAAGGAGTTCATCATCATCAACAACATCTATTACCTTTTGGAGGTGGTGCCTCCTAGATTGGTTAGGTGTCGCTTGGGAGCCTCCGTCGAGATGTGGAGTTGAACCAAGAAGTTTGTAAAGGCAAGGAGATCGCCTACTTCGTGAAGATCTACCCCGAGTAAGGCTAGCCCTCCGTGGGCGTGAGCCATGATGGAATAGACAAGGTTGCTTCTTCGTGGACCCTTCATGGGTGGAGCCCTCCGTGGACTCTCGCAGCCGTTACCCTCAGTGGGTTGAAGTCTCCATCAATGTGGAAGTGCGATAGCACCACCTATCGGAACCACGAGAAAAATCACCGCGTCTCCAAATTGCGTTTGATCTTCTCCACTTCTCTTTACTACTTGTGCAATTTACTTTCCGCTGCCCATACTCTAGAATTGCATGTGTAGTATGCTACTTGACTTGTGTGTTATGCAAAATCTGCCAAAATCTGTCCTTGACAAAAGACGGAATTTTTATCTTGTCGAGTAGTCTAATCACCCCCCCTCTAGACACTCTCACCTTCTTCGATCCTACAATTGGTATCAGAGCATTGGTCTCCATTGCTTTGGTTTACACACCATTGGAGGAAGATGGACGTGTCTATGTTTGGGAGTGTTAGCCATAGAGTGCCTATTCTTAATGGAGTGTCCTATAACTCGTGGAGGATTGAAATGCTTATTATCTTTAAGACATACAACTTGCGCAAATATGTTGAAACCCCATATGTGCCTCCATTTGACCCCTTGCACCCTACCATGGATGAAGAGCTTGATTTGCTTCGTAACCTTAGAACTGTAAATCTTATCATTAGAGGGTTGCCCGATAACTTGCTTAAGCTCGTTACAAACTTTGAGTGCGCCTATGCTATGTGGAAGTTCTTGGAAGAACTTTATTCGGACTACTCTTTGAGAGGTTTTGATGAAATTCTATACAAGACTATTGAATTTGATATGATGCGCCCCAATGATCCCAACTTTGATAAATGCTTCTTTGAGCTTCGTGATCTTATGAAAAAGAAGGGTGATCCTTGTCTTATCAATGCTCTAATTAGAAATGCTCTTATATTGCATTCCGATGATTATTGTCACATTGACAAAACTAATGCAAGTTGTTGTCAAATTGACCTAGGTGTTGATGATGAACATTCTATGGGTCAATATGATGATGAGCATGAGCATGATGATGATTACTCCGATTCGGACACCGAGCTAGACAAGATCATGAAGAGTCTCAATCTTATGGCAAATCTGAGAGACTACATATCCGGTGGAAAAGAGTGGATTCTTGATAGTGGATGCACCGATCACATGACCGGAGACGAAGAAATGTTTCGAGAGCTTGCAAAGAATGATGGTCCACGCAAGTATGTGACTTTTGGAGACAACTCCAAGGGTAAGGTACTTGGCCTTGGTAAGGTGGCCATATCTCATGATAGCTCTATTCAAAATGTCATGCTTGTAGAATCACTTGGATACAATTTACTTTTCGTGTCTAGATTAGCTGACTTTGGATTCAATGTGCTATTCACCGAAGTAGATTGCCAAGTCTTTCGTCGTGACAATCATAACATGGCATTTACCGGTATCCGTAGAGGTGATCTATATATTGTTGATTTCACTAACCTAGAACTTGCTTCATTGCTAAATCCGCTAAAGGTTGGTTATGGCATAGAAGGCTTGGACATGTTGGTATGCGTAATCTAGACAAGCTAATCAAAGGTGATCATATTCTTGGCGTTAAAGATGTTCTCTTTGACAAAGATAGACTTTGTAGTGCCTGTCAAGCAGGAAAACAAGTAGGTGGAAGTCATCCCGTGAAGAACATCATGACCACAAGGAGACCGCTTGAGCTTCTTCACATGGATCTCTTCGGTCCCAATGCTTACAAAAGCCTTGGTGGTAACTCCTTTGGTCTAGTTATAGTTGATGATTATTCCAGATTTACGTGGGTATTTTTCCTTGATGACAAATCACAGGTTCAGAGAATCTTCAAAACCTTTGCGAAAGGCCCAAAATCAATTTGAGGTGAAGATCAAGAAAGTTTGGAGTGACAATGGAGCGGAGTTCAAGAACGCCAATGTAGACTCTTTTCTCGATGAGGAAGGGATTCTACATGAGTTCTCGACTCGTACACTCCTCAACAAAATGGAGTTGTTGAGAGGAAGAACCTAACGCTCATAGAGATGGCGAGAACGATGCTTGATGAATACAAGACACGAAGCACTTTTGGGGGAAGCCGTCGAGACAGCTTGTCATGCTATCAACAGGCTTTATCTTCATAAGCTCCTCGGCAAGACATCATCTGAGCTCCTCACGGTAACAAACCCCAAGTGGGATACTTTCGTGTCTTTGGTTGAAATGCTATATCCTTGATAAGCATCGTCGGTCTAAATTTGCTCCTAAAACTCATGAAGGTTTTTTTCTTGTTATGGATCAAACTCCCACACCTACCGTGTCTACAATAATTTCACCCAAAGGTTGAAGAGATGGTAGATGTGAAGTTTGATGAATCTAATGGCTCGCAAGTAGAGCAAATGCCTATTGATGTAGGAGACAAGGACCCATCGGAAGCCATCCAAGATTTATCTATTGGAAAGATCCGTCCCATGGAAGTGAAGGAGAGTACCTCATCTACATATGTGGAGCCCCCTACCTCACGGCAAGATGAACCTCAAGGCAACATGGAGGCCTCCACAAGTGGAACTCACCAAGATGAGGAAGTGCAACAAGAAGATCCACCACAACCTCCTTCTCCACCGCCTCAAGACAACACCAACAACAATGAAGAAGAAGAGGAAGATGAGGATGATGAGGAAGCTCAGCCACAACCACAACAAAAGCTATCCCGAGTCCGAGCAAGAGTCAAGAAAAATCATCCCGTGGAACAAATGATGAACGACATCGACTCCGGGAGAATCACTCGCTCTAAAACTTGCTTAGCTAACTTTTGTGAGCATTACTCATTTATCTCTAGCATTGAACCTATGAAGGTAGAAGAAGCACTTGAAGACCCGGATTGGGTGAACGCTATGCACGAAGAGCTTCACAACTTCGAGAGGAACAAGGTATGGACTTTGGTAGAGAAGCCCAAGGATGATCAAAACGTCATTGGAACCAAATGGGTGTTTCGGAACAAGCAAGATGAAGATGGACAAGTCATCCGCAACAAGGCTCATCTCGTAGCTCAAGGTTACACACAAGTCGAAGGTATGGACTATGGTGAGACCTATGCCCCCGTTGCTAGACTTGAGTCCATTCGCATTCTTCTTGCTTATGCCAACCACCATGATATTACTCTCTATCAAATGGATATTAAAAGTGCTTTCCTAAATGGTGAAATTGAGGAGGAAGTATTTGTGAAACAACCTCCGGATTTGTGAATCCCAAAAGCCTAATCATGTTTACAAGTTGCACAAAGCTCTTTATGGTCTTAAACAAGCTCCTAGAGCTTGGTACAAATCTTGACTAGCTTTCTTCTTGAAAAAGGCTTTGAGATTGGAAAAATAGACTCAACGCTATTCACGAAAAGGGTTGATGGTGAACTATTTGTGTGCCAAATATATGTTGATGATATTATCTTTGGTTCAACTAACCCTCATTTTAGCGAGAAGTTTGGAAAGCTCATGTCGGAGAAGTACGAGATGTCCATGATGAGTGAACTCAAATTCTTCCTTGGGTTGCAAATCAAGCAATCTAAGGAGGGTACCTTTGTCTCACAAACAAAGTACACCAAGGATCTCTTCAAGAAGTTCAACATGCAAGAAAGCAAAGGTATGAGAACCCCATGCCTACAAGTGGACATAATGACTTGACAAAAGATGGAGAACCCGTTGATCAAAAGGTTTACCGATCTATGATTGGTTCTCTACTATATCTCTGTGCTTCTCGTCCTGACATAATGTTGAGTGTATGCATGTGTGCTCGATATCAAGCAGCCCCTAAAGAATGTCATCTTAAAGCTGTTAAAAGAATTGTGAGATATTTGATACACACACCAAACTTTGGCATTTGGTATCCTAAGAGGGCCTCTTTCGACCTTGTTGGCTATTCCGACTCGGACTATGTCGGTGATGGTTGATAGAAAGTCAACTTCGGTGCGTGTCAATTTCTTGGTCGATCCCTTGTATCTTGGTCCTCCAAGAAACAAAATTCGATATCATTATCCACCGCCAAGCGAATATATTGCTGCTGGTTCATGTTGTGCTCATTGCTATGGATGACACAAACGCTTAAGGATTATGGGATACATGCGAGACATGTTCCTTTGCTTTGTGACAATGAGAGTGCGATTAAGATTGGACACAATCCTGTGCAACACTCTCGAACGAAACATATTGAAGTTTGTCACCATTTTATTCGTGATCACATTGCCAAGGGTGACATCAATCTTAAGCATGTTCGAACTGACAAACAACTCGCTGATATATTTACAAAACCTCTTGATGAGAAGGTGTTTTGTCGCTTAAGGAGTGAGTTGAACATCATTGATGCTTCAAACTTGGAGTGAGAACTCCATTGATGCATGCAAGGCATGAGCCTACTTGACTAATCCTTGATATTTCTCTTATGATGATGATCATATGTCTTGGACACATTTGCCCCCTTGTATTGCATCTAACTCCTTGCAGGTTCTTGGATGATCTACATTCCACAAGATTACCACACACTCAAATCATGAGTAATCTTGTCATTAACCAAGTATCTAGCCCTTTGGGATGTTGAGTTCAAGGAACAAAATTCCACATATCCTTTTTGACACCTTATACATCTAGTATTTCACTCTTGTCATCTTGGATATCCATGAGTATTTCCTTGCTTGCCTAACCCATGTAGGAAGATGAACTACACAAGTGGAAATGGCGCTCTAACTTCACATTCAATGAGCACCTACATCAAGTTCTCCTACATGAGCAAAGCAACAACAAGCCCAAGGTATGTTCTTCACATCTTTAAGGAGCTTTGCTCAAAGTCATGAGTACAAGCAGCTTCATAAGATGTGATCACATCAAATGCTTAATCGAAAAATGGCAATCCCATTTTGTGCTTAAACGATGAGTATGACCTATGATCAAATGTTCTCATTTGACTCCTAAGTCAATATACTCAAACATAGGTGACCTTGTCGCCGACCCCTATCTAGATGAAGTACATATGTTTTGGAGTTTTTCTGTTTTCTCTTATGTTCTCTCATTAAGTTATCTTTTTTTAAATTTAAAAAAAAAACTTCATCTAGGAATATTTTTCATTTCTATTCTTCTGACTTTGTGAATATCCTGTTGGCTCTGGTCAATTCCTTGAAAATCATTCACAAATTCATTGCAAATCCTTTGAAACATTCCTTGCAAAGTGAGCTGAATTATTTCTGTATTTCCTTGGAATTAAACTCGGCGTCACCGATTTAAACATTTCGGTCTAACCAAAAAGGATCTGCCCTAAGTCCCTGACTTTCGGACCCACCGATCCATCTTAATTCGGTGTCACCGATTTATTTCTTCCAGGATATCATCTTCTGCAGCTCCACTGATTTTATTGCCCTGTTGTGATTCTTAAGGATCCCACTTCTTTCTTTCCATCTTCCCTGACCTTCCTAGCTTGCTGTCCTTTTCGGCACTTGATGTCAAAGGGGGAGAAGACTTAGGGGGAGAAGAGAAGATTTAGGGGGAGAAGAAGAGCAATCTTACCTTAAGGGGGGAGAGAATCACATCAAAGCTTCAATGTTTTTCCTATAAGAGAATTTCTTGCCGTGTTTCACATTGGACATTACAATTGGCATCATTCTCATTTGGCATCATTCTTTTGATTTTGCTCTTTCCATCAAACCCCTTGATCTGAGACAACTCAAAGGGAGAGGAATCTTCACAATTGATATCTTATGGAAAGCAAAATCTCTTAGAGTTCATTGAAAATCTTTTTAGTTTCGGAGACATGTTTGCTGATTCAAGCTTGTGCTCAATATGAGACACTCTTTATACATGTCATCCCTGGCTTGGTATTCTTGATGTTCTTGCAGTTGGTTGAAGAAATACTCTTGTGTTATCTAACCTTGTTTTCCCAAGTTTATCTCTTCAGGTACAATGCCAAGGAACCTCAAGGTAAGTATATGCACTTTGCAGAATGTGCATGATGGTGACTTGCTTATGAATACTTGTTTGCAAGAAATCACCATGCACATATGCATTATCACTCACTTCTTTTCATCTGCTCTGATGCATATAGCCAAGTTGCATGTAGCACATCTTGCTTTTCTCTCTTGTGTGCTTGTGGTAGTCCAAAACCATAATTTATGAAAATCTTGCACACTTGTAGGGGGAGCCTGTGTACTACATGTTTGTCAAAGCTTTCGTGATAATTCATCTTTCTTTCAAGAAGCTTTGATGTCTTGTTTTGTGTGTTGCCATCAATTACCAAAAGGGGAGATTGAAAGCACATTTGCTCCTGGGTGGTTTTGGTAATTAATGACAACATACTTTGTGGTTGGACTAATGCCTTTATCAAGTATGTTTCAGGAAATTCAATCACATTGGCATGGAAAAAGGACTGAAGAGGTGGACCCCTCAAAATGCTAAGGCAAGCATTGGCAAAAGCTCAAGACTCCATTTTTGGTTTAGTGATCCAAGATCACATTGAGTCCATAGGAAAGCCAATACTATTAAAGGGGATGAGGTTATGATGATGATCTGGTTGCTCAAGTGCTTAGTGATACATCTCCTAAACTATCAGCAACTTTCACTGCCATATACACTCATAAGTAATCTCGGTCCCACCGATATTCCAAAATCAGTCACACCGAGATGAACCACCTCAGCCATAAAGCCAAACCTTAGAAAACTCGGATTTTCCGATTCTGAACTCGGTCTCACCGAAACTTGAGTTGCCAAGCTTCAGAACCTTCATCATCAAATCGGTGTCACCGAGATGATGAAGTCGGTCCCACCGAGATTGGCAAGCTCTTGTCTTTGCACGAATCGGACTAACCGAGTTTGTATTTTCGGTCCCACCGAAAATCCCAACGTTCACATGATTTGAACTTTCGGTCTCACCGAGTTGTCAACTTCGGTCCCACCAAGATTGGTCAAATGTGTGTAACGTTGGATTTTGTGTGGAGGCTATAAATACCCTCCACCCCTCTTCATTCGTGGAGAGAGCCATCGAAAGAACTACCACTCCTACCTTACATTTCGAGAAGAGAACTACCTACCCTTGTGTTGAGATCAAGTTGCTCCACTCCAACCATATGAAGCTTGATCTCTAGCCTTCCCAAGTTGCTTTCCACTCAATCCTTTCTTCCACCACAGCCAAATCAAGGAGGAGAGTTGAGTGTTGGGGAGATTATCATTTGAAGCACAAGAGCAAGGAGTTCATCATCATCAACAACATCTATTACCTTTTGGAGGTGGTGCCTCCTAGATTGGTTAGGTGTTGCTTGGGAGCCTCCGTCGAGATGTGGAGTTGAACCAAGAAGTTTGTAAAGGCAAGGAGATCGCCTACTTCGTGAAGATCTACCCGAGTAAGGCTAGCCCTCCGTGGGCGTGAGCCATGATGGAATAGACAAGGTTGCTTCTTCGTGGACCCTTCGTGGGTGGAGCCCTCCGTGGACTCTCGCAGCCGTTACCCTCCGTGGGTTGAAGTCTCCATCAACGTGGAAGTACGATAGCACCACCTATCGGAACCACGAGAAAAATCACCACGTCTCCAAATTGCGTTTGATCTTCTCCACTTCTCTTTACTACTTGTGCAATTTACTTTCCGCTGCCCATACTCTAGAATTGCATGTGTAGTATGCTACTTGACTTGTGTGTTATGCAAAATCTGCCAAAATCTGTCCTTGACAAAAGACGGAATTTTTATCTTGTCGAGTAGTCTAATCACCCCCCCCCTCTAGACACTCTCACCTTCTTCGATCCTATAGCGGGCCAACTCGCTTGGCCATCTGGAGCAGATCGATAGTTACGCCCCTGGCCATCAGGTCAGGTTTGGAAGCTTGAACTATATTGCCGACATCTGCGGAGACTTGATCTTCGACAGATTCGAGCCTATGTCAGGTATGCCGAACAGTCACGACGGGCATGACTTAGATCTGCCATCGAATAGTGTGTTGGAAATATGCCCTAGAGGCAATAATAAAAGGATTATTATATTTCAATGTTCATGATAATTGTCTTTTGTTCATGCTATAAATGTATTATCCGGAAATCGTAATACACGTGTGAACACTTAGACCCAATGAGTCCCTAGTGAGCCTCTAGTTGACTAGCTCGTTGTGATCAAGAGATAGTCATGGTTTCCTGACTATGGACATTGGATGTCGTTGATAACGAGATCACATCATTAGGAGAATGATGTGATGGACAAGACCCAATCATAAGCACAGCATAAAAGATCGTATAGTTCGTTTGCTAGAAGCTTTGCCAATGTCAAGTATCTATTCCTTCGACCATGAGATCGTGTAACTCCGGTTACCGTAGAGTGCCTTGGGTGTATCAAACGTCACAACGAATCGGGTGACTATAAAGGTGCATTACGGTATCTCCGAAAGTATCTGTTGGGTTGACACGGATCGAGATGGATTTGTCACTCCGTATGACGGAGAGGTATCTCTGGGCCCACTCGGTAATGCATCATCATAATGAGCTCAATGTGACCAAGGTGTTGGCCATGGGATCATGCATTACTGATGAGTAAAGTGACTTGCCGAGAACGAGACTGAACAAGGTATTGGGATACCGACGATCGAGTCTCGCAAGTAACGCACCGATTGACAAAGGGAATTGTATACGAGGTTTGATCGAATCCTCGACATCGTGGTTCAACCGATGAAATCATCGAGGAGCATGTAGGAGCCAACATGGATATCCGACCCGCTGTTGGTTATTGCCCGAGAGTCGTCTCGGTCATGTCTGCGTGTCTCCCGAACCCGTAGGGTCTACACACTTAAGGTTCGGTGGCGCTAGGGTTAGTAGGAAGTCAAGTATGTGACCACCGAATGTTGTTGAGTCCGGATGAGATCCGGATGTCACGAGGAGTTCCTAAGGGTCCGGAGGTAAAGAATAATATATAGGAAGTGGTGTTTCGCCATCGGAAAGTTTGGGGTTTCAGGTAAAATCTGGACCACCTAAAGGTCCCGGGTCCACCGGTGGGGCCACCCATCCGGAGGGCCCCATGGGCCAAGGGAAGGAACCAGCCCACAGGGGCTGGTGCGCCTCAGGCCCACCTGCGCCTAGGGTTGAAACCCTAGGGGTGGGCGCCCACCGGCTTGGGGGCACTCCACCCCTTGTCCGCCGCCCCGAGATTGGATCTCGGGGCCGCCACTGGGGCCTATATAAAGGGGGAGGGAGGGGGCTGCTGTACACAACTCCCAAGGCGCAGCCCTCCCTCCCAACACATCTCCTCCTCCGTAAGAGCTCGGCGAAGCCTCAGCCGAGTCTTGCTTCCCACCATCACCACGCCGTCGTCTTCCGCCGGTGGTGCTGTCTTCCTCAACCTCTCCTTCCCCTTGCTGGATCAAGAAGGAGGAGACGCCGCCGTCCCGTCGTGTGTTGAGCGCGAGGTGCTGTCCGTTCAAAGACTTGGCATCGGTGATCTGAATCACGTTCGAGTACGACTCCATCATCACCTTGCAAGCTTCCGCACGCGATCTACAAGTGGTATGTAGATGTTATCTCTCTCCCGTTACTCGTTGCTTAGATGAACTCATAGATGGATCTTGGTGAAGCCGTAGGAAAAATTTTAATTTTCTCGCAACGTTCCCCAACAAAGGGCATCATGAGCTAGGTCTATCGTAGTTCTCTAATGCACGAGTAGAACACAAATTTGTTGTGGGCGTTGATCTTGTCATCTTACTTGCCTCTACTAGTCTTTTCTTGCTCAACGGTATTGTGGGATGAAGCGGCCCGGACCAACCTTACACGTACGCTTCGTGAGACCGGTTCCACCGATCGACATGCACTAGTTGCATAAGGTGGTGGCGGGTGTCTGTCTCTCCACTTTAGTTGGAGCGGAATCGATGAACAGGGCCCTTATGAAGGGTAAATAGAAGTTGACAAAATCACGTTGTGGTGATTCGTAGGTAAGAAAACGTTCTTGCTAGAACCCAATCGCAGCCACGTAAAAGATGCAACAACAACTAGAGGACGTCTAACTTGTTTTTGCAGCGATTGATCATGTGATGTGATATGGCCAGAAGTTGTGATGAATGATGAATTGTGATGTATGAGATCATGTTCTTGTAATAGGATTCACGACTTGCATGTCGATGAGTATGACAACGGCGGAGCCATAGGAGTTGTCTTTATTTTTTGTATGACCTGCGTGTCATTGAAGAACGCCATGTAAACTACTTTACTTCATTGCTAAACACGTTAGTCATAGAAGTAGAAGTAGTCGTTGCGTGACAACTTCATGAAGACACGATGATGGAGATCATGATGATGGAGATCATGGTGTCAAGCCGGTGACAAGATGATCATGGAGCCCCGAAGATGGAGATCAATGGAGCTTGATGATATTGGCCATATCATGTCACAACTATATAATTGCATGTGATGTTTATTATGCTTTTACATCTTGTTTACTTAGGACGACGGTAGTAAATAAGATGATCCTTAAAAATTTCAAGAAGTGTTCTCCCTAACGTGCACCGTTGCTACAGTTCGTCGTTTCTAAGCACCACGTGATGATCGGGTGTGATGGATCCTTACGTTCACATACAACGGGTGTAAGACAGTTTTACACAAAAAACACTTAGGGTTAACTTGACGAGCCTAGCATGTGCGGACATGGCCTCGGACACGGAGACCGAAAGGTCGAACACGAGTCGTATGGAAGATCGATCAACATGAAGATGTTCACCGACGATGACTAGTCCGTCTCACGTGATGATCGGACACGGGCTAGTCGACTCGGATCGTGTAACACTTAGATGACTAGAGGATGTCTAATCTAAGTGGGAGTTCATAATTTTGATTAAGAACTTTATTATCATGAACTTAGTCTAAAACCTTTGCAAATATGTCTTGTAGATCAATGGCCAACGCTAATGTCAACATGAACTTCAACGCTTCCTAGAAAACCAAGCTGAAAGATGATGGCAGCAACTATACGGATCGGGTCCTAACCCGAGATCATCCTCATAGCTGCCAGAAGCAATATGTCCTAGAAGGACCGCTAGGTGCCGCTCCGTCCCTGAAGAACCAAGGCGTTATGAGCGCTTGGCAAACTCGTCTTGATGATTACTCCCTCGTTCGATGCGGCATGCTCTCTGACTTAGAACCGGGCTCCAAAAGCGTTTTGAGCATCACGGAGCATATGAGATGTTGAAGAGCTGAAACTAGTTTTCCAAGCTCATGCCCGGTCGAGAGATATGATGTCTCCGACAAGTTCTACAGCTTGTAAGATGGAGGAGAACAGTTACATCGGTGAGCACATCCTCAAGATGTCCAGGTTGCACGCAGTATGACCCAGTTGAACATTAACCTCCCGGATGAGGCGGTCATTGACAGAATCCTCGATCGCTCCCACCAAGCTACAAGAGCTTTGTGATGAACTACAACATGCGGGGATGGTAAAGACCATTCTGAAGTGTTCTCGATCTTTGAAGTCGGCAGAGGCTGAAATCAAGAAAGAACATCAAGTGTTGATGGTCAATAAGACCACTAAGTTCAAGAAGGGCAAGGGTAAGAAGAACTTCAAGAAGGACGGCAAAGATGTTGCCGCGCCCGTAAGCTTGCTGCGGGAAGAAGTCAAAGAATGGACCCAAGCACGAGGTCGAGTGCTTTTATTGCAAGGGAAGGGGCCGAAGGAACTGCCCCAAATACTTAGCGGATAAGAAGGCCGCAACACCAAAGGTATATTTGATATACATGTAATTGATGTGTACCTTACCGATTACTCGTAGTAACTCCCGGTATTTGATACGGTGCCGTTGCTCACATATGTAACTCACAACAGAGCTGCGGAATAAACGGAGATCGGCGAAGGGCGAGGTGACGATCTTGGCGTCGGGAATGGTTCGAGGTCGATGTGATCGCTGCCGTCGACACGCTGCCTCTACATTTACCTCGGGATTAGTTTTAAACCTCAATAATTGTTATTTAGTGCCAAGTTTGAGCATGAACATTGTATCTGGATCTCGTTTGATACGAGATGGCTACTCATTTAAGTCCGAGAATAATGGTTGTTCGATTTATATGAGAGATATGTTTTATGGTCATGCTCCGATGGTCAATGGTTTATTCTTAATGAATCTCGGCGTAATATTACACATGTTCATAGTGTGGATGCAAAAGATGTAAAGTTGATAACGATAGTCCCACATACTTGTGGCATCGCCGCCTTGGTCACATTGGTGTCAAGCGCATGAAGAAGCTCCATCTTGATGGACTTTTAGAGTCTCTTGATTATGAATCGTTTGACACATGCTAACCTTGCCTCTTAGGCAAGATGACCAAGACTCCGTTCTCGGAACAATGGGCGAGCAACCAACTTGTTGGAAATCATACATACCGATGTGTGCGGTCCAATGGCGTTGAGGCTCATGGAGGATATCGTTATGTTCTCACTCTCACCGATGACTTAAGTAGATATGGGTATGTCTACTTAATGAAACACAAGTCTGAGACCTTTGAAAAGTTCAAGGAATTTCAGAGTGAGGTAGAGAATCAACGTGACCGAAAGATAAAATTCTTCGATCGGATCGTGGAGGAGAATACTTAAGTCACGAATTTGGTACACACTTAAGGAAATGTGGAATCGTTTCACAACTCACGCCGCTGGAACACCTCAAATAAACGGTGTGTCGAGCGTCGTGTCGCACTCTATTGGATATGGTGCGGTCTATGATGTCTCTTACCGATTTACCGCTATCATTTTGGGGATACGCTCTAGAGACAGCTACATTCACTTTAAATAGGGCACCGTCTAAATCCGTTGAGACGACACCGTATGAATTATGGTTTGGGAAGAAACCTAAGCTATCGTTTCTAAAAGTTTGGGGATGCGATGCTTATGTCAAGAAACTTCAACCTGAAAAGCTCGAACCCAAGTCGGAAAAATGCGTATTCATAGGATACCCTAAGGAAGCTGTCGGGTATACCTTCTACTTAAGATCCAAGGCAAGATCTTTGTTGCCAAGAACGGATGCTTTCTAGAGAAAGAGTTTCTCTCGAAAGAAGTAAGTGGGAGGAAAGTGGAACTTCGATGAAGTACTACCTCTCGAGCGGGAAAGTGGTGCGGCGCAGAAACCGTTCTGTAATGCCCACACCAATGAAGAGGAAATCATTGATGATGATCAAGGTACTTGGATCAAGTTACTCTTGAACTTGAAGGTCCACAAGGACACGTTCCGCACTGAGTGGTACGGCAACCTGTCATGGAAATCATGTTGCTAGACAACAATGAACCTTGAACTATGAAGAAGCAATGGCGGGCCCGGATTCCAACAAATGGCTTGAGGCCATGAAATCCGAGATAGAATCCATGTATGAAAACAAAGTATGGACTTTGACAGACTTGCCCGATGATCGGCGAGCGATAGAAAATAAATGGATTTTAAGAAGAAGACGGACGCGGATGGTAATGTTACCATCTATAAAGCTCGACTTGTCGCTAAGGGTTATCGACAAGTTCAAGGGATTGACTACTGACGAGACATTCTCTCCGTGGCGAAGCTTAAGTCCGTCCGAATCATGTTAGCAATTGCCGCATACTATGATTATGAGATATGGCGATGGGCGTCAAAACGGCATTCCTTAATGGACATCTTAAGGAAGAGCTGTATATGATGCAGCGGAAGGTTTTGTCGATCCTCGAACGCTAACAAAGTATGCAAGCTCCAACGATCCATTTATGGACTGGTGCAAGCATCTCGGAGTTGGAACATTCGCTTTGATGAGATGATCAAAGCGTTTGGGTTATCTTGAGACTTATGGAGAAGCTGCGTTTACAAGAAAGTGAGTGGGAGCTCGTAGCATTTCTCCTTTTATATGTAGATGACATACTCTTGATGGGAAATGATCGACACTCTGGACAGCATTAAGGCCTACTTGAACAAGTGTTTTTCAATGAAGGACCTTGGAGAAGCTGCTTATATATTAGGGATCAAGATCTATAGAGATAGATCGAGGCGCCTCATAGGTCTTTCACAAAGCACATACCTTGATAAGATTTTGAAGAGGTTCAAAATGGATCAGTCCAAGAAGGGTTCTTGCCTATGTTACAAGGTGTGAAATTGAGCTCAGCTCGATCACCACCACGACAAAAGATAAAGAAGAGATGAGTGTCATCCCTATGCTTCAGCCATAGGATCTATTATGTATGCCATCTTTGTGTACTGACCGATGTAAACCTTGCCGTAAGTTTGGTTGCAAGATACCAAAGTAACCCGACAAGGAACACCGGACAGCGGTCAAGAATATCTGAAGTACCGAGAAGGACAAAGGACATGTTTCTCGTTTATGGAGGAGACGAAGAGCTCGTCGTAAGGGTTACGTCGGCGCTAGCTTCGACTCAGATCTGGATGACTCTAAGTCACAAACCGGATCGTGTATATGTTGAATGGTGGAAGCGATGGCTAGTGCGGTGCAAGCGAAGCGTTGTGGCGGGATCTACGTGTGAAGCGGAGTACATGGCGGCCTCGGAGGCAGCGCATGAAGCGATTTGGGTGAAGGAGTTCATCACCGACCTAGGAGTCATACCCAATGCGTCGGGGCCGATCAAACTCTTCTGTGACAACACTGGAGCTATTGCCCTTGCCAAGGAGCCTGGTTTCACAAGAAGACCAGCACATCAAGCGTCGTTTCAACTCCATCCGTGAAAATGTTCAAGATGGAGACATAGAGATTTGCAAAGTGCACACGGATCTGAATGTCGCAGATCCGTTGACTAAACCTCTCTCGCGTGCAAAACATGATCAACACCAGAACTCTATGGGTGTTCAATTCATCACAATGTAACTAGATTGGTGACTCTAGTGCAAGTGGGAGATGTTGGAAATATGCCCTAGAGGCAATAATAAAAGGATTATTATATTTCAATGTTCATGATAATTGTCTTTTGTTCATGCTATAAATGTATTATCCGGAAATCGTAATACGTGTGAACACTTAGACCCAATGAGTCCCTAGTGAGCCTCTAGTTGACTAGCTCGTTGTGATCAAGAGATAGTCATGGTTTCTGACTATGGACATTGGATGTCGTTGATAACGAGATCACATCATTAGGAGAATGATGTGATGGACAAGACAATCATAAGCATAGCATAAAAGATCGTATAGTTCGTTTGCTAGAAGCTTTGCCAATGTCAAGTATCTATTCCTTCGACCATGAGATCGTGTAACTCCGGTTACCGTAGGAGTGCCTTGGGTGTATCAAACGTCTGGCGTAATCGGGTGACTATAAAGGTGCATTACGGTATCTCGAAAGTATCTGTTGGGTTGACACGGATCGAGGCGGGATTTGTCACTCCGTATGACGGAGAGGTATCTCTGGGCCCACTCGGTAATGCATCATCATAATGAGCTCAATGTGACCAAGGTGTTGGCCATGGGATCATGCATTACAGTGCGAGTAAAGTGACTTGCCGAGGAACGAGGCTGAACAAGGTATTGGGATACCGACGATCGAGTCTCGGGCAAATAACGCACCGATTGACAAAGGAATTGTATCTGAGGTTTGATCGAATCCTCGACATCGTGGTTCAACCGATGAAATCATCGAGGAGCATGTAGGAGCCAACATGGATATCGGACCCGCTGTTGGTTATTGCCCGAGAGTCGTCTCGGTCATGTCTGCGTGTCTCCCAACCCGTAGGGTCTACACACTAAGGTTCGGTGGCGCTAGGGTTAGTAGGAAGTCAAGTATGTGACCACCGAATGTTGTTCGAGTCCGGATGAGATCCGGACGTCACGAGGAGTTCGGAAGGGTCCGGAGGTAAAGAATAATATATAGGAAGTGGTGTTTGACCATCGGGAAAGTTTGGGGTTTCGGTAAAATCTGGGACCACCGGAAGGGTCGAGGTCCACCGGTGGGGCCACCCATCCGGAGGGCCCCATGGGCCAAGGGAAGGAACCAGCCCACAGGGGCTGGTGCGCCCCCAGGCCCACCCCTAGCGCCTAGGGTTGAAACCCTAGGGGTGGGGCGCCCCACCCGGCAGGGGGCTCCACCCCTTGGCCGCCGCCCCACAGGAGATTGGATCTCCGGGGCCGCCACCTGGGGGCCTATATAAAGGGGGAGGGGGGGGCTGCTGTACACAACTCCCAAGGCGCAGCCCTCCCTCCCAACACATCTCCTCCTCCGTAAGAGCTCGTGAAGCCACAGCCGAGTCTTGCTTCACCACCATCACCACGCCGTCGTCTTGCCGGTGGTGCTGTCTTCCTCAACCTCTCCTTCCCCTTGCTGGATCAAGAAGGAGGAGACGTCGCTCGTCCCGTCGCGTGTGTTGAGCGGAGGTGCTGTCCGTTCAGCACTTGGCATCGGTGATCTGAATCACGTTCGAGTGCGACTCCATCATCACCTTGCAAGCTTCGCGCGCGATCTACAAGTGGTATGTAGATGTTATCTCTCTCCCGTTACTCGTTGCTTAGATGAACTCATAGATGGATCTTGGTGAAGCCGTAGGAAAAATTTTAATTTTCTGCAACGTTCCCCAACATAGTGTTCGGGAGATCGCGCTTGCGGTGGCCCCAACAATCAATCCGGAGCAGATTGTGCCATCCGAGGACGGCTGGATGGACCCCGCCACGGAGGCCACCCACTCATCGTCCTTGGAGCCGAACACTGACCCCACCTCCTATGAGGCCGGTATCATCGGACCCTCGGACTCGTCTCCGGCTACAGGATCCGAACCGCGTACGTCCATGCCTATCGAATCTGATTGGGCGCCGGTCATGGAGTTCACCTCCGCAGATATATTTCATCACTCGCCCTTAGGTGATGTGCTAAATTCATTAAGGTCTCTCTCCTTGTCAGGAGACTCTTGGCCGAACTATGTCCGGCTTGAGTGGGAAGCGGACATCGAAGAAATTCGTTCCCCACCCACCACCCACTTAATAGCCACTGTCGATGACTTAACCGACGTGCTTGACTTCAACTCCGAAGACATCGACGATACGGACGACGATGTAGGAGAAGAACAAGAACCACCACCTATAGGGCGCTGGAAAACCATGTCATCATATGATATATACATGGTGGACACCCCCAAAGAAAGCAATGGCGGTGAGGCAGCGGAAGATAATCCCCTGGAGAAGCAATCTAGGCACCGGCGTCATGGGCGCCGCTCCAAGCCCCGCCATAGCAAAAACAGTGATACCGGCACAAGAGATGATAACAATCCGAATGGTGCCGAAGAGGAAAACAATCCTACCCAGCCAAGCTTCAAGCAGGCCGAGCAAGAAGATGGGCAAGGTAGCCCTAAAGAACAGGCAACAAATGGAGAATCAGAGGATGATAACTACATGCCTCTCTTAAAAGACGAAGTGAACCTTGGCGACGAAGAATTCATCGTGCTTGAGGATCCCGTCGAGCAGGAGCGCTTCAAGCGCCGGCTTATAGCCACTGCAAAAAGCCTGAAGAAAAAGCGAAGAATGACTTCAAGCTGATCAAGATCTGCTAAGCGATAGATGGACCGAGGTCTGGCTGCGAAGAATACGGACAGGCGCCCTACCAAAAGTTACCCAAAGCACGTGTTTCTATCTCAACTCGAGGAGGCGTTAAAGCCCACACTACCAGGCGCATGATCTGGTGACCGCCACCCGTGGCGAGACAGCGCGTACCAGCCCGAAGTCCAGAGCGCACCCCGTCGCCAATCAAGCAGTAATACTAAGTCCCGGGGCCACACGAAGGACTTGCGAGACGTATTGGAAAACAAAGTAGGACAGTCAAGATCGATCTACGGATCACGGGGGCGCGCCACAACGTTTGATGATGACCATCACACCGGATACAATAAACAAAAGTTCGGCTGGGCCGAATACAACAGACCAGATTTGAACTACGTCGGGATGTAGCCCGACATAGAGGCGCCACACACCCCCTATGGTCCGAATACAAAAGAAACAATCAGGGCCCGTCCAGTCTGGACCGCATACTCGATCGCTCGTGTCAAATTCACGGCACCCCTGATAAGCCAGCCAACCACACCAACAGAGAATGCTGGGTGTTCAAATAGGCCGGCAAGTTGAATGCCGAAAACAAGGAAAAGGGGCTGCATAGCGATGACGACGAGGAGCCCCGGCCACCGAACACAGGAGGACAGAAGAAATTCCCTCCCCAGGTGAAAACAGTGAATATGATATATGCAACCCATATTCTCAAGCGGGAACGGAAGCGTGCACTAAGGGACGTCTATGCGATGGAGCCAGTCGCCCCAAAGTTCAACTCATGGTCCTTGTCGGTGTCTAAACCGGCGGATCTCGGGTAGGGGGTCCCGAACTATGCGTCTAGGTGGATGATAACAGGAGACAAGGGACACGATGTTTTACCCAGGTTCGGGCCCTCTTGATGGAGGTAAAACCCTACGTCCTGCTTGATTAATATTGATGATATGGGTAGTACAAGAGTGGATCTACCACGAGATCAAGAAGGCTAAACCCTAAAGCTAGCCTATGGTATGATTGTTGTAATGTATGTTGTGTCCTACGGACTAAAGCCCTCTGGTTTATATAGACACCGGAAGGCTAGGGTTACACAGAGTCGGTTACAATGGTAGGAGATCTACATATCAGTATCGCCAAGCTGCCTTCCATGCCAAGGAAAGTCCCATCCGGACACGGGACGGAGTCTTCAATCTTGTATCTTCATAGTCTTGGAGTCCGTGGACGATGATAGTCGACTATCCGGACACCCCTAGTCGAGACTCCCTCGTGCCACGAACCAGGCTTCAATGGCGATAAGTCCGTAGCGCATAATGTTCGGCATTGCAAGGCGGGTTCCTCCTTTGAATAATCGAGAGAAGATCATGAACACCGGGATAGTGTCCGCTCGCAAAATAAATTCCACATTCTACCGTAGAGAGAATAAAATGCACACAAGTTCAATCTGCTGACGTATTTTGTGGCATGACGTCACACCACTACCAAGCCTTTACTTGAATCGTTTTTTATTATACCACCTCAGCATGTTTAGCGAAGCGGTTTCCTTTGCACGTCTCGTCGAAGCAGAGATCGTGTTCCCCTTATTCCGGGATTCTCATCAATACGAACATGGGTAACCCAACCGCGCCATTGATGGTGGCGATTGGGAGATAAGCGAGTTTTACCGGGCTGGTGGGTGGCGCATAGTCTTCGCCTGCCTATATATAAGGGATAAGGATTCACCTTTTCACCCACGCCTTCTTCCTCCTTTGCTTATCCATCTCCGTGCACTCAAGCTCCAACGCCCAAGCTCGCGCATCTTGTCTTAACCTTCCCCGACCATGTCCGGAGGGGGAGGCAAATGGTTGGCTTCCACCGTCAAGGAGGAGCACATCACCAAACTGCACAGCGCCGGATACCTCTCCGGCGATATCGCGCATCGGCTGCCCAACGAGGGGCAGCTCATCCCTACCCCTGGGCCCCATGAGAGGGTCGTCTTCCTTCCCCACTTCCTCCGCGGACTGGGCTTTCCACTTCACCCCTTTGTCCGAGGCTCATGTTCTACTATGGCCTGGATTTCCACGATCTGGCGCCGAACTTCATCCTCAACATCTCGGCGTTCATCGTCGTGTGTGAGGCCCTCCTCTGCATCCGGCCCCACTTCAGCTTGTGGCTCAAGACCTTCAACGTCCAGCCGAAGGTAGTGAAGGGCACGCAGGCGGAGTGCGGAGGCGCCATGTTGGGCAAGATGCCCAACGTCCTCTGGTTCGAAGGGGCCTTCGTGGACTCCGTCAAGGGGTGGCAATCGGGGTGGTTCCATATCACCGAGCCGCGCGACCCTAAGTGGGCGGCGGCCCCCGAGTTTAGATCTGGTATCCCTACGCAGCTCACCTCCTGGAAAGAGAAGGTCTTCTTTGTGGGGCAATCCGAAGAGAGGCTGGCGAGACTCAGAGCCCAGATCCGTAAGCCGGTGAACAAGAAGCTCGAGCTCATTGACGTGGTCAAGTCATGCTCGTCCGCGGATCCTCCCATGCCAAACGGGCATTCAATCTGTGGGTGTTCGATCCGAACAGCACCAGCGCTAAGCGGGCTCTTGACCACGACGTCTGACGGCGCTGGAGGTCTGCTGTTTAAGGCGCCGAAGCCCCGCATCCGCCGACGGAAGATCGCGGATTTCACTCAGCACATCCAGTGGCGAGGTAAGTGATTCAACCCCTTCACGGGACACTTGTTGTAAATAGATTGATTCTAAGAGGTTTCAATCTCCCTTCTCCTTTGACAGAATGGATCTGAAGGTCGAGCAACTCATTTGCGGCTCCCATGCGAAGACCAGTGGGCGCCCGTCTAGCGAGGCTATCTTGGTTCCGGCACCGCACGTGGTGCGGAGAAGAAAACCAAGAAGGTGGCCACGGGCACTCGAAAAGTTCCCGTGTCAGGCGTCCGACGACGAGGCGGACTCCTCCCGAAGCGAGGAGGAGGAAGAAGACTCTCTCGGGAGGAGGAGAGAGGAAGAGGAAGGCTTCCTGAACAGGGGAGGCCGAAGGGTCAAGAGGGGAGAACTATTCCCGGACAGCTCCGCCAACACCGGCGTTGGCGAGGAGGAGTGGCCTTCAAGGGCCAGCCTCCGGCGAGATCGTAAATATCCGGATCCTCGATATGCAATTTCTTTACGTGTCACATAGTGTCCTACTAATGCCGCATCTTGTCCATGATCCGGCCGATGATGATCTCCCCGCTTCATCGAGCGGATCGTTGGCCCGTTGGATGTGGATTCACTTCGACATCCTCTACCCCCGCTACCGATGAGGACGCCGAGGTGGGATCTCGAAAGGACCCATCGGAGGAGGCTCGGGGCGCCGCAAGGCAACCTCCGGACTTTGCGCCGGACTCTCGTCGGAACTGTAGTGGTTCCAGTCCGGCAAAGCGGCCCCTTCAAAAGAAGGTAAGACCATGACTCGGCGGCCTCCGTCCAACCGGGCGCGGACAACTTCTTTGGGCGCTCAAAGCGCTTCCATCGAGGAAGAACACCGCCTTTATTATGAGTGCGGTGATTGAAAAATCGGCTTCGCCAAGAGCGGGCTGACCAGCTTCTGCAGAGCCTTTTAACGGCTTTGAGGTAAGAAGTTAAATTTATGTAATGTAGTACCGCCTAGACAGTAGCCCCGATGCTCGGTTCGGTGTTGGAAAGAAAAGCGGATTGAGGATCTAAAAAGATATTCACGAGGTTGCTAATAAATTATGTCAATATGGGTTTGCGGGCTGTCTTTCTTGACCTCTGCCGCCTTGTTGCGGAGGTTGGTACATGAAAGCAAGATCTCGGCGGTCCGGTGAGAGCTCGGCCATGCCAAGAGGCAGCTCGAGGACAAAGAAGGTGAGTAGCACCACTTTGAATTGTTACCTTCTGAAAAAGGATTTTGGTGCAATAAAATTAACAAGGATAATATGGGTATTGCAGGGCCACAAGCGAGGTGGAAGACACGAAGGATTACGTGTCCACGGCCAACGCAGCAGATCTGACACGAACAGCAGAGCGAGAAAGCAGGAGGCACGGGTGGCGGAAGTGCGGCAAGAGCTCCGGGCTCTCATGGAGAAGCATGAGAGCTTGGGCGCGACTCAAGACTCGAGTCGAGCTTGCCTCGGCTCTCGAAAGTGCCAAGTCCGCCAAGGCCGAGGCCCATAAGGCCCTTCAGGAGGTTGAAGATGTAAAGAGGATAGCGGCGGGTAAGGCATTTTTCATGCAAAGCAAGCATGTTAATGTAAACTACGACACTTACCGCGTTCGGAGCTCTCGAGGCGTTTGCGGATCTGCCACGTGGTGTGTCGATGCCGCCGCATTCTACCGTGGCGAGGAGGGAGCTCAGCGGAGAAGGTCTTCGGTCTCGATCTGTTGAGGCCGGCCATCTAGTGCCCCCAAGCGACCAGTGAAGCGGTGGTCAAACTCCTAAGGTAGTGAGGAGGCCATGAGGGCCTTATAGTCCGGTGTGGCTTCAGGCAGGCCATGCACAGGAGCTACTTGCCTCGTCTGGGCGGCTGGTGGATGCATGCTCCTGGGTGGAGGTCATCAAGCGCTCCGCCTATATTGAAGGTGCTCGTCGGGCCCTTGCCCGCACAAAGGTGCACTGGGGCAGGCTGGATGCGGAGAAGCTTCTTACTGACCCGCCGCCACCGGGCAAGGAGTATCGTACGCTTGAAATGTATTATAGAACTGTCCTGAAGGGTGCCCGCAATATTGCGGATGAATGCCCTAGAAATGTAATTTTTGAGTAAACTCGCTATGTATTATCCTGTGCACTGAAAACTTTGTTCATGTGCGCTTTAAGCAACTCTTTTTTAATTTAAAATATTACCTTCTGTGCGGCCGTTTATAAAATCTGAGAGATGGCAAGTCGTTGGCTTCAGCCCCCAAGCCACAATTGCTGGGATGTTCGGGATAACTTGAGCACTCTTGTTCCCACTTTTGGGTCCATCTAGGGAGGCGCTCAACACAACGAACAAGGCAACCGGACTTATAATGCTTAAACACTCTCACTTAGCCATAGAATTCTATAATTTTAAATTTCGGCGAAGCCCCTAGTATTTGGAAGACCAAATTCGGGGCGCTATCCACGCCTTCGTCGGACATTATCCAGAACTTTGCTCGAAGCGGCGTGAGTCTTTAAGGACCCAAAAAGACCTCTCGAATAGTGACCAGTCTCTCGCCTTATCATGCCAGTCAGTTTTAGGTTTCTCCACTGAGGCGCTCGCCCGGCTCAACCGGGGCGCAATCGCGATGGTTCTCCCGTGCCACCTTAGCCGGCGGAGCGGAGGCGTAAGGCACCAAAATGTGGGAGCTGGGCAAACCCAACTATTGACCCAAGACATGATTGAGCCGATTCATATAATGCTATAAGTTGGTGCCGCACTTGTGAAAGTGTTCGGACTTATCACACCATAATGTGGGGAACGTAAGCCCTGGTGTATTAGGCCGTATCAAAATATCTGGTGCAAGATGTCATGTAATGAACATATATTTGTAATAACAGCAAAAAGTGCTGCATCATTTATTAAAGGAAGTCTGCTATGTGTGCGGACCGATCTGAGATAGTCTTGTAAGCAAGGGTTTTGGACTAATTAAACATGTCCCCATCCGAGGATGGGCTGCGGACTTAGTGTATATAATCAAATTTAATGCTCGTAATTGAGACCACACAGTGTTAAATGCCGCATATACTTTACTCCCGGCTATTGCATCATAAGTTCGGCAGGTTCATCACGGACGGGGACTCGCTAACTAGGAGTCCTGTGTACATAAAGAAGGAAAATAATAATAAGAAAGAGTGGCACACTTGCGAGCCTGGTGTGGTCGAGCCGCACTGGGTCCATTGTGGTCGTGCCCTTCCCCACGCCAATGGTATCTCCAAAGCGTAATGATCTACGCGGAGGTTGTTCTTGCAATCATGTGAGGCGGGGTTAGGGCCGTGTTACTCTGCGATGCTCGGATCGTGCCAGGTGGTCTTGGTTGGTGTTGCTTCGGGCGCGTTTGGCTGTATCCGGCCGTTTTTTTTGCGGGGTGCGGGGTTTAACGGCCGGACTCGAAAATTGCCTTAAAAGGCTGCTCTATACTTCTGCCGCGAGAGCTGCTGTATGTTCCTCCGTTCGGAGGGAGCGTTCCGTATTTTCGTTGACCATGATGACTCCACGAGGGCTGGCATCTTGAGCTTGAGGTATGCATAATCGCGGCACGCGTTGAACTTTACCAAATGCGGTTCGTCCGGCGCAGAGCGTGATAGCCGCTGCGAAATGGGACTATGTCAAAGATTAACTCCTCGCTCGAAATTATCCGGGATCCAAGACCACTTCGGTGTGGTGAGCTTGTACAATTAGCCTCCACACGGTATGGCGCCTTTAAAGGTTGTCTTTGTAGGTTTAATCCTTGAGGGTCTATACCCATCTTGCGCCTTGTATCTGATAAAGCGAGGTTCAAGCTCTGCCGCCGTCCATCGGGACTCTCGTGAGTGAAATCCATCGACGATTGGGTCTAAAACCAATGCGGCGAATCCGCCATAAGCGGATGCTGGTCGGATGGTCTCTTCGATCGAAAGTGATCGGACAAGAGGACCATGGATTGAACTTGGGCGGCGCTCCATCGCGTATATGTCCCTTTAGTGCACGCCGCTCCCTCTTGGGTATATGGGTTGCGTAGATCATGTTCACCGTCCGCACTTGTGGGGGAACCCTTCATCCTCTATTGTTCGGTGGTGGTCTCTTCCTCGTCGTCGCTGTTTAGCCCCTTGTCGTTGTTTTCGGCAATTAGCTTGCCTGCCTGCTTGAACACCCAGCAATCTCTGTTGGTGTGATTAGCTGGCTTTTCAAGGGTGCCATGTATCTGGCATAAGCAGTCGAGTATTGGGTCCAAATTGGACGGACCTGGAGTGGTTCTTTTGAATGGTTTCTTCCGCTGACCGGGTTTAGAGCCTCGGAATCCGGCATTGACTGCCGTATCTTCCCTGTCGTCGCCGTTAATGCGGCATTTATTTTTGCTTCGACGCGACCTGCCATTGCGGTCCTTAGTATCCGGACTGCCAGAATTTTTACTGAGGTTGTTGCTGCGAGCTAGCCAGCTATCCTCTCCCGCGCAAAAGCGGGTCATTAATGATGTGAGGGCTGCCATGGATTTGGCTTTTCTGTCCCCTGTGCGGGCTAGCCACTCGTCGCGGAAGTTATGTTTGAAGGCTGCGAGGGCCTCTGCATCCCGACGGTCGGCGATTTGGTTTTCTTTGTCAAGAACCGTGTCGAGTAATTGTCAGCCAATTCGTCAGGCTGCTGAATTATGTGGCTTAGGTCATCGGCGTCTCGGTGGCCGTGCATCGTGCCTGGAAGTTGTCGAGGAATGTGGCTTCGTGTCTTCCCAACACCCAATTGACTCTGCGGGCAAGCTGTTAAGCCAATGCCGAGCTGGTCCTTTAAGCTTGAGGGAGATACTTGATGGCATGGAGATCGTCGCGCGGGCCATATGGATGTGAAGGAGATAATCTTGATCCAAACCGCGGGGTCTGTTGTTCCATCGTAGGATTCGATGTTTATTGGTTTAAACCCTTGAGGATTTGATGATCCATTACTTCGTCGGTGAAGCATAAGCGGGTGTCTGGCGCCTCTATATTGAGCAATATCACGGCGTAGCTCGAGAGCGTTGTCTTACGTGTTCGCCCGGCGGTTATTATATCCGGCGCGACGGTATTCGTCATGGTCATGGGGCGCCCACGTGATCCGTAGATGGATCTAGATTGCTCTGGCCTTGTCCTCAATACATCTCACAAGTCCGTAGCGTTCCCTCTTGGCCGTACTTTTGGAGCGATGCGAGTGCGGTCTTGGTGGAGGGCCCGGATGCCTCTCATCACGACCACGGGGTGGTCGATCGGCCGTATCGTCTTGCTGGTGATGAAGGTATGTATGCTTCTTCCTCTAATCGGGAGCAACTTGCGTCATGGGTAGCTTTTGGAGGCGTTCGAGCTTATACTCTTGACCGCGAGGACCTCGGTCCATCGATCGGCCAGCAGAGTCATGATCAGCTTGAAGTTCTTGCTGCTTTTCTTTAGGCTATTTGCCGTGGCGATAAGCCTGCGTTTAAAACGCTCTTGTTCGACGGGATCCTCGAGCACGCAATTAATTCGTCGTTGAGGCTTGCCTCGTCTTGAAGGAGGTGTATAGTTATATTCCTTGACCTCTTAAATCGCCGCCCTCTCGTGAGGGCTTGCTACTACATCCTCTGCTATTTGAGTCCCTTTGGAGGATTGTCTTCAGCACTCTCGGGGTATTATTATCTCCTGTGCGGAATCTCCATTCTTCTTTGTGGCGGGATTTAGGCGGCGCCACCGACGCCGGGCTGGGCTGTTTCTTTAAGAATCTGCCTCCGCTTCTTCTTCGCTGTCCCGTCTTTTGGGGTGTCCACCATGTATATGTCGTATGACGAGGTGGTCTTCAGGTGCCTGTAAACCTTTGGTTCTGTTCGTTCCGGCATCGTCGTCCATAGCGTCGATGTCTTGAATCGTAGTCTAGCATGTCGGTTAAATCGTCGACGATGGCTACAAAGTGGGTGGTGGGTGGGCTCGAAATTTCTTCGTCGCCGTATCCCAACCATCACAGCCATAATCCGGTCAGGGCTCTCCGGATAGCGAGAGATGCTTTAGCGAATTTAGGATGTCGCCAAAGGCGAGTGTTGGAAGATGTCATGGCGGTGAATTCCATAACCGCACCCAATCGAGTTCGATTGGCGGGCGTGGGAGGTCCGGAGTCCGGCAAGGAGTCCGGCACCTCGGAGTCACGAGCTTCGCAAGGGACAAGGTTAGTGTTCGGCTCCATCGCCGTAGAAGTTGCAGCCCCCGAGGCGGTGTCCAACCACCGGCCCTCGATCTGGGCGATCGGCTCCGGACTAAAGGCGGAGCGGATTCTTGTCTTGGCCACCAAGGCCTTGTTCGTGCGCGAGCTAGATCATGCCCATCGTAAAGGCGTGGCGCGCTTGGCTGTGGCTCGAGCCCGTCGAAGATCAAGTCCCCGGATGTCGGCCGTGAAGTTTAGGCTTCGAATCGACTGATGGCGAGGCGTAGCTTCGATCTGCTCGGATGGCCAAGTGAATTAGCCCGATCTGAAGCCGCCGAATCTGAAGATCTGTCGGGAGAAAAGTCTCACCGACAGCGTTGTTGATTGAAGATGCCATCAAGCCTATCGGTGGCGACGGAGGAACTCTCAATGAAAGCACCAATGTCGGTGTCAAAACCGGTGGATCTCGGGTAGGGGTCCCGAACTGTGCATCTAGGCGGATGGTAACGGAGACAAGGGACACAATGTTTTACCCGAGTTGGGCCCTCTTGATGGAGGTAAAACCCTCGTCTGCTTGATTAATATTGATGATATGGTTAGTACAAGAGTGGATCTACCACGAGATCAAGGAGGCTAAACCCTAAAGCTAGCCTATGGTATGATTGTTGTAATGTATGTTGTGTCCTACGGACTAAAGCCCTCCGGTTTATATAGACACCGGAGAAGGCTAGGATTACACAGAGTCGGTTACAATGGTAGGAGATCTACATATCCGTATCGCCAAGCTTGCCTTCCACGCCAAGGAAAGTCCCATCCGGACACGGGACGGAGTCTTCAATCTTGTATCTTCGTAGTCTTGGAGTCCGGCGGACGATGATAGTCCGGCTGTCCGGACACCCCCTAGTCCAGGACTCCCTCAGTCCTCTTGTCCAAACTTTCGATCGCAAGGACCATCCTACCAGTATCCGTCATGGCAGTTCGGCCGCATTGGTCCTTGACCCCATCATCGACGGATTTCATCTCACACGAGTCCTTATGGACGGTGGAAGCAGCCTGAACCTGCTCTATCAGGATACAGTGCGAAAAATGGGCATCGACCCCTCAAGGATCAAGCCCACAAAAACCACCTTCAAATGTGTAATACCAGGTGTGGAGGCCTACTGCACGGGCTCAATCACACTGGAAGTGGTCTTCGGATCTCCGGACAATTTCCGAAGCGAGGAGTTAATCTTTGACATCGTCCCCTTCTGCAGTGGCTATCATGCACTGCTCAGACGAACCGCATTTGCCAGATTCAATGTCGTACTGCATTATGCATACCTCAAGCTCAAAATGCCAGGACCTCGTGGGGTTATAACAGTTAATGGAAACACAGAGCGCTCGCTCTATACGGAGGAGCACACAGCGGCCCTCGCGGCAGAAGTACAAAACAACCTTCTTTGGCAAACAGCCAATTCGGCGATAAAGAGCCCAGACACCGTCAAGCAAGTCCAGAGTACCCTGCAACAGGATCATCCTGCACGTCCAGAGCTCGACTAGCAATTCGGCCTCCGTCCTAGTCCCAGTCAAGCGGCAAAATTTGTGCCGCGCGTACATAATTACGCACTTAAAATACCATGGGCATAGGCGGAGGCACGGCTATGACACGGTCCACAATGCGGTTCGACCGCCCCAGGACCCACGTATCTTTACACCTTCTTTCTTTCAGGTCCCTATCTTCGGGAGGCTCTTCCGATAGACCGACTATCGGACACATAGCGGGACGGACACACCAAGAAGACAAGAAGCTTATCACACTACTTATATATGCACGCTTTGACGTATTATTCGAATAACAAGGGAAAATAGTGTACAACATCAACTTACTATTACATTTATTTACCCCTTTCCTTTACTGCTTATTTATTACACCCGTACATCTTGGTACGTCCAGTTTGCCAGGGGCTTCAGCTTACCCCATAGCATGGCAAGAAAAGTCCGAACACTTTCGACAGTGCGGCACCCCGAACTTATAGCATTATATGCATCAGCTCCGAATCATGTCTTGGGCCAATAGTTGGGTTTGCCCGGCTCCTATGTTTTGGTACCTTACGTTCCGTTATATCGGCTAAGGTAGCACAGGGAGAACTACTGCGATTGTGTCCCAGTTCTTCCAGACGACCACCTTAGTAGAGAAAGCCGAAAACTGACTGTCATGATAAGGCGAGAGCTGGTCGCTGTTTGAGAGGTCTCAAATCCTTAAAGATTTTTTCTGCTTCAGGCGAGGAATCGGCCTTGTCTGATTTAGGCGTGTATAGTGCCCCAAGCTCGGCCTTCCGAATACTAGGGGCTTCGCCAAAATTTAAAATATTAGACTTCTATGGCCAAGTGAGAGTGATAAAGCCGTATAGTCTGATTGCCTGGTTCGCTGCGCTAAACACCTCCTTAAAAGGACCAAAAATTTGGATAAAGAGTGTTTATATTTACCCCGAACACCCCAGTACTAGTTACATGGGGGCAGAAGCCAACGACTGGCCAACTCTCAAATTTTATAAACGGCCGCACAGAAGGTAATATTTTAAATTAACAAGCGCCATATAGCGCACATGAACCCGTTTTCATATTACAGGATGACATGAGTACAGTCATTCAAATATTACATCCTTAGCACATTCATCCGCCACAAGGCGGGCACCCTTAATAACATTGTCATAGTACTGTTCCGGGTGGCGGTGCTCCTTGCCCTTCGGTGGCCCCTCTGTCACCAGCTTCTCAGCATCCATCTTCGCCCAGTGCACTTTCGCACGGGCCCTGCGTGCACCTTCAATGCAGACAGACCGCTTAATGACTTCAAGCCACGGACATGCATTTACCATCCACTTGACAAGGCCGAAGTAGCTGCCGGGCAGGGGCTCGCCAGGCCACAGCTGGACTATGAGGTCCTTCATGGCCAGTTCGGTCGCCTTGTGGAGTTCGACCAGTTGCTTCAGCTGGTCGTGCAAAGGCATCGGATGTTCGGCCCCAATATACTGGGACCAAAACAACTTATCCGTCGAGCTCCCTTCCTCAGCTTGGTAGAACTCTGCAGCGTCAGAGATGCTGCACGGCAGATCTGCGAATGCTCCTAGAGAGCTCCGAATTCGGGTAAGTAAAAGGAAAGTCTTCACATGCTTGCTTTGCATAATGAATGCCTTACCCGCTGCTATCTTATTGGCCGCCTCAATCTCCTGGAGGGCCTTCTGGGCTTTGACCTTGGTGTCTTGCATGCTCTGGAGGGCCTTCGCAAGCTCCGACTCTTGCGTCTTGGAGTCACGCTCCAAGGACTCGAATTTTTTGAGGAATCCTGGAGCTCTTGCTGGACCTCATCAACCCGAGCCTCCTGTTTTTCGCGCTCGATGTGCTCCTTGGCCGCATTGTCTTTGGCCTCGGACAGCGCCTTCTTAAGGGCCGCCACTTCGGTCGTGGCCCCTATTATATACATGATGCTTATATTAGCGTCAACAATTTTTTCTTTACATAACATTCAGACGATGTATCACTTACCTTTGTTCTCCTCGAGCTGCCTCTTCACGAGGCTGAGCTCTTCCTCGGCCCGCCCTAGGCCCCGCTTCAGTCTAGAGACCTCTGCAGTACGGGCGGCAGCGACCAGCAACAATGCCTGCTTATTCACATAGACATAAAATGATTAGACTCCTGTGGAGGTTATTTGATCCTCTGTCCGGCCTTTCTTCCCGAACACCAAACAGAGCATCAGGGGCTACTGTCTACACTGTGATATTTTCTCATAATTTAATTACTTACCTCAAAGCCTGTCAGAGGGCTGGTGCAGGCTTCGGTCAATCCGCTTTAGGCGGACTGAACCCTCGCAATCACCGTACTCATAAGAGTACAGTGTTCTTTGTCAATGGAAGCGCCTTGAAGCGTCTCCAGCAAGTTGTCCGATGCCTCTGGATGGATAGAGGTCATCGGCACAAGTGGCTCGCCCCTTTAGCAAGGGGCTGCCTGCCTGAAACCGGAACCACGGGAGGTTCCGACGCGGGGCCAAGCTTGCTGCGGCCCCCCTCATCAGAATCCATGGGGATCTTCCCCCCATGTGCCCGGCATCGGGAGTTTCGCCTTGAGGCGCCTCCAGAACTATCTCCACCTGGCCCGGTATCCTCTGAGACAACACTTCAGTGTCGTCCGCAGGCCGGGGAGTGGAGGCCGTCGGAAGCGAATCGCTGTTCATCACCGACGAGCTCAAAGACCCATCCGAGGAGGATAGGTCGATGCGGGCTTTGGACGGACTGCACGAACATATCTTAACACGATGAGAGGCCATAAAGCTAAACATGCCAGAACTATCATGGTATCCGGATACTTATGACCGCCCAGGCTTGTCCTGGTAGCCACTCGTCAAATCAGTGGCAGCTATTGTGGAATGGTCCGGAGGGAGAGTCCTTCCCTTCTTGGACCCTTCGGCCTCCTCGGATGGTGCGGCCTTCCTTTTCTTCTCCCCCTCGGTTTGGGGGAGGGGGTTTTCCTCTTCCTCCTCCTCGTTTTCATTGGAGGAGTGCGCCTGGGTGTCTTCGGACGACGAGTCCGACACCACCTTGCGCCGGAGACCTTTCCTGGTCCCCGTGGCCTTCTTCTTGGCCTTCTTCTTTGGCACCTCAGAGGGCGCCGGAAACAACATCTCCGTTAGGAGAGCCGTCGCTGTTTCTTCGGGTAGTGGAGCTGGGCAGTCGATCCGCTTCGCTATCGCCACCCAGTCTTGTTAAGATTGGTGGGAAGGCTTAAATTCCCTTCACGAATATATTAGGGGAAGAAGCATCTTGTAAAACATAGAAGACTTACCGGATTGGCAGAGCGCTTTGCGCTGAGCCCGCGATCTTCGGTGACGGGAGGAGGTACCTCGGCAGCCTTGAATAGCACCTTCTAGACGTCCTTGTGCATCGTGTCGAAGAGCTCTTGCAGCGTCTGGTGTTCGGCCGGGTCGAACTCCCACATATTAAATGCCCGTCTTTGGCACGGGAGGATCCGGCGGAAAAGCATGACCTGGACCACGTTGACAAGCTTGATTTTCTTGCTTATCATATTCTTGACGCAGTTCTAGAGTCCGGTCAGCTCCGCTGGCTCACCCCAGGCTAAACCCTTCCTTTTCCAGGAGGTAAGCCGCATGGGGATGCCAAATCGAAATTCGGGGACTGCCGCCCAGTTGGAGTCGCGCGGCTCGGTGATGTAGAACCACGCCGATTGCCACCCCTTCACGGTCTCCACATGGGAGCCTTCGAGCCAGGTGACGTTGGGCATCTTGCCCACCATGGCACCTCCGCACTCCGCTTGCTGGCTGACCACTATCTTCGGCTTCAGGTTGAAAATCTTCAGCCACATGCCAAAGTGGGGCTTGATGCGGAGGAAAGCCTCGCACACGACGATAAACGCCGAGATGTTGAGGATGAAGTTGGGGACTAGATCGTGGAAATCCAGCCCATAATAGAACATGATCCCATGAAAAAATGGGTGGAGGGGAAATCCCAGTCCGCGGACGAAGTGGGCGAGAAACACAACCCTCTTGTGGGGTTCCAGAGTAGGGATGATCTGCCTTCGTCCGGGAGCCGGTGCGCAGTGTCTGCAGCCAAGTATCCGGCCTCCCGGAGCTTCGTGATGTCCTCTTTCGTAACGGAGGAGGCCATCCACTTGCCTCCCGCTCCGGACATGTCTGGAATGGCTCTACGGAGAAGGTGAGAACTTGGGCGTTGGAGCTCGAGAGTGCGAGAATAGATGAGCGAAGGAGGAAGAAGGCGTGGGAGAAAAGGGGGAATCTTCACGATATTTACTTATGAATTATTTGGCTCACACAGAACATTTTAGTTTTAACATTTGAAAACTTTTATTTTCTGTTTGATTTTGAATTTGAATCCGAACCGGTTTCGAACTAACGCAAGATTAGCAACAGTAATCAGGGTGACGTGGCATCATTAACAGAGGTTCACTGTAGCTTAAATATCTAGGCGTCACAGGGTGACTGGGAAGTGCGGCTGAAGGGAAAGTTACATCTCTTCATCATTGAATAGAGATTCCACCAAGCTCTAGGCTGGATTCATCTGTGAATTTATTCTGGCGGTTCAAATAATACTACTCTCTCAAGAGTTCAACATTGGGTTCTTCTTGAAGATATACTTCATAGAAAACTTGGAAGTTGCAGATGTTGGACACGGATTTGGGTCTGATGTCTTGAGGATGGAGTTGAAAGAAGTGCAGTACATCACGGAAGAACTTTGACCCGGGCGGGGCCCCGGTTTATGTGATCAGCAAAGACTACGACCTCGTTCTCCTTTGGCTAAGGTCTAGTTTCACTTGGCTCTGGAACCCACCAGTGGATGATGTTTTTTGCTGCTATGACGCCAGTCTCAACATATTCATTGAGCATCTGCTCCGTCACAATGGAGGGAACCCAGTTGCATGCGGTAACAGTTTTAGTCATGTTTGGCCTAAGAAGAAAATAATGGAAGGTTAAATGTTTGATGATAAGCCGCCCATTGGTAAAAAGCAAATTCATTATACGGAATTAGTTATGAGGATTGATCGCTATGAAGGAAAACTAAAAGCATGGTTAAACCGGCAAGGTGTAGCCGGGTTATGGCAACATTGAATGAGTATTGGTGGTTCAAAAGATTCAGAGTTAAGCCGGCAGGCATCTGGCGGGTTACAAGTTATCATTTAACCCGCCATGGCGGAGCTAATGTCTACAGATCTGGAGTGGAGCAAAAAATTTACTAAGTGCTATATAAACAGGTTTTATAAAGTTCCACTTATGATTTTGGATCTACAACTGTTCCAAAAATAAAAGTAATTCCTAAACCTAAAGCTATGGCAGTGGAAGAACTCATGAGCTCAAATCGAATCTTGGACAGAGGGGGGCAACTGCGGTCGAGAAACAGTGCTAAACCGGTACCGCGCAATCTCGGTGCCATTTTTAGATCAAACTACACGTTCTAAAGAGGAACTAGGAGGAACAGTGAAGAACACCGACGAACGGTCGAAACCCTAATGAGGATCTGCTATGGGGAAAGGTGAGAACTTACTGATGTTGTTGAAACAATGAAGGTGCACCGCATTTTTCTGGTCCGCTCAGGTTGATGCAGCGGCCGGAGTGGATGTCGCTGAAGGAGGATGGCGGCAGAGGAGCTTGAGTCGCAACAGAGTTGTGAGGAGGAAGAAGACGTAGAGGCAGTGGGTAAAAGTGAAAATGGGGGCCCTTGTCCCTATTTATAAGGAATAAATAAGATGGCGTGCACAGAAATCAAGGAGAAGAGATGATTAGGTTAACAAAAAGGGTGCGTCGATTTTTGGGAAGGCTATTAATAATAAGGATCCATTAAGGTATCTTCGGTTTTGTGCGAAATCAATGTGCATGACATCATGACGGGTTACAAAGGTTTACTGGTATTATGTCATGGCGGGTTATAGTGGTACAAATGAGGTTCAATACTAGAGCAAAGTTTGTTCAAGTCCAGATAGCGAAGATTGACGTGAACAAGTTCAAGTCAACCTGGGGCCTAATGTTGGGGATATAACTCCGAAGTATGAACCGCCCAGGAGGGGCTGGGTTATACCGTTGGCGGTTCATTGTGAAGAAGTCAAAAGAAGCCCAAGGCGTGAATATGGCGGCTCATGGAGGCAGGCCTGGATAAGGCCGGAACCGGGGCCTATGAACTGCCAGATGTTAACTTGTATTGGAAGCAATGTTGGGGATATCGCTTATCGGGAACTTATCGGTCAACCTACGATAAGGGGTAAATCAGCCAGTTTATCGGCATATCGGCTGATTTATCGCCATATCGGTTGATTTATCGGCCGATTTATCTTATCGGTCAGACCACGATAAGCGATAAATCGACCGATTTATCAGAATATCGGAAGATATCTTGAACAGTGATTGGAAGGCAAGGATTAATTACAAATCGAGCCGGTCATGATGTGTGAGCCGACCGGGACTCTGTAAGCTACCTGGTCTCTACCTGTGTATATAAAGGTGAGACCCAGTGACGGGTTAAAAGAAGAAACAAGCAATCGAGAACGAGGTCAAGTGTATTCGCTCCCTTGTAATCGAAACCCAAGCAACACGACTAAAAGCAGGAGTAGGCTTTTACCTCCACCGTGATGGGTCGAACCTGGGTAAACTCTTTATGTCTTTTGTCCCTTTCAACCCCTTCAATCTAACCTAGTTGCGATGGTTCCACACCTAAGTCCTTTCACTAGGACATCTGCCATGACAAAACCACGACAATGCTTGTCACTAGGGCCCGAGTGCCATGATTTCAGATCTAAACCATTTATGTTTTCACCATTATATCTATGTTCTAGATCCGATCTTGCAAGTCATATTCACCTATTATGTGTTATGATCCATAAACCCCAAGGTGACAACAATTGGGATACTTTGTGGTGATGAACATAGTTTGAGGAGTTCATGTATTCACTATGTGTTAATGCTTTGTTCCAGTTCTCTATTAAAAGGCGGCCTTAATATCCCTTAGTTTCCTTATGGACCCCGCTACCACAGGAGGGTAGGACAAAAGATGTCATGCAAGTTCTTTTCCATAAGCACGTGACTATTTATGAAATACATGCCTACATTATATTTATGAACTGGAGTTAGTTCTGTGTCGCGCTAGGTTATGAATGTTATATGATGAATATCATCCAACGAATTCACTGATCTAATGCCTACGAGTTTTCCACATATTATTCTTGCTAAGTTACTATTGCTATTGCTACTGTTACACCATCTACAAAATTGTTACTGCTGTTACTGTTACCACAACTATCGTTACTACTACTATCAAACTATCATATTACTGTGCTACTTATCACTTTGCTGTAGATATTTAATCTCCAGGTGTGGTTGAATTGACAACTCAACTGCTAATACTTACAAATATTCTTTGGCTCCCCTTGTGTCGAATCTATAAATTTGGGTTGAATAGTCTACGTGGGTTATCAAGACCTTTTTCTGGCGTCGTTGCCGGGAAGCATAGCTATATTTTTTGAGTCACTTGGGATTATTATCTAGTTATCACTATGAAGAATCTGAAAGATACAAGAACCAAGATCGCTCCCTCTAAGACAAGGGGAGGTAAGGAACTGTCATTTAGCTCTGCACTTGATTCGCCTTCTGTTTTGAGTAAGCTTGCAACACCACCACATGCTATTAATCCTGATATGTCGCAAGTCATTGATGATGCTACTTTTTCTATGAATGATGCTAGTACCTTTCTTGATGATAATGTGCCACTAGGGGAATTTCTTGATGAACAACTTGCTAGAGCTAAAGATATTGAGAATGTTGAAACTAATGAAATTATTGAAACTGAGAATTATGAAACACTTATTAGACCTAGCTCTCCTAGATTTGGAATGCCTAAGATACCTAAGGGTTATGTTATGGATGGAGAGATAGCTTGTGACTTTCTTGCTTGCAAGGATAGAGATGATCTTAAGAAATTATTATGCAAACTGAAAGAAAAGTCTTTGAGAGCTAGAATGAAATGTGATCCTAAGTTTGCAACTTCACCTATCTTTGTTACCGATAAGGATTATGAATTCTCTGTCAATCTAGAGTTAATTAGTTTCGTTGAATCTGATCCTTTCCATGATTATGAAACTAAAACTGTTCTGGCACATCTTACTAAGTTAAATGATATAGCCACCCTATTTTCTCATTATGAGAAAATTCGCTACTATTATATTCTTAAGTTATTTCCATTCTCATTAAAGGGTGATGCTAAAATATGATACAATACTCTTGCTCCTGGTTATGTGCGTAGTCCCCAGGATATGATCTATTACTTCTCTGAAAATATTTTTCTGCTCATAAGAAACAAGCTGCCTTACAGGAAATATTTAACTTTATGCAAATTGAAGAAGAGAGTCTCCCACAAGCTTGGGGGAGGCTTCTCCAATTGCTTAATGCTTTGCCTGATCATCCTCTTAAGAAAAATGAAATACTTGATATCTTCTATCTCTACCTACTAATAAACCAGCTATTGCTTCTGGTCGTACGTCGCCGGCTGTTTTGAAAAAAAGTCCCTCTATTTCTGAGAAATTAATGCGCAGTCCTACTTAAAGTGTGGATAACGTTTCGTTTTTTGCAAAGGAAAAAAAACACCGGACCGTGCCGCCGCCCGCAGCTCCCTCCTGCGCGAGCTCCCCTCGCGCCCGCAAGACGCCTCGCCGGCGACCCCACACCTCCGCCACGCCCCGCCGCCGGCGACCTTCCCCGCTGGATCTCCGTTCGCTCCGCCACCTCGCCCCTCTCCCTTCTCCTCCTTCTCGATCTCCTCTCACCTCTCTTCCTCTTTCTCGTTGGACAGGACCTCCATGGTGTCGCTGGCCCTCAATCTCGCTGGATCCGGCCGCCTCCATGCCAAATCCACCGGAAATGGATCCACCCCGGCCAGATCCGCCCGGATCCAACCGGGCCCCACCGTCGTCGCCACCGGAGCGCCGCCCCGCTCGACCTGCAGCGCCGCCTTCCAACGGCAGCCCCCAATCTCGATCGCCACGCGATCATGTCGATGATGCTCGGCATGTCCTTGTAAATGCCGGCTACTGCCGCTCCCCGCCCGTGTTCAATTAAGCCAACGCTTGAAATTTTGGTTCAGACTGCTCTTCAATCCTTGCTGATTTGTGGTTTTGAGACCCACCCAAGCAGGGTCTGCGCTCATGAGAAGAACCTGCTGTTCCTGGAGGCCTGACAGACAGCCGATCCCGCTATTATCACAAGTCCGCTTTGTGACGAGCTGGTCAACACGCGGGAGGAGACACATATGATTCCACTTGTGCAAAGTCTGCCTGTACTACTATCCATATTGCCCCATAGCAATACAATTTATCTACTGCCTCAATAGCTCACTTCTGCAAGTCATAACGTTCCACTTTAATATTTTGGAATGTACAGCCGAGTTTAATAAGTGGATCAAATGCAGTTGTCATGCACCTCCTTTGGTTGAAGCTGAATTCTGTTAGAAACATGGCAAACCACCTAAATATGCCATTGATCTGTACAAAACTGAGAGATTTTGCGTTTTTATAGTTCTTTTGTGCTTTGACCGAATTTGCTTATCTGTCATTGTTTCCAGATGTTGCAACCTTGGGTGATCGGTTCATTGGATTCTTGAAACCAGTGCCTTTTCTGAAGTAAGTCTGGCATGCAAGGTACCCTCACGGTTTATTTTCAAGAGATGGCGTTGGGGTCTCGGGGACGTCTTGGGACGTGTCGCGTTCTGCACCTTGGGGATGGCTTTGGGTTGAATTCCCTCCATGCAATCTTGTGCTCCTTTGGTATGTGTGGCTTCGCCCATCTTCCTCATATTTTCTTACATTGATCTTTGTAGCCTTACTATGCATCCTAGAGCGACACCATGTATTCGGGAGTGCTACATGAACACAATGAAACACGACCTTCAAAGAAAATGCTACACCGGCCAATTTGGTTTGGAGAGTGCAGGAGGCTTTCAGATGTTTTTCTATGTTATTACATACCCCGCGTTAGCCAACAAAATAAGTCGATATTCTGTATGGATATAGGATTTGCATATTTTCTACTGTTTCTAGCGAATACAGACTAAGTCTTTGATTATCTGCAGGGTGTTTCTAATCTTTCTACCTTCTAGCGTAAATAGAGGTATGGTGCCTAGACTTCAACTATTTATCCTATGTAGTATAATTGACATTTAAGTTATACAATCTTTCCAGATTTCTCAATATCATGCCTAGAGCTTATAATCCTTTCTTTGAAGATCCATAGCCAGACTTTGAAACTGTGATTAAACTAGAGCTGCCTGTAGTACGAGTATTATATAGATTTGTATGTATGTGGTTACTTTGTTCTGTGGGCAAAGGGTTCAAGGCTGGCATTTTTTTAAATATAGCACATTCATTTAAATTTTCTTGCAATTCTAACTATGAAATCCACATTCATTCGTAGTTTTCCTGTAACAATATAAATGATCTTTCAGTCACAATGCCAGTATTTAGAACTAAATCTGATGGGCCTAAATTCCCCTTGGACCCCCACCCCCTCATTATATTCCTATATCTCCAATCTCCTTTCTCCACCGGCTATCAGAGAATAGAGATCACTATTGGCTGTCAAATTAGCGATGCAATCCGTCCCTATGTCGGCACAATCAGCAGAACAAAGCAGCTACCATGATTTGCCCATTGATCTCTTGGAGTGATTCAAACCTGCAAGCACCAGGGTAAGAAGTTTTGGTTTTCTTACTAATGCAACTTATTTTGTAAGGCTAGAACAATGTCAGTTTGCTTTTATGTTGGTTTTCTAATTTCTACATATTCCTTTCTTATGGATTCTGCCTTCAAGGAAATCTAATTATCTAGGTACTATGGAAAAGCACACAAATTATATAACTATTTGGGTATACTCATGCTCTGCTTTGTCAGATTGAGGAGAAATAATTATTTTGTTCACCCATCCTATTTTTTCCCAGGTAATGACTCATGCTCTACTACGTCAGATTGAGTGACTCCTGCATATGATGACTGAAGAGTTTTTCATCAATTTTCCAACCTGAATTAGCTACAGAAGGGAAAAGAGGAGTCCAGGCTCTGATGAACACACCGTCTTTCCCAGGTAACTAATAGTTGGCACCTCTACATTTACATTATATCGGGCCGGTATACAAAGTCCTGTGTCGTTTGCACGCCTACATCGATAGGCGATCCGTTGCAAAAAATGGATAAAAATATACATCAGTTTGTCAAAATACATATTGGTTATCTTCTGACGATTATAGCTATTACGTGAGTACAAGCAAATATGTTACAATTTTTCCTTGAAGGAAACTTGTATTATGATTATTACATTTTGATCACGGAGCTATAGTGGACTTTAGTTGATGGTTACATCGATGCGCACTATCAAATATTTTCTTACATGTCGAGCACCATCGGGATAACTCGATTCTTGTGTCACAAGGTTGCTATTTCTATTTGTGCAAATTCTGTAGTTATTTCGGTGTTTTGCATGATGCATAAGTTTTTTCAGCAAGAAAGAAGTGGATGTACAACTTGATTACCTTTATTATTTAGTACCATTGAGTTTGTAAATTCCGGTTTCTCGATGTTATGGCTGTCAAATCGTCAAGTTAACCTGATTTTTCTCTTTGGACAGCTTGCAATTTGTAATATTATGAATTTCCTTTTGCAGAAACCACTTCAACTAGCCCAGGACTATGTCTATTAGTCCTCCAGTATTTGTTGAGATGAGATAACACATTGTATGACAGGTAACAAGCAACTGAAGCAAGAAGATTTTTTAAATTTCTTGGAAAGTATAACCACCTTAACCCAGGATGCATGATGAAGGATCCAATATGTCAGGACCAACGAGGGAATTGCAGTATGTCAGAACCAATGAGAGAATTGTAGAGCTTCATATTAAGTTTATTTTAGCTGCTTGCCCGCTTCAAGTGTCTAGATTACAGGAAACATGTTTCTTTAAGTGACAAACCTTGATACCAATTTATTCAAACTATTATATTTCTTATAGAAGTAATGCAATATATTCTCTCTCTTGTGCCTATTTGAAATACCGTTGTGGGTCTGTACTTTGCATCTCATATTGCAAGGATAACACATTGTATGCATACTCTCTTAACTGTAGCAAGGATGGAGCAGGAAAGAGTGATGAACCTTCTAACATGGATATTGTACATGTATGAGCTATGGGTAACTATTGTTTATCATATGGATTGTAGATGTAGCAACACTGAAATTTATAACATATCCTCAAATTTCTTCATTTTAGTATTTATGATATACTAGAGCCAGCAAAAAAATAGAATAAAAAGGTTCGTTAGAGAAATATTGTAATCGACGATTGAATGTCAAATGGCAGCGATTTTATATCTAGGTGTGGGAGCTTGATGAAAGATTACATGCAGAGTATAGAAGTGAAAAGCATCATTTTTCTAGATGAGCTATTACTAGAGGAGATATATATTTCTAGCTAAAGTTAACATTGCTAAAATATTCCATGGGGTGGCAACTCCAGGGCAAGAAGCATACATGTAAGCCTATTCGGAAATGTCTAGAAATGTTGAAGCTTCAGCGCCACGCTCCAGCTTTCGTGGAACTTCCACACCGTTTGGGATGTGATGGTCAGCTTTTGTTGGTTGAGGGGTTCGTCATGAGCATAGCATAGGCCGACGATGGGGAGGTAATCTATACCAGGGAAGATGGCGGTGCCGGGGTTTCGAAAATGTCTAGAAATGTTGACGCTTCAGTGCTGCGCTCCAGCTTCTGTGGAAGGGCCACACCGTTTGGGACGTGATGGTCAGCTTCTGTTGGTTGAGGGGTTCGTCGTGAACATAGCATAGGCCAACGATGGGGAGGTTGTCTATACCGGGGAAGATGGCGATGATTGGGAGGTTGTCTATACCGGGGAAGATGGCGATGTTGGGGAGGTTGTCTATACCGGGGAAGATGGTGATGTTGGGGAGGAGGCCAATGGTGTGGAAGACTGAGATGACATGGAGGAAGTCGACGGCATGCAATGGCGGGGCAACAGATGAATAGAATGAGCTGGAGGGATGGCGGTCGGCCCTGGCGGGCTCGTGAGAAGGGAACAATGGCGACGTCATGGCTAGCGCTTCGACCAGGTTTGTTTCGCAATTAAGTGTTACACAACTTGGTGATGGCATTGTCGTCAAAAATATATTAAGCTATGTGATTTTGACTTCACCAAATTGTATGAGAGGCCTCTGATCCGCGTAGTTGGTGAAGCATGGAGTTGAAGGAGATCCGAACAATCCCTAAACTAAAAATCTGCTCCATACCAAATTGAAACAAGACTGATTGATGCACCTACCCTATCAATGGTTGAATAATTTTTTGTAGGTTTTAGTGTCACCTCATGATACTATCCATGCATTATCAATGGTTGAATAATATTTTGTAGGTTTTAGTGTCATCTCATGATACTATCCATGCATTCCATCCTCAAGAAGTTATCCATGTAACTTAATCATTGTTTGATTCGTTCAACTGCATTGTCACCCGTGGCAACGCACGGGCACATTTACTAGTAATGGACTAACCGATGCTTCTAGGGACCTCCTAGATAGTTGTGCTTGTTGTGTTTTCAGGGAATGAACTGTTGAACAAGCTGAGGAATTATTGAATAATATATTGAAAAATTATGATGATTGCACTCTTCCTGAACCATCGCCTAAACCCACTCCCAAGAAGAGGGGTATCTTATTTCTTAGTCCTGAAGATGTGCAAGAGGCAAACAAATGTATGAAAGAAAAAGGTATTAAAGCTGAAGATGTTAATAATTTACCACCTATTGAAGAGATACATGGACTTGACACACCACCACCACATGTGGTAGAGGTAAAATTTTATTAAAGTTTGATGAAGGTGACATCCCTTACAATAAACACTCTAGCCAATGCCTTTATGAATTTGATAACTACATTAGAAAACAAGATCACTTCAATGCAAATGTTATGAAACAGTTGAAACAAAACTCTGATATGATTGCTCGCTTGATTGACTTGTTATTTAGAATCACTAATGTTGTTAGAGGTGTAGGAAAACTTGCCTCTATGGTTCAAACTCAGCTAGAACGAGTTGCTAAATCTCAGAGAGAACTACTTAGTGCAATGAACAATAATATGAATGATTATGATGTGAGAGTAGCAACTAGAGGAGGTAAAATGACTCAGGAACCACTTTATCTTGAGGGACACCCTAAAATAATTGAACAAGACTCTCAAAGAATTAATACTGATGCACCTAGTCCTTCTGAAAGGAAAAATAAAAAGAAAAATGATAGGACTTTACATACGTCTAGTCAACCTGAAATAGAAAAACCTTATGAAAATAACAATGATGTCTCTATCTCACACGATGAAACTCAATCTGGTAATGAACATTTATCTAGTGAAAGTGAAATTGAAAATGAAAAAAGATAATGATGATGTTCATGAAGATACTCAGCCAAACAATCATAAAGAACCAGATAATGATGTTGAGATCGAACCTACTGTTGAACTTGATAACCAACAACCTAAACATAAAAGATATGATAAAAGATATTTTGTTGCTAGAAAACATGGTAAAGAAAGAGAACCATGGGTTCAGAAACCCATGCCCTTTCCACTAAACCATCTAAGGAAAAAGATGATGAAGAATTTAAACGCTTTACTGAAATGCTTAGGCCAGTCTTTTTGCGCACTCGCTTGACTGATATTTTAAAGATGGCCCCTTATGCAAAATACATGAAAGAAATTGTCACCAATAAAAGAAAAATACCTAAATCTGAAATCTCCACCATGCTTGCTAATTATTCTTTTAAGGATGGAGTACCTAAAAAACTAGGAGATCCAGGAATACCAACTATACCATGCTCTATTAAAAGAAATTATGTCAAAACTGCTTTATGTGATTTAGGAGCTGGTGTTAGTGTTATGCCTTTCTCTTTATATAAAAGACTTGATTTGAATAAACTCACACCTACTGAGATATCATTGCAAATGGCTGACAAATCAACTACCATACCTATCGGTATTTGTGAGGATGTGCCCGTTGTTGTTGCAAATGTTACTATCTTAAAAGACTTTGTTATACTGGAGATGCCCGAGGACGATAATATGTCAATTATCCTTGCACTACAAGAAATACACTAACTTGCGACCATCAATATTGGTCATTGAATGGTCATTGTTTTTCATTTGCAACCTTTTGGTGACCAAAAAGAGTTTGTCAAAAGCTGACCGTCTTTAATGAAACTTAACGACCTTCTTTGTGATATGGTCATAGAAGGATACGACCAAAATAAAAGGTCGTTGGTCCTATGACCAATTGTTTTGTTCGCTGGTTGTCTGCCCAGGCCACGTCGAATCCAACGTGGCAAGCTGACGTGGCAAAATTGTGACCAATTGAATTGGTCGTTGATAAGAATCAACCCGGTCCAATTCGGTGTCTATATGGGTTGAGCCCATTAATTCAACCTTTTTAATTATCATTTTTTTGTCATTCTGGTCGGCTACATGGGCCTGGCCCAATATTTCAGCCTTTTTGTTTTTGGGCTGAGGCCTTTCTGGCTCAATGGTTCAGTTTTTTTCCAGAAGATGGGCCTAGTACTCAAATGGGTCCTAATTGTCAGGTTCTAGTATGCGGGTCCATGTTTTCAATTCACCAGTAAATAAATAACCAATATTCAAATTAGAACAGACAGAAAGCACACACAATACTTCAAATAATAGCCAAACTAAGTCTGTTACATCATACTCCCTCCGTCCCAAAATTCTTGTCTTAGATTTGCCTAGATACGGATGTATCTAATAGTAGAACGTGACTTGATGCATCCATACTTACACAAATCTAAGACAAGAATTTTGGGACGGAGGGAGTATAACTTAGATACAATGGTAATCACAGCCACAAGCTCTACAAGTCTCTACAAGTGTAATCCTAGCCACAAGCTCTATAAGTGCTCTTTCACAGCTCCGAGTGGCCCTTCAGTTTCTATCAGTCCCGATTTGAGGAATACACCAGGCTTCAGGTCTTCTCCATAGTGCCGACCAAGATCTCACCCTTCATGGCCATTAGCGTGATGCAACTGAACATGGCAGGGAAAAGGATTACATGCCAAAAGCCAAATTTATACAAGATATCAACCTTTCAGTGGTGCAGAATATCTGAGACACGTGCTTCAATATTACAGGGCATGGAAACATAAAATGCATTTTTTACAAAGGGTGTACAATTCAAATTTACTATCCACAAAATTAAATTAGAAAAAAACGAACGAAATAGTGAAGTGTAAAAGATGTCAGCCTTAGTGTTTCTACTTCCTACAAATGACTGAGACCGCTGTGTTTCAACCTTTTGTAAAACACTATTCTACAACAATATATATTGAGCATGCTACAATAGAAGCTTGAATTTATGGTTTCTATACTTCTACATTATACATCCTCAGTAATATAGACCTTTTTACTACATAATGTACACGGCAATAGGAGCAAAATTCTAATAAATTCATTACAGGCTTGCCAATAAAAATGACAAGTTACCTACACACTAGGGAACATAAACTTGAGAGGTTGAGATCAAGGCCTATCAACTATATATATATATATATATATATATATATATATATATATATATATATATATATATATAGAGTAACACTATTCTAATCCCCTATTTGGATCACGGCGCCTATATAGGAGGCGCGGAGGTCCTCCTAAACTCCCGAACCCGTGAAGAAAAAAAATCCACCCAGTCCCGCACCTCCTCTTCCTCCCCGATTCCTCCCGAGCCGCCACTGGTCGCAAATCTTATCGCCGCGCCGCTCCCTCCCCGGGATCCGGCCGCCACGCCCACCGCCCCTGGATCCGGCTGTCGCGCCGCCACCGTCCCTGTATCTGGTCGCCACGCCACCCCCGTCCCCGGATCCGGCGCCCCGCCTCCACCATGCCAAAACCGCCGCTGGCCGACCGTGCTCGAGCTCCACGGCGCGGTCTCTCCGCCCATCCCCACCACCACCTTCTACCAACCTGCATCTCCATCTCCACCGCCCTTGGTGCCGCCGTCCTCTCCTAGCGCATCTTTGGCGCGGTACTGTTGCGCCGGCGATGGCCCACGCCACCGCTACACTGGCGATGCCCCACCCAGCCCAACACTCCACTGGCAACGCCCATCCCGTCCCAGCTCTCCACAGGCGGCGTCCCTGTCCAGTCCGTTCAGCAGTGGCGAGGCCGTTCAATGACGGGAACCAAGGTCGTTCACTGGATCGGGGTCATCCCGCCAATGCCCTCTTCGGCGCGCGCTGCTCGGCCTCCCACCATGCAGGTCCACCACTCGTTGTGTGCTGCCACTGTCGGGGCTGGCGAGACCCACCCGCCCACCTCCCGTCCCCACCTATGGCCGCTTCTGAAGTCCAGCCTGACCAGCCTCTTCAGTTCGGTGTGCTCTATGGACGAGGAGGCATGGAGTTGTCAACTAGGTATGCGAGGCGAGCTGCTACTGCGGTGAGGAACCCCTTCTCAATATATTATTGAAATCTTTGTTAGGACCATTTGTGGGAGACGTTGGTGGTGTTAATTTTCTTGACTCTCTCTGTAGTTTTAGGCGACCTGTGAAGTGTTTAGTGAGAAGAGTGGTCGCTGCATCCTGGGAGTATGAGCTCAAATCTTGGCCCGTTCTTTGCTATTTGAACACATGATATTACTCACCAGTTCAAGTGTACCTACAGATGGGAGAGAGCTCTACGAGATTTTGCAAGAACAAGATCGCAGTTTTATACAATTTGTCACTTGTTTAAATATTGGGTTTGGAGATGGGGAGGCAGTCCAGCTCCAATTTTGGTGCTCTGGGAGAAACCGAAGAGCTTCCTGGGCATAGACAAGCAGAGAAGCTTCAAGTTCCTGTCCATGGAGAAGCATCAGAGTTTCGAGGGGAGGAGGAGCAGGGACATCCCTGGAAAGAAGAGGATGATAGCGGGCTCCACCTCGCGGCAAGGACCGGCAATATCTGCCATGTCCGACAAATGGTGCAGTTGTTCCGTTTGCCTCATTCAATTTGGTCCATAGACTGTTGCCGTTTGATATAAGTGACAAAGAACAACTTAAACAAGAGAAACTATTGTTGTTGTTCAGTACAGAGTACTACCGAACATCAAGCTCAATCTTGCTCGCTTTGATGCTATGTACGACTGGATAAGATAGACACCGTGTTTGATGCTATGGAGCAATGGATAACATGGATGCGGTGGCTAATAAAATATTTGGGAGATGTAGAATAAAGGTGTGTGATAGAAAACCACTCGCTACACTTCTTTTAGGGAAAAAAAGGGTACACGACCATTATACTTTGTTCATTGCATATACACGTACTCTGGTTCAATTTGATATTTGGACTATGATGTTTATGGCCTTGAAACTGTTGCCTGATTTTGTTAAATGTATGGAAAATAATGTGAGAAATTGGATAGCAGTACACCAGCGAATACATACACATGAAAAGAAAAAATATATGGATGTTCATACTTGGTGCAGTTTGTGTAGTCTGAGTTGAACTAAAACCACGACACTTATTTTGGATCGGAGAGAGTAGTTTTTTGTTTGTACAAAATATACATTCAGTATAGAAATTCAACATTTATTCTATCAGCAGCAAAATAGTTTGAATCATTCATTTTTGTCTGTAGAAAACTGATGTACTACTCTCTCTGGCTTCAAGTGTGCCTTGGAAAATAAATACCCGAAAAATACAGTTTATGAAGTTCATATTGGAATGACAGAGAAGGTCGAAGCGCTAGATAACATTAAAATACTCCGATAGCAAAGTTCGCATAAAAATCTAGAACATACAGTCTGCAAGTTCCAAGAAAGACTGATAATAAACTAAAAGAATGATATTTATAAATCTAAGAACTTCAAATTAAAATAACAAAGCAGCTTGATGTTTATAAAAAAAAGGGATTTTCCATTCTAAAAAGTAAAACCATAACAAAAAATGCAAGAAACACAATGAACTTCAAATTTGGATTTTTTAAGAAACGTGATAAAAATTCCGATCTCCCGTTTCAAAAAACAAACAAACAAATTCATGTTAGCACATGAAGTTTGATTATTAAAAATTCGAAAGTTAAAAAATTGCAAAAAAAAGACTTAAGAAGTTCAAGAATTAAAAAGTAAGAAGTTCATTTGTTCTAAATAGAGCAATTAAAAATTCATAAAAAAAATCACGATTTCAAAATAAAAAAACTCTAGAAGTTCAAATATAAAATATTGGACCGGTTCATAAAACTAGGATTTTTTTCTTACTAAAATAAAACCAAGAAGTCCAAATTACAAAAACGGAGAAGTTCGATATTTATAAAAAAACTCAGATTTTCCTTGTGACTAAAGAAAAAAAAGAAGATGTTCAAATTAAAATTAAGGAGTAGTTCGATGTACACAGAAAATTCAAATTCTATCCGTTTTTGGAGAAATACAAGTATGAAGTTCAATTTTTCAAAAATGCTTGATGCTTATTAAAAAAATATTTTTTAAAATAAGACTAAGAAGTTCAAAAATTAAATAATGGAGAAATCCGAAGTATATAAAAACCTCAGATTTTTCTCGTTACCAAGTTCAAATTAAAACAACTAATTTTTTGAAAATATTTCTATTGTTTAAACTGGAAGTTCAAACCAAAACAACAAAGTGGTTTGATGTTTATTTAAAAATCTAGGATTTTAGCTTTTTTTCAAAAACTCAAGTATATCCGTTGCTATTAAAGAATCAACCGTGAAGTTCAAATTGAAAAAACAGTGAAATTCGATGTTTGTTTAAAAAATTGGATTTTTTTCTAGTTACTAAACAATAAAACAAATAATTCAATTTCAAATATCGAAGATGTTCGATGTTTCTAAAAAACCTTCAATTTTCATATTTCTAAAAATACACACTGAAGTTTAAATAAAAAGGGTAGAATGGTTCAATGTCTATAAACAACTCAGATATTTTCACGTAACTAGAGAAATTCACATTGATAACTACCAAAAGTTCACGTACTACACAGTGTGCATTTTATATGAAAAAAGAATAAAAAAGCAAAGGCTAAAAGTTTTGTTGCTAGAATTTCAAGTGCTTCACCCGAGAAAGTTCAAATATTCTTGTGATAGAGGTTGAACAAAAATACGTGACAGAACTTCAAGGTGAAAACAACGGGAAGTTCAACTACTACATGGAATGCATTTCAGAGAAGAATATAATAATAGAAAACAAAAACCTTAAAGTGTTTGTTGCAAGAAGTTCACGTGCTCCTCCGTGCACAGTTCAGAATTTATATTGCGGGACGCTCGACCTTCAATTACATGTTTGAAAATGGCAAAAAATGACGTTCGACCTTCAATTGCATGTAATTCAACTTATACACAAAAATGTGACAGAAGTTCATAGTGAAAACAACGAGAAGTTTAATTACTGCAAGGAATGCATTTCAGGTGATAATAAAATTGTAGAAAAATAAAAGCTTAAAAGGTTTGTTGGCAGAAGTTCAAGTGCTCTGTCTGGAGAAGTTCAAAAATTCTTGCGAGAGAGGTTCACCTTGTATTTCCATGTTCGATTTTTCCAATACAATTCTTTACTCGAAAAATATAAAAAGGTGAAGAGAAATTTGGAGTTTATTAAAACATAGGATTTACCTGTTCAAAAAATAAAAAACACTATAACATTTTTTGCACTTTGAAAAACAACTCATAAACTAAAAAAATGGTTGCTAGAAGTTCAAGTGCTCGACAAGGAAAAGTTCAAAAAATTCTTGTGAGAGAGGTTCACCATGTATTTAGATGTCCAAAATACATAAAACAACATGTTGTTTTTTGTGTTTAAAAAAAATTCTCTCAAACCAGAGAGAAGTTCAAAGTGATAACAACCAAAAGTTCAGTACTACATGGTGTGTATTTCATATAAGAAAAATACAATAAAGTGAAATAGAGTGAAGTTCAAATAGACATGCCCCAGAAGTTTAACTACTTCACGCAGTGCAAAAAACAACACGTCAAAAACAGAGTGAGGTTCAAACAAACATGCCCGAGAAGTTCAACTACTTCACACAGTGCGTTTCCATTCGCAATGAAGGCGGAAATCATGATCTCGTCATTTCTCTAATTTACTTCAAAACGACAGGAATATCATTTGTGTAAGTTCAAGTCCTCGGTTGGAGAAAGTTTAAAAAAATATCGTGAGAGAGATTTGTACAAAAAGAATATCATTTGTGTAACACTGACGAAATGGATGAGAAAATTACAAAGGAAAATACGTCAAAGAAGTTCAACGTGAAAACAGCACGAAGTTCGACTAATATAGTGATTGAATTGGAGATGAAAAACTTTTAAAATTGTCGCAAGTATGAAAAAAGATCAACACGGGAAAGTTGTGTGTTTACAATAGCTTTCCATCGGTATATCACTTGCTCAATTCCAGTGAGTGGACGGAAAGCTACGAGCAGTGGATGGAGATCTATGAGCAAAAAAACACGTGAAAAACAGAGTGAAATTCAAGTAGACATGCCGAGAAGTTCAGGTTCTTCACGTGGTGCATTTTCGAAGAATCTGTTTCGCGATAAAGGCAGAATGAATGATCTCGTCATTTTTGAAATTACTTGAAAACGGCTAGGAATCGCAGAAAACCATCAACATGAAAAAGTTTCACATTTTCCTTAGCTTTTCAACAATATATTATTTGCCCCATTCCGATAAAGTCTGTAGAAATTACGGCGAAAATATGTTTTTAGCCATTTTCAAAATTGACTTAAAATAGTAAGGAATTGGGAGAAACAATATCTACCAATTTTTTTTGCATTTCCTCAAGCTTTTCAACGCCATATCATTTGCTGCATTCGGTCGGCTAAAAACGTAGATCGAAAATACGAACTCGATGGAACTTGTGCCGTTTTCTAAATTAATCTTAAATCGTTCAAAATTAAAAAAACTTTCTACATGAAAAAGTAGCGCATTTTCATAAGCTTTCCAACGCCGTATTATGTGCCTCAATTGGATTAGCCGTTTAGAAATAACATAAAAAATACGAACTCGGCTTTTCGGTTTGCGAAATTTTATGATTTTCCAAATTACACTTTAACCGTAGGGAATTAGAGAAAACTTTCAACATGTGGAATGAGCGGTTTTGCAGCAGTTTTACAATGCCATATTATTTGCCTCATTCCGATAAACGATTTAGAAATGTGATCGAAAATACGATTCACGTTTTTTGTATGAAAGAAAACGATTTTCAAAACTACTCTTAAACTGCTTACATTTTGCCAAAAATTTAACTTGGGTCATGATACTAGTGTCCATAGCTTTCCAACGGTATATCGCAAGCCCCATTTGGCCAATGTTGGCGGAAGTTCAACCTAACACTAGGAGAAGTTCAGGTCGAACAACTCAGGCAGTAAAATTGCAAAAAACGCAATTTCATCACGACCCGAGAGCAAAATCCGCCAACGAGTGAGATTCCTATGTAAAACGAGTATTTAGTTGCTAAAAATCGTTTGAAGATTACACTTACATCACATGGAACACGATAACCAGAAAAACTCGCGGTAGAAAGGCACAGCCAGAAGATAGCCCAAGGTCGGGTTCAGACAGAGAGAAGTGCGGTAGCGTACAAACAAAAATACGTCACAGAAGTTCAACGTGAAAACAACATGAAGTTCAACTACTACGTTGAATGAATTTCAGATGAAAAACTTTTAAAATCATTGCGAGTATGAAAAAATGATCAACACGGGAAAGTTGCGTGTTTACAGCAGCTTTCCATCGGTATATCACTTGCTCAATTCCGGTGAGTGGATGGAGAGCCACGAGCAGTGGATAGAGATATACGAGCAAAAAAAAGCACATGAAAAATAGAGTGAAGTTCAAGTACACGTGCCGAGAAGTTCAGGTTCTTCACACGGTGCATTTTCGAAGAATCAGTTTCGCGATAAAGGCAGAACGAATGATCTCGCCATTTTCGTAATTACTTGAAAACGGCTAGGAATCAGAGAAAACCATCAACATGAAAAAGTTTCACATTTTCCGTAGCTTTTCAGCGGTATATTGTTTGCCCCATTCCGATAAAGTATGTAGAAACTATGCCAAAAATACGTTTTTAGCCATTTTCCAATTTGACTTAAAACTATAAAGAATTATGAGAAACAATATATACGAAAAAGTTTCGCATTTGCTCAAGCTTTCCAACCCCGTATCATTTGTTGCATTCGGCCGTACGGGTAAAAAATTAGCTCGAAAATATGAACTCGGTGCAACTTGTACCGTTTTCTGAATTACTTTTAAACCGTTCCAAATTAGAAAAAACTTTTAACATGAAACGGTAGCGCATTTTCACAAGCTTTCCAATGCCATATCATTTGCCTCAAATGGATTAGCCATTTAGAAATTACATTGAAAATACGAACTCGGCTGTTTAGTTTGCAAAATTTTACAATTTTCAAAATTACTCTTTATCCATAGGGAATTAGAGAAAACTTTCAACATGTCAAAGGAGCGGTTTTGCAGCAGCTTTCCAACGCTATATTATTACCTCATTCCGGTAAGCGGTTTAGAAATGCGATCGAAAATATGATTCACGTTTTTTGTATGAAGAAAAAACGGTTTTCAAAATTGCTCTTAAACGCTTACATTTTGCCAAAAATTTAACTTGGATCATGATATTGGTGTCCATAGCTTTCCAGCGGTATATGGCAAGCCCCATTTGGACACTTTTTAGCTGAAGTTCAACCCAATACAGAGGGAAGTTCATGCGCGTTACTCAGGCAGTTCAGGTTGTGATCAGAATATTATTCTGATCCCGTGATCAGAATAGTGTTTATGTGTATATATATATGCCATATGGACCAATGCATCATAATTATCAGTTTTAAACACTACAGGACCAGAAAGTAGTGCTGCTTCAAATTTTAAAAGTTAACCATTCATCATTAACAGTAGCAATTTAATCTTACTAAACACAGGGGCATGTACAACGTGAGAGCACACTATAACCAGAACTTACACGCAAAGATCCTGGAATTTTATGCACAACAACAGCAGATTATCTATATGAACATAATTAAATAACCCGTAACTAACAATACCAGAATTTTATGCATCATGAATGAAGAGATCAAAATAGGATGCTTTGCTTTACTTGTGTGCGGAGGATAAGCAAAAGCAGCAGCACATGCTTTTCCTATTTCCTTTGCTTTCCTATTAGCATCTCCAGTCAATCAAACAGGATGCAACGAGTGATTACATTAACCCCGATTCAAATATTTAAGTACTGGACAATCATATCATACAACCATTCATAAACATACTACTACAAGGGAACTACAACCTTCTATTTTTAAGCATAATGTTTAAGTACGTGAACTTTTCTCCATAGTCCCTACACACTACTACTCAACTATTATACATGCACAGTACTATGTCAATGAGCTGTAGAGGAGATTTAAAAGGAAGGACCATGTGTGTGTATGTAGAAAACACACACAAGAAACACTGAATATCACTAGTCACCCTGCACACAACAAGTTTCAGATGTTCAGAACAGATCAACATGTTGAGCAGTTAGGGAATCACGAGAAGGAAGTGGGAGGGTGGATCATGATGGTCTCACCTTATTGCCGTCGTCCTCATCCAACCCCGGTGACTAAGTACACATCCAAGAAAGTTCACGAATCCATGGTTGCTAGCTTGTCTACCAGCTCCAGCAGCATTGTGCCCCGGGATGCCACAAAACAACCTGACTTATAAGCATAGATAGAGAAGATCAAAAGCGAAACAACACACTAATGCTACAATGCCTCACAGTATAATTTTACTATAGCCAACAACACTTAAAGAAATAATATCTATAGATGATTCCATACAAAGTAGAACAGTTTTACTGCAATGCACACAAGCTACTGGTGACTGGTTATATTGGTTCATTGTCATTAAATTAAAAAAGTACAAAAGCAACAAACGAAGAGTACAAGAACAAACAAAGCTCATTGTCTGTTTTCATTTTAGCTAACAGAATGTTGTGACAGAACTACCACAATCCCCACTCATACAAGAAGTCCACAATGGTGGGAGCCGACTTTCCCTACAATGTAAGTCAGCTGCTGAATATATTTAGGTGCATCATCTGACACTATGGATGGTCTAGTTGCATAGCAGATTACAAGTACATTAATAGCAAATTACGAACTAATGTACTTTGGTGGCCTCACGATCCTTCTTGTTGCAACAAAGACAATATCCTGTGCAAGAGAAGCACATTTATCAAATTTCATTGTTTCAAATTTTAACATCATTTTAGAGTATAAACAAACTCCTCTAGCTAAACATGTCACAGTTTTTATAGTGATGATCTTGGACAAAGTGCAAGGGGGTCAAGTATATAACCAATAATCTTGGAGGCAAAGATTTATAGTACAAGCATGAAAATTAGAACAACAGATGATTTTCTGCCTGCAAATGATTTCACTTGTTATGTGACACTATCATACTATATTAAAATGCAATGACAGTCTACTCAATACAAGCCTACATTTCTAACGATCCTGAACTTTTGAATGCATGCCAGCAGCAACTGACTCCATTTGCTGGGAAACTTTCGGCCATATATAACACAATGCCATACCAAAACGCCTGTTCCTGCAAAACCACCATGACAAAACTAAGGGTAATCGATGGGTGGGATACATCTAATCAGTAGCCAGGACAGAGCTACATTTCAGCAGCACAAAAGACTTTTCTTGCGACCCACCACAGCAAGCTTGTTGTAAGCTATATAGTTCAAAAAGTAGACGCCCTAACATCATCGCATCTATCATCAGTAGCAGAGTCGAAATCAGGTCAACGATGGGGAAGATCAGGTGCACACCTTTTCAATGGGGAGTGTGAAGAGCGCGATGCTGGCGGTCGTGAGCAGGACGACACCCACAGCGAGGCGGAGGGCCGAGAGCCATGAGAACGCCATGGACGCGAGCAGCCTCCGCCGCCAGGGCCTGAGCCTGCAGTCCTCCCCCTCGCCGCCCTTGTTCGCGCCGTCCACCCAGCCCCACCGCCCTCCCCCACACCCACAGCCAAACCGCCGCTCCTGGCAGATTCGCTAGATTCGCCTTCCTCCCCACCTTGGCCGCCCCTGCCTCCCGCGCTGCCTCACCTCGCCTCTCCTTGTCCCGCCGCATCAACTCATCCGACACCTGGTGCGTTGTGCTTGCTTGCGAGGAAGAGGGGGCGGTGGTCGGAGGCGAGGACGGGTCCGGCGGCGGCGCTCCAACCCCAGGGCTCGATTCTGTCGGTGGCGGCGGCGAGGAGATGGGGACGAGGGGGATGAGTGCTATGGGAGGAGGGGGTCGATTGGATCTCATCTGAGTTAGGGTTTGGGCTACGGGTGGGGGTTTCTTTTTTCATTTCTTCTTCTTCTTTTCTGTAGATGGATGGATGGATGTAGTATGGAGAGATGGATAAATGGATGGATGTGGTATGGAGAGATGGATAGATGGATGGATGGGCGCCATGTCATCGATCGTGTGACAACTAATTCAACCAATGAGAATAGAGCACGTGTATTTGTGATTTTCCTTTTGTTTTTCTTAAAAAAATTCACATGAAAATTTCAAAAAAAATATGATCTCATATTGTACACAGGGGTGCATCTTGGAATGGCAAACAATTTTACCAAAGGGAGTTTTCATAAAAATTTTGTTTTCAATTTTCCGAGTGCCCCAAATGAGGTTTTTTGTGAAAGACCTACCAAATATTTGTTGCAAAATGGCACCACGCCATTTTTAGAAAATATTAGACCATATTTTATGTACAATTGACCAAATTGTGGCAAAAGTTGTCAATCCACCTCCCATCAAAAAGACAAATTTTCCCTGATTCAGCTGGAAGGGGTCAAATTTGAACTATGGCCGCCTCATAGTTTGCTCATGATTTTTTACAAAAATCATTTTTAGGTACAAAAATATATATTTCATTAGATAAACACCAAAAGTTTTCCAAGATTCAACCAGTAGCTAGGAACGGTCATGCCCGCCGTTTTGACCGCATTTTGAAACGGGGAAAATTCAAAAAAATCAAAAAATTGAAAAAACTTCTCATTGTGTCATTATATGTGACCAAGTTACCAGGAAAAATAACAAACATGTAATACGACAATTATTTTAAAAAAGTGTTCTCAGAAATGAGCTATCATGTGCGAAGATTCATGGCCTTCAGGCTAAATGATCAATCTTGTGGCAACATTCATGGCATAATTTGTTCAAATGATCTAATATTGTGTAGAAGGGTGCATGTTGGAATGACAAACAATGTTTCCTAAGGAAGTTTTCATTTTCTTTGGACAAAAAATTCATTTTCCATTTTTCGACTGCCCAAAATGAGTTTTTGTTGTGAAGGACCTACCATATATTTTTTGCAAAATTGGACCAAATCAATTTTATAAAATATTAGAAGATATTTAATGTACATTTGACAAAATGGTTGGTTGTCAAAAGTTTTGATCTATCTCTCGTGGAAAAGACAAATTTCCGCCGATTCAGTAGGAAGTGGGTCAAATTTGAACTGCAACTGCCTCATAGTTTGCTCTTTATTTTTTTTCAAAAATCATTTCTAGGTGCATAAGTATATATTTAATCAGAGAAACACCAAATTTTTTCCAAGATTTTGCCACTAGCTTGGAACGGTCATGCCCGCCATTTTGCCCGCATTTTGAAACGGGCATGAAAAATTCGAAAAAAATCAAAAAATTGTAAAACATTCGCATTGTATCATTATATGTGACCAAGTTATCTGAAAAAATAATAAACTTTTAATACGCTAATTTTTTTAAAAGTGTTCTCAGAAATGAGCTATCATGTGTGAAGATTCATGGCTTTCAAGCCAAATGATCAATCTTATGGCCAGATTCATGACATAGTTTGTTCAAATGATCTAATATTGTGCACAAGCGTGCATCTTGGAATGACAAACAGTATTGCCCAAGGGAGTTTTCATTTTCTTTGGACGAAAATTTCATTTTCCATTTTTTGAGTGCCCAAAATGAGTTTTTTGTGAAGAACTACCATATATTTGTTGCAAATTTGGACTAAATCAATTTTATAAAATACTAGGCCATATTTAATGTATAACTGACAAAATGATTGGGTGTCAAAAGCTTTGATCACAAGTACAAAAAATTGTTCATGTTTTTGAAATTTATTCGCCAATTCAAATAATGTTTGGGTGGATTTTTTTATTTTTTTAAATTGTTCTTAATTTTAAAAAATGATCATGTTTTCAATTTTGTTCTTGTTTTTTTTTAAATGTTTACAAAAGTTTTTTTGGAAATTTGGCGAAGTAGTTTTAAGTTTTTTCGCTGTTTGATAGTTTCTTTAAGTTTCGTGTTGTTATTTGTTCACTTGGACGAGCCAGTCGTGGTGGCTAGCGTGGCGTGTGCATCTACACGAGGTGGTCACTTCGATCCCTTGTGCGAACTGTCTTGCGGTCTTTTTATCTCGTGAAGCAAAGCCACCGCAAATCGGCCGACCTAGGGTGAGCTGCACCGCAAAAATATGAACTCCCTGGGATTCGATCCCAGGACTTCTTGCATGAGAGCGTATAGCGCTGACCAGCTTGGCTGGATCGTGTTGGTGATGAAGTATGGACTTGACTCAACATAAACACACAACAGAGCTCTGATCTGGGTGAGCAAAATTGGTGAGAAAAAAAGGGTGTAGCGATGGGGATTTGATGCCTGGTCGCACTAACGCAATCGAGCTGGGCTAACCAGTAGCACCTGAACTGACATATATTCAAATGAAAGAGCAGCTCTAACTGAACCAACAACACGAGCGAGCTTGACTACAAACAAACGAAACAAAGGGCCGACCTTGGCTGTCCTTATGGCGGAGTTCAACGAAGGCAAGCCTAGGCGTCTGGGAGACGTATGGGTGTGCTCGCGTGAGGGTGTGGAGGCATAGGTGGGGTACCTAGGCATGTATTGAGGCCAAGCCTCGCTGGACATGGCTATGGCCATGGTTGCCGACTGGAACAGAGACGACGTGCATGGATCCATGTAGCGCGGAGCGAGTGTGGAGACTGTGTGTGTGCGTTAACGGCGATGTGTGGGATCAGCGAGCAGAAGCAGCGATGCAAGCACGAACTTGAACTCCCGGCCATGGCGCTCATGGAGACCCTGAGCTCCTGCTTGGCTAGACAGCGACTATGGGAGAAAATCACACGGGAGCGGAGGGCTTGGAGGAGCAGATCATCACCGTGGGGGTGCTGCTGGAGTCTTACGAGCTTAAAGGTGAACAGAGATGTCGGGACAACGTGTAGAGGAAGAAGTAGACGAATACGACACGCTCCGAAAGAGGTTGTAGCCGATCCAGGACGTGTGTGGTCACGGGCGTTGCAGCAGAAGGCAGGGCGACCGCGGTGTGGAAGCAGACAGGTCCAGCGAGGTCTTCAAGCCGTAGAGGAGCTCAAGCACCTCTCGGTCATGGCGACGGCTATAGCGTGGCGGCAGCTTACCTTGCGGCAGCTAGATGAGGAGGAGGGAGGAATGGGTAGAGGGAAGACCCTAGGGCACCGAGGCAGGATTATAGGAGGTAGGGAGGCTGTTCCGGCCATCAAATCAAGCCGGCTGCCGACGTGGAGCCTCCCGATGGCCTGCCATACAGGAGGTAGGAGAAGAATAGAAGGGATCGTCTCTGATGGGCTTACTTGGCTAAAATCAAACATGTAAGTGGTAGGAGGGCTTTCTCTCTCCCCCTCCCTTCCTCCCTCTCTCTCCCCTATTACTTTCCTCTTTCTTATTTTTTCAGACAGAAAAAACAAAGAGAAAAGCATAGAGAGTTTGGCAAAGAAGTAGGATGAGATAAAGATATATCTGAGATCCTGGATTTATGCACTATTTGAATATATTACTTTGGGCATTTTAGGGATTGAAAAATATACCAAGTTTGAATTTAAGTTCAAACTTGATGCAGTTTTGAACCTGACCAAAACAAGTCCAAATGAGATGTAAGTTTAGAGAGAGGTTGAAGGCAAGGTGTAGGATTTAAAGGGAAAAGGTGAACATTATTTGAGGTAGGAAAAATGTCATTTGCAATAATGGGTGAAATTTGAAAGAAGGAAGAAGTGAAATGGTTTGCATTTGGAGAAGGGCCTTGGAGAAAATATGAAGAGGCAAACAACCATAGGAGGAGGGGAAGATGGAGAGCACACAACCAACATATCAACATGAGGAATGCCACCCACATGATGAAACATGATGCAATGCAATAAAATGACAAGAGGCACATCAAAATCATGAAGCATATAACAAGCAAGATGAACATGGCAACAACAAGGATGGAAAAATGCAATCAATATGACAATGTTTATATGGGTGCTACTTAAGCGTTTATATGTAAACAAGAACAAAAGAGTTCGTAAAAGTTTTTCTTTATCACTTTTAGTTTGTCAACTGAATTGCTTGAGGACAAGCAATGGGTTAAGCTTGGGGGAGTTGATATGTCTCCATCGTATCTACTTTTCCTAAAGCTTTTGCTCTTGTTTTGGACTCTAATTTGCATGACTTGAATGAAACTAACCCGGACTGATGCTATTTTCAACAGAACTACCGTGGTGTTATTTTTGTGCAGAAATAAAAGTTCATAGATTTGGACGAAACTTTTTGGATAATTATTTCCCAATAAATAAAAAATACTAGAACCAAGACCCACTAGAAGGGGGGCCCTGGTTGCCCACAAGACACCAGGGCGGGCACCCCGTCTGGCGCGCCTTGGTAGGTGGTGGGGCCCTCGGGGCTCTGCTGACCCTAACTCTGACGCTATAAAATCCCATTTTCTGAAAAAAATAGAGGAGGAAGTTTCATTGCGTTTTACGATACGGAGCCGCCACCACCTCATGTTCTTCATCGGGAGGACAGATCTGGAGCCCGTTAGGGGCTCCGGAGAGGGGAATCTTTGGTCTTCGTCATCACCAACCATCCTACATCACCAATTCCATGATGCTCCCCACCAGGAGTGAGTAATTCCTTTGTAGGCTTACTGGTCGGTGAGGAGTTGGATGAGATTCATCATGTAATCGAGTTAGTTTTGTTAGGGCTTGATCCATAGTATACACTATGTTCTGAGATTGATGTTGCTATGACTTTGCTATGCTTATGTTATATGCTTGTCACTAGGGCCCGAGTGCCATGATTTCAGATCTGAACCGTTTATGTTTTCACCATTATATCTATGTTCTGGTTTTGACCTTGCAAGTCATGTTCACCTATCATGTGTTATGACCCCAAGGTGACAACAATTGAGATACTTTCCGGTGATGACCGTAGTTTGCGGAGTTCATTTATTCACTATGTGTTAATGCTTTGTTCTGGTTCTTTGTTAAAAGGAGGCCTTAATATCCCTTAGTTTCCTTATGGACCCTGCTGCTATGGGAGGGTAGGACAAAAGATGTCATGCAAGTTCTTTTCCATAAGCACGTGACTATTTACGGAATACATGCCTACATTATATTTATGAACTGGAGCTAGTTCTGTGTCACCCTAGGTTATGACTGTTATATGATGAATAGAATGCAACGAATTCACCGATCAAATGCCTAAAAGTTTTCCACATGTTGTTCTTGCTAAGTTACTATTTCTGTTGCTACTGTTACAACTGCTACAAAATTGTTACTACTGTTACCATTACCACTGCTATTGTTACTACTACTATCAAACTATCATATCATTGTGCTACTGATCACTTTGCTACAGTTATTTAGTCTCCAGGTGTGGTTGAATTGACAACTCAACTGCTAATACTTACAAATATTATTTGGCTCCCTTGTGTCGAATCTATACATTTGGGTTGAATACTCTACCCTCGAAAACAGTTGCGATCCCCTATACTTGTGGGTTATCACTGGTCACCTTGGCCAAGTCGAGGACTACACCTCATGTCGTATCTGCCAGAGATCGATGGGCATCTTCATCAACTTCAACTTCAATCTCAACCGGAATCAAGGAAACGTTCGTCCATGGAGCTTGGGTGCTCAACGTAAACTTTGCCTTGCATGATCATGCATAATTTTTTGGACAACGGATTTGTTCTGTCCATCCTTGCCTCCTCAAGAATCTTTTCGATGGTTCCTTTAGTGAAATTATGCGCAATTAAGTCTAGAACAACCCGCAAAATGTAATCATGTTTCGGCAGTGTAATCTCCGACAATCGCCGATATACCGAAGCCCTATCAGATTAAGGTGAAAATCTATGCGAGTTAGAAAGAATGAATCCAGCGGCTAACCCCATCCTTTAGAAGATCCAACCGTTGATATCTTGCGGAATTGTTAAGCCAAAAACCCCTCAAAATTTGAGGTCGATCCTATGGTTCAAACTCCAGGAAACTCCCGAGAAGTGCATCTTTTGGATTTGTTTTTTGTGGAAATAAATCTAACCCGTGCTCATCTTTTTCTTGAACGGGTTACCGATCATCCTTTTTGGATGAATTTTTTTCTAGGGTATTGTGTTTTGTTCTCAAACACGTGCCTGCAAATTTTGAGCTATTTTCAAGGTGCTTTTCTGTTGGAAATATGCCCTAGAGGCAATAATATTATATTAGTATTTTTAGTGCTTATAATTAAGAGTTATATTCTATGCTATAACTGCTATGATCCTGAAATATGTGATTCAGTGGAAAACTCGTATGCACGCGTGGAATGATAAAGGTAAAATAGACTCCTAGAGCATAATTGGTTTGCTGCCAAAATTGGCATCCCAATGTTTGGCATTGTGCCAAATATTGACAACTACTTGGTTGACTACAAGTTGTTTTGCTTATCTCACATAAAGTTGCCAATAGTTGGTAAGTCTAGATATTGCCAATAGTTGCCAGTGCCAACATTTGGCAATCCAAATATTGGTAGGAAACCAATTATGCTCCTAGTCTCGCCTGTAAGACTAGCTCAAGTGTTGTTAGTGATCATGTTTTCCAGATCTTAGGATATCGTTAAGTGTAATGATATCCCTAAAACAACTTTGAGAATATGATGTTGGAGGAACAATCATATTGAATCAACCCAAACTTGTTTGTTATATTTTGAGATGTAATAGTCACAAGTCAATTGTTACAACACGGAGAGTGTAACATCTCAATTTTCAATTTGGATGTTATACATAGATCATCATATGCATATCATATTTATTCTTGCATTTTGTTGTGATCCTAGAAGCAACTCAAGGACCCAAGGAGAGAGTTGGAGGTTTCACAAAATTCATATTTGGAATTTATTTAAAATTTGAAGGAAGGATCAATTTGATTTTATTACTTTTTCTCTCCAATTATTTCCAACATTGAAAATATATGAGAGAGGATAATATGACTTATTCAACCTGAGAGAATTTTAAAATCAAATTATGATTTTATTAGTATTTTTATTTGCTATTTATTAGAATTAGAAAATATTGCATTTTTGAAAATTACATCTTAGTCCAGAAAAATGTTCATCTTGTCCTAAACATTAGGTTTGGACGGTGAAAATTGTTTCTGGAATTTTTTTAGAATTTTTTATTTTATTAGGATTTTTCTTTCGGGCAAAATTTATTAACAAATAAACTTCCCTTGCGATCGGGTCAAGGCCCACCGAAAGCAGCCAGCCAAAGGCAGCAGCGCGCCAAGGCCGACTCGAGCCGGAGGAGTCCCCGCCAAGACGCCGACGGGAGTCCGCTCGATTCGTCGCCTCGCCAAGGCACGCCCCTAGGCCCTTTATAAGCGGCCACCGCCCTCACCCCTTGCCAAACCCATTGCATGAAGCCTCCGTCGCCGCTTGCTCATATTGCCGCCGCCGCCAGGCCACATCCATCTACGCCATCTGCGGCCGCCGCCCAAGACCACCTCCTCTGCCGCGCCACCATGCGCCAAGGCTGTCGTCGTCTGCCGCCGACATCGCTGCCATTGCGTTGCCGTCGAACCGGTACGAACCGGTCAAACCCGGTTTATCTTCGGTTTAGTTTGGTTCGGTTGTTTAGATTGGTTTTTTTAGGTTTTATTATTTAACGAACGCTCGTTCGTTCGTTCGTTCGTTTTAACAAACGGTTTTCGCCGGTTAAATTCTGTTAGCGAACGTTTGCGCCGCAAATAGTTTTATCACGATTTAGCCCTTGATCTTTAAACTAGCATAACTCTTTACTCGTTTATCCAAATTAGATGAAACCAGCGCCTAAATCTTCATTTCGTTATGTTCTTTCTAGGTAACCAACTTGAACATGATTTTTGTACTATAAAATTTGAGTTTAGTCCAGATTAGTGAACGATCTTGTTTCGTTCGTATTTTGAGTTTCGTTTCTCCATTTCAGTTGATTCTTTTTGCAAATCATAGCTAATCACATGTACCTACTGCTAAGATCTAATCCACATGATAATATCGCTGTTTGGTTTGACTTTTCTTAGATTAAGCCGTTTGCTTGTTTCATGTTCGATTTGGATATTTTCTCGGTTTTTTCGTTGTTTCTTTTGAGTGATTGCTTATGTATGCTACTGTTTGTCTACGCTAGATTACCCGGAGTGCGAAGCTTGTTACTACGAATCTCTAGAGTTTGCAAATTTTTAGCAAGGCAAGTTACACTTTGATCATACTCTTTTATACCCAGTTTTTAGTTATGCCCCTCAAATATTTGCATGAGTAGGATTGGGAATATGTGGTTTTGGTTGTAGTGCTTGAGGTAGGAACCTAATACCTTTAGATCACCCCGGGAATATACGTTATGCTTATTATTGCTTAGCCATGCTCATAGACGGGGATTGGATCATGATTCACACATGGAAGTTTGAGAGTTATTTAATCATGGATAACATTAAGGTGGCAACTTTAATATACATCTGGGTGGATTGGTTGAGGCACCTGGGGAACCCAGTGTTGCCTGTTTTTGGGAAATCCCGGAGTACCCGTGTGATTTTTCCTATGGAAAGCCACCCGACTCAAAGGGATCATAAGATTATTCATGCTAGAAACTTCCGCGTGCAGCCACAGGCCATTAAGGGCTCTGGCATAGTTGAGTAAGTTGCATGAGCTCTTGAAGAGGTGGACTAGCAGATGTAGGGGAAAGTAGGCGTACCGGTCCGCCCGGAGTAGAGAGTTAATGCTTCGGAAAGACTATGTCTCGATTATCCAATCATGGATGGGGTCGAGTCTTGTGGGGAAAAGTGCGCAAACCTTTGCGGAGTGTATAAACTAATCATGGTTAGCCGTGTCCCCGGTTATGGACATCTTGAGTATCTAGTACTTGAATCTATTGATGTGATCTCATCATGTTACTTTAATTAATTTGATTTGGGTTAATGATGATACTTTTAATTGGGATTTGAGTTGGGGTTACCTTCTCAAATAATGGGCAACTTGGGAGTAGTTAAATAAATTTATTCCTTTGTTGTAGGGAAAAACTAGCTTTATGCATAATCATAAACTTACAGCCTCCACCAGCCAAATATTGCATGTAGATATAGTTCTTGCATTTCATTGCTTTACAAAGGTAACTCGCCAAAGATATTCAATGTGCTGACCTACATGGCTGCAATGTCTCATGTTGCAGACTACTCAGACGCGAATAAGGTGTGATAGGTCATTCTTTTTGCACTCAGCTATAATCATACTCTTTATGAGGACTCGATGTAATAAGTGTGTGATTGAAACTCTATTATAATTCCTCGAGTACTCTCTGTGTCAGCATTACCGATCCAGGGATGACACTGATGCACAGAGACTTGACCGTTTGAGGTCTGGTCGCTACAAGATGGTATCAAAGCACGCGCTGACTGTAGTACGTGACCACTAGAATGATCCACATGATTTCTCTTCTCTACTCATTTGTAATTCTCCTCTCTTTCTACTCTATAGATGGACAATCCCAGGAACAAGTTCACTCAGCCGGATGACGACACCCCTTTTGGAAAACACTTGAAGGAAGTCACTAAGTATTTGAACATCTGACTACCAAGCTTCACGGGGACTTTCTCTACATGTGTACCGGAAGAGGAGCGTTGGAATATCAAAGTTTGGGTACCTGGGAGGACATTTGCGCCAACAATGGAGCCTATTGACTTCTACCTGGATGCACCAAGCTGGAGTATAGGAAAGAGCATGGCAGCACATATCACCTTTGGATGCATATGTGAGGTGTATCACAAGGAGCTGGAAAATACCATTTACCAGATATGTGGCCGCCGAGATGACAAATGGGATATGATTCATACCAGGAGGGATGGATCAATTGCAACCTACATTCAAGAGGTGGGAGATCATATTCGTCGACAGGAGAATCAACAAATTATCCACATGAAGAAGATCAAGAAACTGGTGAACAGAAACAACGAGCTAGAAGAGGAACTCAAGTCTACATGTGATGGGTATGAGGAAGAGATTGTCGTACTACTGGAGAAGCATGCATGAGTGGGCCAGTATGTGGATGATTTTAGCAAGTTAGCACACTATGCCCCTGATGATGTAGCCACAGATGCCGCTAAGCAGGAGAAGTTTCTGGAAGGACTGAATGATGAGCTGAGCATGCAGTTGATGGTGGCAACATTCAACAACTACTAGGAGTTGGTAGACAAGGCTCTTATGATTGAAGGCAAGCAGCAACAGATTCATAATTGCAAGAGAAAGTATGGATAGGGGAGGTACACTTCAGGAGCTCAGCCGAAGCCCCGCTATTCCCCGTACTCGGGAGGACATAACCACAACCATGGAGGACATACGCACAATGGAGCAAGTTTGCATAACCACAGTGGCCCCAAGAATGGCAATGGGAATGGAGGAAGCAGCAGCCAGAACCGTTCCAACCCTTCAACACCAGCCAAGAGGGATCTGAGCCACATTACCTGTTTCAAGTGCCAAAAGACAGGACATGGTGCCACTGAATGTCCTAAAGCAAAGAATGGAAATGGCATGGAGGTTCTGCCAAGAAGCCCAACCCCTTCACCAAAGGTCAGGTGAACCACGTCAGTGTGGAGGAGATTGAGGATCAACCCAACGCAGTTGTCGGTAAGTTTTTTATTAATGCATTTACTGCACTTGTTCTTTTCGATAATGGTGCATCGCATTCATACATATCAAGGGGATTTGTGGATAAGTGTAACCTTCCAACATTAGCCCTTAAGTCACCTATGTTAGTAAGTTCCCCAGGAGCGGAGTATATGGCTAGTAGGGGACGCTATCAGTTACCACTAACCTAGGTAGACATGTTTTCCCCACCGACCTAATTATTCTGGAGTTACAAGGATTGGATGTGATACTAAGAATGGATTCGCTATCCAAGTTTGAAGGAACCATCGATTGCGCCAGTAAATCAATTCTTCTCACCACCCCGGAAGGAAAGAGGATCAAGTATGTATCCCGGCATGCGCTGAGGAGGACTCAAGTGAATTCCTTATCAGGAGTTGTACAGGAGGAAGTACCAGTGGTGAAGGACTACCCCGACGTATTTCCGGAGGAGTTACCAGGCATGCCACCGGTCGAGACATTGAGTTTTTGATTGAGCTATTGCCACACACCGGACCAATATCAAAGAGACCGTATCGGACGCCCGCAAAGGTCTAGAGGAAATTAAGATGCAAATAAAGGAGTTACTGGAGAAAGTTTATATTCGACCAAGTTCATCACCTTGGCGAGCCCCAGTGCTTCTAGTGGAGAAGAAGGATGGATCTTTGAGGATTGTTGGGGGATGACCCCCGGGTAGGCCCAAGATGACGAACGACGCTTCAAAAACATTGGGGCCAGCAATGCCCCTCAACCCGGCTCGCACTTGGCCGGGTTGCTCAACTCGGCCAAGTCCCTCAACTCGACCAGACTCCTCAACCCGGCCGCCCGGCTGGCTCCCTATCCGGCTGCTCCAGCCGGCCTGCTACGCGAAGTCAACCGCGACATCACATCCGACGCGACACCGACAAGACGGCCATACCGCGACCACTATTGCTGATGTAACATACACTGTTCGCTCGTCGCACACAGCATCATCTAAATTGTACTTTGTCCCCGGGCATTGATTTATAAAATGCCCCAGGGACAGAACTTAGCCTAGCTCCCAAGCTACACACAGCTTGGGATGTAAGCTACTCATTGTAGCTTACATCGCAAGCACACACCCATTCCTACCTAGCTTACATCACAAGATAGCTCACACTATATAAACAAGCACACATCCATCCATCCACTGACGCACATATGGACACACACACATGCATGCTCAGGCACATGCAGCCACTAGCTAGCTAGCTCTCAGCTACTGCCTCTCTCAAATACAGCTCCAGGAGCAACTTTGTACCGCCAGACATGTACACTGCATATATATTCAGACATGCAGGAGTAGGAGTGTTATCTCTCCGGAGAGCTCTGAACCTGGGTAAACCACCGTGTGCTGTTTGCCCAATCACGTCCCCGGATCTCAAAAGCAGTCTTGCCCTCACCTCAAGCCACCTCGTGGCATCTGTCGTATCGCGAACCCACCCGCGAGATAACCCCGATAGTTGGCGCCCACCATGGGGCAAGCTGCCACGGAACCGTAGTCCGGGCGAGACCATCTTCGCCAACACCGCCGCGGCATCGCGCCGTCTCTCTGGTAGTGCTCAGGGGCTCGACATCGACCCGTCCTCGGAGCGATCGCATGGGACGACGCGTCCTCATCTTCAGCATCGCCCTCGTCGTCGCCACCACCGCGACATCGCCATCGCCATCGCCCGTGTGTCCATGCGCTACGTCTCGCTCCGGCCATTCCGGCTGCTCGTTGTGGCTCCTTCGTGCACTTCTCCGACGCACGTGCACGCGCCCGTCCTCTGCTCGCTGCCGTATCAGCCACCTCTCCTCATTCCGCTCGTCGGATCGCCATGCACCACCCAAATAATCCCAAACCATGGTCGTACGCCACTCATAAGCTTCCAGACGCAAGCCACGTATTCTCCATACACAACCGCACACTAGCCATATGCAAGTCGGGTAGTAGTCGGATAGTGGTTAGATAGTCCTCATGTACAATCCCATATGCTGCCCGGACATTGCTCAAGCCACATCGCCATCAAGCTCCTCTCCTGAGCGCCTGTGCCACCGAGTTCCTTCCCTGCTGCTGCGCTCCAAATGCCGCCTCGCCTTGCTGCCGCGGCTGCTCCGTTCGCTGGCCGCCACCTTCTCCGTCCTCACACTGCTCGCCGTCGTAGGGAGCTGGCCAGAGACCGCAGCTGTACTGCCCAACACCGCCCAAAGCCTCCTCAGCAGACAGAGGGCGCACGGTGCGCAGGCCCTCCTCCGCGCCAGACGCCCCGCCGCCTAGCGCTCCTCGCGCTCACGCCCCTGCGTTTGGACGTCCTCGACCCCCGACACCGAGTCCACCCGTCGTCAGCGTGATGCCACTTTGATCTGGAGCATCCTACGATCATCCCCATGGACACTACTTCGACTACACAAGCTCCAAGTGGACCCATGACAAGAACTCGAGCACGTGCTATTCAATCCGAGGTTAACTCTCTCCTTGTTGAACATCCCTTTGACCCACTTGAGACATGGCTACTACCTCAAACGGAGATGCTTTGGGTGCTTAGGTACCAAGGAACCAACCTAGAAGAAGCTACGATACAAGATGGACGTCGAGAGCAAGAGGAGAAGTTGCCTAGCCGGGAACGGGCGGTACTACCGCCCACGCCAAGCGGTACTGCCGCTGAACCTAGCCAAGCGGCACTACTGCCCTACATCCGCCCTTCTTCCGCCGAACCCGACAAACTCCTGTGATCGAACGGCTCCAGAGCGGTACTATCGCCCCATCAAAGTGGTACTACCGCTGAAGCTCTACAAGCGGTACTACCGCCCGAGGGTCCGGTACTACCGTCCTGCCTGCATGCAGCGTATCCGGGCTGAGGCCCATGTTCTCGTTTCGACTCTCTCTTACCCCTTCGAAGGCTTAGACTATAAATAGACCTTCCCCTCGTCCTTTCTAGGTTTAGCATTGGTTTAGCTCATTTTATATAGAGCATTGCTCATCCGTACCGGATCTACTCCTCGTGAGGGACCGCACCTCTTCGGAGAAGATCCATATGGATTCAAGGCCTCCATCCGGAGAAGACAATCAAGACCTCCCCATGGAGAAGAACGGTTACTCTTGTATCGTCTATTGTTGACTTTGGATCTCGTGTTACTTTGTGCCTCAATGATCTAGCACTTGTGTGATCAATTTCGTGTCGGTTGAGTAATTTCTTGTTTTCCCCTCATGTTTTCCCTCATGTTCTTCCGTGCGTTCTTCGTGTTCCCCGTAGGATCCACTCCAAACATGAAAGATCGGCCCCATAGGGTTCCACTCTACATCATCTTGGTATCAGAGCCACATTGATCACGTTTTTGGAGCCCCTACCCCATGTTTTCTAGCTTGATTTTGTTGTTTTCGTCCTAAATCCAAAAATCCCCACCAAAAATAGCCCCCAATTTTTTTTTGCGATTTGTTGGTTTTGATGGTGTTTTGTTGATTTTGATCCGTGGTTTTGCTTGGTTTCGAGTGGATCTAGCAGTTCCCCAAGTTTCACCTCTTTCCATCCACGAAATCCATCCAATTTTGCCCCCGAAATCATCCTTTTCCGCCCCAAAATCGCCCTGATTTTCGATTTTGCGAATTTTTCCCGACATGAGCGGTACTACCGCCCTCCAAGCGGTACTACCGCTGAGCGACACAAGCGGTACTACCGCCCTCCCAAGCAGCACTACCGTTACACCCCTAGCAGCTGCAACTCCTTCCGCCCCCCCCCATTTTTCTGCCTAGTTTAGCCAAATTTTTACCCCGGTACCCACGCATAGTTCCGCATACCACCACCACTTTCAGCAAACACTACCACCGCTCACCGTTACCTCCTATGACGATTTTCACACGTTTTGGTCTTTGAGATTTTGGGTTGTGGTTCCCGTGTCCTATTGTGTTTCGGCTATATAGGTACGGTTCGACGTCAACATCACCACCGCTGATCTTCGACAAGGACTCATCATCGCCAAGGACGGTAAGTTCGTCGACATCTTTGCCATACCTTGCAATTGCATTGATAACCACATGGCCTTACTTTTGCGTAGCTTACCCTTCGAGACTAGCCATTGAGTATTGCCGGCGACGTGACTTGTGCACATTAGTGATCATACTCCATAGCATACATACCATACCATAGTGGTGCATATCTTGGTATCCTCTCTTGTGTCACAAAGTTGTCATCGCATACACAATTGCTATCTTGGTTCGTGAAGTTTTGCATGAGAAAAGAGCTCAAAAGCGAAAGAGCCAGCAAAGCTTTTAAGAAAAATAGAAAGATAAGCAAAGAGCTTATAAGCAAGAACCATAGCATAATACTACATTAAGATTGTCATATCCGATCATCTTGGATCATATCACCGAAATACCATACATATAGCATAATTGGGATAGAGATCGTTGCATTTTTGCCTGGTAGGTTGTGCACAAGTTCCGAATCCACCTATTGTGCAATCGTGCTAGCGTCTCTCTAGTATTGTGCAACAAGAGAATTTTCGTGGACTCCACATTTTGGCTATTTTTGGTTTGCACAATCCCACTTATCTATATGCGTGTGTGTTCCGTGTACCACTACTTGCTTGGTCTACTTGTTGCATGTGTGAAATTGTGAATCTTTTTCAACATCTTTGAGTCAAACTAACAATTACATCAAATTTTGTGCCACCATCCTAACCAAGCTCCAACATAAGCTTTTACTTGTGTAGGTGTGAGAACCTACAAGAATTGGTACCAATAGTGCTATTTCATTGTCCGCATTTGAGTGAACTTTCATTGTCAACATCGGTCAAGGTACATTGGTATAAGTTCTTGTTTTTCTACCACTCACATTTTGCTTGGAATGATGGACATGCCAAGTACTTCTATCAACCCACTCTTCATCGAGCAAGACGACGACATGTCATCATTCGTCACCAAGAGCCACCTCTTTGGTGCACCACAAGTGTTGCATCAAGAGCAACAAGCTATGACCGACCGCATCGACAACCTCACCACCGACTTGCGATTCTCCGAGCAACGTACAAAGGAGTACTTCGACAACAAGCTCGATGCTCACAAGCAAGAGAACGATGCAAGGATGGACGAGATCTGTGCCTTGTTGGTGAACCGTCCTCTTTCTACTTCTTCATACTCAAGACGAAGCCGCTCAAGTCGACACTCCGACGACAGCTTCTCTGGCTCAAGTACACCGACATCGAACACTCTTGGATGAGCCGCGCGTCAAGATCGTCATGCAACTCGCGATCCGCTACATGACAAGCATTCACAAGAGCAAGTCGACGAGCATGAACTTCGTACTCAACCACACCAAGTTACTTTTGCTCAAGCTCAAGATCGACAACGTCAACGGCACCAAGAGGAAGAATGAGCGCGTCTACATCAAGAGGAACAAGACGCCTAGGCTCAACATCTTCAACAACAACAATAACAATGTGAAGCACAAGCTCTTGAGGCGCAACGTGCCCTTCAAGAATCAAGTCGAGCAGTCGCCAACCACAATCGCGAACGGCGCAATCAAGAGGAAGCACTTGGAGAAGAAATCCAAGAGCGGAACTACCAACTGCGAGTGCAATGTCAAGTTCCTCAAGCTCCTCCACAAGCTCGTCAAGCTCCTCCACAACCTCAAGGTCAACAAGATCAAGTTGATCATGGACTTCCTCCACGCCAAGAGCAACATGAGGATGATTATCCTCCACGTCAAGGGCATCATCATCACCATCGCCAACAACACAATGAAGAGCAACGCTACAGCAAGCTAAAATTCATCATGCCCGAGTTCAATGGAAGCAATGATCCCGAAGAGTACCTATCATGGGCATTGAAGGTTGACAAAATCTTTCGTTTGCACAACTATGAGGAAGAGAAGAAGATCGCTATGGCATCACTTGAGTTCCAAGACTGTGTGCTCATATGGTGGGAACAAGTCCTTGAGCGCCGAGAAGCAAGAGGTGAACCTCCAATCACCACTTGGGCTCAAATGAAGGATGTCATGCGAGCACGTTTTGTGCCTACCTACTATAACCGCGATCTCTTCAAGAAGCTCCAACTCCTCAAGCAAGGAACAAAGAGTGTTGAAGAATACTACAAGGAAATGGAGATAGCCATGATTCGAGCCAATGTCACGGAAGATGATAAGCAAACTATGGCACGTTTCTTGAATGGACTCAATCATCGCATCAAGAAGACTGCCGACTTCCAACCCTACTCCAACCTCATTGAGCTCGTGCATCAAGCTACCAAGGTGGAATGCCAAGTGTAAGATGACTTCAAGTACGCCAAGTACTCATCCAAGAACTACGGCTTCTCCAACAACCAAGCTTCAACGACTACTCCAACTTCTACCTCAACCAAGCCATCTACAAGCAATGACGACAAGTCAAGTTACAAGAAAACTTCAACAAACTCAAGTCGTCTTCCTCCTACTACAAGCAACTTCAAGCCGCGCGCTTCATCATCTACTCGGACCGATGAGACCGTCAAGACAAGCTCCTTCAAGTGTTTCACTTGCGGCGGCCGAGGCCACAAGTCCTATGAATGCACAAACAAGCGCACCATGATCCTTAACGATGATGGAACTATGACTCCTTGAGTGACGAGGAGATGGAAGCCCTTGAGCAAGTGGCAATGAACCGGCGCGTGAACGAGGATGAAGATGATCAAGTCTTTTGTGATGAGGATTTGAGCCCCGCTCTCGTTGTCTCCAAAGTCCTGACTCTTCAACGTCAACAAGAAGAAGACCAAAGATGCCACATCTTCCACACAAAGGCCGACATCAATGGAAGGTCCGTCAAGGTCATCATCGATGGAGGTAGTTGCCACAACTTGGCAAGTGAAGAACTATGATCCAAGCTTCAATTGGTCAAGATGAAGCACCCGCACCCATACAAGGTTCAATGGCTAAGTGACTCCGGCACTATACGAGTTGAGCATACGGTCCTGTCTCCTTCAAAATTGGTGCATATGAGGACACTTTGGAGTGTGATGTCGTCCCAATGTCCATTTGCCACCTCCTTCTTGGTCGACCATGGCAATTCGACCGTGGTATCATCCACAACGGGCGTACCAATCACTATAGCTTCAAGATGAAAGGGAAGGAGTATGTGGTACGACCTATGTCTCCTATTCAAGTGATAGTCGACAACCAAGCCACCCATCGAGGAGAGAAGAGTGAGAAAGTGATCCACCAAAAAGTGAGTGAGAGCCACAAGCCAAACTTGAGCGCCTCTTCACCTAGAGAGAAAAACCTTGTCCTATTTGCCACCAAAAGTGAGATGAGAGAAGTGTGTGAGAACCCATCGAGTGTTATGCACTTTGTCCTTGTGTGCAAGGATGGGGACCCAAAAACTAACACCTCTCACGAGCTACCTTTAGTGTTTCAATCTCTTTAGCAGGAATTCCAAGATGTTTTCCCTGATGAGCTACCTCCGGGTCTACCTCCTCTACGAGGCATTGAGCATCAAATCGACCTCATCCCTGGAGTGCCCGTACCAAACAAAGCTCCATACCGCGTCAACCCCGAAGAAACTAAGGAGATCCAACGGCAAGTACAACAACTAATCGACAACGGTCATGTACGGGAAAGACTAAGCCTTTGTGCCGTTCCGGTTATACTTGTCCCTAAGCAAGATGGAAGTTATCGCATGTGTTCTGATTGTAGACCCATCAATGCTATTATCGTTCGCTATAGGCATCCCATTCCTCGCCTAGATGATATGCTTGATGAACTTAGCGGTGCCGCCTTTTTCTCAAAAATTGATCCTAAAAGTGGCTATTATCAAATCCGCATACAAGAAGGTTGTGAGTGGAAAACCGCTTTCAAAACCAAATTCGGCTTGTACGAGTGGTTGGTTATGCCTATGGGTTTATCAGAAGCGCCCGGTACTTTCATGCGTCTTACGCATTTTGTGCTTCGACCTTATATTGGAGTCTTTGTTGTCGTTTACTTTGATGATATTCTTGTCTTTAGCAAATCCATGAAAGAGCATCTAAAGCATGTTAGGGCTGTTTTGCAAACCCTTCGCAAGGAACGTCTTTATGCCAACATGAAAAGTGCACGTTTGGTGTTGACAAACTTGTTTTCTTGGGTTTCGTTGTCTCTTCCAAGGGTGTCCAGGTTGACGAATCTAAAATTGAAGCAATTAAAACCTGGCCCCAACCCACCAATTTGCAACAAGTGCGTAGCTTTCTTGGCCTTGCGGGTTTTTATCGTCGCTTTGTGAAGAATTTTAGCACTATTGCCGCTCCTTTCCATGCCTTGAGTAAGAAGAATGCTCCTTTTGTTTGGGGATCTTTGCAATCTACCGCTTTTGATGAACTTAAGTCTTTGCTTACTCATGCTCTGATTCTTGCTTTTCCCAACTTTGACAAAACTTTTGAGGTTCATTTTGATGCAAGTGGTACCAAAATTGGCGGAGTTTTGATGCAAGAAAAACAAGCCATTGCATATTTTAGTGAAAAACTCTCCGGTGCTCAATTTAACTATCCCATCTATGACAAAGAATTGTATGATTTAGTGCATGTGCTATATGTTTGGGAACATTATCTTCGACCTCATGAGTTTGTCATACATACCGATCATGAAACGCTTAAGTACTTAAAAGGTCGAACTAAGTTGAACAAGCGTCATGCCAAATGGAGTGAATTTATTGAATCTTTCCCCTATGTGATCAAGTACATTAAGGGTAAGGAAAATGTAATTGCGGATGCACTCTCACGCATATGCGCACTTGTCACTAAACTTGAGTTGAATATTATTGGATTTGAGGACATAAAAGACTTGTATGCGAATGATCCTTCCTTTGCTACTCCTTATGCTAAGTGTTTGGCACATACATCTTGGGAATGATATTACATAAAGGATAATTATCTTATGAGAGCTAACAAACTTTGCATTCCCGAGTCTTCTCTTTGTTTGCTCCTTTTGCAAGAGGCTCATGGAGGCGGACTCATGGGACACTTTGGTCGCGACAAGACATTCGCCACACTCTCCAAGAACTACTTTTGGCCCAAGATGTTCTGTGACGTCTCACGCTTCACCAACCGATGCTCTACATGTCGCAAAGCTAAGTCTAAAGCTCAATCCCATGGTCTTTACATGCCTCTTCCTATTCCTTATCAACCTTGGGAAGACATTAGCATGGATTTTGTACTTGGTTTGCCTAGAACTCAAAATGGAAAGGATTCCGTGTTTGTTGTTGTGGACCGATTTTCTAAGATGACACATTTCATTCCTTACAACAAGATAAACGATGCTTCACATGTCGCCAATCTCTTTTGTAGGGAAATCTTGCGACTCCATGGAGTACCAAAGACAATCGTCTCGGACCGCGACGTCAAGTTCTTGAGTTACTTTTGGAAGGCGCTATGCGCCAAGCTCGGAATCAAGCTCTTGTTCTCTTCGGCATGCCATCCACAAACTGACGGCCAAACGGAGGTGACGAACCGTACGCTCTCCACTCTACTTCGCGTGTTGATCAAGAAGAACATCAAGGAGTGGGAGGAGTTTCTACCATCGCCAAGTACGCCTACAACCATGCAAGACATTCGACTACCGGCAAGTCCCCCTTCGAGGTCGTCTACTGCTTCAACCCGTTGTCCCCATTGGACATTCTACCTCTACCACTACAAGAGCGCACCAACATGGATGCGAGTGCACGTGCAAGCTATCTCAAGAAGATGCACGAAGATACAAGGCACGCCATCGAGCGCCAAGTACAACGACTAGCAACCAAGCTCAACGCCAACAAGCTACCCATGATCTTCAACATTGGGGATCTCGTGTGGCTACACCTTCGCAAGGACCGCTTCCCCAACGAACGCAAGTCCAAACTTCTACCTCGAGCCGATGGACCATTCAAGGTGCTAGCACGCTACAACAACAACGCTTACAAGATCGACCTCCCACGCAACAAATACTCCGTGAGCGACATCTTCAACATCCAAGATCTCTCCCCGTACCATGGTGCTGAGGATTTCGATCCGAGGTCGAATCTTTCCCAAGGGAGGGTAGATGATGCGGAGCATCCTACGATAATCCCCATTGACACTACTTCGACTACACAAGCTCCAAGTGGACCCATGACAAGAGCTCGAGTACATACTATTCAATCCGAGGTTAACTCTCTCCTTGTTGAACTTCCCTTTGACCCACTTGAGACATGGCTACTACCTCAAACGGAGATGCTTTGTGTGCTTAGGTACCAAGGAACCAACCGAGAAGAAGCTACGGTACAACATGGACGTCGAGAGAAGGAGGAGAAGCTGCCCAGCCGGGAATGGGCGGTACTACTGCCCACGCCAAGCGGTACAGCCGCTGAACCCAGCCAAGCGGCACTACCGCCCTACATCCGCCCTTCTTCCGCCGAACCCGACAAACTCCTGTGATCGAACGGCTCCAGAGCAGTACTACCGCCCCATCAAAGCGGTACTACCACTGAAGCTCTACAAGCGGTACTCTCGCCCGAGGGTCCCACTACCGCCACTGCTCAAGGCAGCGTATCATCCTGCTAAGGCCCATGGTCTCGTTTCAACTCTCTCTTACCCCTTCGAAGGCTTAGACTATAAATAGACCTTCCCCTCGTCCTATCTAGGGTTAGCATTGGTTTAGCTCATTTGAGATAGAGCATTGCTCATCCGTACCAGATCTACTCCTCGTGAGGGACCGCACTTCGTCGGAGAAGATCCATCCAGATTCAAGGCCTCCATCCGGAGAAGACAATCAAGACCTCCCCATGGATAAGAACGGTTACTCTTGTATCGTCCCTTGTTGACTTTGGATCTCATGTTACTTTGTGCCCCGATGATCTAGCACTTGTGTGATCAATTTTGTGTTGGTTGAGTGTTTCTCTTGTTTTCCCGTCGTGTTTTCCCTCGTGTTCTTCCGCGCGTTCTTTGTGTTCCCCATAGGATCCTCTCCAAACATGAAATATCGGCCCATAGGGTTCCGCTCTACATCACGCTTGCTGCTGCATCCCCGTCGTTAGTGCGTTGCCGCCTCCTGCTGCGTCCCCATGGCCGCGCACCCCGCCGGCGACGGCTTAGCTGGCCGCCTGCTCAGGTCGGGTCCGCTCGCTGCTCCTCGCCCAAGCCGGCCCCGCGCTCGGCCACGCGCCTCTTCGGCCGGGTTCGCTCGCCGCTCCTCGCCCGAGCCGGTATCCTAGGCAGTCCCGTGCCCTGCTCCGCCATGCCTTGCGCCGTCCGGGGCTCGCCCCGCCTTGCAGCTCTCCGGCTCCGTCGCGTCTGTACCAACCCCCGAGCACAAGCTCCTCGCGCAGCTTCGCCCGTGGCCGCGTGTACTCGCTCCATCGCTTGCTCCGCCGCCGATCGCCTCATGCGGCAGGTTGTCCCCAGCGCGCAGCGCCCTCGCTCCAGGCTCCTGCCGACGGCCCCCATCGACCCCGCGTCTTGTCTCGCGGCGCCGCCTGCCTTTCGCCGGCTTCGCCCGGGCAGCTCTGCCTCCGCCAGCGGCTTTGCCTCCCAGCCGGCCGGGCCGCCTCTGTCGACCAGCCGCCCCACGCGGGTCCGGCTCCCACGCCGACTCGGCCGCCCATGCCAGTCCGCCCCGTGCCGCCCCTTGGCTGCCACGCCTCGCCGCCTCCGGCTCGGTGCCCGCCCACCGCCTCGTCTTCAACTCAGCCATCCGCCCAACCCCGTCCTGCTGGCTTTGCCCGACGGCTGGCTTCGCCGCCACCGCCCCAACCGAGCTGGCTCCTTGTCGCCGCCTGCCGCCCGCTCGCCGAGTCCGGCCTCGTCCGTTGGTCGGCTTGTCAGACGCCTCACCGCTGGCTTTCGAGGCCTTCCCACCGGGTTGCCGTCCCGCCTGGCCGCCTCGCGCTCCCGGGCAACCCTGCAGCCGTGTCCGCGCGCCGCCAGTCCCCTGGTGCGGCTGCTGTTTAAAAAGAGAAAAAAGTTGGACCCGGCTATGTGAAAAAAAGAAAGATATGTCCGGCTGCTCCAGCCGCGACCTACCCGCGCCAGCGTCTGGCTGCCCAGTCCGCCTGCCGGCTTCGACGCCTGGCCGGCTGGGGGCCAGACCTGTTGCTCGTCTACATCGACGTCGGCTACACCAAGCCGGCCTAGCGGTCAGTCTGCCTCGACGCCCATTCGATCGGACCCGACCGTCTTGGACCTCCCTTCGAGCACCCGGAGGCTCGAAGGCTACCCCGAGTGGGTGTGTCGGCGCACTAGCGCCAGGCCGCACTGGCTGTCATCGATAACCTCCACCTCATCTACACGAAAATCAATGTGAGCTCCTCACCCGTATACTCTCGCGCCATGCGCAAAACACGGATAACCCCGAGCAGCCCTCAGGGACCACCTCCGCCTTTATTACAGTTGCATCACTCTTCGCCCCGGCGCCGGCTAGTCTCGGCCCGGAGGCTGGCTGCTCGGCCCGATATGTTCATTCCCGTAAACGGCTTAGTAGCGCATACGGTACCGAAGGCCCAATCTCTGCCACAGACCGCAGCACGGCTGTCCGGCTAAGCGAGAGCAAAAGCTTGAGGTCACCCCACGCAAAAAACGTCCGAGAGAAGACGGCTTGGGCAACCCGGTCGTTTCCTTTATGAGTATCTACTCAGTCGAATCTGCTCCTGTAGTCCGAGTGTTGTACGCTCCACTCTGCGGCCACTCTTCGTAACAACTACAGACCCGCTCCAGATTGTCTAGCTAACAAGAGGCAAAGCCAAAGAGCGGAGGGGACATGAAAAAGATTGAAGGGGGCTCGGACGAAATCAAGTCGGCACCCTCCGCATAAAACTTACAATGCTGAAAGCAAACATTTGATATATCTGCGCAGACTAACTTTGTCTTTTGCATGATCATCGCTATGGGGAACCCCCTCCTCGCCCGGAGACTCGAAGGCTACACGTGGGTTGTGGGCCCGACGCCGGCCGCAACCGGCGTTTCCATCGCCGCTGTCCACATCATCAACAGCAAGACCCTCCGGCCGACTCTTTGAGTTGCCCGGAGGCTCGGAGGCTACACCTAGTGGGTGCGCTCGCGCGCCCCTACTCAGCCAGCGGACTCCGCATCCGAGTCCGCAGGGCCCTGCGCCCTCCAGCCGGCGGACTCCGCGTCCGTGCCCGGCACCCTCACGTCACCGTCGGCTTCATCAACAACAGCAAATACCCACCCCCAACTTTTCCAAAGTTGCCCGGAGGCTCGGAGCCTACACCCAGTGGGTGCACTCGTGCGCCCCTACTCAGCCGGCGGACTCAACGTCCGCGTCCGGCAGGCCCCGCGCCCTCCAGCCGGCGGACTCCACTTCCGCGCCCGGCACCCTCGACGTCACTGTCGGCTTCATCAACAACAGCAAAGACCCTCCGCCCAACTTTTCCAAAGTTGCCCGGAGGCTCGGAGGCTACATCCAGTGGTTGCGCTCGCGCGCCCACACTCAGCCGGCGGACTCCGCGTCCGCGTCTGGCAGGGCCCCGTGCCCTGCAGCAGGCGGACTTCGCGTCCGTGTTCGGCGCCCGCTATGTCACCGTCGGCTTCTTCAACAACGGCAAGACCCTCCGCACAACTTTTCCAAGTTGCCCGGACGCTAGGCGGCTACACCCAGTGGGTGCGCTCGTGCGCCCCCACCGGAAGCAACCCGCACCGGTTGCGGTTCGCGGCAGGCCGTCATCGACATCTACTGCTTCATCGATGCCCGCTGTCGGTGTCAAAACCGGCGGATCTCGGGTAGGGGGTCCCGAACTGTGCGTCTAGGCGGATGGTAATAGGAAACGAGGGACACAATGTTTTTACCCAGGTTCGGGCCCTCTCGATGGAGGTAATACCCTCGCCCCGCTTGATTAATATTGATGATATGGGTAGTACAAGAGTAGATCTACCACGAGATCAAGGATGCTAAACCCTAGAAGCTAGCCTATGGTATGATTGTTGAGATGTAATGTTGTGTCCTACGGACTAAAGCCCTCCGGTTTATATAGACACCGGAGAGGCTAGGGTTACACAGTCGTCGCCATAATGGTAGGAGATCTACATATCCAGATTGCCAAGCTTGCCTTCCACGCCAAGTAAAGTACCTTCCCGACACGAGCCGAGTCTTCAATCTTCTATCTTCATAGTCCAGGAGTCCGCGGATATCGATAGTCCAGCTATCCGGACACCCCTAGTCCAGACTCCTCAAGAGCCCTCGAACCAGGTCTTCAATGGCGATAAGTCCGGCGTGCATAATGTTCGGCATTGCAAGGCGGGTTCCTCCTTGAATAATCCGGAGAAGATAATGAACACCAGTGATAGTGTCCGCTCGCAAAATAATTTCCACATTCCAAACGTAGAGAGAATAAAACATATGCACCGATCCAATCTGCCGACGATTATGCGGCATGACATCACACCGCACCAAGCCCTTGTTTGAATTCTTCGTACCACTTCGCACGCTTTTAGCGGCGCGTTTCATGGCACGCCCCGTCAAGCGAGATCGTGTTCCCTTTTTCCGGATTCTCATCAATACGCGTGGGTAACCCAACCGCCATTGATGGTGGCGCGTGGCGATAAGCGAGTTTTACCAGCCGGTGAGGGACGATAGTTTTGTCCGCCTATATATAAGGGATAAGGATTTACCTTCTCACCCACGCCTTCTTCCTCCTTTGCTCATCCATCCCGCAACCCAAGCTCCAATGCTCAAGCTCACGATTCCGCCGACCCTTCTCCGAACATGTCCGGAGGGGGAGGCAAGTGAATGGCCTCCACCGCCAAGGAGGAGGACATCACCAAGCTTCGCGACGCCGGATACCTTTCGGAGACATCGCGATCGGCCGCCTGACGCGGGCAGCCTGCTCGTTCCCCAGACCTCACGAGAGGTTGTTTTCCTTCCCCACTTCCTCCGCTGGATCGGGCTTTCCGCACCATCCATTCATCCAGGGATCATGTTCTACTACGGACTGGATTTCCACGATCCGGCGCCAACTTCGCCCTCAACATCTCGGCGTTTATCGTCGTGTGCGAGGCCTTTCTCGCATCCGCCCCACTTCGCCTGTGGCTCAAGACCTTCAACGCTGTCAAGGTTGTGAAGGGATGCAAGCGAATGCAGAGGCGCTTATGTTGGGCAAGTTGCCCAACGCCCCTTGGCTAGAAGGGACCTTCGTGGACTCCGTCAAGGGTGGCAATCGGGTGGTTCTATATCACCGAGCCGCAAAGCCTACATGGGCGGCGCCCAAGAATTTAGATCTGGAATCCTCACGCAGCTCACCTCCGGAAAGAGAAGGGCTTGCGGTGGGGTGACCCGTGGAGGTGACGGGACTTCAACTCTGCATCAAGAAGCCGGTGAGCAATGGGCTTCGCTCGTCGACGTGGTCCAGTCATGCTCCTCCGCGGATTCTCCCATGCCAAGAAAGGGCATTTAATCTGTGGAGTTTAATCCGAACAGCACCAGACGTTAAGCGGGCTCTTCGATACGACGTCTGAAGGTGCCCGGAGGGTGCTGTTCAAGAGCGCTGATCGCCAAGATCCGCGACCAAGACCGCGATTCACTTTGATCCTCCGACCGACGGGTAAGTGATTCACCCCATTACGGGACACTTGTAGTAATTAGATTGACTCTAGCGAGGTTTTTAATCTGCCTCTTCCTTTGACAGGAATGGATGGAGAAGGCCGAGCTGCTTATCAGTCCGGCTCCCATGCCAGAAGAACCAGTGGATGCCCATTTAGCAAGGCTGCTGGTTCCGGCACCGTACGTGGTGCCGGAGAAGAAGGCCAAGAAGGTGGCCGCGGGGACTCGAAAGAGTTCCCACAATCAAGCGTCTGACGACGACGACGAGGACTCCTCCCCCGAAGACGACGAGGAGGAGGAGGAGTACTCTCTCCCGGAGGAGGGAGAGAAGAAGAGGAAGGCCTCCCCAATCGGGGCGGCCGAAGGGTCCAAGAGGGGGAGAACTATCCCCCCGGACAGTTTCGCCAACATCAGTGTTGGCGAGGAAGAGTGGCCTCCAAGGGCCCGGCGTCCGGCAAGATCGTAAGTATCCGGATCATTCATATGCCGTATTATAGTATGTCACGCAGTGTCCTTCTAATGCCGCATTGTTTCCTTAGTCCGGCCGGTGACGACTTTCCCGACTCGATGAGCGGGTCGTTGGCGCCGTCGGATGTAAATTCCATCCCGACTGCCTCTACCCCACGCGCCGAGGACGACGAGGCGGAATCCCACAGGGGGACGCGCCAGGAGGAGGCTCCGGAGGCGCCGTCAGGCAGCCCCCCGGACTTTGTGCCGGACTCTACTCCGGAACCCGTAGCGGTTCCAGTGGTCTGCAAGCAGCCCTCGAAGAGGGGCAGATCGTGACGCCGGGCGGCCTCCGTCCCAACCGAGGCACGGGACACCTGCTTGGAGGCGCCAAAGGCGCCTCGAGGAAGAACACCGCACTCTCATGAGTACGGTGATTGAGAAGGTCCAGCGCGCCAAGGGCGGGCCGACTGAAGCTCGCAACAGCCTTCTAACAAAGCTTTGAGGTAAGAAGATTAAAATTAAGTAATATAATACCGATAGACAAGAGTTCTCGATGCTTAGTCCGGTTTTGGAAAGAAAAGCGGACTAAGGATCTTTAACAAGATATACGCAGGTTTCTAAAATATGTCAATATGGGTTTGCAGGCTGCGCTGCTGACCTCTGCCGCGTTAACAGCGGAGGTCGAGGCGCTGAAGAAGGACCTTGAGCGGTCGGAGCAAGAGCTCGCCATGCCAAGAGGCAGCTCAAGGAAAAGAAGGTGAATAACACCACTTTAAATATGCACCTTACGTAAAAGGGTTTTGGTTGCAAACAAGATTAACAAGGATAATATAAAGGATGCAGGGCCACTAACGAGGTGGCAGCCTCGAAGGATGCCGTGTCCGTGGCCGAACGCAATGCGCCACGAACGGATCGAGCGAGAAAAGCAAGCGGCGGTGGCGGAAGTTCGGCAAGAGCTCCGTGCTCTCATGAAAAGCATGAGAGTTTGGAGCGTGACTCAAGACTCGAGAGTCCGAGCTTGCCTCGGCTCTCGATAGGGCCGAGTCCGCTAAGGCCGAGGCCCAGAGGGCCCATATGGAAATAGAGGACATGAAGAAGATAGCAGCGGTAAGGCGTTTTCATGCAGAGCAAGCATGTTAATGTAAATTACCGGATACTTACCCGAATTCGGAGCTCTCCAGGGGCATTTGCAGATCTGCCGCGTAGTGCGTCTGATGCCGCCGCGCTTCTATCGTGGAGAGGAGGGGAGCTCAATGGAGAAGGTCTTCTGGTCTTAGTACGCCGAGGCCGCCATCCGGTGCCCCAAGCGACCAAATGAAGCAATGGTCGAACTCCACAAGGTAGCTGAGGAGGCCATGAAGGGCCTCACAGTCCGGTATGGCCCGGGCAGGCCATGCCTGGTAGCTACTTTGGCCTAGTGCGGCGGCTAGTTGATGCATGCCCGAGGCTGGATGTGATCAAGCGATCCGCCGCATTGAAGGCGCCATCGAGCCCTTGCCCGCATAAAGGTGCAATGGGGCAAGCTGGATGCGAGAAGCTTCTCACGGATCCGCCGCCGGCAAGGAGCACCGTCACGCGGAGCGATATTATAAAGTTGTCTTGAAGGGAGCCCGCGATATCGCGGATGAGTGCCCCTAATGTAATCCTTGAGTGAACTCGCCAGTATTTATCTCAGGCGCTGAAAACTTCGCTTATATGCGCCATGAGCAACGCTTTGTTGAATTTAAAATATTACCTTCAGGCGGCCGCTTGTTAAATCCGAGAGATGGCAAGTTGTTGGTTTCAGCCCCCAAGCCACGAGTGCCGGGTGTTCGGTGATAAACTTGAGCACTCTTGTTCCCATCTTTGGGTCCATCTAGGAGGCGCCAACACGCGAACGAGGCGACCGGACTTATAATGCTTGAACACTCTCACTTAGCCATAGAATTCTATAATTTTAAATTTTGGCGAAGCCCCGGTATTCGAAGACCGAATCCGGGCGCTATCCACGCCTTCGTCGGACATCATCCGAACTTCGCTCAAGCGGCATGAGTCTTTAGGGACCCAAAAGACCTCTCGAACAGCGACCAGTCTCTCGCTTTATCATGCCGCCGCTTTAGCTTTCCATCGAGGCGTTAACCTGCTCAACCGGGCGCAATCGCAGATGGTTCTCCTAGTGCTACCTTAGCCGACGGAACGGAACGTAAGGTACCAAAACATAGGAGCCGGCAAACCCAACTATTGACCCAAGACATGATTCGAGCTGATTCATATAATGCTATAAGTTCGGGTGCCGACTTGTGAAAGTGTTCGGACTTAATCACACCATAGCATGAGGAAATGTAAGCCCTCGGTGTATTCGGCCGCACTAAAGTATACGGGTGCAAGATGTCATATGATGAACACATGTAAAAGATAACGCAATTGCAATGAAAAAGTAATGTACTTGCAAGAAGGGAATGCTGCGTTATTTATGAAAGAAGGTCTGCTAATACAGCAGACTGATACAAATAGTGCAAGAAGCAAGGGATTCGGACTAAATTAACATGTCCCCTCCGTGGATAAGCTGCAGACTTGGTGTATGTAATAGAATTTAATGCTCAGAACGGAGACCACACGAGTGTTCGCCGCAGCCTTCTTTAATCCCTCGATCGTAGTATCGTGAGTTCGGCAGGTTCGCCGTCGGCGTGGCCTCTGCTTGGTAGAGTCCTGTATATATAAAAAGAAAAGATAAAAATAAAACCAAGGGGGCGCTAGCACGAGCCCCTGGTGTGGTCGAGCCGCACTCTTGAATCCTTGAGGTTAAGCCCCTCCCCTGCGCCCATGGTATCTCCAAAGCGTAATGATGTACGCGGAGTGTTATTCTAGTGATCATGCGCGAGCGGGGGTTGGGGCCGCATTGCTACGCGTGCTCTGATCGCGCCAGGTGGTCTTGGTTGTTGTTTCTCCTAGCGCGTTTTAATGTGTCCGCTTTTTAGTTGCGGACTAGAGAATTGCCGAGAAGGCTGCTCAGATTTCCGCCGCGAGAGCAGCGTAGATGTTCCTCCGCTCGAGGGAGCGCCCGTATTCCCATTGACCGTAATGGCTCCACGAGGCCCGCATCTTGAGCTTTAGGTATGCATGATGCGCACCGCGCTGAATTTTGCAACGCAGCACGTCCGAAAGCAGGCATGATAGCCGCCATGAACGGGACTATATCGAAGATTAACTCTTCGCTTCGAAATTATCCGGGATCCAAGACCACTTCGGTGTGTGAGCCTGCACAGCTTGGCTTCCACTCCGGGATGACACCTTTAAAAGTTGTCTTAGTAGGTTTGATCCTCGATGGGTCTATGCCCATTTTGCGACCGTGTCCCGATAAAGCAGGTTCAGGGCTGCCGCCGTCCATCGACTCTTGTGAGGTGAAATCCATCGACGATTGGGTCTAGGACCACGCGCGAATCCGCCATGGCGATGCTAGTCGGATGGTCTCGCCGATCGAAAGTGATCGGACAGAGGACCATGGATTGAACTTGGCGATCGCTCCATCGCATAGACGCCCCGTAGTCGCGCTTCCTCTCCTCTTGGGTATATGGGTCGCAGAATCATATTCACCGTCCGCACTTGCGGGGAAACCCTTCGTCCTCTCGTTGTTCGGGCGGTCGGGTCTCTTCCTCGCTGCCGCTTATTTAGCCCTTGTCATTGTGTTCGCAATTAACTTGCTACCTGCTTGAACACCCAACAATCTCTATTGGTGTGATTAGCTGGCTTTTCGGGTGCCATGTATCCGCATGAGCGGTCGAGTATTCTGTCCAGCATTGGGCGGGCCCGGAGTTGTTCTTTAAATGGCTTTTTCCGTTAACCGGTTTGAGCCTCGAATCCGCATTTACCGCCGTATCCTCTTTGTCGCTGCCGTTAGTACGGCGTTTGTTTTGATCCGACGTGACCTGCCGTGATTGTCCTTGGAGTCCGGCTGCCAGAATTTTTATGGAGATTATTGCTGCGGGCTAGCCAGCTATCCTCTCTCGCACAAAAGCGGGTCATTAACGATGTGAGGGCTGCCATGGATTTCGGCTTCTCCCCCCCTGTGCCGGGCTAGCCATTCGTCCCGGATGTTGTGTTTGAAGGCTGCGAGGGCCTCCGCATCCGGACAGTCGACGATTTGATTTTTCTTCGTCAAGAACCGTGTCCAGAACTGTCTGGCCGATTCGTCTGGCTGCTGAATAATGTGGCTTAGGTCATCGGCGCCGGTGGTCGCACGATGTACCTTGGAAGTTATCAAGGAACGCCCTCCGTGTCTTCCCAACACCCAATCGACTCGCGGGCAGGCTGTTAAGCCAATGCCGAGCTGGTCCTTTAAGCTTGAGTGGGAGATATTTGATGGCGTGCGGATCGTCGCCATGGGCCATATGGATGTGGAGAAGATAATCTTCGATCCACATTGCGGGTCTGTTGTACCATCGTAAGATTCGATGTTCACGGGTTTGAACCTTCGGGATCCGATGATCCATTACTTCATCGATGAAGCATAACGGGTGTCGGCGCGCCAGATTGAGCAATATCGCGACGCAGCTCGAGGGAGCGCTGTCTGCTGTGTTCGCCCGCCGGCGTTATGTCCTCGCGCGACGGTATTCGCGTGGGTCGAGGGCGCCCACGCGATCCATAGATGGATCTGGATTGCCTTGCTTTGTCCTCCAAGATGTCTTGCAAGTCCGGCGCGTTCCTTTTGGCTTCAGACTCGGATCGATGTCGGGTACGGTCTTGGCTGGGCCTTGAATGCCTCTCTGTCGCGACCACGGGCGGTCGGTCAGCCATGTCGTGCAATCGGTGATAAAGGTATGTATGCTTCCTCCTCTAATCGGGGAGCAGCTTGCGCCTTGGGTAACTTTTGCAGGGAGTTCGAGTTTATACTCTTGACGCGAGGACCTCGGTCCATCGATCGGCTAGCAGATCTTGATCAGCTTGAAGTCATTGCTGCTTTTTCTTTAGGCTATTTGCCGTGGCTATGAGCTGCGCTGAAGCGCTCTTGTTCGACGGGATCCTCGGGTATGACGAATTCATCATCGCTGAGGCTCGCCGCCTTCGGAGGGAGGCATATAGTTATCATCCTCAACCCCTTCGTCTGCCGCCTGTCGTGAGGGCTTGCTTCGCGCCCTCCTTCGCCGAGTCTTGCGGAGAGGATCGCCTTCGCACTCTCCGGAGTGTTATTGTCTCCGTGCCGGATTCTCCATTCTTGTTGTGGCGGATTTAGAGCGGCGCCACGACGCCGGCGTTTAGGCTGCTTCTTCAAAGAATCTTCCTCCGCCGCTTTTTCGCCATCCCTTCCTTTGGGGTATCCACTATGTAGACGTCAGATGACGAGGTGGCCTTCCAAAGTCCTGTGGGCGCTGGGTCTCGATCGTCTCCGCATCATCGCCCATAGCGCCGATGTCCTCGAGTCGTAGTCTAGCATGTCGGTTAGATCCTCGGCGATGGCTACAAAGTATGTGGTGGGTGGGCTCAATTTCTTCGTCGTCCAGAACTCCAACCGCCCCGCCATTGTCCGCCAGATTCTCCTGATAGCGAGAGATGCTTCAGAGAATTCAGGATATCGCCAAAAGGCGAGTGTTGAAAGATGTCCGCAGCGGTGAATTCCATAACCGGCGCCCAATCTGGCTTAATTGGCGGGGGCGCGGGAGGCTCGGAGTCCGGCGAGGAGTCCGGCGCCTCGGGATCACGAAGTTTCGCAAGGGACAAGATCGGTATTCGCCCATCGCCAGATGTTGAAGCCCCGGGCGGCGTCTATCCACCGCCCTCGCTATGGGCAATTGGCTCCGGCGTAGCCGGGCGGATTCGAAAAGTCGGCACCAAAGCACTGTCCGGCGGCAAAGCTAGATCATGCCCATCGTCGCAGTGCGGCGCGCTTGGCTGTGGCTCGAGTCCGTCGAAGATCAAGTCTCCGCGGTCATCGGCCGTGAAGTTTAGGCTTCCGAATCTGACCTGACGGCTAGGGGCGTAGCTTTCGATCTGCTCCAGGTGGCCAAGAGAATTGGCCCGCAGTACGAAGCTGCCGAATACGAAGATCTGTCCGGGGAGAAAAGTCTCACCCTGGACAGCGTTGAAGGTTGAAGATGCCATCGAGCCTATCGGCGACGACACAGAGGAACTCTCAATGAAAGCACCAATGTCGGTGTCAAACCGCGGATCTCGGTAGGGGTCCCGAATCTGTGCGCTAGGCGGATGGTAACAGAAACGAGGGACACAATGTTTTTACCTGTGTTCGGGCCCTCTCGATGGAGGTAATACCCTCGCCCCGCTTGATTAATATTGATGATATGGGTAGTACAAGAGTAGATCTACCACGAGATCAAGGAGGCTAAACCCTAGAAGCTAGCCTATGGTATGATTGTTGAGATGTAATGTTGTGTCCTACGGACTAAAGCCCTCCGGTTTATATAGACACCGGAGAGGCTAGGGTTACACAGAGTCGGTTACAATGGTAGGAGATCTACATATCCGTATTGCCAAGCTTGCCTTCCACGCCAAGTAAAGTACCTTCCGGACACGAGCCGGAGTCTTCAATCTTCTATCTTCGTAGTCTGGGAGTCCGGTGGATATCGATAGTCCAGCTATCCGGACACCCCCTAGTCTAGGACTCCCTCACCCGCTAAAACCATCTACGCAACTTTTCCAAGTTGCCCGGAGGCTCGTAGGCTACTGTTGGGGGCATGACCCCCGGGTAGGCCCAAGACGGCGAATGACGCTTCAAAAACATCGGGGCCAGCAACGCCCCTCAACCCGGCTCGCACTTGGCCGGGTTGCTCAACCCGGCCAGACTCCTCAACCGGGCCGCTCAGCCGGCTCCTTGTCCGGCTGCTCTAGCCGGCCTGCTATGCAAAGTCAACCGCGACATGACATCCGACGCGACACCGACGAGACGGCCATACCGCGACCACTATTGCTAATGAAACATACACTGTTCGCTCATTGCACACAATATCATCTATAGTGTACTTTGTCCCCCGGGCATTGATTTATAAAATGCCCTAGGGACAAAACTTAGCGTAGCTCCCAAGCTACACACAGCTTGGGATGTAAGCTACTCACTGTAGCTTACATCGCAAGCACACACCATTCCTACCTAGCTTACATCACAAGCTAGCTCACTCTATATAAACAAGCACACATATATCCATCCACTGACGCACATATGGGCACACATACGCATGCATGCTCAGGCACATGCGGCCACTAGCTAGCTAGCTCTCAGCTATTGCCTCTCTCAAATATAGCTCCAGGAGCAACTTTGTACTGCCAGACATGTACACTGCATATATATATATTGACATGCAGGAGTAGGAGTATTATCTCTCCGGAGAGCTCCGAACCTGGGTAAACCACTGCGTGCTGTTTGCCCAATCCCGTCCCCGAAACTCCAAAGCAGTCTTGCCCTCACCTCAAGCCACCTCGTGGCATCTGTCATCTTGTGAACCTGCCCGCAAGATAAACCCGACAAGGATGGTTGTTGATTATCGTGCATTGAATGAGGTTACGATCAAGAACAAATACACTCTGTCGATGATCAATGATTTGTTTGACCAGTTGCAAGGAGCTAAAGTTTTCTCTAAGATCGATCTTCGATCGGGTTATCACCAGTTGAAGATCCGAGAGCAGGATATAGCTAAGATAACTTTTACCACAAGGTACATGCTATATGAGTATACCGTTATGTCATTTGGTCTGACTAACGCACCTGCCTATTTCATGAATATGATGAACAAAGTGTTTATAGAGTTTTTTGATAAGTTCGCCGTGGTGTTCATTGATGATATGTTGGTCTACTCGAAGAATGAAGAGGAGCATAAGGAGCATTTGCTTTTGGTTCTTGAGAAGCTCAGGGAACATCAGTTGTATGCCAAGTTCAGCAAATGTGAGTTTTGGTTAAAGGAAGTTGGTTTTCTCGGACATGTCATATCCGGAGAAGGAATAGCAGTAGACCCTACCAAGGTTACTTCTATCACTAAATGGTTTGCACCCACATCAGTTGGAGAGATCAGGAGTTTTCTTGGACTCGCAGGTTATTATCGGAGGTTTATTGAGATTTTCTCTAGGATTGCAAAGCCCATAACGGAGTTATTGAAGAAGGACACCAAGTTTAAATGGACTAAGGAGTGTGAAGCTAGTTTTCAGGAGTTAAAGAAACGTTTGGTTACAGCCCCAGTGCTGATTTTCCCAGACCAACATAAGGATTACCAAGTATATTGCAACGCTTCACGACGAGGACTTGGAGCTGTACTTATGCAGGAAGGAAGAGTTGTTTCATATGCCTCACGACAACTTAAACCTCATGAGTTGAATTATGCTACACATGATTTGGAGTTAGCAGCCGTAGTGCATGCGTTGAAGACATGCAGGCATTTTCTCATTGGAAACCATTGTGATATATACATGGATCATAAGAGTTTGAAATACATCTTCACGCAGAATGAGTTGAACCTCAGGCAAAGGAGATGGTTGGAGCTCATAAAGGATTATGATATGAAATTGCACTATCACCCCGGAAAGGTCAATGTCTTAACAGATGCATTGATCCGCAAGAGTTATGTTAACACGCTCATAACCAGAGGATTGCCTAAGGAGCTAGCAGATGATTTTCGAGAGTTATGCTTGGAGATAGTTCCGAGAGGTTATGTTGCAGCATTGGAAATTCAGTCTACTCTTTTGGGTAAAATCAGGGAATCCTAGAAGACAAAGGAGATTGCAGAGATAAAGGAAAGGATGAGTAAAGGAAAGGCTAAAGGATCTCGTGAGGATGAGCACGACACTTTATGGTTTGAGGATCACATATATGTGCCTAACGACCCCGAGATCAGGAAGTTGATTCGGCTGGAGGCCCATGATTCACCATACTCGATTCACCCAGGAAGATGTATCTGGATTTAAAGGAAAGTTTCTGGTGGAAAGGAATGAAGAAGGATATTGCTGAGTATGCAACAGTATGTGATGTATGTCAGAGAGTCAAGGCAGAGCATCAGAAGCCAGCTGGATTGCTATAGCCATTGCCGATACCCGAATGGTAGTGGGATAAGCTTGGCATGGATTTTATCATTGGATTACCCAGGACTCGTTCAGGCTATGACTCTATCTGGGTTGTAGTTGATCGTTTAACGAAAGTAGCTCATTTCATCCCGGTGAAGACCACCTATACGAGTGCTAAGTTGGCAAAGATATACATGAACAGGAGCGTATGTCTGCACGGAGTTCCGTGGACCATTGTATCAGATAGAGAACCTAGTTTACTTCAAAGTTTTGAAATTAGTTGCATGAAACTTTGGGTACCAGGCTAGAGTTCAGTACAACCTTTCATCCACAGACAGATGGACAGACCGAGAGAGTCAATCAGATTCTGGAGGACATGTTGAGAGCTTGTGCGCTAGATTGTGGATCTAGTTGGGATGACAATTTGCCATATGCAGATTTCTCTTATAACAACAGTTATCAAGCCAGTTTGAACATGGCCCCTTTCGAAGCTTTGTACGGAAGGAGGTGCAGAACACCGTTATCGTGGGATGAAGTTGGAGATAGACAGTTGTTTGGACCAGACTTATTCAAAGACTCTGAGGAGAAGGTCAAGTTGATTCGCGACAAACTCAAGGTAGCCCAGTCTAGGCAGAAGAGTTATGCGGATACTAAACACAAATAGATAGGTACAAAGTCGGAGACACATCATATCTTCGGGTGTCCCCACTTTGAGGAGTGAAATGTTTTGGAGTCAAGGGAAAGCTAGCACCAGGTTTTCTGGGACCATACAGAGTTTTGGAACGCATGGGAGAAGTTGCATACAAGCTGGAATTGCCGGAAGGATTGTCAGGAGTTCATGATGGGTTTCACGTTTCCTAGTTGAAGAAGTGCCACGCAGAGATGGCCGATATTCCTCTAAGGGATACAATGCCACTAGAAGCAATTCAGTTAGATAATGATTTTACCTATGAAGAGAAGCCAGTCAAGATTCTCGAGTTTTCCAGTTGAGTTACTCGCAACAAGGTTATCAAGTTTTGCAAAGTTCAGTGGAGCCACCATACCGAGGAGGAAGCCACCTGGGAGCGAGAAGAAGATCTCCATAGAGACGACCCAAACCTTTTTGCTGACCAACCCGAATCTCGAGGGCGAGATTCGTCTTAAGGGGGGTAGGTTTTTAACATCCCAATTTTTAATTTGGATGTTATACATAGATCATCATATGCATATTATATTTATTCTTGCATTTTGTTGTGATCATAGAAATCTTAAGCAACTCAAGGACCCAAGGAGAGAGTTGGAGGTTTCACAAAATTCATATTTGGAATTTATTTCAAATTCGTAGGAAGGATCAATTTGATTTTATTACTTTTTCTCTCCAATTATTTCCAATATTAAAAATATATGAGAGAAGATAATATAACTTCTTCAACCTGAGAGAATTTTAAAATCAAATTATGATTTTATTGGTATTTTTATTTGCTATTTTATTTGAATTAGAAAAATATTGCATTTTTGGAAATTGCCTCTTAGTCCACAAAAATGTTCATCTTGTCCTGAATATTAGGTTTGGACGATGAAAATTGTTTCTGGAATTTTTTAGAATTTTTTTGTTTTATTAGGATTTTTCTTTTGGGCGAAACTTATTTTAAAAAAATTACCCGCCGGACTCGGCCAAAGGCCCAGCAGCGCCGCGCCGCCGCTGACTTCGAGCGGGAGGACTCCCGCCGCCGCACGCCGATGGGGAGTCCGGCTCGGACTCCCATGCCGCCCCCTCGCCCAAGGCACGTCCCCTGAGGCCCCTTTATAAGCTGCCGCCGCCTCTCTTCCTCGCCAAACCTCCCTCCTCCGCCGCCAAAGCCTCCGCGCCACGCTTCCACCGCCTCGCACCACCTCCCGCTGCCCACGCTGTCGTTCATGTCACGACATCGCCGTCGTTGCCGTTGTCGTCGAACCGGTACAAACCGCTCAAACCCGGTTTATTTTTGGTTTAGTTCGGTTCAGTTGTTTTAGATTGGTTTTTTAGGTTTTATTATTTAACGAATGCTCGCTCGTTCGTTCGTTCGTTTCAATGAACGGTTTTTGCCGGTTAAGTTCTGTTAGCGAACGTTCGCACCGTAGGATTTTATTTTTAGTTTATTTTCGGCCAGGGACCTATCTGCGAATAGTTTTATCGCGATTTAGCCCCTAATCTTTAAACTAGCATAACTTTTTACTCGTTTATCCAAATTAGATGAAACCAGCGCCAAAATCTTCGTTTCGTTCTGTTCTTTCCAGTTAACCAATTTGAATATTATTTTGGTACTGTAAAATTTGAGTTTAGTCCAGATTAGTAAACGATCTTGTTTCTTTTGTATTTTGAGTTTCATTTCTCCCTTTGAGTTGATTCTTTTTTGCAGATCGTAGCTAATCATATGTACCTACTGCTAAGATCTAATTCACATGATAATAGTGCTGTTAGGTTTGACCTTTCTTAGATTAAGCCGTTTGCTTGTTTCGTGTTCGATTTGGATCTTTTCTCGGTTTTTCATTGTTTTGTTCGACTGATTGCTTATGTATGCTACTGTTTGTCTATGCTAGATAACCCGGTGATGCGGAGCATCCTTCCATCATCCCCATGGACTCTACATCGACACATCCAACCCCACGAGGACCCATGACGAGGGCTCAAGCACGTGCTATTCAGTCCGAGGTTAACTCTCTCCTTGTTGAACGTCCCTTTGACCCACTTGAGACATGGCAACTACCTCAAACGGAGATGCTTTGTGTACTTAGGTACCAAGAAAGTAACCAAGGAGAAGTTACGACGCAAGATGAACATCGAGAGCATGTAGACGATCTGCCCACCCGTATGACCGAACAATCGCCTAACCATCGCCTCAAGGAACAACCGGCCCACCTTATGTGATCAAGCGCAGCAAGGCCGGTGCTGCACCGGTTTTACCGGTTTCTGCCCAAAGACCGAAACAACCGCCTCGACATCCGGTACAACCGCTGGACCCTTCGACGTCCATCTCCAGAAGCCAGCGCCTGACCTCCCAGCGATAGTACCGCCTTCCACGTCCGGAACTACCGCCTCGCATGAGCTCCCAACGGAACTACCGGCCCCATGACCGGTACTACCGGCCTGCCTGCGTAGTGCAAGGGGTTTTCGCCCCATGTATCCTCTCCCACTTACCCCTTCGTGGCTTAGCACTATATATACTCGTCTCCTAGCTTCATATTAGGGTCAGCATTGGTTTAGCTCATATTTGTGTGAGAGCCTTGCTCATCCACTTGGTTACTTCTCCTCGGAGCTCATGACCTCTTCGGAGAAGATCTCCCAAGCGGATTCAAGACCCCTTCTAGGGAAGACCATCAAGACCTCCTCACGGAGAAGAACGGTTCCTTTGTATTGTAACACCCTCGATGCGGCTATATCTCCCACGTGTCAAAGCATGACTTAGAGGCATAACCGCATTGAAAGCAATGTCGCAAGTGAGGTAATCTTCACACAACCCATGTAATACATAAGGGAAAGAGATACATAGTTGGCTTACAGTCACCACTTCATACAATACATAAATAAACATCCATCATTCAGTTTACACTCAAGGTCCGACTACGGAACCAAAATAAAAGAAGACTACCCCAAATGCAACACAGATCCCCGATCGTCCCAACTGGGCTCCACTACTGATCGTCTGGAAATGAAACATAGTAACGACCAAGGGCCTCATCAAATTCCCACTTCAGCTCGGGCCATGCCATCTGCTACCGGTATCACCGGTACCGCATCTGTTTTGGTAGAATCAGAGTCACGGGACTCAAAGAATCTCACACCCGCGAGATCAAGACTATTTAAGCTTAAGGGAAGGGTGGTGTAATGAGGTGGAGTTGCAGCAAGTGACTAGCATATATGGTGGCTCTGATCGCAAAAGAGAGCGAGAAGAGAAGCAAGGCACCGTCGTGAAGCTAGTAGCGATCAAGAAGTGATCCCAAACTACTTACGCCAAATATAACTCCAACACCGTGTTCACTTCCTGACTCACGAGAAGAGACCATCACGCTACACACGCGTTGATGTATTTTAATTAAGGTCAACTTTGGGTTTTCTACAACCGGACATTAACAAATTCCCATCTGCCTCATAACCGCGGGCACGGCTTTTGAAAGATAATACCCTACAGGGGTGTCCCATCTTAGCCCATCACAAGCTCTCATGGTCAACGAAGGATAAACCTTCTCCCGGGAAGACCCGACCAGTCTCGGAATCCCGGTTCGCATGACATTTCGACAATGGTAAAACAAGACCAAAGAAAGTCACCGATTGTGCCGACAAATCCCGATAGGAGCTGCACATATCTCGTTCTCGTGGCACATCCAGATGAACACTACGACGGCAACCGAGGATACCCCAAGTTGCCTCGTATGCACCGCAAGTGGTTCTAGTTTGGACCAACACTCGAGGAGCATTGGCCCGGGGTTAAATAAAGATGACCCTCGGCTCACGAAAACCCAAGGAAAAAAGGCTTAGGTGGCAAATGGTAAAACCAAGGTTGGGCCTTCTTGGAGGAGTTTTATTCAAAGCGAACTGTCACGGGGTCCCATAAATCACCCAACCGCGTAAGGAACGCAAAATCAAGGAACATAAAACCGTATGATGGAAACTAGGGCGGCAAGAGGGAACAAAACACTGCATAAGGCCGAGCCTTCCACCCTTTACCAAGTATATAGGTGCATTAATTAAATAAGAGATATTGTGATATCCCAACAAGTAAACATGTTCCAACAAGGAACAACATCTCCATGTTCCAACAAGGAACAAACTTCATCTTCACCTGCAACTAACAACGCTATAAGAGGGGCTGAGCAAAGTGGTAACATAGCCAAACAACGGTTTGCTAGGAAAGGATGGTTAGAGGCTTGACATGGCAACATGGGAGGCATGATATAGCAAGTGGTAGGCATCGTAGCATAGGCATAGCAAAAGAGAGAGCATCTAGCAAGCAAAGATAGAAGTGATTTCGAGGGTATGGTCATCTTGCCTAAGATCCCGCTAGGAAGAAGAACGAGTCCATGAAGAAGACAAACGGACGAAGTCGAATGGATCCATACAACTCCGGAACGAAACCGAAGCTAACGAGAGAAGCAACCCGGAAAGAAACAAACAACATAGTAAACAACCATCACATAAACATGGCATGAAGCACAATCAAGTATAATGCATGTCCGGTTTAATGAGGCATGGCATGGCAAAGTGCAACAAACAATACTACAAGTTAAGTGGATCTCAATATGCAACGAGGTGCATGTTGACGGAACACCACATCAATTATTTAGTTTTCTCTCGGTTATGCTACCAAACAATATTAAGTGTTGTTAAACATGGCAAGAGGTGAAGCATAAATAAACTAACTATTTAGGCAAGTTTAAATGAGGCCGAAAGCAACAAACGAACCACTCCGGAAAATCCCGATATGCATTTAGCAATTTAATGCAACAACAAGTTTAAACATTTTAAATGTTGTTATCATGATGCGGATGACATATACAAGTTATATGCAATTTTTTGAAAAATTTGACATAAGCATGTTATGAAGCATTTATCACCATGGTGGAAGAAAGGGGTGCCACGGCAACGAATCCGAAAATGATGCCACGGCAACATATCGTTTCCGGTAGCTCATGGAGATACCGGTGCAAAAGGAAGCGTGCGGATGTGCGGAACATGCTAGAGATGGTGGGGTGATCCCGGTTACCGGGTTCCCACGGGTCATCGGCATGGCGAACGAGGAGCAACGTGCATGAAGCAAACGGGCACGATGCAAACAAGGGTGCATCTCATACAACACATGCATTCAGTCCACGGACGGCGTCTCGGGGTTATACCTTCGAGGCATGCATTTTCAAAGCGGACCGGTTTGGAGAGGAAGTAGTCGTTCACGGGTCGTCGAGGGAAGTAGAGGAAGTAGTTGTTCCGCGACGGTAGTAGTGGAAGTAGTCGTTCTCGCACGCTCTAGGGTCAAGGGTAGAGGTTATTGCGACCTCAGTGACGGTAGTGGTACATGTGACGTCGGGGTACTCGTTGTTCCGGTTTTTGCGTCCGTAGATGTATGCGGCAATCGTAGTGGTACTTGGCCGTTCCATGTAGTCGAACTTGACGATCCGAGGGGGTACTTGGCGCATCACCGTGTAGTTGTACATGGTTCAAAAGAACGCATTGACACATCTGGAGGGGCATCGAGGGACTCGTCAAGGCCCTGCCTCGGGAGGTCACCGGAGATGCATGGAGGCAGCTCGAGCTGCTGGCTGTTGGTAGCGTGTGCGGGCGGCGTGTGGAGGCGGACCAGGGAACTTGGCACGACCGAGACAGGGGGCGAGCTGCGCGGTTGGTTGATGGTAGCCGCGCCATGGTGGTGGTCGCCACAAAGCGAGGGAGGCCGGACTTGGCGTTGACGATCGGTCGGCATCGGCCTTGACGTGCAGCAGGGGAGGCGGAGCTCGTGCTCGAAGAGGAGACCGGCGGCGCGACGCAAGGGGATGCGAGCTCCATGGCGGAGGGAGCGATGACGTGCCTGCTCCCCTGCTCGAGATCGAGCGAGGACGAGGGAAGCAGAGGAGGTCGAGGTCGAGGTCGCGGAGGCTGGACGTCGGCGGGGCTCGAGACAGGGGCGACGACGTGGATCCGGCGGGGCGGAGCTTGGGGAGGCGACGCCATGGAGGACGGCGACGAAGCGGAGGCGAAGGAGCTGCTCGGCAGCGCTCGCTTTTGGCAGGGTCGAGGGAGGAGCGGGCGGCGGCCTGGCGACGCGGTCCCCGTTGGAGCCCGAGGGAGAGGGCGAGAGGAGGGGGATCGAGCGAGAGATGCGGAGGAACGAGGGAGAGATGGCTCCTGGCGGCAGGGGATGGACGAGGGGAAGAGATGGGGATTGGGCAGGGTTAGCTAGGGTTCGGGAGGTGGCTGCCGGATGGGCCTTAGAGGCCGGCGGCTGGGCTCTCCTCTCTCTCTCTTTCTCTCAAAAGAAAATAAACAAAATAGAGATAAGAAATAAACGAAAGAGAGGGTTACGGAAAGAATTTGGGAATGGGGTTAATTTACTTGGACTCACAAAAATGTGCACGGGCCATGAAAAATAGGAGTGGCAAGATTGCAGGAATTAAATTCAAAGTCATTTGAATTTAATTCAAAAGGTTTGAGCAAGGACTAGGAATTAGAGGTTTCCAAAAATGTTGGGATTTTTGGTGGAGCTCCGGAAGATGATGAAAGAATAAATGGCAAAGTTGGAGATCAAGAATTAAGACAACAAAGGCATTAGGATATTTTGTAAGTGTGTTTATGTAAATCCAAATAATTGGAATATTTACTATAGCTCTCTAAATATCGAGAGGATATGTTTTAAAGAGAATCACCATGTGAATTCCCTCGATTTAAATGGATCAAAGATCCATGCCATTTATTTAGTTGAGTTGCAAAAGATTTATGAGATGATGGCATGATGACATGATGCAATACAAAAATAAATAGAGCAAGCACAAATAAAAAACACACGGAGGTCACAAAAATATGGAAGTCTTCTGGACCGTCGGTCTCGGGGCGTTACAACACTCCACCACTACAGGAGGATCTCGTCCCGAGATCTAGGATGGCACCGGAGAGAAACGGAAGAGGAAGAGAGGAGGTAAAACTAAGTTGCTTCTTTGACAAACGAGTGAAACCACGAACCTTGAGAGGTTGAGCAATTTAAAAGAAAGAGTACAACAGAGATGAACGAGTTTGCAAACAATCCGTTAGAAAAAAGGAACAAGGAACATTATGGGAACTTGAAGGTTGCAAAGACATGAATCAAGAGTTTAATGGACAAGATAGAATTCAAAACCACTCCAGTTAAAGCAAGATGAGAGGGGAAGAATTCGGGCAGCACTCCGGTTGAACATGAAGGAATTGAATATGAACTTGACAAGATGAGAGGATACTTGATGAAATAAACAACACACTGCCTCCGGAACTATTGAAAGAATGGCACAAGGGGTAAGAAAGATTTCAGACAGCTCTCCAGTTGAGGAAGGAGGGAAAACTTCATAAAATTAGAGAACTCGAATGAAAACACGACACTTTGGTTAAATGGATAAGTAAGGAAAAGAACATGATCTCCAAAATGATATAATGGGTCAAAGAAAACATCACAATGCCTTCGGGACAAATGAAAGAGTGGAATCGAGAGAACAGAGAAGAGAATAACAACTTCTATCACAATTGAATTTGAAAGAGCCTCCTTAAAAAGAAGGATTGAACGGAGTTGTTAGAAAACCAACAACGAAAAGAATAAGCTTGTAGTGGACTTATTGAAACATCTCAACATTATGAGGTGACAAATGGCCACTAAAGGAAGCCATTGATTTGAGTGAGAGCACCAAGGCGATGAAAAACTTCTTTCACCAAGAGGATAGGAGAAAACTTGGATCATTGATAAGCACCATAATAGCAACATTCCTTAGGGAAGGCTTTAGGTGAAAACATGACACAAGATAAATCCAACGAAGAGATTGATGGATTTAAAATACCTCATTCTTGACAACATGTGAATCATGAAACATGAATGAAACAGTCAAAATGACATAACACAACCTGAAAAGATAAGGTCGAAAGAATTGCACTTCGGAATGCAAGATGAAGAATGCTTGAACTCCTCAAAACAAAACATGTGTTGAGCACCATGTTTATTTTTAAGTATGGCTTGACGGATCTTAACTTCGAGAGAAATCTTGATGAACAATTGAAGAATGAAAAGAATCCTTGACGAAGCACCATGTAGAGCCTCCATGAAGAACTCCGGTAAACAAAAGGGTGATAGAAAGAAAGAGAAGTTGAAAACACAAGGTGAAGCCTTGCAATGATTTAGATGGATCTTCGTGATGATGAGAGCTTGGAACTCCGGAAAAGAAAAGATGAAACAAGCTGAAACCGAGAATTTATTCATCATGAACAAACTCCGAAAGAAGGAATTAATCACTTGGATGAAACAAGAACAAGAATTATGTCATGCGTATCCTTCACCAATTTAAATTGATGACAAGCAACGGATTTAGCATACTACTTATTCTCGTAGAAAGGATTAAGAGAGATATGGCGTAAACTTGAGAAGGTCTTCAACGAACCACCAGTAGGATTTGGAAAGAACGAATGAATTGATATGATAACAAAGAAAGAGAACTCTTGAACGAACCACCGTAAGAATTGAAATTGAACGTAGCAAATGCACAAATCACCGGGAAGAATCAAAAGCGAAGAGGTTGAGCCAACTATGAAAGCAATGTCGCAAGTGAGGTAATCTTCACACAACCCATGTAATACATAAGGGAAAGAGATACATAGTTGGCTTACAGTCGCCACTTCACACAATACATAAATAAACATCCATCATTCAGTTTACACTCAAGGTCCGACTACGGAACCAAAATAAAAGAAGACTACCCCAAATGCAACACGATCCTCGATCGTCCCAACTGGCTCCACTATTGATCGTCTGAAATGAAACATAGTAACGACCAAGGGCCTCATCAAATTCCCACTTCAGCTCGGGCCGCCATCTGCGCTTGGTATCACCGTACTGCATCTGTTTTGGTAGAATCAGGAGTCACGGGACTCAGCAATCTCACACCAGCGAGATCAAGACTATTTAAACTTAAGGGAAGGGTGGTGTAATGAGGTGGAGCTGCAGCAGTTTACTAGCATATATGTTGGCTACGATCGCAAAAGAGAGCGAGAAGAGAAGCAAGGCACGGTCGTGAAGCTAGTAGCGATCAAGAAGTGATCCTGAAACTACTTACGCCAAACATAACTCCAACACCGTGTTCACTTGCGGACTCACGAGAAGAGACCATCAACGCTACACACGCGGTTGATGTATTTTAATTAAGGTCAACTTCGGTTTTCTACAACCGACATTAACAAATTCCCATCTGCCTCATAACCGCGGGCACGGCTTTGAAAGATAATACCTGCAGGGTGTCCCAACTTAGCCCATCACAAGCTCTCGCGTCAACGAAGGATAAACCTTCTCCGGGAAGACCGATCAGCCTCGGAATCCGGTTCGCATGACATTTCGACAATGGTAAAACAAGACCAGCAAAGCCGCCCAATTGTGCCGACAAATCCCGATAGGAGCTGCACATATCTCGTTCTCGTGGCACATCCGGATGAACACTACATACGGCAACCGAGGATACCCCAAGTTGCCTCGTATGCACCGCAAGTGGCTCTAGTTTGGACCAACACTCGAGGAGCATTGGCCCGGGGTTAAATAAAGATGACCCTCGCTCTCAAAACCCAAGGGAAAAAGGCTTAGGTGGCAAATGGTAAAACTAAGGTTGGGCCTTGCTGGAGGAGTTTTATTCAAAGCGAACTGTCACGGGGGTCCCATAAATCACCCAACCGCGTAAGGAACGCAAAATCAAGGAACATAACGCCGGTATGATGGAAACTAGGGTGGCAAGAGTGGAACAAAACACCAGGCATAAGGCCGAGCCTTCCACCCTTTACCAAGTATATAGGTGCATTAATTAAATAAGGGATATTGCGATATCCCAACAAGTAAACATGTTCCAACAAGGAACAACATCTCCATGCTCCAAAAGGGAACAAACTTCATCTTCACCTGCAACTAACAACGCTATAAGAGGGGCTGAGCAAAGCGGTAACATAGCCAAACAACGGTTTGCTAGGAAAGGGTGGTTAGAGGCTTGACATGGCAACATGGGAGGCATGATATAGCAAGTGGTAGGCATCGTAGCATAGGCATAGCAAAAGAGCGAGCATCTAGCAACCAAAGATAGAAGTGATTTCGAGGGTATGGTCATCTTGCCTGAGATCCCGCCAGGAAGAAGAACGAGTCCATGAACAAGACAACCGGACGAAGTCGAACAGATCCATACAACTCCGGAACGAAACCGAAGCTAACGAGAGAAGCAACCCGGAAAGAAACAAACAACATAGTAAACAACCATCACATAAACATGGCATGAAGCACAATCAAGTATGATGCATGTCCGGTTTAATGAGGCATGGCATGGCAAAGTGCAACAAACAATACTACAAGTTAAGTGGAGCTCAATATGCAACGAGGTGCATGTTGACGGAACACCACATCAATTATTTAGTTTTCTCTCGGTTATGCTACCAAACAATATTAAGTGTTGTTAAACATGGCAAGAGGTGAAGCATAAATAAACTAACTATTTAGGCAAGTTTAAATGAGGCCGAAAGCAACAAACGAACAATTCCGGAAAATCCCCATATGCATTTAGCAATTTAATGCAACAACAAGTTTAAACATTTTAAATGTTGTTATCATGATGCGGATGACATATACAAGTTATATGCAATTTTTATGAAAAAGTTGACATAAGCATGTTATGAAGCATTTATCACCGTAGTGGAAGAAAGGGGTGCCACGGCAACGAATCCGAAAATGATGCCACGGCAACATATCGGTTCCGGTAGCTCATGGAGATACCAAAGGTATGAAGCGTATGGATGTGCGGAACATGCTAGAGATGGTGGGGTGATCCCGGTTACCGGGTTCCCACGGGTCATCGGCATGGCGAACAAGGAGGAACGTGCATGAAGCAAACGGGCACGGTGCAAACATAGGGTGCATCTCATACAACACATGCATTCGGTCCACGGACGGCGTCTCGGGGTTATACCTTCGAGGCATGCATTTTCAAAGCGGACCGGTTCGAAGAGGAAGTAGTCGTTCACGGGTCGTCGAGGGATGTAGAGGAAGTAGTTGTTCCGCGACGGTAGTAGTGGAAGTAGTCGTTCTCGCACGCTCTAGGGTCGAGGGTAGAGGTTCTCGCGACCTCGGCGACGGTAGTGGTACATGTGACGTCGGGGTACTTGTTGTTCCGGTTTTTGCGTCCGTAGATGTACGCGTCAATCGTAGTGGTACTTGGCGGTTCCATGTAGTCGAACTTGACGATCCGAGGGGGTACTTGGCGCATCACCGTGTAGTTGTACATGGTTCAAACAAACGCATTGACACATCTGGAGGGGCATCGAGGGACTCGTCAAGGCCCTGCCTCGGGAGGTCACCGGAGATGCATGGAGGCAGCTCGAGCTGCTGGCTGTTGGTAGCGTGTGCGGGCGGCGTGTGGAGGCGGAGCAGGGTACTTGGCACGACCGAGACAGGGGGCGAGCCGCGCGGTTGGTTGATGGTAGCCGCGGCCATGGTGGTGGTCGCCACAAAGCAGAGGAGGCCGGGACTTGGCGTTGGACGATGCGGTTAGCATCGGCCTTGACGTGCAGTAGGGGAGGCGGAGCTCGTGCTCGAAGAGGAGACCGGCGGCGCGACGCGAGGGGACGCGAGCTCCATGGCAGAGGGAGCGATGACGTGCCTGCTCCCCTGCTCGAGATCGAGCGAGGACGAGGGAAGCAGAGGAGGTCGAGGTCGAGGTCGAGGAGGCTGGACGTCGGCGGGGCTCGAGACGGGGGCAACGACGTGGATCCGGCAGGGCGGAGCTTGGTGAGGCGACGCCATGGAGGACGGCGACAAAGCGGAGGCGAAGGAGCTGCTCGGCAGCGCTCGCTTCTGGCGGGGTTGAGGGAGGAGCGGGCAGCGGCCTGGCGACGCGGTCCCCATTGGAGCCCGAGGGAGAGGGCGAGAGGAGGGGGGTCGAGCGAGAGATGCGGGGGAACGAGGGAGAGATGGCTCCTGGCGGCGGGGATGGACGAGGGGAAGAGATGGGGATCGGGCAGGGTTAGCTAGGGTTCGGGAGGCGGCTGCCGGATGGGCCTTAGAGGCCGGTGGCTGGGCTCTCCTCTCTCTCTCTCTTTCTCTCAAAAGAAAAGAAACAAAATAGAGATAAGAAATAAACGAAAGAGAGGGTTACGGAAAGAATTTGGGAATGGGGTTAATTTACTTGGACTCACAAAAATGTGCACGGTCCATGAAAAATAGGAGTGGCAAGATTGCAGGAATTAAATTCAAAGTCATTTGAATTTAATTCAAAAGGTTTGAGCAAGGACTAGGAATTAGAGGTTTCCAAAAATGTTGGGATTTTTGGTGGAGCTCCGGAAGATGATGAAAGAATAAATGGCAAAGTTGGAGATCAAGAATTAAGACAACAAAGGCATTAGGATATTTTGTAAGTGTGTTTGCGGTAAATCCAAATAATTGGAATATTTACTATAGCTCTCTAAATATCGAGAGGATATGTTAAAAAAAGAATCACCATGTGAATTCCCTCGATTTAAATGGATCAAAGATCCATGCCATTTATTTAGTTGAGTTGCAAAAGATTTATGAGATGATGGCATGATGACATGATGCAATGCAAAAATAAATAGAGCAAGCACAAATAAAAAAACACACGGAGGTCACAAAAATATGGAAGTCTTTTGGACCGTCGGTCTCGGGGCGTTACATGTATCCTTACCTTTGTTGATTGTGGATCATGTGTTACTCTTTGTGTTCGGTGATCTAGCACTTGTGTGATTAATTCCTTGTTGGTTTAGTGATTCTCTCTCGTTTTCCCCGTGTTTCCCCTTTGTGCTTCTGCGTGTTCTTCGTGATTCCCCGTAGGATCCACTCCAAACGTGAAAGATCATCACCATAGGGTTCCTCCCTACATCATCTTGGTATCATGAGCCACATTGATCACGTTTTTGGAGCCCCTACCCCGTGTTTTCTAGCTTGATTTTGTTGTTTTCGTCTTAAATCCGAAAATCCCCACCAAAAATAGCCCCCAATTTTTTTTTGGTGATTTGTTGGTTTGATGATGTTTTGTTGATTTTGATCCGTGGATTTACTTGGTTTCAAGTGGATCTAGTTTTCCCCCAAGTTTACCCTCTTCCCATCCACGAAATCCATCCAATTTTGCCCCCGAAATCATCCATTTCCGCCCCAAAATCGCGCCCCGATTCGATCTGTGTCGAATCCCGACACGAGCGGTACAACCGCACCTCCAAGCGGTACCACCGCTGAGTACCACAAGCGGTACTACCGCCCATCCGAGCAGTACTACCGCCCCACTCAGTTTCAGCGTTCCGAGTTTCACCATTTTCATCATAACTTCCACATCCGGAGTCCGATTTTTGCGTTCTTTAGCTCGTTGAGAAGCTATTGACATCCCCCATCCACCTAGATAGACTACAACATCATTGGACACCAACTAATTTTCCTAACATTGGCATCTTTGCCTAGGTCTTTCACCACATCATCCGCTATACCACCTCCGCTTTTCGCTACCTCCATTGTTGCTTTTGGTCTTTGAGAATTTGAGTTGTGGTTCCCGTGTCCTATTGTGTTTCGGCTATATAGGTACGGTTCAACGTCAACATCACCACCGCTCATCTTCGCCAAGGACTCATCATCGCCAAGGACGGTAACCTCGATGACATCTTTGTCATCTCTTGCAATTGCATTGATAACCATCATAGCCCATCTTTTGCGTTGCTTACCCATCGAGACTAGCCTTTGAGTATTGCCGGCAACGTGACTTGTGCACATTAGTGATCATACTCCATAGCATACATACCATAGCAAAGTGGTGCATATTTTGGCATAAACTTGTGGGTCGCAAAGTTGTCATCACATACACAATTGCTATCTTGGTTCGTGAAGTTTGCATGAGAAAAGAGCTCAAAGGAGAAAGAGCCAATCAAGCTTTTAAGAAAAAGAGAAAGATAAGCAAAGAGCTTATAAGCAAGAACCATAGCATCATACTACATTAAGATTGTCACATAAGATCATCTTGGATCATAGCACCGAAATACCATACATATAGCATACTTGGGATAGAGATCGTTGCATTTTTGCCTAGTAGGTTGTGCACAAGCTCCGTATCCGCCTATTGTGCAATCGTGCTAGCGTCTCTCTAGTATTGTGCAACAAGACCATTTTCGTGGATTCCACATTTTGGCTCACTTTTGGTTTGCACAATCCCACTTATCTATTTGCGTGTGTGTTTCCGTGTACCACTATTTGCTTGGTCTACTTGTTGCATTTGTGAATTTGTGAATCTTTTTTCAAAATCCTTGATTCAAACTAACGATTGCAATCAATTTTGTGCCACCATCCTAACCAAGCTCCACCATAAGCTTTTACTTGTGTAGGTGTGAGAACCGACAAGAATTGGTACCAATAGTGCTATTTCATTGTCCGCATTTGAGTGAACTTGATTCATCTTCAACATCGGTCAAAGGTACATTGGTATTAGTTCTTATCCTTCTACCACTCACATTTTGCTTAGAATGATGGATAGGCCAAGTACTGCTGCCAACCCACTCTTCATCGAGCAAGACGACGACATGTCATCATACGTCACCAAGAGCCACCTCTTTGGTGCACAACGAGCATTGCATCAAGAGCAACAAGCAATGAACGACCGCATCGACAACCTCGCCACCGACTTGCGACTCTCCGAGCAACGTACACGCGACTACTTCGACAACAAGCTCGATGTGCACAAGCAAGAGAACGATGCAAGAATGGACGAGATCCACGCCTTGTTGGTGAACCGGCCTCCTTCTACATCGTCATACTCAAGACGGAGCCACTCAAGTCGACACTCCGACGACTCCTTCTTTGGCTCAAGTACACCGTCTTCGAACACTCCTCGACGAGCCGCGCGTCAAGACCGTCATGCATCTCGCAACCCGCTACACGTCAAGCATTCACAAGAGCAAGTCGATGAGCAAGTCCATCGTCCTCAATCAAACCAAGTCGCGTTTGCTCAAGCTCAAGAACGACAACGTCTTCGTCGACAAGAAGAAGAAGAACGAGCGCGTCTACACCAAGAACAACAAGACGCCGAGGCTCAACGTCTTCAAAAACAACAAGAAGAAGCACAAGCTCTTGAGGTGGAACGTGCCCTTCAAGAATCAAGTCGAGCTATCGCCAACCGCAACCGCGAATGGCGCAATCAAGAGGAAGCCCTTCGAGAAGAAATCCAAGAGAGGAACTACCATCCGCGTGGACAACGTCAAGCTCCACAAGCTCGTCAAGCTCCACCTCAATCTCAAGTCCAACAAGAGCAAGTTGATCATGGACTTCCTCCACGCCAAGAGCAACATGAGGAGGATTACCCTCCACGACAAGAGTGTCATCATCACCATCGCCAACAACACAATGAAGAGCAACGCTATGGCAAGCTCAAATTTACAATGCCCAAGTTCAATGGAAGCAATGATCCCGAAGAATACCTCTCATGGGCATTGAAGGTCGACAAAATCTTTTGTTTGCACAACTATGAGGAAGAGAAGAAGATCGCTATGGCATCACTTGAGTTCCAAGACTATGTGCTCATATGGTGGGAACAAGTCCTTGAGCGCCGACAAGCAAGAGGTGAACCTCCAATCACCACTTGGGCTCAAATGAAGGATGTCGTGCGAGCATGTTTTGTACCAACCTACTACAACCGTGATCTCTTCAAGAAGCTACAACTTCTCAAGAAAGGAACAAAGAGTGTTGAAGAATACTACAAGGAAATGGAGATAGCCATGATTCGAGTCAATGTCACGGAAGATGATGAGCAAACAATGGCACGATTCTTGAATGGACTCAATCATCCCATCAAGAAGATCACCGACTTACAACCCTACTCCGACCTCATTGAGCTCGTGCATCAAGCTACAAAGGCGGAACGTCAAGTACAAGATGACTTCAAGTACGCCAAGTACTCATCCAAGACCTATGGCTTCTCCAACAACCAAGCTTCAACAACTCCTACAACATCTACATCAACCAAACCTTCTCCAAGCAACAACGACAAGCCGAGTTACAAGAAAACTTCGTCAAGTTCAAGTCGTCTTCCTCCTACTACAAGCAACTTCAAGCCGCGTGCTTCATCATCTACTCCGACCAATGAGACCGTCAAGACAAGCTCCTTCAAATGTTTCACTTGCGGCGGCCGAGGCCACAAGTCCTATGAATGCACAAACAAGCGCACCATGATCCTCAACGATGATGGCACCTATGACTCAATGAGTGAAGATGAAATGGAAGCTATTGAGCAAGTGGCCATGCATAGGAGAGTGAATGAAGATGAAGATGACCAAGTCTTTTGTGATGAAGATACAAGCCCCGCTCTTGTTGTCTCCAAGGTCTTGACTCTTCAACATCAACAAGAAGAAGACCAATGATGCCACATCTTCCACACAAAGGCCGGCATCAATGGAAGGTCCGTCAAGGTCATCATCGACAGAGGTAGTTGCCACAACTTGGCAAGTGAAGAACTATGCTCCAAGCTTCAATTGGTCAAGAGGAAGCACCCGCACCCCTACAAGGTTCAATGGCTAAGTGACTCCGGCACCATACGAGTTGAGCATACGGTCCAAGTCTCCTTCAAAATAGGTGCATATGAGGACACTTTGGAGTGTGATGTCGTCCCAATGACCATTTTCCACCTCCTCCTTGGTCGACCATGGCGATTCGACCGTGGTGTCTTCCACAACGGGCGTACCAACCACTATAGCTTCAAGATGAAAGGGAAGGAATATGTGCTACGACCTATGTCTCCTAGTCAAGTGATAGCCGACAAGCAAGCAACCAACCATAGAGAAAAGAGTGAAAAAGACATCCACCGAAGAGTGAGAGCCACAAGCCAAACTTGAGCGCCTCTTCGCCTAGAGAGAAAAACCTCATACTATTTGCCACAAAAAGTGAGATGAGAGAAGTGTGTGAGAACCCATCGAGTGTGATGCACTTTGTCCTTGTGTGCAAGGATGGAGAACCAAAAACTAACACCATTCATGAGCTACCTTTGGTGTTTCAATCTCTTTTGCAGGAATTTCAAGATGTTTTCCCGATGAGCTACCTCCGGTCTACCTCCTCTCTGAGGCATTGAGCATCGAATCGACCTCATCCCTGGAGCGCCACTTCCAAACAAAGCTCCATACCATGTCAATCCCGAAGAAACCAAGGAGATTCAACGGCAAGTACAACAACTAATCGACAACGGTCATGTACGTGAAAGCTTAAGCCCTTGTGCCATTCCCGTTATTCTTGTGCCTAAGCCCGATGGAAGTTTCCGCTTGTGTTTCGATTGTAGACCCATAAATGCTATCATCGTTCGCTATAGGAATCCCATTCCTCGCTTAGATGATATGCTTGATGAACTTAGTGGAGCCAACTTTTTCTCCAAAATTGATCTTAAAAGTGGCTATTACCAAATCCGCATTCAAGAGGGTGATGAATGGAAAACTGCTTTCAAAACCAAATTTGGCTTATATGAGTGGTTAGTTATGCCTATGGGTTTATCGGAGGCTCCCGGTACTTTTGTGTGTCTCATGCATCATGTACTTCGACCTTATATAGGAGTCTTTGTTCTGGTTTACTTTGATGATATTCTTGTGTTTAGCAAAACCATGAAAGAGCATCTTAATCATGTTAGGGTTGTTTTGCAAACCTTTCGCAAGGAAAGTATTTATGCCAACATGAAAAAGTGCACATTTGGCGTTGACAAAGTGGTTTTCTTGGGTTTCATTGTATCTTCCAAGGGTGTCCATGTTGATGAAACTAAAATTGAAGCAATTAAAACTTGGCCCCAACCAACCAATTTGCAACAAGTGCGTAGTTTTCTTAGTCTTGCGGGTTTTTATCGTCGCTTTGTGAAAGATTTTAGCACAATTGCCGATCCTTTGCATGCCTTGAGTAAGAAAAATGCTCCGTTTGTTTGGGGATCTTTGCAATCCACCGCTTTTGATGAGCTCAAGTCTTTGCTTACTCATGCTCCGATTCTTGCTTTGCCCAATTTTGACAAAACTTTTGAGGTTCATTGTGATGCAAGTGGTACCGGAATTGGCGGAGTTTTGATGCAAGAAAAAAATGAGCCATTGCATATTTTAGTGAAAAACTCTCCGGTGCTCAACTTAACTATCCCACATATGACAAAGAATTGTATGCTTTAGTGCGTGTACTACATGTTTGGGAACATTATCTTAGACCTCATGAGTTTGTCATCCATACCGATCATGAAACGCTAAAGTACTTAAAAGGCCAAACTAAGTTGAACAAGTGTCATGCCAAATGGAGTGAATTTATTGAATCTTTCCCCTATGTGATCAAATACATTAAGGGTAAGGAAAATGTAGTTGCGGATGCGCTTTCACGCATATGTACGCTTGTCACTAAACTTGAGTTGAATGTTATTGGTTTTGAGCACATCAAAGACTTGTATGCTAATGATCCATCTTTTGCTATTCCTTATGCTAATTGTTTGACGCATACTTCTTGGGAACAATATTACATCAAGGATGGTTATCTTATGAGAGCTAACAAACTATGCATTCCCGAGTCTTCTCTTCATTTGCTCCTTTTGCAAGAGGCTCATGGAGGCGGACTCATCAGACATTTCGGACGCGACAAGGCATTCGCCACGATCTCCAAGAACTACTTTTGGCCCAAGATGTTCCGTGACGTCTCACGCTTCACCACCCGATGCTCTACATGTCGCAAAGCTAAGTCTAAAGCTCAATCACATGGTCTTTACATGCCTCTTCCTATTCCTTATCAACCTTGGGAAGACATTAGCATAGACTTTGTACTTGGTTTGCCTAGAACTCAAAATGGAAAGGATTCCGTGTTTGTTGTTGTGGACCGATTTTCTAAGATGGCACATTTCATCCCTTGCAACAAGATAGACGATGCTTCACATGTTGCAAATCTCTTTTGCAGGGAAATCTTGCGCCTCCATGGAGTACCAAAGACAATCATCTCCGACCGTGACGTCAATTTCTTGAGTTACTTTTGGAAGACGCTATGCGCCAAGCTCGGAATCAAGCTCTTGTTCTCATCCGCATACCATCCTCAAACCGACGGCCAAACGGAGGTGACGAACCAAACTCTCTCCACTCTACTTCGCGTGTTGATCAAGAAAAACATCAAGGAGTGGGAGGCGTGTCTACCCATTGCCGAGTACGCCTACAACCGTGCAAGACATTCGACTACCGGCAAGTCCCCCTTCGAGGTCGTCTACGGCTTCAACCCGTTGTCCCCTTTGGACATTCTACCTCTACCTCTACAAGAGCGCACCAACATGGATGCGAGTGCACGAGCAAGCCACATCAAGAAGATGCATGAAGATACAAGGAATGTCATCGAGCGCCAAGTACAACGACTAGCAACCAAGCTCAACGTCAACAAGCAACCCATGATCTTCAACATAGGCGATCTCGTGTGGCTACACCTTCGCAAGGACTGCTTCCCCAACGAACGCAAGTCCAAACTTCTCCCTCGAGCCGATGGACCATTCAAGGTGCTAGCACGCTACAACGACAACGCCTACAAGATTGAACTCCCATGAGAGAAGTACAACGTGAGCGACATCTTCAACGTCAAAGACCTCTTGCCTTTCCATGGTGATGAAGATTTTGATCCGAGGTCGGATCTTTCCCAAGGGAGGGGAGATGATGCGGAGCATCCTTCCATCATCCCCATGGACTCTACATCGACACATCCAACCCCACGAGGACCCATGATGAGGGCTCAAGCACGTGCTATTCAATCCGAGGTTAACTCTCTCCTTGTTGAACGTCCCTTTGACCCACTTGAGACATGGCTACTACCCCAAACGGAGATGCTTTGTGTACTTAGGTACCAAGAAAGTAACCAAGGAGAAGTTACGACGCAAGATGAACATCGAGAGCATGTAGACGATCTGCCCAGTCCAGAAGGACCGGAACAATCGCCCAACCACCGCCCGGGCGGAACAACCGGCCAGCTACCGCCCAACTACCGGCCCACCTTATGTGATCAAGCATAGCAAGGCCGGTGCTCAACCGGTTTTACCGGTTTCTGCCCAAAGACCGGAACAACCGCCTCGACATCCGGTACAATCACTGGACCTTTCGACATCCATCTCCAGAAGCCAGCACCTGACCTCCCAACGGTAGTACCGCCTTCCACGTCCGGAACTACCGCCCCGCATGAGCTCGCAGCGGAACTACCGGCCCCATGACCGGTACTACCGGCCTGCCTACGCGCAGTGCAAGGGGTTTTCGCCCCATGTATCCTCTCCCACTTACCCCTTCGGGGCTTAGCACTATATATACTTGTCTCCTAGCTTCGTATTAGGGTCAGCATTGGTTTAGCTCATATTTGTGTGAGAGCCTTGCTCATCCACTTGGTTACTTCTCCTCGGAGCTCACGACCTCTTCGGAGAAGATCCCCCAAGCGGATTCAAGACCCCTTCTAGGGAAGACCATCAAGACCTCCTCACGGAGAAGAACGGTTCATTTGTATCCTTACCTTTGTTGATTGTTGATCATGTGTTACTCTTTGTGTTCGGTGATCTAGCACTTGTGTGATTAATTCCTTGTTGGCTTAGTGATTCTCTCTCGTTTTCCCCGTGTTTCCCCTTTGTGCTTCTGCGTGTTCTTCGTGATTCCCCGTAGGATCCACTCCAAACGTGAAAGATCGTCACCATAGGGTTCCGCCCTACATCACCCGGAGTGCGAAGCTTGTTACTATGAATCTCTAGAGTTTGCAGATTGTCAGCAAGGCCAGTTACACTTTGATCATACTCTTTTATACCTAGTTTTTACTATTCATTAGTTCTTCCCCTCAAATATTTGCATGTAGGATTGGGAACATGTGGTTTTGGTTGTAGTGCTTGAGGTAGGAACCTAATACCTTTAGATCACCCTGGGAATATACGTTATGCTTAATATTGCTTAGCCATGCTCGTAGACGGGGATTGGATCGTGATTCACACATGGAAGCTTGAGAGTTATTTAATCATGGATAACATTAAGGTGGCAACTTTAATATACATCTAGGTGGATTGGTTGAGGCACCTGGGGAACCCAGTGTTGCGTGTTTTTGGGAAATCCCGGAGTACCCGTGTGATTTTTCCTATGGAATGCTACCTAGGCTCAAAGGGATCATAAGATTATCCATTATGGGCTCTGGCATAGTTGAGTAAGTTGCATGAGCTCTTAAAGAGGTCGACTAGCAGATGTAGGGGAAAGTAGGTGTACCGGTTCGCCCGGAGTAGAGAGTTAATGCTTCAGAAATACTATGTCTCGATCATCCGATCATGGATGCAGTTGAGTCTTGTGGGGAAAAGTGCACAAACCTCTGCAAAGTGTAAACTAATCATGGTTAGTCGTGTCCCCAGTTATGGACATCTTGAGTATCTAGTACTTGAATCTATTGATGTGATCTCATCACATTACTTTTCATTAATTTGATTTGGGTTAATGATGATACTTTTAATTGGGATTTGAGTTGGGGTTACCTTCTCAAATAATGGGCAACTTGGGAGTAGTTAAATGAATTTATTCCTTTGTTGTAGGGAAAAACTAGCTTTATGAAAAATCATAAACTTACAGCCTCCCCCAGCCAAATATTGCATGTAGATATAGTTCTTGCATTTCATTGCTTTACAAAGTAACTCGCCAAAGATATTCAATGTCTTTGACCTACATGGCTGCAACGTCTCATGTCGCAGACTACTCAGACGACGAATAAGGTGCGATAGGTCATTGTTTTTGCACTCAGCTATGCCGTTGGAGTTGATGGACTCATTTACCTTCGAAGCTTCCGCAGTTTAGATGGCCTTCAACCATGATATTTTTGTGTAATCATACTCTTTATGAGGACTCGATGTAGTAAGTGTGTGTGAAACTCTGTTATAATTCCTCGAGTACTGTGTGTGTCAACATTACCGATCCAGGGATGACACTGATGCACAGAGACTTGACCGTTTGAGGTCTGGTCGCTACAGAGAGTTAATATATGCTTTACTTCCTTAGATAATCAGAGTATCATAGTCACTACTTACCGTACAATGGACTTTGGGGTTGCTCAAATGTCATCTACTCCCTCTGTTCCAAAATAGATGGGTCAACTTTATACTAACTTTAGTACAAAGTTGGGTCATCTATTTTGGAACGGAGGGAGTATAACATGGTGATCATAACAACAACTTACAGGTTTATCAGAAAGTTTGACAAGGGACTAGATAGCTCAAGAGTGAGATTTGCTCCTCCGGTGATGGAGAAATATTCTTTGGACCCTCACGATGAGTCATGGGGATGCCGGAACATGTCAATGAGAAAGAAAGAACAAAACCGTAAGGAGGAGACTGATATAGTGAGCATGAAATGACTCAAGAGGACACCGATACATCTCACCTCGGGTTTTGCAAAGTATCACGAAGCAAAGGAATAACACATTGTAGGGGAACATTGCATGGAAAACAAAAAATTTCTACACACACACACACACAAGATCTATCCATGGAGATGCATAGCTACGAGAGGGGGAGAGCATCTACATACCCTTGTAGATTGCTAAGCGGAAGCGTTTATCAACGCGGTGTGACGCCCCCGATTCAATCGTACACTAATCATGCACGCAAATGTGTATGACAAAGATCAGGGACTCACGCGAAGATATCACAACACAACTCTAAAAGTAAAATAAGTCATACAAAATCATATTACAAGCCAGGGGCCTCGAGGGCTCGAATATAAGTGCTCGAACATAAACGAGTCAGCGGAAGCAACAATATCTGAGTACATACATAAGTTAAACAAGTTTCCATAAGATGGCTAGCACAAACTGGGATCTGAGATCGAAGAGGCGCAGCCTCTGCTGGATCCTCCTAAACTACTCACAGTCGCCGCCGTCGTGACGCACTTAGTAGTAGGCCCCTCCAGTGTAGTAGGAGTCGTCGTCGACGGTGGTGTATGGATCTTGGGCTCCAACGTCTGATTGCGGCATCCGGGAAGAAGAGGGGAAAAAGAGGGAAAAGTGGGAGCAAAGCAACCGTGAGTACTAATCCAAAGTACTCGCAAGCAAGGATCTACACTACATATGCGTGGGTATATGTGTAAAAGAGGCAATATCAATGGACTGAATTGCAGAATGCCAGAGGGGGATAGCTAGTCCTATCGAAGACTACGCTTCTGGCAGCCTCCGCCTTGCAGCATGTAGATGAGAGTAGATTGAAGTCCTCCAAGTAGCATCGCATAGCATGATCCTACCCGGCGATCCTCCCCTCGTCGCCCTATGAGAAAGCGATCACCGGGTTGTCTCTGGAACTTGTCTGGGTGTGTTTTATTAATTATCCGCTTCTAGTTGTCATAAGGTCAAGGTACAACTCCCGGTCGTCCTTTTAACAAGGGACACGGCTATTTGAATAGATAAACTTCCCGGCAGGGGTGCACCACATAACCTAACACGCTCGATCCCTTTGGCCGGACACACTTTCCTGGGTCATGCCCGACCTCAAAAGATCAACACGTCGCAGCCCCACCTAAGCACAACAGAGAGGTCAGCACACCAGTCTAAATATATGCGCACAGGGGTCTGGGCCCATCGCCCATTGCACACCTGCACGTTGTGAACTCGGCCAGTGAGAAGACCTAGCAACCTCCATTACAAAGGAAGTTGTGTTACGCGGTCCAACCCGGCGCGCCGCTCAGTCGCTGACGTCAAGAAGGCTTCGGCTGATACCACGACGTCAAGTGCCCATAACTGTTCCCACGTAGTTGCTTAGTGCGTATAGGCTACTGACCAGACTCAGATCAAATACCAAGATCTCGTTAAGCGTGTTATTATGAAGTAACCGCGAACGCCGACCAGGGCCAGGCCCACCTCTCGCCTAGGTGGTCTCAACCTGCCCTGTCGCTCCGCCACAAAGATCCACACAAGAGGGCTGTCGGGAAAAATGTCTTTTCAGCCCCCAATCCCGTGAATCACTTGCAGGTACTCTACGAGCCGACCCGACTTTATTCACCATTTGTATAGTATGTATGTATGTATGTATGTATAGTATATACCCGTGATCACCTCCCGAGTGATCACAGCCCGATAGTATAGAATGGCAAACGGATAAGAATGTAGGGCCACAGATGATAAACTAGCATCCCATAATAAGCATTTAAGATTGCAGGTAAGGTATCTACAACTGTAGCAACAATGACAGGCTATGCAACAGAATAGGATTAACCGAACAGTAACATGCTATACTACTCCAATGCAAGCAGTAGAGGGAAGAAAAGGCGATATCTGGTGATCAGGGTGGTAGGGTTTGCCTGGTTGCTCTGGCAAAAAGGAGGGGTCGTCAACATCGTAGTCGAACTGGGGGCCGCCGCCAGTCTCGAGGTCTACCGGAAAGAAGTAACGAAGGTTAACATAATAAATAACAAAGCAATCAAAGCATCACAAAGCGTAACATGTCAATACGCGGTGCTAGAGGTGACCTAACGCAGTAGTAGGTGATACCCACGAAGTGGGGAAACATCTGGGAAAGTATTCCCGGTGCTAGAATAAACAAGGGCTGGCTCACACACCTCTGCACACACACTGCAAACACACTCACGCACACACACACAACACACACACTCAGGCGCACACACACAGCACACTGGCCATGGCCATGGCCAGCCGTAGGAGCAGAGTAACTGCATCTAGCAAGCGTAGTACATCAGCAGTAGCAGCGCATATCAGCAGTAGTGGTTAGGAGCAGTAGCAGCGTAGCACATCAGCAGCAGCAATAGCCAAAGCAGCAAGAAGAGCAGCAGTAAACGGCAGCGGCAAGGACCAGAGAGCAGCTGCGGCAAGGAGTAGCAGCAGCGAATCAACAGCAGAAGTAGCAAGCAGCTAGCAACGGCAGTAGCAGAGGAGCAGTAGCAGAGAGCAGCAGCAAGCGGGAGCAGGGAAGCAGCGGGAGCAGCGCAGCAGCTGGCGGGAGGCAGAAGGCGGGCACGGCCGGCGCATGCGGAGGCGCCGAGCGTGGCAGGGGCCCGTGGCCAGCGGCGAGCAGGCGCGGCCAGTGGGCACACGGCCATGTGCGGCGGGCGCGCGCAGGGGCCAGCAGAGACGGGCCACGGCCAAGCGCGGGCGCGCGCGCGACAGCCCGGGCAGGGGCGCACAGGGCGCGGCCGGCAGCGGTGAGCAAGTGCGAGCAGCAGCAGAAAGCAGTAGGAGCGGTAGGCTAGGTAGCAGCAGCTGCAGCGGCACCGGAGCCGCACAACACACACGCACGTACGCACGCGTACTCGGGAGCTCGGCGACGGCGGCTTCGGCGACGAATCGACAACAGGGAGATGGGGGTTTCAGAAGAGTGGCTCACAGCGGTGCCGGGGACGAGGTCAGGGAGGCCGGGGATGGACCGGAGCGGTGGGAATCGACGACGGCGATCGGCGATGTACGCGACGAAGACGACGGCGATGGCGAGCGTACGGGGCCTCCCCGGTCCAACCGAAAGGCGTAGACGAAGGAGGCGATGGTGGTGAAGCCCCTGGACATCTCCGGGTGGCCTGAGGCGGTCACAGGCCGCGGCATCGGCGACGGCAAGGCGAGGGCCGAGCATCACGGGGAAGAAAACGACATCGAGGTGGGAGAGTGAGGGCTAGGGTTTCCAGGGAGAGAGGGGATCGCTGGCGCTCTTGTAGTCGGGGGAGGTCCGGCGGATGGCCGCCACGGCGACGGCCGAGGCAGTGGCAGCCATCGGAGGAGAGCTCCTGTTCGGAATTTCCTATTGGACGCTCCTTGCGTCAAACAGTCCACCAAACGCACAGAGCCAACGATCGAGCGCTACCTTGGCCCGGCCCATTTAACGTGTTTCAGTGTTTCCGGTTTTGGGAACCTTCTAGAGTTTCCCAGCCGGTTTTCTCTGGTTTTGGGAACCTTCTAGATGGTTCCCTAAACCGGTTTTTTTCTTTTCTGTTTATTTTTCTAATTTCTTCTTTCTTTTTTTTTCGTTTTAGTTTTCTTGTTATTTTTTCAACGTTATTTTATCTTTTTAAACTAAGTACATATTCAGATTTGTTCTTAATTTTCGAAAAATGTTCTTGCTTTTAAAAAATGTTCTTTTTGAATTTTCGAATTTTCGAATGTTTTTTTGAATATTTTCATATTCAGAACATTTTCTTTTCTTTTCTTTTCTGTTTTCATTTCTTTCTGTTTTCCTTTTCAAGTTGATTTCTCTTTTCAACACATTTTCTTTCTTTAGTTTTTATTTTCATATGTGTTCTTATCTTCTTTTAAAAAAATATGTTCACAAATTCAAAATATGTTTCCATTTTACAAAATTTGTTCACAAATTCAAAAAATGTTCCTATTTTACAAAATTTGTTCACAAATTCAAAAAATATTTCTGCTTTCAAATTTTTGTTCCGTATTTTTAGAAAATGTTCCTGGTTTTTCAAAATTTGTTCGAATTATTTTTGTTCATTATTTGTGAAATTTAAAAGTAATAGCATGGATTTCAAAAAATGCCTATTGTCAAAAATTGTTCACAAATTTCAAAATATGTTCTTCTTTTTCAAATTTTTCTGTTTCTTTATTTCATTTTTCAATTCCTTTTTCTTCTCTTTTTGTCTTCTTTTTGTTTCCATATCAAATTATGTCTGGGAGTTTCAAAAAATCTTCCCATTTCAAATTCGCGCTTCCAAATTTGTTCTCCATTTCAAAATTTGTTTTCAACATTCAAAAATTGTTCGCGCTTAAAAAAATTGTTCTCCATTTCAAAATTTGTTCTCAACATTCAAAAATTGTTCGTGCTTCCAAATTTGTTCTCCATTTCAAAATTTGTTCTCAAGATTCAAAAATTGTTCGTGCTTTCAAAAATTGTTTGAGCTTCCAAATTTGTTCTCCATTTCTAAATTCGTTTTGAAGATTCAAAACTTGTTTGTGCTTTAAAAAATTGTTCGTTCTTCCAAATTTGTACTCAGTTTCAAAATTTGTTCTCAAGTTCAAAAAAATGTTTGTGCTTTAAAAAATTGTTCACGCTTCCAAATTTGTTCTCTATTTTATAATTCCAAATTTGTTCTCTGTTTCAAAATTTGTCCTCGAGATTCAAAAAATGTTCGTGCTTTAAAAAATTGTTTGCGCTTCCAAATTTGTTTAAAAGTTTCCATTTTTTCTAATTGATTAAAAGGTTCCATTTTTTAAATATTTGTTTAAAAATTGCACAAAAATGGCGGTTTGAAAATTTGTTCGTTAATTCGAAGAATGGTTCACGTTTCTCAAAAACATTTTCTGTGGTTTCAAATTTTGTGTTCGCATTTGAAAGAAAATGTTCCCGTTGACGAAAATTTGTTCAGAAATTCATAAAATGTTTGCACTTTTTCAAAATATACGCCTTCAGAAAAAATGTGCACTTTTTTTAAGATGTTCACTACAGTAATATAGAGGACAGGTCCAGTTTTACGGGTTTGCTAAGTTATTTAAGATGCGCGCATCTTGTAATGCAAGTAATGCTTGTCAGTTGGATTGGCTGGGAACGCGGGTTAGTAAGTCGTTGGTTGCTGGTTCAAACCCCTGCCATCGCGCCAGCCGCTCTTTTTTTGCTTTATTTTCCGTACAGCGGTTCAGCGTGATAGGCCGGCCCAGTCGGCTACCTCCCTGTGCGCCGGGACGACAGTTTGACGCAAAGAGCATCCAATAGGAGCTCCCCTCCTGTTCGACGCTCGTTAGCGGGAGGCTTCGCTGAATGTTTCGTGCAAGCGGGCCGGCCCATTCCTAGGAGTCGAGGGAACATAATAAAAACGGAGAAAAATACCAGCGTAGGATGGAGTCGAGCTCTCGATCTCAATCTGGATAACTGCGTTGCCAATCACTGCATCAAGGGACTAAGCATGTCTTTAATAACTGCGCCACCTTTGAAGTGCTATGTGCACCGGCATCTCGTTTTTTAATCTTCCTTAAAAAATGAATAATGTTTTGTTGAACAAATTTCAAAACGAGAACAAAATTTTAAAACGTATTTTTTAAAAAAGTGAAAAATATTTTAACATGAATACAATTATGAATTCAAACATTTATTGATTCTTTTATGTAGGATAAACAAATTTTAGCTATATAATGAACTTTTTGTAATATACGCCGAACAACTTTTAACTACACATTGAACATTTTTGTGACAAACACCGAACAATATTTAAAACACATTGAACTTTTTTGTGATATACGATGAACAACTTTTAAATATACATTGAACATTTTGTGTAATATACGCTGAACAATTTGAACTACACATTGAACATTTTTTGTGATATATGCTAAACAAAAAGTAAATACATGTTGAATAATTTAGTGATATACGGTGAACAATTTTTTGAATTGTGGACAATTTTTTTAAAAAGTGAACCAAATTTGAAACTGTGAACAATTTTTGAAATCATGAGCAAAATGAAAACGTTTCTGAAAAAAGGATAAAATAAAAACAAAAAGGGATAAATAAAAGGAAATGGAAAAGGAAAGAAACAGAAAAAAAACACAACAAAAAAGAAAAACGAAAACAGAGAAAAAACTAGAGAACCGGCAAAAAGGAAAGAAACAGAAAAAAAACACAACAAAAAAGAAAAACGAAAACAGAGAAAAAACCAGAGAACCGGCAAAAAGGAAAGAAACAGAAAAAACATTCGGTTGAGGGATCCTTCTAAAAGGTTCCCAAAACCAGTTTGCCTGCCTGACGCTGGAACTGGGCCGGCTTGTTTCGCGGTGCTCTCCCGAGCACTTCAGCGGAAGCGCAGCATCTTGGACGCTCGCGGACGTCAAATAGGAAACGCCCCATCGGAGGTGCCCACGCTTCCTTGATGAACAGGGGAAGGGGACACAAGGGGTTAGGTGGGCCGGCCTGTACTGTGCTGTGCAGGCCCAAGTGCACAGTACCCCTCCGTTTTTATTCTTTTCTTTTATTTTGTTTTACTCATTTCTCACAGTTTTGTAATTTAAACAAGTTCCAAATGATTTTTGTTACATATGGGACTTGTCACATAATTAATAGGCAGTGTTTTCAACTAGCCCACAAAGTCTCAAATTATTTTGAAGTGTATAACTTTTTGTTTAAAAAGAATTGGCTAAATTAAAAACTGTTGGTTCACTTTTTGTTAGGTTAGGGGCATTTTAAATAATAAATTTAATGTTCATTTCTTTAGGACAATTTGTTAGTGGATATTTGCAACACTACGAACATACTTATTCTGTTGTTTGAATAAATATTATTTTTACTTTAATCTAAAATTGAATATGATTTGAATTTTGATCAAGTGACAAATGAATTAGTAAAAAGGTGGTGACATGGCACCATTAGGGGGGAATTAATATATCTTAATTATCTGGGCGTTACAAATCTCCTCCACTACAAGAAATCTCGTCCCGAGATTTAAGAGGTGTGGTAAGGATGAATGTTCTGGTTACGAAATTCTAAAAGATCTTTTTGGTCTTGCTTGCTCTTCTCAAAGAGGTTGATCCTTCTCGTCGATGTCTTCATCTCTCTGATTCTGGTCATCCTGATGAAGTCCTCATCATTCCTTCGGGTTCTTCATCGTACTTAGGAATAGGTAAGGGGCAGCTTGACAACGATATGATGCTATAAGGGTTAATCATCTGGGGGAAATCCCATGAACGAGAACATGATTATCTCTCGAGTTGAACAAATAAAACACGTCGAGAGGACAGTCAGAAGCTTCAAACGGATGGACAATCGTTCGACGTCTGAATCGAAGTGTGAAAGGGGTCAAGAGCAATGAGAATAAGTATTGTGTCTGGTACCAGAATTGATGATCTCTCGGAAGGTGGCTTGTGAATTACATACGGGCGACACGCGAGGAATAACTTTGGAAATGGGGGTGTATAAGAGAGTCAGGTTTCGATCCTGTGGAACTGTGGGTTATGGGCCCACCATGTGGGTTAAAAAGTAGGAAGGCGCTGACATCTTGCACGATCATGGTAGCAAGGCATGTCAGAGGTAGTCTGTCCGTTATGTTGGCAACAACGTTAGTACCAAGGGCGAGGGACGTAGAGAACCATTTTCCCGCTCGTTGAACGTGGCGGACCAATAGGCAAAGTTCTCGTCCAGCGGTGGTTACCAGAATGCCGTCAACAAAAGCAACAGGGTCTTACTGACACAGTTGTATACCAAGGTGTTTACATATGCAGAAGAATATTACTACTTATATCATATAGATCACAAGAAGGGTCAAACAAAACAATGTAAAGGAAAATGTGATTATTAAACAGGACAATGGAAAGGAAAATGTGTTTAATCACATATTTCAGGGGTATATCCTTCCCAAGGACAAGCAGATCATGATATCCATGACATGATAGTAAGTAGAAACCATTTAGGTAAGGGAAGGGGAATTTCATGGCATTACCCATACAACGGTGTTTGGATAATTGATAAAGGAGATTTATCATTGCTTCAAATGTTCTTATAGAAGAACGAAGTACCACAGACATGCTTCGAGATAGCATTGACATGGTCATCATGTAAAGATCCGACTTTGGATAAACAAAGGATCCACCAGGAACAATTTATAGAATAAGTATTACGAATGGCTAATCTTGCAAAAAAAGAACTATAACAATAGGTCCTCCGGCCAGGTGTGCTAGGCATGGCATCACCTTATCGGATCAAAGGCCAATGTTATAACTCTAGGGAATATGTTCCAACCATCATATCTGATCGAGACCCGATTGGTGTCAGGATACCTCAGACTCAGGATGCCTGAGAAGAAAAGATGCGACACAAATTGACAAGAAGACACTGTAAGATTCTCGCGAAATTAACTATGGAAGCGAGTTCCAAAACAAGAGCTTAGCATTAAGCCAAGGAGAGGTTGGGGAGGTGGCGGATGGACTTGGCGATAATCCAACGAGGTATCCAAAAAGATGGATCTCCACAATTATGTGGATAAGGAGATAACATTTGTCAGATCAAATGATATAATGAAGTATGCTCGAGGAAAACAAACACAATTAAACACTGGTTGAAAGGTGCGCGTGAAATATGGGTTGGGTTGCACGACCAATGTTAGACTGGTGATTCAATAATCAACAGTCTAAGAATGAACGACCGACCATTAACATCAAAGCAATAGGGTTGCTAGAAGGGCAGAATCCAAACCGCGTCGTTCACTTGTTGGTCCCCAGTTGGAATCAACACGAGGACCAAGAAAGAATGGTGATGGTGAGAAGTATCACTATACCAAGAATTCTTAGGAGGTGAAGTAATCCTCAGAACATCCTTGTCATCAAGGACATTAATACTTCAAGGTAGAACATCATACAAGCTGGATAGCAAGTTGCATCCATAACATGAACAAGTTTGTGTTAGGGGAAGGCAAGAATGTTGTCGATGATAACACAATCATCGGGGAGCAAGGATGGTATTTCCATCATGTATTTGATTGATATCCTGGAAGGAATCAAAATGCTGATGATGATCACGACAAATATTGTCGAGAGGCTCCACGAAGATGTCATCGATCGGTGACGACATCAAGCCAAGGGAATGGTGAAGCAAAAGGCTATTATAAACATAGTTAATATGTCATCTCGGGATTCAGATTTTTATCTCAAGACAAACAATATGATGGTGAAAGTTTGATGTAAGCTTAAAGCACTGTCAGGATTGTGCCCCAGGGATGAAGGACATAGGTAGAATGGTCAAGCAGTCAGCCTGACGATGATGATGTAGTCAATTGGCTATTCTTGAATATCTTGGGGTGCCATGGGAATCCCCAAGCTTAGGCTATTGCCACTCCTTATTCCATAGTCCATCAAATCTTTACCCAAAACTTGAAAACTTCACAACACAAAACTCAACAGGAAATCTCATAAGCTCCGTTAGTGAAAGAAAGCAAAACCACGACATAAGGTACTGTAATGAACTCATTATTTACTTATATTGGTGTTAAACCTACTGTATTTCAAGTTCTCTATAGTTCATACCACTTAATACTAGCCATAGATGCATCAAAATAAGCAAACAACACACGGAAAACAGAATCTGTCAAAAACAGAACAGTCTGTAGCAATCTGTAACCCTCGAATACTTCTGGAACTCTAAAAATCCTACCAAACTAGGAAGTCCTGGGAAATTTGTCTGTTGATCTATAGCACAAAGAATCAATGCAAAATCATGTTTATGTGATTTAACAAAATTATTTTCGTGCGTGCAAAGTTTCTGTTTTTCAGCAGAATCAAATTAACTATCACCATAGGTTATCCTATAGGTTCTACTTGGCACAAACACTAATTAAAACATAAAAACACATCTAAACAGAAGGTAGATGCAAAATTTATTACTAAACAGAAACAAAAACAAAAAACACAAATAAGATTGGGTTGCCTCCCAACGAGCACTATCGTTTAACGCCCCTAGGTAGGCATAAAAGCTAGGATAGATCTAAGTAGTGCCATCTTTGGCACTCAATTCATAAGTAGCTCACTTGATAGATTCATAAGGTAATTTAACTTTCTTTCTTGGAAAGTGCTCCATGCCTTTCCTTAATGTAAATTGGAATCTAATATTCCCTTCCTTCATATCAATAATCGCACCAATCGTTCTAAGGAAAGGTCTACCAAGAATAATAGGGCAAGAAAGATTGCAATCTATATCAAGAACGATAAAATCTACGGGCACCAAATTTCTATTTGCAATAATGAGAACATAATTGATCCTTCCCATTGGCTTTTTAATGGTGGAATCCGCAAGGTGCAATTTTAAAGAGCAATCATCAAGATCATGGAAACCTAGAATATCACATAAAGTTTTCGGAATCGTGTAAACACTAGCACCCAAGTCACATAAAGCATAACACTCATGATCTTTATTTTTAATCTTTATTGTAGGTTCCCACTCATCATTAAGTTTTCTAGGTATAGAAACTTCCAAATTAAGTTTTTCATCAAAAGATTGCATCAAGGCATCAACAATATGTTTGGTAAAAGCTTTATTTTGACTATAAGCATGAGGAGAATTCACAACGGATTGCAACAAGGAAATACAACCTTCTAAAGAACAATTATCACAATTAAATTCCTTGAAATCCAAGATAGTGGGTTCAATGCTATTTAAAGTCTTGACGTCTCCAATCCCACTTTTACCAAATTTAGCATCAAGATCTAAAAACTCCGAATCATTGGGAGGAAGATTACCTCTATATGACACCCGTCTAGAGGCGTGTCAAGCAGAGAGGTAGAAGATGACTAAGTGGCGCGGTAGGCTTGCCGGGCTAAATCTTCAGCATGACACCTAGCAGTGCATTTAATGCACTTTGTCCTAACTGCCTGAGTTAGGTATGATAGCACTGCTGGCTATCTAATCACTAGATAATGACTATTTTGCCACCGTGGTTACCCCTTAGCCTATAAAAGGAGGGCCATGGCAACCCAGAAAAGGATTCGGACCCTTGGATACTCATACACGCATAGCTACTCTCCCTAAGACGACCTTGCCGAGCTTGAGCGTTGCATGTTCATTGCGGTCCTTCTCTCAATCCACCATAGCAAGAGTAAGGTTTTACGCTTCCCAGCGGCCCGAACCTGGGTAAAACCACCAGCGTCACCTCTGTTGTGTTGTTTCATGGCTTCTGCTCTTTGTGCAACGTGACCTCCCCCCTTGCCGAGCCACAAGGGGCTGATGGCCACATAGGTAATCGTGTTCCATCGCGACATCTTTGGCACGATAGGTAGGGGGAAGCGCGTGCATGAACCGGAGGTTGTGAACAACGCGTCAATCTTCATCATCATCTTCTTCATCATTGGCTTCATCATCCATGGCGCCCAAGAAGAAGCCCGGTGCAACATCTCATCCTTCCACCTAGAGCCCCCCCTCGCATGCAGTCGCTGATACCATGGGTGCTGCGGCGGCGTTGGGGGACACGGGTGCGGTAGGGGACGTGACGGCGCATGCGACGCTATCGTCATTCCCCCTACGGCCAAAGTGAGAGAGGAAGACGCTGGGGGAGGGCAACATCAATAACATCTCAACGGCCTTGTTCCACAAGGAACGGGCGGGGAGAATGTTCAGTCTCCACCTCCCCACCGCGCTGGTGGGCGCAGCCGTAGTGACAACACCTGCTCTAGTGCGAGTTGCGACCCCCTAGCTATCCCTATTACAGGCTCAGCTATAGGGCACATGCCTTGCCCAGGGCAGGGTAACCAAGACGAAGCGCCGAACGGGGTCGTCAACCCCCAGGCGCACCCCTCTTGCCACCGTACCGCCATGGTGACTAGCTCGCAACAACGAGAAATGTGACCCTGCCACTACTGGTACTATCAGGAGTCGGGCAAAGTCGCGGTCTGCCTCGTCATCTATGCCAAGCACTGCTCTGGAAGCCGTGGTGCGAGCCCAACTCCTGCTAAGATTCCCGCCAGCAGTCGATAAAATGAATGAGTGGAGAGCCACCATCCAGAGTTTGATTGGTTTTGCTGAAGCGGAAGGATCACAATGGGCGAGCACACCGCGGCGCCCGCAAGAAACAACGACGGCCCGAGCTGTTGACTGTGTTGCGGGGGCTGCTCCAATGGTGCAATCCCCTCCATGAAAGTGAGCACAGAGGCTGCAAACAGAACCGCACGACCAGGAGCCCGACGAGGCGTCAATGTATTCATCTGATCCTCGGGCCCGTCAAGATCAGCGACATGTCCGGGAAGATCGGCGGAGGGAAGATGCGTGCCTCTCTATAGAGGGGCATCGTGGAACCCGCCGCCAATCTAACAAGCGCAATGACCCAAACATCGATGAACCCGCGCCCAGTGAAGGTGGATACTTGCCTTTCGAGGTTGGTTGTCCTGCCTTCACTCATGAGCTGCGGCGAGTCCGTTGGCCATATGTCTGTGTTATCAAACCGAGAATACCAAAAAAGTATGATGGAAGGCTGCACCCAACAGAGTTTTTGAGCATCTACACAATTGCTGTTCAAGCCGCCGGAGGAAGAGATGAAATTGTGTTCGCCAACTACTTCCCTTTGGCACTCAAGTCAAATGTGAGGTTATGGCTGATGCACCTGCCAAAGAATTCCATTTCGTCCTGGACTGACCTGTGCATTGAGTTTGTTGATGCCTTCATGGGCGGTCACGAAGAACCTGGACGACCCATCGACTTGCAACTCCTTCCACAGAAGGAATGGGAAAGTTTGTGGAAGTACATGCAGAGGTTTAGCCGGGTGCAGGAACATTCCAAATATCCACCCGGCAGCTGTAATTGCCGCGTTCTAGTCAAACATGCGCAATAGGAGGATACGTTCCAAGATGAATGGCAGTTGCCCAAGACTATGAATGACATATAGACCTTGGCGGATAAGTGCACCCGTACAGAGGAAGGGAGGCGACTCCCCGGAGAAGAAGACGACATCAAAGTTGACTCAAATGATGATGACGATGCCACTAACCCAAAGAGGAAGAATAAAAAGCACAACAAGAAGCGTAAAGAGAAGGCAATATTAGCTGTTGAGGGTTCTGGCACCCCTAGTACTAGCAAGAAAGCCAAGTCTGAAGCCCCCGGCAAGGAAGTTACCGCGTGCACTGATTGCCAGGAGGTGGCCGCGGCCGAAAAAGCCGGGAAGACAGACGGGCCGTACTGCAAGATCCACCGAACCAAGGGCCATGATCTCCAAGAGTGTCATCAGGTTGAGCAAGTTGTCAAAAAGCAGAAAGCTGAGTATGAGAAGCGCGACAAGGAGAGAGACCAAGAAGGTGCTGGCGGGAAGGGCCGAGGCGGCAGAGGAGGCCGTCGCGGCAAGACTCCCCAGTAGCATGAAAAGCCTTCTATAGGCCGTGAAAAAGGAAGGTGATGATGAAACTGCTGTAGGGGATGACGAGGAAACCAGTGGGAAAGAGTTCCAGAAAGCAACTGAGGCCCTATGCGCTGACGGAGGCGCATCTTTGCACTTCTCTCACCGCCAGCTCAAACAGTGGGTGCGTGAGCTCAATGCCGTAGAGCCAGCAACAGATTCCCAAAAGCTGCCCAAATGGCCCCGCATGCCTATCATCTTTGATGGATCACCCTGACTGCACCACCGCGGTAGGGTGTTTGCCGTTGTTGGTTTCGCCAACAATCCGCAACCTCAAGGTCACAAAGATGTTAGTTGACGGTGGGGTAGGGTTGAATCTGATTTCCCCCAAGGTGATTAGCAAACTTCAGATAACAGATGAAGAGCTCAAGATTACTGGCACATTTCAAGGAATCAACCCTGGCAGGAGTCATCCTAAGGGGAAGATTACACTGTCGGTGATGTTTTGTGGAGAACTAAACTACCGGACCGAGAGAATTGTATTTGATGTGATCGAGCTCCCCTTGTCGTACAATGGGATTCTTGGCAGTCCAGCTCCGGAAAAATTCATGGCAGCATCTCACTATGCCTACAACACGCTGAAAATGTGTAACACCCTTAACCATGATTTATCAATTAAAATTTTGCGTTGATAAATTAAATATTTTACTTTCTGGATTTTCTTTTGATTCAGAACCACTCTTTTCTCCTGAATTGTGAAGTTTTCACCCCAAGTCAAAACTTTTCAAAAATATTGTTGGACTTATATACCCTCTCAAGAAACATTTCTTTTATCAGCGGAATTATTTATATGATTATTTTCCCTGAGCTTTGTTTCTTTTAAAAATGATTTTTCATAAGCTTTCGAGCCTCTTTTGCACTACAACCCTTTCAAATACTTCTTTAAAATCCCCACCAAAATTTGGGGATGTCATGTGATGTTTCCACACCACTTTTATGCAAAAATATCTTTTAGTCATTTGGAGATTTTGAGCCCTACACCAAATTTTCAAATCTGGTCCAGTTTGCAATTTTGCATTACAACCTATTTAAATATTTCTTTAAAACTTCCACCAAAATTAGGGGATGTTAGTAGTAGTGTATAGTTCAACTTTATGCAAAAACCCACTGGTGTTCTTTGAAAAATTTGAGCAAATCATCCTCTTTTGCTCTCTGGTCAAGTTTGGTATCTTCTACTGCAACCCCTTTTTATTTTGCTCTGTTGCCCATGATTCTTTTTCTTGCTTATAGTGCACCCTACCAAACCCTTAAGTCCAGGAGATTGCACCCATTGGAATATTTTTAGTCCATGCAATAATAGCCTTTAGTTTCTGCCCAGATCTGGTTTTCTTAGAAACATGCACTAACAAGTTTCTCGTTTTGCCCAACTAACCTTGCCACCCTCTTTATCATCCAAAGGGACTATGATCTAGAGTTTTTGGCCACCCCAAGAGTTGCCTAGATGCCCTTGGCATTCTGTCAAGCACCTTGTGTGCATGGTCAGTTTTGACATAGTTTTTAATTTGCACATTGGACCTGCTTGCTTTGCCTAACCAGCATGTGTCATGGCTCTAACTTAGTCTATAGCCCAACCCTGCTAAACCTCATGTGGATTGGAGCCCCCTAGTATGCCTTGGCATTTTGCCGAACACCTAGCGTGCATGCTCTGGGTGCGGCCAGAGCGCGCGTTTTGCATGTGCGTACGCCCGAGTCGCCGCGTCTTGTTGCCACCTTCCCCGTGCCTGTTCTGGTCCCTTGGCCACTCGCAGCCAGCGCGCCTGAACCCTCCCTCACCGCAGAGCCACCCTGGCCCCCTCCTGGCGCCCCACAACGCCACCACCACAAGCCACTGACGGCCGCAGTAGGCCTCTGCCATGGACGGCGCCGCCCGAGCCACTCTAGCCCGCCAGCTGCCCTCGGGAACAGCTCGAGCTCATCCACGAGCCCGTTCGCTAGCGCCCATCGCCGCCACGTCGCCCTGCCTGCAACAGCATGGCGGTTCGCCGTTCCTATCCACGGCTGCCGCGGAACCGACCTCGACCGCTATAAATAGGGGCCCCCGAGCTCATCCAGTCCCTCAGGCGACCTCAAGCCATCCCTCTAGAGCTCCCTTAGCCAGCAATCGATGGGGGGGGGGCTTCTTCCTCGTCTCCGGCCAGTTCGGTTGCCGCCACACTCCGGTGCCGTGCGTCGCGAGCTAAACCCCCCAGTCCATCCAGTGCCACCATCCTCTTCCTCTCGATCTTGCGGAGCCTCCCAACCCCTCAGCTTTGACGGGGAGCCACCGTAGCGCAAAGCCCCAATTGTTCCCGAAGCTGCCGTCCGCCGCGGAGCTCACTGCCGGCGACTCCCTTCATCCCCACAAGCCTTTCGACCACCGGGAGGACCGCCCTGGACCAGCGGATCCATCCCTGCCCTGGGAACCCTGTGGGGAGCCGCCGTTCGTCGGCGGCAATCGCCGGAGCTCCGCCTCCGCTCGGAAAGAGGAGGAAGGAGGCGCGAGCGACTGGTCAAACCTGACCAGTGGGCCCAAGGGACCCACTGTCAGTGACCCAGCGACGGCCCGCGCTGGTTTAGGTGAAAGCGTAAAACCCAGAGTACGTTTCCTCCCCGAACCGTTTTCTTTTCTGTTTTTTATTAATTATTAAAAACAGATTATTGACTAAACTTTGACTAACTATAACTTTTTAAATATAAGTCCAAATGATTTGATTCTTTTTCTGTTGTTTCTCAAATTTGGTCTAGTTCATTTTCATATTTAATTGAAAATTTTCGAACAACTTTTTTGTACTGTTTTGAAACTATGTGTTGATTTGAATTTTCTTACAAATACGATTTTGAAGAAGGAAGCAACTTTCAAAAAAAATGCACCCCACTTGCATACTCTTGAAGGCAAGCATTCTGAACCCTGGCATAATATTTTTGTGTGTTGTCCGATACGGTTACAACACCACCTTGACATGGAGCATTTGTTATTTTATGTGATGATGCGATCATACGCATGAGTGGATAATGAAGATTCTTTGCTGGTGGAAATGGATATGCTTGAGATAGTAATCATCCTCGTATACCTTTCATGCCTACCGTGAGGAATCCGGGAAAGTCTCTGTCTTGGGTAGACACGAGCTTGTCTCTAGTTCCTCGTCGAGACGGTTGTGTCCGGTATGGCATGATGAGGTATGATGAGTGGTGATTCTGTCTGTTGGTTGAAATATATTTGTTATGCTAATCATGCAGGGAATACTTAAACCTCCTGAGTCGACCATAGATCGAGTCTTGTTCCAGTAACCCCCATGCTTGTTTCATACTACCACTTGTCCCTGCCGTAGGTAGGGTACAATTCAGTAAGTTGTCAACCCCTTTCTTGGCACACACCGTACAGAGAGGCCATGGTGGAAGATACCCGCTGCATCCGGTAGGCATGCCACTTGGTCCGGGGGCATGGGTGTTTCTGGTTGGGACCGAGAGGGGGGCACCCCTTAGTAGCGCGCGGTATAAATTTGATCCCATGCTAATCGAGGTTGTAGCCTCCCCACTTAGAGTTTTGCTTAACAGGTGTCGTGGGTGATTCCAGACACCGGTAAGTTAAGCTGGTGTGTGCGGGTCAGGTGTGTTTTCAATTAAAAGACCATAAATGGAATTAGTCCCGATGAACTAAAGGAATCTGTTACTTGTGGGTAAAGAGTACACCCTCTGCAGAGGTTAAATCTATTCGAATAGCCGTGTCCATGGGAAAGGACTACAGTCTGGGATGGGTCAAGTGTCGGTCTTAGTGTCGGTCTTCGGAGGAAAAACTACTAAACCAGAACATGGATCATGACTTGTGACTTATGATGATTATGATTATTACAGACTAATCATTTATATTTATTGAATTATCGAGTATCCCTGGGATGGTTCTACCTCCTGGATATTCACCGTGATTATTTACCTTATAAGCCCTTTATGTGGTGTCGCACAGACGCCCGACTGTGGCATGTTTGTTATTTATTTACTTTATAAGCCCTTTATGTGGTGTCGCACAGACACCTGATTGTGGCATGTTTGTTATTTATTTACTTTATATGCCCTTTATGTGGTGTCGCACAGACGCCCGACTGTGGCATGTTTGTTACTTATTTCACTTATAAGCCCTTTATGTGGTGTCACTCAGACGCCCGATTGAGGCATGCTTTATATCATTAGGCGTCGCTTCAGACACCCGATCGGTGCATTCTATTTCTACTCTTTGAGTGCATATTCATGTTTCATATAAACAACCTGCTTGCGTGCATCATGGATTTTTTTTATTTCGTGACTGACGTTGTGATCATAGAATATTTTGGAGCATGATTATCATTTGTTATATTATACCAGTGTTCGTAATGTTTGCGAGTACATTCAAAGTACTCACTGGCTTGTCCCTGGCTATTGTCTTGGCCAGATTTCTTGCTTGGAGAGGAGCGTTGCGATGACAGCCCTGGAACCTACGCAATGGTGATAGCAGCCTAGTGAAGATAGGAGTTACCCTGGTCAGCTGTTCCTGTGGGAAATGGAGTCCCATAGACACTGACGAACCACAAACCGCTTCTGCCATCAACCACTAGAAACCATTTGTTGTACTCATAGGCCAGAATGGTCTTGTACTACATATTTTGTATTTTGCTTGGAATTTCTGTATCAAGTTGGTGCCTCATCAACTAATAGTAATCCTGGGGCTGGTGAGCACAAGGACCATTTTCTGGGAAATTGATATCCCGAAAATCCGGTCCTGACAAAATGCAGGGCTGATGTGCGTCATTTCCATCCCGTCAGACAAGAAAGATGCAATCATACGCGTGGATAAGATGTACCGGGATACAATCACTACCAAGGCCGCAGAAGCTGCAACTCCCGCTAAGGAAAACACGAAAGGAAAGAAGGGTAGCAGGGATGCTGGCAAGGAATCCGGGAAGCGCGCCTCTCCAGAGTGTGCTGCACCCGTCGATGATTTGCCAGAGAGTTCCACTAGCAAGATATCGAAAGTTGCCTCGCCTACTGTAAACAAGGTCCCGACAGGGCTGTATGGTGCTGATGGTACGTTCACTATCAGATCCACCCTTGATGACAAATAGGAAAGCACGCTCATTGCCTTCTCGCGGGCGAATGTCGATGTGTTTGCTTGGCAACCATCTGAAATCCCCGGTGTTCCCAGGAATGTAGTTGAACACCACCTTGCTGTCTGCCCTCGTGCTCGGCCCGTCAAGCAGAAAGTTAGGAAGCAAGCTTTAGAGGGGCAACAATTCATTGCCGAAGAGATCAAGAAACTTGAAGCGGCTGGTTTGGTCAAAGGAGTGTTGCATCCGATGTGGTAGGCGAACCCGTTGGTGGTGGACAAGGCGAATGGGAAATGGAGGCTTAGCATAAACTTCATAGATCTGAACAAGGCATGCCCAAAGGACTCATTCCCCTTGCCGTGCATCGATCAGATTGTGGATTCCACTTCCAGGTGTGATTTGCTTTCCTTCTTGGATGCATACTCCGGATACCATCAGATATTAATGTCCAAGGAAGACGAGGAGAAGACAACGTTCATAACCCCATGTGGCACGTACTGCTTTGTACGAATGCCCTTCGGGTTAAAGAGCGTTGGATCCACTTTTACAAGAGCAGTGCAAATTGGGTTTGAGCCTTAGTTGCACAGGAATATTGAAGCATACATGGATGATATAGTGTTCAAAACCAAGGATAAATCAACACTTATTCAGTACTTGGAAGAGACCTTTGCAAATCTGCACAAGATCAATTTAAAGTTGAACCCTGAGAAATGTGTGTTTGGCGTTCCCTCTGGCAAGCTACTTGGCTTCTTTATGTCTAACCGGGGGATAGAGGCCAACCCCGACAAGATCAGAGCAATCGAGCAGATTCAAGCACCCAAGACAGTCAAGGACGTGAGGCATTTAACTAGATGTGTTGTCGCGCTGAGCATGTTCATTTCAAAGTTTGCCTAGCGCGCCCTGCCATTATTCAAAATTCCGAAGAAGGCAGGGCCAATGAAGTGGACCACGGAGGCAGAAGCAGCGCTGCGAGACTTGAAAGCCTATCTTTCCTTTGTTCCCACCTTGGTCGCTCCTAAACCACAAGAGCCATTGCTGCTATACTTAGCGGCAACCAATCAAGTGGTGAGTGCAGCGCTGGTGGCACAGCGGGAAGTAGATGAAGGAACATCTGCAACTACTGTCTTCCCCGGAGAAGGAACTAAACCAGTCACGACAAGGTTGGGTACAGATCTGGGAGAGACAGGGCAAGCTAACAGTAGCAGTTCTGAAGCCACGGCAAAGAAGAAGGTAGTGTAGCGACTAGTTTACTTTGTTAGCTCCTTGTTGCAGGGGCTAGGTCAAGGTACTCTGGAGTGCAAAAGTTGATCTTCGGCCTCATCACAGCCTCAAGGAAACTGCGCCACTACTTCTAAGCCCATGAGATCACAATTGTCACTCGTTTCCCTTTGCAATACATATTGAGGAACCCTGAGGCCACCGGCAAAATAGTTGAATGGGCATGAGAGCTGTCAAGTTTTGGTCTGAAGTATGAGAGTACCTCAACCATTCAGAGAAGGGAACTGACGGAGTTCATTGCAGAATGGACACCTACTCCGGATGAAGAGACACCAGAGACAGTTATCCCCGGCAAGGAGCGCCCCAAGAATGGATGATGTGGAGCATCCTACGTTCATCCCCATGTACACTCCGGCTACTCTCCAAGCCCCAAGAGGACATATGAAGAGACCTCGAACATACACCATTGGACACAATGTGAATTCACTCCTCTTCGAACCGTCACTGTCCACATGTGAGACATGGCTACTACCTCATGCATGGACCTAGCCTATACTCAGGTACAATCGAGATGACCATGGGGAATCAAAGGACCTAGGCCAAGCATGGAAGAGGAGAAGGAAGAAGAAGAATAGATAAGACATGACTTGCCCGGATCATCCGGATACCCAGCCGGACGATCCGGACCAAGCCCGGATGATCCGGACCCCCACCCGGACGATCAGGATAATGTGCCCGAAGGCACCCGAGGCCTGCTCGACGAAGACGGATCATCCGGACGGTCGCCCGGATCATCCGGACCCCCAACACCTGGATCATCTGGGCCACCATCCGGATCATCCGGACCCCGCCTGCGTGCATGACTTGGGCCGAGGCCCGTGTACCCCTTCGCCCTTCACTTACCCCTTCGTGGCTTAGACTATATATAGACCCCCTCCTCCTAGATAGGGTTAGCAAAAGGATTAGCTCATTTGAGATAGAGCTTTGCTCATCCATACGGATCTCCTCCTTGTGAGAGACCGCAGCCTCTTCGGAGAAGATCCACCTGGATTCAAGACCCCTTTATGGGAAGATCCCTCGTGGATTCAAGACCTCCTCTCGGAGATGAACTACCGCCACTTGTATCGTCATTTGTTGAATTTGGACCGTGTATCTCTTTGTGTTTCTTGGATCTAGAACATGTGTGATCATATTCGTCTCGGCTGAGTGTTTTCTCTTGTGTTCCACCGTGATTTCCTTCGTTTCTTTCCGCGCGTTCTTCGTGTTCCTCGTAGGGATCCTCTCCAAACGTGAAAGATCGGCCCCCTAGGGTTCCGCTCTACATCATCTTGGTATCATGAGCCACGTTGATCACGTTTTTGGAGCCCCTACCCCGTGTTTTCTAGCTTGATTTTGTTGATTTCGTCCTAAATCCGAAAATCCCCACCAAAAATAGCCCCCAATTTTTTTGTGATTTGTTGGTTTTGATGATATTTTATTGATTTTGATCCATGGATTTACTTGGTTTCAAGTGGATCTAGCTTTCCCCCAAGTTTCCCTACCTTCGATCCACGAAATCCCGTCAATTTTGACCCCAAAATCCCCAAATTCTGCCCAAAAATTCGTCCCCGAGAGGAAATCCCGAGCAGTTTGACCTGCCCGATCATCCTGACCTTCTCCCGGATCATCCGGACACCTCCCGGATCAGCTGGACGCCCCCTGGACGTCCGGATAACCCACGCACCCGAATACCCAAACCGGAGCTGACGAACCTGGATCATCCGGAAGTACTCCCGGATCATCCGGACCAAGCCCGGATCATCCGGACCTCCTCCCGGATGTCCGGCTAACCCTGAAACTGACTCGGCTGAATTTTTGTTTTGGTCATAACTAATTCATCCGGAGTCCGTCTTTGACGTTCTTTAGCTCATTTTGAAGCTATTGACATCCCCCATCCCACAAAAATATCACCAACATCATTTGACTCCATCAAAGATTCGGAACTTTGGCATCTTTGCCTAGGGCCACCACCACATCATCCACATTACCACCACCGACTTCCGCAACCTAACCCATTTTGCTTGCCATAGCATTAGTGGTTGCTTGAGTAGTGATTCAAGTCTCCTAAGGTGTTTCGGCTACTTAGGGACAATTGCTTCTTCATCAACCACCACCACCACTTCTGCATAGGCTTACCCACCATACACTTCCACCCCAACTTAACCCAATTTTGTTTGAGCTTGTTTGAGTTGTGTCTTGTGTCTCCTAAGGTGTTTTGGCTACTTAGGGACGACAACTTCAACTTTGACACGTGTGTAACCCATCATTCCACTTCCGGATTGCCAAGTGCAAACCACCACCGCTTTCCGCTACCACCATTTTGACATTTGACGTTTGAGATTTTGAGTTCTCGGTTTTTCCGTTTCCTAAGGTGTTTCGGCTACTTAGGGACGAGTCTCCATCATCTTGGTATCTACATCAAGAACACCGCCACTCATCATCGCCACGGACGGTAACCTCCATATCATCTTGGTATCGTGGTATCCCTCCATTGTATATTCCCCTTGCCATTGCATTGTTAACCCCTAGCCCATTTTGCGTTACTTGCCTATCGAGACTAGCCATTTGAGTATTGCCAGCAACATTACTTGTGCACATTAGTGATCTACACCTCCTGTTGCATACATACCATATCATATTGGTATCATCATATCATCTCTTGTGTCACAAGATTGTTCCCGCATATACACAATTGCTATCTTGGTTTGTGCATTGTGCAAAAGTGGCCATAAAAAAGAATAAAGCTTTTAAGCAAAAGAAAGAGAGAGCAAAGAGCTTGTAAGCAAGTGCCATAGCATCATACCACATTGCATATAAGATTGTCATATCCGATCATCTTGGATCATCTTGAGACAAACACTGGGAACTATACATACATAGCATACTTGGGATAGAAAGTTTATCCATTTTGCATCTTATAGGTTGTGCACAAATGTTGTATCCGCCTATTGAGCAATCATGCTAGCGTCTCTCTTGAGTTGTGCAACATGAGTGTTTTCCGTGGATTCCTCATTTTGTGCTCATTCCTTAGTTGCACGACCCCATTTATCTATCCGTGTGTGTGTTTCCGTGTGCCACATATTGCTATTGGTCTACTTATTTCGCTTGCGAATTTGTGAATCTCTTTCAACATTATTGACTCTTGCTAACATTTTGCATCAAATTTTTTGTGCCACTATCCTCACCGAGCTCCACCATAAGCCTTACTTGTGTAGGTGTGAGAACCGACAAGAATTGGTACCAATTGTGCTATTTCCTTGTTACACATTTGAGTGATCATTGATCCATCTCCAACATCGGTCAAGGTACATTTGGCATAGTTCTTCTCTTTCTCCCACTCATCTTTTCTCGAGTCTTGTGATGGATAGGCAAGGCATTTCCTCTCCGGTCTACGACAACAACGAGGGCGTAAACAACTACATCTCCAAATCTCCCATCTTCGATCTACAATGACAAATGCAAGGCGCAGAATCAAGATTGCGAGAGCGTATCAAGAACATATCCATCGACATGTTTCACTCCGAAGCAAGGAAAAGGGACTACATCGACAAGAAGCTTTCCGCACATAAAGAGGAGCAAGATGCAAGGATGGAGGAGATTAGAGCCTTGATCAAGTCTTCTTCCCCTTTGTCATTTTCAAGGCGGCGACATTCAAGCCACAAGTCTTCGGAGCGCGAAAACGATGCAAGTGCAAATCGTCCTCATCCACATCTCCATGGCGACCACCATCACGTTTGTGATCAACATCGTCATGAAGGGCAAGTCACCTCCAAGCAACATGTGCACGATGATGATGAATGACATCTACTACGCGCTCAAGCACGACAACGACATCATCATCATGAAGATGCTCCACAAGCGCAAATGCACAAGTCCCAACAAGACCTACTTCACGCCAAGTCCAAGCTTCATGAGCAAAAGAGAAGACCGCGAGACGAGGACCACCAATACGAAGTTATGGCTACCACCACCACTTCGGCATCTTTGCCAAGTGCTATCAAGGCATCTTTGCCTTTGGACGTACGGCATCTTCGCCTACTTCCCACGAGTATGCCTACAATGACTTCATCAAGTCCAAGGCGACCACCTACGAGCGAGGGCGACACTTCCATCTTCGGAAGCCCCTCAAGGAAGATGGCCGAGCATGGGAAATTCCCTTCGGTCATGGAGATGAGCTACGAGGTGCCACATCATATGGGCCTCCCACACCAACACAGTGACAAGACAGTCGAGCAAGGGCCATCCCCTTCGACTACGGTGACGAGCGCGAACCTCTTCAACAACATGAAGATGGTGCCCATATTGTACTCATACTACGAGTCAAGCTACGCGACCGCACATGGAGACATTTGCACCTACATCTCTCCGACACCCACATATGTCAAGATGCCCCATTTGTCATGTGAGGAGAGCCACCACCACATGAGTGGCATGAGTGATTCCACCATATGTGACAACGAGAGCATTTCCTATGAGAGGATGAGTGTGACCACCACTAGCCCCACACATGAGAGCATGCCACACATCCTATGTGAGGTTGAGCGCCATTTGAGTGACTCAACCAACCATATGAGTGAGAGCATCCTTGAGGGAGTGAGTGAGCCACAAAACTTAGAGAGTGAGGTAGTTGACACGGCATGTGAGGCCACTATGATTTCTAACGACTTAACCTCTACTCCTAGTGTGTTTTCTTCTTTGGTGGTCTCCTACATGACGACATGCCTATCCTCGACAAGTCCTTTCCTCCAATAGAGACGACGATGGGCATGGTGGACGATGATGCACCCCCCACATGGTTCCATCAAGATGAAGATGACAGTGAGTGGATCTTCAACACCTCACCTACAACACATGAGCGACGCTCCAAAGGTAACATAGGTGATGGTGCTTCTCTTGTCCCACTACTGGACTCTCTTGACATCGATTGCTCCCATGATGTTGACACACCTATTGCCATGCTTCATGCTAGTGAGACTTCTTCATGTCATGACTTACCAATTTATGATGAATATGATGATGAGCATGTTGAGTTGCCTAGTTGTGATGCTATGCTCCATAGGATATCATGTGAAAATTCTATTGGTCACACCATGTTTGACAATCCATTGAACTTGTCATATTCTATGAGTGAGATCTCCCATATTGCATCATTTCAATCTCAACATAGTAACTATGCATGCCCCATTAAAATAAATCCCATTTGCAATTATGGCATAGATGACGAGATGATGGTCATTGGCTTTTGTTTCTCTTGTGATGATATTGCCATGCTTCCTTTACATGATTTGTGCACTTCATCTACTATGCCATGCTATGATCACATTGTTCGAAATATACATTGTTTTGGATGTTGTCAATATTCTCCATGTGATGTTGTAACTCATGCTCATGGGGAGACCCCCATAGTTTCCTCATACATATTCGGAGATCTTGATGGATTTCATACTTTGCATGATTCCCATGATCGCGTGCACCATATGCATTCCATGAATAACAATGCTCTAGATATTTCTCATGATGCATTACATCCTTTGAGTCTCCATTATGTCATACATAATAACAAACCTCTCATGGTGGATGCCATGTTTCTATATCAGGCATCTCATTTATTTGAGCATTGGATATTGTGTGCTAACCAACACATGCACGTGCGCATTATGATGGATGATGTGTACATCTACCATGCACACACAATTTTTCCTTTGCCATTGCTTTGTGTAGGTACTTATTAACACTCGTCAATGTCACAATCCCATGAGTTGACGAAACGAGCTCTTGAGAGCAACGATGACTTGGGATCCCGTGGACTATCCTTACCACCGTTCCCTTCGCGCAAGGACTACACGCATATCTTCTACTTGGCTCTCACACGGCTATGGGCTATTTACCACTTGTCCCCTTATGCCCATACTATCGTGTTCACTTTGCAGTTATGCCTCTTTACATGATTTTGCCATGCAATTGTGACCCTTGCTTGCATCCACCCATGATTCACCATTATGCTACTTCTATGTGTATTTGCATGCTTGGTGGAGATACTTGTTTCTATTCCCATGTTTACCATGTGCTCCATACTGTTGATGTTTGTTGTGTTGGGAGAGTCATGACGCCCCATTGCTATTTACATATGGCCTCTCGCCAATACATTCATGCCATTCTACTCATATCTTGCTTTCATGCTTGTGATATGTCATGTGCATTATTCGTGCCCACTATTTGCACACATGACATGCTTGCCATTATTCCCTCTAGCATGTTGCATCTTCGCACTACTAGCATGCTTGACTTATTCGCTATGATTGCTTGCTATGTTGCATCACCCATGTTCCACTATTACTTGCTTTCTTGGGTTGATGACATATATGCTCATGCCTCTCACATGATATATCTTGATCATTGTCTCTTGTGTCCATTAGTTTCCTCTCTCATATACACTTGTATTGAGTGCAACCATACTATGCTTATTGATCTTGGAGACTTTGACATATTACTTGTGATGCATGCTTGTTTGATTGAGCCTATTGCATTTGGTTGTTCTCGCATCATATGCCTCCATACTATGCAATACTCCCTTGTCCTTTCTTATGATGAGCATGATGCATACACTTGTTTGGTATCTTACCACATGAATGATAGGTATGGCACTTCTGCTAACATCATTTGTTTTTCCGAGTGTTTGCCATGTTCTTTCGTTTTGAAGGATTCACAAGGCATTACCGTCATGAGACATATTGGCTTTGTGAAGGCATACATGATGTGCAACACCAACATTTTCGACATCCTCATAAAGGTGAACTCTTTCCCTTTGAGCCATCCTCAAGTACGCATATTGGATGGGTCACTCTTTAATTGTTGTTTCCTTCTTGTTGTCTACATGATACATCTCTCGGACGGAAGAGCAACATTGGGAATTGGCTCTATGGACCTTTACATTGAGGAGCGCTCGGACTTATTGGATGCACCTTCGGACTTCCACTCATGCCACGACATCGAGCATTGGTACATCAACACTCCTTTGGCACATTTCACTCACACCTCCATATTTGTTGATTGTGCTCCCACATGTCATGCTCGATGGACATATCATACTCACCGCAAGTTTGCACCCAATGCATGGATTGACTCACATTATGATTGCCTTGTTGCATCTATTTCCATGTCATCCATGATATATGAGCTTGTGCATTTCCTTAGCAAATTTGTTGTGATCTACCTTGATGGCATTTCCTTAGCAAATTTGTTGTGATCTACCTTGATGGCATATTCATACATCATGATCATATTGCCCGCCATCAATTGCATGATACCATACTCATATTGAGCATCCATTGCCATATTCATGCTATTGATGAACCATCTCTCTATGACATCATTTTGCACAATGGTAGAATTTGTCGCTTTGTGCACCATGCTAATTACCCCATGAATGCTTTTCATATCAATCTATATCATCTTCATAAGCTTCATGCGCTTTGTCATGAACCATCTTGCCGCACGGACTCATATTTACTTCATGGACACTTTGTGTGCGCTAACCATTGTATTTCCAAGTGTACTTTGTGTTTGCTCATTTTGCATGTACCACATACCGGAGACACCTTGGAGTACTTGGATTGCGCAATGCCTTAATCTACGTCGAACTACAAGTCCATCCACGACAAACGTTTCCATGGAGATGAGGATCACGATCCGAGGTCGGATCTTTCCCAAGTGGGGGGGGGGAGATGATGCGGAGCATCCTACGTTCATCCCCATGTACACTCCGACTACTCTCCAAGCCCCAAGAGGACATATGACGAGACCTCGAACGTACGCCATTGGACACAAGGTGAATTCACTCCTCTTCATACCGTCACTTTCCACATGTGAGACATGGCTACTACCTCATGCATGGACCTTGCCTATACTCAGGTACAACCGAGATGACCATGGAGAATCAAAGGACCAAGGCCAAGCATGGAAGAGGAGAAGGAAGAAGAAGAACGGACAAGACATGACTTGCCCGGATCATCCGGATACCCAGCCGGACGATCCGGACCAAGCCCGGATGATCCGGACCACCACCCGGACGATCCGGGTAATGTGCCCAAAGGCACCCGAAGCCTGCTCGGCGAAGCCGGATCATCCGGATGGTCGCCCGGATCATCCGAAACACCATCCGGATCATCCGGACCCCGCCTGCATGCATGACTTGGGCCGAGGCCCGTGTACCCCTTCGCCCCTCACTTACCCCTTCGTGGCTTAGACTATATATAGACCCCCTCCTCCTCCTATATAGGGTTAGCAAAAGGATTAGCTCATTTGAGATAGAGCTTTGCTCATCCATACGGATCTCCTCCTCGTGAGAGACCGTGGCCTCTTCGGAGAAGATCCACCTGGATTCAAGACCCCTTTACGGGAAGATCCCTCGTGGATTCAAGACCTCCTCTCGGAGATGAACTACCGCCACTTGTATCGTCCTTTGTTGGATTTGGACCGTGTATCTCTTTGTGTTTCTTGGATCTAGCACATGTGTGATCATATTCGTGTCGTTTGAGTGTTTTCTCTTGTGTTCCACCGGGATTTCCCTTGTTTCCTTCCGTGCGTTCTTCGTGTTCCTCGTAGGGATCCTCTCCAAACGTGAAAGATCGGCCCCTAGGGTTCTGCCCTACATCAATGGACCATGCATTTTGATGGTGCCTTCTCGTTACAAGGCGCAGGGGCTGGCGCGCTCCTTGTTGTTACCACTGGAGAACACCTCAAATATGTGATCCAAATGCATTTCCCCAGGAGAAAGCCACCAACAACACTGCACAATATGAAGGGCTCCTTGCCGGGCTCATAATTGCAACAGAATTGAGAATTAAGAAGTTGATCATATGTGGAGACTCGTAGTGGGATAAGTAAACAATGATTACTAGAGTGCATTAATGTAGGCATATGTAGAGGAAGTGAGGAAGCTAGAGGAGCATTTTGATGGATTGCAAACAGAGCACGTGCCACGTGCGAAAACAGCATCGCTGATCATCTGTCAAAATGCGCTGCACAAAAGCTCCCTGTGGAACCGGGGACTTTTGTTCTCCACCTGACTCAACCCTCAGTATCCCCGACAAGGATGGCCAGAAAAAGGAGCAAATTGGACTCCGACAAGCATCTCCTTGCAGGCTCTCCAAAGTCCCCAGTAGAGAGGCTGCCGGGAATAACTCCACTTCGCCTGGTAAGTAGCACCCTCCCGCCAAACTACAGTTCTTGTAGTTGAGATATGCGCTCCCACGAATGAGGAGGTGCCGTTTGTCCTTGCTGCCGAGCCTCAAGCTCCAACTTGGGCACAACACATAGTCCACTACCTCCAAACAGGAGAACTTCCCGAGGAGCAAGAAGAAGCCGAAAGACTAGTCCGGAGGGCCAGTATGTATCAATTTGTCGATGACACATTGTACAGAAGAAGGCCCAATGATGGGAAATTGAAGTGCATTTGCTGGGAAGAGGGGAAGGAACTGTTGGCAGAAATACACAAAGGTCTGTGCGGCTCCCATATTGTATTAAGAGACTTGGATGGAAAAGCTTTCCGGCAAGGTTTCTACTGGCCCACGGCCCTCCAAGATGTGATTGAGCTAGTCACCAGATGTGATTGTGCTAGTCACCAGATGTGAAGCCTACCAGGTCCACTCCAAGAACATTCATCAACCTGCTCAAGCTCTCCAGACGATCCCTTTGTCATGGCCATTTTTGGTCTGGGGGCTCGACATCTTGGGCCCCTTCCCTCGTGCTACCGGGGGCTTTGAATTCTTGTAAGTTGTAATCGACAAGTTTACAAAGTGGCCGGAAGTGGAGCCTGTGAGGAAGGTAACCACACAATCAGCTATCAAGTTCTTGAAAGGATTGGTGTGCCGTTTCGTAGTACCCACCAGAGTTATCACTGACAACGACACCCAATTCACAAACCGCACCTTCGTGCAATACGTTCAAACCCTTGGAAGCAAGGTTTCATTCGCCTCTGTTTCTCATCCTAGGAGCAACAGACAGGCTGAGAGGATGAACATAGAAGTGCTGCATGGGCTCAAGACAAGGACTTTTGATAAGCTGCAAAAGTACAGCAGACGCTGGATCAATGAGCTGCTGGTGGTTCTTTGGCCCCTCCATGCGACACCAATTCGAGCTACCGGCCAGGCTCCCTTCTCCCTAGTCTATGGGGCAGAAGCAGTGCTCCCCACGGAACTCATATATAGGTTACCTCGAGTATTTGCCTATGATGAAGTAGAGCAAGAGCAGCACCAGCATGACGATGCCGTGCTCCTTGAGTAGAACCGTCTCCAAGCTGTTGTGTGTGCTACACGCTACCAGCAAGCCCCGTGCCGTTACCACAGCCGCAAGGTTCATGCCCAAAGCCTTGAGGAAGGTGACCTTGTCCTTAGGTGTGTTCATCCGCCAAGGGTACCAACAGTTGACGCCAAAGTGGGAAGGCCCTTACTGGATAGTACGAGTCACCAGACCTGGCGCAGTCCATCTGGAGACCGAAGATGGCATCAAAATGCAAAACTCATGGAATATTGACCATCTTCGCAAGTTCTACCCGTAAGGCGCGGCTGCCGGTAGCCACCCTTTTGTACAAGCCTTGCCGATGTGCATGTTACCCTTTGTACAAAGCCAGATGCAGACCCTAAGCACAAATAATAGCACGAAGCATTGGCGCCCTAAAAACTTGCATGCATGATTGGCTTAGCATAAATTTGCCATGATCATTTAGATGAGATCATATGTTGCTATGTTTTCCTCTGCACTAACTACATGGCTCTTGTCGTGGGCTTGATCCCGAAAAGAAGAGACGGAAACAAGCCTACATATCGATCCCCAACAAGCCAAACAGATAAGTTTCTTTTTATCCATAACATGTCTCTGTAAGAGGAAAACTTGTGCATAGAAAAACTTTGTCACCTTCAAAACATTTGTGCTCCCATCCCTTGATTTGAACATTATCTCGACCAAGATGGTTTTAATGGCATTTGACAGAGAAGGTTCGACAAGGGGCCGATGTCGTTCCAATAGTTTTGAGCCCGGCAGGCCAAGCCCCGTGACAATGACGGAAGGCACCAGCAAGATAGCCTGCCGGGAAAACTTGTTTACTTGAGAGTATAGAGGCGTTCCTCCTCTTCATGGCCAAGATTCATGCACAAGTACCCGACAAGCATGTCTTTTTCATTAATATGCAGATAAACAAGTACAAACCTTACAGAGTACAAACATGGATAGAGAAAATTACATACTTGAGACTAAAATTTGGCAAGCACCTACATCCTTTGAAGTATAAAATGGACAGATGCCTCATGATGCCTTTGTTGCCCTCCTTCTCCCAGGATTCATCTCGAGTGCAAGAAGGGAAAAAGAAGCACCTAGGCGGGGTGCACGTGGTAGAAGGCACCAAGAGAGCATCCCCCCGGCAATCGTCCGGAAGAGTCTGCTGATGATGGTGCCAGGGGGGAGGGGAAGTGCCAAAAGACGAAGCAACAAGCATGCAATACGAGATGAAGGCGTCAGTGCCATCGTACTCCGACCTGATGGCCTCCCACCCGCCTTCCTCATCTTCGCCAGTTTGTTCCTCATCATTGTCGCTCCGGGAGGACGCCGGGCTCCTGGCCCGACACCTCCCTCGGAGAAGTGGTTGATGCTGGTGGTGGTGCCCAAGGGGCGCTAGGGGCGCCGCCTCCCACCTTGGCGGGCAGGAGGGCGCCACCATCTTCAGCATCACCCCAACCTCACCGGAGAGGGCAGCGCTGGGATTACTAAAGGTCCCGAGCACGGCGCCGCAGGCGGGCGCCAGAAGCCCTGAAGACTCCGCCAACGCGTTATCAAACTCCAACAGCTTGCGGCAGGGGCGACACCCCTGCCCTGGACGGTTAGCTCGCATGGAGGGTTTGAATGCTCTGCCGTTAAGGAGAAGCGCAATGCCTTCCATACTAGAGTCGATGTGGCAATCATGGGTGCGCAGACGCAAACTGCGACCGCCTCAACCACGACCACCGCGTCTCCCGCAGCCCCGGACCAGACTCACTCCCCGAGTGCCAACACGAGGCTTCAGAATTATCACTCCCGAGCTGAGGCCTTGGGCCAGGCCCCGACCTCTTCCCCTCGGTGTAGTGAAGAAGAAGGCAAGGAAGAAGAGGGATAAGGTACACGGATGAATGCCTCTGTTCCCCCTCGCGCTCCCTTTTATAGACGATCTGGGGCCGGGGGCTGATTCTCCAGCCCCAGGGGCTCCTTCAAATCAGACCCGTCTATGCCACTGACGGCGGCTGGACTCATCGACTGCCCTCTTGCACCAATCCGGGACGTTTGAGTTTCTGTTATAACGCTCCTTCTTGCACCATACACATCCGTTACCTACCCCACGCGATGCATGCGATGTACGTGGCGGAAAGGACGGGCATAGTGGGATGAGCGAAATGGCAGTTACCTCCCCGTAAATTAAAGTCATTCATGGGCCATTACAGAGATGGCCCCACCATGTTTGGCATCATGAGATGCACGGGAAACCGGAAACTGACTCAAGCACAGGTTAATGAAGAAGCAAGGAAAATATCAAGAAAGAGGAGAATATCGTCACAAGTGCCCTGCCTGTGTACCTGATGGGGCCTACCCCAACGATGCTGGGCAGCATGTTTGGACCAGGCCAGGGGGCTCCTGTTAATGAAACAAACTTTCACGTATGTTGTCCGGACTGTACATGGGCACGATGGCAAGGAAGCAAACTTCACCAAGCATCGAAGTCAGAACCAAGCCAGATAAACAACTCTTTGAGGGATCAAAGGGCGGATCAAGAAGACCAAGACAAACCAAATCAGCAAAATAGGCAGATCAAGAAGACCAAGACAAACCAAAGCAGAAAAATATCACTAAGGGAAAGCCTCCCTTGCTGGGCAGGTGAGCCTGGTCAGGTCGAGGCTGCCCCAAGGACGAATCCAATATTTCCCCGACATGCTTGCTGGGGCCGCTAAAGGCAAACCTCCCTGCCAAGACTCCACTGCTCCACCGCACCGCAATGCAAGTCATCTATCAGTGCGGTGTCGAGCCCCCAGGTGATTAAGTGGCTATCATTTGGCACGTGGCAGCCATTTGGCAGGAAGATTACCTCTATATGACACCCATCTAGAGGCGTGTCAAGCAGACAGGCAGAAGATGACTAAGCATTGCAGTAGGCTTGCCGGGCTGCATCCTCATCATGACACCTAGCAGTGCATTTAATGCACTTTGTCCTAACTGCTAGAGTTAGGTATGATAACACCATTGGCTATCTAATCACTAGATAATGACTGTTTTTCCACTATGGTTACCCCTTAGCCTATAAAAGGAGGGCCATGGTATCATGCCCAATATGCGACCCTATCCAAAAGGAACTCGAAGGTCCCACCAAGGATAGACCCGCATATTGGAATGCTTTTGCAAGGTGGATATCATTACATCAACATTACATAATAGATGGGGATACATACAAGAGGCACACAATGCCACACGAATACAATATCATCATACAAGAGATCAACATCCGACTACAGATGATACATAAACAGAAGCTCAAACGACATCCACCTTGCTAGCCCAGGCTGCCGACCTGGAACCTATCCCCTGATCGAAGAAAAGCAGAAGAAGAACTCCAAAACAAGCAATCATCGCTCTCGCGTCATGATCATGGCATAACCTGTACCTGCAATTGTTGTTGTAGTAATCTGTGAGCCACGAGGACTCAGCAATCCCATTACCATGGGTATCAAGACTAACAAAGCTTAAAGGGAAAGGAAGGGGTAAAGTGGTGAGGTTGCAGCAGCGACTAAGCATATATGGTGGCTAACCAACGCAAATAAGAGCGAGAAGAGAGCAAGCGGAACGGTCGTCAACTAGCAATGATCAAGAAGTGATCCTGAACTCCTACTTACATCAATCATAACACAGAAACCGTGTTCACTTCCCGGACTCCGCCGAGAAGAGACCATCATGGCTACACACGCGGTTGATGCGTTTAATTCGGATCTGGTGTCAAGTTATCTACAACCGGACATTAACAAATTCCCATCTGCCACATAATTGCGGGCACGGCTCTCGAAAGTTTAAACCCTGCAGGGGTGTCCCAACTTAGCCCATGATAAGCTCTCGCGATCAACGAAGGATATACCTTCTCCCAGGAAGACCCGATCAGTCTCGGAATCCCGGTTTACAAGACATTTCGACAATGGTAAAACAAGACCAGCAAGACCGCCCGATGTGCCGACATCCCGATAGGAGCTGCACATATCTCGTTCTCAGGGCAACACCGGATAAGCGAAGCGTACAGGTACCAACGAATCCAAGTTGCCAAGGAATGGTCCCGCACGGTGCTCTAGTTTGGACCAACACTTAGACAAGCATTGGCCCGGGGGGGGGGGGGCTATAATAAAGATGACCCTTGGGTTAATTACTCCCAAGGGAAAGGTAGGTGGTGGTGAGGCAAATGGTAAAACCAAGGTTGGGCCTTGCTGGAGGAGTTTTATTCAAAGCGAACTGTCAGGGGGGTCCCATAAATAACCCGACCGCGTAAGGAATGCAAAATCTGGGAACATAATACCGGTATGACGGAAACTAGGGCGGCAAGAGTGGAACAAAACACCAGGCATAAGGCCGAGCCTTCCACCCTTTACCAAATATATAGATGCATTAATAATATAAGAGATATTGTGATATCCCAACATAACCCTGTCCACCATGGAGAAATCTTCAACTTCACCTGCAACTAAAAACGCTATAAGAAGGGCTGAGCAAAGCAGTAACATAGCCAAGCAACGGTTTGCTAGGAAGGGTGTCAAAGGTTAGAGGTTCATGGCAATTTGGGAGGCTTGAAGAGCAAATGATAGGTAACGCAGCATAGCGATAGAACGAAACAACTAGCATAGCAATGATAGTAGTGAGATCCAGGGTAGCGGTCATCTTGCCTGAAATCCCGCTAGGAAGAAGAACGAGTCCATGAAGAAGATGAAGCCACGAAGACGAACCACACGTAGACAAACGCATCCTCACGATCGCAACGAAACGAGAACTATCGAGAAGAAGCACACAACATGGTAAACACACCACACATAGACAAGACATGATGCACAACAAGCATGATGCATGACAAAGCTACATGAAGCTACTCATGGCAAGAGATGATGCAAACAAGAACAACACATCAAGGCAAGTTTAAATGAGGCCGGGAACAACATATAACAATTCCGGTAAGTCCTCATATGCATATTTCGAAATTGGTCCAGAACTGAATAAACCTTATGTTCAAGTTGTTAAACAGCAAGTTAAGATGCACCAAGATGATCTACACGAAATTCTAGTCAAGTTACATATAAAGTTCATTAGATTCGGAGCTACGGCCTAGAAGATATGAGCAAAACAAGTTAAACATGGATTGATGCAAAATGCATGCAAACATCAAGCAAACACCTCAAAACAAGGATGCAACAAGATAATATGAAACAACATGCAAAATCAAGCAAGTTTCATATAGAGCACACTCAAAACGGAGCAACGGTGCAACACACACACACACTATACAAGTTATAGCAACAATCTGTCCAAAACAGCAACTAGGAATATGGCAAGCATCAAAACAACATGCTACAACATCTCAACGTAATAACAAAAGGCAAGGGCATGAAGTACAGGTAAAGCACAACAAAACATGAACACTGAGCTATCACCAGATAAGACTAGAACATGCTCAAACACACATGGAAAGATTGCAAATAATAACAGTTTCAGACTTGGCAGGAATAATATCAGGTTGCAATGTTTAGAGCTATCAAACAACATGTTACAGGAACTTAACATGGCAAACAAAGGCATGGCATGAATCTACTAATTGCATATAACAAAAGTCCCTTACTGACCATGAGCCAAAAAGGCACAGAAAATATGATGGCACCCATGTAAACATGGCAAGTTATATTACAGATTCATACATGGCAGAAACAACAATAAGTAGGCATGTTGGTGAGCTTGAACCACTCACTACAGAGCAATACATGGCATGGCAAGGCAACCAACAGTAAGAAGACATGTTTGTGAAGCTATACATGGCAAGAGCAAGGTCATAGGGTGCATGTATCACTAGAAAAGCATATGGCCAAAACTGAACTTCATGTTAACAAGCTGACAGCAACATCATCAAGAAACTTTGGAGCAAGATATGAACAATCTACAGCAAGCTATAATTGCAACCAAGGCATGAATGGATAGAGCAAGACATGTATAACAAAACATCCTTAGTGAACATCTCCAGAATAATGCATGAAATGACTTGTAGCATCAGGTTAACATAGCAACAAAATATAACAGAATCTGTCAGGAAAACAGCAACAACAAGTACCATACTTAACAAGCTTGATGCACTCAGCACACAACTCACAAACATACATGGTTTGCACCTCTGGAAAGATGGCATAGCATAGATCAAAACACATGTAGACATCAACCTCATGGGATGCACACATCAAACATGGCAAAAATGACAAATGAGCATGTTATAACAGTTTCAGCAGATTAACATCAACATGCACTCTTCCAACAGCATTTTGGGCATCAAGATGAGTTCAAATGAAAATGATGCAATGGAATGAAATGAAGCACTCATTGAGGCGAACAATTTGACATATTACACGCACGAAACGGAGCAGTATGGAGCACGTTATGATGCGATGATCATGGCAAGAAAATCTAAATATTTCGGGGACTTGGGGAAAAATCGAGGTCAACCTTCGGGTTTGTGGCACGCGGATTGAGGTGGCCGGGATCTCGCCGGTGTTGGGCGGACGACGGCCGGAGAGGTCAGAGGGAGGCGCGGGGCGGCAGGAACAGGCGGATCCGGCCGTGGGGGCGCGGGATCCGGCCGGATCCGGAGCAGGACGAGCGGCGGCGAAGCTTCTCTCCAGCGAAGCGCGGGCGGTGGCGCCGGTTGGCGGCGGCGAACGGCGGCGGGGCGAGGCAGCGAAGGGCGGCGAGGCGAGGCTGTAACGCCCTCGATGCGGCTATATCTCCCACGTGTCGAAGCACGACTTAGAGGCATAACCGCATTGAAAGCAATGTCGCAAGTGAGGTAATCTTCACACAACCCATGTAATACATAAGGGAAAGAGATACATAGTTGGCTTACAATCGCCACTTCACACAATTACATGAATAAAGCATTACATCATCCAGATACAATCAAGGTCCGACTACGGAACCAAAATAAAAGAAGAACCCCAAATGCATAAAGGTCCCCGATCGACCCCAACCGGGCTCCACTCTCGATCAACTAGAACGAAACAACACAAAGGGCAAGATCTTCATCGAGCTCCTCCTTGAGCTTGGTTGCGTCACCTGCTCGGTTTCATCGGCACCTGCAAACTGGTTTTGGAAGTATCTGGTGAGCCACGAGGACTCAGCAATCCCATTACCATGGGTATCAAGACTAGCAATGCTTAATGGGTAAGGAAGGGGTAAAGTGGTGAGGTTGCAGCAGCGGCTAAGCAAGTATGGTGGCTAACCAACGCAAATAAGAGCGAGAAGAGAACAAGCGGAACGGTAGTGAAGCTAGCAATGATCAAGAGGTGATCCTGAACACCTACTTACGTCAAACATAACCCAGAAACCGTGTTCACTTCCCGGACTCCGCCGAGAAGAGACCATCACGGCTACACACTCGGTTGATGCGTTTTAATTCGGATCAAGTGTCAAGTTATCTACAACCGGACATTAACACATCTGCCACATAACCGCGGGCACGGCTCTCGAAAGTTTATACCCTGCAGGGGTGTCCCAACTTAGCCCATGACAAGCTCTCGCGATCATTGAAGGAATAGACCTTCACCCGAGACACTCCGATCAGACTCGGTATCCCGGTACATCAAGACATTTCGACAATGGTAAAACAAGACCAGCAAGACCACCCGATGCGCCGACAATCCCGATAGGAGCTGCACATATCTCGCTCTCGAGGCAACACGGATGAGACAAGCTACGAGTAAAACCAGACCTCGAGTTGCCCGAGGGGCCCTATGAAGGGGCTCGGTTCGGACCAACACTTAGACAAGCACCGCCCGGGGCTAATAAAGATGACCCTCGAGAGAGCGACTCCCAAGGGAAAAATAGGTGGTGGTGAGACAAATGGTAAAAGGCAATGTTGGGCCTTCTTTGGACAAGTTTTATTCAAAGCGAACCGTCGGGGGTCCCATAAATCACCCGACCGCGTAAGGGACGCAAAATCCGGGAACATAACACCGGTATGACGGAAACTAGGGCGGCAAGAGTGGAACAAAACACCAGGCATAAGGCCGAGCCTTCCACCCTTTACCAAGTATATAGATGCATTAATAATATAAGAGATATTGTGATATCCCAACATAAACCCTGTCCACCATGGAGAAATCTTCAACTTCACCTGCAACTAGCAACGCTATAAGAGGGGCTGAGCAAAGCGGTAACATGGCCAAACAACGGTTTGCATAGGAAAGGTGTCAAAGGTTAGAGGTTCATGGCAATATGGGATGGCTGGGCAAACAGGTAATAGGTAGCGCAACATAGCGAAAGAACGAGGCAACTAGCATAGCAATGATAGTAGTGAGATCCAGGGTAGCGGTCATCTTGCCTGAAATCCCGCAAGGAAGAAGAACGAGTCCATGAAGAAGAAGAAGCCACGAAGACGAACCACACGTGGACGAACGAATTCCTCACGATCGCAACGAAACGGGAACTATCGAGAAGAAGCACACAACATAGTAAACACACCACACATGAACATGACATGATGCACAACAAGCATGATGCATGACCAAGCTACATGAAGCTACTCATGACAAGAGAAGATGCGAACAAGAACAACACATCAAGGCAAGTTTAAATGAGGCCGGAAACAATATATAACAATTCCGGTAAGTCCTCATATGCATATTTCGAAATTGGTCCAGAACTAAATAAACCTTATGTTCAAGTTGTTAAACAGCAAGTTAAGATGCACCATGATGATCTACACGAAATTCTAGTCAAGTTATATATAAAGTTCATTAGATTCGGAGCTACGGCCTAGAAGATATGAGCAAAACAAGTTAAACATGGCATTGATGCAAAATGCACCCAAACATCAAGCAAACACACCAAAACAAGGATGCAACCTGATAATAGGAAGCTACATGCAAAATCAAGCAAGTTTCATATAGAGCACACTCAAAACGGAGCAACGGTGCAACACCCACACACTATACAAGTCATAGCAACAATCATCCATAACAAAGAACTAGGCATCTTACAAGCATCAAAACAACAAGCTACAGCACCCCAACATAATAACAAAAGGCATGGGCATGAAGTACACGTAAAGCATAACAAAACATGAACACTGAGCTATCTCCAGAAATCACTAGAACATGCTCAAAATGACATGGAGATATTGCAAGTAATAACAATTTCAGACTTATCAGGAAATAACATCAGGTTGCAATGTTTAGAGCAAGAAAACAACATGTTACAGGAACTTATCATGGCAAACAAAGGCATGGCATGAATCTACTAATAGCATATATTAAAAGACCCTTACTGACCATAAGCCAAAAAGGCACGGAAAATATGATGGCACCCATGTAAACATGACAAGTTATATTACAGATTTAAACATGGCAGGAACAACGATAAGTAGGCATGTTCGTGAGCTTGAACCACTCACCACAGAGCAATACATGGCATGGCAAGTCAACCAACAGTAAGAGGGCATGTTTATGAAGCTAAGCATGGCAAGAGCAAGGTCATAGCATACACGGATCAACTACAACGACCTCGTGAAAATTGAATCTCATGCAAACAATCTGTCAGGAAACATTTTCAAGCAACTTTGGAGCAAGAAATGAACATGTTCCAGCAGGCGATAATTGCAACCAAGGGCATGAATGGATAGAGCATGACATGTATATCAAAACATGTTTATAGAGCATCTCCAGATTATGCATAGAATAATTAGTAGAAGCATGTTAACATAGCAACAAATTATAACAGAATGTCAGAAAACAAAGAACAAAGAACTACCCTACTTTACAAGCTTGATACACTCAGCACACAACTCACAAAAATACATGGTCAACACCCCTGAATCGATGGCATGGCATAGTTCAACATTCATGTAGAGATCAACCTCATAGGATGCACACATAAATCATGGCCAAAATGTCAAAAGAGCTCGTGCTAATAAGATTCTGGAACTAACGATCTGAAGCCTTCTTCCAACAGTATTTCGGGCATCAAGATGAACTCAAATGAAAATGATGCAATGGAATGAAATGATATACTCGTCGAGACGAACAATTTGACATATTATACGCGCAAAACGGAGCTACGGATGCAGAGATGTGATGCGATGAATATGGCATGAAAATACTGAAATCTGGGGACTTAGTCATTTTATACCTCCCGGATCTGGATCTAGGGTTCGCGCTGAAGTCGAGGTTCGCGGACTTGAGCTCTGTCACGGAGTCCTTGCCGGAGTAGAGGGGAGGCCGGCCGGGAGAGGAAGGGGCCGGGCGACGCCGTGGAGCTCACGCCGAGCGGCGCGGGAGGCGCGGCGAGGCCAGGCGACGTCCGGCCGAGGCGCGGGCTGGCGGCGGGACTCGGCCACCGGAGCGCCGAGGGCGCTGGGCGGCGGTTGCAGAGGAGAGAGAGGCGCGCGCGCGCGTTGCCGAGCGGCGCGGGCGTGTGGCAAGACGGCGGCGAGAGTGTGTGACCGGCGGCACGCACGGCGAGGCGGCGGGTGGCGGCGGCGGCGGCGGCGCGAAGCTGCCGGGCGAGCGCGGAGCGGCGGCGGGCGGCGCGCGAGCGGGCGGCGGGACGGGCCTCGCGGGCCTGGCTGCGGACTCATGGGCCGGCGGCGCGTGGTGGCAGGTGGCCACGTGGCGCGCGGGATTGGAGGAGGAGGCGCGCTGAGGTGGCGCCCTCGATTGGCCGGAGGACGTGGTGCGCGTGGACGTGTCCGGCCGGGAAGACAGCGTCCGGCGGCGAGAGGAAAAGCTAGGGTTTCAGGGATTAGACCGCGAATTTGGAATGGGGGTGTATATATAGGCATAGAGGAGCTAGGAGAGTCCAAATGAGGAGCGGTTTTCGGCCACGCGATCGTGATCGAACGAACGAGAGCATGGAGAGGAGTTTGCTGGGCTTTGGGCCACTTTGGAAGGGGTGTTGGGCTGCAACTCAAAGAGGGCTTTACGGTTACCCGGTTAACCGTTGGAGTACCAAACGAACTCCAAATGGCACGAAACTTGACAGCGGTTCATCTACGGTGCTATACCAAGGCCGCTTGGCAAACCTCGGCCATTCCGAGAAAGTTTAATACCCGCCACAATGAGAGAGAAGAAGGGGAACGCCGGGGACATAGGAGTGCTTGATTGCAAAAGCGGACAACGGGAAAAGGCTCGGATGCAGGAGACGAACATGTATGCGAAATGAAATGCACATGATGACATGATAAAATGCAGATGATGACATGATGCAATGCAAATGATGCAATGAACAAAACAAATCACACGAGAAACTCAAAGTAGCTGGAAGTCTTCTGGAGCGTCGGTCTCGGGGCGTTACAACACTCCACCACTACGAGAGGATCTCGTCCCGAGATCTAGGATGGCACCGGAGGGAAAACGGAAGAGGAAGAGAAGAGGTAAAACTAAGTTGCTTCTTTGACGAACGAGTGAAACCATGAACCTTGAGGGGGTGAGCAATTTAAAAGAAAAAGCACAACTGAGAAGAACGAGATTGCAAACAATCCGTTAGAAAAGAGGAACAATGAACATAACGAGGACTTGAAGCTTGAAAGACATGAATCAAGAGTTTAATGGACAAAATAGAATTTGAAACCACTCCGGTTAAAATAAGATGAGAGAGGACACGTATTACATGGGTTGTGTGAAGATTACCTCACTTGCGACATTGCTTTCAATGCGGTTATGCCTCTAAGTCGTGCTTCGACACGTGGGAGATATAGCCGCATCGAGGGCGTTACAGAGGCGCGTCGTGCCGCGGGCGGTGGAGGGACCTGGCGGGCGCTGGGCCTCGGGCGAGGCGGGAGGGCAGGAGGCGCGAGCCTCCGGTGGCCGTCAGCGAGATCGCCGAGGTCGGCGACGGTGGCGAAGCGGTCGGCCGGGCGGACGCGCTGGCCGGCGTTAGCGCGCACGGGCCCTGCTGGTCTGCAGCTGGCCGGGCGGCGGGTCGGGCGCGGAGGCGACGTGGCGAGCTGTGAGTGGATGAGGGAGGCGGCGGCGGACGCGTCCGGCGCAGGGTTGGACATGTCCGGCGCGCAAGGGGATCGGGGCTAGGGTTTCGTCTCCGATTTGATCCGCGGATTTCGGAGGGGGAGGTGTTTATATAGGTAGAGGGAGCTAGGAGAGTCCAAATGAGGTGCGGTTTTCGCCCACACGATCGTGATCGAACGACCGAGAGAATGGAGGGGAGTTTGCTGGGCTTTGGGCCACTTTGGAGGGGGTGTTGGGCTGCAACAAAAGAGGGCTTTTACGGTCACCCGGTTAACCGTTGGAGTATCAAACGACCTCCAAATGGCACGAAACTTGACAGGCGGTCTACCGGTGCTATACCAAGGCCGCTTGACAAACCTCGGTCCATTCCGAGAAAGTTTAATACACGCTCACAATAGAAGACAAAAGGGGAACGCCGGATGACATAGGAGTGCCGGATTGCAAAACGGACAACGGGGAAAATGCTCGGATGCATGAGACGAACACGTATGCGAATGCAATGCACATGATGACATGATATGAAATGCAGATGATGACATGGAAAAGTGCAACACGCAAGCACATGACATGGCAACAACGGCGAATAACTCGTGGACACCTGGCGCATCGAATCCGGGGCGTTACACATGGCAACCCAGAAAATGATTCGGACCCTTGTATACTCATACACGCGTAGCTACTCTACCCAAGGCGACCTTGCCAGGCTTGAGCGCTGCGTGTTCATCGCGGTCCTTCCCTCAATCCACCAAAGCAGGAGTATGGTTTTACGCTTCCCACCGGCCCGAACCTGGGTAAAACCACCAACGTCACCTCTTTCGTGTTGTTTCATGGCTTATGCTCTTTGTGCACGTGACCTTCCCCCTTGCCGAACCACAAGGGGATGATGGCCCCATAGGTGATCTTGTTCCACCGTGACACTTCTGCAAGGACCACCATAGTCAAATCCGATTCAACTAAAGTAGGAGAAACAGACACCTGCCATCCACCTTTATGCAAAACAAGTTGCGTGTCAGTCGGTGTAATCAGTCTCATGTGCGTGGACATGTAAGGTTGGTCTGAGCTGCTTCATCCCACAATACCTCCGAATCAAAATAAGACATTGGTGGGAAGCAATATGAACCTCACCGCCCACAACTCCTTTGTGTTAGACTCGTGCATATCATCTACGCATGGATCTGGCTCTGATACCACTGTAGGGGAACATTGCATGGAAAAAAATTCTACCACATGCAAGATCTATCCATGGAGATGCATAGCTACGAGAGGGGCAGGGCATCTACATACCCTTGTAGATCACTAAGCGGAAGCGTTTATCAATGCGGTTGATGTAGTCGTACACCTTCATGATCTGTCCAGATCAAGTACCAAACGTACGACACCTCCGCGTTCAGCAGACGTTCAGCGCGATGATGTTTTCACCTTCTCGATCCAGCCAGAGAGGCAAAGTAGTAGATGAGTTTCGACAGCACGGCGGTATGGTGACAATGGTGGTGAAACTATCTGCAGGGCTTCGCCAAGCACAACAAATGTGGATGGAGGAGGAACTAGAACCAGAGGGAGAGGGGGCACCGCACACGGCTTGTGGATCGTTGTTTGTGTTGCCCCTCCCCTCCTCACATATATATAGGCGGAGGAAGGAAGAGGGGGCATCCTAGGGCGCCCCCAAGGGGTCGACAGTTGCCCCGGGCTCCTGCCCTTGCCGCACCCCTTCCTTCTTAGGCGCGTGGTGGGAAGGCAGGACGGGAGGCGCCCCCTTTCCTTTCCCTGTGTGTGGAAGAGAAGGAAAGAGGGGGCCCTGGTGTGTCCCCACCTCATGGCGCTGGCCCTAGGGAAGGAAGGGAGAGGGCTATCCCCCTCTTTCCTTCTCTTCAATACGGGGTGGTGTGCTCTCCCTCGTTGGCCCATTTGGCCCAATATGCTCCCTGGTTTCCCGGAACCCCTTTTGGTGATCCGATAAATACCCGGTGCATTTCGAAACCTTTCTGGAGACCAAATAGTCTTGTCCTATATATCAATCTTTACCTCCAGATGATTTCGGAGCTCCTCGTCATTGCACCACCCCGGATGTAACTTTCAATATTTGTAACTCCAACTCTTGCCATTTCCGACTATGTGATATGATTTTTCCTTCGTGGTTGGGTTTTGTCTGTCGTGTTGCATTTGTTTTTTTTGAAAGCTTCATGTTGCATTTGTGCTTGGTGTCATCTTGCATTCTCATCCTCATCATGTGCATGGTGTGATTTACATACATATTATTTTGTTGTATGTTCCATGCATGAATCTTGCATCATCACCACCTCTCCTTCCCTTTCTTTCTTCTTTTTGCAGGTGCCACTCTTCCCTTCTCTTTTAATGTTCATCTTTTCCCCTATATTCTAGCTCAGTGCCTTAAATCTCTCTACCCAATTTCATCTTTTTTGGAGTGAGTTTGGTTGGGGTTAAAAATGCTTCAAGTTTGAACCTAATTCAAACTTGGAATATTTTTCTTCCTCTAAAAATGTCCAAGCCATTTTTACAATTATGTGCATAATCCAAGGAGTATGGGAATATTTCTATACCTTCCTAACTCATGTCCTACCTCCCTGGCCTTTGGCCTTTCTACATATGTGAATTTAAATGTACAGATTTATGAGGAAATGGAAAGGACCTTCCCAGCACAGCCACTTGGTCCTTTTCTCGCTCCCGGCCCAGCTAGCCCAGCAGCGGTGCAGCCAGGAACAGCCCAGCCAGCCCGTGCGCACCTTGCTTCCCCCCATTCTCACCCGAGCGCCGCACACCCCTCTCTCTCACTCGAACCACGTGGACACGCGGGTCCCCCACGTCAGCGAGAGCAGCAGCCACACCCGCCTCCTTTTCTCCTCCCCCCTCCTCTGCTTTTCGACGTGCCATGGCCACGGTGGCGAGCCAGCTAGCCGTGCCGCGCCTACTTAAGCCCCCTCTCGGCGTCCGCACCTAGCCCCTAGGGTTTCCCTCTCCATCCTCCGCCGCCGCCAGGGGAGAAAACTCCCCCAGATCCGTCACTTCCGCCGCTTCCCGAGCGCGCCTGAGAGCGCGTCCACGTCGCCGGCATGCACTCCGGCCACCTCCGCCTCGCCAAGCACGTCCGTCTTCCTCCACGACGTCGACTATGTCCCCGTCGTCCTCTTCCTCACCTGGGATTGTCAAGTCCGGCTACCTCCCCGTCGTCCTCTTCCTCCCCTGCTTCACGGACAGCAGCCCCGCCAGGTTCAGAGCTCGTCCGCGTCGTCGCATGCTCGTATCCGTCGACCCCGTCGTGTCCTAGGGTGAGCTGGGTAACGCACCTCCCTATCCCATCCATTCCATGGCGTGTAGGCACCCGTAGGACTCGCCTGATCAGTGTCTTTGACGCGCTCGCAGTGCTCCGGCGAAGCATGAAGATATTGTCGTGCGTATCTTTGCTGTAGTGCACCCGCGCGTCCCCGCGCTCCAGTTCTATCCTAGCCGCGTTCTCCTCGCTATGCTGGACTCGCCCACGCAACTGCTCCTGTAGTGCAGCATCCCCGCGCGAGCACCAGGGCTCCCCTAGCCCCATGCCTTAGCCACCGAGGCGAGCACAAGCTCGTCCTCAGGAGAGCCCCCACGCACACGTTCCTTTGCTGCTCCGCTTGCACGCATGCGACCTTACCCATTCCGCACGCCTGTTGGTGCTCTGCAGCTGCAGAAGTCGCTACTTTTGCTTGCTGTCGATGCCGGAACTTTGCTGCGCGTTCATGGCGTTTTCCAGGACCGGGACTCTCTCTGTTCAAAGGGAGTTTCACCCCATCTTGATCACAAGCTGGGCTTGTAGCCCACTAGTTGCTCCCGCTTGCTTGACGTGGTAGGTCTCGGGTTCGAGTTCCAGTCTCAACATTTTTTGCTGTGTCCTTTTATTCTTCATTGTGACAATGACGCCCCGGCCCCACTGTCATACACACACACGCACACAGCTACCTCCCTTTCTTTGTTTTGTTCCTATTACCCCGCGCTTTCCATTTATGGAAAATGCCCATTTTCCATTTTGGGTAGATCCAAATCTGGACATTCCAGATTAGGCAATTTCCTTTTTCTATCGATTTCCATTTCGGGTAGTGTCTCAAATATGCATTTTGTGGGTATTTTTTACAGTAACCCCAACATATTATATATGTTTTTGGGCTAGAAAAATCCAGTGAATCCAGTGGTGGCATTAATTTCCGCATTTGAGCAAGTTTGCACACATGTCATTTTACATCATGTTGCTGTTTTGCCTTTCATGTGTACATTTATGCAAATATGCTATGGGGTAGTTTTGCACATGAACATGCTCTTCATCATGCCTAATTGCTGCTGGAATTATGCTCATGCCATGATATGTTTTATTTTGAGTTAAACAAGTTTGCAAACATGCTATCTTGAATCTGTTTCTGCCATGCCATTAAATTCTACCAAGTCTGGGTCTGTTTATGTCACTTGCCATGTTTGCGTTGATGATATCATCATTTCTGTAGATATTTGGAGCATGTTCACTAAGTGAGTTTGTTAAGTGCATGTAGTACTAGCATGCCATGCTCTTGCTTGCCATGATATATTGCCGTAGCATATTTAAACCTTGCACACAAGTTGTTATGTTGCTGTTTTCCAACAGTTTGTATTGCATTTTGTTTGGCTTGTCATTTTCAAACCGTGCATCCGTTTCCGGTGATCTTCATATCGATTTCATTCGGAATCTCCCAACCTATCCAGTGGCATGCTTGGGTTACCAAGATTATGCCATGTTCATCATTTCTCCTTCCATCTCGTTTGCACCACTTCCGAAGCACCTCGTATGCAGTGCACCTCATATCTCGGATTCCATATCATGTCTTGCATCATGTTGCTTGCGCATTGTACCATAATTGATTGTTGTTCCATTGTTTGTGTTCTTGCTTTGGGTAGAGCTGGGAGACGAGTTCATGAACGAGGAACCTGTTCAGTACGCTAACGAGGAGCAAGCTTGCGACTACTCTAAGAACTTTGCAGGCAAGATGACCATTACCCTCGATATCACTTCTATCTTTGGTTGCTAGTTGCTTCGTTCTATCGCTATGCTGCGCTGCCTATCACTTGTTTACCATGCCTCCCATATTGCCATGTTAAGCCTCTAACCCACCTTCCTAGCAAACCGTTGTTTGGCTAAGTTACCGCTTTTGCTCTGCCCCTCTTATAGCGTTGTTAGTTGAAGGTGAAGTTGAAGATTGCTCCATGTTGGAACATGATGACTTTGGGATATCACAATATCTCTTATTTTAATTAATGCATCTATATACTTGGTAAAGGGTGGAAGGATCGGCCTTATGCCTGGTGTTTTGTTCCACTCTTGCCGCCTTAGTTTCCGACATACCAGTGTTATGTTCCTTGATTTTGCGTTCCTTACGCGGCCGGGTGTATGGGAACCCTTTGACAGTTCACTTTGAATAAAACTCCTCCAGCAAGGCCCAACCTTGGTTTTACATTTGCCTCACCTAAGCCTTTCCCTTGGGTTTTTGCGAGCCCGAGGGTCATCTTTATTTACCCCCCGGGCCAGTGCTCCTCTGAGTGTTGGTCCAAACTAGAGCCCTTTGCAGCGCCCCCTCGGGGAAACTCGAGGTCTGGTTTTAGTTGTACAGATTGCTCATCCGTTGTGCCCTGAGAACGAGATATGTGCAGCTTCTATCGGGATTTGTCTCCACAGTCGGGTGGTCTTGCTGGTCTTGTTTTACCATTGTCGAAAGTCTTGTAACCGGGATTCTGATACTGATCGGGTCTTCCCGGGAGAAGGAATATCCTTCGTTGGTCATGAGACTTTATGATGGGCTAAGTTGGGACACCCCTGCAGGGTTTAAACTTTCAAGAGTCGTGCCCGCGGTTATGTTGCAGATGGAAATTTGTTAATGTCCGGTTGTAGAGAACTTAACACTTGACTTAATTAAAAAGCATCAACCGCATGTGTAGCCGTGATGGTCTCTCTTCGGCGCAGCTCGGGAAGTGAACACGGTTTGGGTTTTGAATGAACGTAAGTAGTTTCAGGATCACTTCTAGCTTATCGACCGTTGCATTGCTTCTCTTCTCGCTCCTATTTGCGTATGTTAGTCACCATATTTGCTTAGTGCTTGCTATAGCTCCACCTCAGTACCCCTTTCCTACCCATAAGCTTAAATAGTCTTGATCTCGCGGGTGTGAGATTGCTGAGTCCTCGTGACTCACAGATTCTACCAAAACAGTTGCAGGTGCCGTTGATACCAGTGCAGTTGATGCAACCAAGCTCAAGTGGGAGTTTGATGAGGACCTTGGTCGTTACTATGTTTCGTTTCCTGATGATCAGTAATGGAGCCCAGTTGGGACGATCGGGTATCTAGCATTTGGGGTTATCTTCTTTTCATTTGCATTTGACCGTAGTCGGTCTATGTGTGTATTTTGAATGATGTATGCTTAATTTATGTATTGTGTGAAGTGGTGATTGTAAGCCAACTCTTTACCCCATTCTTGTTCATTACATGGGATTGTGTGAAGATGACCCTTCTTGCGACAAAACCACCATGCGGTTATGCCTCCAAGTCGTGGCTCGACACGTGGGAGATATAGCCGCATTGTGGGCGTTACAAGTTGGTAATTAGAGCCATCCCCAACTTAGGAGCCCCCCTGCTTGATCGAATCGCTGACGTTGTTGAGTCTAGAACAAAAATGTTTTGTGTCTTAGGATTATATATCGGAGAGTAGGATTCTTTTTACTCCTCAGTCCCTTCGTCGCTCTGGTGAGGTCTCCTGACATAGATGTTTTGACTTTCCTCTCCTCAAATTTCACTATTTTTTTTTCAGGATCACGCGGGTATCTTGGGATTGTTTCCATATTCTTGTGACGAGAACATAGTTCTTGGTGCCTCCTGACATTTAGGGGTTGTGGCAGTGTCCCGGGGAGTTGAGCTCCGAGGTGTTGTCATCACAATTTTATCGTTGCAATTCTGGAATACCTGAGTTTCGCTGACATCGAAAATCTCTTTTATGCAGCTAGTGGTAAGATAACCTCGACGCCACCCAGTACTGGGGAGTTCGGGAGTATTGCCATAGCTCATATAACGGATGCTTTTCGTAGGTTGAGGTACACGATTTCCGAAGGTTTCTTGGTTATGTGTTGACGGATGGATACAGCTGGATGTAGGGATTGTTAGTTTGGGTGAGATATATTGCTTCCCCTGTATCCCCAACACCTAATTGCATAACTAGAAAGTTTTGGGAGTTTATAGGTGGGATTCAAGTAGCTCTAGCATTTCTTCCCGCAGATATTTTGTTTTTGATTGGGTAATCCTTACCACTTATTTGTTCCAGTCGTACCTTGGTAATTCTTTCACCAATCTCTTATCAAGTGGCTTCTCACCTTAATGGACGTGTGATGTTAGCTTTGGAATTCATTCGTTCATCCTTGTTCGAATGTTTATTGTGAACACTATATGTTGCAATTTCTAGCCTTTGATTCTACTTATCTATCATGTCAATGGTGGTTCTAACAGATGTCATCTTCCTCAGGATGGCTCTGCCAACTCGCAACAACTCGGATCGGGGTCAAGAAGATTGATCGAACCCACCACCTCCGCCACCTCCTCCGCCTCCGGAGGCATGGCAAGCTGTCGTGGTGGCCACCAACGCCAGCACCCAGTTGCTTTTGCAAATCATGCAAGAGCGCAACCAAGGCCAAGGCAACCAAGGGAATCAAGGACAAGGGCATTTCAACAATCAGCATCAGTTTTCTACCCTGAACCAGTTCCTTACAAATCCGCCGAAGTCTTTCAGCTACCGTGCCAAGGCCACAGACGCTGATGATTGGCTCGTGGGCATCAACAAGCATTTTGAATGCAGCAATGTCAGGCCTGAGGACTATGTCAAGTTCGCTTCTTTTCAGCTCAAGGACCAAGCAGCTGATTGGTATCAGCAATACAAAGATTCCAGAGGAGGTCGAGTGATTACTTGGACTGACTTCTGTCGGGACTTTAAAGCTCACCACATTCCTACAAGTGTTGTTGAGAGCAAGCGTGATGAATTTCGCAATCTCAAGCAAGGAAGCATGTCCGTGTACCAATACAACATCCAGTTTCAGAAGCTTGCTCGTTTCGCAAGGCAAGACATTCGTGATGAATAGAGTATGATTTATCACTTCAGAGGTGGCCTCAGAGAGGATCTGCAGTTAGCTCTCGTTCTTGTTGAGCCTACTCAGTTCGATCAGTTCTACAACATGGCCCTCAAGCAAGAAGGTGCTCAGCTCAAGTGTGAGGCTTCTAAGTAGAGAATCTGGGATGTAGTTCAATCTTCTTCTTCCTCTCAAGTGGCAGCTAAGCAGCAGAAGTTCTACCTTCCTCCTCCTCCGTTTCGTCAGCCTTACCAGGAGAAGAACTCAGGTGGTCGTGGATCTTCCCACCCACCCAACCCAGGCTATCAGAACAAGTCTCAGACTCAAGCTCCAAGGTCAAGTGCTCCTTATCATCGCCCGCTCTCAGAGGTGATTTGCAACAAGTGTCAGCAGAAAAGTCACTACGCAAACAAGTGCTTCAACCAAAGGCGCCTTCCGCCTCCTCCTCCTGCGAGATCTTCAAGCAATGCAGTGGTCAAGCATAATCCCAAGTCTGCAAAGGTGAACATGATAAATGCAGCTCAAGTGGAGGAATCTACTGATGTGATAATGGGTAATCTCTCAATTAATGACATTCCTGCAAAAGTCTTATTTGATACTGGTGCATCGCATTCTTTCATTTCAAGACCTTTTGTGGCTATGCATGATTTGGTTACTCAAGTATTGCCGAGACCATTGTCTATTGTTTCCCCGGCTCGGCAAATGACTTCTCGAGTATTCTTTCGGGATTCTGTTATCAAGATGGGAAATTATAAATTTCCATCTTCTCCAATTGATGGACTGGCTTTCTAAGCACAAAGCTCAACTTGATTGTGCTGACATAGAGATTCAATTGACACACTCTTCGGAGGATGTTATCGTCTATGCCGCTCGTGATGAAACCATTCGGTTGTTTTCTCTCAATGAAAAGGGCGAGTTAGATGCAATCTCTCAGATTCTAGTAGTTTGTGAGTACCAAGATGTCTTTCTAGAAGAGCTTTCGGGTATGCCTCCTCACCGGCCAGTGGAATTCGTTATCGATCTTGAGCCCGCATCAACCCGCTTTGCAGCGCCCCACAAGCTTGGACCCAAGGAGCTGAAAGACTTGAAGAAACAACTCGATGAACAAGAGCAGCTGGGTTTGATCAGACCGAGTTCATCTCCATGGGGCTGTGGAGTTCTTTTTGTCCAGAAGAAGGATGGCACGGACCGACTGTGCGTCGATTACCGTTAATAACAAGAAGACAATCAAGAACAAGTACCCACTTCCCAACATCAATGAGCTATTCGAGCAACTTAAAGGTGCAAAGGTGTTCTCCAAGCTTGACCTCCGTATGGGTTATCATCAGATTCGCATTCATGAACAAGATATCCCCAAGACAGCATTCAGAACAAGCTTTGGTTCTTATGAATATACTGTCCTGTCTTTTGGCCTTGTCAATGCTCCTCCAACATTCTCTCGAATGATGAACTTCATCTTCAACGCCTATACAAATGAATTCGTCCGGTGTATCTCGATGATATCTTGGTGTTCTCCAAGAATAAGAAGGATCATGCCAAACATTTGCGATTGGTGCTCGACAAGCTCAGAGAGTATCAATTCTATGCGAAGTTTTCCAAATCTGAGTTCTGGCTTGATGAAGTTCTTTACCTTGGTCACATCATCTCCGCCAAGGGCATTGCTGTTAATCCCGAGAATGTCTCTGCAGTTGTGAACTGGGAACCTCCTCAGAATGTCAAGCAGCTCCACAGTTTTCTTGGACTTGCAAGCTATTGTCGAAGATTTGTTGAGAATTTCTCTAAGATTGCAAAGCCTCTTTCCAACCTCCTCTAGAAGCATGTCAAGTATGTCTGGACTCCTGAGTGTGACGTTGCTTTCAACACCCTCAAAGAGAAGCTTGTCTCAGCTCCTGTCTTAACTCCTCCTGATGAATCCAAACCATTCAAGGTTTTCTGTGATGCTTCTCTTCAAGGTCTCGGTGCTGTGTTAATGCAAGAGAAGAAAGTTGTGGCCTATACCTGTCGTCAGTTGAAGCCCAACAAAAGGAACTACCCCACTCATGATCTTGAGTTGGCGGCAGTTGTCCATGCATTGATAACATGGAGACATCTGTTGTTGGGAAGGCAAGTGGACATTTTCACCGATCACAAGAGTCTCAAGTATATGTTCACTCAACCCAACCTCAACCTTAGGCAAACTCGTTGGGTCGAAATGATTCAAGAGTACAATCCGAGTATTGAATATACTCCAGGCAAGGCGAATGTGATTGCAGATGCTTTGAGCAGGAAGGCTTATTGCAATAGCTTAATTCTCAAGCCATTTCAACCGGATCTTTGTGAAGCTTTCCGCAAACTCAATCTCCAAGTTGTTCCTCAAGGTTTTCTTGCCAACCTTCAAGTCACTCCAACTTTGGAAGACCAAATTCGTGAGGCACAACTCCTTGACACCATGGTGAAGAAGGTGAAACATGGTATTGCCAAGGGCTTCTCCAAATACAAGTGCTATCGCGTTGATGAGAAGGACACCTTATTCTTCTAGGACCGGATTGTGGTTCCTAAAGATGATATAAGGAAGGTCATAATGAACGAAGCGCACAATTCTCTTCTTTCCATTCATCCTGGAAGTACGAAGATGTAGCATGACGTCAAGTAGTCGTATTGGTGGACTCGAATGAAGCGAGAAATTGCTCAATTCGTGAATGAATGTGATGTCTGCCGAAGGGTGAAAGTAGAACACCAACGACCAGCTGGTCTCCTCCAACCTCTTGCTATTCCAGAATGGAAGTTTGATCATATTGAAATGGACTTCGTTACTGGATTTCCAAAGTCAAAGCATGGGAATGATGGTATTTTCGTTGTCATCGACAAGCTTACAAAAGTGGCTCATTTCCTTACAATCAAAGAATCTATCACAGCAGCTTAGTTGGCAAAGCTATACACCTCCAGAATTGTCTCCTTGCATGGTATTACGCAATTGATCTCTTCAGACCGCGGAAGCATTTTCACTTCTAGGTTTTAGGACTCCTTTTAGAAGGCTATGGGCACCAACATTCGCTTCAGCACAACTTTCCATCCTCAAACAAGTGGCCAAGTCAAGCGAGTCAATCAGATCCTCGAAGACATTCTTAGAGCCTGTGTCATCTCTTTCGGTGTGAAGTGGGAAGATTATCTTCCATATGCCGAGTTCTCCAACAACAACAGCTTCCAAGAAAGTTCGGGCAAGGCTCCATTTGAAATTCTATATGGCAGAAAGTGCCGTACTGCTCTCAATTGGTCTGAGACTGGTGAACGCCAACTTCTTGGCAACGACTTGATCACAGAAGCAGAAGAAATGTGTAAAGTCATCCGTGAAAATCTCAAAGCCGCACAATCACGCCAGAAGAGTTACTATGATAGCAAGCACTGTGACTTGGCTTTCGAGATCGGAGACCATGTCTACCTCCGCGTCTCTCCAATGAAAGGCACTCGTCGCTTCGGTATCAAAGGGAAGCTTGCCACTAGATACGTGGGTCCTTTCAAGATCATTGGCAAAAGAGGCAACCTCGCCTATCAACTTGAGCTTCCGGCCAACTTCGCTAATGTGCACGAGGTGTTTCACGTGTCACAGCTTCGCAAGTGCTTCAAGGCGCGTGAGCGCACTATCAACTTCGAAGAAATTGACCTCCAAGAAGACTTGTCTTATCATGAGCATCCCGTTGCTATTCTTGAAGAAACCGAGTGCAAGACTCGCAACAAGTCGATCAAATTCCTGAAAGTTAAGTGGTCGCACCATTCCGACCGAGAAGCCACCTGGGAGCGCGAGGATCACCTTCGTTCCGAATATCCGGAGTTCTTTCAATCCTAGATCTCGGGACGAGATCCTCTCGTAGTGGTGGAGTGTTGTAACACCCCGGATGTAACTTTCCATATTTGTAACTCCAACTCTTGCCATTTCCGACTATGTGATATGATTTTTCCTTCGTGGTTGAGTTTTGTCTGTCGTGTTGCCTTTGTGTTTGGTGTCATCTCGCATTCTCATCCTCATCATGTGCATGGTGTGATTTTCATACATATTATGTTGTTGTATGTTCCATGCATGAAACTTGCATCACCACCACCTCTCCTTCCCTTTCTTTCTTCTTTTTGCAAGTGCCACTCTTCCCTTCTCTTTTAATGTTCATCTTTTCCCCTATATTCTAGCTCAGTGCCTTAAACCTCTCTGCCCAATTTCATCTTTTTTTGGAGTGAGTTTGGTTGGGGTTAAAAATGCTTCAAGTTTGAACCTAAGTCAAACTTGGAATATTTTTCTTCCTCTAAAAATGTCCAAGCCATTTTTACAATTATGTGCATAATCCAAGGAGTATGGGAATATTTCTATACCTTCCTAACTCATGTCCTACCTCCCTGGCCTTTTGCCTTTCTACATCTGTGAATTTAAATGTACAGATTTATGAGGAAATGGAAAAGACCTTTCCAACACAACCACTTAGTCCTTTTCTCGCTCCCGGCCCAGCTAGCCCAGCAGTGGCGCAGCCAGCAACAACCCAGCCAGCCCGCGCACACGTTACTTCCCCCTTTCTCACCCGAGCGCCGCACAACCCTCTCTCTCACTTGAACCACATGGACACGTGGGTCCCCCGCGTCAGCGAGAGCGGCAACCACACCCGCCTCCTTTTCTCCTTTCCCCTCCTCCGCCTTTCGCTGTGCTATGGCCACGGTGGTGAGCCAGCTAGCCGCGCCGCGCCTACTTAAGCCCGGTCTCGGCGTCCGCACCTAGCCCCTAGGGTTTCCCTCTCCATCCTGCGCCGCCGCCAGGGAAGAAAACTCCCCCAGATCCGTCGCTTCCGTCGCTTCCCAAGCGCGACTGAGAGCGCGTCCACGTCGCCGGCGTGCACTCCGGCCACCTCCGCCTCGCTAAGCACGTCCATCTTCCTCCACGACGTCGACTACATCCCCGTCATCCTCTTCCTCGCCTGTGATCGTCAAGTCTGGCTACCTCCCCATCGTCCTCTTCCTCCCCTGGTTCGCGGACAGCAGCCCCGCCAGGTTCAGAGCTCGTTCGCGTCGCCACAGGCTCGTATCCGTTGACCCCGTAGTGTCCTAGGGTGAGCTGGGTAACACACCTCCCTATCCCATCCATTCCATGGCATGTAGGCACCCGTAGGACTCGCCCGATCTATGTCGTTGACGCGCTCGCAGTGCTCCGACGAAGCCTGAAGATATTGCCATGTGTATCTTTGCTGTAGTGCACCCGCGCGTCCCCGCGCTCCGGTTCTATCATAGCCGCGTTCTCCTCACTGTGCTGGACAGACCCGCGCAACCGCTCCCGCAGTGCAGCATCCCCGCGCGAGCACCAGGCCTCGCGTAGCCCCATGCCTTAGCCACCGAGGCGAGCACGAGCTCGTCCTTGGGAAAGCCCGCACGCGCACGTTCCTTTGCTACTTCGCTTGCACCCACGCTACCTTACCCCACTCCGCACACCCGCTGGTGCTCCGAAGCTGCAGAAGTCGTCGCTTCTGCTTGCCGTCGACGCCGGAACTCTGCTAAACGTTCATGGCGTTTTCCAGGATCGGGACTCTCTCTGTTCAAAGGGAGATGCACCCCATCTTGATCACTAGCCGGGCTTGTAGCCCACTGGTGACTCCCGCTCGCTTGATGCGGTAGGTGTCGGGTTCGAGTCCCAGGCTCAACATTTTTTGCTGTGTCCTTTTATTCTTCATTGTGACACTGACGCCCCGGCCCCACTGTCATACACACTCCCTCTTAGGCCCATTGTCATACACACACGCACACAGCTACCTCCCTTTCTTTGTTTTGTTCCTATTACCCCGCGCTTTCCATTTATGGAAAATGCCCATTTTCCATTTTGGGCAGATCCAAATCTGGACATTCCAGATTAGGCAATTTCCTTTTTCTGTCTATTTCCATTTCGGGCAGTGTCTCAAATATGCATTTTGTGGGTATTTTTCTACAGTAACCCCAACATATTATATATGTTTTTGGGCTAGAAAAATCTAGTGAAAAAATCCAGTGGTGGCATTAATTTCTGCATTTGATCAAGTTTGCACACATGTCATTTTACATCATGTTGCTATTTTGCCTTTCATGTGTACATTTATGCAAATATGCTATGGGGGTAGTTTTGCACATGAACATGCTCTTCATCATGCCTACTTGCTGCTGGAATTAAGCTCATGCCATTATGTTTTATTTTGAGTTAAACAAGCTTGCAAACATGCTATCTTGAATCTGCTTTTGCCATGCCATTAAATTCTACAAAGTCTGGGTCTGTTTATGTCACTTGCCATGTTTGCGTTGATGTTATCATCATTTCTGTAGATATTTGGAGCATGTTCACTAAGTGAGTTTTGTTAAGTGCATGTAGTACTAGTATGCCATGCTCTTGCTTGCCATGATATATTGCTGTAGCATATTTAAACCTTGCACACAAGTTGTTATGTTGCTGTTTTCCAACAGTTTGTATTGCATTCTGTTTGGCTTGTCATTTTCAAACCGTGCATCCGTTTCCGGTGATCTTCATATCGATTTAATTTGAAATCTCCCAACCTATCAAGTGGCATGCTTGGGTTACCAAGATTGTGCCATGTTCATCGTTTCTCCTTCCATCTCGTTTGCACCCCTTCCGAAGCACCTCGTATGCATTGTGACACTGACGCCCCGACGCCACTATCATACACACACACCCTCTTAGGCCCATTGTCGTACACACACGCACACAGCTACCTCCCTTTCTTTGTTTTGTTCCTATTACCCCGCGCTTTCCATTTATGAAAAATGCCCATTTTCCATTTTTGGCAGATCCAAATCTGGACATTCCAGATTAGGCAATTTCCTTTTTCTGTCTATTTCCATTTCGGGCAGTGTTTCAAATATGCATTTTGTGGGTATTTTTCTACAGTAAACCCAACATATTATATATGTTTTTGGGCTAGAAAAATCCAGTGAATCCAGTGGTGGCATTAATTTCTGCATTTGAGCAAGTTTGCACACATGTCATTTTACATCATGTTGCTATTTTGCCTTTCATGTGTACATTTATGCAAATATGCTATGGGGTAGTTTTGCACATGAACATGCTCTTCATCATGCCTACTTGCTGCTGGAATTAAGCTCATGCCATTATGTTTTATTTTGAGTTAAACAAGCTTGCAAACATGCTATCTTGAATCTGCTTCTGCCATGCCATTAAATTCTACAAAGTCTGGGCCTGTTTATGTCACTTGCCATGTTTGCATTGATTCTATCATCATTTCTGTAGATATTTGGAGCATGTTCACTAAGTGAGTTTCGTTAAGTGCATGTAGTACTAGTATGCCATGCTCTTGCTTGCCATGATATATTGCTGCAGCATATTTAAACCTTGCACACAAGTTGTTATGTTGCTGTTTTCCAATAGTTTGTATTGCATTTTGTTTGGCTTGTCATTTTCAAACCGTGCATCCATTTCCTGTGATCTTCATATCGATTTCATTCGAAATCTCCCAACCTATCCAGTGGCATGCTTGGGTTACCATGATTGTGCCATGTTCATCGTTTCTCCTTCCATCTCGTTTGCACCCCTTCCGAAGCACCTCATATGCATTGCACCTCATATCTCGGATTCCATATCATGTCTTGCATCATGTTGCTTGCGCATGGCACCGTAATTGATTGTTGTTCCATTGTTTGTGTTCTAGATTATCGACCGTTGCATTGCTTCTCTTCTCGCTCCTATTTGCGTATGTTAGTCACCATATTTGCTTAGTGCTTGCTGCAGCTCCACCTCAGTACCCCTTTCCTACCCATAAGCTTAAACAGTCTTGATCTCGCGGGTGTGAGATTGCTGAGTCCTCATGACTCACAGATTCTACCAAAACAGTTGCAGGTGTCGTTGATACCAGTTTAGTTGAGGCATAGCTCAAGTGGGAGTTTGACGAGGACCTTGGTCGTTACTATGTTTCGTTTCCTGATGATCTGTAGTGGAGCCCAGTTGGGACGATCGAGGATCTAGCATTTGGGGTTATATTCTTTTCATTTGGATTTGACCATAGTCTATCTATGTGTGTATTTTGAATGATGTATGCTTAATTTATGTATTGTGTGAAGTGGCGATTGTAAGCCAACTCTTTACCCCATTCTTGTTCATTACATGGGATTGTGTGAATATGACCCTTCTTGCGACAAAACCACCATGCGGTTATGCCTCCAAGTCATGCCTCGACACGTGGGAGATATAACTGCATTGTGGGCGTTACATTTATGTTCGTGATTTTATCCGGGATTCCGAACAACATTCGGTCACCAAATCACATAACTCATATAATACTATATCGTCAACAAATGTTAAGCGTGCGGACCCTACTGGTTCGAGAATGATGTAGACATGACCAAGACGCTTCTTTGGTCAATAACCAATAGCGGGACCTGGATGCCCATATTGGTTCCTACATATTCTAAGAAGATCTTTATCGGTCAAACCATTATGACAACATATGTAATTCTCTTTGTCTATCGGTATGTTACTTGCCCTAGATTCGATCGTCGGTATCTTCATACCTAGTTCAATCTCGTTACTAGCAAGTCTCTTTACTCGTTTCATAATACATCATCCCGTAACTAACTCCTTAGTCACTTTGCTTGCAAGCCTCTTGTGATGTTGTATTATCGAGAGGTCCCAGAGATACCTCTTCGTCATACGGAGTGAGAAATCCCAATCTCGATTCACGGCAACTAAACAGACACCTTCGGAGATACCTGTAGAGCATCTTTATGATCACCCATTTACGTCGGGACGTTTGATAGCACACAAGGTATTCCTCCGGTATACGGGAGTTGCATGATCTCATTGTCGAAGGAATATGTATGTGACATTAAGAAAGCGGTAACAATAAACTGAACGATCATATGCTAAGCTAACGGATGGGTCTTGAACATCACATCATTTTCCTAATGACATGGCCCCGTTATCAAGTGACAACATATGCCTATGGTTAGGAAACCTTGACCATATTTTGATCAACAAGCTAGTGTAGTAGAGGCTCACTGGGGACACGGTATTTGTTTATGTATTCACACATGTATTTAATTTTCCGGTCAATACAATTCTAGCATGAATAATAAACCTTTATCATGACTAGCACATATGCCCGTGCGTTGCAACGGGGGAGAAAGTTCATGTGTCCATATAAACATCCATCAATGCGGCACGCCAACATCCAAACGGTGCCATCCGAAGATGACATAGAGGCGCACGCCAAGGTAAAATGTTATCAGCAAAAACTACACAATGAATGAGTTTGCTTTTCTCTTAATTTTTTGGATTATCAGGTATTCGTCTTGATATAAAAGATGACCATAGGCCAAAATTACTTGCTACATTATAATTCTATGCAAAAACCATAGTACAAAAATTATCAAATGACAACTTCAGAGAGCCTTTGCTTCCTTAAACGTCATGCCATGTAAAAAAGATCATATAACAGCTCATGATGGCTTGTAGAAAGACGACCTCATCCATTTTTATCACAACCTTGGAAAATGTTGGCTACAAAGGAAAATAACTTAAGAATGAGGAAGACCATGTCTCTACATAAAGAGCAACGACACTAAGACAAATAAACCAGCACCTGAAGGTACTGGCACATAATTGGATTATTGACTTCATTAGTTCTACACACGCAACTTCTAACATGCTGGAAACAAAAAGAACTAAATTTCCCTAAGAACCGGTAACCTTCCACTATTCTTGTGCCTAGAGCAATCTTTAGTACCGCTAATAGAAAAACAAAAGCAATATATAGGATTTTCAATTATTGTTACCAATCTAAACTAACAATTGCTTGAGGTCACGCACCATAATCGCCTTCCATGGAGGAGGTTGAAGCCCGCTCTACCCGTTCTTGTTATCTCGTTCCCCATGTAAGAAGGATGCATCCTTGTGAACTGATAATAATGGATGTGAGAATTGATAAGCAACGACACGGTTTAGATCTGGAAATGAAGAACAGGGAAATGAAAGAAAATGTCATTTTTCAGGGCTCCATGACAACAAAATGATAGTAATTTACACACTCAACATAAGCTTGTAATGCACCCAATTTATTTTAGCAAAAATCCTTCATTATAATTATAAAAAGGGAAGGAAAATAATATAATGTACATTGTAATAGACAATGTCGCTACACCACAAAAACAGAGGGCTCACTCCTTGGCTAATATAATTTCCTCACTCATGCCACCTAGAACCCATTAGCAGCCGACCTCTGATATATGTGATTGCTAACTTGCACTCACTATGAAAGTAATAACACAAGAAACAGTTGTAGGAAATGAAGCACTCTATTTTCGACTTTGTTCTGATTTCACAAAGAGCTTTTTTCTTTGTTGGCTACTCAAAATTATTTTCTTGCCTCCACCACTCCAATCCTTTTTGCCACTTCTTTGTGAGCTAAATACCGGTGCATTGCTACGGAAGGCTTATATCATAGGTTTTTCCATATTCTGCAATAAAAGAACTATAAAATATTGGTTAACTACATGGTGATTTGCAAGAAAAAAAGTGCTTTAAGGATCCGTCAACCAAATGCCAATTCCATCTTTAAAGAACTATAAAATATAGATATGATTAACATGAGTGGAGGAGGTTATTAGGATCACTTAGGGACCTACTGGATCATACTCCTCACTTTAGCAGTTCCAACATGTCACTACATCTTTTTCATCATGGAATTCTCATTATTTGTTGATACCAACCACCGCCATTTCCTTATGGGGAGATACATCTGCTTTCTTGTAGAACTCGTGTAGGCATCACACTCTTTGACGATTTTCTACACTCTGTCACCCAACAGTTTATCATTCTGAAGAATGTGCTTGACATCTTTCCACATCATCAATAGGTTTGTTTGCCTCTGTCAAGGTTAAGTTAAAAGGAAAGAAGGATGGCAGTAGGGTCAATGACAGTTCTAATGCTAGTAACATTCTAGATAGTGTAATAAGATAACAATAACAAAAGATAAGCACCTGCAAAGACCAATTCTCTAGCATGAGTGCAGTCCATTGACAAGTTCTTGATGTTATGAGGGTCAAACGCCACAGCCTATATGCAGATTGATGTGTCGGTGAAAAAACAAAAATGGGTGTCGTCGCACATAATAAAAAAGGATTGCCATGCTAATCTTGTCTGTTGTGTTCCTATCTTGCTAGTGTGATGCAAAACAATAATTCTCAATTAACATTAACTGGAAAGTTACATGTTGCGCGAACCGCAGTCATTATGTGTGACAACACTCAGAAGTGTGTCAAAATGAATCTAAAAAGTGTTTGTGGAAGGAAAAAACAGTGATATATGCAAAGAGACCAAACTAAGCAAGTCTGTGTGTGTATGACTCTCTATTTGAGTATGCAAACAACCTGCAGAATAAAACAACGTTCAGAAATAACATTTGGTATACAAAAAAAGGGGTCATACAAATGGTAAAGAAGAAAGTCCACATAGTTATTCTGAAATATCATTCGGCATAGAGCCCACCATTGGCATAGACAGTTTTTCCTACAAGTGTTCATATAGAAGCAGTACGAATCAAACTGGACAAAACTAACATGTTAATCATATCTATATTTTGAAGAGCATTTTTATCAAATCTGGAGTGCTTCAGGTGGATAAGCCTGTGCGTAAAGAGATACTCGCAGACATTGCATCACGATCAGACTCACTGTCACTATGAATATAGAGCGGCGAGGTTGTACGTGCTTGCATATGTGTTTGTTCCCCGTGCTCGCTCCGCAGGGCCCTTCCTATTTCTCTTCGACATTATCTCTCTGTATCAAGTCTCGAGGCTACTTGTTGACATGTTTAACTCGTCCATATTTAAGTTGGTGAGGATTAGTGCAAAGAAGCGAGGTGGGACTAATTATTTGGGAAGGAACCTTGGTTTCTAACACAAACAGAGCAGAGTTCAGCTGGTTGCATTATTTCTGATGTAACGGAGGTCCTGTGTTCGAATCACACATGAGCACGTGTTTTTATTTTATTTTTATTAGGCTGATCGTTGAAGCCCACTGGGCCAGCAAAGCGAGGACCAAAGCTGCGTCTTGAAAAGATCGAGCGAGGCACAGGCACTACGAACGGACTGCGCGTTGAATTTAGTACCACCTCGAATAGCAAAGTAAAATAAAGAAAAATTGAAAGCGTAAATTCACGGCAAGAAGCGCATTGTGACGGTGAACCCGGAGACCCAATCCGTGCTTTATTATTAGGGAGAGATTAAAGAAATATAATAGTAACCACTTTATTATTGCCTCTAGGGCATATTTCCAACACACATGATAACCAAAGGTTCACTCAAATGTCATCCGTGTATTCATAGGGATCGATATGGATGCCCATGGTTCCTCTTTAGGTCATTGAACGAAAGGGGTTCTGTTCATGTCTATGTTTTACCAAACCAACAGGTTCACAAGCTAAAGGGAAGCATGATCCATTGAGTGTCAGTGGAGCAAGAGCTACAAGAAAATATTCTCGGAATAGTACCAGGAATATAATAAATAGTTTCAAGAGAGTTTCAAATGTTTCCAGAAATGTTCTATTGCGAGGACACTATGGCTGGGACAAGGGGGTAAGGCCAACGAGGCTTGAGGTTAGTGCAAAAGGTTTTTTTTGCAGAGGACAGGGGGCAGACGCCTAGGTCTCGGCTTCTGGTCTTGGGCTAGATGCCGAGGTCCATGGCATTCCCGAGAACGCCCGGAACCACTAGTACTATTACGTGCTATACAAACGGTTTTTAACCCCTTTCTGGGATGGAGTTTCAAACCGTCGCCTAGTGAGTGTGGGCGATAAGGGGGTCCTTCCCACATGACTCAGAAACTGTCGGGGATAGGTGAGCGGCTACTGACGATCGCCATAGAATAAACGCATGAGAAGTCGCGCCTGTCCCACACGTTACGTCTCAATAATATGTTTCTGATCTGAGAGACATCCAAAACATTTACGCCGCTATAGTCATGTGGAAAAGGTGGATATCACAAACATTTAATCTAACAATGTGTTTGTGATAGGTATGTTATCACACACAGTTCAAAAATATAAAATGTGTGCAATGCCTCTACTACCGCCAACGTGTCCATTTTCATATATGTGCGATAGGTATTCCTATCACACACACATACATGTTTGAAACTTTTGTCGTATTACCATGAATCACACACGCATATGAGCTGAAACCATGTGTGCGTCTGTCGGGCATCGCAATCGTTTCACATCAAAGAACCGGCTGTTCTCTATTTTTCCATCACACCCGCTTTTTCCTTTCTAACCGTGTGTACATTATTTTATTCACTCCTATTTTATTTTATTTTTTCCTGTAATTTATTATTCAAATTGGAAATTTTGAAATATGAAACGTGGAATTCTAATTCCCAGCACAATGGTTCAACAACCAATCCATAAATAAAATTCTCAGTACAACATGTTCAGTGATTACAGGATTAGGCAGCAATTAACTATGATGAACCACAATATTTAGAGGCGGTAAAGGTGAAGAGACAAGTGTGAATCATTTTGGCTACCGCTGGTGTTGAAGAAGTGGAACGCCCATAATTTGCCCTCATGCATGCCATAGGCACGAACAAATTTTGTCCAACCCCTTATGACGATCGCCTGCCCATCCTTGACCGCCTTCAGGAAGACTTCTAGACCATTATCATGGTAGTATGAATTATATACTTTAACCTTAGTTGCCTCCACTACAGTCATGTAGTTTGCAGGTAATCATCAGTAAATTGCTTCAGAAACCACTGAAAAGAGAACTTTCAAATACTCATGTCTACTAGACAAACTTGTTGTGGGTAGGGGGAAAAGGCAACACATTACTTACCATCCTAAAGTTTACTGTTGTCTTGGACAAAGTGTAAATAAGGAGCTTAATTCCCATCATCCTTCTCTTTCGGCTAACAATCTTTCTTAGTTTCCTCACTTGATGCTTGTTCATGACTATCTCATTGAAAGGGATCGAAGAGTGGATTAGTACTGCTCATATATGTACCTACAGACAACCAGTAAATGTTAGAAGCTAAACTGGGATTGCACAAATGATGTAAAATACAACTACCTCCGTTCCTAAGTATAAGTATTTTTAGAGATTTCAATATGAACTACATACGAATGTATATAGACATAGTTTAGATTAGAATGTAGATTCACTCATTTTGCTCCATATGTATTCTATATTGGAATATCTAAAAATAATTATATTTAGGAACAGATGGTGTATAAGACATGGGATGCAGCTAACCTCAACGGCAAACAACAACATTGCCCATTGTAGCCCTACATAAGTACATGGACAGGAAATGTTAACTACAAAAGGGTTAACATCCACCAAAAATAGCAAATGGTAATAAAACGACAACATCTGTAGTGATATCTTCATTGCGAAAGAGTAGCACGGTAGCAAAGGGATGGATTAAAAATGGATAGAATTGTTTACTACAACAGACAACCTAGTATAGCTATTGAAACTAGTACTGATAAAAATGAAATTGACAGAGTTAAACATCGCAAGGCAGGTGCTGCTAGAGCAGAGAATGGCCCTGTTGTCTATAAGAAGGTAGGGAAAATAGATAAGACAGGTTAGGCGTGTTTACTACAACATGCTTAATACATCAACCATATCGTAAAAAACATGGCCATTGCAACTAGTATTGGTAAGATTCAACTGGTTAGTTCATACTTGGTAAGTCCTGAGGGGTAGTTGCTGCGGCACTTCATATGGGCAAGAGCCTGCCCCAACTCGGCCGCAGCAGAGGCGAGGTGTTCCTCCAGGTGGAACCATGGATCAGTGCGACTGACATGTGTACCTACAAGAAGAAAATTAATGTTAGAAGCTAAACTGCAATTGCACAAATGATGTAAAATACTATAAGACATGAGATGCAGCTAACCTCGATGGCAAACAACAACATCGCCCGTTATGGCCCTATGTAAGTACATGGAAAGGCAAGTTAACTACAACATGGTTAATGTTGGGGATGTAACCCCGAGGTGTGACCCACCCAGGAGGGGTCGGGTTACACTGTTGGTGACTCAATATGAGAAAGCCCAAGTTGGTCTAAGAAGATGAAATATGAAGTCTGATTGCGGCTTATAAGGTGGGCCTACTAAAGGCCCAAGACCTGGCGGTAGAATCATGACCCGGAAGGTGTGAGCCGCCACGATGGTTTCTTCCCTAGCAAGGCAGGGTGACTTAGAAACCGAGTTGGTCACATTGTGTGATCTGATTTGGACTCTTGTAAGCCCAGGGCCTTGACCTGTGAATATAAAGGCGAGACCCTGGGGCGGGTGAAATCAAGAAACAACCAATCGATAGCTGGGTCAAGCAATTTTGCTCCCTTGTAATCGATACTCAATCAATAGAACTCGAAGCAGGACGTAGGCTTTTACCTCGTTGTGAGGGGCCGAACCTGGGTAAACCTTGTGTCTTTTGTCCCACTCAACCCCTTCAAGATAACCTACATTGCGATGGCTCCACACCTAAGTCCTTTCTAAAGGGCATCTGCTGTGACAAAACCACGACAGTTAGCATCCACCAAAAATAGCAAATGGAAATAAAATGACAGCGTCTCTAGTATATCTTCGTTCTGGAGAGTAGCACAGTAGCAAAGGGAGAGATTAAAAAATGGATACAACTATTAATTCCAACAAGCTTAATAGCATCCTAAGTCATCAACAGTTGCTGCCATAGAATAAGGCATCTGGATCTCATCTAGAGCCAACACAGACGGATCAGCTCCTCTCCAAGCACACCACCACAAGAACACCCCTCGCAAGGCTGTTCTTCCTCTGTACTGTTCATCATCAGCCACAGAGGCAATCCACCACACCACACACTGGATTAGGGTAATACACCACAACGGTGGCCCAAACCAGTATAAACCTTGTGTCTCTTGTGTCGTTCATCGCGCTAGCTAGAATAGCGGCGAGGTTTTGGGGCGTGGATCGGTAGGGAGAAGATCTTCGTGCACACCCCAGAGTTCGAACCTTAAGGGTTTTGCCGGAACCTGATATCCGACATTTAAGCGCAGGCGCGGAGTACCGAGGCATCAGGCAAAGGTTTCCATATCGGTGCAACGAGACCAAGATCAGCAGGACTGCAGGACGGAGGTCACCGTGGAACCCAAGACGGTGTCATCGCCAGTGCCTTTGGCAGTCGAAGACCACCCTTAGTCAGGATAGCTTGTACTAGCTGTCCCCTTTCAAAATGGACGTTGTTGGCTCCCTTCCCGCTCATTATTTGGGAAGAGGACCAGGGCCTCTATAAATAGAGATAGCCACCATAGTAGAAGGCATCTGGATCTCATCTAGAGCCAACAGAGACGGATCAGCTCCTCTCCAAGCAAACCACCACAAGAACACCCCTCGCGAGGCTGTTCTTCCTCTGTACTGTTCATCATCAGCCCCAGAGGAAATCCACCACACCACACACTGGATTAGGGTATTACACCACAACGGTGGCCCAAACCAGTATAAACCCTGTGTCTCTTGTGTTGTTCATCACGCTAGCTAGAATCACGGTGAGGTTTTGGGGTGTGGATCGGTAGGGAGAAGATCTTCGTGCGCACCCCAGAGTTTGAACCTTAAGGGTTTTGCCGGAACCCAATATCCGACATTTAAGCGCAGGCACGGAGTACCGAGGCATCATGCAAAGGTTTCCATATCGGTGCAACGAGACCAAGATCAGCAGGACTGCTGGACGGAGGTCACCGTGGAGCCCAAGACGGCGTCATCGCCAGTGCCTTCGGCAGTCGAAGACCACCTTTAGTCAGGATAGCTTGTACTAGCTGTCCCATTTCAAAATGGCCGTTGTTGGCTCCCTTCCCGCTCAATATTTGGGAAGAGGAGCAGGGCCTCTATAAATAGAGATAGCCACCACAGTAGAAGGCATCTGGATCTCATTTAGAGCCAACAGAGACGGATCAGCTCCTCTCGAAGCACACCACCACAAGAACACCCCTCGCGAGGCTGTTATTCCTCTGTACTGTTCATCATCAGCCCCAGAGGCAATCCACCACACCACACACTGGATTAGGGTATTACACCACAACGGTGGCCCGAACCAGTATAAAACCTATGTCTCTTGTGTTGTCCATCACGCTAGCTAGAATCATAGCGAGGTTTTGGGGCGTGGATCGGTAGGGAGAAGATCTTCGTGCGCACCCCAGAGTTCGAACCTTTAGGGTTTTGCCGGAACCCGATATCCGACATTTGGCGCGCCAGGTAGGGGTGCGCCGATATCCTCTTTCTGCCGATCTGCGCTCCACTGCTTCGTCGCATCCATGTCCGGCGACCCGACGACCAATGCCAATCGCTGGGCGGCATGGCCTGCCCATGCTGCGCCGCCCGCCCAAAGTGACCTCAACCCCGCGGCTCAGGCAGCCCGCGCTCCGTAGAATGCTGCGGGACGCGGGCGACGCGGTCAAGCGCCACATGCCCTCTCTCCGCGGTAGGTGCGATCAGCAGCAAGGGCCTCAAACCACGCCGCAGCCACGGCGCCGCACACCCGACGGGAGCTAGCGAACATGAGGGCCGCGCTCATGGTGGCTCGTGAGCTGCTACGGTGCAGGCTGCAAGAGAGCGGCCATGACATGCTGCTGGAGCGCGTCGCCGAGCTACTGGACGCCTCAGCTTCAGGGGCGCCTCCTTTCTGCGTCCAGCTTCCACCCCAAGCCCAGGGTTGATCATATGGAGGACCCATCCGCACCCGTGCTCCCTCAGGCGTGCCCCAAGGCTTCATCAACACTAGCTCAACCATCAGCGCAGGGCGTCAAGTTGCACCAGCACCACCCCTGGTGAGCGAGGGCATGCGCATCGCCGCCTACGGCCCGGGTGGGCCGCCACCCTATCACCCCCAAGACGACACTTCAAGCCAAGCCGCATGGAGCGTCGGGCACTACGGCGAAGACTTTGGGGTAGCGACCTCGGAGGCTTACATTCCCCCACATGGTGGATCGGGAATACGCACTGGAAGACGACCGTGGATCGTTCCTCGGGCCAGGCTGGGAGGAAGATATGCCAGAAGCCGAGCCTTTTCAGGAGCCTCAAGGAAGCCTCACCAACCGCACTGGTGGCAGCAGCTATTGGGTACCGCTAATTCCTCAGGAGCAAGCTTATGCTAACCATGGGTCGCAGGAAGTTCAGGTCACTGTAGCAGAAGGCTGCCCCAGCTCGGCAGCCTCCCTTCCGCCAGGAGGGGCGCACTTGGGGCTGTAGGAGAGGGGCCGGGAGCTAGGCCCCTCCCCACAACGCAAGTAAGGTGTTCCCCGGAGGTAGGCCCTCTGCCGGGGAGGTGCTGCAAAGCCTGCCCCTAGCAGAGGACCCGTGGTCGTCGGGGGAACCGCTGGTGTCCCCTTTACCCCGTTGGCGTCGTCCTTGTTTCCGATCGCCGTCAATGGTGGTCAAGGGTGGCGCAAGGTGGGGCCCTCGTCTGGTGATATGAAGCAAGGCCGGTACCTCTGAAGAAGGGCCAGCGCCTGTGAAGCTCGCCGCCCGTGACACTCTCACGTAATAATGAGTTGGGGCTGTACACGCCCCGAAGTCTCCGGAGAGCTGCCCTCGGGCCTCGGGGCTCCCTCCCAAGCTCAGTGGCAGCACTTAGCTCGGCGCTGGTGAGAAGACGTCGAAGACTAGACTAGGTGCCGGACGCAGCCTTTTGCTTTTGCCTCCCTTTCTGTGGTCGAGCTTCCTTGCTTCAGATTTAAGTTGAAGTTGAATTTGTGTTTGCGTATGAGGGGAGGGGTGTCTTGTCTTGTACGCGTGATTTCTCGTGTTCTGGTTTTTGCCCTAGTTGGAATTCACACTAGCTGCCTCCCCCTCGCGAGCCACTCGTGGACGGGGCTGGGCCAAGCACATGCGCGCATGCCTTCTCGCGGCCAGCACTCACTCTCGCGAGGCTCTCACCGCATGGTCAGCATGTCCCCCAGAGGACCCTCGAAGAATCACAGCCTCGCAAGCCTACTCAAGGCTCGCCCGGGCTAAAGGTAAATCACAGCAACTAACCCATCGCAGGGCCCGTAACATCATGCAGGCGTGCATTCAACATCGTTCCTAAAACATGTGGACAACAATCCTTTTTACATGAGGGGCTTCCCCTCCCAAAATGCTCTCATAACCTTCAGGGCCACACCCGAGCTTTTTCTGTGCAGGATAAACAGCAGGGGCACACAGAATCAATCAGACATATCGCTCACCGCATCCTCTTGGCCGCCTCTAGAGGCATCACTGGTGCCACTGTCGCTATCACTAGCATCACCATCGCCGTCATTGGCACCATCTTCGTCGCCATTCACCACGTCACCTTCATCCGCGGCGATTATCACCCCGTAATCATCATAAGCGAAGGCCCTAACAAGTGCATCCACGTTGTCCTCTACCCACCGCGCCAGGTCGCCACGAATGGCCATGGGCACCGGAGCAATGACGGCGTCAAAGTCGAAGTGGGGATCTCTGTCCTGAAGATGGTTGAAGACACGGGAGAATGCACGCCCGAGCAGGCTACGACTCCTCTCTTCGACAAGCTGGCGAGCTCTCTCAGAGCGATTCTCCAGATGCATCACCACGTCAGTGAAGAACTGGAGATGGCCGGCATAGTTGGTCACGTGAGGTTACGGAGTGTTCGCATCGCAGATGTTGCCTAGGGCCGCGTTGGCCTTGTCCCTGAGCACTTCGAGCACGGGGCCGTGCATATGCTCCAGCGTCTGCCGCTGGCGAATCTCTTCTCTGTTCTGCCGCGCAATGGACTCGGCGTCATCGACCCTCCATTTAAGAAGAAGCAGCTCGGCACGGGAGGAGGCCAACTCAGTCTGCGTCGAGACTGTATGGCTGCGATGGCCTCCAAGCCACTGGCCGCTTCGGTCATCTTGGACTGAGGCGGCAGTTCGCCTGACCTCGGCTTCAATCAGCTCCAGCCTCTCGTCGTACTCGCGCACGATATCCACGCGAGCTTCCGCCATGTGGTAGTCGACCTATTCTTGGATTCGAGCCTCCTGCGCGCATCCTCCGCCTGTGTAACCTGGCCCTCCCTCGTCTCCATCCGCTCAAGGTCGAGATTGCGCTCGGTGGCCTCCAGCGTCAGCGCTTCTTCACGCCTCCGGAGCACCTCCTCCTCAGCAGGCGTCCCCTTCAGCGATGCAAGGGCGGCCTGACACAGCTCCACCTGCTACTCCAGGGAAGCGCTCCAGGCCTGGAGCGCCCACGCGCGCTTCTCTGTGACCTCACGCCGTTGGTCTGCCTCCCGAGCCTCCTCAATAGCTCAGGAGCAGGCCTTTCGTGAGGCTACAAGGCACGCTTCAGCCTTCGCGTTGTCAAGCTCCTGCTGATGGCGTGCAAGGCTGACTGCCACCTTTAACTTGGGCCGCTCCTCAACCAGCCGAAGGCCCTCGGCTTCAAGGCACGCGTCCATGTCCGGGAGCTCTCCACCAAGCTGGCCCACCGCGTCCATCGCCTTCCGGAGGAACTCCTGGCGAACGACGCTGCGCTCCCGCGCTCACCTGAGCACGTTGTCGATGTCATACTCCGCTGCCGGCGCTGGCGGCAGGCCCTGAAGCGGTACTCCCCCTCTCGGCAGGGGCTGGGGGCTGGCGCCCCCACAATTGCCGGGCGGGCCTCGCAGGCCGGCACAGATCCATCCCCAGAAGAAGAGCCAAGGACCGACTTCAACCATTCGCTGCCCACGATTAGAGGAGGAGCCCTGGGCAAGTTGGTCATGCCCCAGGCAAGGTCGCGAAGGAAAGGCGGCAAGGGCACAGGCTCAAGGCACCCTGCGGGCCGGCTCGCTCCTTCGGCCGAGCTCGCATTAGAGGCAGCACGGGAGCTCGGGATGCTTAAGGCCAGCGATGGAGGCGAGGCTGGAGGAAGTTGCTTCTTGGCAGACTCCGCAAGCTTGGTTGGAGGGATCCTGAAGGGCCACGGTCAGGAAAGGAAGCAGCGATTAAGGAATTGCAAGATTGAGGAACTTACTCATCCATGGCGAAGTACTTCCTATGCTTCAACGGTCGGCAGGGGCGCTCGCTGCCACTCGAAGACTCCTTCCTCTTGCGGAGGGCGTCGAAGTCTATGCGGAACCGACCTAGGCTCTCAACGTGAGGGCTAGCGCATGGTGCAGACGAAGAAGCGCCCAGGCAGCTTGCCTCAGGGGCGCCAAGCTGGGAGGAGCGATCGGGCACCACTTCTTGATGGCCTGCCGAGGCCTCGGTGGCTCCGAACTTGGGAGCCACGGGTTGCGCCCCCTCATCGATGACCGCCTCAGGGCGGGCTTCACAAGCTCCAGAGGATGACGCCTCGGGAGCCCCGTGCGATGTCGGCACCACAACACCAGAGCCTCCAGCTTCAAACGATGCTTGCCTCCTTACACCAGCTCCTGGGGCAAGATCGGTGTTGGCGACGGGGAAGGGAGCCATGGCGACGGGATTCTCGCGAGGCCCCACAAGGCCGGTCGGGCGCAACCCCCATTCGTCGAAGTGAGGCATCTGCCTCATGAACTCGGCCCCACCCAAGCAGAGATACAGGAGGCTACCCCCATGCTGGACATCGCCCGACGAAGGGTCACCAGTCAAGACCTCCAGCAAATTCTTCAGCGTTTCGGGCACTAGCTCCATCTCCAAGAGCCTCATGCGGTCCTGATATCTACTCAGGGCCCACATCGGTCGGGAGGGGCGCTGGAGAGGAGCAACGCGGCACCGGAGGAACTCCTTCACTACCTGGGGCGCACTCACGCCGAGCTCTCTCAACCTCTCTAGTCGGCGCCAAACGAAGGAGAGCCGGGGGCTCACGAGCCTCTCGTGGCCCCAGCCCGAATTGGGGATAACCGGCAATGTCGGATGCGAGAGCAGGAGGCTGGGCACTCCGACATTCACATACAGCCACCGCGTCCGGAACCCACTCATGGAAGGTGGAAGGCTAAAATCAATCCCCGAGGCGGCCGTCTCTGCCACGGCCTGGAAGCTCTCGCACCCCGAGCACTGGAAGGGGTCGGTCAGGTGCAAGGAGAAGAAGTGACGCAAGAGGGCAATGGAAGGAGCAATGGCCACAACAAGAAGGGTAATGGATTGAGGGTCAAGATGAAGGAAATATGCCCTAGAGGCAATAATAAAGTTATTATTTATTTCCTTATTTCATGATAAATGTTTATCATTCATGCTAGAATTGTATTAACCGGAAACATGATACATGTGTGAATGCATAGACAAACAAGATGTCACTAGTATGCCTCTACTAGACTAGCTTGTTAATCAAAGATGGTTATGTTTCCTAACCATGAACAAGGAGTTGTTATTTGATTAACAAGGTCACATCATTAGTAGAATGATCGATTGACATGACCCATTCCATTAGCTTAGCACACGATCGCTTAGTATGTTGCTACTGCTTTCATCCATGACATATACATGTTCCTGTAACTATGAGATTATGCAACTCCGCCACCGGAGGAACACTTTGGTGCTACCAAACGTCACAACGAATCGGGTGATTATAAAGGAGTACTACAGTGTGTCTCCAAAGGCGTATGTTGGGTTGGCGATTTCGAGATTAGGTTTTGTCACTCCGATTGTCGGAGAGGTATCTCTGGCCCTCTCGGTAATACACATCACTTAAGCCTTGCAAGCATTACAACTAATGAGTTAGCTGTGAGATGATGTATTACGAGCGAGTAAAGAGACTTGCGTAACGAGATTGAACTAGGTATTGATACCGACGATCGAATCTCGGGCAAGTAACATACCGATGACAAAGGAACAACGATGTTGTTATGCGGTCCGACCGATAAAGATCTTCGAGAATATGTAGGAACCAATATGGGAATCCAGGTCCCGCTGTTGGTTATTGACCGGAGACGTGTCTCGGTCATGTCTACATTGTTCTCGAACCGTAGGGTCCGCACGCTTAAGGTTTCGGCGATGCTTATTATGAGTTTATGTATTTTGATGTACCAAGAAGTTCGAGTCCCGATGTGATCACGGACATGACGAGGAGTCTCGAAATGGTCGAGACATAAAGATTGATATATTGGAAGCCTATATTTGAGTTCGAATGGTTCCGTGAAATCGGATTTTACCGAGTACCGGGGTTACTGAACCTCCCGGGGTTAATGGGCCTTAGTGGGCCATGAGGGAAAGGAAGAGGGGCGGCCGGGGCAGGTCACGCCTCTCCCCCCAGTCCGAATAGGACAGGAGGCGGCGCCCTCTTCCTCTTTCCCTCCCCCAATCCTACTCCAACTAGGAAGGGGGGGAGTCCTACTACCGGTGGGAGTAGGACTCCTCGGCGCCCCCTTGGGCCGGCCGCACCTCCCCTCCCTCCTTTATATACGGGGCAGGGGGCACCCTAGAACACACAAGTTTGATCTACGGATCATTCCTTAGCCGTGTCGCGGTGCCCCCTCCACCATATTCCACCTCGGTCATATCGTCATAAAGCTTAGGCGAAGCCTCGCGCCGTAGATCATCAAGATCGTCACCACGCCGTCGGCCGACGGAACTCTCCCTCGACACTCGGCTGGATCGAGTACGAGGGACGCCATCGAGCTGTACGTGTGTCAAGAACTCGGGGCGCCGAGTAACGGCGCCGGATCGGTCGGATCGCGAGGAGAACGACGACTACTTCCTCTACGCCAGATCGCTTCGCTTGGTCTACGAGGGCGAGACAACACTCTCCCCTCTCGCTATGCATCACCATGATCTTGCGTGTGCGTAGGAAATTTTTGAAATTACTACGCTCCCCAACAAAGGCATCCGAGCCTAGGTTTTTTCTATGGTTTGATGTTTTGCACGAGTAGAACACAAGTGAGTTGTGGGCGATACAAGTCATACTACCTACCAGCATGTCATACTTTGGTTCAGCGGTATTGTGAGATGAAGCGGCCCGGACCGACATTACGCAGACGCTTACGCGAGACTGGTTTCACCGCCACGAGCACTCGTTGCTTAAAGGTGATTGGCGGTGTCTCTGTCTCTCTCACTTTAGTTGAACCGAGTGTGGCTACGCCCGGTCCTTGAGAAGGTTAAACGAGTCTATTTGACGAAGTATCGCTGTGGTTTTGATGCGTAGGTGAGACCGGTTCTTGCTTAAGCCCGTAGCAGCCACGTAAAATTTGCAACAACAAAGTAGAGGACGCCTAACTTGTTTTTGCAGGCATGTTGTGATGTGATATGGTCAAGACGTGATGCTATATTTTATTGTATGAGATGATCATGTTTTGTAACCGGTTATCGGCAATCGGCAGGAGCCATATGGTTGTCGCTTATTGTATGCAATGCATCGCTTCAGTAATGCTTTACTTTATCACTAAGCGGTAGCGATAGTCGAGAAGCATAAATTTGGCGAGACGACAACGATGCTACGATGGAGATCAAGGTGTCGCGCGGTGATGATGGTGATCATGGTGGTGCTGCAGAGATGGAAATCACGAAGCACGATGATGATGACCATATCATATCACTTATATTGATTTGCATGTGATGTTTATCTTTTATGCATCTTATCTTGCTTTGATTGACGGTAGCATTATAAGATGATCTCTCACTAAATTATCAAGAAGTGTTCTCCCAGTATGCACCGCTGCCAAAGTTCGTCGTACCCATACACCACGTGATGATCGGGTGTGATAAGCTCTCGTCCATCTACAATGGGTGCAAGCCAGTTTTGCACACGCAGAATACTCGGGTTATACTTGACGAGCCTAGCATATGCGAGATATGGCCTCGGAACACGGAGACCGAAAGGTCGAGCGTGAATCATATAGTAGATATGATCAACATAAGATGTTCACCATTGAAAACTACTCCATTTCACGTGATGATCGGTTATGGTTTAGTTGATTTGGATCACGTGATCACTTAGATGACTAGAGAGATGTCTGCCTAAGTGGGAGTTCTTAAGTAATATGATTAATTGAACTTAAATTTATCATGAACTTAGTACCGATAGTATCTTGCTTGTTTATGTTTGATTGTAGATAGATGGCTCGTCTTTGTTGTTCCGTTGAATTTTAATGCGTTCCTTGAGAAAGCAAAGTTGAAAGATGATGGTAGCAATTACACGGATCGGGTCCATAACCCGAGGATTATCCTCATTGCTGCACGTAAGAGTTACGCCCCGATGCACCGCTGGGTGCCAGCCTGCTTCTTTGGAGCAACACCGGATGTTATGAACGTCTGCGAGCAAAGCCGATGACTACTCTATAGTTCAAGGTGCCATGCTTTACGGCTTAGAACCGGACTTCAACGACGTTTTGAACGTCATGGAGCATATGAGATGTTCCAGAGTTGAAGTTAATATTCCAACGGAATGCCCGGATTGAGAGATATGAAGTCTCCAATAAGTTCTATAGCTGCAAGATGGAGGAGAATAGTTCATTAGTGAGCATATACTCGTAATGTCCGGGTACTACAATCACTTGACACAATTGGGAGTTAATCTTCCGGATGATTGTGTCATTGATGTAATTCTTCAATCACCGCCACCAAGCTACAAAGGCTTCGTGATGAACTATAATATGCAAGGGTTAGTAAAGACTATACCTGAGCTCTTCGCAATGCTAAAGGCTGCGGAGGTAGAAATCAAGAAGGAGCATCAAGTGTTTTTTTTTTGACCGTGAACTGTGGGGTAAAACCCCCATAGCAATCAAAACTTTATTGAGGCCAGGTAACAGTAACAACAACATGATTACAAGAGGTAACCGAAAAAATAAAAAAGAAGCAACAAAAAGCAAAGGGCAAAATTAAGGTGGCAAGAAGGAAATCCACTTGAGTAGCTCATCCTTGTACCCAGGCTTGATTCTATGCTGCATCAGAGTAATGTCATGCCTGAAAGCTCCTCTCCATTTACTTAAAACTTGCCCTTTCTCTTCTCAACACCTTTGCATTCCCGATGATCCAAATATTCCAAAGCAGTAATAAAAACAACTTCAGTGAAAAAGGGTTTAGCAAAACTCCTCTTTGCTGGATGACAAGGTCGACATTGAGGTTCCAGAGGACCAATCAATCTGCAAATAGTTCCAAACTCGACAATCGAAATTGCAGTTGAAGAAGAGATGGTCCCCGGTTTCTCGCACATGCAGGGGCAAAGCTTGCAAGAAACACCATCATCCATGTGCCGTTGTCTTACATCAACCATATCCTTGGTGTTAAGTCTGTCCATGGTAAGCATCCATGCAAAACCTTAATCTTGGTAGTGCAAGAAGATTTCCAGATCCAAAGAGCGTATGGTTGAAAGTTTCATCTGAAAAACATGATTATAGAACAACTTAGGTTTGTAACCCTTGGTGGAACCCTGCCATAACCATACATCCTTCATCATTGCCAATTCTGGTATGGGAGATCATCATATTTCTTATCAAATTCAATTCATCAAAAGCTTGGGCAGATAAAGGTAGGTGAAAATGCTGATATAAATCAACTGAATTGAAAATGCCCTTAACCGAAATCCAGGGATCCTTGGCAAAAGAGAAGAGTCTAGGGAATCTAGACTGCAAGGTGGAAACTTCAGAGCCAAGATTCCAGCTATCAGACCAAAAAAGAGCAGTGTCTCCTGCATTGACTTGCACCCAGGAGCATTCCCTAAAATTCTGCAAAACTTTACAGATATCTTTCCACCAAAAGGAGCCACAAGCGGTTGTTCCTTGGGGTATGCCATCATGATAGTATGAATCCCAAATTAGGGACACCCAAGGTAGATCCTTCTTGTTGAGAAAATTGTTAGCATGCTTAAGTAGCAAAGCCACATTTTGAACACCCAAATTCAAAATACCAAGACCACCCTTACTTTTTGGTCTGCAGATCAAATCCCAGGCAGCAAGAGATGGAGCAGGCTCATCCCTATTTTTTCTCCACAGACACTGCCTTTGAATCCTTTCTAGCTGCTTAAGGATTCCAGCAGGCACAGCCAGGCTGCCCATAAAGAAGATAGGCATCGAAGACAAAGCAGAGTTAAGGAACTGTAACCTCTCACCTTGATTAAGGAAAGAAGAACTGGCAGTCATTCTTCTCTCCATACAGTCCACCAGAGGCATAAAGTCAACCATCTTGGGCCTTGTAGTACCCACAGGCAAACCAAGGTAAGTAAAAGGCATCTTTCCAATTTGGCATCCAAAAGCAGAGGCTAGCTCATTCATGACTGCATGGTCAACATTAACAGGAATGATAAAGGATTTATGATAGTTTACATCAAGACCTGTGGACTGCGAGAGCACCAACAGCATCTCCTTCAAAGCTACAAGTTGCTGCCTGTCAGCAGGGAGAATGATCAAGGTATCATCAGCATATTGAATGATAGGGTAGTCTTGATCATGGCAAGGTATAGGTAGACTTAGAATTCCCTTGCTGAACATATCATTAATGACTGTTTGTAAGAGATCAGCAGCAATCACAAATAAAAGAGGAGAAACAGGATCCCCTTGTCTGACCCCTTTTTTGCAAACAAACTTCCTTCCAGGCACACCATTTAGAAGGACAGAGGAAGTACCAGTGGCAAGGAGCTGCTTCATCCATAAAATCCATTTTTCATTAAAGCCTTTGTGTTTGAGAATTTGGAAGATAGCTTCATGCTCAACAGAGTCAAAAGCCTTCTCAAAGTCCAATTTGAGGATGACAATGGGCCTCTTAGACTGATGGCATTGATGCAGATACTCAAATGTCCAACCAATACAGTCTTGAATTGTTCTGCTTTTAATGAAACCATATTGGTTCTTGTGAATGCATTTCATAATTACCTTCTGAAATCTATTGGCAGCCATCTTAGAGAGAAACTTCAGACCCATGCTTGTGAGAGAAATGGGCCTATAATCTCCCACTTCCTCAGGTGACAGTTTCTTGGGTATCAGAGTAATGAAAGAGCTATTGATGTTTTCCAAAGACTGCTGTCCCTCATGAAAAGCATTAGCCAAATCATAGAAATCACCCAAATGATGTGCCAACACTTCTTGAAGAACAAACCATTAAAACCATCAGTCCAGTGTGTTTTGTCAATGTGCATGTGCTTGACCACCTCATCCATTTCCACTTTTCCAAATGGCTCAAGAAGCACATCCAGGCCCTCAACTGGTGCTAAAAGAGATGGAAGATCGAAACCCATGATAATCCCTCTTGAGGTGCCCATTCTGTTTTTAAAACAGCTCCAAATAATGCCAGCCATTTGCTCATGGTCGAGACCACAGAGCCATCGTGTAACTTGAGACTAGCAATTGAGTTTCTCCTGTGCCTCTCAAAGGGCCATGGCATGAAAAAACTTGGTATTTTCACCCCAACCTTAATATACCCGATAGTGCATCTCTTCTTCCAAACATACAAGGCAAGTGAAGAAGCTTTTCCAAATGGACCTTCACAATTTTCCTGAAATTGAACTCCTGCCTAAACAGGGGTCTCCATTCCTCCAACTCATCAAAAAGAAAGATCACATGATTACACTTGGTAATAAGCAGTTTTAGCTTGGAAACACTCATTTGCCATCTCTTAAGACACATTCGCAGATGTTTAAACTTATCGACAACTGAGCAAGAATGTGTGACTTTCTAGAATTTACAAGCCAAGATGATTCCACACACTCCATAAAGCCCTGTAGTTCCAGCCAATAGTTTTCAAACCTAAACAGATTTGATTTTGGTATGGATGTCTTGATGGAAACTAGACAAGGGACATGATCAGAGGCTGTTCTGGCAAGGGGCAGCACTTCAGTCATTGGATAATCAGTGATCCAATCTACTGAAGTGAAAAACCAATCTAACTGTTCCAGGAGGGGAATGTCTTGCATGTTAGACCAAGTGTATGATCTACCTTTAATTGGCAATTCAAGAAGACCCAAATGTCCAATGATCTCATTAAAAATGAACATGTCATTGATGTCCCCCCCAGGTAGGTTCCTATTGTCCACTGACCTAAGAAAGTTGAAATCACCAAGCAGTAACCAATGCTCATTAATGGGGATATTGAGATTATATAGCCAAGTAACAAAATTATCTCTGGCTTCCCCCTGGCAAGGACCATAAACAGCAACCAAGGTCCAACTCTCATTATTCTGCTCGAAGTAAACCAATCACAATAGCAAATTGCTGAACTTCAATGAGGTTTCCAACAAACACATTTGAATTCCAAACTACCAGATACCACCGTAAGCCCCTATTGAAGGAGAGCAAGCAAAAGAATCAAATCTTTTAGGGCGTAAACTTTTGATTGATCTAGAATCAAAGGATGAGCATTTAGTTTCTTGCAAGCGCAATAGAGCATTGACTTTCCTCCAATTTGTGCTCGACCGCTCTCGCCTAGCATCGAATTCAATCCTCTAACATTCCAAAGACAACACATTCCAGTTTCGACATGAATTACTCATTAAAATATAAAGTAGAGTGCATAACCCACATGACACACAGTGCCACATGTCCAAAACAGAACAAAGTCTGACCCATCACACAGAGATAATAAAGTTTAAGACATAACTGACAGTCACAAAGCATAAAAACAGCCAAAATAGGGGCCTGGCACACCCAAAAGACTTTAGGGCGACTAAACATCAGGATCGATGGAAGTAGCGGCAAGTGGGTCCACCATAAGTGCATCCACCGTGAGAAGAGAGGCATCGATGTCCAGATCTCTCCCAATTTCCTGAAGCCGCGCAATTGGAGTCGCCGGGGGGATGTCTTCAGAGGCCTGCTCATCAAACTCATGGGCCATGAAGGGCTTCGCTCTGGGCTTCTTCTTCTTGGGCTGAATAGCAAGTTCATGAAAAACTGGCTTGAAACCATCCCGCCTGACAGAACTCCGGGTGCAGCGTCAGACAACAGTCTCCACTAGTGGAGTTGACGCGAGAGGTTGCCGGTGCTTACGTGCGGATGCCGCAGGCACAGCGGGAGTAACCCCAGGAACCACCTGAGCAGTAGTAGAATCAGCAAAAAGAGCCCTAGCAACTGGCCTGACCACTTCCTGATCCTTCCAAGTAAGACGAGGTAAATCTATATCAGAGAAAGCAAAATCCCAGCTCCGCTTGGACAGGATGACAGGCGACATAGGCCGCAAGGCAACTGGCTTGGGTACAGAGATCACCAAAGGAGCTTGGAGCATAGCCTCAAAAGATCGTCTCCAAATTAGTTCAGGAGGAAGAGGCGGCCCAAATGGCACAGCAGGCAAAGCAGGCACCTCCCTAACCACCGGAGGCTGATAGACCACCAAGGCCCATTGATCAGGAGCAAACTCTACATTGGGTACAGGGTCCTCAGGCTGCTCCTCATCAAGAACAACCACAGGCGTCATCGGGGCATCAGCAGCCGAGCTTGGTTGCGCAGACAAATCCACCACCATGGACTCCTGGTCTTGCACCGGTTCAGGATCAACAGCATCATCCCAGTTTCCCTAGTTATCGTTGGCAACCTCATTGACCACCGGAGGGGGTGGGGGCACTGCATTCCATCCCAGAGCCGGAAAGGAGTAAGTTGAACGGAGGCAACTCGAAAAGGAACCCCGAGCACGGATGCGGATTGCCATTGATAGGCATCCAGCCTTCATCTTGCGGCATCTCGCCAAAGAAAATTCGCCCCAATATGTACAGAGGAGCCGTCCAAGAAACTCTAGCACCTCCATATGGTGCAAAATCCATAAACACAACATCCCTAGGCACCAGAATGTCTTCTGGGAAAGAAGCAAAAACCAGCGATCTGACCAAGTAGGGATCCTCGCTAATCCAATGATGAAACTTACCAAAAGTATTGACAGCAGCCCTTATACGATCAGATTGCGAAGATCCAAAGGGATGCCCAAGAACATGAGAAGGCCCTGACGGAAACCCTGAACTCCGCGGAAGTTTTCACCCTCATCATGCTTCATAAAACGCACAAAGCGATCATTGCCTAACGGCTGCGGAGGTAGTTGCAGCAGATGAAAACGGACAGCAGCATCTCGGAGCTCAAACAACCCAACAGAACGAATCCACGGCTGAGCCGATCTAACCAAAACTCCATGCTCTTGTAACCACTGAACAACAGCCTCTCTAGCAGCCCCTATCTCATCTGGTTGGGGGATAGGCATTACCTCAGCAAGCATGAACTCTTCATGGCGGCGCACAATCGGGGTATGTGGCGAGACGAAGGTTCTTGGAAGGCGATCTTCACCTCCATCGATGACATGGTGATGGTCAATAAGACCACTAGTTTCAAGAAGAAAGGCAAAGGGAAGAAGAAGGAACTTCAAGAAGAACAGCAAGCAAGTTGTCGCTCAGAGAAGAAACCCAAGTCTGGACCTAAGCCTGAAATCGAAAGTGCTTCTACCGCAAGCGGTCGTCATTTGAGCGGAACTGCCCCAAGTATTTGGCGGATAAGAAGGATGGCAAGGTGAACAAAGGTATATGTGATATACATGTTATTGATGTATACCTTACTAGAGCTCGCAGAGCACCGGGTATTTGATACTGGTTTTGTTGCTAATATTTGCAACTCAAACAGGGACTACGGATTGCTTAACACCGCAAAGGACGAGGTGACGATGCGCGTGGAAAGGGTTCCAAAGTCGATGTGATCGCGGTCGGCACGCTACCTCTACATCTACCTTCGGATTAGTTTTAGACCTAAATAATTGTTATTTGGTGCTGCGTTGAGCATGAACATTATATCTGGATCTTGTTTGATGCGAGACGGTTATTCATTTAAATCGAGAATAATAGTTGTTCCATTTATATGAGTAATATCTTTTATGGTCATGCACCCTTAAAGAGTGGTCTATTTTGATGAATCTCGATAGTAGTGATACACATATTCATAATGTTGAAACCAAAAGATGCAGACTTGATAATGATAGTGCAACTTATTTGTGGCAATCGCCGCTTAGGTCATATCGGTGTAAAGCGCATGAAGAAACTCCATACTTGATGGACTTTTGGAGTCACTTGATTATGAATCACTTGGCACTTATGAACCGTGCCTTATGGGCAAGATGACTAAAACCCGTTCTCCGGTACTATGGAGAGAGCAACAGATTTGTTGGAAATCATACACACGATGTATGTGGTCCGATGAATGTTGAGGCTCGTGGTGGATATCGTTATTTTCTCACCTTCACAGATGACTTAAGCGAGATATGGGTATATCTACTTAATGAAACATAAGTCTGAAATATTTGAAAAGTTCAAAGAATTTCAGAGTGAAGTTGAAAATCATCGTAACAAGAAAATTAAATTTCTACGATCGATCGTGGAGGTGAATATTTGAGTTACGAGTTTGGTCTACATTTGAAACAATGCGAATAGTTTCGCAACTTACGCCACCCGAACACCACAGCGTAATGGTGTGTCCGAACGTCAGAATCGTGCTTTACTAGATATGGTACGATCTATGATGTCTCTTACAGATTTACCGCTATCGCTTTGGGGTTATGCTCTAGAGACGGCCGCATTCACACTGAATAGAACACCGTCGAAATCCTGAGACGACACCTTATGAACTATGGTTTAGCAAGAAACCAAAGTTGTCGTTTCTTAAAGTTTGGGGATGCGATGCTTATGTGAAAAAGCTTCAACCTGATAAGCTCGAACCCAAATCGAGAAATGTGTCTTCATAGGATACCCAAAGGAGACAGTTGGGTACACCTTCTATCACAGATCCGAAGGCAAGACATTTGTTGCTAAGAATGGATCCTTTCTAGAGAAGGAGTTTCTCTCGAAAGAAGTGAGTGGGAGGAAAGTAGAACTTGATGAGGTAATTGTACCTTCTCCCTTACTTGAAAGTAGTTTGTCGCAGAAACCGGTTTCTGAGACACCTACACCAAGTAGTGAGGAAGTTGATGATGTTGATCATGAAACTTCAGATCAAGTTGCTACAGAACCTCGTAGATCAACCAGAGTAAGATCCGCACCAGAGTGGTACGGTAATCCTGTTCTGGAAATCATGCTACTAGATCATGATGAACCTACGAACTATGAAGAAGCGATGGTGAGCCCAGATTCTGCAAAATGGCTTGAGGCCATGAAATCTGAGATGGGATCCATGTATGAAAACAAAGTATGGACTTTGGTTGACTTGCCCGAGGATAGGCAAGCAATAGAAAACAAGTGGATCTTCAAGAAGAAGACCGACGCCGACGGTAATGTTATCGTCTACAAAGCTCGACTTGTCGCAAAGGGTTTTCGACAAGTTCAAGGGATTGACTACGATGAGACCTTCTCACCAGTGGCGATGCTTAAGTCTGTCCGAATCATGTTAGCGATTGCCGATTTTATGATTATGAAATTTGGCAAATGGATGTAAAGACTACATTCTGAATGGATTTACGGAAGAAGAGTTGTATATGATGCAACCGAAGGTTTTATCGATCCAAAGGAAGCTAACAAAGTGTGCAAGCTCCAATGATCCATTTATGGACTGGTGCAAGCATCTCGAGTTGGAATAAACGCTTTGATAGTGTGATCAAAGCATTTGGGTTCATAGACTTTTGGAGAAGCCTCAGATTTACAAGAAAGTGAGTGGGAGCTCAGTAGCATTTCTCGATATTATATGTAGATGACATATTGCTGATCGGAAATGATATAGAATTTCTGGATAGCATAAAGGGATACTTGAATAAGAGTTTTTCAATGAAAGACCTCGGTGAAGCTGCTTACATATTGGGCATTAAGATCTATAGAGATAGATCAAGACGCTTAATTGACTTTCACAAAGCACATACGTTGACAAAATTTTTAAGAAGTTCAAAATGGATCAAGCAAAGAAAGGGTTCTTGCCTGTGTTACAAGGTGTGAAGTTGAGTAAGACTCAATGCCCGACCACCGCAGAAGATAGAGAGAAATGAAAGATGTTCCTATGCTTCAGCCATAGGCTCTATCATGTATGCAATGCTGTGTACCAGACCTGATGTGTGCCTTGCTATAAGTTTAGCAGGAGGTACCAAAGTAATCCAGAGTGGATCATCGACAGCGGTCAAGAACATCCCGAAATACCGAAAAGGACTAAGGATATGTTTCTCGATATGGAGGTGACAAAGAGCTCATCGTGGCAGTTACGTTGATGCAAGCTTTGACACCGATCCGACGATTCTAAATCGCAGACCGGATACGATTTACACTAAACGGAGGAGTCGGTTGGTGCAGTTCTAAACAAAGCGTCAGAAGGGATCTACATGTGAAGCGGAATACATAGCAGCTTCGAAGCAGCTAATGAAGGAGTCTGGATGAAGGAGTTCATATCCGATCTAGGTGTCATACCTAGTGCATCGGGTCCAATGAAAATCTTCTGTGACAATCTCGAGCAATTGCCTTAGCGAAGGAATCCAGATTTCACAAGAGGACCAAGCACATAAGGAGACGCTTCAATTCCATCCGGACTTAGTCCGTGGGAGACATAGAGATTTGCAAGATACATACGGATCTGAATGTTGCGACCGCTTGACTAAGCCTCTTCCACGAGCAAAACATGATCAGCACCAAGACTCCATGGGTGTTAGAATCATTACTATGTAATCTAGATTATTGACTCTAGTGCAAGTGGGAGATCAAGGAAATATGCCCTAGAGGCAATAATAAAGTTATTATTTATTTCCTTATTTCATGATAAATGTTTATCATTCATGCTAGAATTGTATTAACCGGAAACATGATACATGTGTGAATGCATAGACAAACAAGATGTCACTAGTATGCCTCTACTAGACTAGCTTGTTAATCAAAGATGGTTATGTTTCCTAACCATGAACAAGGAGTTGTTATTTGATTAACAAGGTCACATCATTAGTAGAATGATCTGATTGACATGACCCATTCCATTAGCTTAGCACACGATCGCTTAGTATGTTGCTACCGCTTTCATCCATGACATATACATGTTCCTGTAACTATGAGATTATGCAACTCCGCTTACGGAGGAACACTTTGGTGCTACCAAACGTCACAACGTAATCGGGTGATTATAAAGGAGTACTACAGTGTCTCCAAAGGCGATGTTGGGTTGGCGATTTTTGAGATTAGGTTTTGTCACTCCGATTGTCGGAGAGGTATCTCTGGCCCTCTCGGTAATACACATCACTTAAGCCTTGCAAGCATTACAACTAATGAGTTAGCTGTGAGATGATGTATTACGAGCGAGTAAAGAGACTTGCCGTAACGAGATTGAACTAGGTATTGATACCGACGATCGAATCTCGGGCAAGTAACATACCGATGACAAAGGAACAACGTATGTTGTTATGCGGTCCGACCGATAAAGATCTTCAGAGAATATGTAGGAACCAATATGGGCATCCAGGTCCCGCTGTTGGTTATTGACCGGAGATGTGTCTCGGTCATGTCTACATTGTTCTCGAACCGTAGGGTCCGCACGCTTAAGGTTTCGATGATGCTTATTATGAGTTTATGTATTTTGATGTACCGAAGAAGTTCGAGTCCCGGATGTGATCACGGACAAGACGAGGAGTCTCGAAATGGTCGAGACATAAAGATTGATATATTGGAAGCCTATATTTGAGTTCGAATGGTTCCGTGAAATCGGATTTTCTGAGTACCGGGTTACGGAACCTCCCGGGGTTAATGGGCCTTAGTGGGCCATGAGGAAAGGAAGAGGGCGGCCAGGCAGGCAGGCCTCCCCCCCAGTCCGAATAGGACAAGGAGGGGGGGGGCGGCTCTTTCCTCCCCCCCCCAATCCTACTCCAACTAGGAAGGGGGGAGTCCTACTCCCTGGGAGTAGGACTCCTCCGCCCTCCCTTGGGTCGGCCGCACCTCCCCCTCCCTCCTTTATATACGGGGCAGGGGCACCTTGTCGAGACCCCGACTCAATGCCACATCGATCTAGCATGTAACACCTCATATCACTTTGCGGCCTCACGCACGGTATTCCCACGGTGTCGCCTTACCTTTGCTCGGGACCGCTTAGCCTTTTGGCACACGATATGATAGTGTCGCTAGCATCCATATGATAAGGAGCCCGGCTGACATGGCTAGTCGTAAACCCAAAGTGGCACAAACTTACAGGGACAGCATCCATGACCCAAAGATCGAACGTGTCGGTCATCGCCGAAAGTGAATCCAGTCAGTAGCACTGGGCTAGCAAGACTCGGTGAACTGGCAGAAGCGAGCTAACAGACTCCAAGATTCATCGCGTGACATTTCCCGAAGGATGTACCAGAACGAAGAAGGACACATGCCGCCAGCCTAAGTGTTCGGAGTAGTAGCAAGCTACCATGGCTCAAAGGAAGCACTAGGAGACATTTCCCGGTAAGAGAGGCTACTAAAGATAAACAACTAGATAGTCAGATCCCACACATACCAAGCATTTCAATAACATACACACAATATGCTCGATATGTGCAAATACAATATGGCATCACAACATGACCCTACGACTCAAATATTTATTCATTAGGCTCCGAGGAGCGAGATATTACAAACATAGGTCTCATGACCCAACATTCAGAGCATACAAATCAAAGCACATGCGAAGCTTAACATGTCCGAGTACGACATCTACAAATGAAAAAGGCTTGAAAGCCCGACTATCTACCAGATCTGCCAAGGGCACAAGATCGTAGCTGAGGTAACAAGCTAAACGTCAAGTCCAAGCGAACTACTAGCGAGACCAAGTCTCTCGCAAAAAACATAAAATAGGCAAACATGAGTACAAATGTACCCAAGAAGACTTACATCGTAACTATCTACATATGCATCATTATCAACAAAGGGATGATGGAGTTTAACTAAGAAAGCCAGCTTTGACTCGGTGGCTACCCCTGAACTACGATTGCAAGTAACTCTTTGAGGTGGCGCACACGAGTCCACATATTCACCATGTCAATACACCACTATGGATCCGCTCCCGCCTCCCTCACGAGAACGCCATCCATAGCACTCACACTTATCTTGCGATTTTAGAGTATCCACTTTCACTTGTCTATGAACTGCATAAGGGTCCAAGTTTCCATATCCGAGGAATCCGGCTATTCAATAGATAATGATAACCCCGCAGGGTGTACTTCTTCACACACGCCTCGCCACTTATCGCCTCAGACACGCCATGTACCTCGGCAACCTTCAAGCGAAGCGGGCGAGGGTGTCGGCCACGGCCTACCTAAACACTCAAGTCTCTCGTCCGTGTTTATCGCCTATTCGGGTTCCATCCGCAAGGAGATCCGCCGGGTGTCGCCACGGCCCCAAACGATGTGTGCAGGGTTCCCAAGCCCACCATCCGGTGCCACTTGGTACACCAGAGCCATCAGCCTTAGTCTGTCCCAAGCCCACCTGCATCGGTGCCACTTGGTAGACTACTAACACTACCTACAAACACCAGAAACTAGTTGCAACTCCTGGACAGAGAACAAGGGTGATTAAGAAGCCGAGAGGGTCAATTAATGATCCCAATGTGTGGTAGTAGCTGTTCATGGATCGCAAACACAGAACTCAGTTCCTGAGGACGGCTGCAATGAGACAACCCACCACGCACTCCTACATGGCCTCTCACCGCTACCTTTACCAAATCGTGTTCACACACTTAGCTCTCAACAAGAGGGACATGTTCACACACCTCCGATTCATTCCCGATGAATCAACCCCGACACAACTCTAAGCAATAGCAGGCATTGATGAGACAAGCATGAATGAGTAGGCACATCAGGGCTCAAACAACTCCTACTCATGCTAGTGGGTTTCATCTATTTATCGTGGCAATGACAGTCATGCAGAGGATAAAGGGTTCACTACCGCAGCAAGCAATGAGATATGTCGTTGTTGTCCTAATGCAGAAAAGAGAGAAGGAGCGAGAGAGTGATTGTATCGGAATGAACAAGGGGGTTTTGCTTGCCTGGCACTTCTGAAGATAGTATAGTTCTTCATTGGTGTCATTGATCACATCGTCGAAACGCGTCTATCGAGAGGGGGCAATTACCGGTAACTGAGAAAGAAACACAATCAATGCAATGAACAATATGATGCATGATCATGACATGGCAAATGAATGTGTTTGACCTAATGCAACTAAGAACAGAAAGGTTTGAGCTAATTTGAACCAAGGGTTCAAATTCAAACTCAAGTTATGAATTTATAATGTGCATTATCATGTTTTGGTATGAACAGCAAGGTTAAGTTGCTTTATCATGCATGAAACCAGTACCAATGGATAGATTGGATTTTTCTGATCATTTTTTATATATAATTTATTTCATTTGGAGTTACGGTTGATTTAATATGAATTTTTGAAGTTGGGGGTATTTTCGAAATTTCACGAATAAAAATAAATCCAGAAAAACCTATTATCGTCACAAAATGCATCATGCTTGACCTCAGCAGGTCAACAGGCCGGTCCAGTCAACCTGACCAGTCGTCCCCGTGTCACCGCACAGTGATTTAACGATGTTTAATTAACCTAATTAAATTGTTAGCCGGTTAATTAAACAGTGGGGCCCGATTGTATACGTGGGTCGGGGTGGTTAACCGTGGTTAGGCAGCTAATGACGGGTTAGCCGGCGATTAATCGCCGACGCTAAGCTGTGCACGGCGGCGATCGCCGCCGGCTGTTTCCGCCACGGCTGGCTGCTTGCTTGGTTTGGCGCGTTAGAGGAGCTGCTGCGGGGGCTTTGATGGTGGAAGTGGCATGTCTTTGGGCGGCGGAGACGATCATGGCGCCGACCACGACGGCGGCCGAGCTCGGTCGGATCTTGGTAGCGCGGCTGCAGGGCGGTAGGGAAGAAGCTGGTGGCCTAGATGGCACCCACGGGCCACCGAAGCGCCTGTGCCACGGGTTCGGCGGAGGGCTCGGGCAAGGGAGCTGGGCGGCCATGGCGACGGCGGTGCTTTCGGACACGCAAGGGGAAGTCTGTGGCACGGAACAAGCAAAGAAAAGGAGGGAAACGGAAGGAGCTCACAGTGAACTCGATGGCGTGTCGATGAGGTCGGGACGACTGGAGCCCGCGAATCCACGGCGAGGTTGCCGGCGGCCGGAGGTTGAAGATGAGGACGGGGACGATGCTGCAGGGCTCTTCCGCTCGCGTGGCTTGGCGGAGACAGAGTAGAGGACGACGGCAGGACTTCTTGGTGCGTCGGGGAGGCGTGCGGAGGCCAGTGGCCGTGGTGGTGCTCGTCGGCGGTCTCGGTGCCCACGGACAGAGAGAAAGGAGGGAGCAGAGGAGGGGATGTGGGCGAGGGAGAGAGCGAGCGGTCTAGGGGTGTCGAGGGGGAGTGCGTGGCGCCCTCGGGTGCTTCCAGCGGCGAGCCGGTAAGCAGGAGGTGGCGGAGAGCGTGCGCGCGCGGGGTGACCACGCGCCCAGTCCTTCTGGCAGAGGAGGAAGATGACAAGGGGGGCGCTGCTGGGCTGGGCTGGGCTGGCCACTTGGGCGGCAGGTAAGCGCCAGGTAGGTCTTCCCCTTTTTATTCTTTTCTATTGCTGTTTTCTGTTTTCATTTGAATCTTGCCACTGTTTAAAATTCCAATAGTTTCAAACCAGTGCCAAAAATCCTTTGAACAATTTTATGTTGCTAGATGGACTTTTCCAATAGCACACAAAACATTTCAAAGTTATTTGAAAATATATCCCATATATAATGAATATAATTCCAAATTCAAATACAATAATGATTTAAATTCAATGCCAAAATAATTCCTTAAAAATGTTCAATATTTTTGGTTTGGATCCAAACCCTTGCCAAAATTATCAAACATTAATGAAGGCCATTTTGGTTTCATTGAATGCAAGTTTAAGGGTTCTTGCCCCTTTTTTTTTAAAGGATTTTTCTGAGGCTTGAGAATTCCCTCAATTCAAATTTCACGGGAATTTAGACATGATGCATGATGCACTCTGATGCAACTAAAACAAACAATAATCTAGGGATGTGACAACTCACCCCTACTAAACAAGAATCTCGTCCCGAGATTCAAGACGTGAGGTAACAGGACAAAGGGGACACAAAGCTAACACGATCCTCACGATCCAACTGTTCTTCTCAAGATGTTGATTCATTGCTTCATATTGATCTTGACGTCTTTGCGTTCTAGCTCTTCATCCAACTCGATGACGATAGAAAGAAACTCTATTGAAAAGGATTATTGAAGCTCTTCATACCAGTCTAAGGAAATTTACAAATGATCGTTTGAAAGAATTCAAAAGAATGGCACACTCAATTTGGAAAGGAAACTATGGTTATAGAACAACTCGGCAAATGGAAGGCACATTCCAGTTGATACCAAGGATATAACCTAGTGAATGAGCGTGCTCTCAAGAACTTGAGCATTTCCATATTCATCAAGGTCTTACCAACATCCGTGTCAAGGATCCCGGCAACACAACATACTACCATGATGCACGGTGATGGAGGATGCAGACGCAAAGGAGGACATCACTTTCTTAGATTTTACCTTGACGACGCCAAGGAAAGAAAATCTGGATGATCGACCGAGAGACATTTAGCACTCCGCTTCTAATGTTCTCCTTGATGTGCTAGCGTAACCCATTCATTGAAATGGTTTGGTATCTAGAACATCAAGTAAAAGGTAGGACTTCGGAACACCAAATCCATAAGGGCAACTAGGGAGTAAATCCTACGAAATCCCTATGGGGAGGTGGCCAACTTCCTCAATCAAGATACTACAATAATAGGTCTTCCGGCTGGGTGTGTTGGCCACGACATCATATCTGCCTGAGATTCAAATCTGGTTGGTGTCAGAACAATCCAGACTCATCGAGTCTAGAAAGAAAAATGAAAGTTTGCAACACAAATCGACGAGATGATGTTGTGAGATTCTCGGGGAATGAACTACGATAGCAAGCCCCAAAACATGAGCTGGTTCTGCTACAACATGTGAACACGTTGTCCGAGACAAGCATGACCACATAGTAGTCTTGTAATAAAACACTACCGAGTTCAGGTGGGGAACCATCATCGAGGATATCAAAGTCTTTACGCAAGTCCATGGATTAGATCCCAAGCATAGACTTCTCTTCCTTGAACAAGTCAATCAGTGGCTTGGTGTGCTAGGGACATATATAGAATGAAGGTTGCAAGTCTCCAAACTATAGAATACTTCGCACGCATGCATGACTGACTTGGGATGATTCCAGAGGAGGCAACATTGACTTTCTCGAATCCACGGCGGCAACTTGCATCAAATGCACATGAACTAGAGGAAGTCACTTCTTACATCCGAACATGGGCTTCATGAGCTAGCATGAACAAATGCTTTCAAAAGTTTCCAACACTAGCTTAATGTTTAGCAAAATTATGGAGAAGACAAGGATGTTGTCGATGGGCTCAACAGCAATTCATCCAGATTCCCATGGAGATGGAATTCCATAACTATGTGAACAAGGTGATAGTATTGGTCAGACCCAAAAGATATAATGGTGTATGCTCGAGGGAAATTCACGAGTAAGACAACATTACGAACATCGTTGGTTCTGATTTGATTTGATGATAGCCCATACTCAAATCAAAGTTTTGGCAAGACAATAGCTCCAACAACTGATCACGAGGACCAACCGATGGGAATGTCATCTTTCTTCAACACATATACAAGATATCCCTTAACATGAGCTAAGTCAGACAAGCTTTTATCTTCCAACTCTCCAAGTTGTCGTTTAGCTTAACCAACTAGCTCAGGGGGATCCAACACGTATTCTTGGAGAAAGGGTGGTTTACAAGAAACCAACTTGATCACGAGCTCAGCATAGCGGTCAGGTGACAACCTGGTGATACCTCCGAGAAGACATTCGGAGAATCACGAACCACCGATATGTTACTAAGCTTGAGAACAATCTTGCTTTTCAGGGCAAGACGATATGACTAGAAGAGCGAGGGATTGCCAAAATCCTAACTCATTGATCGAAGAGTGCACCAGGAAATAAGGACTAGGTAGCACAATCAGTCTTAGAATGATGATTCAAGAACCAACACACTAAGAATGAAGTTATTGTCCATTAACTACCAAGCAACAGAGTTGCTAGGAATATAGATTTCACACTTCATAGTTCACCTATCGGCGTTCCGGTTGCAACAACACGGAACCGAGAAATGAAAAATGATGGCAAGAAGTATCACTGCGTCAATAATTCACAAGAGCTGGTGCAATTCTCATGACAATCCTGACATAAAGACGGTAATACTTCAGGGTAGAACAGAATCAAAAGCTGGGTTAGTGTTTGGTCTGTGGAGTACAACTACTTTGACCCAATCCTGGATATGGATGAGGTACTGGAGTTTGTTTCTCCTAGTCATCCTGGAATAGAATGGCTTGACGGACCACAAGGGTAATAGGCATCGATGAACGAATGCACGCATACTCTTGACTATCAATTGATAGACGAGGGTCAGAAGACGACTAAGGGGGACAACTCAAAGGAACATAAATCTTTCTGAGTTGTGGATGCATAGGTTAGTATGTCGAACAAATTCAACATATTTCTTTCGGATAACCCATGCGGAAAGGTAGAACTGGCAGAGTCACAATATAGAATCGAGAACTCATCAAGAGCACTCTGGTTGTGATCTTTTGGTTCAAAGGAACTCCTGCCAAGAATGGTTCATAGTATTTGGAAGAAGGAAATACCACGTACCTCGAGGACTAACGCAAAGGTTACTAATAACCTAAAGGAACTAGCAAACACTATCAACATGGAGTAAATAGGGTGAATCTTGGGTTCAAAACCCAGGAGTAGAATACCTACTAACTAAATTGCATCACGGGATGCTTCGGGAATAAAGGCCAGAGTCATCACACTGGGATACAAATCATGGCTAGATTACTAGACGATCCCCTAAGACACCTAGGGTCATAATAATAATTCCAACATATATGTCGAGGCAATAGAATACCTCAACTCAGCAATTAGTGTGATTAACCTGGCCCAAAGGAACATCAAAACCAGAGGGAAAGGATTTGCAAGTGCATCGATTGTTTTAGAAACCAGGATGACTCGGACAAGATAACGGCTGTAAATGCTCAAAAGATTGGAGACATGTTACAAAAATGGTGGCATAGCCACTCATAAGCACAATATCAAGGTTTTGAGATCAACGCTAACATACGGAAATAGTAGGAACTGAACCAAGGCTTAAGTCCAACAATTCTATAAGTCTATGGATTAGTAACACGTCATCCTCGATAGATAGATGAGAAGGCCTAGTTCTTAATCCCGTAGAAGAGAAGAGGTTGACTCGGATCGAAGGCCATGAGGTATAAGAAGTAAAAAGAGCCTTACGCTCCATCCCACAATCAATTCCCTTATATAACTAAAGCATTTCTAGACTCAACTTCACCAGTTTGGCTTGGTAATCCTCAGCAGGTCAAGCTCGATACCAAAGCTGTCAGACCCGACTCAATGCCACATCGATCTAGCATGTAACACCTCATATCACTTTGCGGCCTCACGCACGGTATTCCCACGGTGTCGCCTTACCTTTGCCCGGACCGTTTATGCCTTTTGGCACACGATATGATAGTGTCGCTAGCATCCATATGATAAGGAGCCCGGCTGACATGGCTAGTCGTAAACCCAAAGTGGCACAAACTTACGAGGACAGCATCCATGACCCAAAGATCGAACGTGTCGGTCATCACGAGTGAATCCAGTGCAGTAGCACTGGGCTAGCAGGACTCGTGAACCGGCAGAAGCGGCTAACAGACTCCAAGATTCATCGCGTGACATTTCCCGAAGGACAGATACAGAACGAAGAAGGACACATGCCGGCCAGCCTAAGTGTTCCGGAGCAAGAGCAAGCTACCATGGCTCAATGGAAGCACTAGGAGACATTTCCGTAAGAGAGGCTACTAAAGATAAACAACTAGATAGTCGATCCCACACATACCAAGCATTTCAATAACATACACACAATATGCTCGATATGTGCAAATACAACATGGCATCACAACATGACTCTACGACTCAAATATTTATTCATTAGGCTCCGAGGAGCGAGATATTACAAACATAGGTCTCATGACCCAACATTCAGAGCATACAAATCAAAGCACATGCGGAAGCTTAACATGTCTGAGTACAGACATCTACAAATGAAAAAGGCTTGAAAGCCTGACTATCTACCAGATCTTGCCAAGGGCACAAGATCGTAGCTGAGGTAACAAGCTAAACGTCAAGTCCAAGCGAACTACTAGCGAGACTGAAGTCTCTCGCAAAAAACATAAAATAGGCAAACATGAGTACAAATGTACCCAAAGAAGACTTACATCGTAACTATCTACATATGCATCATTATCAACAAAGGGATGATGGAGTTTAAGCTATGAAAGCCAGCTTTGACTCGGTGGCTACCCCGAACTACGATCGCAAGTAACTCTTTGAGGTGGCGCACGAGTCCACATATTCACCATGTCAATACACCACTATGGATCCGCTCCCGCCTCCCTACGAGAACGCCATCCATAGCACTCACACTTATCTTGCGATTTTAGAGTATCCACTTTCACTTGTCTATGAACTGCATAAGGGTCCAAGTTTCCATATCCGAGGAATCCGCTATTCAATAGATAATGATAACCCCGCAGGGTGTACTTCTTCACACACGCTCTCGCCACTTATCGCCTGACACGCCATGTACCTCGGCAACCTTCAAGCGAAGCCGGGCGAGGGTGTCGGCCACGCCTACCTAAACACTCAAGTCTCTCGTCCAGTTTATCGCCTATTCGGTTCCATCCGCAGGAGATCCGCCGGCTGTCGCCACGGCCCCAAATGATGTGTCAGGGTTCCCAAGCCCACCATCCGGTGCCACTTGGTACACCAGCCATCAGTGCCTAGTCTGTCCCAAGCCCACTGCACGGTGCCACTTGGTAGACTACTAACACTACCAACAAACACCAGAAACTAGTTGCAACTCCTGGACAGAGAACAAGGGTGATTAAGAAGCCGAGAGGGTCAATTAAGGATCCCAATGTGTGGTAGTAGCTGTTCATGGATCGCAAACACAGAACTCAGTTCCTGAGGACGGCTGCAATGAGACAACCCACCACGTACTCCTACATGGCCTCTCACCGCTACCTTTACCAAATCGTGTTCACACACTTAGCTCTCAACAGTAGGACATGTTCACACACCTCCGATTCATTCCCGATGAATCAACCCTGACACAACTCTAAGCAATAGCAGGCATTGACAGACAAGCATGAATGAGTAGGCACATCAGGGCTCAAACAACTCCTACTCATGCTAGTGGGTTTCATCTATTTATTGTGGCAATGACAGGTCATGCAGAGGATAAAGGGGTTCACTACCGCAGCAAGTAACAGATATGTCGTTGTTGTCCTAATGCAGTAAAAGAGAGCAGGAGCGAGAGAGTGGGATTGTATCGGAATGAACAAGGGGGTTTTGCTTGCCTGGCACTTCTGAAGATAGTATAGTTCTTCATTGGTGTCATTGATCACATCGTCGAAACGCATCTATCGAGAGGGGGCAATTACCGATAACTGAGAAAGAAACACAATCAATGCAATGCACAATATGATGCATGATCATGACATGGAAAAATGAATGTGTTTGACCTAATGCAACTAAGAACAGAAAGGTTTGAGCTAATTTGAACCAAGGGTTCAAATTCAAACTCAAGTTATGAATTTATAATGTGCATTATCATGTTTTGGTATGAACAGCAAGGTTAAGTTGCTTTATCATGCATGAAACCAGTACCAATGGATAGATTGGATTTTTCTGATCATTTTTCATATATAATTTATTTCATTTGGAGTTACGGTTGATTTAATATGAATTTTTGAAGTTTGGGGTATTTTACAAATTTCCGAATAAAAATAAATCCAGAAAAACCTATTATCGTCGGCAATGCATCATGCTTGACCTCAAGAGGTCAACAGGCGGTCCAGTCAACCCCGACCAGTGGGTCCCGCGTCACCGCACGATGATTTAACGATGTTTAATTAACCTAATTAAATTGTTAGCCGGGTTAATTAAACAGGTGGGGCCCGATTGTCTGTGGGTCAGGGGTGGTTAACCAGGTGGTTAGGCAGCTAATGACGGGTTAGCCGGCGATTAATCGCCGACGCTAAAAACTGCACGGCGGCGATCGCCGGCCGGCTATTTCCGCCACGGATGCTTGCGCTGGCGGGCGCGTTGGGGAGCTCACTGCTGCGGGCTTGGATGGTGGAAGTGGCATGTCTTTGGGGGGCGGAGACGATCACGGCGTCGACCACGACGGCGGCCGGAGCTCGGTCGGATCTTGGTAGCGGTGCTGCAGGCGGTAGGGAAGAAGCTGGTGGCCTAGATGGCACCCACGGCCACCGAAGCGCCTGGTGCCACGGGTTCGGCGGAGGGCTCGGGGCAAGGGAGCTGGGCGGCCATGGCGGACGGCGGTGCTCGGACACGCGGGCGGGGGGTGCTGTGGCACGGGAACAAGCAAAGAAAAGGAGGGGAAACGGGAAGGAGCTCACAGTGAACTCGATGGCGTAGTCGATGAGGTCGGGGACGCACTGGAGCCCGCGAATCCACGGCGAGGTTGCCGGCGGCCGGAGGTTGAAGATGAGGACGGGGACGATGCTGCAGGGCTCTTCCGCTCGCGTGGCTTGGCGGAGACAGAGTAGAGGACGACGGCGGGACTTCTTGGTGCGTCGGGGAGGCGTGCGGAGGCCAGTGGCCGTGGTGGTGCTCGTCGGCGGTCTCGGCGCCCACGGACAGAGAGAAAGGAGGGAGCAGAGGAGGGGATGTGGGCGAGGGAGAGAGCGAGCGGTCTAGGGGTGTCGAGGGGGAGTGCGTGGCGCCCTCGGGTGCTTCCAGCGGCGAGCCGGTAAGCAGGAGGTGGCGGAGGCGTCTTGCTGGGTGACCACGCCCAATCCTTCAAGGAGGAGGAAGATGACAAGGGGGGCGCTGCTGGGCTGGGCTGGGCTGGCCACTTGGGCGGCAGGTAAGCGCCAGGTAGGTCTTCCCCTTTTTATTCTTTTCTATTGCTGTTTTCTGTTTTGATTTGAATCTTGCCACTGTTTGAAATTCCAATAGTTTCAAACCGATGCTAAAAATCCTTTGAACAATTTTATGTTGCTAGATGGACTTTTCCAACAGCACACAAAACATTTCAAAGTTATTTGAAAATATATCCCATATATAATGAATATAATTCCAAATTCAAATTCAATAATGATTTAAATTCAATGCCAAAATAATTCCTTAAAAATGTTCAATATTTTTGGTTTGGATCCAAACCCTTGCCAAAATTATCAAACATTAATGAAGGCCATTTTGGTTTCATTGAATGCAAGTTTAAGGGTTCTTGCCCCTTTTTTTTGAAAGGATTTTTCTGAGGCTTGAGAATTCCCTCAATTCAAATTTCACGGGAATTTAGACATGATGCATGATGCACTCTGATGCAACTAATACAAACAATAATCTAGGGATGTGACAACCCTAGAACACACAAGTTTGATCTACGGATCGTTCCTTAGCTCGTTCCTTAGCCGTGTGCGGTGCCCCCCTCCACCATATTCCACCTCGGTCATATCGTCGCAAAGCTTAGGCGAAGCCCTGCGCCGGTAGATCATCAAGATCGCCACCACGCCGTCGCTCGACGGAACTCTCCTCGACACTCGGCTGGATCGAGTACGAGGGACGCCATCGAGCTGTACGTGTGTCAAGAACTCGGGGCGCCGAGTAACGGCGCCGGATTGGTCGGATCGCGAGGAGAACGTCGACTACTTCCTCTACGCCAGATCGCTTCGCTTGGGTCTCACGAGGCGTAGACAACACTCTCCCCTCTCGTTGCTATGCATCACCATGATCTTGCGTGTGCGTAGGAAATTTTTTGAAATTACTACGTTCCCCAACACAAGATGCATCATGTGGATCTGATAATGGGAAAGCACCACATTGAAAAAGGCGGAGAAAGGAGGAACCAGGCCAGCCCATAGGATGTACTCGAAGAATCGAACCTCCATGACGATACTGTCGACGGAGGCATGGCCAAGCCGTAGTATTTCCGCACTCGTTGAAGCTGGTGGTGAGCACGGAGCAGACCTTGTCCAAGGCTTCCAGATTGAGCACCAGCGACCGGCCAACAGCAGGCTCGATTGCCGGAGGCGAGCTGGATGAGGACACGGGCTTATTTTGTTTCTCTTTGTTAGTTGGCGCCATGGCGATGGAGGGGGCAGTGCTCAGGTCGGATTGGAAGCGGAAACGGAGGTTCGAGGAAGAAAGGGGAACAGGAAGCACGCGGGCAGCAAAGAGGAAATAACTGTGTAAAGCTTCGTGGCCGCCTAGCCAGGCGGATATTGGGGAAGCGGAGATGCCCACGTCCAATCAGTCGCCACGCGTCAACCAAGGCCGTAGATTGTTGGGTCCCGAGGCGCTCCGCACTTGCCCTTTAGCTTCGCTATTAAGCCAAGTCTGAGCGCGCCCTCGGCCCGGGGGTTACTGTCAGCGTTCTGGGAATGGGGGTCCCCAGACTTGCTTGCCTACGGCCTGCGGCGTGGCTCAGCAGTGGCCCAGTACAGTCTATCTTCATCAACCCAAGTTCAAGACCATCGCCAGGGGCCAAGCCTCGTGGGGCAGACGACGCAAGGCCTCCGCAGGGGCGGCCTCACCAGGAAGGCTCGCGAGGAGGCGGAGAGATCAAGGCAAGGGGTACCTCGCGGTGCTCGTGACGCAAGCCATGACGATCAAGACCAGGCGGGCTCGAGCCTGCGCAGTGTCCTCATTTCCTCTTTGGTTCAAACGGGCAAGCGCAGGCGCGGAGTACCGAGGCATCAGGAAAAGGTTTCCATATCGGTGCAATGAGACCAAGATCAGCAGGACTGCAGGACGGAGGTCACCATGGAGCCCAAGACAGCGTCACTGCTAGTGCCTTTGGCAGTCGAAGACCACCTTTAGTCAGGATAGCTTGTACTAGCTGTCCCCTTTCAAAATGGCCGTTGTTGGCTCCCTTCCCGCTCAATATTTGGGAAGAGGACCAGGGCCTCTATAAATAGAGATAGCCACCATAGTAGAAGGCATCTGGATCTCATCTAGAGCCAACAGAGACGGATCATCTCCTCTCCAAGCACACCACCAAAAGAACACCCCTCACGAGGCTATTCTTCCTCTGTACTGTTCATCATCAGCCCCAGAGGCAATCCACCACACTAGACATTGGATTAGGGTATTACACCACAACGGTGTCCCGAACCAGTATAAACCTTGTGTCTCTTGTGTTGTTCATCACGTTAGCTAGAATCGCGGCGAGGTTTTGGGGCGCGGATCGGTAGAGAGAAGATCTCCGTGCGCACCCTAGAGTTCGAACCTTAAGGGTTTTGCTGGAACCCGATATCCGACACCGGCGTAGCCTAGTGTCAGGACTTCACGAGCAAGAACCTTGCGAGGGCCCCCGCCTCATGAGGTGAGCGTCAGCAAGGATCATCAAGGGCTCCCGAGGGCCTCACGCGGGGCGTTCTCCCGGGGCCCCTTGCGGGGCGGACATCTCTAGCCTTGCCACCCCGCCTCGCGATGCACATGGGTGACGTGAGCCATGATGAGCAGAGCCAGAAGGGCTCCAGCTAGCGTAGACCAGGATGATTTCCTCTTTGGTGCTAAGGGAACAAGGATGACACGTGGGTTCCCGAAGCAATCCCCAAAGGTTGCCATTCCGGTGGTAGAAGACCAGGACCGCAGGCTCGCTAGGATGGAGGTCATCACCGAGCCCACCAACGCATCATGCCCAGTAGCTTTGCAGGTGAAGACCACCTTTAGTCAGGATAGGATGTACTCCTGTCCCCCTATGAAATTGGCCGTTGTGGTATCCCTTCCCGCCTAGAGTTTTCAGGAGAAGATGGCTGGGGCCAGTATAAGATAGGCTAGTCTCCACCACATGGGGAGGTCGAGTTCTTGCACCCTCCCTTGTACTTGCTCATATTCATCCTCCTCGCGAGGCAATCCATCCCAAAGCGGAAGTAGGGTCTTACACAGCAAGGTGGCCCGAACCTGGGTAAATCATGGTGTTCCTCTGTTCTTCCCTCTTGCTCGAGCGCATAAGAGCGTTGCCGTGAGGCAGTGATTAGCGAGCCGTAGTGTAGTGGAGTTCTTCGTGCACACCCCAGTGTTCGAACCTTGATTTTGGTCCCTAGAGCTCTAGTTCCAACATTTTGCGTGCCACGTAGGGGTGTGCCGAAGTTCTCCACTTCTGTCCCCACTCCACTTTCTCCATGGCTGACATCCGTCGTATTCACGCCGCCCAGGCGGGGCCTGTCGCCCAAGGCGTCCGTTGCCGCTCTGCCTCGGTCGCAGCCAACGCCCCTCATCCCGCCGTTCTCTCGAATGCCGCAGGCTGCTCGACCTTCACCCCAACCTGGGTCGGGTGAATTGGCCGGAGAGGTTCAGGCCGGCGCTGCCCCCGCACTATAACAGCACTGCTGACCCCAAGGAGTTTCTCCAGCTTTACCCGCAGGGCATCCTGACGGCGGGCGGTGACGACAAGGCCATGGCTAACTAGTTTCCCCTGGCCCTTGTGGGCGCCCCACGTTCATGGCTCCTCGGCCTCCCTGAGGCCTTGGTCTCCACTTGGGGCGAGCTCCGTGATCAATTCATCGCGCGCTTCACACTCCCAGGGCCCCACATGGGCACTTGCATTCTCGGGGGGTCCCAGGCACCCGCATCCGGTCGCCACTACAAGTAGCTCTTCCGCAAGGTGAATGCCATGAGGCCCTAGCCTAAGGCTTGACGGCGTGGTGCGCGGCATGAGGGCACCATCACTTTTGACTCCCGAGATCACCCCAAGTCAGCGGTCGCCACCGGCGCGCTCCCCATGGTATGCACGCCCACCATTAGCAATGTCTCGGTTATGAAGACCATCATCGATGGTGGCGCCTGCCTCAATGTCCTCCCTGTCGAGATCTTTGAGATGCTTCAAGTGCCTTTCGAACAGCTCACACCCACCAGGCCTTTCTCGGGCGTGGCTCACGGCTCCACCACTCCCCTAGGGCAGGTGCGCCTCCCAGTCACCTTCCGCACCCGTGACAGCTAGCGCACCGAGCTCATCGACTTTGACGTAGCCGACACTGGCCTTCCGTACAACGCCATCATGGGGTACCACCACGCTCGCCAAGTTCATGGCGGCAACCCACCTAGGCTACAATGTCATCAAGATGTCGGGCAGTGGTGGCATAATTACGATCACTGGAAATAAGGAGGATGCGGTTCGAGTCCTCAAGCACGCATACCCTCTAGCGGCCTCGCATTAGGGCCTTGAAAACAGGGAGGATTCATCAGAGGTCGCTCCGGCAAGAAAGAAGCAATTGTTCTCTCAGGACCGCATCGAAACAAAGAAGGTGTCGGTCGATGGCGGCGGTGCCTTCACCATCGGCGCTGACCTACCCCCAGAGCAGGAGGGTGTGCTCATTGCTTCCTTCGGGCGATCAAGGATGTGTTCGCCTAGAAGGCATCTGATTTGACCAGCGTCCCAAGGGAAGTAAACGAGCACCACTTGGCGGTGTTCCCTAACGCCCGTCTCATCAAGCATAAGGCGTGGCTCCAAGCGCCAGAGAAGCAGGTGCTCATCATCCAAGAGGTGCACAAGCTGCAGGAAGTTGGGGCCATCTGGGAGGTGCGCCACCCTGAGTGGCTCGCCAACCCGGTCATCATTGCCAAGAAAGGTGGAAAGGAGCGCATGCGTGTCGACTTCATGAGCCTCAAGAAGGCTTACCCCCCCTAGGATCCCTTCCCGCTTTCGCACATCGACCAAATCATGGACTCTACCGCCAAGTGTGATTTGCTGTGTTTCTTGGATGCTTTCTCCGGTTACCATCAAATCAAGATGGAGAGGGGGGATGTCGAGCAGACGGCCTTGGTCTCCCCATGTGGCATGTTCTTCCACGTCTGCATGCCTTTTGGCTTGAGAAGCGTGGGCGCCACCTTTCAACAGTTGATGCGCATCACACTGGGGCCACAACTAGGAATAAACACAGAGGCTTTCGTGGATGACATCATCACTACAAAAAAATACACTTCCGTGATGATACGTGTTTGTCATAGTAGGTCGCGTTTTTTGTCATGCATGTACATCCATGACAATTTTATGACGGAATCAAGATAGTCATACCTGTGCTGTCGTAGAACTGTGCTACCTCTTGAGCACTGCGTTGGTTTTCCCTTGAAGAGGAAAGGGTGATGCAGCAAAGTAGCGTACGTATTTCCCTCAGTTTTTGAGAACCAAGGTATCAATCCAGTAGGAGGCTCCTCAAAAGTCTCACACACCTACACAAACAAACAAGAACCTCGCAACCAACGGGATAAAGGGGTTGTCAATCCCTTCACGATAACTTGCGAAAGTGAGATCTGATAGAGATAATAAGATAATATAAATATTTTGGGTATTTTTATGATATAGATTGGAAAATAAAAGATGCAAATAAAATTAGATGGGAAACTTATATGATAAAATATAGACCCGGGGGCCATAGGTTTCACTAGTGGCTTCTCTCAAGTTAGCATAAGTATTACGGTGGGTGAACAAATTACTGTCGAGCAATTGATAGAAAAGTCCATAGTTATGAGAATATCTAGGCATGATCTTGTATATAGGCATCACATCCGTGGCAAGTAGATCGAAACGATTCTGCCTCTACTACTATTACTCCACACAGCGACCGACTCCTGCCTGCATCTAGACTATTAAGTTCATGAAGAATAGAGTAACGCATTAAGAAAGATGACATGATGTAGAGGGATAAACTCATGCAATATGATATAAACCCCATCTTTTTATCCTCGATGGCAACAATACAATACGTGCCTTGCTGCCCCTATTGTCATTGGGAAAGGACACCACAAGATTGAACCCAAAGCTAAGCACTTCTCCCATTGCAAGAAATATCAATCTAGTAGGCCAAACCAAACTGATAATTCGAAGAGACTTGCAAAGATAACCAATCACACATAAAAGAATTTAGAGGAGATTCAAATATTTCTCATAGATAAACTTGATCATAAACCCACAATTCATCGGATCTCGACAAACACACCACAAAAAGAGTTACATCGAATAGATCTCCAAGAAGATTGAGGAGAACTTTGTATAGAGATTCAAAGAGAGAGAAAAGAAGCCATCTAGCTAATAACTATGGACACGAAGGTCTGTGGTAAACTACTCACAACTCATCGGAGTGGCCTTGGAGATGATGTAGAGGCCCTCCGTGGTCGATTCCCCCTCCGGCGGAGCGCCAGCGAAGGCTCCAAGATGGGATCTCGCGGATATAGAAGGTTGCGGCGGTGGAATTAGGTTTTCGTGGTGCTATCCGATGTTTTCAGGGTATGGGAGTATATATAGGCGAAAGAAGTACGTCGGTTGAGCCTCAAGGGGCCCACAAGGGTGGGGGCGCGCCCACCCCCTTAGGGCGCGCCGGGCACCCTCGTGGCCACCTCATTTGTTGCTTTACGTCCACTCCAAGTCTCCTGGTTTGCATTTGTTCCAAAAAGATCGCTCCCGAAGGCTTCATCCCGTTTGGACTCCGTTTGATATTCCTTTTCTTCGAAACACCGAAATAGGCAAGAAAAGCAGCATTTTGGGCTGGGCCTCCGGTTAGTAGGTTAGTCCCCAAAATTATATTAAAGTGTAAAATAAAGCCCATAAACATCCAAAACAGCTAATATAATAGCATGGAACAATCAAAAATTATAGATACGTTAGAGACGTATCAAGCATCCCCAAGCTTAATTCCTGCTCGTCCTCTAGTAGGTAAATGATAAAACCAGAATTTTTGATGTGGAATGCTACCTAGCATAATTCTCAATGTATTTTTCTTTATTGTGGCATGAATGTTCCGATCCAAATGATTCAAAATAAAAGTTCATATTGACATAAAAACAATAATACTTCAATCACACTAACAAAGCAATCATGTCTTCTCAAAATAACATGGCTAAAGAAAGCTATCCCTACAAAATCATATAGTCTGGCTATGCTCTATCTTCATCACACAAAGTATTTAATCATGCACAACCCCGATGACAAGCCAAGCAATTGTTTCATACTTTGGTATTCTCAAACTTTTTCAACTTTCACGCAATACATGAGCGTGAGCCATGGACATAGCACTATATGTGGAATAGAATGGTGGTTGTGGAGAAGACAAAAAAAGGAGAAGATAGTCTCAGATCAACTAGGTGTATCAATGAGCTATGGAGATGCCCTTTAATATATATCAATGTGAGTGAGTAGGGATTGCCATGCAACGGATGCACTAGAGCTATAAATGTATGAAAGCTCAACAAAAGAAACTAAGTGGGTGTGCATCCAACTTGCTTGCTCACGAAGACCTAGGGCGTTTTGAGTAAGCCTATCATGGGAATATACAAGCCAAGTTCTATAATGAAAAATTCCCACTAGTATATGAAAGTGACAACATTAGAGACTCTCTATCATGAAGATCATGGTGCTACTTTGAAGCACAAGTGTGGTAAAAAGATAGTAGCATTGTCCCTTCTCTCTTTCTCTCTCATTTTTTATTTGGCCTTTCTCCTTTTTTATTTGGCCTTTCTATTTTTTTTAAAAGTCCGAAGTCTCATCCTAACTTGTGGGGGAATCATAGTGTCCATCATCCTTTCCTCACTTGGGACAATGCTCTAATAATGAAGATCATCACACTTTTATTTACTTACAACTCAAGATTACAACTCGATACTTAGAACAAGATATGACTCTATATGAATGCCTCTGGCGGTGTATCGGGATATGCAATGAACCAAGAGTGACATGTATGGAAGAATTATGAAGGTGGATTTTCCACAAATACGATGTCAACTACATGATCATGCAAAAGCAATATGATAATGATGATGCGTGTCATACTAAACGGAATGGTGGAAAGTTGCATGGCAATATATCTCAGAATGGCTATGGAAATGCCATAATAGGTAGGTATGGTGGCTATTTTGAGGAAGGTATATGGTGGGTGTATGGTACCGGCGAAAGTTGCACGGCACAAGAGAGGCTAGCAATGGTGGAAGGGTGATAGTGCGTATAATCCATGGACTCAACATTAGTCATAAAGAACTCATATACTTATTGCAAAAATCTACAAGTCTTTGAAAACAAAGTACTACGCGCATACTCCTAGGGGGATAGATTGGTAGGAAAAGACCATCGCTCGTCCCCGACCGCCACTCATAAGGAAGACAATCAATAAATAAATCATGCTCCAACTTCATCACAAAGCGGTTCACCATACGTGCAGCAACTGGAGCAAGGAGGAATAAGAAGCAGCCGGGGGGAAGGGAGATGTGCGGCGGATGCCTGCTCCCCCCACATTTATAGTCCACGGGAGGCCAACCGTCAGCCTGCACGATCACAGGTAATCATGACTCTTTTTGCATGCAGCAGGGACTCGTCAAATCGGGCAGTTGCCGAGGCAGCGTGGGGAAGCGGAGACGCCCACATCCAATCAACCGCCATGCGGCGACCAAGGCTGTAGGCTGTTGGGGCCCGCGGTGCTCCGCACTTGCCCTTTGGCTTCTCTGCTAAGCCAAATCCGAGCGCACCTTGGGCCCGGGGGCTTCTGTCGGCGTTCTAGGAACGGGGGTCCCCAGACATGCCTGCGTGCGGCCTGCAGCGTGGCTCAAGCAGTGGCCCAGTACGACCCGTCTACATCGACCCAAGATCAAGACCCTCGCAAGGGGCCAAGCCTCGCGGGGCGGACGACACAAGGCTTCCTCAGGGGCGGCCTCGCCAGGCAGGCTCGCCAGGAGGTGGAGAGATCAATGCAAGGAGTACCTCGCGAGGTGCTCGTGACGCAAGCCATGAAGATCGAGACCAGGCGGGCGCCAGCCGGTGCAGTGTCCACTTTCCTCTTTGGTTCAAAGGGAGCAAGCGCAGGCGTGGAGTACCGAGGCATCAAGCAAAGGTTACCATATCGGTGCAATGAGACCAAGACCATCAGAGCGGCAGGATGGAGGTCACTGTGGAACCCAAGACGGCGTCATCGCCAGTGCCTTTGGCAGTCGAAGACCACCTTTAGTCCGTATAACTTGTACTAGATGTTCCCCTTCAAAATGGTCGTTTTTAGCTCCCTTCCCGCTCAATATTTGGGAAGAGGATCAGGGCCTCTATAAATAGAGATAGCCACCACCGTAGAGAAGGGAGGGAGATCTCACCTAGAGCCAAGGGAGACGGAGCCATTCCTCTCCAAGCACACCACCACAAGAACACCCCTCATGAGGCTGTTCTTCCTCTGTATTGTCCATCATCAGCCCCAGAGGCAATCCACCACACCACACACTAGAGTAGGGTATTACACCACAACGGTGGCCCGAACTAGTATAAACCTTGTGTCCCTTGTGTTGTGCATCGTGTAGCTTAGATTCACGGCGAGGCGTTGCGACATGGAGCGGTAGGGAGTAGATCTTCGTGTGCACCCCAGAGTTTGAACCTTAAGGGTTTTGCCGGAACCCGATATCCGACAGCGTGGGCAGGCGGGGCAGTTTTTACCGTGGTAACTTTCCATCTGCTGCGCTTCCCCGCGACCCGCGTTGAATGCGTGACGTGGGGGTCGCGTGCGCGGGTGATCGAAGCATGCTTGCGTCATCCTGCAGTGAACTGTGAAGAGGCGGCTTGCATGTCCCTTCGAGACTGCAGGGCCGCTGCTCATTTACTATCCATACCTGGGAACCGCCGCTCCATGCGTCCCATTATGCGCGTCTCTCGCACCACGTACGCCGCATGCATGACGCAGAGCAAATGATAGGTGTGCGGGATACGGGAAGACGTGCGCGCGTGGGTCGATTCCCACACGCCATTAATTGGGCGGGGAGGGCGGTCGACGGCCTCGCCTGCTATCACCTTAATGAGCCGGATTGGCTAAGAGGGGCGGCCGAGCCCAGCCCCCATCTCTTTATAAGGAGGGGAGCGGGAGGGACGGCGCCTCTCAGTCTTTCGCCATCCGCCTCTCCCCATCGTTGCTCCTTCCTCCCTTTTGTCATGGTGAGAGGGCGCGGTGATGCTTCATCGGTGGCGGCGAGGGTCTCTGCTCGACAACGCGTCGCTCCTCCCCAAGAGCCCGTAGCGGCGGAGCCAATCGCGAGGGGAAGAGGGAGGGGCGAGGCCGAGGCCGCCGCGGAGCTTGGGGAAGAGGAGGACGAGGCGGCGCATCGGGCTCGCCTCTGCCAGCGGTCCTTCCCCCAATGGAGTGCCACGTCGGGGACAATCCTTGCAAGTTCTTCATCAGGTTGCACCGGCCAGCGCGCCGTTGTCTTCGTCTCCCGACTCCATTTGCTCGGGAGATGGAACTGGACCCGCCGTAGGCGCTAAGGCTGCACATGAGGGGCTGTGGGGACAGCAACACATTGGCCGATGTCGACTTCCTAGCCCCTCACCTTATGTACCTTTGCTGCGGGTGGAAGACCTGCGCTCGCATCCACAGCCTGACGGAGGGGCTCATTCTCTATTTCAAATTAATGGAGAATGGCCTCCTCTCCGTCAAGGTCTTTGGGCACTTTGGGACTCGCCTAAGGTGCTGTGGAGAGGTGCTCGGATGACGAAGACTCGTCCTCAAGTGAGAACGACAAGGAGGATAGCGGCAGCGACGAGGAGGGTAGTGGGCGGCAGGATGACGGGTCCGACTAGGTGTTGGGCGCGCCGTTCCTGGGCGACACCCGCGACCCCATCATCCGTGTCGCTGGCTCATTGAACTTCTCGGGGTCGCCTCCTTGGGCGGCTGGTGTGGGGAGGCCGGGAAGGCGAAGAAGGCGGGTGGCGGGTCGTCAAGTCGGAGTACGATGGCACCGACGTCTTCGTAGCATATTGACGGACCGCTACCTCATCTTCCAGCTCTTCCTCCGGCACCACCACCACTAGCCCTCTCCTAGGCGGCTGCCGACATGTTCTCTTGGCGTCTTCTGCTGCTCGTACCTCGCCTAGGCGCTCCTTCTGCCCTTTTGCCATCTTGTTCCATTCCTGAGGAGAGGGACAAGAAAGGGATTACGAGCACCTTATATTTTTTCAGTTTGTAAGCCTACGAGCCTTAGTTAGGTTTAAAACTTGTTACCTCCCTGTTCATGTTTACATTTCGTACGAACTGTACCTGTATGGAACGTATTAATGAAAAAAGGGTGCTTGCCAGGTCTTGTGTGCGTGAGCTAAGCCCATACCAAGCAACAGATCCTTGTTGTTTTCAACACAAACACCGTTGCCCGGTAGCAGGCCTTGCCGCTCCCCTACTCCGTTCGACCACACCCACACCTTTGGCGGAGGCAGGGGCAAAGTAGGGGTGGGCCCTATGCTTGCTTCCTTGCCGCAACGGCTACAACCATATTCCGAACCAAGAAGTTCTTGGGTGGTAGGAACGAAGGAAGCACGACAGCATTTGAACAAAACGAGGTTCCGCACGTTCCGAGCTTCATACAGAAATGCATAACAGGGGATGGGAAAACTTATCTAGATCTGAAGCCCCCGGCAACCCTAGCTTGCCGTGGGTGGACCTTCGTGTCTTCAGCCCCTGGGAAGCTTGCCTTGCCGGGTCCAGAGCGCCGGCTTGTTCTCTTTCTTCCACTCGGCATGGCGGAAACATTTATGTACCCTGTGAACGAAAGATGATGGATAGGAACAAAGAGACGCAAACTCGACCTCTATGCTAGGGGTTAGTCGTCGCTAAGCACTATCAACCCTAACCGAGGGAGAGACTCAATCTAGCAAGCATGCTATGACTTAGGGTGCCAGCGCTTCGTTTATTTATGCTCTGGGTTGTCGGATATCGGGTTCCGGCAAAACCCTTAAGGTTCGAACTCTGGGGTGCGCACGAAGATCTCTCCCTACCAAAACACGCCCACAACCTCGCCACGATTCTAAGCTAGATCGATGAACAACACAAGAGACACGATGTTTATACTGGTTTGGGCCACCGTTGTGGTGTAACACCCTAATCCAGTGTTTGGTATGGTGGATTGCCTCTTGGGCTGATGATGAACAGTACAGAGCAAGAATAGCCTCGCGAGGAGAGGTGTCCTTGTGGTGGTGTGGATGAACCTTTGGATCAGATGCTTTCACCTGTGGTGGCTAGCCCTATTTATAGAGGCCCTGGTCCTTCCCAAATATTGAGCGGGAAGGGAGCCAACAATGGCCATTTTGAAAGGGGACAGCTAGTACAAGCTATCCAGACTAAAGGTGGTCTTCGACTGCCAGAGGTGCTGGTGATGACGCCGTCTTGGGCTCCACGATGACCTCCGTCCTGCCGCCCTGCTGGTCTTGGTCTTGTTGCATCGATAAGGAAACCTTTGCCTGATGCCTCGGTACTTCGCGCCTGTGCTTGCCTCCTTTGCACCAAAGAGGAAACAAGGACACTGCACAGGCCGGAGCCCGCCTGGTCTCGATCGTCATGGCTTGCGTCACGGGCACCTCGTGAGGTATCCCTTGCCTTGATCTCTCCGCCTCCTCGCGAGCCTGCTTGGTGAGGACGCCCCTGAGGAAGCCTTGCGTCGTCCGCCCCACGAGGCTTGGCCCCTCATGAGGGTCTTGAGTGCTTGCTGATGAAGACAGGCCATACTGGGCCACTGGTCGAGCCACGCTGCAGGCCGCAGGCAGGCAAGTCTGGGGACCCCCGTTCCCAGAACGCCAACAGTAGCCCCCGGGCCCAAGGCGCGCTCGGACTTGGCTTAGCACCGAAGCCAAAGGGCCAGTGTGGAGAGCTGCAGGCCCCAACAGCTTGCAGCCTTGGTCGCTGCATGGCGATTGATTGGACGTGGGCGTCTTCGCTTCCCCACGCTACCTCGGCAACCGCCTGATTTGACGAGTCCCTGCTACATGCAAAAAGAGTCATCATTACCTGCGATCATGGAGGTCGATGGTTGGCCTCCCTCGGGCTATAAGTACGGAGAGGCGAGAGCCCCCGTTGCCCATCTCTTCTTGCTCTGCCTGCTTCTTCTCCCTTGATCCACCTCCATTCTTGACGCCAATGGCACCGATCCGCAGGTTCTCAGCCAAATAGAAGGGGAAGGCCCCCCTAGGAGGGACCTGATCTGCTCCCGCCGAAGAAACGGCCGGTCCCATGCCATCGCGACGAGGTGGCGAGGCCTGAGATGACGAGGCCTTGGTACGAGCGGCCACCTCTTGGGTTCCCGCTGCCCTTGTACATCCGGGCCGAGGGCCCTAGAGAGAGGGACGGCGAGCGTCGCCGCCCACACCGCAGGCGAGGTCAACGAAGCATGGCAGTGCACACCATCACTCCTGGAGTCCACGCCGCGAACTCCTCTCATGAGCTCGTGCTTCACGATGTGATACCCCCAAGCACCTGGATTCGCTTCCCTTCATCCTTCACCACCGAGTTGCCGCCGAGGGGGCCTCTCGAGCTTTGGCTGCAGCACGCCGACTGGGGCGCTCTGGCGACCAGAGCGGAGGTTGAAGTCGTCGCTCCGGGCAAGGTCTTCATGTCCTGAGGCTGGGGCGAGATCGCCCGGGTCTGCCGAACAGGGGGTGCCCTCGTGATTCATTTTGAATACGATGGCGCCTCCTTGATGCTCTTCAAGGTCTTCGACGCAGAGGGCCGCCTGGAGTGCTGCCCCAGTGGAGGTAGTCAGGACATCGACGTGGCAGGGGCTAGGCCTGCTGCTCCCTTCCCCAACGGCTCCTCCGGCAGCAGCAGCTATGCTTGGGAGTCCAGCAACTCTCCCGAGCTCTTCGCGACTCTAGAGACAAGCGACAACAGCTACGTACCCCCCGAGCTCACGCCATGCTCGGAGCAAGGCGGCTGCATCAGGCCGTCGCCGCAGCTGACCCGGATGGGATTGGCACCGGCCTCCCGTGGCCCACTATTGATGATGGCATCGGCCATGGAGGTGCGGGTAGTTAGAACTCCTTAGGAATCTCGTCTTTTGCTCCCTGCGAGGAATCGAGAAAACACCCCGCGGGGGCATGTAAAGGATCCGCAATGTCTTTTGCTGATGCAATCCTGATTATGAAATTGTGCGAATGCTTGTCCTGTCTCGGCTTGGTTCCCCCTTTCTAACCTCGCGACAACTTGATGCTCTATGCTGACAGGTCCCGGTCCCCAGGCAGGCTTCAGCCATTGTTGGTATGCCAGGTCGCGATGCCATGGTCAAGGACAGGAGGTGAGCGGCCCGAGGTCCAGTAAGAGCCCCTGAGGCGCGATGCTCAGGAGGTCACCTTTAGCGCACAAGCAGCCGCTGAGAGGCGAGAAATGAAGGCAACGTTGCCATCACAGAGCCGCATTAAGTGGAGATTCTGCGCTGTATCGATTGGCTGATCCAGGCATGAAACTTATCTCGAAAACATGGAGTCGCTCCTTCGCGTTGCGCCAGACTTGCACGTCGGCAGCTGTGGAGCAGCTAGGTTGGGCCCTCGCGAGCTTTCCCGTTCCTCCCCACACTCTCCCTCGTGCCCTACGTCCTCAGGTCCCGACCCTTGAGCGAGCTCAGCCGTCGCTGGTATGCCAGGTCGCGATGCCGTGGACAAGGCCAGGGGGTGAGGGCTAGAGATCCAGTAAGAGCTCCTGAGTCGCGATGCTTAGGAGCCCCCCTTTTAACGTGCAAGCGGATCGCGTGGGAAAGAGAGAGAGCTCGTGGTGCCACCCGCTACAAACCTCAAGATGTTCCTGCCAAGTAACAAGAAAAAAGCACGGGTTGCCATTATGATTGTTGGCCGGCCATTGGTTGCTCCGAGAGAGTGGTGAGGGCACTGAGGGCCTAGTGAGCTGACGCTTGCGGGGCTGCTGCGGGCCATAGCTCGACCACTCAGATTTGTCGATGTTGCAGGGATGGACCCATGCGCAAATGCCGTGCCAGCGTGAGCAGTTCCAATGGTAGGTGTCAATCGAACAGGCGATAATCACAGGCAAGTTAAGCATGAAGGGGAAATCAGCTTAGATAAACGCAGAAGGGATACATGCCACGGTGACAGGCCCGAGCGGCCTGGGAATGATGCAACCCTGAGGGTGCTCCCAGCTGAAATGAACTCGGAAGATATCACCTGGCACCATTGTAGAGGAGGTGTTGGAGTAGCTAAAGATGCGCAGTGAAGAGGCCGATCCTCACGAGCCACCGGAGCTCTGAGCCTCAAAAGGCTCTGTGGTTCCAGGCGGTTCCTCGAAGACCATCTCCATCTCCGCCAGGACCACGTGATGCCTAGCCTCTTGAGCTGCCAGCACGCTCCGCAGATGGCGCTGGTGGGTGGCAGCCGCGTTCGGCAGGATGAAAGGCATGCGAACGTAGCTGTGTGGCGGACCCTCGGAATGTCCCACGTGCGAAGGCTAGAGGCACTCCTGAGATGCGGCGCGGTTGAGCCCTGGGACATCGATGCAAACGCGCAACCCACCATCCTCACCTGGATGGGGAGCTATGCCAGGCAAATGGCGGTCGCCGTGTATGGCTCATGCTTCCTGAAGCTCCTGAGTGGTCTTGGCGATGAACTCCTGAGGGTTGGGCTTCTCACACCCTGTGCCTTCCTGAGGGAAACGTGCTGTGCAGCACGCCTCCAAGTGGTGCCTGAGTGCCTCCCTCGTGATCTTGGCAAAGTCTGAGGTCCTCCAGAAGAGAGCCCCCGAGCCCTGCCCGAGGAGGGCACCGGGTGCGCCTTCCTATGCGATGGAAGGAGGTGCCCCTTGCATGGGCGCGTGTCCTGATGCGACACCTCCTGAGATGCCAACCTCCTGAGGCCTTGAGCTGGGCGATGTCTTCTTCTTCTTGGGGACTGCCTCAGGAGGGTTCTCGCCCTTGCTGTCCGGGTCCGCGATTGATGCAGCTTGGAAGGCGTGCTCGAGGGAGCAAACCGCACCCTTCTCTTCGCAGGGGACTGTGATGATTCTGCCGCTCCCTGGCATCTTGAGGACATTGTAGCCGTGGTGGGTCGCCGCCATGAACTTGTCCAGGGCCGGATACCCGAGGATGGCATTGTATGGCAGGCGGATGTGGGCGACGTCGAAGTCGTGATCTCGGTATGGTAGTTGTTGCGCTGCCCGAAAGTGACAGGGAGGCGGACCTGCCCTATCGGGATGGTGGAGCCGTCAGTAACTCCTGAGAAGGGCTTGGTAGGCTAAAGTTGGTCATATGGCACTTCAAGGTTGTTGAACATCTCGACGGACAGAGCGTTGAGCCCTACGCCGCCGTCGATGAGGGTCCTAGTCACTTGCACGTTGCTGATGACTGGGGAACAGAGCATCGGGAGGACGCCAGTGGTAGCCGCACACTTGAGTTGATCTGCCGAGCTGAAAGTGATGGCGCACTTGGTCCACCTGAGTGGGCGCGTGGCCTCAAGCTTGGGGAGGATTGCCTTCACTTTGCGAGCAAACTGCTTGAAGATGCGCTGAGAGGCTAGGGCCTAGGCACCGCCCAAGATGCAAGCGATAGCGCATGGCTCGTGGAAGCCCCCAGCTCCCTCGTCGTGGTGGTGGTCGTCGTTCCTTCATGGTGGTGACGGCAGAGGAGGAAGGCCTGCGTTGCCCTACTGGCGATCCTCGCGAGGCTGATCCCTCCAGGCTCCCGCGCGAGGCTGGTCCTGCCAGCGATCTTCACGAGGTCAGCCACACCACTCCTGGCGAGGGCCACGGTCGTCCCATCATCCTCCGCCTCGTCCTCCTCCTCGGCCATAGCCCCGGTCGTTGCACTCGGGGCGTCAACTGAAGCGTCCTTCTCGAACGGCCCTGAGCTCCTGGCACTTGTTGGTGTTGTGGGTGTGGAGGTTTTGGTACGCGCAGAATGGTCAGCTACCCTTAGACGACTCTGGCTGGTCCTGCCGCGCTTCGTTTCTGGCTTTGCTGCGAGCACAACTGCTCCTTTGCACTTCACATCCTTGGCCTTGGTTTTCTTCTCTTCTGGGTCAACAGTTGGAAGCTCGAGGAGGGAGAGGCATCCTTCATCAGCTCTTGCCCACTTGGTCGCTAGGTTCATCAGCTCCAGGGATGTGCACAGATCCTCGTGGATGGCGAGCTCCTCCTTCATCTTGACATCGCGGACGCCATTAGAAAACGCTGAGATGATGGCCTCGTCAGTCACCTTGGGGATCTTGAGGCGGGCGCTGTTGAAGTGCTGGATGTATTTCTACAGGGTCTCTCCAGGCTGTTGCTTTATGTGGCGCAAGTCACCCGCGGCCGGGGGGCGGTCGCGAGTTCCCTGGAAGTTGGCGATGAAGCGGCTACACATCTCGTCCCAAGAGGAGATCGAGCCGGGAGGCAGGTTCAGGAGCCAGGTGCGGGCGCCATCCTTGAGCGCCAAGGGAAACCAGTTCGCCATGACGTTTTCGTCTCTGTTGGCCGCCTCGATGCCCAGCTCGTAGAGCTGCAGGAACTCCGCGGGGTCAGCAGTACCGTCATAGAGAGGAGGAAGATCCGGCTTGAACTTGCCTGGCTAGGTGACGCTGCGCAGCTCGATGGTGAAGGCACGGAAACCTGCTGTGGCCACAGGAGCCCTTCGCTGACGCGGGGCCTGATCCTGATGGTTCCCGCATACCGCCGCCAGGGGCAGCGTGGGGTCGTGATGCGCTGGTGCAGGGACGCGGTCTTGTTGTGCTAGTGCAGGGAGCACGGGAGCACCTTCTTGAGGTCGAGGGATTTCTTGGCAGCTTCTTTCTTGCCATGCGGGCGCTGGACGTGGTGGGTCACGTCGAGGGGCCGCGCGCCTTGGAGCCAAGGCGCCTTCTTGGGGAGGAGGTGGCAGAGGCGCTCCTTGAGCTGCGTCGCCCATGCATGACGGAGGGTGAGGCAGCGAGAGGGACGGGGCGGGAGAGCCCCTGTGGCACTGACGAGCTCGGTGATGCGAGCGAGCCACTCTTTGTAGAGGTCGTCGACGGGGCGGTAGTGCAGGAGCTCACGCGCCAGGAGCAACGCGGCCTGCTTGTCCGTGGGGGCGCGACGAACATGAGACGACGAACCAGCTGGGGTCAGCGACGGAGTGGCAGTGCGGCCTTCACGCCGCAACGAGGGGTGCAACGAAGATGCTTGCTGCTCGTTCCCCGCCGGGCCGGTAGCCACGTTGGCGGCTGGCGACGGAGAACGACGAGGAGGCCCGCCGATGGGAGCCGTCTGGGCGACGCGGGCGGCGAGGGCATCTCGGCGCTCTGCGTGAGCTCAGCGAGCGTCTGCCATGGGTGCGACGAAGCGATGGAACGCAGATCAGCGGAAAGAAGATTTCGACGCACCCCTACCTGGCACGCCAAATGTCGGATATCGGGTTCCGACAAAACCCTTAAGGTTCGAACTCTGGGGTGTGCACAAAGATATCTCCCTACCGAAACACGCCCACAACCTCGCCACGATTCTAAGAAAGATCGATGAACAACACAAGAGACGCGAGGTTTATACTAGTTCGGGCCACCGTTGTGGTGTAATAGCCTAATTCAGTGTGTGGTGTGGTGGATTGCCTCTTGGGCTGATGATGAACAGTACAGAGGAAGAACAACCTTGTGAGGCGAGGTGTCCTTGTGGTGGTGTGGATGAACCTCTGGATCAGATGCTTTCTACTATGGTGGCTAGCCCTATTTATAGAGGCCCTGGTTCTCTTCCCAAATATTGAGCGGGAAGGGAGCCAACAACGGCCATTTTGAAATGGGACAGCTAGTACAAGTTATCCTGACTAAAGGTGGTCTTCGACTTCCAAAGGTGCTGGTGATGACGTCGTCTTGGTGTCCACGGTGACCTCCATCCTGCCGCCCTGCTGGTCTTGGTCTCGTTGCATCAATAAGGATACCTTTGCCTGATGCCTCGGTACTCTGCGCCTGCTCTTGCCTCCTTTGCACCAAAGAGGAAACAAGGAAACTGCACAGGCTGGCGCCCGCTGGTCTCGATCGTCATGGCTTGGGTCACTGGCACATCGCGAGGTACCCCTTGCCTTGATCTTTCCACCTCCTCGCGAGCATGCTTGGTGAGGCCGCCCTTGAGGAAGCGTTGCATCGTATGCCCAGCGAGGCTTGGCTCCTCGCGAGGGTCTTGAGTGCTTCACCACTGGTCGAGCCACGCTACAGGCCGCAGGCAGGCAAGTCTGGGGACCCCCGTTCCCAAAACGCCAACAAGGGTCTGCGCCTGGCTTTGTACAGAGGGTTACATGCCTTGCCGGCAAGGCTTGTACAAAAGGTGGCTGGCTGGGAGGCCCAGCAGCCGCGCCTTATGGGTGAAACTTGCGAACATGCTCGATGTTCCAGGAGTTGCTCACTGGAATGGCATCTTCAGTATCCAGGCGGACCGCGCCAGGCCTGGTGACTCGTGTTACCCGATAAGGGCCTTCCCACTTTGGCGTCAACTTGTTTGAATTCTTGGCCGACTGAACGCGCCGAAGAACAAGGTCGCCTTCCTCGAAGCTTTGGGCATGAACCTTGCGGCTTTGGTAGCGGCGCAAGGCTTGCTGGTAGCATGCTGCAATCACAGCCGTCCGAAGATGATCTTCCTCGAGGAATGTTGTGTCATCTTTCCGCAATCGCTCTTGCTCAAGCTCATCATAAGTGAGTACTCGAGGTGACCCGTATATGAGTTCCATGGGGAGAACTGCTTCTGCCCCGTAAACCAGGGCAAAGGGTGTCTGGTCGGTGGCTCGATTTGGCGTCATTCTGATCGACCAAAGAACCACCGGCAATTCATCAATCCAGCGCCTCCCGCTCTTGTGCAGCCTGTCAAAAGTCTTTGTCCTTAGGCCACGTAGCAGTTCTGCATTTGCCCTCTCTGCTTGGCCGTTGCTCTGCGGGTGCGCCACGGAAGCAAAATAGACCTTGCTGCCGAGGTCCTCGATATAGTGCATGAAGGTGTGGCTTGTGAACTGTGTGCCGTTGTCGGTGATGATTCTGTTCGTCACACCAAAGCGGCAAACTATCCCCTTGAAGAATTTGATGGCTGACTGTGCGGTAACCTTCCTCACTGCTTCCACCTCTGGCCACTTTGTGAACTTGTCGATTGCAACGTACAAGTACTCAAAGCCCCCGACGGCACGGGGAAAAGGGCCTAGTATGTCGAGCCCCCAGACCGAGAATGGCCAGGAGAGAGGAATTGTCTACAAGGACTGAGCTGGCTGATGAAGCTTCTTCAAATGGAACTGGCACGCTTCACACTTGGTTACTAGTTCCGTCACACCCTGGAGGGAGGTGGGCCAGAAGAAACCTTGCTGAAAAGCCTTGCCGACAAGGGCCCTCGACCCAATGTGGGAGCCACATGTATCTCCGCCAACAGCTCTAGTCCTTCCTCCCGGGGGATGCACTTAAATTTCACTCCATTCGGTCTTTTTCTGTATAGAATGTTGTCAACGAACTTGTACAGAGCAGACCGGTGGGCTACTTTCTTTGCTTCCTCCTGCTCCTCAGGAAGCTCCCCTATTTGGAGGAATCGAAAGGTATGCTGCACCCATGCTGGATCCTGTGGCTCGATGGCAAGGACCAAAGGCATTTCTTCCGCCGCGGGAATGGTTGCCTGCATGGCAAGGGCTTGGCGCCCCGCCGGAGTCGGTTGTCCCACGGCAGGCTCGGCGTCCACGGCAACTCCTTCGCCGACGGCCCCAGGGGGCTCGGTAGGGAAGTACTTGCCGGGGCCTGACTTTCTTTGCTTATTCTACTCTGTTGACCGTTCAACGGATGGTTGAGTTAACCGAAGCACAAAAGTACCTGGTTCCACAGGTAGCTTGAGGGCAGCGCACTTTGACAGGTAGTCGGCGATGTCGTTCTCCATCCGGGGGACATGCTCTGCCTGTATACCTTCAAAGCGCTCCTCAAGTCTCCTCACTTCATCTACATAAGCTTCCATCAACGGGCTCTGATAATCTTTGTTGATCTGCTTGGCGACAAGCTATGAGTCACCCCTGACGATGAGCTTCATGACTCCGAGGTCGGCCGTGATCCTGAGACTGGCAAGCAGTCCTTCGTACCCGGTGGTGTTGTTCATCAACATATCCCTGGGAAAGTGCATTTGGATCATGTACTTGAGGTGCTCTCCGGTGGGTGTGACGAGCAGCACACCAGAGCCGGTGCCTTGTAGCGAGAAGGCTCCATCAAAGTACATGATCCAGTTGCGACACGTTTCCTTGCCGGGGAGAGTGGTCTCCTGGACCTCTTGATCGGGCGTTGAGGTCCATTCAGCAACGAACTCCGCCAAGACTCTGCTCTGAATCGTCGAGGTGCTTTTGAACTTTAAGCCAAAACTTGACAGCTCCAGGGCCCATTCCACAATCCTCCCTGTTGCATCTGGGGTATGCAGTATCCGTTGCAACAGGAGGCGGGTGACAACGGTGATCTCGTGCACTTGGAAGTAATGATGCAGCTTCCTCAAGGCCATAAGGAGGCCGAAGAGCAATTTCTGCACACCGGAGTACCTCGACCTAGCCCCCTGCAAGAGGGAGCTGACGAAGTAAACTAGGTGCTGCACCATTTTCTTCTTCTGCACCACTTCACCTAGTCGCGCGGGCCTTGTTGCACTGGCGTCAGTCCTTGCCGGGGACTCAGTCTTGCCGGGACCGAGCCCTTCCAGGGAGGGTTTCGAATCGCCATCCATTGATTCTGCCATTGCTGCTGCCTCTTCGTCGACCTCTCTCTATGCCACCAGTGCGGCGCTAACCACTCGATTCGTTGTTGCTAGGTACATCAGCAACGGTTCTTGTGGTTTAGGCGCAACCAACACTGGGGTAGAGGAGAGGTATTTCTTCAAATCCTGCAGCGCTGCCTCGGCCTCCGGGGTCCACTCCATTGGGCCCGTCTTCTTCAAGATCTTGAAAAAGGGAAGGGCATGCTCAGCAGACTTGGAGATGAATCTTCTCATGGCGGCAACACAGCCAGTGAGCCGACGCACGTCTTTGATCCGCTTAGGTGCCTCAATCTGCTCGATGGCCTTGATGTTTTCTGGGTTTGCCTCAATCCCACGCTGCGACACAAAGAACCCGAGAAGCTTGCCGGATGGGACACCAAAGACACACTTCTCAGGGTTCAGCTTGAGGTTGACCTTGTGCATGTTTGCAAATGTTTCCTCCAAATATTGAACAAGTGTTGCTTTGTCCTTGGTTTTGACCACTATGTCATCCATATAAGCTTCCATATTTCTATGTAGCTGGGGCTCAAAACCAATTTGGACTACTCTTGCAAAAGTCGAGCCAGCACTCTTCAACCCGAAAGGCATCCGTAAAAAGCAATACCTACCATATGGGGTGATGAATGATGTATTCTCCTCATCTTCTCTTGTCATGAAGATCTGATGGTACCCTGAGTAGGCGTCAAGGAATGATAGCAGGTCACACCCAAATTTGTGGAGTCAACAATCACAGTCGATCTTGATAGCAGGAAAGGATCCTTTGGACAAGCTTTATTGATATCTGTGTAATCAATACATAGCCTCCACTTCCTGTTTGCCTTGTGAACCACTACCGGATTGGCCAGCCACGTCGGATGGAGCACCCCTCTTACCAAGCCTGCCAGTTCTAGCTTCTTGATCTCTTCCGTGATGAACTCTTGCCTCTCCAGAGCTTGCTTCCTGACCTTCTGCTTGACGGGCCGTGCATGAGGACAGACAGCAAGATGGTGCTCAATCACTTCCCTGGGAATGCCGGGGATGTCGGATGCTTGCCATGCAAACACATCGACATTCGCCCGCAGGAAAGTGACGAGATCGCTTTCCTATTTGTCGTCGAGGGTGGAGCTTATGGTAAAAGCTCCTCCCGTGCCTTCCTCCTTGACGGACACCTTCTTGGTGTCTGATGGTGCAACTCTGGACTTCTTGCTCTTGCCGGTGGAGCTCTCCGGCACGTCCTCGACGGGAGCGCAACACCCCGAAGAGGTGCGCTTGCTGGAGTGGGTGCGAGGAGTCTCGCCGGTCTTCTTTCCTCCCGGGGCTTCAACGACAGGAGCAGGTGCCTTGGCAGCAGCTCCTGTAGCCGCTTTGTGACGCCCGGATAATTAAGCTACAACAACCCTCTGCTAATGATGACACGTCACTTCGATTACTGTTGCTAATCTCGCGTTCATTCGAAACCGATTCAAATTCAAATTTAAAAAAAGGCTAACAACAAAAGTTTTCAAATATTAAAACTAAATTGTTCGGGTTGTGCCAAATAATACAGAGGTACTTATGATGGAGAAGCCACATTTTTCTAAAATATTTAAATGCACTTAAGTAATTAAAACAATAGGTAAAACAATTAAATAAATACCTTTTTGATTTTATAAAATACTAAACTATTTTGTTCAGGGGTAAAACTTTTGTGGCGGTAGTTGGAATTGTAACTCTATTTTAGTTGGGGTTTTCTTTTGGTAAAACAATAAACTGTTAAGAAATAAAAGAAAATAGAAAAGAACAAGTATAAAAAAATAAAACATAATAAATAAAAGGCCAAAAGGCCCCCCTTCCACCAGGCCTCGGCCCAGCCACATGCCAGGCCGGCCCACCCCACTCCCTTAACCCCCTGGTGCCGAAACCCTAGGCACCGACACCCCCACTCCCCCCACTCGCGCCCCCACTCTCCCTTCCCCCGATCCCCTCCTGGATCGGGATCGATCCTCAACCCCATCCCCAATCTCGCCCCCCGTCGCCCCACCTCGCCAGCGCAGAAGGCCACCCCACGCCATGGCCTCCTTGCGGCTCCCTGCCCTGCTTCGAACCCCCTTGCATCGCCAACCACCTCCTCCGCACCCAGCGCCGGACGCCCTTGCCGGAGACCGGTCATCTCCTCGCAGCATGCCATCGCCTCACGCACCCAGGCCTCCCCCTTGCCCGTGCGCCTGCTGCGCCGGGGCTAGGCTCGCCGCCTTGGCGTTCGTCGGCTGTCGCCCATCCCGGCCGCCTCATCACCGCCGGAGCTCGTCGGGGCTCCGCCGGATCGGCCGCGTCTACCTCCTCTGCCCCGCCGGTCGTCACCGTCAACCCAGCACCACCACTGCTTCCCCGTCTCCGCCAGCGTACTCCCGAGCTCACTGTGAGCTCCCGGTCCTTTGTGGCCTCTCCCCTTTCTCCCCCTCACCCCATAACTCGGATGCAGCCGAGGCCGCATCGACACCGCCGCCCCGCGCCGCCCTGCCTGAACCTCGCGCACCGCCTCCCCCGCACGTGGCCTCGCTTTCCTTTGCCGATGCTCACCGTGTCGTCGCTTTCGGGCTGGCCTCGCCCGATCCCTTTTGCCGCGCCTTACCGTGGCTCACGGCGGCGGCGCGGTGTGCGTCATCGTGCCCAGCGCCCTCTCGGGCTCGTGCCCGTTCGGGCGCCCATGCCACTGCCCGCTAGCGTCCGCCCCGCTAGGCCCCGATGGGCCACTGCCAGGGGGCCCCCCACGCCCTTTTTTTTATTAAAATGAAAATGAAAAACAAAAATAATAAATAATAATAATTAAATTAGTGAATTAATTAACCTAATTAAAACTGTTATGTTAACACTAATAGTCTGTTAGTTAAATAGAGCCAATGACGAACGGGCCCCATATGTCAGGGTTGACCAGGTCAACCTATGGACCTCCTGACATCATGCTGATGTCACGCTGGCACAATAATTGCATTTTCTAATTTAATTATTTCTATTAATTCTAAAAATGAAATAAAACTTTCAAAATTAATATAAAATAATCCGTAGCTCGGATGAAAATACTTTGTACATGAAAGTTGCTCAGAACAACGAGACGAATCCGGATACGCAGCCCGTTCGTCCGCCACACACCCCTAGCATACTGAACATGCAACTTTCCCCCTCCGGTTCACCTGTCCGTAAACACGAAACACTGGGAATACCTTCCCGGATGTTTTCCCCCCTTCGTCGGTATCACCTACTACTGCGTTAGGGCACACCTATCACTGCTGTTTGCTTTGTCATGCATCTGTTTGCAATGTATTTACTGTTTCTTCCCCTCTTCTTCTTGGTGAACCCGAGACCGGCGCTTTCTGCCGAGAGTTCGACTCGGAGTTGGCGACCCCCTCCTTGCCGAGCAACCAGGCAAGCCCCCTTGATCACCAGATATCGCCTATTCTCCTCTATCTTGCTTGCATTAGAGTAGTGTAGCATATTCTTGCTTTCCGTTGATCCTATTACGATGCATAGCGACATTGTTGCTACATCTGTTGATACCTTACCGCAATCCTAAATGCTTAGTGTAGGATGCTAGTTTATCATTGGCCCTACATTCTTGTCGATCGCCTTGCTATACTATCGGGCCGTGATCACTTGGGAGGTGATCACGAGTATATACTATACATACATACATACTATCAGATGGTGACTAAAGTCGGGTCATTCGAAGAGTACCATGAGTGATTCATGAATTGGGGGCTGAAAGGACCTTTGTCTGGCGGCCCTCTGTGTGGATCTTTGTGGCGGAGCGGCAGGCAGGTTGAGACCGCCTAGGTGAGAGGTGGGCTGGCCTAGTCGGCGTCATGGTTGCTTCATAATAACACGCTTAACGAGATCTTGGTATTTGATCGAGTCGGCCATTTGGTCTATCGCACTAACCATCTCGCGGGAGTAGTTATGGGTATCTGGCGTCATGGTATCGGCCAAGCCTTCGTGACATCAGCGGCCGAGTGGCGCGCCGGATTGGACCGGAATGCCACTAGGCTAGGTCTACTTCCGCCGAGTGCATAGCGTCTTGGTGTGCAAAGGCGATGGGCGAACCCTGCGCCACGGGGAGTTAGACCGGCGTCTTGACCTCTCTGTTATGCCTAGGTGGGGCTGCGGCGTGTTGATCTTCGAGGCGGGCATGACCGAGAAAGTGTGTCGGCCAAATGGGATCGGCGTGTTGGGTTATGTGGTGCACCCTGCGAAGTTTATCTATTGAATAGCCGTGTCCCTCGATAAAGGGCGACCGGAGTTGTACCTTGACCTTATGACAACTAGAACCGGATACTTAATAAAACACACCCTTCCAAGTGCGGATACAACCCGGTGATTGCTCTCTAACAGGCGGACGAGGAGAGGATCGCGGGTAGGATTATGCTATGCGTTGCTACTTGGAGGACTTGATCTACTCTCTTCTACATCTTTGCCAAGGCGGAGGCTGCGAGCGTAGTCTTGACGGGATTAGTTATCCCCTCTTATTCGGCATTCTGCAGTTAAGTCCTTGATATGGCCCTTTACACATATACCCATGCATAGTAGTGTAGATCCTTGCTTGCGAGTACTTTGGATGAGTACTCACGGTTGCTTTCTCCCCCCTTTTCCCCCTTTCCTTTCCTTCTAGTTGTTGCAACCAGATCTTTGGAGCCGTGAGCAGGCGCCACCTTCGATGATGACTACTACTCCGGAGGTGCCTACTACTATGTGCGGTGGCGGCGGCGACGATTTAATCGGGAGTAGTTAGGAGGATCCCGGCGGGAGGCTGCGCCTCTTCGTCTGTATCCCAGTTTGTGCTAGCCTTCTTAAGGCAAACTTGTTTAACTTATGTCTGTACTCAGATATTGTTGCTTCCGCTGACTCGTCTATGATCGAGCACTTGTATTCGAGCCCTCGAGGCCCCTGGCTTGTATTATGATGCTTGTATGACTTATTTTATTTTTAGAGTTGTGTTGTGATATCTTCCCGTGAGTCCCTGATTTTGATTGTACACGTTTGCGTGTATGATTAGTGTACGATTGAATCGGGGGCATCACAAGTTGGTATCAGAGCCGACTGCCTGTAGGAATCCCCCTTCCACACTCTTTGGCCGAAGTCGAGTCTAGACATTGCAAAATTTTTACTAACATGGCTGTGTAGCCCATGGGCCCACGTCGCCATTGGGTGGTATTAGGATCTTTTACTCCTCGATCTTTACTCCGGGATTCTGAACTCTCTTCTATTCGGGTTAAACGATTTTTACTAAAATCTAACTTTAGGTTCTCGAAAATACTTTCTCCCGGAGAGGCCCTTCAGTCCAGATGATCACCGACTGCACCAGAAGATTTTGAAGATACTCTCCGATTTTCTCTCGAGACCTTGTGCCCGTTGCTTTTGCAATTCCCTACCACCGAAATATCCCTATGGATAAATACATATACCTGCCGTTCTTACTTCTATTCCTAGTTGATCTTATTATTACAAGATACCCTGAAATCCTCTCTATTGTTCCGAGAATATTTTGTGCCTACTGCCTTGCAGTTCCTTGCCATATGAATACCCCTACGGATAATTTCTCGCCCTTATCGAGTATCCGCTCATTCCCCCAGTTGTTCATGTGTTTCACAATGGTCTTCGAAATACTATTCGATCCTCCAAAAATCCTTAGTAGATTATTGCTCTGCAATACTTGTCTGCTTGCATTATGGATGCTCTCCATATGTCTGGCAATATTCGTTAGTATTCGTAGGCACCGTCATTTTGATCCTATTGATTCAACATGAGTGCAAATGCACGCAATCATTAGTTGATCCTTTTAAATTATCCTTTCGGCTCAGACGTCAATTGGATATGAGCTGGTTCTTGACCAATTAATTCCTTGACCGATTGTGCTTCTAAGTCTATTGAACTTATTCATTTTCGATCAGAACGATTACTTCTGATCCCTTAATTTGGAAATCATAAAAATTCTTTGCATTAAGCTTTGAATTAGTCAGTTGTTTCTATAATCTGATGCCTTGGCATTCCTTCTTCCACTGATTGAGTATCGATACTCACATCAGCCCCGTTGTGGACCGCCATACCCATTGCCGGGTTATTATCTGACAGTGTCCTTCACAACCAAAATTCTTATGAGTTCTTCACCCGATACATAATGCCTTTGGTAAATTGTATCCTCTATTTTCGTCAACCATGCTCTACTTTTGAGCTTGTGTTATTTACTCCTGAAGTTCATGGTATATGTTCTAAGAAGCCCCGGTGGGTTGAACCTATGCCTTCCTTAATCTGTGTGAACTCGAAAGTTTTCACGGGTCATACTCCTCTGGTAATTTCACCAGGTAGGTTTTGACACTGAAATCATTTTATCTAGAGCAGTGAATGAAAGGTTATACATTGAAGAAGTGGGAGTCGACCTTGAACTTTGTGTTCATGCCCATGGAGACGATGTAGATCCTATCATGGAAGCTTCTTGTAATAATAACCATTTTCTTCATAAATATCATCTGGTATCTGTGAATTGATCCTTTGCACCGTGGTTCCGGCCATGGTTGTTCTTCTTTGATCCATTTCCCGGACAAGTTAAAGCACTTGTCTTCTACACATCAATATGCCTGCCCAACCTCTATTATGATCTACCTTCGAGTATTACCCCTGGTATCTCGAGGATATCATGCCATTGCACTACATCTTGCGAACTGTTGATGAAGTACTACCTTTCCCTGTCAATGTCACTTCATGGGTCCTGGGTTGTTGGTCAACCGAGAACTCCGATAAGTGGATCGATTCCGCACTCCGATTCAATAACTCTAAGTAATATTCATTGCTTATGAGTTTAATAACCCTTCCAGTTATTCATAGCTTGATTGGCTATATCATTGTCGTGATGATTCTAACTGTGCTACCTGGTCCTTATTCCCGGAGCACAAATTTCAACGATGAACTAAGCTTGCGTCGATTTTCGTCGTCATATCATTTCTCCTTGAACAACAAACTTCATTTCTAGTTTGTGTCCTAACCGTGGTTCCAATAATCTTTCGCTTCATCATTCGTTTGACTTGATGTCATCATCGATCGATTACATCTTCGTGTAACCTCTCGACAAATGTGTCGTGATCATCATCAACCTTATGAGCTCTTCCAGGATGTCAATCGGATTCATGATGAGAAATACCATCCTTGCCTCGATGATTTGTGTTATCATCAACCATTTTATTGCCTTCCCTCCAACACAAACTTGGTCGTGTTTTGTGTTATACCTTGAGTTCCTTGCTACCCATCATTGTTCTTCTTTACATTGGAATATTACCACCTTTTATGTCAAGAATGTCGTGAGAATTTCACCACCTCTTAAGAAATTCTTGTTGCAGCGATGCTTCTCGCCATCACCATTCTTTCTTGGTCCTCGTGTTGATTCCAACCAGGGTACCGACAAGTGAGCGGTGCTGTTTGGATTCCGCCCTTCTAGCAACCCTATTGCTTTGAAGTTAATGGTCGGCCGTTCATTCTTAGACTATTGATTATTGAATCACCATTCCAATGTTGGCCATGCAACCCAGCCCATATTTCGGGTGCACCTTGCAACCATTGTTAAATTGTGTATGTTTTCCTCAAGCATACATCAATATATCATTTTGATCTGGCAAATGTTATCTCCTTGTTCACATAATTGTGGAAATCCATCCTTTGGAAATTTTGATGAATTGTCGCTGAGTTCATCAGCCACCTCCTTGTCCTCTCCTTGGGTTAATGATGAACTCTTGTTAACGGAAATCACTTCATAGTTCATTTCCCGAGAATCTTACAGTGTCATCCCATCAATTTGTGTTGCACCTTTCTTCTCAGGCATCCTGAGTCTGAGGTATCCTGACACCAATCAGATCTGAATCTCGGTCAGGTATGATGGTTGGAACATATTTCCAAGAGCTATAACATTAGTCTTTATATGACCCGATAAGGTGATGTCATGCCTAGCACTCCTAATCGGAGGACCTATTGTTGTAGTTCCCTTTTTAACTAGGTTAACCATTTTTCAATGAGGAAATTGAATGCCTTGTTTAATAAGTTATCCTGATGGATCCTTTGTATATCCAAAGTACGACCTTTGCTTGAAGACCATGTGAATGCTATCTCGAAGCTTGTCTATGGTACTCCAATTTTCAACAAGAACATTTGAAGCCCAATGCTAAATGTTTCCTGCTCAATTATCCAAACACCATTGTATGGGTAATGTCAGGAAATTTCTCACCCCGTACCTAAAGAGTTTTCTACATTATATCCTGTCATCGATATCATGCTCTGCTTGTCCTTGGGAATGATATACCCCTGAAATATGTGTTCAAACACATTTTCCTTTCCATTAATTTGTTTAACCTTCCTTGTGATCCATATGATCTAAGCAGTAATGTTCTTCTGCTTATGTAAACACCTTGGTGTACAACCGTGTCAGTAAGACCCTGTTGCATTTGTCGATGACATTCTGGTAACCACCGATGGAAGAGAACTTTGCCTATTGGAGCTACACATTCATCAAGGAGGAGTCCAGGAACATCTACACCATCCAAGAGGGAAGCCTGGAAGCGGAAAAGGAAACGCCAAGAACAAGGCAGCAGCTCCCAAGCGACCCCATGCGCACGGGCCCCTCTGACCCCGTGCCCACGGGCCTCCCAGGCTAGTGGCCCTGAAGACCCCATGCGCATGGGCATGTACCGTGCCCACGGGACCACCGTGTCCATGGGCCTCATGGACCCCGTGCGCACGGGCTCATGCGTCAGGTCCCTGGAGACCCCGTGCGCACGGGCTCTACTTACCCCGTGCGCACGGGGGCCCCTGTGCGTGGCTGTTGGGCTTGGCCCGTGTATCCCCATCTCGTCCCTCCTTACCCCTTCATCCCTTGGACCTATATATATACTCCCGTTCCTCCTCCATTTAAACTTAGCTAAGAATAGACTCAAATGATAGAGCTTAGCTCATGTATCTCCCCTTGTGGGATTCCTTCTGCGAGAGGGAGACACTCCATTGGAGTTCAAGGCCTTTATTGGAGAAGATCCTTAGTGGATAAAGCCCCCCTTGAGAGAAGGATCTATCTGGATCATCAAGCCCTCATCTCCTTCATAGGATTTGGGATGAACTCTACCATGTATCTTGTTTCCCTTTGATTGTTCATGTACCTTATGGATCTTGTGTGTTTGTTGGTCTAGTGGATGTGTGATTGGACTTGTTCTTGAGTGTTCCTCTTGTTTTACCCCGTTGTGTTCATCTTGTTTTTGGGAATTCCCCCTCCAATTTGTGAAAGATCTCTCCATAGGGTTGCACCCTACAACATGATACCTCCTACCTCACTCCTAATGATATCTCTGTAGCATAGCTAGTTGGTTGTGGCTTACCAAGGGTGATTTCTCTTTCACCACCTCCGATGATGCCTCTGTCGTGCAACCTCTCAAGTGTGAACCTATCGAGGGTGATTCCTCCAAGTTCACCTTGATGGTTACATCAAGTTGGAATCCACCGTAGTTGATTCCTCGTATTTCCCTCTTGATGATATGGACACGCAGATACCTTGACTTTACCTTGGTTCCTTGTTGAAGTCCGGTCGGCCCCGTAGGGTACACGTGAGAGTTACCGAAGTCAGGTTGACCAGGAGGGTACCCGCGAGTTAATTACGAGGCTCGACCAGGCATGCTGACCGTGCTAGAGAGGGATGGGCCTGATCCTTGCCGTAAGTCCTTGAGGTGAGGCGACGAGATCACTTATCATCTCCGCTTGCTCCGAAGACACTAATGGTTTGGATATGTGATTTGAGTAGGCCTCTGGACTTTTGCACTAACCACAACCAGGGAATAAATATGGGCACTCGGCGTCATACGATTCTCCGGAAGCTCTTCGGACATCAGCAATTGCGTGGCGCACACCTAGTTGGATGGTAACCACCTACGCTTGTATAAGGGGGTGGGTTTGCTGCAGGCCGCGTATGCAATACACAGGAGTTCAAAGGGTGATGGGGCCCAAGACCCCTGAGTACTTAGGATGTAGACCAATGTGTTGGCCTCTCTATTGAGCCTAGGTAGTACTATGGCGTGTCAATCAACCGAGGCCGAGCATGACTCGGACAACTTTTCCTGGCCAAAGTTAATCGAGCGTGTTGGGTAAGTTAGTGCACCTTTGCATGGAAGTATATCTGTTCGAGTAGTTGTGTCCACGGTAATAGACGCTCAGAGTTGTATCCCGATCTATTACAACTAGAACTGGATATTGGACACACTAAATGGATATGTTGTCTCTGGAATCGCTTACTTGTAGGGAGTTGAGGAAGGATATCTGGGCATTACCAATAAACACTATTCCGATCACGGGATCAGAATATTATTCTGATCACAACCTGAACATCCTGAGCTACACAACCTGAACTTCCCTCTGTAGGAACCCGGCCTTCAGGCTAACTTCTCAATCGTGTCTCCCCGCGCGAATTATTCTGGTAAATCATGTTCTATGTGATGTAAGTGTAATCTGCAAACGGTTTTTAGCAACTAAATGCCCGTTTTAATTAGGAATCTCGCTCATTGGCGGATTTTGCTCTCGAGTCGTGATGAACATGCCTCTTTTGCAATTTCACTGCCTGAGTTGTTTGACCTGAACTTCCCCCAGTGCTAGGTTGAACTTCCACAACCATTGCCCAAATGGGGTTTGCGATATACCGTTGAAAGCTATGGACACGAGTATCATGACCCAAGTTAATGTTTTTGGCCAATGTAAGTGGTTTAAGAGCAGATTTGAAAACCGTTTTTTCTTCATACAAAAAACATGAATCATATTTTCGTTCGCATTTCTAAACCATTTATCGGAATGAAGCAAATAATATGGCGTTGGAAAGCTGCTGCAAGACCGCTCCTTCCACATGTTGATAGTTTTCTCTAATTCCCTATGGTTAAAGGGTAATTTTGAAAATCATAAAATTTCGCAAACCAAACAACCGAGTTGTATTTTTGATGCCATTCTAAATGGCTAATCCAATTGAGGCAAATTATATGGATTTGGAATGCTTATGAAAAATCGCTACTTTTTCATGTTGAAAGTTTTTTCTAATTTTGAATGGTTTATCGGTAACTTAGAAAACGGTACAAGTTCCACCGAGTTTGTATTTTCGAGTTCATTTTTAATCGTACGTCCGAATGCGGCAAATGATATGGCGTTGGAAAGCATGAAGAAATGCGAAACTTTTTGATATATTTTGTTTCTCCCAATTCTTTATGGTTCTAAGTCAATTTTCAAAATGGATAAAAATGTATTTTCACTGTCATTTCAACAAACTTTATCGGAGTGGGGCAAATAATATACCGTTGAAAAGCTACGGGAAATGCGGAACTTTTTCATATTGATGGTTTTCTCTGATTCCTATCTGTTTTCATGTAATTTTGAAAACAGAGAGATCATTCGTTCTGCCTTTTATCGCGAAACAGATTCTTCGAAAATGCACCACGTGAAGAACTTGAACTTCTCGGCATGTCTACTTGAAATTCACTCTTTTTTTCACGCCCTTTTTTTGCTCGTAGCTCTCCATCCACTCACCGGAATTGACCAAGTGCTATATCGATGGAAATCTGTTGTAAACATGCAACTTTCCCGTGTTGATCATTTTTTCATACTCACGACAGTTTTAAAAGTTTTTCATCTGAAATTTATTCAGTGCAGTAGTTGAACTTCCTGCCATTTTCAAGTTGAACTTCTGTGACGTATTTCCGTTGTAATTTACTCATTCATTCATTAGTTTTACACAAATGATATTTCATTTTGTACAAACCCCTCTCATATTTTTTTTAACTTTCTCGGACCGAGGACTTGAACTTATAACAACAAAACTTTTAGTCTTTGCTTTTTTATTCTTTTTAATACAAAATACACATCGTGTACTACGTGAACTTCTGGCAGTTATCAATCTGAAGTTCTCTCGGTTACGTGAAAATATCTAAGTTTTTTATGAATAATAATACGAATTTCTTAATCCTTTTTTTATGAATTTTGAAGTGCTCTATTTTTAAAAGTTGAACTTCTTGTTATTTTATTTTTTGAATTCTTGTTTCCATTCTTTAATAATGAGGAAAACCTGAGTTTTCTATAATCATCGAACTTCTCCATCTTTTTAATATGGAGTTCCTGGTTTTATTTCTTAATCTTTCTTTATGAAATTTTGAAGCGCTCTATGCTTAAAAGTTGAACTTGTTGTTATTTTATTTTTGAACTTGTTATTTCCATTCTTTAATAAGGAGAAAAGTTTGAGTTTTCTATAATCATCGAACTTCTCCATCTTTTTAATATGGAGTTCCTAGTTTTATTTTCTTAATCTTTTTTATGAAATTTTGAAGTGCTCTATTTTTAAAAGTTGAACTTCTTGTTATTTTATTTTTGAACTTCTTGTTTCCATTCTTTAATAACGAGGAAAATACGAGTTTTCTAAACATCGATCCACTTCATTATTTTAATTTGAACTTCTAGTTTTTTAAAGTAGGGAAAATTCATATGAACTTTTTTAGGTGTTCCATTTATTTTAATTTGAACTTCTTCATTTTATTCCTTAGTAACGAGAAAAACCTGTGCTTTTTTATAAACTTCGAACTTCTTTTTTATTTTAACTTGAACATCTCAGTTTTTTCTTAGAAAAAACATGTTTTCAAGTAACCATCAAAGTTCTTTTAGAAATTGAACTTCATACTTTTATTTTTCCTAGAGTCCAAAAAGAACTTTTTAGGTACAAAGAGCATAATAAACAACACACCACTGTTTTTGGTACAGTGAAGCTTCATTCACATATATACATGAACAAAGTGGGATTCACCAGAGACGAAAAAGCACAAGAGGCAGTGGCCCTGCACTCCAGTCCTCGGCAAAGTCAGAGAAGAGGGACATCATGGGAGTTGAACGCCATCGGGTTGTGACGTTGAACGGCCTTGGGTTGGCATGTTGAACGGCCTTGACACTGCAGTTGGGGAGGTGCGCGAGCCATCCAGTAGGCTCCCCAAGGAGACCAAGTAGGGAGACCGCACCACCACCCAGGAGCAGCAGCAGGTGACGAGGAGTGGTTTGCCAGCAACTCGTGGGAGGGAGGGCGTCGCCATGTTGGAAGCAGAGGAGGTCGCGTCCACCGGGGATCCAGTGGGAATGAGGCCGTCGCCGCCATGTATCCAGGGGACAGGGAGGCCGCCGCCACCGACGTGGATTTAGGGGGAGGAAGGCGACGTCACGGTGGATCTAGTGGCAGGGGCCGCTGCCGCGGTGGACCCTGGGGGAGGGAGGCCACCGCCCTATGGAAGATGGCGGATGGAGGCCCGCAGCGCGATGGATTGGAGGGAGCCGGGGTACGAATCATGGGGAGGAGTGGGATGGTGCTGGTACTGGCGGCGGTGCACGAGGTTCTTGGTGGGCGGCGGCGCGCAGGATTCTAGTCGACGGCGCGCAGGACCCTAACCGTAAACCCTAAACCCTCTGGGATCTAGGGAGAGTGGGAGGTGAGGGGCATACGGTAGGTGGGTCGGGGTTGGGGATCGAGTTCATCTTCATGGGCTTTTTGTTTTTAGAATCTCAGAAACACCTCGGTCACTCCCTACATAGGCGTTGTGAACCAAATAGTTATTCTAATCCCAAGATTAGAATAGTTATTTGGATCACAACAGCCCTATAAGGACCCGACAGAAACTCTCCCGAACTTCCCGAACTGTCTGCCCGCCCGATAGGATCCATCTGATCCCGACCCGCCCGACAGGATCCACCTGATCCCGATCCCGAGCCGCACTAGCACCCCTCCTCGTTGCTCCTCCCCTTTATCACCGGCCTCCCTCCCTGATTTGCCGCCAAACTCCACCGGATCTACCGCCCCCCCCCCACTGTCTCCCGCTCCTGGCCGACCGGATCCAGCGCCTCCCCTCTGTCTCCAGCTCCTGGCCCACCGGATCCAGCTCTGCCCCCTCCATCACCACCTCCTAGCCGACCACCGGCACGGGCAAGCGAGCAATGGCAGATGTCGGCGCGAGGGAGCCCGCGTCGCCTGGAGGCGGCGAAGTCGCCATGGACTTCCAGAATCGTTCTCCTCCTTCCATCCTCACCTCCCGAAGGCTTAGCAGAGCAGATGACGGTCGAGGCGCAAGCTATGGCGAACGACGCGGCCAAGGGAGCATCTCAGCGGCGGAGGCGGCGCCTTTAAATCTAGCAACAGTTGATGAACTTCGTCCCTCTTCTTTCCTACTCCTTCAATCTTGCCTTACCTGACCTTCTTGCTTCATGCAGATGAACTTCGCGCCCTCTACAAGACGTCGATTGCCATGCGATTCCTCTCCTAACTCTCCATCGAGTTGCTCTCAAGGTGGCCTATCTACTGCTGGAAAAAGGTTGGCCGAACTTCTATCCAAGGTATGGTTGAACTTCCTACCGTCTGTTATCTTCTTTCAGCCATGTGAAGTTCTGGTAGTGTGTGAGCCTCAGTTCAGGCTGCAAACATGAAAAAATCTGCCTGCATTCGTACGTAAAAAACCATGTGAAGTTCAACTAGTAAGTGTGCTAGAGTTCAGGTTGGTATGTATCTGGTTGTGTGCAAAAAATGAAAGGAGAATAAAAAATACATGTGATCACATGAAGGTCAGGTTGGTATGCACTAGTGGTTCAACCACTCAAACTCATGAAGCTCAGGTTTTTTAACTGTAGACAGTATTTCCCCTTTACAAACAAAAACTTCAGTATGTGGAGAGTGCTCAGTTCAGGTACAAAAAAATCAAATAGTGTAGAATAAAGAATGTGAGGTTCATTCTGTGTGCTCAGTTCAGGTACACAAGTATGGGCAAATGCTCAGCTCAGCTCAGAGTGTGATACCTGTCATAGGGAAAAATATGTACATGAACAACACTGTTTTATGAGAAGTTCAGGATGTGAATAATGCTCACTTCAGTTACACAAGTATAGGTAGATGTAACTTGTGCGCTAGCACATTCTTTTTTTATGCCAGCAAGATGAGAGACGTAGAAAGAAGCTTAGAAGTTCCCAGCAGCAAGTACACAATCCTAAGCCTGTACGTATTGCGCCACCCCCTCAATGGGTCACACCTCAAACACACCAACAACATTACCAACATGCTCCACAGTAAAATTGGATGACACCCGAAACACATGCAGACTTCCAAGATGCTGGGTCACAGCCCTATCGGCACCACTTTGCGGCTCCACCTAATTGGGTGACGCCGAAAATCCCCCGCGGATTCTTTGTATCCACCAGTAGACTTCCAAGAACACCAATGGAGGAGGGTGTTAGCTCAAGTCATGTGTATAACTCTGGAGGTAATCCTGGTGTGGCTTCTCAATGCCAAAGGGCAGCAACTAAATCGGATCCTAGGACAAATCCAACAGGAACACACACACGGTGGAGAGTGCTCTGCACACTACCACCATTGGATGTTGTTGCTGCTGCTACTACAACTTAGGATTGTACGGGACATAAGGTAGATGGATTGCTTCACACAACAAAAGAGCAAAGTAAAACCAGGATCGCAATACATCCCCAACCACCACAAGCTAAAAGGACGCAAATAAGAGAGTCCATCTTCAACCCTCCTTCCTCCTCATGATCGACTCTTGCATCCTGCTATGATAACTCCGTCGTGCCCCATCCCAAAGGGCTAGCAGCAGACTCCGGTGGAGTTACGATCATACACGCACGTAAGTGAACAAAATTTAAGTAATTATATATGCATCTTGTATGATCTGCAATTTTTCTGCTCCTGCAGGATGACAAGTTTATAAACTGCATTTTAACATGTCGTTTGGATACCAAGACTAAAGATGCGATTCCAGAATGTAGAGAAAGCAAGGGAATTTTACAACAGATGCGCCAGACACACTGGTTTGGGAATCAGGAAGACGGGAGGGAATGGCAATCACAAGTATTTTGTTTGCGCGTTCTAAGGGAAACACACAACTTCTATTTTAGAGGTTGACAGGAAGCAAAACAAAACATCACAGAGAACAGGCTGCAATGCAAGAATGAGGGTGAAGGTGCAGGACGATAACACATGTGTGGTAGTGGACATTGAGTACAATCATAAATCACCTCCACATGCAAACTAATGACATGTTGGTATTCTTGCACTCACACAAGAATTATTACCCCACTATTTTGGAGTATGTAAAGCTCCTGCAGTACCATGATGTCAAAAATACAACAATCATGTCCATGCTATCCAAAAATGAAGATGGAAGTTACTTCCTAAGAAAGACCGGACGAGACCAACTAAACCAGTAAGTATTGAAAAATGCACATACTGCAATGTACATAGCATCCTAAGTCACTACCCTTTGCTAGCAAAAATAACAAATGCATGTTTGCATATAATTTGTAGGAAAGCCATGAATGCAAGGAATGATGATTTGGATGATGTATTGAAACTTGTATCTTTCTTTAAAGGCCTGAAGGCAATCAATGATGAGTATTTCTATGACATACAAGTAGACAACAAAAAATCAATTAAAAACATTTTTTGGTCCAATGCAAGCTGCGGAGGAGCGTACCAAGACTTTGGCCATTGCGTAACATTCGACACAACTTACAAGACCAACAAATTTCATATGCCTCTGGGAGTGTTTGTTGGAACAAACCATCATTTGCAGTCAACAATATTTGTTGTTGCCCTGATCAGAGACGAAGATTCAAAGTCATTCAAGTAGCTGTTCGATACATTTGTACGGTTCATGAACAACAAACACCCAACTTGCTTTCTAATAGCTAAGTTCAAAAAAAAACTCTACAAGTTTCATCATCTTTTCAGTCTCTGGGTCTATATTGGGTACGCTGGTTTTAACTTAAAATAATGTAAAACAAGGAGTGTAACATCCCAATTTCCAATTTGGATGTTATACATAGATCATCATATGCATATCATATTTTATTTGCATTTGGTTGTGATTCCTAGAAATCTTAAGCAACTCAAGGACCCAAGGAGAGAGTTGGAGGTTTTATAAAATTTTCATAATTGAATTTATTTCAAATTTGAAATGAGGATCAATTTGATTTTCAATAATTTATTTCCAATAATAAAATAAATGAGAGAAGAAAATATGACTTCTTCAAAAACAGAGGAGAAATATTGGAAAAGAAATTTTGAAATCAAATTAATTTTTATTTGAATTTTATTGCTATTTTATTTGAATTAGGGAAAAACATGCATTTTTTCGTAATTGCATTTAGTCCAGAAAAATGTTCATCTTGTCCCAAATATTAGGTTTGGACGGTGAAAATTGTTTCGACAATTTTTAGAATTTTATTTGTATTTTTATGAGGATTTTTCTTCACGGAAATCGTGAAAAAACTCTTTCTGGGCAGGCCCAGCCGAGCCAGGCCTTGGCCCAGCTAGCCGCCACCGCCTACCCCGCGTCGCCGTCATGCCATCACCGGACTCCCGAAGGAGTCCGAGCTCGCCCCGCTCCGTTGACCCCCTCCCCAAGATGGAACCCCCGGGGACCCTTTATATTCGGCCACCCCGGCCCTCCCCCTCCACCACATCGCCCACTTGCACAGCACTCACTCCTGCCCCCACCGCCACATGCCGCTGCTAGCTACTGATGTTGCCTCTGCCGCTGCCACCCCGCCTCGCCGGTGGCCGGCCACCGCCGGAGCCTCGCCCCGCCCTCGGATCTCGCCGTTGACCTTGCCGCCTCGGTTGACCAGTATAAACCGTTCGGTTTTCTCTGGTTCTTTCGGTTTTTTTCGGTTAGTTAGGTTAGATCAGTTTTTCGTTTTGTTTTAGTTTAGTTAATGAACGTTCACCATTAGATTGTTTTAATGAACGAATTCGTTGTTTAGTTCTGTTAGCGAACGTTCATTCTGTAGATTTTTCTTTTCAGTTTTATGTTCGGCCAGGGACCTATCCGCGAATAGTTCTCTAGTGATTTAGCCCCTGATCTTAAAACTAGCGTAACTTTTAGCTCGTTTATCCATATTAGATGAAACCATTGCCTAAATCTTCATAACGATCTTTTCTTTCCAGTAAACCAACTTGAACATGATTTTGATAATTTAAAATTTGAGTTTAGTTCAGATTAGTATGCGATCTTGTTTCGTTTGTATTTTGAGTTTCATAGCTCCGTTTGAGTTGTTTCGTTTTGCAAATCGTAGCTAATCACTTGTACCTACTGTTAAGATCTAATCCACATGGAAATAATGCTGTTAGGTTTTGTTTTCTATTTAGTTTAGTTGTTTGCTTGCTTCGGGTTTGATTTGGGTCCTTTCTTGATTTCTCTTTGTTTTGTTTGAGTGATTGTTTATGTATGCTACTATTTGTCTGCGCTAGATTACCCGGGTGCAAAGCTTGTTACAACAAATCTCTAGAGTTTGCAGATCGTCAGCAAGGCAAGTTCCATTTTGATCATACTCTTCTATACCCTGTTTTTACTATGCATTAGATATGCCCCTCAAATATTTGCATGAGTAGGATTGGGAACATGTGGTTTGGTTAGTACTTAAGGTAGGAACCTAATACCTGTTGATCAACCCGGGAATATACGTTATGCTCTATTATTGCTTAGCCATGCTCGTAGATGGGGATTGGATCGTGATACACATGGAAGTTATGAGAGTTATTAACCTTGGATAACATTAAGGTGGCAACTTTAATACACATCTGGATTGGTTGGGGCACCTAGAGAATCCAGTGTTTGTCCATCTGGGAAATCCCAGAGTACCCGTGTGATTTTTCCTCGATTCGCCACCCAGGCTCAAAGGGATCATATGATACTTCATGCCTAGAAACTTCCGTGTGCAGCCACAAGCCATTATGGGCTTTGGCGTAATTGAGTAAGTTGCGTGAGCTCTCAAAGAGGTGGACTAGCAGATATAGGGGAAAGTAGGTGTACCGGTCTGCCCGGAGTAGAGAGTTAATGCTTTAGAAAGACCATGTCTCGATATTCCGATCATGGATGCGGTCGAGTCTTGTGTGGAAAAGTGTGCAACCTCTTCAGAGTGTATAAACTAATCATGGTTAGCCGTGTCCCCGGTTATGGACATCTTGAGTATCTGGAATTGGATATTATTGTTGATCTCATCACTCTTAATTAATTGAATTGGGTTTAATGATGACACTTGTTTAATTGGGATTTGAGTTGGAGGAACCTTCTCAAATATTGTTACAACATGGCAGTAGTAAATGAATTTCCTTTGTTGTAGGAAAAAACTAGCTTTATGTAAAATCTTAAACTTAGAGCCTCCACCGGCCAAATATTGCATGTAGATATAGTTCTTGTATTCATTGCTTTAAAGTGTAACTCTGCCAGCATATTCCATGTGCTGACCTACACGGCTGCAAAGTCTCATGTTCACTACAAAAAAAAATACACTTCCGTGATGATACGTGTTTGTCATAGTAGGTCGCGTTTATTGTCATGCATGTACATCCATGACGATTTTATGACAGAATCAAGATAGTCATACCTGTGCTGTCGTAGAAGTGTTCCATGACATTACCAAACTTATCATCACGCAAGTGTCCACTTCCATGACGATAAATCGCGCATCACATAAGTGCTTTCGTCAAGGGTGACCGACACGTGGCATCCACCGTAACGGAACGCCGTTAAGCTATCGGGTCGGATTTTGGATCCGATAACCCGTTAATAGCCCCGACCAATGGGGATTTTCCACGTGTAAAATCATCATTGGCTGGAGGAAACACATGTCAGCTCATTGTTGGGACAGATGTCATCCACTCATTGGACAGAAGGCGTCTATGATACGTCGACACGTGGCACGGCCCAACAGAGGCCCATTCCTGTGAAAAGGCTGGCCCGTTTGACTTGGTCAAAAGGTGGTGGGCCGGCCCATGGAAAGCATGTTAACGGCCTGTTGGCATATAGCCCATTTACAACCCGCTAACCCAAGGCCCGTTATGCCCTATCCGAATTAGGCCCAGTAGTGTCATGTGGGCCATCCAATATGATTCCAGCCCATTTTCACTTCTGGCCCATCTATGGCCCATGACGTCTTTCGGCCCATATGAGGCCCTTTGGAACTCTTGGCCTATTAACAGCCCGTGGTGAAACTGGCCTGTAATGAACAATGTATCACTTTACACCCATTAACGGCCCGTGGTGAAAATTGCCCGTAATGAACAGTGTATCACTTTATACCCATTAACGGCCCGTTATTCCGTTGGGCTGTTTCCAGCCCATGTTATACTTTGGCCTTCTCAGAGCCCATTTATTCTTGGGATCATTGAGGGAGTCCTGGATTAGGGGGTATCCGGACAGCCGGACTGTGTACAACGTCCGGACTATTGAAGCGTGAAGATACAGGACTTAAGACTTCGGCCCGTGTCTGGATGGGACTCTCCTTTGCGTGGAAGGCAAGCTTGGTGATCCGGATATTGTGTTTCCTTCCTTGTAACCGACTCCATGTAAACCCTAGCCCTCTCTGGTGTCTATTTAAAGAGGAGAGGTTGGTCCTTAGAAGGCTGATCACAATTACAATCATACCATCATAGGCTAGCTCTTAGGGTTTAGCCTCTACGATCTCGTGGTAGATCTACTCTTGTACTACCCATATCTTCAATATTAATCAAGCAGGAAGTAGGGTTTTACCTCCATCGAGAGGGCCCGAACCTGGGTAAACATCTGTGTCCCTTGCTTCCTGTTACCATCAGCCTTGACACACAGATCGGGACCCCCTACCCGAGATCCGCCGGTTTTGACACCGACATTGGTGCTTTCATTGAGAGTTCCTCTGTGTCGTCGCTGTCGGGCTCGATGGCTCCTTCAATCATCATCAACGATGCGGTCCAGGGCGAGACTTTCCTCCCTGGACAAATCTTCGTGTTCGGCGGCTTCGTACTGCGGGCCAATTCGCTTGGCCATCTGGAGCAGATCGACAGCTACGCCCCTGGCCATCAAATCAGGTTTGGAAACCTGAACTACATGACGGATATCCGCGGAGACTTGATCTTTGACGGATTCGGGCCAGCGCCAGGAGCACAAGACAATCACGACGAGCATGGCCTGAACCTGCTGTCGGACAACGCTCGGGGTATCACCCCTACAGTAGCCCTGGACTCAAATCCGGAGCAGACTGCGTTGCCCGAGGACGGAGGGATGGACCCCGCCCCGCAGGCCATACCCTCATCGGCGGTAGAGCTGAACACATGCCTCACTCTTGAGGAAGCCCGTGACTCCGGACCCTCGGATTCATATCCAGATGTAGGTTCTAGTCTGCATGTTCCCGAGCCCGCCAAGCCTGGTTGGGCTCCGGTAATGGAGTTCACCGCGACAGACGTCTTTCAGCACTCACCCTTTGGCGACATGCTGAACTTATTGAAGTCTCTCTCTTTGACAGGAGGCTCTGGGCCAAACTATGTCCGGCTTGAGTGGGAAGCGGACGACGACAGAATTCGTTGCCCACCCACCACCCACTTCATTGCCACGGTCGATGATTTAACCGACGTGCTTGACTTCGACTCCAAAGGCATCGACGGTATGGACGACGATGCAGGAGAATTACAGGAGCCACCGCTCACGGGGCGGTGGACGACAACCTCCTCATATGATATATATATATATATATATATATATATATATATATATATATATATATATATATATATATATATATATATATATATATATATATATATATAGACACTCAAGGAAACTAATGGCGACGAGGCAACAGAGGATGACCTCTCGGGATGAAAAGAAAAGCATGGGTGTCGTCGGCGCCGCTCCAAGCCCCGCTATAGCAATATCAGCCCCGGAGACGAAAGTAATCCGGATGGCGCCGAAGAAGGCCGAACAGGAAGATGAGCAGGTCAGCCCAGAAGAACAGGCAACGGACGGATACCCGGATGAGGACAACTACATGCCCCCTTCGAAGACGAGATTAGCCTCGGTGATGACGAATTCGGCGTGCCTGAGGATCCAGTGGAGCAGGAGCGCTTCAAGCGTAGGCTTATGGACACTCCGAGGAGCCTGAAGAAGAAGTAGCAACAACTCCAAGCTGATCAAGACCTGCTCACAGATAGATGGACTGAAGTCCTGGCAGCCGAGGAATATGTACTCGAGCGCCAAACGGCTGACCGGCACCCCGTGGCCGGGATAAAACGTGATATCAGCCCGAATACCAGCCCGCACCCCCACGCCGATACACTACGGCTTAGGGCAACAGGCAAGACCTGCAAGATATTCTGGAAAACAAAGCAGGACAGCCAAGATCGATCTATGGATCGCGGGGGCGCGCCCCATCGCCCGACGATGATCGTCGCGCCGGATACATCATCAACAAGTCCGGCTAGGCCGAATACAGCAACCCAGACCAATACGAGTTGCGTAGCAACATAGCCCGGCACAGAGGCGCCGCACACCCCCTCTGCTTCACTGACGAAGTGATGGATCATGAATTCCCGTAAACATCGAATCATACGATGGCACAACAGACCCCGCAGTATGGATCAAAGATTTCCTTCTCCACATTCACATGGCCCACGGAGATGATCTACACGCCATCAAGTATCTCCCCCTTAAGCTCAAAGGACCAGCCCGGCATTGGCTAAACAGCCTGCCAGCACATTACATGGGCAGTTGGGAAAACCTGGAAGACGCATTTCTCGACAACTTCCAGGGCACATATGTGCAACCACCGGACGCTGATGACCTGAGCCACATTACTCAACTTCCCGGAGAGTCAGCCAGGAAATTCTGGACTCGGTTCCTAACTAAAAGGAACCAAATAGTCGACTGTCCAGACGCCGAAGCCCTGGCGGCTTCCAAGCATAATATCCGTGACGAGTGGCTTGCTCGACACCTCGACCAGGAAAAACCCAAGTCCATGGTAGCTCTCACAATAATAATGACCCGCTTTTGTGCGGGTGAGGTCAGCTGGTTGGCTCGCAGCGGCACCAAGCCACATTCCGGCACTTCTGATGGCCACGATACCAACGGCAAGCCACGGCGCAACAGACATAAGAGACGGAACAACGGTGACAGCACTGAAGACACGACAGTCAACACCGGATTCAGCGGATCTAAGTCTGGTCAGCGGAAAAAGCCGTTCAAAAGAAATAATCAGGGACCGTCCAGTCTAGACCGCATACTGGAGCGCTCGTGCCAAATTCATGGCACACCGGACAAATCAGCCAACCACACCAATAGGGACTGCTGGGTGTTCAAGCAGGTCGGCAAAATAAACGCCGAAAACAAGGACAAGGGGCTGCACAACGATGATGACGAAGAGCCCCGGCGTCCGAACATGGGGGGACAAAAGAAATCCCCCCCAGGTGAAAACGGTCAACATGATCTACGCCACCCACATCCCCAAGCGGGAACAGAAGCAGGCACTACGGGACATCTATGCGATGGAGCCAGTCGCCCCCAAGCTCAACCCATGGTCAACTTGTCCGATCACCTTTGACCGTAGGGATCACCCTACTAGCATCCGTCACGGCGGCTCAGCCGCATTGGTCTTAGACCCAATCATCGACGGATTCCACCTCACACGAGTCCTTATGGATGGCGGCAGCAGCCTGAACCTGCTTTATCAGGACACAATGCGCAAAATGGGCATTGACCCTTCAAGGATCAAGCCCACCAAAACCACCTTTAAAGGTGTAATTCCTGGAGTAGAGGCCCGTTGTACGCGCTCTATAACATTGGAAGTAGTCTTCGGATCCCCGGACAACTTCTGGAGCGAAGAGTTAATATTTGATATCGTCCGTTTCCGTAGTGGTTACCACACATTGCTCGGACGAACTGCATTTGGTAGATTCAATGCGGTACCACATTATGCATACCTCAAGCTCAAGATGCCAGTCGCGCGGGTCCTAACGATGTGAAACATGGACCGCTCTCTGCATGCGGAAGAGCATACAGCAGCCCTCGGCGGCGAGTACAATGCGGCCTCCTCCGGCAAACCTCCAATCCGGTGACGACAACCTCAAGCACCGTCAAGCGAGTCCGGAGCACCCTGCAACAGGATCATCAGGAACGCCAAGAGCGTGATTAGCAGTCCAGCCTCTGCTCAAACCCCATCAAAGTAGCATTCGTGCCACGCGTACACAATTACGCTCTCAAGATACCATGGGCATGGGCGGAGACGCATCAACGACTCAGTCAATAGTGCGGGTAACCGCCAAATACCCTCATAATCTTCCCCTCTTACCTTGCAGGACATCGCTTTAGTGCAGCATCCTTAGAAGAGCCGTACTGCCGGACTTACATGGAAGAGACATCCAAGGAGGTAGCAGACGTTGTGCGCAGAAGGAAATACCCAGGTGGAATCTATTTACGATCATTATTCCTGCTTTATCTATCTGTACACTCCCTGCTCCTGGATAGGACATGTCAAATAGTCCTATTTATCTCCGCTTAATGCATCCATTGTAAACATATGCTTAAACATATTATTCGTCAATGGGAGATCATATATAGCGTTAGCTTATTATTCTTATTCGAGCATTTTTCTCTTATAAATGTTTATTTGATATTGAATCCATACACCTTGGTACGGTCAGTTTGCCAGGGGCTTCTCATGGCGCCCTGTAATATGGCAAGTAAAGTCCGAACACTTTCAACAGTACGGTACCCCGAACTTATAGCACTATATGCATCAGCTCCGAATCATGTCTTGGGTCTATAGTTGGGATAGCCCGACTCCCTTGTTTTGGTGCCTTATGTTCCGTTATATCGGCTAAGGTAGCGTGGGGAGAACTACTGCGATTGTGTCCCGGTTCTTCCGGATGAGCACCTCAGTAGAGAAAGCCAAAAACTGACCGGCATGATGTGGCGAGAGCTGGTCGCTGTTTGAGAGGTCTTAAAATCCTTAAAGATTTTCCGCTTTAGGCGATAAATTGGCTTCGTCCGATCTAGGCATATATAGCGCCCCAATTAGGCCTTCCGGATTCTAGGGGCTTCGCCGAAATTTAAAATTGTAGACTTCTATGGCTAAGTGAAAGTTATAAAGCCGCATAGTCCGATTGCCTTGTTTGCTGCGCCGGACACCTCCTTAAGGGACCAAACATTTGGATAAAGAGTGTCCGGGTTTTCCACGAACACCCCAGTACTAGTTACGTGGGGGCGGAAGCCGACGACTGGCCTACTTTAAGAATTTTATAAACAGCCGCACAGAAGGTAATATTTTAAATAACAAAAGCGCTACATAGCGCAAGTCACTTTGTCCTTAAATTACAAACATGACAGAGGTGAATTCATTCTAAAATGGTGTCCTTGGTACATTCATCGGCCACGAGACGAGCACGCTTCATAACGCCATCATAGTACATCTCGGGATGGCGATGCGCCTTGCCCTCTGGCGGCCCGTCCTTGACCAGCTTCTCCGCATCCAGCTTGCCCCAATGCACCTTGACGCGGGCAAAGGCCCAGCGGGCACCCTCAACGCAAACAGATCGCTTGATCACTTCAAGCCGCGGACAGGCATCCACCATCCGCTTGATCAAGCCGAAGTAGCTAGTGGGTAGGAGCTCACCAGGCCACATTCGGACTATGAAATCTTTCATAGCCAGTTCGGCCGCCCTATGGGGTTCGACCAACTGCTTCAGTTGGTCACTCAGAGGCATTGGGTGTTCGGCCCCAGCATACTGGGACCAGAACAGCTTCTCCATTGAGCTCCCCTCCTGGGCATGGTAGAACTCCGCAGCGTCTGATACGTTGCGTGGCAGATCTGCGAATGCCCCTGGAGAGCTCCGAATTCGAGTAAGTAAAAGAAACGCCTCCTCCACATGTTTGCTTTGCATAAAGAACTTCTTACCCGCTGCTATCTTCTTGGCCTCTAGGATTTCCTGTTGTGCTTTCCCGGCTTCGGCCCTAGCGTCCTTCATACTCACCAAGGCCTTCGCAAGCTCGACCTCTTTCATCTTTAAATCATGCTCCACGGACTCGCACTTCTTGCCAAGGTCCCGGAGCTCTTGCTGTACCTCACCCACTCTAGCACTTTGCTTTTCGCGCTCCTGGCATTCTAAGGCCGCCTTGTCTTCAGCCTCGGATAGCGCTTTCTTCAGGGACACCACTTCGGCGGTGGCCCCTGTCACATAGTCACGGCGCTTTGGCGTTAGACTAACAAATTTTGCCTATCTTCAAATACACAAGAGCGGGGAATCGCTTACCTTTATTCTCCTCGAGCTGCCTCTTCGTGAGGCCGAGCTCTCCTTGCGCCTACTCCAGGTCCCACTTTAGTTTTGCAACCTCGGCGGTGCTGGCAGCAGCAGCAAGCAGCACAACCTGCTTATTCACAACAATACTTATTATTAGACTCCTGCGGATTATAATTGACCCTCCGTTTGGCTTTTCTTTTTGAACACCAAACAGAGTATCAGGGGCTACTACCTATCGGGTGGTAATTTTGCACATATTTATTACTTACCTCAAAGCTTGTCAGGAGGCTGGTGCAAGCTTCGGTTAGTCCGCTTTTGGCGGAGGAAACCTTCCGAATCACTGTACTCATAAGAGTATGGTGCTCTTCATCCATGGAAGTGCCGCGAAGCGCTTCCAGCAGACAATCCGGTGCCTCGGGTGCAACAGAGGTCCTCGATGCAGACGGCTCGCCCTCCCTAATGAGGGGCTATCCGCCTGAGTTCGGAACCATTGAAGGTTCCGGGATAGTGTTCGGCTGAGAGCCCGGCCTATTGTGTTTCTCATCGACACGATCCGCGGGGATCTTTAACCCCGCGTGTCCGACATCTGGGACCCCGCCTTGGGGCGTCTCCAGAGTCACCTCCCCCCGCTCTGGGAGCCTTCGGGACAACACCTCTGTGTCATCCACGGGCTGAGGAGTAGTGGCTGTCGGAAGCGAATTCATCTCCGAATTGCTCAGGGACGTGGAGGAAGATACCTCGGGTTGATCCGTGGCCGGACTGCATATATCTTCGGCATTATAAATACAAAAACTATGAAGTGAAATCATGATAGAATGCGGACACTTACGATCGCACTGGGGGCTTCCCCCTGGGCAACCACCACTCCTCGCTGTGAGCGGCCGTGGCGGAATAGTCCTAAGGATACCTTTCCTTCTTGGGCGCCCATCTCCCCTCTCGGGCGGCTTTTCTCTTTCTCTCCTCCCCAGTGCAGGGACGTAGAGTTTCTTCTTGGTTCCTGCCGCCTCTGCAGGAAGAATCTGTCCCGTCATCATCAAACGACAGGGGTATGATGGCCTTACGCCGAGGGCCTTTTCCGGCCCCTTGGTCCGCTTCCCCGGGCCCCTCATCCTTTCCGGATAGGGCGTCTTCTTCTTCTTCCTCCTCCTCCCCTTCGTGGGAGGAGTGCGCCTTATAGTCTTCGGACGAGGCCTCTGGCACAACCTTATGACGGAGACCCTTTTGGGTCCCCGGGGCCTTCTTTTCGGCCTTCTTCTCCAGCACCTTGTACGGTGCCGGGACCAGCATCTCCGTCAAGAGAGCATCGGCTGGGCCCTCTGGCAGCGGAGCTGGACAGTAAACCTGCTACGCTGTCTCCACATAATCCTGAGCAAATATGCATAACTGCTTAAGGCTCTCCCGTGAATATATTGGGAAGAACCAAATCCGGTGGTAGTTTGAGAACTCAACTGACTAGGAGCCCGCGCGGCGTGAAGCCCGCGGTCCTCGGATGTGGGAGGAGGTACTTCAGAGGCCTTGAACAACACCGTCCATGCGCCTTTGTGCATCATGTAGTAGAGCTTCCTAAGCGTCTGGTGTTCGGCCGGAATGAACTCCCATAGATTGAATGCCCGCCTTCGGCATGGCAGAATCCGGTGCATGAGCATGACCTGGATCACGTTGACAAGCTTGATGTTCTTGTCCCTCATGCTTTTGATGCAGGTCTGGAGTCCGGTCAGCTCCGTAGATTCGCCCCAAGACAGGCCCTTCTTTTCCCAGGAAGTAAGCCGCATGGGGGCTCCGGATCGGAACTCGGGGGCCGCCGCCCAGTTGGCGTCGCGCAGCTCGGTGATGTAGAACCACCCCGACTGCCACCCTTTTACGGTCTCTGCAAAGAACCGTCCAGCCAGGTGACATTAGGCATCCTACCCACCATGGCCCCTCCGCACTCCGCTTGCTGGCCGCTTACACTCTTCGGCTTCACGCAGAAGGTTTGCAGCCGCAGGCCAAAGTGAGGCCGGATGCGGAGGAAGGCCTCGCATACGACGATGAACGCTGAGATGTTGAGGACAAAATTTGGGGCTAGATCATGGATATCTAGCCCGTAGTAGAACATAAGCCCGTGAATGAAGGGATGGAGTGGAAATCCCATTCCACGGACGAAGTGGGCAACAAACACGACCCTCTCGTGGGGTCCTGGGGTCGGAATGACCTGCCCGGCGTCCGGTAGCCGGTGCGCTATGTCTGCGGCCAAGTACCCGGCCGCCCTAAGATTTGTGATGTGCTTCTCCTTGATGGTGGAAGCCACCACTTGCCTCCTGTTTCGGACATGTTTAGCTGTGCGGAGAAGACTTGGGCTTGGGTGCTGGAGCTCGAGGGGGCAAGAGTGGGCAAGGAAGAAAGAAGGCGTGGGTAAAAATGTGGAAATCTTATCCCTTTATAGAGGCGACAAAAGCGGTGCGCCTCCCCACTTGCTCGTTGGGAATCACTTGCTTCCCAAGCGCCACGATTGATGGCGTGGTGAGATTACCCATACCCGTATTGATGAGAATCCCATGATAAGGGTACACGATCTCTGCTCTGACAAGACGTGTCAAAGAAACCGCCTCGCAATATGCGTCGTAGCTGGTTGTGGGAATACGGTTCGAATAATGATCCGACCATAATAACATGTCACGTCATCAGAAAAAGTTGTCAGCAGATTGCATTTGTGAAATATCATTCTCTCCACAGCGGTGTGTAAAGTTCATTTTGTGGATCCGGACATGATTCAAGTGTTCAATAATTACTTCGGAGTATTTGGAGAAGGAACCCGCCTTGCAATGCCGAAGACAATACTGCGCGCCGGACTCATCGTCATTGAACCTTGGTTCAGCGGCTACTGAGGGAGTCCTGGATTAGGGGGTATCCGGACAGCCGAACTGTGTACAACGTCCGGACTATTGAAGCGTGAAGATACAAGACTTAAGACTTCGGCCCGTGTCCGGATGGGACTCTCCTTTGCGTGGAAGGCAAGCTTGGTGATCCGGATATTGTGTTTCCTTCCTTGTAACCGACTCCATGTAAACCCTAGCCCTCTCCGGTGTCTATATAAACCGGAGAGGTTGGCCCTTAGAAGGCCGGTCACAATTACAATCATACCATCATAGGCTAGCTCTTAGGGTTTATCCTCTACGATCTCGTGGTAGATCTACTCTTGTACTACCCATATCTTCAATATTAATCAAGTAGGAAGTAGGGTTTTACCTCCATCGAGAGGGCCCGAACCTGGGTAAACATCTGTGTCCCTTGCTTCATGTTACAATCAGCCTTGACACACAGATAGGGACCCCCTACCCGAGAACCGCCGGTTTTGACACCGACAATCATTTTCTGCATTTTCAGCATTTCCAGCATTCGTTTACTTATGGCCCTTTACTGTCATTTTCTGCTTGTGGGCCAAATTCAGCCCATGCTTACAGTCGGCCCGTTTGTGGTCCGTTAATATGTCGGGCCATTTTCATAGTGTCATCAAATACAACCTATTAACTATGGCCCGTTATGGTCGGCCCATGAACGGACGATTCCAACTCTAGCCCGTTTACGGCCATAATGCGGTCTGTTTGGCCCATGTTTGGCCAATTGATCATACGGCCCGTATAAGGCCCATTGATGATACGGCCCGCAGAAGGCCCATTGTTTCTACGGCCCGTAGAAGGCCCATTGTTTCTACGGCCCGTAGAAGGCCCATTGTTTCTACGGCCCGTAGAAGGCTCACTATTTCTACGGCCCATAGGAGGCCCAGTGTCACTACGGTAAATATTAGCCCATGGTTATTGTGGCCTAGTTTTAAAAAATAGTTTATTGCAACCACTAGCAAACCGCGGAAAAAGAACTGCAATGACTACAAGCAAACAAATAAACAAGACAACAAGGAAATAAATAAGCAAGCAACTAACGCTAGGCTATCACGGCTATTACACATATTACATCCATTGGGCATCAAAGTTCGCCACCAACGCAAATATAGGGAACAAAGCAGCATATCATATACACTGGTTGTCAAAGTTGGCGACCAGCACAAATAAACGCCGCAGCAAAACAAATCCAGAACTGAAACCACTTCAGAAGATCTCAAGAAACAATATCACGGTACCCATAATGTCAAGAGATGCTTAGCAAGCTTATTAACTTTCTCTTGTTTGGCGCTTAAATCCTCGAAGCTTGCTATTGCACCAGAATGAATTCGCAAGGACTTCCTCGGTCCTTCACTTCTGTCATGAAGACACTAATCGATGTCTTTCAACTTGAAGTTGAGACTCAAGAAGACGAATCGATTCAGCAAAGAAGTTCAAGAGCTTGTGCCGGCATGAGTGGCCATAAATCGAACACTACATCAAGACAGACTTTTGGGTTCTCTCACCGTCATCAAGATAGTTTTATCAGCTTTCTTGGAGACCAACAGGGATGTCTCACTATCTTGAACCTTATCTGCATTACTTCCTTTACCATTGGATAAAGCGGTACTGTTCTCCAATATTTTGTCTGCATTCTAAAAGAGAAACAAGCAGACACATCACATATTTACCATGTTGTATATGAAACTCATTTTGGTAAACAAGTTCAGTAGTAAAGTGGATTGGATAACAGCATGAAATAAACATATATCTATGTACCATGGTCACTTTATGTTCTATATCATTCTAGTTTTTGTTGCCAAAAGATAGAGACACAGTTCAAATAATATTTGTTCAAGACAAAGCAGAATACATAGAATATAAGTGTGGGAAACTATAGAGCAATAACAACACTTGTAACGTGCATAACATGAGAACATAATTGTTTATTCAATTGAAACTGAAATCAACATAGAGCAGGTTACAACAGCAAACCAGTTAAAGAAACGGGTTTAAAACATACCTGTTGCGCCATGGAGTAAATACAGTAATGCAAGAGCAAAGGAGTATGAACCATTGCTACAGAACCTGACCTAATAACAAATCTTCTTCTCCTTTAAGCGTTGAGTTGGGATTCGAAGTGATGATCCTCGTGCTTTGGGCACTACAGTTGCCTTACTAACTGCTCGTGTTTGGGTGCTCCGTGGTGGAGAAGGTGCTGTGTCAACTGTAACTGGGTTACTATCTGTCGGGGTTGGGGTTAGAAGGGGTGTAGCTGGTTCTCTGTCCAACTAGGTAGGGGTACAATCTATGAGAGTCTGGGTTATGTGTGGTGGATCTGGTCCTTGGGCAAGTACAACCGTGGTTCTATCTGCATCAACTGGTAGCACTATCTTTTCTAAAGACCATGTTTTTACTCCCTTAGATACTGCCATCACCCTCTCCAATTCAAATGGCTGATAAACAAGAAAAGTAATTGAAAGTATAGATATTGTATGATCGACAGGTGCAATGGATAGTGGGGAATAAAAGAGGGCATGAAATAATTCATATTTATGTTGTCTAACCAAACAGGATAGCATGACACAATTTCACATATATGATGGCTAACTAAACAGGATAGCATGACGCAATTTCACATTATGATGGCTAACTAAAAAAGATGGAAAGACACAGTTCAAAATATGAGACTATGTAAACAGGATGACATGATATAACTATATAATGTGTTTATTAAATAGGTTCGCATGCCATAATTCACATACATTCACAGATAGAATGCCATAACTTAAAATATGATGACTGTAAACACTAAATAGGATGAGATGATATAACTATATGATGTCTTAATTAAATGTGTTGCCATGCCATAATTCAGATAGATGATGTGTATGTACTATTTAACATGATGGCATGATATAATTCAAATATATCATTTATATAGTAAGCAAGTAAGCAGATGGAAATCCATATATGATGTAAAAACTAAGCAATGCAAGACAACATGCATGACATGGGTAATATAACCCTGCCAAGTTTGAGCATAGAGCTCAGGGGGGAAATAGGACTGGTCATCAGTCTTTGAATCCTCCTCTGAGGAGCTCTCAGAATCCAAGAACATGATCTGCTTCAAGAGTAGCATTGTCTGCTCTGAATACCTTGTTTTCACTCCAGATACTTCCATCACCGCTTCAAATGGCTGATGCACAGGAAGAGTAGTAGAATATACAAACGTTGTCGACAAATGGAACACGTAATACAAAAAAATGATAGCATGATATAATTCACATACATGATGATTGGCTAAACAGCATGGCATTGCATAATTCACATATATAATGCATTTGCAACAAGATAGCATTGTATAATTCACATATATAATGTCTTGCAACAAGATGGCAATGCATAATTCACATATATGGTAATTAGACACTGAATAGGTGGCATTCACACAAAGCATGTCTAAACTAATCAAATGACATAGCAATGCAAGACATCATACGCACGATATGAGCAACATAACCCTGCCAAGTTATAGCATACACCTCGAGGGGGGGTGGGGGGAATAGGACTGGTCATCTGTCTCTGAATCCTCCTTTGAGGAACTATCCTTAACCAGCGAGATATGTGCTTCGTCAGATAGCATAGTCTGCTTTGAAGACCTTGTTTTCACTCCAGAATTTGCCATCACCGTGTCAAATGGCTGATGCACACGAAGAGCAGTTGAATGTACTAACATTGTTGACAAATGTAATACGTAACGAAAAAAAGGATGGCCTGATATAATTTACATATAAGATGACTGGCTAAGCAGGATGGCATTTCAAAATTCACATATATGATGCCTGGCTAAACAAGATGGCATTGCATAACTCACATAAACAATGAATAAACTAAACAGATGGCATTCGCACAAAGGATGTCTAAACTAAGCAAATGACATATTTGATGTATAAAGTAAGCAATGCAAGACACCATATGCATAATATAACCAACATTAGCATGCCAAGTTAGAGCGAAGACCTCAGGGGGTAAATAGGGGTGGTCTTCTCCTTCTGAATCCCCCTCAGAATAGATATCTTCCTCTCGATTACAATCCGAAATGCGTGGAGGGGGGCTGCCTTTGCACCTACCATGGAGCGACATCTGCATGAAATTTTATTGCCACGCAAGGCTCGTCTCTTTTGCTCTACATGTTCAGTTCCATCGTTTTACAATAACTGTCATGCATAGGAATAAAACATAGTGAGATTATGTAAGGAGTGCATGCAAAAATCAAGAGTGATGGTAGCAACCTGTGGATAGACCCAAAACCAATAATAGCAGGCAGATAATGATGCCAGTTAAAAAATATAGATAATGGCTTCTTTACAGTTTGTTTCCCACCCAACATGAAACTCATAGTAGACACTAGAGATTAACCAGATAGTAGATAGATACTATTGATTGCAGCCCCGATATGTACCCCACAACCATTTAAAAACTCAAGTTTGACCATTAGTTTGGACATGACTTAGAGTCTAATTGGTGAATAGGATGATAAAGTAGCATGTAATATTAAGCGATGCATAATGTAAGCAGACAGAAAGACTGCGACCTCTCTTGCGGACCCGTGTAGTCCCCGAGGTCATCTGCTTGGTTGATGATGGTAATGCAGTTTTCATGGCTGCCGGCGGCGGGGAAGAAGATCTGAGGCGGCGAAAGACAGTCTGGAGGCCGGATCCCTGCTGTGCTGGACCCTTCTGTCGTTGGAGTAGCTGAGCTGGGGTGGACGATGGCGCAGCAGGAGCGGGACAAACCACGCAAGGTTTTCTTTGACAACTATATGTAAGAGAAGTAATTCTGTAAGGGCTCGTTTGAATTGGAGGATTCAAACAATGCAGGGATAGGAAATAGACAGGAATAGGATAGGAATAGGATAGGAATGCACGTGCAAAACAGAGAATTTAAAAACATAGGATTTCTGCCAATCTGGGTGTTTGATTCACAACAATTGGAAGATCACAGGATGCAAAGAAGCATGGTGAGATTAAGTCAAACCACAAAAAATGTATAGTTATAATACTATTATGCTAATATCTCTTAGTCTTGTGCTTCATGAATAATAATTTGAAAAGTTGGACAAGTGAAAATTAAAATTCCTACATTTTTTCTTTCAAGGAGACACTAAAGGAACAAATCCATGTGCTCAGTGGACAATATATATAACATGTAGAGTAAAATAGAGATGCAACAAGTGTACAACCTCTTTGGCGAAGCCATGTCGATCTCAGTGTGATTGGTTGGCCGGTGAGGATGCTCCGGTTGACTTGGCTGTCGGAGGAGGGGAAGAAGATCTTAGGCGTCTGGAGATGGAGCCAGAGGTACTGGTCCGCTGTGATGGAGGGTTTCGTTGTTGAAGCAGCTCCGATGAGTTGTACGACGCCGAGGCTGAAGCAGGACAAGAGAGACAACGTTAACCTGAGTGGAATTCTAATAGCATCTCCAATACATGACATAAACTACATAACCACAAAGTGCTAGATGTAAATTACACAAGCCGCTCATCTCTGAACTTAACTGTCAAAACTGAATTCAATTGTCGAAACTGAACTTAACCGTCGAAACTGAACTTAACTGTCGAAACTGAATTTTGCTGTCGAAACTGAACGCTCTAGCAAGGTGAGGCTACACGTCGGTCGACTGACTTTTTCATCTCTGGTCAGTCGATTTTGCAGCCGTTCGATATGAAATAAAGGGCATGCAGTTCATCTTCAACCTCCACCCCCTGAGCCACCAGCCACCATCAGCCAAAGAGCAGCCCCCTGCCGCCCGTGGCCGGCGGTGCGCCGCCCCACCCGCCTCGAAAACACTCCCCACCGCTGGTCCGCCGCCTCCCCGGCCATCCCTCTAGGCCTCCCCCGTGCCGAGTTTTTTCTCCGGCGATCCCCACGCCACTGCCCCGCCACCGCCGGTGACCACCGCCCCCACCCTGAACCCTAAGATACATAGTGGGGTACCACTCCGGCGAGCCCCCCTCCCTGTTGCGGCTAGTTCTTCCTTCACCCCAACAAGCCCCCCCACCCCATGAAAATCGACTGACCCAAAAGTCAATTTAGTTGACTAAAGTGTAGCTAAATCCGAGCAGCATCGCAAGCAAGAGCAAGAGCGAGAGCAGCAGCGCGAGCAAGAGCAGACCAGGCAGGGGACCGAGAGCAAGAGCAGAGCAGCAGCGCGAGCGAGAGCTAAAGCAGCAGAGCTCCTCTCGATGTGGACGCCGCCGCCGAGGGAGCGACCCCGTGGAGGAAGTGGCCGGCGACGCCGCCGTGGATGGAGCCGCGCCGTGTCGGCTCGGGACCGAGCGCCGGCAGCACCGTGAGATCGAATCAAGAAGAAAATGCGGCGATTAGTGTACAACCTCTTTGGTCGTGCCGATTAGGCCGCAGATTCATCCGAGGAAACGGTGATGATGATGCTCTTCCGGTGGTGCAGGTGAAGACGGAGGTGTGGGAATGGAGGTGGCGCGAAAGACGAGGGATACATCGGGGTAGCTCCTTGGAGGTGGAGGACGGGGTGGCTGAACCGGCGGGACGACAAGATCGACGATGGATCCTCATCCGGTACGGTGGATGATGGACGTCGAGGTGTTACTATGGACGACATCGTCGGGGAAGAGGCTCCGGGTGGGTAGCGGACGGAGCAGGGTGTGGGGATTCGTCGTGGGTTTTTGCGGCCTCGGTGTACGAATGGGTGGGCGGATGTGATGGCGTGGGGAACCATGGCTTAGGGACGCGCTTGTCCGAAATATGGGGTAAGTTACGAAAGTACCCCCACCGATTTGAGGCGGTTCTTTCGGTTCAGGGGTACCACGGGCATTTCGCGTGTCGGGATTTCGCAGGAGGTGGGAGTTTTCGCGCGTGTTGTAATTTCTGAATAGCAAGGCCCGGGTTGAGATGGAGGGAGTTGTCGGAGCACGACTAAGACAAAGATATATCTTAAATATTTCAGGCTATCAAGGCGCGGGTTGAAATTTCCGAACAAGCCTAACATGTATTGTACCAAATCAATGCGCACTACAAATGTCATTCAAAACTTTGAATTCATGTTATGTTCTATTAAAATATTTTGCTACATGTATAATGCATGCAACCTACTCAAATGAACGTTTTAGTGCATTCCAAACGTATATACTACCGCTTCAATGTGAACTAAATTTGAATTTGTTTCTCTATTTGAATAAGATCTACAGTAATGATTGTTGTGAAGTCAAAGCATTTGAATTCGTTTCTTTGTTTTAATAAGATCTACAATCATCATTATTGTCAAGTTAAACCATCGTTTGTGTATTATCTTCACAGCACACCACGTGATTAGTCTCGAGTTACATATGAACTATGTGTACTATATGAACTCGAACTCGATTTTTTTAATCCAATTTATGTTGATTTCAAATCACACTACATTTCTAGCTCTAGCTAGATCTTCATAATCTAAACCATGTCTCATATGTCTAATGTGTTTATCACATTATGTATGGTGCCCCGCCCCCTACGCCTACAAGTATTTAGACGTGAGTTGCAAACACCACACAACCACAAATTCAAATAAAATGTTACAATGTTCGATATATAGTATTGTTTAGATTGTTCGATATTTAGTTGTAAGCTGCAAACGCCACACATTATCACAAAATCAAATAAAATGTGAGATTGTTTGATGTATAGTATGGTTTAGATTGTTCGGCATTTAGCTGTGAGTTGAAAATGCCATGCATTATCACATTATGGTATAACATGTGCACAGCACGTGTATCACCGTTATATTCATGCATGCATATGTTTAAAACACTATGATCTCCTATTCAAATATATGAATCTGCTTTCATATCAAATTATGATCTTTGTTAGTCTCTTACACCCACACAATCCTCTAACCGTTGTAGCTACCACTAACTTTCTCTCGTGCATGCACACGCCCTCCTCGCCCACCCCCTCCCTCGGCATTCTATCCACCGGGCACATTCATTTTTTTAGGTCGTTCTCCCAGAGTCTCCACAACTCCTTTCCGACACACACCGATCGATAAACCTCTCCAGCGATGCCTGCCTACAACATACACACACACACCTTGAATCTCCTCCTTTATGTGTCCTTGCCTCGTGTCTCTCATACGGTCACACACACGTGTAAACTCTCGCCCCTCTTTTCATCGATCTCACAACCGCACACTCCTCCCCCTATCTAGCTAGTAGCTGGGCCTCTCTCACCACCTCCTAGCTCCATTCTCTCTATCTATCCGTCTCGCTGGGCCTTATTTGCCTCTAACAAATGGACATACACCGACCAATCTCTCGCTATACATATAGCTAGCTAGGTCCTTATAACTCGTTTTTACCCACGCGTCGATCGATCTACCTCATTAGTTATGTCTATCCCTTCCTCCGACAAACAACAATTGATCTAACGATCTAGTTAAGTTTGCTTACCAAACACATGGTTCCCCTTCATCATCCATGGATGCGTCCTGACAGGTACATCACCCACAGGCACCCATAGAAACAGATCCCCACTCTTATTGATAACATTGCAGTTCCACCCTCAGTTTGTTTAGTAGGCCTCTCCCACCATCTTCGAGAAGCAACTCCATCACCCATCCAGCACTCTACCCCTCTCCCTCCCTCTCCCTCTCCTCTCTCTCTCTCTTTGTCCCATCATATTTCCCGTCCTTCAGTTATGTATGGATGTCGACCGATATCCCTCAAGACATAGCTGGGTCTCTCCTTATCAACACATATACGATTTGCTCTACCTCTCTAGTTCGGCCTCTGCCTACCCCTCCCCCCACACCCTCCCCCCCCCCACACCAATACATCGAGCGCTCTAGTCATGTCTCCCTGCCACACACAAACTTGACATGTGCCCTCTAACGTTCCGGTAGGTCAATCGCCCTATATCTTTGACTTGCACACACACACACTGTAGGATCGAAAGTATGTCTAGAGGGGGGTGATTAGACTACTTGACAATATAAAAATTCAGCCTTTTGATAAAGACAAGTTTTTGGCAAGTTCACAATGATGATCAAGTCAAGTATCACCCTACACATGCAATTCTAGAGTATTGGCAGCGGAAAGTAAATTGCACATGTAGTAAAGAGAGGTGGAGAAGAGCAAACGCAATTTGGAGACACGGAGATTTTTCTCGTGGTTCCGATAGGTGGTGCTATCGTCAATCCACGTTGATGGAGACTTCAACCCACGGAGGGTAACGGCCATGAGAGTCCACGGAGGGCTCCACCCACGAAGGGTCCACGAAGAAGCAACCTTGTCTATGCCATCATGGCATACGCCCACGGAGGACTAGCCTTACTCGGGTAGATCTTCACAAGTAGGCGATCTCCTTGCCCTTACAAACTTCTTGGTTCAACTCCACATCTTGACGGAGGCTCCCAAGCGACACCTAACCAATCTAGGAGGCACCACCCTCCAAAAGGTAATAGATGGTGTTGATGATGATGAACTCCTTGCTCTTGTGCTTCAAATGATAATCTCCCCAACACTCAACTCTCCTCACCGATTTGGCTGTGGTGGAAGAAAGGATTGAGTGGAAAGCAACTTGGGAAGGCAAGAGATCAAGCTTCATATGGTGGGAGTGGAGCAACTTGATCTCAACACAAGGGTAGGTAGTTTTCTTCTCGAAATGTAAGGTAGGAGTGGTAGTTCTTTCGATGGCTCTCTCCACGAATGAAGAGGGGTGGAGGGGTATTTATAGCCTCCACACAAAATCCAACCGTTACACACATTTGACCAATCTCGGTCAGACCGAAGTTGACAACTCGGTGAGACCGAAAGTTCAAATCATGTGAACGTTGGGATTTTCGATGGGACCGAAAATACAATCTCGGTGAGTCCGATTCTTCCAAAGACTAGGGTTTGCCAATCTCGGTGGGACCGACTTCATCATCTCGGTGACACCGATTTGATGATGTAGGTTCTGAAGCTTGGCAACACCAGTTTCGGTGAGACCGAGTTCAGAATCGGAAAATCCGAAATTTCTAGGGTTTGGCTATATGGCTGAGGTGGTTCATCTCGGTGTGACTGAGTTTAGGAAATCGGTGGGACCGAGATTACTTATGAGTGTATATTGGAAGTGAGAGTTGCTGATAGTTTGGGAGATATATCACTAAGCACTTTGAGCAACCAGATCATTAACATAACCTCATCCCCTTTTAATAGTATTGGCTTTCCTATGGACTCAATGTGATCTTGGATCACTAAACCAAAAATGGAGTCTTGAGCTTTTGCCAATGCTTGCCTTAGCATTTTGAGGGTCCACTTCTTCACCATTGCCATACCCATATCAATGAACTTTCTGAAATGATTCTCAAGAAACTATTAGTTCAATGATATATATGTTGTTATTAATTACCAAAACCACCCGGGGATTAGTTGCACTTTCAATCTCCCCCTTTTTGGTAATTTATGACAACATATAGATCAAAGCTTCGACAAAGGATATAATCAATGAATAATATCGTCGCTTTGAGAAGTATGTGATAAGCAAGAGCTCCCCCTAAATTTGTGCATTATTTAAGATTTGCGTTTGAATGCAAATGCACAATCGATTAGGATCATGGGTCACTCTTCCATGTCACATACATCTTGGTGGAGCGCACAAAATGATAAGAATGAATAGCATGCACCCAATCACCAAGACATGAGTAAATGATCATACAAGATATGAATAGCATATGATAAGCATTAAGCACACATTAAGGCATAGTACGACCAAGCACTCATCAAAATAGAGCAAACGTAGTATCAAACACACGGTATGTCTCGAAAATCTCAAAAGTATCTCAAAAAAGACCGCAAATGAACGAAAGAGCACAAGCGCAAAGACAAAGCACTCTCTCTCTCGAAGTCCTATGATCTATAAAATTTCTCCCCCTTTGGCAACAAGTTACCAAAAAGTTCGAAAAGTATAGAGCTAAGCGTCACTAGAGTGGAGCTAAGCGTCACTATGATCTATACAATTTCTCCCCCTTTGACTCTGCTGGCGGCTCCTGTCTGGGTTGATGGAGTTGAGATGGCTGCATCTGCAAAGGCTTCAGCTGATGTCTGTGGAGCTCGAGGAGTGGTCACTGGAGCTGGAGCTGGGCCGATGGAGCTGTGGGAGGTGCCGAGGTCTGTAGTCCCGTGTCTGCATCCTTTGGAATAGCAGCTGATCGGGGTCTTGTGGGAACCGGAGCAGGCTGTTCATAATCATCCTGGACTAGGTCATCCTGCATCTCCTGCATGAGCTCTTCCTTCTCCCTCTTTGCTTCCTCGATATCTGCCTCAAGCTTGTTGGCAAGTGACTTGCACTTGATCGACTTGACATCCAGCATGGATCTTGTCTTCAACAATCCTCTCAAGACTCTCCTGAGACTGCACAATGCTGGCCAGGCGTTGTCCAATCCTCTGGGTAGCTTCAAGGAGCTGCTCTCCAACACTCTTGGGTTTAGCTGCTGCTGTTGCTTCCTTCTCAGCTTTAGCTCTCTTGGCAGCTTCACTCTTTGCTTGACCTTCAACTGACGTTGGGTCCTCCTCATCCATCACAACTTCATAGCAACAGTGGACTTCTTCACTTTACTGGTGCCTTTCTTGGTTTGCTGCCCTTGATGCTCTTTGGCAACAACTTTCCTCTTTGGCTTGGAGGAGATCTCTTCCTCAGCAATAAAATCAGAATCTTCTTCATCAGAATTCCTCTTCTTTCTGGCCCTGGTGGCTGCAGGAGGCAAACCACTTGGTGTGCTCCTCTCACCATCATCTGAAAAGCTGCTGGCCTCAGGACTAGTGCCTGCCTCTGGAATTTCAGCAATTGGTGATTCAGACTGTTCGGCTGTCACCGGCATCGACATGGTGACAACCCGTGAATAGATTAGGTGTAGGCGAGTAGAAGAGTTATCACAAACTGCGAAGATTTTGCAAAAGAAATGAGTTCAAATTTCAGTTTTAGGTTTTCACAGAATGCATTTCGGTCGATCGAGTCTAAAATTCGTGAATCCGAAGTGTTCAAACAGAACCATTCACACCACTTTCGGTTGGACCGAAATGGGTTTCGATCTTGCCGAGAACACTAGGGTTTCACTAAATCCTTATTTCGTCGCACCGATTTGCACAACTTCGGTTGGACCGAAGGTGCAAAGGTAATGGCCAGGGCCAAATCGGTCATACCGAGAATGTAAAATCGGTCTCACCGAGATGTGTTCGCGGAAACCTAACCCTAAAACTTTTACTCAATTTCGCTCAAAGGAACTAATCTGGTGTATGGAAGATCTCAAACGTGGCAAGATGCTAGGCAAACCAATCGTGCATAGAATCGGAGATGGAAGCACGAGAGGGATCGAAACTCACCCTAACTTGGTGGAGTTCCTCTACGGCGGCAACGGCGCGGAGAGAATGTCCGTTGACGGCGACGGAGACCCGCGGCGAGGGCGCACAGGCGACGACGGAGACGATCCGGAGACCACGGCGACGGCAGCAAGGGTTGTGGGGGCGAGGCGTTTTGAAGTATAAATCAATGCGCGCGACCCACGGAGTATATATACCCCTTAGCTGTCGGTGGGACCGAGTAGTAAAACTCGGTGGCACCGAGATGGATAACTGCAGGGCAGTTACACATTTCGGTCACGCCGAAATTTGCAACTCGGTTTCACCGAGGTGAAAACCTAGATCAATCCAAGTGCTTTCGGTCTGACCGAGTTTGAGTGGGTTGGTCGACCGAAATTACTTAGAAGGTTTTGGAAGTTTAGCCTTAGACGGATCGGTGGCTCAGTGCTCCTCACTCGGTGTGTCCAAAATGACTTGTTCAAAGTTTGTGATATAAGCATGAATAGAATTTGAGACAAGAAAGCATAGATAGCTAGGGAGGAACTTAGGCATTCTTGTCCATCCATTTGGTCGAAAAAAATCCAAAAGACCAAAGCAACAAATGGATGTTCTCGAATGGATAAAATCATGCATCCAACATGCTCACACAATAAGATAGCAAATGAAATATGTGTCAAACATGCACAAACAAAACTCTAGCTACTATCACACAATTTGTCGATGACTAGGTCATCTTTATATGAGTATATTGACTTAGGAGTCAAATGAGAACATTTGATCATAGGTCATACTCATCGCTTAAGCACAAGTGGGGTTACCACTTTTACATAAAGCATTAATGTGTTCACATCATTTGAAGATGCTTTAGCTCAATTCTTTAGAGCAAAGCTCCCCTAGATGTGAGAACCCTTTTAAAGGGTCAAACTAACCTTGGGTTGTCGAGAAGACTTCATGTAGATGTTGAAGATGTGGATGCTCAATGTTGATGAAGATCATCAAGAGTTGGGAGCAATCCTTTGGATTCGGCACTTTCAATACCTACATGGGTTAGTCCCACAAGGAACAAACAAGGATATCCATGGACATAGATTGAAGTACACAATTGATGATGTCCATGAAAGCAATGATTACCTTGTCCCTTGACTTACCAACAAGAGGGTTTGTGACTCCATGAACTAGTGCAAGATGTGGAAGTTGATTGCACAAGTTCTTGCCAACAAGAATGTGAGTGAAGTATGTTGGCAGAGTCACCCTCAAGAACTCTCTAGTTCTTCTTCTTCGGGATCCACATCAGCTTGATGGGAATCCTTGGAGTTGTAGTTGAGCTTGACGAAGTAGAACTTGACGTTTCCTTGGGAACCCACTTGACAATGGCTTTAGGTGCTTCAATAAATGCATCAATCTCCTCTTGAAGCTTGTCCTTGCCTTTTAGCTTGTGGTCTTGTGGTGGAAGGTCATCTTGAGCTTGTTCCACATTGGAAGAAGTAGGATCATACTTCTCCTTTTGAGAAACAAACTTTGGAGTGGGATATTGACCTTCTTCCCATTCAACACCCTCGGCGTTGAACTTTCGCTCAAAACCAATTCCTTGATTCTTCCGGTGCCTTCCTTGCTTGTAACAATTTCTCAAAGTTCTTGCTTCCGCAAGGCTCTTGTAGACACCTTTCTATAATCCCTTTCAATAAACTATTTTCTTGCTCAAGTGTAACTTGGCTTGAAACATTGTTAGTGGAATCAAGAGAACTACTAGGAGCAACAATATTGGATTTAGCATGGTTATTGTTACTACTAGAAGAAGAATTTTTCTTATGCTTGTCATGCTTAGTTTTAATAGGTGGCAAGAAATTAGACAAGAGAAGTCGTTTGGCAAGATATGAAGAACTCTTCTTTCGAAGATCGTCATTGATAGCTTTTAGAAACTCATGTTCTTGCTCTAGATTGAGCTTCTCGAAGCGTAGCTTCTCATGAGATCTTAGGAGCTCTCTATGATCTTCTTGAGTTGTTTCATGAGCTAACTTAAGAGTGTTTAGTTCTTTAGTTAGACGCTCAATCTCCTTCATAGCATTGTCATTCGACTCTTCTCGACTATAAAGACTACTAGCATGTTCATCATTACTAGGCTCACTAGATTTATCATGTAAAAGCTCATCTTCACCAAGCAAGTCATCCTCATCACTATTAAAGTCAATAAATTCAGGGTGTGATACCTTGGGGCCTTTAGCCATGAAGCATCTTCCAATTCCCTCATTTGATGAATCAAATAAGTCATAGGAGTTGGAGTTGGAGGACACGAGAGCAAGACCGGCAACACCTTCATCTTGATTGTAGTCGGAGTTGGAGTGATAGCTTCTTTCGAGTGATTGTCGAGTCGAGCCGGAGACCCATTCACCTACATGAGCTTGATGTTTTCTTCTTGTGTAGCTCCTTGATGACTTGTCTTTCCTCTCCGAATCCTTGCTTCTCCGAGAGGGTCTTCGCTCATAACGATCATCTCTACTCCTTCTCTCTTTCCGAGGTGACTCTTCTCTTGAGCTTCTTCTTCTTGGAGATTCTTCTCTTCTCTTGTGGGGAGCCGAACACTCATTTGAGTAGTGTCCGGTCTTCCACAATTGTAGCAGCTTCGATCACGACTAGAAGATCTCTTTTCATCATATGATCTAGACTTTGAGCTTCTTTCCTTGCTTCTACTCTTGTAGAATTTGTTGAAGTTCTTCACCATTAGGCTTATCTCTTCATTGGAAACTAGCTTGTCACTTGAGGTTGTGGGAGCATCACTTGTAGCTTTGTAAGCACCACTTGACTTGTTGTGAAGCTCTTCCTTATCTTTAAGTGTCATCTCATGAGCAACAATTCTTCCAATGACTTCGTAGGCTTGAGATTCTTGTAGTTTGGCATCATTTGGATCAAAGTGCACACGGTGTCATACTTTCCATCCAAAGCTCGAGAATCTTCTTGATGATGAATCGGTCGGTCATTTCTTCGCTTCCTAAGCCGGCAATCTCATTTGTGATGAGAGCAAGCCTAGAGTACATTTCAGCGACTCCTTCACCTTCCTTCATCTTGAACTTGTCAAGTTGACCTTGAAGAACATCTAGCTTTGATTCCTTCACGGACTCGGTACCTTCGTGCATTTCACCAAAGTCTCCCAAATCTCTTTTGCATTCTCAAGACGGCTGATTTTGTTGAACTCCTCGGGACACAAAGCATTGAAGAGAATGTCACAAGCTTGAGCATTGTTTTGCAACATCCGCAATTCATCCGTCAGTAGCTTCACGATCCGAACTTTTCCTTCCTCAAGAATTTACCTTGCAAACCAACACAAATAATGCCCCATGCGCGGGTTATGTCCAAGAATATGCATTTTCATTTTATGCTTCCAACTAGCAAAATTTGAACCATCAAAGTAAGGACCTCTACGAAAATTACCCTCACTAGACGCCATACTCTCCTAGGTTGTGAAACCAAGCATATGGAGTCCAATGCAATGGAAACCAATACAATGGAGATCAAAGCTCTGATACCACTTGTAGGATCGAAAGTATGTCTAGAGGGGTGGTGATTAGACTACTTGACAATATAAAAATTCAGCCTTTTGATAAAGACAAGTTTTTGCCAAGTTCACAATGATGATCAAGTCAAGTATCACCCTACACATGCAATTCTAGAGTATTGGCAGCGGAAAGTAAATTGCACATGTAGTAAAGAGAGGTGGAGAAGAGCAAACGCAATTTGGAGACACGGAGATTTTTCTCGTGGTTCCGATAGGTGGTGCTATCGTCAATCCACGTTGATGGAGACTTCAACCCACGGAGGGTAACGGCTGCGAGAGTCCACGGAGGGCTCCACCCACTAAGGGTCCACGAAGAAGCAACCTTGTCTATGCCATCATGGCATACGCCCACGGAGGACTAGCCTTACTCGGGGTAGATCTTCACGAAGTAGGCGATCTCCTTGCCCTTACAAACTTCTTGGTTCAACTCCACATCTTGACGGAGGCTCCCAAGCGACACCTAACCAATCTAGGAGGCACCACCCTCCAAAAGGTAATAGATGGTGTTGATGATGATGAACTCCTTGCTCTTGTGCTTCAAATGATAATCTCCCCAACACTCAACTCTCCTCACTGATTTGGCTGTGGTGGAAGAAAGGATTGAGTGGAAAGCAACTTGGGAAGGCTAGAGATCAAGCTTCATATGGTGGGAGTGGAGCAACTTGATCTCAACACAAGGGTAGGTAGTTTTCTTCTTAGAAATGTAAGGTAGGAGTGGTAGTTCTTTCTGATGGCTCTCTCCACGAATGAAGAGGGGGTGGAGGGGTATTTATAGCCTCCACACAAAATCCAACTGTTACACACATTTGACCAATCTCGGTCGGACCGAAGTTGACAACTCGGTGAGACCGAAAGTTCAAATCATGTGAACGTTGGGATTTTCGTGGGACCAAAATACAATCTCGGTGAGTCCGATTCTTCCAAAGACTAGGGTTTGCCAATCTCGGTGGGACCGACTTCATCATCTCGGTGACACCGATTTGATGACGTAGGTTCTGAAGCTTGGTAACACCAGTTTCGTGAGACCGAGTTCGAATCGGAAAATCCGAAATTTCTAGGGTTTGGCTATATGGCTGAGGTGGTTCATCTCGGTGTGACTGAGTTTAGGAAATTGGTGGGACCGAGATTACTTATGAGTGTATATTGGAAGTGAGAGTTGCTGATAGTTTGGGAGATATATCACTAAGCACTTTGAGCAACCAGATCATTAACATAACCTCATCCCCTTTTAATAGTATTGGCTTTCCTATGGACTCAATGTGATCTTGGATCACTAAACAAAAAATGGAGTCTTGAGCTTTTGCCAATGCTTGCCTTAGCATTTTGAGGGGTCCACTTCTTCAGTCATTGCCATACCCATATCACTGAACTTTCTGAAATGATTCTCAAGAAACTATTAGTTCAATGATATATATGTTGTTATTAATTACCAAAACCACCCGGGGATTAGTTGCACTTTCACACACACACACACACACACACACACACACACAATTTTGATGGCTCTCTTCATCGATCTCGCACCCACCCACTTGATCCTCTCTTCGACACTGTCGATATCTATGACCCCTCCCTCTCTTCTCGTGGATTGCCCAACCCTCTATATATGATATGGATAGGCCTCCATTTCACACACATTGCATGCAAAATTTTGTTTGACATGTCATCGACACATATTCCCACAAATAATTCACGAAATAAACCCTCCACCCCACCCCCACCCCCACCCCAAAACAAAAAACCACTCACGAACGCGGTTTGTATCTCTCACACACACCCACGTAGGCGGGGGACGTGCACGAAGAGAAGAGGTGCATGCACGGCGCACATACTCCTGTCTCTTTCCCAACCACACCCGCGCGGGTACACGGTGGAGCTCATTTCTGTATGAAAAAGGCAGCCCACTTGGTGGAGGGAGGATTGTCTACCACGGGTGAACAAACAAATTGCGACTTGACGCGTTATGTTAAATTAAAAAAAGAGGCAAACCATGTGGGGCCTACCTTAGAGGCAAGGCTCTATACACTGGACTACTTTTGATGTGTACCGTCAAATCACAGAACGAGGAGAAGCTTGCTTAGTACGCCGTCTCCCCCGCCAACGGGCGCAGTGGCACGCAAGATGAGGTGAAGTTTGCTCCGCCTTACGCCCGCTGCCTCGCCCATGCGCGCGGTGGCTCGCAGGACTAGGAGAAAATTTTACTACTCCCTCCATTTACTCCTCGTCCCTACTACCTTGGTTATAGAGATTATATCATATTGTTTGGAATATATATGTCCTTTAGTAGATTTTAGTATGAACTACAAGTACATACTCCAAACACTGATGTATATAGACGTATTTTAGAGTGTAGATTCACTCATTTTGCTCTGTATGTAGCACTCTCCCTTGCCCCTCGACCCTCGCCCACGTGGTGGACGTGCAACAATTCATTCGGTCTCATATAGCCAGAACGATATATACTGCACTACCATTATTGCTCGAATTCCCGAAGAGGCGAAGAGCCAGTCGCAAGGTTAATATTTTGGAGATGCCAAGCGCAAGGTTATAGGAGAACAAGTAGTAGGTGCCGCGTCATTTATAAATAAAGTTTTTTTTCTTCAATGGCACGTACGCAATATGATAGGTTCATATGGAGAGAAAAGGAAACCGCTCCACTATATACATAGTCAGGACTGGCCAGCCTACATGGTTGCTTGTTGGGGTTGCTCTCTTCACACTCTCTCGCACAAAACGAGTGTGGTCACATCTCTAACATCCCGACGGATCACGTCTTCCGGGGGAAGGGGTGGATGCTTAGTGTAGATGCAGCGACAGCGAAAACCCACTGTCGGCACGTCCCAATCAGGGGTCCCCGTCGTTCTCTCTCACAAAGCCAGTGAGGATGCCTTCATCCCTTGCTCACTACCGCGACGTGGGCAGTTGCTGCCCTCCTCAAGGTTGAGCTACGTTCCTCAGGTACTACTCCCTTTACAGCCGGCTTGCACCACTGCTCCACCTACCCACATCACTCCATGTGGATATTTCTCTACTTCTTTACCCCGCACATACCTCTACTGGCTTGTACGTACTGTATTTGTGATGAGTTTATGTCTCATCAACTAGTCCCAGTAATCTTATTCTAATCACGCTTCTTCAATTTCTTTGCCACAAGGATGCTCATCTCGATTTTGGTGAAACTGCACAAAATGATCTGATGGTCAAAAGGTTGCAAACTTCATTTATTAGGAAGCTCAAATGTTGCCAGCAAATTGAAGCCTGGTTAGGGTTCACGGTTCAAGGGATAGGGACTGCATGGATCGTTTTTTTTCTTTAGCTGCCTCTGTTCCAAAATAAGTGTCAACTTTAGTGGTAGTACAACTTTGTACTAAAGTTTGCACAAAGTTGAGACACTTATTTTGGAACAGAGGGAGTACATATTTGCTACGATCTGTCAATCATTGAGATGCAATAGCATGCATGTTAGTCTCCTTTGTATTTGATGAAATGTTGCAACGGGCAACCTTGGACGAAGATACATGTAATGTGTCGAAGCTTCATAGCATTGGACAAATTTATCTCGCTGATAAATTACAGTATGTAGTACGTACTATACTAGTACTTCCTCCGTTCCTAAATATAAGTCTTTGTAGAGATTTCACCATGAACCACATGCGGATGTACATAGATGCATTTTAAGTGTAGGTTCATTAATTTTGTTCCGTATGTAGTTCACCTAGTGAAATCTCTACAAATACTTATCTACTAGTAATAGCTAGCCCGCACTACTAGGATATCTCTATCCTCTCCTTGAGCCACATCATCAAAATTAATGTAGCCGTTAGATGAACTACATCAGTCCATCATAGCCGTCTGATCTAGACGTTGAGAGGCTCCGCACTAAGCCACATGCAAGCATGCAGAAATACTGTGGCATGCATGTGAGTGGGTTTTAAATCACATCAACATGTCTGCATGCAAGCATGCACCGGTAGCATGCATGTAAGTGAGCTTTTAAGTCCCATTAACATGTCAAAAAGAAAAATATCATCCCATTATGCAGTAGGAGTTGGTTGATCTTTTTTCCTTACGTGGGATGATCTAAATGATGATGGGAGTTTATTTAGTTTGGCTACCACATTTGTCATGCGGTTATAGAGTTTTTTTAGTTCTATGAAATCGATAATTTTGCGCAGAGAGATATACGGCTGTTCCGTGGCAACGCGCGGGGACTTATCTAGTATTTAGGAACAGAGGGAGTACTATGTAAAGAGTTAGGTGTCGCACGGTGTCCAAAAAATATGGTGATAGTGTGAGGTGGGCCATGTAATCACTCAGCCTGCATGTTTTCACTGCTCTTGCACTCCTCCGCTGTAAGAATGGAGAAAATTTTAATCTAGTAGTACCTCCTTTCTCCGAAAGCGTGGGACATCCAGCAGTCCTACCACCTCAGTAATAAAGACCAATGAGCCATCAAATCACATAGACCCAGCAGTAAGTTGGATGGACGAAGCAACCATCACTCTTGCACCAGTGAGAGGTCGCGTCCGCTCTGCCCGGGCATGAATGCGGCACTGATTCTTTGGAGCGGCGCTGACCGTTTCAGGCAGGAAGCGCGCGTGGAGGATGGAGGGGCTTTGGGTGGGCCAGGCTGGTCAGGAGCGGGCGTGGCAGCTATCCGCATGTCCCAACCGGACATGCCCGAAAAGGAGAGGATGCACCGACTCTCGCGGCTAAAATCGTACACTACACACCATCTCTCTGTAGGAGTAGGTCGATCTGTCGCTCTCTCTAACACACACATGATGTTCAACGCACACACACACACACACACACACACGCACACGCACGCACCTTGGTCCCGTGTCACCTTCTAACGTGACTTATTACACCTATACGGAGGGAGTAGTAAGTATACGAGATACAGTGGCACACTGACTTAGGTCCAATACAAGTGCCCAAAATTGTGTGCATGTTATAATGAGGATTCACTTAAAATAGTATGTGAGCGAATAGAGGGATCAATTGGATAGTGTTCCCGAGCAGTAGTGAGATGTGTGAGGTAAGATACACCGCTGGCGCTTTTAATTTTTCTTATTAATTTGTTTGTTTCACCCTCTGACTGGTGGGACCCAACATACTATGTGGAGAGAGGTAAGGTGACTAAGGCTGCATTATTTCTACACCACTGTGGATAGTCTTACCACCAAAGCCACATCACACGATTATGATTGAAATCCCAATGACTCCCACACACACAAAAAAACACGGCATGCTTGTCACACAAATGCAGGAATGTATAAAAGGTTATTTTCCTCTTGTTGAACATAATGGGAGGGTTGTGTAGTTGGTTAGCCATTCTCGCATCAAACTTGAGGTCTCGGGTTCGATAACTACACTTGAGCATAATTTGTGCCAGGAGGATTCTTTGACTGGTCAAAATGGATGGATACGGAGCTATACGATCTTGTAGTGACCATATAATCACCTCATCATGTATAAGCTGCACCCTCGGCGCTTGTTTTCTATGGTTTGCATGCTTCAGACTCTCTCTAGTATATATATACACGCTGGAGCCTCAGCGCTTGTAGTTGCTCTCTTCACACTCTCTCGCCCTCTCCAAATCTAAACAAGACTTCGTTGGTCTCTCTCTCCCCTCACTGCTGCTCAAAGAGCCGGCAGGATCCGTCCCGGGAAGGGAAGGAGTTTAACGCTGTCGCCGTCGGCGAGGAGGAATCCACTACCAACAAGAATCGTTCACTTTCCCCAAAGAACGGCGCGGGAGGGCTTCCGACCCCTTCTTCTTTGCCGCCGTCCCGTCGCCCACCGAACCACGCCCCAAGAACCTTAAGGTATAATTTACTTATTCCACATGCATTTCTCTAGCTGGATGTATACCATGAATCTAGGACGTGGTTCAAAGAGGAAATGAGTGGGGGAAAGTAGTGTGAAAAGTTGTATATAGCATGAATCTAGGACGTGGATCAAAGAGGAAAGGAAGGGGAAAGTTGTATAGCATGAATCTAGGACGTGGTTCAAAGAGGAAAGGAATGGGGGAAAGTAGTGGGAAAGTTGTACCGCATAAATCTAGGACGTGGTTCAAAGAGTAAAGGAAGAGGCGAAAGTACTAGTACAGACTGGCTATCCAGCACCTACGTTGGTCGAAAAGGGAAAACAATGACAAATGCAGTACGCACATCTGTAACGAACTGATCTTTTGTTTTGGGGGACAAGGCTGTAGAGTTTGAGCAGGACTAGATTTGCTACGCTCACATATGGAAAAGGTGTCTAAAGATAACAAAACTGGGACCAAAAAAATATGCTCCTTGGTTGTTTGTTCTTTGTTGCAACAGACTGTGCATGACCACAGTACATCAGTAGATGCACATGGTGCTGGTGTGTCCACGGTCCCATGCAACTCATTAGTTGTTGTTAATCTAAGGCCCTGTTTGGTTAAAAACTCCCTAGTCCCTACCTACTTGGTTCCAGGGACTAAACATGGACTAGAGGTTATTAAATGACATGCTAAAAGACCATGTTACCCCTAGTAATGAACTAATAGATACAAGGTGCGATGCGTGGCAGGGGCAACTATTGGAAGAAGTCCCAAAAAGACTCCCTCGGGGTCTTCTTTCTTTAGTCCCAAATGCCCACTTTTAGTCCCTAAAAGTCCCTCCTGTTTGGTTTAGATGTTACTGACATGGAGTTTTTTTAGTCCCTATACCAAAATGTTCGTGTAAACAAAAACCCTCTAATAATGCCACTAGAAAATTAAGTGTTTGACGAATTTTATTGTTAATATAATCTCTATGTTAATATTAATCAATGCCACCGTTTGAGAAATGCTACTGTCTTGCTTTCTTTCCCATTTAGATAAGGCAGATGCTTCTTTTTGTTGGCTTCTGTGTCATCCACCGTTATTGACCACTATTTATTTCCTTTGCACCTCTGTGTAAACATTATCTACTTCACCTCATTGCCATTGTGACCTTTTGTTGCACTGCACAAACACTTTTGTTTTAAGAGTGTTTTGTGCAGTTCAACCAAAATGTCACACCGACAACATTGCTTGATTGCTTGATCTTAGTCGAACTGCACAAGAGGAGATCTTACTTCCTATCTTTGTTGGCAAATTTGGTTCAGATCTTCTTCTTGTGAGTTGTTTGAATTCCGCATCATGAGAGGTCAGTACTAGCCTTCTTTCACATGATTCTGCAGTGTGCTTTCATATGTTGTGCTACTTGTACGATAATGTTGCTTGATTTTAGTGAACTGCACAAATGGAGACAAGGCTTCCAATCTGTATGTGCACCATAATATCCCATTGAGGTAAGATAGGAATATTTCACAACTGTTGGCCTGTATTTTGCCACTTTCATCAGAAAATTAAGTTTAGTACTATACTTGTGCTCCCTAATTGACATGCCAAATCTTACATTGAAGGCGAAGCTTGTCTGTTATTGAACCAAGTGATGAAGGGGAAGAACAAGCGGAAGAAAAAAAAATCAACTACCGGTGCTGTAATGAAGCACTGGAACTATGATGACACAAGTAATGATATAGTTTTGCATCTTAATTCATTGCTATGGCTGGAACGAGCAATTATTTTGCCACTAATTTGATGCCACTCTTAATGTAATACGTAATTATCTCTACTTGTGCAAACAGGGATCTTCTTTGAAGATACCATATAGTTTAGTGGAACTAGACAAGAAGATGTTGGAAACATTAAACTAATCGAGGAGTATATAGTAAGCATGGCCACCACCATAGACAGCAACAGATGGTGCCGGATAAGTGCTTCAACTGTATGCTCTACACAATAAGCCTCCTGACAAAGGTTGGTACTCGCCCACTGATTTCATCCATATGATTTGAGCTTTGTCATCTCTATTGGAGTTGTGCTACTGTTTAGATATTGTCATGAAAAAGTGGTATTGTCCTTGAGAAGTGCTTCATCTGAGCTGTTTTAAATATTTCCTTTCCTTTTTTTGAGCAAACAGGGATGCTAGCATTTAGTTGTCCTCTTGTCTTTGCACAAAAGGATCATCTTCCTCTGAAGAAGAATATGGACTACGTGAAGTGACTAGTTCCGATTATGCCAGTATGAAGAAGCCCTGTCTATCTTCTCATTAGAGGGAGCAGTTGAAGGATGGTTACATTACTCCCCACAAGACAAAACTAACTTCAGCTCAGAAGGACTGACAAATCTCCATTTTTTTGCTGTGATGCGCGAGTACAATGTTGTTCTAGGATTCTTTCTGGTGAGTTCCATTTTTCTAAAAGTGTGCTCTACATGGACCATGTAGGTGCTTGTCTAAACTGTCAATTCATAGTACAGTTTGCTTTATACTAATCACTTTTTTTGTATTTGTGCAAACAGGGGTGCTCAGCTTGATTTCAATGGGAACTGCACAAAATGTTCATGAATAAATTGAATCATTCATTTCCACCACAAGATAGGAGGTGTCGATAAGTTCAAGGCATTGCAACATATAAGGGCGAAATCATACAAGCTACGCGTGAATTTGGTTGATTTTGGTGGAACTGCACAAAAAGAACAGCTGGTTTATTTAGCACGAGGTGCCATGTCAATGTCCGAACTGATGGCAAACCCTGCCCATTCCACAACCGTAGGCATTTGATATTTTGGAATGGGACAACCTTGTCAAATTTTGCTAATTGATTTTAGCAAGACATGCGTTTGATATTTTCAAATGGGACCCCCTTTGCTGTCAGCAGCGTCGATCAATTTTTTCTTGATTCTTTAGTTGTGAAGTAAATATTGCCTCTGACATGTGAGTCGCTGAGATGCATAATCATTGATTGTTTTGAATGTTCTCTATGAACCCTGTGTGTTTGATTGCAATGTACAGAAATGCTAAAAAGCTGCTCAAACTCTTTGTACTCCTTCTGTTCCTTTTTACTTCACACATCGTGAAAAGTGCATACTTTTTACTAAAAGATTGGCCAAAGTAGAGATACTTTGACTGCAGAGAAAACTTGTATGCAGACTAGAAAGGACCGGAGGGACTACATGTGAAACTGCTGCAAACGAGGTGATCACCCTAGGAATAATGCTAGTACGTACTGTTTTGCATGTTCATCCAATGCCAGTGATACAGGAATTCGAACTAATTGAAATAAATTCATTCATACACAGTCGGATTTCATTACATTTCATACATTCTTCAAATAAAAAGGGGTGCGCTGGAGGTATAATTAATTATCCAAAGCTACCCACCCGTGTCCCGCTGAGCCAAACAGAAGCTTCATGATTTAGCTCGCAGTGCGATATGAATCGACATGTGGCCTGTTGGGCCCATGTGCCAGTCAACCAACTGCACCGGTAGTTAAGTAGAAGCAGCGTTGTTCTCCAACACAGCTCTCCGACTCCACGTCGCCGCCAAGAAGCTAACCGGCCGTCAATGGTGAACCCGCCTAGCTTGGCTTCAACCGGAGGGTAGCAGCAGTGGCCTTACTTGGACCTGAGCGGCGGTGACCTACCGTGTTCTACTCTTCCTCGTTTTTTGTGTGGCGCGGCCTCGTTAGCAGCGAGGCGGGGCCTCGGCGGAGCCGATGATGTCCTCTATCTTGTTGCCGGCGGGCGGCGCCTCGGCGGAGTGCTGGAAATCCTCCCCCTCGTTGCCGGCAGGGTGGGGCCTCGGCTGAGCCGGCGATGTCCTCTGCCACGTTGTTGGTGGGGCAGGGCCTCGGAGGAGCAGCCGGTGTCCTTTTCCTCGTTGTTGGTGCCGCCGGGCCTCGGCGGAGGAGAGCCTCGTCGACACCAGCGAAGCGGGCACTCGTTGGAGCCGGCGTTGGCCTCTGCCTCGTCCTCGGTCTCGTCAAACAGCGCCTCGCCCGCTTCATCGCCCTCTTTGTAGGCGGCCTCAGCCTACGCCACCCGCATGCAGTAACACCAGTGCTCGAGGCGGCCCTCGCGGGCGGAGCGGTACGAGTCGAGCAGCACCTCCTGCTCCGCCTGCTCCGCGGAGATCTGCTCCTCCGCCTGCAGGTGCTCCTGGAGGAGATGATGGTTGTAGGCGGCGTGGGCCTGCGCCTCCCGGACTTGCTCCTCACGCATCTTCCTCACCGTGTCCATATATTGGGCACGGGCCTCGCCGATGGTCATGGTGCAATGCACCGGCGAGGATGGCGCAGAGGAGGGGGTTGGCGCCGGATCATCGACTACCATGTTCTCCATTGGGACGTCGTCGTCCTCCAGCTACTTGCCGACCAGCCGGTTGGCAGCAATGGCTGCCATCTCCTTGTGGTCCATCGTCCGCCCGTCCCGAAGAGTGCTAGAGCGCGAGGAAGCCATGGTGGGCAATAGTGGTGTGGACAGGAGAAAGGGAATGGATGTGGATGACTGCGGCTATGGCCGGCGCAGCAGTTTGTATAGCAATGGTGGGCGACGGAGGGACGGACGTGTGGCGCCGGAGTGGCCGCCTCGGCAACCGCGTATCATTAATGTGGGCGGCAGATGGACGGACGGACGACACTTGTGTCGTTTGAAGGCGGAGCAATCGCCTGTACCGGGAAGCGGGGCGGGCGGCGCGATCAAGCTGGGGCGGAAGCAAGCGCAGGCGAGAGATGACTTTACTTGGAGAGGATGACAATGGGGACCCACCAGGGCCATAGCCTCACGTACGCAAGTGCCTCCTTATTATATATATATATACAACTACAATTTTTTGCTTCCTCCTGGTTACCTGACATCACGGTCCCACACCATTGTCAACCTATGTAGTCAATAAATGAGAGAATTGCACAAGAAGCGGCCGATACCGACCAAGCAGCTCGGCGAGATTTGTGTTTTTGAGGTGTCAAGATCGCAGAGTTTTTCGATGTTCAGCCCAGATATTAATTTTCTCCTCTGAACAACAACGAAAACATCACTGCAGGTATTAACTGGGCGGGCTGTGGCCCGTCTAGCCCAGGCCAGATATCCGGTCCAGATATTAATTTTTTTTCAAGCTTAAAATGGCTAGCCCAGCTATACTTTTATTTGGAATACCCAGGCAAGGTCAAGTTGTTATTCTCCGCCCCGCTGGGCTGTAAATCTTTCCTAGGAGGGAAGCATTAGGCTTAACAAGAAAATGGGCTTTAAGAAATAATAAATGGGATGTAATTATAAAAACTGGGCAGTAACTATAAAAAATGCACCAAACACGTAATTTCTTTATAAATATTATTTTTGGATATTGAAATTTTTAATTTCATTAATTGTTGCGAGCGCAATGTTTTGCTGGTTTTTTACGTAATATAAATTTATATTGAAATTGTATTTAATCTGACTAGAAATTTCGGGATAAAAATATATCGAATCCTATCAAAATGTGGGAAGTTTTATTGAATTCTATTTTGAACGGTTGGTTGAAATGGGTTGTACTTTTAGCAAAGTGTAATGGGCTGTAGTAAATTCCATTAGAATTCAAAAATGGGCTGCACTTTCTTACAAATCTCAAATGGACTATAAGTTCTCTGCCACACACTTCTGGCCTTACTAAGTTGACGCGTCCCCTAAAAAGAGAGAGTTGACGCATATGCAAGGCTTTGTCAACTTATAGACAACACACGGTTCTAGTAGCAGTGGCCATTGGATGTCCATCCAACGGATGCCATGCTTCTTCTTCAATCTCGGATATTCTAGCTTCAAATTACCCAAAAATGACGTCTTTGGGCGTCTTTGTTTCGAAGTGACTGTGGGCCTACTAAGTTGACGTACCAAGGGCTTTGTCAACTTAGTCAATATAAACGATTCTAGCTGCATTGACCGTACGATGTCCATCCAATGACCGTCGTGCTTCTTCAACCTCTGGTCTTCTTGCTCCAACCGCCCAAAGCAGCGCCGGTCGTGCCGCCTGCTCCTGCCTCCTGTGGCCGGCTGTGCTGCCGCGGAAGCCTCACCGCCCCCTACTACTCCCACCGTTGGCCAGGCCATCCCTACACTCACCCACACCCCTATTATTCTGCGCCAACGACAGCCTCACACCTCAGCTGAACCAGTGAACCCTCGTACTCCTCTCCGCGTGGGCATCCACTGCCGCGTCTTCCCTGTCCCCGCATCATCCCCTTCCTAGGCCTCACCGTCGTCCGCCGCCATGGTGCTCTCAGCGCGGCGTGGTCAACGTGGTGAATGAGCGACTTCCATCGGACGTGGACTGTACGTGGAGAGGGTGACAGCTGGGTCCATGGCCGCAGTGAGGAAGTGCCTCCTTATTACCTGGAAATTAATGATTCCTCCACCTGACAGCTGGGACCCACCGGACGAGCCACTGTATTTCGCGAAAAAATGTTTCCCCCTGACTGTTGGGACCCACCAGCTACATCTTCGCACACAAGGAAGTGCGTCCAGGCAAAAAAAAAATGATTCGCCCCCCTGACTGCTGTGACCCACCAGCTACACCTTCGCACGCAAGGAAGTGTGTCCGAAAAAAAAAACGATTTGCCCCCTGACTGCTGGGACCCACCAGCTACATCTTCGCATACAAGGAAGTGCGTGTGAAAAAAACTGATTCACCCCCCTGACTGTTGCGACCCATCAGCTACATCTTCGCACGCAAGGAAGTGCCTGACAGTCGAGACCCCCCTGGTCAAAGTGTACGTAGCGTTGTCATTCTGGTCGCGAGCGTGTACGTACATACTGGTGGATGTAGAGGCACGCATGTGTCGTAGTAGAGGTGCACACGTGTCGTACTTGAGGCGTGTACGTGTCGTCGTAGAGGCGCGCACGTAGCATGTACACGTACGTACAACGGCCAGTCTGAAAGAAAGAAAATACAACCACATATGTGTACATATGGGTGGGGTCTCGAACGCCTACTCGCGCATATGTACGGCCAGGGCTCGTGTACATGGCTGGGTCGGAACAGAGAAACATCGTCATTGTCGTGTTCATGGGGAGCCAACCGGCTGGGTTGGAACGGAATGCATCGTCGTGTTCATCGGGAGGGCTTGGACGGAACAGGCGATGAAAACGAGGCCTGGCGTACCGCAGAACGGAGGTAAAGGCCTAGTGTTCAGCCGGCCACGTTCGAAACGGGATCCTGTTCATCGGGAGGGTCTGGCATACCGCAAAATGGAGGAAATGGACCTCCTACGGTCGAAACGGGGGTCCTGTTGATCGGGAGGGGTGTGGCGTACCGCAAAACAGAGGAAACAGACTTGTTTTGGAGCGCTATGGTCGAAACGGGGGTCCTGTAAATCGGGAGGGGTGTGGCGTACCACAAAACGGGACTCCACGGGATAGTGTTCATCTCCACCGTTGACCTCCTCCAGCCTCCACGGGCTATCGTCGACCTCCTCCAGCCTCCACGGGCTCCTGTTCATCCAGCCTCCACCACCACGCTACTCCACCGCTCATTGCTCAACCACCCTCCACGGGCACCCCTCACCATCTATCGCTCATCCAGCCTCCACGGGTCGCCCTGCTCATCCGAGGGAACGCCAAGGGTCCCGCATCCACCCGCACCGCTCACTATTCATCCAACCCCCCGCAACACTCACTTTGCTCATCCAGAGGCAGCATCGATCGGCTTCATTAGCGGCGAGCGGCGAATCGCCGATCGGGTTCAGTTAACAACCATCGATGGATCGCTCGGGTTCAGTAACACGTAGCCTGCAGTGCAATCGCTCTTGTTCAGTTAGAGCCCAATGCCTTGCTCGGGTTTAGTTAGAGCCAACGCCTCGCGCACACACACGCATACGTGTACGAGAGAAACGCACATCACTTGGCCCCCGACCACCCACTGTAACCGGGAACTCCCCGAAATTTTCCTCGCCCTCACTTCTACCACGGTTTTTTCTATCATGGACGACCCAAAGAATGTCATGCAGCTGCGTCTCCGACCCGCCTAGGACGAAAAGCCCATTTTCTGTCATGATTTTTTGTCATAGAAGTAGGAGCCCACCACATCTATGATGATACCGGGTTTTGTCACAATTATCATCATAGAAGTGTCATAAGTATGACAGAAAAAAATTTCGTTCGGCCCAAAATGTCACGGATGTGTCTTTTTTTTGTAGTGGTTGCAGACTACTCAAGCGACGAATAAGGTGCGATAGGTCATTGTCATTTACCTTCGAAGCTTCTGAAGTTATATAGTTTAGATGGTCTTCAGCTATATTATTTGTCTAATCATACTCTTTTTGAGGACTCGATGAAATAAGTGTGTGATTGAACTCTGTTATAATTCCTCGAGTACTGTGTGTGTCAGCATTACCAATCCAGGGATGGCACTTAAGCACAGAGACTTCGGTCCATTGGGACCGTGGTCGCTACAAGATGGTATCAGAGCACACGCTGACTGTAGGACGCGACCACTAGGATAAGCCAGAGGACTACCCTTCTCTGCTCACTCCTAATTCTCCTCTATTTCTACTCTGTAGATGGCGGACCCCAAGAACAAGTTCACTCAGCCGGATGACGACACCCCTTTCGGACGACACTTGAAGGAAGTCACCAAGTACTTGAACATTGCACTACCAAGCTTCACTGGGACTTTCTCTGCAACTCTACCGGAAGAGGAGCGCTGGAAGATCAAAGTCTGGGTACCCAGGAGGACCTTTGCGCCAACAACAAAGCCTATTGATTTCTACCTGGATGCACCAAGTTGGAGTTTGGGGAAGAGCATGGCAGCCCACATCACTTTTGGACGCATATGTGAGGTGTATCACAAGGAGCTGGAAAACACCATTTATCAAATAAGCGGACGCCGAGACGAGGAATGGGAGATGATTCGTACTAGGAAGGATGGATAAATTGTTGCATACATTCAAGAGATGGGTGATCACATTCGCACATACCAGAATCAACGGTGATTCAACATGAAGAAGATCAAGAAGCTGATGAAGAAGAATATCGAGCTAGAATAGGAACTCAAGTCAACACGCGATGGATATGAGGATGAAATTGTCGTACTACTGGAGAAACATGAAGATTTGAAGAGGAAGCTAGGACTACCATGGAGAACATAAGTGAGAACCTGAAAAGGAGATCTGTTCGGAGGACTACATCATCTTGGACGACACCGAACGGACAGTTATTCAAATGATGATAGTGATGATGACTACATAGACGAAGCTGGAGCTGATATCATGGAGTCTTCCTCTGATCAAAATTTCTAGACGACCACCATGTTAGTAATAGTATTCTTCCAAGTAGTTAGCATCGATTGATTTGTAATCGTAGTTAGATCCTTTGTGTGAACCTTGTTTGATATTGAATGAAGTGAATTGATTGAAATTTACCTCATGTGCATATGGGTAGTGAATCTCTCGTAGACCTTATTCTATTATGTTTTCTCACCCCTTCTAACCCATCAGATGCCTTCGAGACGTGACACCGAGTTCGTGTTCCCACCGGAGCTCACCCCTTGATCTAGCAGCAGAATTCCTTGATGCAGATGCTAGTTCAGAACCAGAACCAAGGCAACAACAACCCACCGCCACCACCCACTGTTGATAACCTAGACCGTTTTCTGAGGTTGAATCCGCCGGTGCTCTCTAGCAGCATCGAGCCGATTGTTGCAGATGATTGGTTCCGCAAGATTGGAAGGGAGCTGACTACTGCAGGATGCACATATGCAGAGAGAGTGCGCTTTGCCGCACATGAGCTTGATGGACCCGCAGCATCTTGGTGGGAGAACTTCACCACCACTTACCCCATTGATACAGTTACATGGGTTCAGTTTCAGTAAGCTTTCTGCACTGCCCATGTTTCAGCAGGATCTATGAGCATGAAGAAGCACGAGTTTCACAACTTGCACCAAGGGAGTCATTCAATGGGACAATATGTGGCTGAGTTCAGCAAGTTAGCCCGTTATGCCCCAGATGATGTGGCCACGGATGCCGAAAAACAGGAGAAGTTTCTTGAGGGACTCAATGATGAGCTAAGCATGCAGTTGATGGTGGCAACTTTCAACAACTACCAGGAGTTGGTAGACATGGCCCTAATGATAGAAGGAAAGCAGCAAAAAATTGATAATCACAAGAGAAAGTATGGACATGGGAGGTACACTTCTGGAGCTCAACAGAAGCCCCGCTATTCCCCGTATTAGGAGGACATACTCACAACCATGGAGGCCATAACCATGGAGGACACACATACAATGGAGGAAGTTCGCACAACCACAGTGGCCCTAAGAATGGCAATGGGAATGGAGGAAGCAACAACCAGAACTGTTCCAATACCGCAACACCAACCAAGAGGGATCTGAGTCACATTACTTGTTTCAAGTGCGGGTGAGGGAGTCCCGGACTAGGGGGTGTCAGGATAGCCGAACTATCATTATTGGCCGGACTCCAAGACTATGAAGATAGAAGATTGAAGACTTCGTCCCGTGTCCGGATGGGACTTTCCTTGGCATGGAAGGCAAGCTTGGCGATACAGATATGTAGATCTCCTACCATTGTAACCGACTCTGTGTAACCCTAGCCCTCTTCGGTGTCTATATAAGCCGGAGGGTTTTAGTCCATAGGACACAACAACAACAATCATACCATAGGCTAGCTTCTAGGGTTTAGCCTCCTTGATCTCGTGGTAGATCCACTCTTGTACTACCCATATCATCAATATCAATCAAGCAGGAGTAGGGTTTTATCTCCATCGAGAGGGCCCGAACCTGGGTAAAAACATCGTGTCCCTTGTCTCCTGTGACCATCCGCCTAGATGCACAGTTCGGGACCCCCAACCCGAGATCCGCCGGTTTTGACACCGACATTGGTGCTTTCATTGAGATTTCCTTTGTGCCGTCACAATCAGGAAGGATGTCTCTTCCCGTCTTTAGAGACAGTACCACTGCCAAAGGAGCTTTGGCCGCCGGCCAAACTATCCGGCTAGGTGGTTTTCTCATGATCGCCTATTCGGCCGCCGCTTCAACGATGACTTCTCGGGTCATCAAAAGCGATCCTCACGTCAACTCGGAATTCACCGAGCAGCTGGATCCGATGGAGCTCTCTTCCGTAAACGAGCTCTTGGATCGCATCGCCGCCTTGGGAGTCGCTACAGACTATGATCAGGTTGGGCTTAAAACCGATCTGAGAGAGATTAACCCTCCCCAGGTTACCCACCACGTCGCGGTGGTAGAGGAACAACACGGCGACTCTTCTTCTATGTTAAAGACCAGTTATGTCCGGATTCCTGATCCCTCCATGCCGGATTCCTGCAGAGGGACGGATGCCAATCAAGTACTGAACCTAAAGTCAGGCAGCGGACCAGATTCGTTGGACAACATCCAGCAATCCAAGCTTCCAAATTCGGAAACTTTTCGGCCATTGAGCCTCAAGTTGGGCAGGGTTCCGGACTTAATTCCACCCGCCCACCCAAACATAAGAGATCTATCTCAAATCCGGCAAGAGCCCACGGAAATAGTACATCATTACTGGGCCAGATTCCTCCTGGTTATGGATAGGATAAAGGACTGCCGTGAGGAAAGCGCAATCTCAATTTTCTGCAACAATCACGGACAAGGGAATCATAAACGCCATAAGTCGCCGCGAAATTACACGCTTCGCCGACCTGGCATCCATAGTACGAAAGTACTGTGCGATGGAGATTACCTGGAAAACTGAAACTAAGTTTTGGGACAATCCGGCTCCGAACACAACCCTAGTCCGAAACAAAAGGGTGCATCATGCTCAGTCACCTAGGACAAAAACCAAAAAGCAAAAACCCCACAAAGGGCACGGAACCGTACTAGAGGGATGGCTAAGCGGACCCTATAAAATCCATAGTACAGAGGGCGGCACTCCAACACACAGCCTTCGAGCATGTTGGATACTACGGCAGGTGGCCAAAAGTGGCGAAGAGCTTCTAGCCCCGGAGAACCAGCCCAACAGCACCAGTACGGTATTAACAGTCTTCGAGACTTTTGCATCAAATAATATGCGGAAACGAACAATCCGCAGCCTCGCCGAAGTCTACCAAGTAGCAACAACAAATCCATGGAGCGACACGGCTATCACCTTCTACGCCAGCGACGAACCCAAATTCGAACAGCCCGAGCACCACCGATTCGCCCTCATCCAATAGTGGACGGCTTTCGCCTTACCAAGGTACTCATGGATGGCGGTAGCGGATTAAACCTCATCTACGAGGAAACACTTCGAAAATGGAAATAGACTGGAGCCGCATTGAGTGAAGCAGCACAACCTTCAGAGGAATAATCCCTAGTCGGGAAGTATGCTGCACAGGAAAAATTACACTAGATGTGGTGTTATTTCACGGACAATTACAGGTCCGAGGAGGTCACGTTCCAAGTGGCCCCGTTCAGCAGCGGATATCACGCTTTACTAGGACGAGAGGCATTCACAATTTTCCAAGCTATACCCCATTATGCTTGTCAGTGATCCGGACATAGCACTCCACGCTGAAAATAAGACAGCCGCACTAGACCTAGAGGCACTATCCGAAGCCCTAGCGGCAGAAGAACTCACTGCGCTGCGCTCCACGGTGAATAGGGATGATGTGATACTCGATAAGAGATCTAAGTCCACCTCTTTTAAACCAGCAGACGAAATAGTCAAATTCCAGGTCCATTCAACGGACCCCACAAAGACGGCCTCCATTGGGGCACAATTAAACTCTGATGTAGACGCCACACTACGAGAATTCCTTCGGGAAAATTGGGACATTTTTGCCTGGCACCCTTCAGAGATGCCAGAATCCCACGCAGTCAAGCGAACACAGCCTAAACATCCTAAAGGATTCAAGCCGACCAAGCAGTGCTCTTCGGCGATTTTCCAACCCAAAAGACAGTAATGGGAGAGGAGCTAGCCAAACTATTAGAAGCCGGATTCATCGGAGATATAAAACATCCGGATGGCTAGCGAACCTGGTAATGGTACCAAAAAAGGACAAATCCTGGCGCCTTTGTGTCGATTTTAAAGACCTTAACAAGGCCTGTCCAAAGGATCCTTTCCCCCTCCCCCGCATCGACCAAATCATCGATGCCACCGCAGGGCACGATTCATTGTGCTTCCTCGACACATACTGCGGATCCCATCAAATCAAGATGGCGGAAACAGACCAGGCCGCAATGGCATTCATCACTCCATACGGACCATTCTGCTTCAACACAATGCCCTTTGGACTCAATAACGCTGACGCAACATATCAGCGCATGATTCAGACATGTCTGGCTACCCAGATCGGCAAAACAGTGGAGGCATACGTAGACGATGTGGTCGTTAAGACCAAACACGTCTAAACTCTAGTAGACGATTTGAGGCTCACATTCCACAACCTCTGACCATATGACATTAAGCTCAACCCGGAAAAATGCGTTTTCGGCGTACCAGCTGGAAAGCTCTTGGGCTTCATTGTATCCGGTAGAGGAATTGAAGCAAACCCAGCCAAGATCCGAGCTCTGTCACAATTGGATATCCCAAAAGACCACAAACAAATACAAAAACTGACTGGATGCGTGGCGGCTCTAAGCCGCTTCATCTCCCGTTTGGGAGAAAAGGCATTGCCCCTCTATCGCCTCCTCCGGCGCAATGAACACTTCGAATGGACGGATGCTGCCATGGCCGGACTCGAAGAAATAAATGCCTTATTGGCAACAAATCCGGTCCTGGCCGCGCCCAACCTGGGCGAACCGATGTTATTATATATCGCGCAACACATCAAGTAGTCAAGACGGTACTCGTCAGAGAACGAGAAATGTAGGACACAAATTCCCTCTTCAAAAACCAAAGTACTACGATCCACCGCCTTAACTCCATGCTAGTCCCGGTATCCACATTATCAAAAGATAGCGTACGCGGTGTTCATGGCATCCCAGAAGCTGCGACACTACTTTCAAGAGTGTTCGATAAGAGTTGCCTCCGAAGTACCTCTCAACGACATTATAAACAACCGCGACGCGACGGACAGGATTGCAAAATGGGCCATTGAGCTCTTACCATTCGACATAACCTACAAACCACGACGAGCTATAAAGTCGCAAGTTTTGGCCGACTTCATCGCCGAATGGACCGAAGCCGAACTCCCTAAAGAGTACGGCGCATACTCCAATTGGATCATGCATTTCGACGGCTCCAAAATGTTGGACGGCTTGGGGGCTGGCGTCGTATTGACGTCCCCAACCGGGGACACAGTCCAATATGTACTTCATGTAATGTACACGGACTCCAATAATGCAGCCGAATATGAGGCCCTTCTACATGGTCTCTGGATGGCAATCTCCATGGGTATTCAACGCCTAGAGGTGCGCGAGGATTCAAACCTCGCAATATCCCAAGTAAATGGAGACTTTGACGCCAAGCATCCGAAAATGGCAGCCTATCGTAACGCCGTCTTAAAAATGTCAGCTTGGTTCGAAGGACTAGAATTCCACCACGTAGCCCGGGATAATAACCAGGCAGCCGACGTGTTGGCACGCATCGGCGCAAAACGCGACGCCGTCCCTCCAAACATCTTCCTGGAGCAGCTCTTCAAGCCATCCGTATTATGGGAAGAGGAGTCCGGAAATAACAACCCGGAACCAACTGCACCACCCAACACGGAACATTCTGACACAATCGGTGGCTCAGCCAATGAAATAACACCTTCAGCCCACAAAATAATGGCAGTAATTGCCCCTTGGATGGAACCATTCCTAGCCTACTTAATTAGGCAGGAACTTCCCGAAGACCAAAATGAGACCCGCTGCATAGTTCGGCGATCAAAAGCCTACAAGGTCCATGAGGGAGAACTTTATAAGAAAAGCACAACCGAGTCCTTCAAAGGTGCATCTCCAAGAGGAAGGGCGAAATCTCCGGCTGAAATTCACGCCCGGACTCAGCGGCACCACGCCGCAGCCCGGCCCTTGTGGGCAAGGCCTTCCGTCTGAGATTTTATTGGCCGATCGCCCGGCAGATGCTTAGGACTTAGTCCAACGATCGTCGGTTGCCAGCTCTTTGCTAATCAAAGCCACATGCCACCCACCGCCTCAAAACTATACCCATCACCGCCGTTCATGGTCCGGGGCTTGACATGGTTGGACCCCTTAAAGGGGGAACCCACAATCAAAAATACCTATTGGTTATGGTGGATAAATTCACCAAATGGATAGAGGCCAAGCCGGTTAAAATGGCCGAATCCGGACCTGTGATAGACTTCATATCTGGGGTAGTACACCATTATGGTGTCCCCCACAGCATCATCACTTATAATGGCATGAACTTCACGGCCGACGAGGTTAAACTCTGGTGCAAAAACATGGGCATCAAGCTCGACTACGCTTCAGTCTATCACCCTCAAACTAACGGTCAAGCCGAACGAGCAAATGGTCTAATCATGAGCGGCATTAAACCCAGGTTAGTGCGGTCCCTCACGGAATCTAACACGCACTGGGTGGAGGAGCTTGACTCCGTACTCTGGGGGATGCAGACCATGCCAAATCGTACTACCGGATTCACGCCATTCTTTATGGTATACGGTGCAGAGGCAGTTTTGCCCTGCAATATAATTCATGACTCACCTCGAGTGCGCATGTACGAAGAAAGAGAAGCCGAGTTGGATCGGCGGGACAGTTTGGATGCATTGAAGGAGGAGCGCGACGTGGCAAAGGCTCATTCCGCATTCTATCAGCAGCAGGCTCGAAGATATCAAAGTAGAGAAGTACGGGCCAAAACTTACAATGTTGGCGAACTAGTTCTACGCCTGCCGGACAAGAAAAAGGACAAACTCAAGCCCAAGTGGGAAGGTCCCTTCATCATCGATCAAGTCCTGACCAGCGGAGCATACCGTCTACGAAACACATCAAACAATCGACTCGAGCCGAACCCATGGAACGCAGCCCGCCTCCGAAGATTCTATGCCTAGTGCCGGACTCAGAGCTCGTCTCCTTCCTCCGTCCACATTTTAAACGTTTGCTGTCTTTTGTTTTTTCTCTTCCTTCCTCCCTTCTTTTCGTAAAGCCTTTGTGGGCTGACCTGCGCATTGTTCGCACACACTTGGCGTGCCGCTTGCACTCATTATACCTGGGGGCTTCTTTAACAGAAGCTTACTTATACGGGCTCCATGCCCAACACATGCGTCACACTTCCGCATGTACCTTTTACTCACCATTATATGCATCGATATGACTTAAGTTTTGGCCAAGCTGGGTTGCTCGGCTCATGTGCTTACCCCTCGCTCCCGATTGTTCGGCTAGGAGGTAAAGGAGCACCTCTGCGATTATTATCTTTGGGTCACCGGATGTGTACCTCAGACTGGGTGAAGCCGAAAGCTAGCGTTCTTAAGGGAATATTCGGTGACTTGAAAGATGATTTTTTACCTGTCTATTTATCTGCCCCTAGATGCTTTTCTGCTCTTTTCGCAGTCCAGACATGCACTTTAGGGCATGCCTCCCAGGGAAAGGAACCCTTAACGGAACTATTCTCCCTGGAAGATGTTTCTTACTAACCATGTAATATAACATAACTAGTTGGGCACTTGTCTGATAAAGCACTAATGACCCCTACGCCTGGTCTCCATGCATGCCCTGGTTCCTGCATAACTGCGAGGGTATTCGGACACACTCCGGACTGTTGGGTCCCGAGGTTGAAACGAAAAGGTCCGCAAAGACAAACAATCTACAATCCGGCTAGAAGGCATTATACATGTCATTTTAAAATACATCGTCAAATTGACGGATTGTACTCCTCTTCAATCCCATCTAACAGGCTGTCTAATTTACAGTCCCGTTGGGAATACTTAGCGGCCAACTCTACTTGGCCGTACATTAGGCTCACAGGGATCTCCTTCCCATCGGACCCCACAAGTCCGACCTCGGCCATGTGGTTCGGATCCGCCTTCATGTACCGCATCTTCACCATGGCCCAGGCCTCCCTGGCGCCTTGACGGCAGGCTGATATCTTCCATAGACGGAACCGCTGCCGTGCTCCCTGAAGCTTCTCCGCAAGCCCTCCAAGACCCTCGGGTAGGGAGACGGACGGCCATAAGGCCTGGGCGATGCCACTCATCGCCTGCCGAACACATTCGTGCAGTTGCAGCAGCTCGGGAAGCTGGTCACCCGTTGAACCGGGCATTTCCTCCGCATGGCGACCTGTGAACACACCTACAGACACATTTCTGTCAATTGACTTCCTCGCCGAACTCTTCTTTTCAAAAGAGTTTGCTCAAGCACTTATCAGATGCCGCGACGAAGCCGCCGATTCTCCTTCTGGTCGGACACCCGGACCCGAACATCTTTTAGTTCTTCGCCTAGCTGGGTGTTGGCATCTTGGAGTTTGTTTCTCTCCTGCTGCACCCTCATAAGCACCTTCTCGCCGGCCTTCAGCTGGCGCAATAGATGTTGCTTGTCCGGATCTAGTCCGGCGCCCTCTGCAATATTATTGTAAAACTTACACACAAACCGCACTACATAAACTAATTATCTTTTCGAGGTATGTATTACCAGAGGGGGTCTCTGTGGCTCCCCCTGGGGCGGCTAGTGCGGCCTCAAGTTGGGCCTTGCACTCTTGAAGCTCCTAGGACAGTTGGGTATTCTTCTCCGTAAGATCCTGCATATCAAATGATCCTTAAATCAGTTACTCTAACTACTTTAAGTCTCGGGTGCTACTGGCATATATAACTATTAATTTCCTTACTCGTATGTCTTTCACATACTGCTCCGTGGCTCTGGTTAAACCATCTTGAGCAGCACGGAGGTGCGCGTCTTCCGCATTAAAGGCATTCAACGCCTCCGGGGAGAAACACGCGTCATAAAGAACTGTCCGGCGGCGCCTGTGATTCATGGCGCTCTCCACCTCAGACCTGGTGGCGGACAGCCTGTCGGCATCCTCCGTTGGAGGAGCATCCGGCTCGCGCCTTGCGCTCGCCTCCCCCTCCGGACCAGGTGTTGGAGCCTGGCCAGCGGAGGCTTGGTTGGCAACCTCTCCGGGCACAGTCCGGCAAGCGCTCTTTCTCCTGGAAAAGTCATGAGCATTAATATATCTCCCAGGAATCTTTCCCTTAAAAACGGTGGCGTTCTATACCGTTGCGGCGACGTTTCGATTCGCACCGCACCCCTCTTCCGCCTGCTGGGCCGAACTGACCCTTGTCGGTCAGCCGCCGCGGGTTCGGCATCCCGCCTTGAAGGCACCTCCTGCGAGACACCGTTGGTATACGGTGGTCAGAAATAAGCATGGATGAAGTAATGATGTCAGGACTCCGGTCATAGTTACCTGGGAAGCCGGAGATAAAACGGGGCAGTCAGCCGTAATGGCGACAAGAGCATTGTCCATGCTGAGTTGGTGGAACATCCCGTCAATCAGCTCCACCTCTATGTCCGGATCCTCTCCGAAGGCCGGATCAAGGGATCTTCCCGGATCCTCGGGTTGTGGAGTCGGACTGTGTATGCCCTCCACATCCCGGCGCAGTTCCTGCATCGAAATCATAAAGTAAGACACTTAACTTTGAAAGCACGGATCGGATAGATAAAACGTCCGCTTACCCAGCTCCGAGGGTTAGTCATGGAGAATCCATTTAATGGACTCGTGTGGAGGAAGTCCTCCTTCTCCCCCTTGTACAAGCCGGACAGGATCTTCACCAGATCGGCGGCCGATCCCGGCCCCTTGCGGCCATGACGGGTGGCGTCATTCTCCGCGTTGAAATCCCACATGGGGTGGGCCCTGTATTGGAGCGGCTGCACCCCTCACATAATGCACGTGGCCATGACTCCAATCATGGTCAATCCGGAATGAGCCAGCAACCTTATCCGGCCCATCAGATAATGGATGCTCCTATCATCTTCCTGTTGAGGGCTCCGCGGGCACCAACTCAGGCGTTTCTTCAGAGGAGCGTTGCTGAACTCCGGGAGGCCGATCCGAATCGGGTCCGCGGTGGGCGTCTTCCATATAAAACCATTACGAAGGCTAGTCTTGGACGCTTTCTTCGGGTTCGGATAGATATCCGGTCCGCGATCGCCATATTTCGCTCCGCCCACTTGATATATCGACCCCTCGTGAGAACGGGTACGAGGCAAACAATCTCTTCCATAGCGCAAAATGGGGCTCGACGCCAAGAACAGCTCATGAGAGCTACGAAACCCGCAATATGCAAAATGGAGGCGGCGAAGGCGATGAAGCCGAGTCCGTAGAACTCAGAGCCCCGGAGAAACGGATGTATGGGAAATCCGAGCCCCCTTATTAGATAAGGGACGAAGCACACCCGCTCTCCTTTCGAGGGATTGGGGGTGTTCTCCGCCTGCTTTCCACCTTTGTAGGTGGCCAGTCCAGCTCGAACCAGGACCATGAAGGCCGGAGGAAGGTATCCCTCCGCTTGGAGCGTCACCACTCGTGTGTGGAATCGAACATCTCCTCCAATCTCTGGTGAGGGCTGGGGCGAGAGGAGGAGCCGCGTCGACTGTCCATGATGGAGTGGATTTTGTCAGAGGCGCTCCGATGAGTACTCGCGGAAGGAGGATGGTGTAATTTGGATCTAGATCCTTGCCTCTCTTATAGGCAGCTTAGTCATGCAGCTTGGGGTAAAATGTAAAAATACCCTGGCTTTTCGCATTCATACGACACGTGGAAGAGGGCCATTATTGGGCGTGGAAGCCAAGGAGCACAACATTTATAAGGAAGCCGGACACTATTCGGCAAGCACATGGAATTTGGAGGAGAACCCGCCTTGCAACGCCGAAGACAATATACGCGCCGGACTCGTCGTCATTGAAGCCTGGTTCGGGGGCTACTGAGGGAGTCCCGGACTAGGGGGTGTCCGGATAGCCGAACTATCATCATCGGCCGGACTCCAAGACTATGAAGATAGAAGATTGAAGACTTCGTCTCGTGTCCGGATGGGACTTTCCTTGGCGTGGAAGGCAAGCTTGGCGATACGGATATGTAGATCTCCTACCATTGTAACCGACTCTGTGTAACCCTAGCCCTTTCCGGTGTCTATATAAACCGGAAGGTTTTAGTCCATAGGCAAAACAACAACAATCATACCATAGGCTAGCTTCTAGGGTTTAGCCTCCTTGATTTCGTGGTAGATCCACTTTGCACTACCCATATCATCAATATCAATCAAGAAGGAGTAGGGTTTTACCTCCATCGAGAAGGCCCGAACCTGGGTAAAAACATCGTGTCCCTTGTCTCCTGTGACCATCCGCCTAGACGCACAGTTTGGGACCCCCTACCCGAGATCCGCCGGTTTTGACACCGATAGCGGGAAGACTGGACATTCTGCCACTGGATGTCCTGAAGCAAAGAATGGAAATGACAATGGAAGTTCTGTAAAGAATCCCAACCCGTTCACCAAAGGTAGGTTAACCACGTCAGTGTGGAGGAGATTGAGGAGTAGCCCGACACAGTTGTCGGTAAGTTTTTGATTAATGCATTTATAGCACTTGTTCTTTTCGATACTAGTGCATCTCATTCAGTCATATCAAGGGGATTTGTGGATAAGTATAAGTTACCAACAGTAGCCCTTAAGTGACCTATGTTAGTAAGTTCCCCAGAAGCGGAGTATAAGGCTAGTAGGGGATGCTATCAGTTGCCAGTAACCATAGGTAGACATGTTTTTCCCACCGACCTAATTGTCCTGGAGTCACAAGGATTGGATGTGATACTAGGCATGGATTGGTTATCCAAGTATGATGGAAACATCAATTGTGCCAGTAAATCAATTCTTCTCACCACCCCAGAAGGAAAGAGGATCAAGTATGTATCTAGGCATGTGCCGAGGAAGACTCAGGTGAATTCCTTATCTGGAGTTGTTTAGGAGGAAGTACCAGTGGTGAAGGATTACCCCGATGTATTTTCGGTGGAGTTACCAGGCATGCCACCAGATCGAGACATTGAGTTTTTGATTGAGTTATTGCCAGGCACCGGACCAATATCCAAGAGACCGTATCGGATGCCCGCAAATGATCTAGAGGAAATCAAGAAACAGATTAAGGAGTTACTGGAGAAAGGCTACATTCGACAAAGTTCATCACCTTGGGGAGCCCCCGTGCTTCTAGTTGAGTAAAGGATGAATCTTTGAGGATGGTTGTTGATTATCATGCGCTGAATGAGGTGATGATCAAGAATAAATACCCTCTACCGTTGATCAATGATTTGTTTGACCAGCTGCAAGGAGCTAAAGTTTTCTCCAAGATCAATCTTCGATTAGGTTATCACCAGTTGAATGTCCAAGAGTAGGATATACCTAAGACAACTTTTACCACGAGGTATGGGCTATATGAGTTTACAATTATGTCATTTGGTTTGACTAACGCCCCTGCCTATTTCATGAGTATGATGAACAAGGTGTTCATGGAGTTTTTGGATAAGTTTGTCATGGTGTTCATTGATGACATATTGGTCCACTTGAAGAATGAAGAAGAGCATAAGGAACATTTGCGTTTGGTTCTTCAGAATCTTAGGGAACATCAGTTGTATGCCAAGTTCAGCAAATGTGAGTTTTGGTTGAAGGAAGTTGGATTTCTCGGACATGTTATATCCGGAGAAGGAACAACAGTAGACCCTACCAAGGTTGCTTCTGTCACTAAATGGTTGGCACCCATCTCAGTGGGAGAAATCAGAAGTTTTCTTGGACTCGCAGGTTATTACCGGAGATTTATTGAGAATTTTTCCAAGATTGCAAAGCCCATGAGGGAGTTATTGAAGAAGGAGACCAAGTTTAAATGGAATGGGGATTGTGAGGCTAGTTTTCAAGAGTTGAAGAAACGTTTGGTTACAGCCCCAGTGATGATTCTCCCAGATATACGCAAAGATTTCCAAGTGTATTGTGACACTTCATGCCGAGGACTTGGAGGAGTGCTTATGGAGGATGGAAGAGTTGTCTCATATGCCTGACGACAGCTTCGACCTCATGAGTTGAATTATGCTACACATTATTTGGAGTTAGCAGCTGTAGTGCATGCGCTCAAGACATGGAGACACTTTCTCATCGGTAACCGTTGTGATGTTTACACTGATCATAAGAGTTTGAAGTACATCTTCACTCATAAGGAGTTAAACCTCAGGCAAAGGATATGGTTGGAGCTCATAAAGGATTATGACATGAGGTTGCGTTATCATCCAGGAAAGGCCAACGTCGTAGCAGATGCATTGAGCCGTAAGAGTTATGTTAACACGCTCATAACCGTAGGATTACCTGAGGAGTTAGCTGACGACCTTTGAGAACTACACTTGGAGATAGTTCTGAGAGGTTATGTTGCAGCATTGGAAATTTAGTCCACTTTGTTAGGTAAGATCAGAGAAGCCAGAATACGGATAAGGAGATTGCTGAGATAAAGGAAAGGATGAGAGGAAAGGCTAAAGGATTTCGTGAGGATGGGCATGACACTTTATGGTTTGAGGATCGTATTTATGTGCCTAATGAACCGGAGATCAGGAAGTTGATTCTTCAGGAGGCTCACGATTCGCCTTACTCGATTAGCCTAGGCAACACCAAGATGTATCTGGACTTGAAGGAAAGTTTCTGGTGGACAGGAATGAAGAAGGATATTGCCGAGTACATAGCAGTATGTGATGTATGTCAGAGAGTTAAGGCGGAGCATCAGAAACCAGCAGGATTGCTACATCCTTTGCCGATACCTGAATTGAAGTGGGATAAACTTGGCATGGATTTTATCACTGGATTACCCAGGACTCGTTCAGGCTATGACTCTATTTGGGTTGTAGTTGATCGTTTGTTGACAGTAGCTCATTTCATCCCGGTGAAGACAACTTATACAAGTGCTAAGTTGGCAAAGATATCATTGACCAGGATCATATGTCTACATGGAGTTCCGAGGACCATTGTATCAGATAGAGGAACAAAGTTTACTTCAAAGTTTTGGAATCAGCTGCATTAAACTTTGGGTACACGGCTAGAGTTCAGTACATCCTTTCATCCATAGACAGATGGACAGACCGAGAGAGTCAATCAGATTCTGGAGGACATGTTGAGTGCTTGTGCGCTCGATTATGGATCTAGTTGGGATGACAATTTTCCCTATGCAGAGTTCTCCTACAGCAACAGTTATCAAGCCAGTTTGAAGATGGCCCCTTTCAAAGATTTGTATGGAAGGAGGTGCAGGACACTGTTATCATGGGAAGAAGTTGGAGATCGACAGTTGTTTGGACAAGACTTAATCAGAGATTATGAAGAGAAGGTTAAGTTGTTTCGAGACAGACTCAAGGTATCCTAGTCTAGGCAGCAGAGTTATGCATATACTAAATGCAAGGAGGTAGCCTATGAAGTTGGAGAGAGAGCGTATCTTTGTGTGTCCCCACTTTAAGGAGTTAAATGTTTTGGAGTCAAGGGAAAGCTAACACCAAGTTTTGTGGGACCCTACAGAGTTTGGAACGCATGGGAGAAGTTGCGTACAAGTTGGAATTTCCCGAATAATCATCGGGAGTTCATGATGTGTTTCACATTTCCTAGTTGAAGAAGTGCCACACAGAGATGGCCGCCATTCCTCTGAGAGATACAGTGCCACTGGAAGCAATTCAGTTGGATAGTCATCTGATCTATGAAGAAAGCCACTCAAGATTTTTGAGTTTTCTAGCCGTGTTACTCGCAACAAGGTTATCAAGTTTTGCAAAGTTCAGTGGAGCCACCATACCGAGGAGGGAGCCACCTGGGAGCGAGAAGAAGACCTCCGCAAGGATCACCCACTCCTTTTCGCTGACCAACCCGAATCTCGAGGGCGAGAATCATCTTAAAGGGGGTAGGTTTGTAACATCCCAATTTTCAATTTGGATGTTATACATAAATCATCATATGCATATCATATTTTATTTGCATTTTCAATTGTTTCTGGAATTTTTAGAATTTTATTTATATTTTTATTAGGATTTTTCTTCGTGGAAATCGTTTAAAAAAACTCTTTCTGGGTCGGCCTACCCGAGCCAGGCCTTGGCCCAGCCGGCAACCACCGCCTTCCCCGCGTCACCGCCATGCCGTCGCCGGACTCCCGAGGGAGTCCGAGCTCGCCCCGCTCCGTCGACCCCCTCCACAAGACAGACCCGCCCGGGGGCCCTTTATATTCGGCCACCCCGGCCCCCACATCGCCCTTGCCTGAAGACAACCCGCCTTGCCAAGCAGCCTAGAGCATTGCCGCCGCCGCCTGTGGTGCTAGCTGCTTCTTCTACTCTCCGCCGTCGTCAAGCTGCGCGCGCGGTATCCCATGATTGCTCGCCGCCGCCACCGAGCCTCGCCCGCCGCGGATCTTGCCGTTGACCTTGCTGCCTCGGTTGACCGGTATAAACCATTTGGTTTTCTCAGGTTCTTTCGGATTTTTGGTTAGTTAAGTTAGATCGGTTTTTCTTTTTGTTTTAGTTTAGTTAACGAACGTTCACCCGTTAGATTGTTTTAACGATAGAATTCATTGTTTAGTTCTGTTATCGAACGTTCGTTCTGTAGATTTTTCTTTTTAGTTTTATTTTCCACCAGGGACCTATCTGCGAATAGTTTTCTTGCGATTTAGCCCCTAATCTTAAAACTAGCGTAACTTTTAGCTCGTTTATCCAAATTAGATGAAACCAACGCCTAAATCTTCGTAAAGATCTTTTCTTTCAAATAAACCAACTTGAACATGATTTTGACATTTTAAAATTGTTTAGGTCAGGTTAGTATTCGATCTTGTTTCATTTTGCAAATCGTAGCTAATCACATGTACTTACTGTTAAGATCTAATCCACATGAAAATGATGTTGTTAGGTTTTGTTTTCTGTTTAGTTTAGTCGTTTGCTTGTTTCGGGTTTGATTGGGATCTTTTCTCGATTTTTCTTTGTTTCGTTTGAGTGATTGCTTATGTATGCTACTGTTTGTCTATGCTAGATTACCCGGAGTGCGGAGCTTGTTACTACGAATCTCTAGAGTTTGCAGATCGTCAGCGAGACAAGTTACACTTTGTTCATACTCTTCTATACCAAGTTTTTACTATGCATTAGTTATGCCCCTCAAATAATTACATGAGTAGGATTGGGAACATGTGGTTTGGTTGTAGTATTTGAGGTAGGAACCTAATACCTTTTGATCACCCCGGGAATATATGTTATGCTCTATATTTGCTTACCCATGCTCGTAGAAGGGGATTGGATCATGATACACATGGAAGTTATGAGAGTTATTAATCTTGGATAACATTAAGGTGGCAACTTTAATACACATTTGGGTGGATTGGTTGGGGCTCCTAGAGAATCTAGTGTTTGTCCATTTGGGAAATCCCGGAGTACCCTTTGTGATTTTTCCTCGATTCGCCACCTAGGCTCAAAGGGATCATATGATACTTCATGCCTAGAGACTTCCGTGTGCAGCCACAAGCCATTATGGGCTCTGGCATAGTTGAGTAAGTTTCATGAGCTCTCAAAGAGGTGGACTAGCAGATGTAGGGGAAAGTAGGTGTACCGGTCGGCCCGGAGTTGAGAGTTAATGCTTTAGAAAGACTATGTCTCAATCTTCCAATCATGGATGTGGTCGAGTGTTGTGGGGAAAAGTGCGCAACCTTTGCAGAGTGTATAAACTAATGATGGTTAGTCGTGTCCCCGGTTATGGACATCTTGAGTATCTGGAAGTGGATATTATTGTTGATCTCATCACTCTTAATTAATTGAATTGGGTTTAATGATAACACTTGTTTAATTGGGATTTGAGTTGGAGGAACCTTCTCAAATATTGGTACAACTTGGAAGTAGTAAATAAATTTATTCCTTTGATGTAGTGAAAAACTAGCTTTATGCAAAATCTTAAACTTAGAGCCTCCACCGGCCAAATATTGCATGTAGATATAGTTCTTACATTCATTGCTTTACAGTGTAACTCTGCGAGCATATTCCATGTGCTGACCTACACGACTGCAATGTCTCATGTTGCAGACTACTCAAACGACGAATAATGTGCGATAGGTCATTGTCGTGCACTCAGCTATGCCGTTGGAGTTGATGGACTCATTTACCTTCGAAGCTTCCGCAGTTATTTAGTTTAGATGGCCTTCGGCCATATTATTTGTGTAATCATAATCTTTTTGAGGACTCGATGAAATAAGTGTGTGATTGAACTCTGCTATAATTCCTCGAGTACTGTTGTGTAAGCATTACCGATCCAGGGATGACACTTAATCACAGAGACTTCGGTCCATTGGGACCGTGGTCGCTACAAGCAGTTCAACCATTGTTAGTAGAGAAGTCCAACAAACAGTACAAGAAGCAAAATTATATGTCACATGTTTAGAAAAATATAGTTCTGGATGTGAAGTTCAAATACAGTAATCATAGAAGTTCTAGGGCACTACTGTAAGGAAAAATTATATGTAACATGTTCAGAAAAATATAGTTATGTATGTTAAGTTTAAGTACCTGTATCACATAAGTTTCAACAACACTGGTATAAGGAAAATATATGTGACAATATTAGATAGTCCTACGGCTACCTGTGAAGTTCAAGCACAGGTACCACAAAAGTTCAACAACACTGCTATAAGAAAAATTTGAGTGACACTACTAGGTAGTCCTACTGCTACCTGTGAAGTTCAAGTACTTGTACCACATATGTTCACCATCAGTGCAAGAAGCAAGTTCCATTTTTTTAATTCATGCAGACCAGTGCTTGTCAATGGCGAAAGCTATACAAGAATCATTCCCAAATATCATCCACAAGCTATGCCGTTGGCACATCCTGAAGAAGTTCAAGGAATAAATCGGAGTTGTTGTAACATTCAAAGAGGAGTTCACAGCTATCTTAAACTGGCTGGTAATGCCAATGGAGTTTGAAGGTGCCTTGGCTACACTCCTCGAGAAGTACAACCTGCAGAACGACCAGATGATGACGTAGCTGTGGAGTGATAGGTAACTGTGGATATCAACATATTACAAGAACATTTTCTGTGCTAGAATGACTTGTACACAATGAAGTGAGAGCATGAATCACGTGCTCAAGAGAGAGTTTGTCAAGGGGACCCAGAACCTACACAAGTTTGCTTGGCAGGTAAATGCTTGCATACATACGGGGATGTAGAAGGAGAACGAGCAAACAATGACCAGCATGGTATTAAGACAAAAAACACCCCCATATTGTGACTTCCTTGAACATGTGCACTTGGTATTTAAAAAATGAAACCCACGACTCTGCTCGACTAATATCTTATTTTCTGACATGTGCAGAGCAATCCTCTGACAAAAAGAGCTTACGACTACGAGGAATACATGGCTATCAAGTACACGAGAGCCGTGTACATCGAGATGAGAACTAGGATGAGAAAAGCCACACTATTTCGCGCAAAGTCTACAACAGAGCCCACTAAGTACCTTGTGTACTACCACAACAAGGCTGGCCATGATGATGAAGAAAGATTTGCATGGTCAAAGCAAGAATTCCAAGTTGTAGCTAACCTAGGGAATGAAATATATGAGTGTGAATGCAAGCTTTGGACACACGTAGGTGAGCGGAAAAGCAAACTCATTAAATAGCTAAACTACTAGTATCGTATCAATATATGAAACTCATTGCTAGCTCACAAACTATGTATTCTGCATTCATCACAAAAATGCAGGTCTGTTCTGCCTTTACATAATGAACATATTGAACTACCTGAAGCCTGACAAATTTCCAGACAAGTATATCCTCAAACAGTACACAAAGACTGCAAAATCATAACCAACATTTGATACAAGGGACTACAACACAATTGCATCGGATGGCAGCTCAAGACTATCCAAGCAAGACATCTTGTTATAGCTAAATTTGACGGTTAATAAGAAAGCCATGAGATGTGAGCAGCAATATGATAGAGCATTCTATGTTATCAAGAGGCTCATGGAAGAGCTTGATGTAATACATTCAACAAACCAAGCGGATGCTGGCGAAAGGATGGATGAAGAGGATGCTAAAATTGAAGACGACCTTCATTATTATGAAGCTAAAATGCTCCAGACCGCTGCTCAAGCCAACCAATGCAAGCAGGATGTTGATGAATTAATGCAGCAACAACAGCAGCAGAAAGAGGTAATAAAATTGCCGTTGTACTCTGAAACAAATGGTAGGAAGAAACTTTCTGCAGCAAAGAAAAGAGACCAGAGAGCTCAAATAAAGGCACCATATGCAGATAGAGTCGTTGTGCTGGATGAGACACTACTAGGAAAAGGCCTACTAATGGCACACCGGTTTTGCCTACTAATGGCGCACTACCGGTGCCATTAGTATCACGCCACTAGTATTTTTTACTAATGGCGCACCACTGGTGCGCCATTAGTATCTGGTGTACTAATGGCGCACCATGCAGTGCGCCATTAGTTTTGCCCATAGTGCGCCACTAGTGTCTGCTATACTAATGGCGCACCACATGGTAGTGCGCCATTAGTAACAATTTTTTTTCTTAATGCCAGGTCACTATTTCACATATGAGGAATCCAACACATATATATACAAGAAGCATCCATATAACAATCATAGCCAACACACAAGTTCCATCATATATACATACATAGCCAACACATAGTTCCATCGTTACATATTACAAAAGTTTCACATTGTTCATCCAACATCGTTATCCATCAATTCACAAAAGTTTCACATTGATACAAAATAAAAGCACAAATGGAAAAGAAGCACTCCATCCATGCAAGCTTCCATGAATTAAATCAAATCTGCAAAATGATAAACAAGAAGTTAGAAGAAGAAGAAGAAGAAGAAGAAGACTAGAAGAATACTAGAAGAAGAAGAAGAAGACTAGAAGAATACTAGAAGAAGAAGAACACTAGAAGAAGAATAAGAAGAATTTTGGAAAAGAAGAAGAATAAGAAGAAGACTATAAGCTTATTATGTAAACTTGATCCTTTTGTGCTAACATAAGTTATTTTGGAGCTAACCTATAGGAAACTAAGCATATAGGCTCTAAGTTAGCATACTAGAGCCAACTTAGGTAAAATGAAGCTAACCTATGTCATTTTGGAAAAGAATAAGAATAAGAAGAAGAGTATAAGCTTATTATGTAAACTTGATCATTTTGTGCTAACATAAGTTATTTTGGAGCTAACCTAAACTAAGCATATAAGCTCTAAGTTAGTATATTAGAGCCAACTTAGGTAAAATGAAGCTAACCTATGTCACTTTGGAAAAGAAGAAGAATAAGAAAAAGACTATAAGCTTATTATGTAAACTTGATCATTTTGTGCTAACATAAGTTATTTTGGAGCTAACCTATAGGAAACTAAGCATATAAGCTCTAAGTTAGTATATTAGAGCCAACTTAGGTAAAATGAAGGTAACCTATGTCATTTTGGAAAAGAAGAAGAATAAGAAAAAGACTATAAGCTTATTATGTAAACTTGATCATTTTGTGCTAACATAAGTTATTTTGGAGCTAACCTATAGGAAACTAAGTATATAATTAAGCTCTAAGTTAGCATATTAGAGCCAACTTAGGTAAAATTAAGCTAACCTATAGGAAACTAAGCATATTAGAGATAACATAGGTAACTAAGTATATATATATATCATTTTGGAGATCTGACATACCTGACAAAGTTCAGTTCTCATGCATTGTTCTTCTCCTTCTCCTTCTCCTTCCTCAGCCTGATGCGCCAAGAGCGGCGAGGCGGTGGAGGCAGTGGAGGCAGTGGGATGTAGTCTTCACCAAGAATCGGCGTGGTCATGTTGCCAAGCTGTGGATCGCCGGCGCCACCACCGGTGCGTGGTCATTGTCGAGCACCACCACCATCGCGAGGCCACCTTCGTGCATGACCACCGCTAGGTCATCCTCAGCCACCTCCATCTCTTGCCCATGGTCACCACCACCATCTCTTGCCCTTGGTCACCACCACCAGCTTAGGTCATCCTCACCGATGCCCATCGTCATCCTGCAGCTCCTCATCCCCACTCTGCTCCTCTTCTCCCGCACTCCAGTCCGGATCATCCTTCTTGTTGTCTATGTCTGCTGCCAGAATCGCTGCTTCGCTCTGACCAGAATCGCTGCTGCTTTTGCTACTGCCATAGTCGCCGCCGCTTTGGTCAGAGCTGTGTCATTCTTCTGCTCCCATTACCTGTCCAAAATGCAACAATGACCGTTAACAATCGATGTGAGACAAAGCCAAATGTAGAGGAATAAGAAGAGGTAGAACGTACCGGCATCATCATCTTCAGCATAGCACATGCGACACATAGTCGTGTTGAACACCTTCACGATGAGCATGGTGGCGTTGTCGTCGTACCTGAAGAGAAGGAAGTACCCCAGCCGCAGGTCGTAGGCACGGTAGAACTTCTCCCACCCACGAGACAAGTACATGTGGCCCTCCTTGATCACTAACTCCACATCCCACTGCCTGCGAAACCCGCTGCCGGCCTGTCGCAGCTTCACATTATTTGGCGGGTCTTCACCCATCAGCATGTTCATAAAACTGTCAGGCAGCCTCTGCAGTTTGGGACAATGAGTGATGTAGCAAACAACAGATATCATAATAAGATGGGTGAAGGGGAGATCTCTCGTTTTATGTACCTGCGTCATGGATGATACTAAAGTCTCAAGTATGATAGTGAAGAACTGGAAGCATCCAACTCAGATCTGCGTGTCGCAGAGCGGCGGTGGCTGCTTCCGCCATCTCGATAAGCAGCGAAGAGACCAATTAGTACCCTTACAACAGATCATAAAACATGCATGATAACAGTATTAGTCGCAGTACCCCATATGTCCTATTTTCAGCAAAGCCATGCTAAAATTCACGGAAAATTTCAGCATGACCTTTGCTGAAAATAGGACATATGGAGTACCAATTTGCCGAACGGAAGTTAATCGACGCCCAAAGCAAACTCAAGGGCCTCTCGGGTACTGCAAATTCATCACGACACAATGGTCGGAGACAAAACCCAGCAAACTAGCACCACAATGTGCCTCTACTTTCATATGGATGAAAAGGCCACAGACCATATGGTCCTCTGCTTTCATATGGACAAAAATCAGCTCAACTTATGTGAGCTTCCGTTCCAGATCTAATAGGTCACCCAACAAAAAATCATCAATAGTTTAGCAAAGCACATAACAATAATGTTAAGCTACTGGAAATTCCAAAACAGTAAAGTTCCTATTTAAGTTACTGCAATTTGGCTTTGTATCTGCACTTTTGTGGTGATGCAGAGACCACCTCAGTGCATCAACAAAATTCAGTAAAATTCAGTGCATCAACTCCATGTAGTCGAGTACTCTTTCTGTGAAATACAGTGCATCTACAGGAAACAAAATTCAGTAAATTTCTAGCAACTACTCCTAATGCAAACAAGATTCACCTAGCAAGGTTTATTTGACATTCAGAGAAACACACAATAGCTTGCAGTGGCTTCCGTCGCGCGGTCCTTTCAAAAGTTCATAGCAGCGGAGCGCAATGTAGGCCGAAAAAAAGATCATCTACTGCATTCTCCCCACCAGAATGAACACAGGCCGGCAGCTCCTCGATAACCTCATTGAAAATTTCCTAATTGTTGGTCACACATTTTGAGCTTGGCCAAGTTGGTAAATCCCAAAGATGACTTGCTCTTATTCTGGTGGCTCCTGATACATGCATGTTTTACTCTGAATGATTGGTGGTCACACGATCTGAGCCTTGCCAAGAGAGTTCTCCAGAGGGCATCCCGTGCCCTCTGGGTTGCTTGTGAGAACCTGCTAGAGGCTATTTTGTGGTCCACTAATCTCTGAAAGCTTCCTCTAAGATTCCCCACCCCCCATGCTACGCCGTACGGTGATTGGGACAGGTTCTTTGTGATGTTTGTCCTAGTTTAGGAGGATCATCCAAATGAAATGATGCCGATTTGTTTGTTTGTTACCTGCTGGTTTCCTATTTCTGACTATGTAAGAATACTTTGGTCCTATAACTTCTACCGCCAAGATAAAAAACCTGCTCTTCGGTAACTTATCGACAAACCTGAACAACAATCATATTTCCTTGTTCGGTGGTTATCTTTCTATGCAAACAATCAGATTCTCAAAATTAAATTTTAATTGCAGATTATTTTTTAGAAAACAAAGTCTTAAAATCAAATGAATTATTCAGTTGGTCTGCGTGCTAATGTTGGCTATTGTTGAACTTTCAGCATTACTTCACCATTTGCTTGGGGAACGCCGCGATCATGCGATTCTGGTGACACATTTCCAACTCACATGATATGCATTCGATTGAAATCTTGGAGCATCCGTGACGGAAGTTATGGCGATCTTGTTGTCACGGAGTTCAAGAGAATCTGAGGACCGGCATACTACAGCCTTATGCATTCATAGGTGCTGGCGGCCGAGCCCTCCTAGGAAACTTGTCGGGTGGATCTCAAACACGACTTGGGGGCGGGCCGACGGGGGAGGAGGGCGGAGGGAGGTGGAGGGCGAAGGAAGGGAAGGGAGGGAGGAATGGGGAGGAAGGGTGGAGAGGGAGGAAGGAGGAGAGGTACAGGGCGGGCGCGGTCGGTCGCAGGAGGGTCGGGGTTGGGGTCGGGGTCGGGCGGCAGCAGGCGTGGGTCGACACGGGAGGCGGCGCAGGCAGCGCGCCGACGCTGGGGACTGTCGGGCGACGGGCGAGGTCACGGAGGCGCCGGGCGATGGCGCTGGGCGCGGGCGGCGGCGCGTGGGGCGGCGGCTGTGGGTCGTCGGGTAGCGCGGGTGGGGAAGTGGATCTGGCGAGAGGGAGAAGGGGTCGGGCGAGTTAGAGCTAGGGGGAAGATTACTAATGGCGCACCCCCGAGCGGTGCGCCATTAGTAATCTTTTTTTAGATAGCAATGGCGCACCACCTGATTGGTTCGCCATTAGTATGTTATTATTATTATTATTATTATTTGTTGATATTTTTACTTTTTTTATAAAAATATTAATATTTTTTTATAAAAATAGTAATAATTGTTTTATGAATATGAAAAACTATCATCAAATGGGGTTGCTCGGCGGCGGTGGAGCGGGCCGGGGAGGGTGTGGTGGGTCGTCGGCGGTGGAGCGAGGAGGTGCGGGGGTGCTAGGCGGCGGTGGAGCGCGGGCCGGGAAGGTGCGGGGGGTCGGCGGCGGCGGTGGATCGGGAGGTGCGGGGGTGCTCAGCGACGGTGGAGCGGGCCACGGAGGGTGCGGGGGTCGGCGGCGGCGGTGGAGCGGGGGAGGGTAGTGGTGGGTCGTTGGCGGCGATGGAGCGGGGGAGGGTGCGGGGGCTCGGCGGCGGCGATGGAGCGGGGGAGGGTGCGGAGGGCATCGAGATCGAGATGGAGGGTGATAGCGATCGAGATGGAGGGGGATAGAGATCGAGATGGATGGGGGTCGAGATCGAAAATATCTTGTTGGGGTTTTGCAGAAAAGTAAATATATATATATGTATATATATATATATATATATAGTAATGTCGCACTGTGACACGGTGCGCCATTAGTAGTTTTGCAAAAAAAAAAAGAACAAAAAAAAATTCAGTACTGGCGCACTCCTAGTATGGTGCGCCATTACTAGTTAGAACTAGTAATGGCGCACTTCGGTCTGATGCGCCATTAGTATGTATGTAAAAATGAAAAAAAAATATAACTAGTGGCGCACCTTTTGTGTGGTGCGCCATTAGTGTCTTCCACACTAATGGCGCATCACCGACTGGTGCTCCATTAGTATATAGTAGTGGCGCACTACTTCCTTGGTGCGCCATTAGTGTCAATCCTATCTATAGCCCTTTTCCTAGTAGTGTACATTCAAGAGATGGGTGATCACATTCGCAGATACCAGAATCAACGGTGATTCAACATGAAGAAGATCAAGAAGCTGATGAAGAAGAATATCGAGCTAGAATAGGAACTCAAGTCAACACGCGATGGATATGAGGATGAAATTGCCGTACTACTGGAGAAACATGAAGATTTGAAGAGGAAGCTAGGACTACTGCGGAGAACCATAAGTGAGAACCTGAAAAGGTGATCTGTTCGGAGGACTACATCATCTTGGACGACACCGAATGGACAGTGATGCAAATGATGACAGTGATGATGACTACATAGACGAAGCTGGAACTGATATCATGGAGTCTTCCTCTGATCAAAATTTCTAGACGACCACCATGTTACTAATAGTATTCTTCCAAGTAGTTAGCATCGATTGATTTGTAATCTTAGTTAGATCCTTTGTGTGAACCTTGTTTGATATTGAATGAAGTGAATTGATTGAAATTTGCCTCATGTGCATATGGGTAGTGAATCTCTCGTAGACCTTATTCTATTATGTTTTCTCACCCCTTCTAACCCATTAGATGCCTCCGAGACGTGACACCGAGTTCGTGTTCCCACCGGAGCTCACCCCTTGATCCAGCACCAGAATTCCTTGAAGCAGATGCTAGTTCAGAACCAGAACCAAGGCAACAACAACCCACCGCCCCCACCCCCTGTTGATAACTTAGACCGTTTTCTAAGGTTGAATCCGCAGGTGTTCTCTAGCAGCAATGAGCCGATTGTTGCAGATGATTGGTTCCGCAATATTGGAAGGGACCTGACTACTGCAGGATGCACATATGCGGAAAGAGTGCGCTTTGTTGCACAAGAGCTTGATGGACCCGCAGCATCTTGGTGGGAGAACTTCACCACCACTTACCCCATTGATACAGTTACATGGGTTCAGTTTCAGCAAGCTTTCCGCACTGCCCATGTTTCAGCAGGATCTATGAGCATGAAGAAGCACGAGTTTCACAACTTGCGCCAAGGGAGACATTCAGTGGGACAATATGTGGCTGAGTTCAGCAAGTTAGCCCGTTATGCCCCAGATGATGTGGCCACGGATGCCGCAAAACAGGAGAAGTTTCTTGAGGGACTCAATGATGAGCTAAGCATGCAGTTGATGGTGGCAACTTTCAACAACTACCAGGAGTTGGTAGACATGGCCCTCATGATAGAAGGAAAGCAGCAACAAATTGATAATCACAAGAGAAAGTATGGACATGGGAGGTACACTTCTGGAGCTCAACAGAAGCCCCGCTATTTCCCGTACTGAGGAGGACATACTCACAACCATGGAGGCCATAACCATGGAGGACACACGCACAATGGAGGAAGCTCACACAACCACAGTGGCCCTAAGAATGGCAATGGGAATGGTGGAGTCACATTACTTGTTTCAAGTGCGGGAAGACTGGACATTATGCCACTGAATGTCCTGAAGCAAAGAATGGAAATGGAAATTGAAGTTCTGTAAAGAATCCCAACCCCTTCACCAAAGGTCAGGTTAACCACGTCAGTGTGGAGGAGATTGAGGAGTAGCCCGACGCAGTTGTCGGTAAGTTTTTGATAAATGCATTTATAGCACTTGTTCTTTTCGATACTAGTGCATCTCATTCAGTCATATCAAGGGGATTTGTGGATAAGTATAAGTTACCAACAATAGCCCTTAAGTCACCTATGTTAGTAAGTTCCCCGGAAGCGGAGTATATGGCTACTAGGGGATGCTATCAGTTGCCAGTAACCATAGGTAGACATGTTTTTCCCACCGACCTAATTGTCCTGGAGTCACAAGGATTGGATGTGATACTAGGCATGGATTGGTTATCCAAGTATGACGGAAACATCGATTGCGCCAGTAAATCAATTCTTCTCACCACCCCGGAAGGAAAGAGGATCAAGTATGTATCTAGGCATGTGCCGAGGAAGACTCAGGTGAATTCCTTATCTGGAGTTGTTTAGGAGGAAGTACTAGTGGTGAAGGATTACCCCGATGTATTTTCGGTGGAGTTACCAGGCATGCCACCAGATCGAGACATTGAGTTTTTGATTGAGTTATTGCGGGCACCGCACCAATATCCAAGAGATCAGATCGGATGCCCGCAAATGATCTAGAGGAAATCAAGAAACAGATTAAGGAGTTACTGGAGAAAGGCTACATTCGACAAAGTTCATCACCTTGGGGAGCCCCCGTGCTTCTAGTTGAGTAAAGGATGGATCTTTGAGGATGGTTGTTGATTATCATGCGCTGAATGAGGTGATGATCAAAAATAAATACCCTCTACCGTTGATCAATGATTTGTTTGACCAGCTGCAAGGAGCTAACGTTTTTCCAAGATCAATCTTCGATTAGGTTATCACCAGTTGAAGATCCAAGAGGAGGATATACCTAAGACAACTTTTACCACGAGGTATGGGCTATATGAGTTTATAGTTATGTCCTTTGGTTTGACAAACGCCCCTGCCTATTTCATGAGTACGATGAACAAGGTGTTCATGGAGTTTTTGGATAAGTTCGTCATGGTGTTCATTGATGACATATTCGTCTACTTGAAGAATGAAGAAGAGCATAAGGAACATTTGCGTTTGGTTCTTCAGAATCTTAGGGAACATCAGTTTTATGCCAAGTTCAGCAAATGTGAGTTTTGGTTCAAGGAAGTTGGATTTCTCGGACATGTTATATCCGGAGAAGGAATAGCAGTAGACCCTACCAAGGTTGCTTCTGTCACTAAATGGTTGGCACCCATCTCAGTGGGAGAAATCAGAAGTTTTCTTGGACTTGCAGGTTATTACTGGAGATTTATTGAGAATTTTTCCAAGATTGCAAAGCCCATGAGGGAGTTATTGAAGAAGGACACCAAGTTTAATTGGAATGGGGATTGTGAGGCCAGTTTTCAAGTGTTGAAGAAATGTTTGGTTACAGCCCCGGTGATGATTCTCCCAGATATACGCAAAGATTTCCAAGTGTATTGTGACGCTTCATGCCGAGGACTTGGAGGAGTGCTTATGGAGGATGGAAGAGTTGTCTCATATGCCTGACGACAGCTTCGACCTCATGAGTTGAATTATGCTACACATTATTTGGAGTTAGCAGCCATAGTGCATGCGCTCAAGACATGGAGACACTTTCTCATGGGTAACCGTTGTGATGTTTACACTGATCATAAGAGTTTGAAGTACATCTTCACTCATAAGGAGTTAAACCTCAGGCAAAGGATATGGTTGGAGCTCATAAAGGATTATGACATGAGATTGCATTGTCATCCAGGAAAGGCCAACGTCGTAGCAGATGTGTTGAGCCGTAAGAGTTATGTAAACACGCTCATAACCGTAGGATTACCTGAGGAGTTAGCTGACGACCTTTGAGAACTACACTTGGAGATAGTTCTGAGATGTTATGTTGCAGCATTGGAAATTTAGTCCACTTTGTTAGGTAAGATCAGAGAAGCCCAGAAGACGGACAAGGAGATTGCTGAGATAAAGTAAAGGATGAGAGGAAAGGCTAAAGGATTTCATGAGGATGGGCACGACACTTTATGGTTTGAGAATCGTATTTATGTGCCTAATGAACCGGAGATCAGGAAGTTGATTCTTCAAGAGGCTCACTATCGGTGTCAAAACCGGCGGATCTCGGGTAGGGGGTCCCGAACTGTGCGTCTAGGCGGATGGTAACAGGAAACGAGGGACACAATGTTTTTACCCAGGTTCAGGCCCTCTCGATGGAGGTAATACCCTACGTCCTGCTTGATTAATATTGATGATATTGGTAGTACAAGAGTAGATCTACCACGAGATCAAGGAGGCTAAACCCTAGAAGCTAGCCTATGGTATGATTGTTGAGATGTAATGTTGTGTCCTACGGACTAAAGCCCTCCGGTTTATATAGACACCGGAGAGGCTAGGGTTACACAGAGTCGGTTACAATGGTAGGAGATCTACATATCCGTATTGCCAAGCTTGCCTTCCACGCCAAGTAAAGTACCTTCCGAACACGAGCCGAGTCTTCAATCTTCTATCTTCGTAGTCCGGGAGTCCGGCGGATATCGATAGTCCGCTATCCGGACACCCCTAGTCCAGACTCCTCAAGAGCCTGAACCAGTCTTCAATGGCGATAAGTCCGGCGTGCATACTGTTCGGCATTGCAAGGCGGGTTCCTCCCTTGAATAATCCGGAGAAGATAATGAACACCAGGATAGTGTCCGGCTCTGCAAAATAATTTCCACATTCCAAACGTAGAGAGAAGAAAACATATGCACCGATCCAATCTGCTGACGTATTATGCGGCATGACATCACACCGGCACCAAGCCCTTGTTTGAATTACTGTACCACTTCGGCACGTTTTAGCGAAGCGGTTTCCTTGGAACGTCCTGTCGAAGCAGAGATCGTGTTCCCCTTTTTCCGGGATTCTCATCAATACGTGCGTGGGTAACCCAACCGCGCCATTGATGGTGGTGCGTGGGAGATAAGCGAGTTTTACCAGGCCGGTGAGGGACGCATAGTTTTGTCCGCCTATATATAAGGGATAAGGATTTACCTTCTCACCTATGCCTTCTTCCTCCTTTGCTCATCCATCCCCGCGAACCCAAGCTCCAACGCTCAAGCTCGCGCATTCCGCCTCGACCCTTCTCCGAACATGTCCGGAGGGGGAGGCAAGTGGATGGCCTCCACCGCCAAGGAGGAGGACATCACCAAGCTGCGCGACGCCGGATACCTTTCCGGAGACATCACGCATCGGCTGCCCGACGCGCGGCAGCTCGTTCCTACCCCAGGACCTCACGAGAGGTTGTTTTCCTTCCCCACTTCCTCCGCTGGATCGGGCTTTCCGCCCATCCATTCGTCCGGGGATCATGTTCTACTACGGCCTGATTTCCACGATCTGGCGCCAACTTCGCCCTCAACATCTCGGCGTTTATCGCCGTGTGCGAGGCCTTTCTCGCATCCGCCCCACTTCGCCTGTGGCTCAAGACCTTCAACGTCTGTCGAAGGTTGTGAAGGGGACGCAAGCGGAATGCGGAGGCGCTATGTTGGGCAAGTTGCCCAACGTCCCTTGGCTAGAAGGGACCTTCGTGGACTCCGTCAAGGGGTGGCAATCGGGGTGGTTCTATATCACCGAGCCGCGCAAGCCTACATGGGCGGCGGCCCCCGAATTTAGATCTGGAATCCCTACGCAGCTCACCTCCTGGAAAGAGAAGGGCTTGCAGTGGGGTGACCCGGTGGAGGTGACGGGACTTCGAACCTGCATCAAGAAGCTGGTGAGCAATGGGCTTTGGCTCGTCGACGTGGTCCAGGTCATGCTCCTCCGGCAGATTCTCCCATGCCAAGAAAGGGCATTTAATCTGTGGGAGTTTAATCCGGAACAGCACTAGACGTTAAGCGGGCTCTTCGATACAACGTACGAAGGTGCCTGGAGGGTGTTGTTCAAGAGCGCTGATGCGCCCGCATCCGCGACCGAAGACCGCGGATTCAGCTTTATCTCCGTGGACGGGGTAAGTGATTCGACCCCATTACGGGACACTTGTAGTAATTAGATTGACTCTAGCGAGGTTTTTAATCTGCCTCTTCCTTTGACAGGAATGGATGGAGAAGGCCGAGCTGCTTATCAGTCCGGCTCCCATGCCAGAAGAACCAGTGGATGCCCATTTAGCAAGGTTGCTGGTTCCGGCACCGTACGTGGTGCCGGAGAAGAAGGCCAAGAAGGTGGCCGCGGGGACTCGAAAGAGTTCCCGCAATCAAGCGTCTGACGACGACGACGAGGACTCCTCCCCCGAAGACGAGGAGGAGGAGGAGGAGTACTCTCTCCCGGAGGAGGGAGAGAAGAAGAGGAAGGCCTCCCCAATCGGGGCGGCCGAAGGGTCCAAGAGGGGGAGAACTATCCCCCCGGACAGTTTCGCCAACATCAGTGTTGGCGAGGAAGAGTGGCCTCCAAGGGCCCGGCGTTAAACAAGATCGTAAGTATCCGGATCATTCATATGCCGATTATAGTATGTCACGCAGTGTCCTTCTAATGCCGCATTGTTTCCTTAGTCCGCCGGTGACGACTTTCCCGACTTCGATGAGCGGGTGCGCGCCGCCGGATGTAAATTCCATCCCAACCGCTCTACCCCACGCCCGAGGACGACGAGGCGGAATCCTGAGGGGACGCGCCAGAGGAGGCTCGGGCGCCGTCGAGCAGCCCCGGACTTTGTGCGGACTCTACTCCGAACCCGTGGCGGTTCGAGTGGTCCGACAAGCAGCCCCTCGAAAGAGGGCAGATCCGTGACGCCGGCGGCCTCCGTCCCAACCGAGGCACGGACACCTTCTGGAGGCGCCAAAGCGCCTCCATCGAGAAGAACACCACACTCTCATGAGTGCGGTGATTGAGAAGGTCCAGCTCGCCAAGGGCGGGCTGACCAAGCTCGCAACAGCCTTCTAACAGGCTTTGAGGTAAGAAGGTTAAAATTAAGTAATATAATACCGCATAGACAAGAGTTCTCGATGCTTAGTCCGGTGTTCAGAAGAAAAGCGGACTAAGGATCTTTAACAAGATATACGCAGGTTTCTAAAATATGTCAATATGGGTTTGCAGGCTGCTTGCTGTTGACCTCTGCCGCGTGCTTGCGGAGGTCGAGGCGCTGAAGAAGGACCTTGAGCGGTCGGAGCAAGAGCTCGCCATGCCAAGAGGCAGCTCAAGGAAAAAGAAGGTGAATAACACCACTTTAAATATGCACCTTACGTAAAAGGGTTTTGGTTGCAAACAAGATTAACAAGGATAATATAAAGGTCGCAGGGCCACTAACGAGGTGGCAGCCTCGAAGGATGCCGTGTCCGTGGCCGAACGCAATCCGGCCACAGAACGGACTGAGCGAGAGAAGCAAGCGGCGCTGGTGGCGGAAGTTCGGCAAGAGCTCCAAGCTCTCATGAAAAAGCATGAGAGTTTGGAGCGTGACTCCAAGACTTGAGAGTCCGAGCTTGCCTCGGCTCTTGATAGGGCCGAGTCCGCCAAGGCCGAGGCCCAGAGGGCCCATATGGAAATAGAGGACATGAAGAAGATAGCGGCGGTAAGGCGTTTTCATGCAGAGCAAGCATGTTAATGTAAATTACGGATACTTACCCGAATTCGAGCTCTCGGGGGCATTTGCAGATCTGCCAGTAGTCGCCCGATGCCGCTGCATTCTATCGTGGCGAGGAGGGAGCTCAACGGAGAAGGTCTTCGGTCTCAATCTGCTGAGGTCGGCCATCCGGTGCCCCAAGCGACCAGTGAAGCAGCTGGTCGAACTCCACAAGGTAGCCGAGGAGTCCATGAAGGGCCTCACACCCCACGGTGTGGCGGCAGAGCCATGCCCGGCAGCTACTTTGGCCTAGTCGGCGGCTAGTTGATGCATGCCCGAGGCTGGATGTGATCAAGCGATCCGCCGCATTGAAGGCGCTGTTGAGCCCTTGCCCGCATAAAGGTGCAATGGGGCAAGCTGGATGCGGAGAAGCTTCACGGATCCGCCGCCGCGGGCAAGGAGCACCGTCGCGGAGCGATATTATAAAGTTGTCTGAAGGAGCCCGCGATATCGCGGATGAGTGCCCCCTTAATGTAATCCTTGAGTGAACTCGCGGTGTGTTTATCCTGTGCGCCGAAAACTTCGTTTATATGCGCCATGAGCAACGCTTTGTTGAATTTAAAATATTACCTTCAGGCGGCCGCTTGTTAAATCGAGAGATGGCAAGTCGTTGGCTTCAGCCCCCAAGCCACGAGTCTTTGGGGTGTTCGGTGATAAACTTGAGCACTCTTGTTCCCATCTTTGGGTCCATCTAGGAGGCGCCAACACGACGAACAAGGCGACCGGACTTATAATGCTTGAACACTCGACTTAGCCATAGAATTCTATAATTTTAAATTTCGTCGAAGCCTCTGGTATTCGGAAGACCGAATCCGGGCTGCTATCCACGCCTTCGTCGGACATCATCCGGAACTTCGCTCGAAGCGGCATGAGTCTTTAGGGACCCGAAAAGACCTCTCGAACAGCGACCAGTCTCGCCTTATCATGCCGCCGGTTTTAGCTTTCCATCGAGGCGTTAACCCGGCTCAACCGGGCGCAATCGCAGTGGTTCTCCTAGTCCTACCTTAGCCGACGGAACGGAACGTAAGGTACCAAAACATAGGAGCCGGGCAAACCCAACTATTGACCCAAGACATGATTCGGAGCTGATTCATATAATGCTATAAGTTCGGGGTGCCGCACTTGTGAAAGTGTTCGGACTTAATCACACCATAGCATGAGGAACAGAAGCCCTTGGTGTATTCGGCCGTACCAAAGTATACGGGTGCAAGATGTCATATGTTGAACAAATGTAAAAGATAACGCAATTGCAATGAAAAAGTAATGTACTTGCAAGAAGGGAATGCTGCGTTATTTATGAAAGAAGGTCTGCTAATACAATGTGATACAAATAGTGCGGTAAGCAAGGGATTCGGACTAAATTAACATGTCCCCTCGAGGATAAGCTGCAGACTTGGTGTATGTAATAGAATTTAATGCTCATGAACGGAGACCACCCGAGTGTTCGCCGCAGCCTTCTTTAATCCCCGATCGTTGTATCGTGAGTTCGGCAGGTTCGCCGTCAGGCGGGGCCTCTGCTTGGTAGAGTCCTGTATATATATAAAAGAAAAGATAAAAATAAAACCAAGGGGCGCTTAGCACGAGCCCTGGTGTGGTCGAGCCGCACTCTTGAATCCTTGAGGTTAAGCCCCTCCCCTGCGCCCATGGTATCTCCAAAGCGTAATGATGTACGCGGAGTGTTATTCTAGTGATCATGCGCGGGCAGGGGTTGGGGCCGCATTGCTACGCGTGCTTTGATCGCGCCAGGTGGTCTTGGTTGTTGTTGCTCCGGGCGCGTTTTAATGTGTCCGGCTTTTTAGTTGCCGGACTAGAGAATTGTCGTAGAAGGCTGCTGTGTGCTTCTGCCGCGAGAGCCGCTATATGTTCCTCCATTCGGAGGGAGCGTTCCGTATTCCCATTGACCGTAATGACTCCACGAGGGCCCGGCATCTTGAGCTTTAGGTATGCATAATGCGGCACCGCGTTGAATTTTGCAAACGCGGTACGTCCGAGCAGGGCATGATAGCCGCTACGGAACGGGACTATATCGAAGATTAACTCTTCGCTTCGGAAATTATCCGGGGATCCGAAGACCACTTCCAGTGTGACAGAGCCTGTACAGTTGGCTTCCACTCCTGGGATGACACCTTTAAAGGTTGTCTTAGTAGGTTTGATCCTGGATGGGTCTATGCCCATTTTGCGCACTGTGTCCTGATAAAGCAGGTTCAGGCTGCTACCGCCGTCCATCAGGACTCTTGTGAGGTGAAATCCATCGATGATTGGGTCTAGGACCAATGCGGCGAATCCGCCATGGTGTATGCTATTCGGATGGTCTCGTCGATCGAAAGTGATCGGACAGAGGACCATGGATTGAACTTCGGCGGATCGCTCCATCGCATAGACGTCCGTAGTGCACGCTTCCTCTCCCTCTTGGGTATATGGGTCGCAGAAATCATATTCACCGTCCGCTCTTGGGGGAAACCCTTCATCCTCTGTTGTTCGGCGGGCGGGTCTCTTCCTCGCCGCCGCTATTTAGCCCTTGTCATTGTGTTCGCAATTAACTTGCCACCTGCTGAACACCCAACAATCTCTATTGGTGTGATTAGCGGCTTTTCGGGGTGCCATGTATCCGCATGAGCGGTCGAGTATTCTGTCCATTGGGCGGGTCCGGAGTTGTTCTTTAAATGGCTTTTTCCGCTGACCGGTTTGAGCCTCGAATCCGCATTTACCGCCAGATCCTCTTTGTCGCCGCCGTTAGTACGGCGTTTGTTTTGATCCGACATGACCTGCCGTGATTGTCCTTGGAGTCCGGCTGCCAGAATTTTTGCGGAGATTATTGCTGCGGGCTAGCCAGCTATCCTCTCCGCCGCAAAAGCGGTCATTTACGATGTGAGGGCTGCCATGGATTTCGGCTTCTCCGCCCCTGTGCCGGGCTAGCCATTCGTCCCGGATGTTGTGTTTGAAGGCTGCGAGGGCCTCCGCATCCGGACAGTCGACGATTTGATTTTTCTTCGTCAAGAACCGTGTCCAGAACTGTCTGGCCGATTCGTCTGGCTGCTGAATAATGTGGCTTAGGTCATCGGCGTCTGGTGGTCGCACGTATGTACCTTGGAAGTTATCAAGGAACGCGGCCTCCAAGTCTTCCCAACAGCCAATCGACTCTGCGGGCAGGCTGTTAAGCCAATGCCGAGCTGGTCCTTTAAGCTTGAGTGGGAGATATTTCATGGCGTGCAGATCGTCGCCGCGGGCCATATGGATGTGGAGAAGATAATCTTCGATCCACACTGCGGGGTCTGTTGTACCATCGTAAGATTCGATGTTCACGGGTTTGAACCCTTCGGGATCGATGATCCATTACTTCATCGATGAAGCATAACGGTGTGTGGCGCCCTGATTGAGCAATATCGTGGCGCAGCTCGAGGGAGCGCTGCTGCTGTGTTCGCCCGGCGGCGTTATGTCCGGCGCGACGGTATTCGTCGTGGGTCGTAGGGCACCCACGTGATCCATAGATGGATCTGGATTGCCTTGCTTTGTCCTCCAAGATGTCTCGCAAGTCCGGCGCGTTCCCTTTTGGCTTCGTACTCCTGGATCGATGTCGGGGTACGGTCTTGGCTGGGGCCTTGAATGCCTCTCTATCGCGACCATGGTGCGGTCGGTCAGCCATGTCGTGCGCTGGTGATAAAGGTATGTATGCTTCCTCCTCTAATCGGGGGAGCAGCTTGCGTCTTGGGTAACTTTTGGAGGGGAGTTCAAGTTTATACTCTTCGGCCGCGAGGACCTCGGTCCATCGATCGGCTAGCAGATCTTGATCAGCTTGAAGCTATTGCTGCTTTTTCTTTAGGCTATTTGCCGTGGCTATGAGCCTGCGCCTGAAGCGCTCTTGTTCGACGGGATCCTCGGGTATGACGAATTCATCATCGTTGAGGATCGCTTCGTCTTCGGAGGGAGGCATATAGTTATCATCCTCAACCCTTCGCCCGCCGCCTGCGTGAGGGCTTGCCTGCCCTCCTCTGCTGAGTCTTGGAGGAGGGATCGCCTTCGCACTCTCCGGTGTTATTGTCTCCGTGCCGGATTCTCCATTCTTGTTGTGGCGGGATTTAGAGCGGCGCCACGACGCCGGGCGTTTAGGCTGCTTCTTCAAAGAATCTTCCTCCGCTGCTTTTTCGCCATCCCTTCCTTTGGGGTATCCACCATGTAGACGTCGTATGACGAGGTGGCCTTCCAAAGTCCGTGGGCGCTGGTCTCGATCGTCTCCCAGCATCATCGCCCATAGCGCCGATGTCCTCGAGTCGTAGTCTAGCATGTCGGTTAGATCCTCGGCGCTGGCTACAAAGTGGGTGGTGGGTGGGCTCGAATTTCTTCGCTGTCCGAACTCCAACCGCCCCGCCATAGTCCGCCAGATTCTCCCGATAGCGAGAGATGCTTCAGAGAATTCAGGATATCACCAAAAGGCGAAGTTTGAAAGATGTCTGCGGCGGTGAATTCCATAACCGCGCCTAATCTCGCTTAATTGCCGGGGCGCGGGAGGCTCGAGTCCGGCGAGGAGTCCGGCGTCTCGATCACGAAGTTTCGCAAGGGACAAGATCGGTATTCGCTCCATCACCGTAGATGTTGAAGCCCCGGGCGGCGCTCATCCACCGCCCTCGCTCATGGGCAATAGGCTCCGGGTAGGTAGCCGGGGCGGATTCGAGTGCGGCCACCAAAGCACTGTCCGGCGGCAGAGCTAGATCATGCCCATCGTCGCAGTGCGGCGCGCTTGGCTGTGGCTCGAGTCCGTCGAAGATCAAGTCTCAGCGGTCATCGGCCGTGAAGTTTAGGCTTCCGAATGTGACTGACGGCGGGGGCGTAGCTTCGATCTGCTCCAGTGGCCAAGAGAATTGGCCCGCAGACGGCCGCCGAATCTGAAGATCTGTCCGGGAGAAAAGTCTCACCGGACAGCGTTGAAGGTTGAAGATGCCATCGAGCCTATCGGTGACGACACGAGGAACTCTCAATGAAAGCACCAATGTCGGTGTCAAAACCAGCGGATCTCGGGTAGGGGTCCCGAATCTGTGCGTCTAGGCGGATGGTAACAGAAACGAGGGACACAATGTTTTTACCTGTGTTCGAGGCCCTCTCGATGGAGGTAATACCCTCGCCCCGCTTGATTAATATTGATGATATGGGTAGTACAAGAGTAGATCTACCACGAGATCAAGGAGGCTAAACCCTAGAAGCTAGCCTATGGTATGATTGTTGAGATGTAATGTTGTGTCCTACGGACTAAAGCCCTCCGGTTTATATAGACACCGGAGAGGCTAGGGTTACACAGAGTCGGTTACAATGGTAGGAGATCTACATATCCGTATTGCCAAGCTTGCCTTCCACGCCAAGTAAAGTACCTTCCGGACACGAGCCGGAGTCTTCAATCTTCTATCTTCGTAGTCTGGGAGTCCGGCGGATATCGATAGTCCGGCTATCCGTACACCCCCTAGTCCAGGACTCCCTCACTCACGATTCGCCTTACTCGATTAGCCTAGGCAACACCAAGATGTATCTGGACTTGAAGGAAAATTTCTGGTGGACGGGAATGAAGAAGGATATTGTCGAGTACATAGCAGTATGTGATGTATGTCAGAGAGTTAAGGCAGAGCATCAGAAACCAGCAGGATTGCTACAGCCTTTGCCGATACCCGAATGGAAGTGGGATAAACTTGGCATGGATTTTATCACTGGATTACCCAGGACTCGTTCAGGCTATGACTCTATTTGGGTTGTAGTTGATCGTTTGATGACAGTAGCTCATTTCATCCCGGTGAAGACAACTTATACAAGTGCTAAGATGGCAAAGATATCATTGATAAGGATCATATGTCTGCATGGAGTTCCAAGGACCATTGTATCAGATAGAGGAACAAAGTTTACTTCAAAGTTTTGGAATCAGCTGCATGAAACTTTGGGTACACGGCTAGAGTTCAGTACAGCCTTTCATCCATAGACAGATGGACAGACCGAGAGAGTCAATCAGATTCTGGAGGACATGTTGAGAGCTTGTGCGCTCGATTATGGATCTAGTTGGGATGACAATTTTCCCTATGCAGAGTTCTCCTACAACAACAGTTATCAAGCCAGTTTGAAGATGGCCCCTTTCGAAGATTTGTATGGAAGGAGGTGCAGGACACTGTTATCATGGGAAGAAGTTGGAGATCGACAGTTGTTTGGACAAGACTTAATCAGAGATTCTGAAGAGAAAGTTAAGTTGATTTGAGACAGACTCAAGGTATCCTAGTCTAGGCATATACTAAATGCAAGGAGGTAGCCTACGAAGTTGGAGACAGAGCGTATCTTCGTGTCTCCCCACTTCAAGGAGTTAAATGTTTTGGAGTCAAGGGAAAGCTAGCACCAAGTTTTGTGGGACCCTACAGAGTTTGGAACGCATGGGAGAAGTTGCGTACAAGTTGGAATTTCCTGAATAATCATCGGGAGTTCATGATGTGTTTCATGTTTCCCAGTTGAAGAAGTGCCACACAGAGATGGCCGCCATTCCTCTGAGAGATACAGTGCCACTGGAAGCAATTCAGTTGGATAGTGATCTGATCTATGAAGAAAGCCAGTCAAGATTTTTGAGTTTTCTAGCCGTGTTACTCGCAACAAGGTTATCATGTTTTGCAAAGTTCAGTGGAGCCACCATACCGAGGAGGAAGCCACCTGGGAGCGAGAAGAAGACCTCCGCAAGGATCACCCACTCCTTTTTGCTGACCAACCCGAATCTCAAGGGCGAGATTCATCTTAAAGGGGGTTGGTTTGTAACATCCCAATTTTCAATTTGGATGTTATACATAGATCATCATATGCATATCATATTTTATTTGCATTTTCAATTGTTTCTGGAATTTTTAGAAATTTATTTATATTTTTATTAGGATTTTTCTTCGTGGAAATCGTTTAAAAAAACTCTTTTTGGGCCGGCTTAGCCAAGCCAGGCCTTGGCCCAGCCGGCAACCACCGCCTTCCCCGCGTCACCGCCATGCCGTCGCCGGACATCCGAGGGAGTCCGAGCTCGCCCCGCTCCATCGACCCCCTTCCCAAGATAGACCCTCCCGGGGGCCCTTTATATTCGGCCGCCCCGGCCCCCACATCGCCCGCCAACTGCGGCACAACCCAACCGCCGCGCCCGCAACTAGAGCATTGCCGCCGCCGCCCCATGGTGCTAGCTAGCTTTGCTACCTCTGCCGCCGCGCAAGCAAGGCCGACGCTCCAAGATCACCGTCGCCCTGCCACCGCCGGAGCCTCACCCCGCCCGCCGGATCTCGCCGTTGACCTTGCCACCTCGGTTGACCGGTATAAACCGTTTGGTTTTCTCCGGTTCTTTCGGTTTTTTTGGTTAGTTAAGTTAGATCGGTTTTTCTTTTTGTTTTAGTTTAGTTAACGAACGTTCACCCGTTAGATTGTTTTAATGAATGAATTCGTTGTTTAGTTCTGTTAGCGAACGTTCGTTCTATAGATTTTTCTTTTTAGTTTTATTTTCCGCCAGGGACCTATCTGCGAATAGTTTTCTCGCGATTTAGCCCCTAATCTTAAAACTAGCGTAACTTTTAGCTCGTTTATCCAAATTAGATGAAACCAACGCCTAAATCTTCGTAAAGATCTTTTCTTTCCAATAAACCAACTTGAACATGATTTTGACATTTTAAAATTGTTTAGGTCAGGTTAGTATTCGATCTTGTTTCATTTTGCAAATCGTAGCTAATCACATGTACTTACTGTTAAGATCTAATCCACATGAAAATGATGTTGTTAGGTTTTGTTTTCTGTTTAGTTTAGTCGTTTGCTTGTTTCGGGTTTGATTGGGATCTTTTCTCGATTTCTCTTTGTTTCATTTGAGTGATTGCTTATGTATGCTACTATTTGTCTACGCTAGATTACCCAGAGTGGGGAGCTTGTTACTACGAATCTCTAGAGTTTGCAGATCGTCAGCGAGACAAGTTACACTTTGTTCATACTCTTCTATACCAAGTTTTTACTATGCGTTAGTTATGCCCCTCAAATAATTACATGAGTAGGATTGGGAACATGTGGTTTGGTTGTAGTATTTGAGGTAGGAACCTAATACATTTTGATCATCCCGGGAATATATGTTATGCTCTATTATTGCTTACCCATGCTCGTAGACGGGGATTGGATCATGATACACATGGAAGTTATGAGAGTTATTAATCTTGGATAACATTAAGGTGGCAACTTTAATACACATCTGGGTGGATTGGTTGGGGCTCCTAGAGAATCTAGTGTTTGTCCATTTGGGAAATCCCGGAGTACCTTTGTGATTTTTCCTCGATTCGCCACCTAGGCTCAAAGGGATCATATGATACTTCATGCCTAGAGACTTACGTGTGTAGCCACAAGCCATTATGGGCTCTGGCATAGTTGAGTAAGTTTCGTGAGCTCTCAAAGAGGTGGACTAGCAGATGTAGGGGAAAGTAGGTGTACCGGTCTGCCCGGAGTAGAGAGTTAATGCTTTAGAAAGACTATGTCTCAATCTTCCGATCATGGATGTGTTCGAGTCTTGTGGGGAAAAGTGCGCAACCTTTGTAGAGTGTATAAACTAATCATGGTTAGCTGTGTCCCCGGTTATGGACATCTTGAGTATCTGGAATTGGATATTATTGTTGATCTCATCACTCTTAATTAATTGAATTGGGTTTAATGATGACACTTGTTTAATTGGGATTTGAGTTGGAGGAACCTTCTCAAATATTGGTACAACTTGGAAGTAGTAAATAAATTTATTCCTTTGTTGTAGTGAAAAACTAGCTTTATGCAAAATCTTAAACCTAGAGCCTCCACCGGCCAAATATTGCATGTAGATATAGTTCTTACATTCAATAGTTTACAGTGTAACTCTGCCAGCATATTCCATGTGCTGACCTACACGACTGCAACGTCTCATGTTGCAGACTACTCAGACGACGAATAATGTGCGATAGGTAGTTGTCGTGCACTCAGCTATGCCGTTGGAGTTGATGGACTCATTTACCTTCGAAGCTTCCGCAGTTATTTAGTTTAGATGGCCTTCAGCCATATTATTTTTGTAATCATAATCTTTTTGAGGACTCGATGAAATAAGTGTGTGATTGAACTATGCTATAATTCCTCGAGTACTGTTGTGTAAGCATTACCGATCCAGGGATGACACTTAAGCACAGAGACTTCGGTCCATTGGGACCGTGGTCGCTACAAGCAGTTCAACCATTGTTAGCAGAGAAGTCCAACAAATAGTACAAGAAGCAAAATTATATGTCACATGTTTAGAAAAATATAGTTCTGGATGTGAAGTTCAAATACATGAATCATAGAAGTTCCAGGGCACTACTATAAGGAAAAATTATATGTAACATGTTCAGAAAAATATAGTTATGTATGTGAAGTTTAAGTACCTGTATCACATAAGTTTCAACAACACTGGTATAAGGAAAATATATGTGACAATATTAGATAGTCCTACTGCTACCTATGAAGTTCAAGCACAGGTACCACAGAAGTTCAACAAAACTGCTATAAGAAAAGTTTGAGTGACACTACTAGGTAGTCCTACTGCTACCTGTGAAGTTCAAGTACTTGTACCACATAAGTTGACCATCAGTGCAAGAAGCAAGTTTCATTTTTTTAATTCATGCAGACCAGTGCCCGTCAATGGCGAAAGCTATACAAGAATCATTCCCAAATATCGTCCACAAGCTATGCCATTGGCACATCCAGAAGAAGTTCAAGGAATACCTCGCGTTGTTGTAACATTCAAAGAGGAGTTCACAACTATCTTAAACTGGCTGGTAATGCCAATGGAGTTTGAAGGTGCCTTGGATACACTCGTGGAGAAGTACAACCTGCAGAACGACCAGATGATGATGCAGCACTGGAGTGATAGGAAACTGTGGATATCAACATATTATAAGAACATTTTCTGTGCTAGAATGACTTGTACACAATGAAGTGAGAGCATGAATCACGTGCTCAAGAGAGAGTTTGTCAAGGGGACCCAGAACCTACACAAGTTTGCTTGGCGGATAAATGCTTGCATACAAATGGGGATGTAGAAGGAGAACGAGCAAACAATGACCAGCATGGTATTAAGACAAAAAAACACCCCCATATTGTGACTTCCTTGAACATGTGCACTTGGTATTTAAAAAATGAAAACCACGACTCTGCTTGACTAATATCTTATTTTTTGACATGTGCAGAGCAATCCTCTGACAAAAAGAACTTACAGCTACGAGGAATACATGGCTATCAAGTACACGAGAGCCGTGTACATCAAGATGAGAACTAGGATGAGAAAAGCCACACTATTTCGCGCAAAGTCTACAAAAGAGCCCACTAAGTACCTTGTGTACTACCACAACAAGGTTGGCCGTGATGATGAAGAAAGATTTGTATGGTCAAAGCAAGAATTCCAAGTTGTAGCTAACCCAGGGAGTTAAATATATGAGTGTGAATGCAAGCTTTGGACACACGTAGGTGAGCGGAAAAGCAAACTCATTAAATAGCTAAACTAGTAGTATCGTATCAATATATGAAACTCATTGCTAGCTCACAAACTATGTATTCTGCATTCATCACAAAAATGCAGGTCTGTTCTGCCTTTACATAATGAACATACTGAACTACCTGAAGCCTGACAAATTTCCAAACAATTATATCCTCAAACAGTACACAAAGACTGCAAAATCACAACCAACATTTGATACAAGGGACTGCAACACAATTGCATCGGATGGCAGCTCAAGACTATCCAAGCAAGACATCTTCTTATAGCTAAATTTGACGGTTAATAAGAAAGCGATGAGTTGTGAGCAACAATATGACAGAGCATTCTATGTTATCAATAGGCTCATGGAAGAGCTTGATGTAATACATTCAACAAACCAAGCGGATGCTAGCGAAAGGATGGATGAAGAGGATGCTGAAATTGAAGACGACCTTCATTATTATGAAGCTAAAATGCTCCAGACTGCTGCTCAAGCCAACCAATGCAAGAAGGATGTTGACGAATTAATGCAGCAACAGCAGCAGCAGAAAGAGATAATAAAATTGCCGTTGTACTCTGAAACAAATGGTAGGAAGAAACTTTCTGCAGCAAAGAAAAGAGACGAGAGAGCTCAAATAAAGGCACCATATGCAGATAGAGTCGTCGTGCTAGATGAGAATGGAATGCCAGTTGGACATAGGCAAAGGTTGCAGGACACAACAAACTCACTTGTCCAACACTCTTTGAAAGAAACGATGCCGAGGAGGTCAAGCAACCCAAAGTTTAGAAACAACAACCCAAAGTTCTAGAACAAAACAAGGGAGCACACCCATAGAAAGCTAGCAGCAGGCTTTGTAGAATATTCAAGGAGTATGAACCACAAAATGCAAGAACATGCCTGAAGCGCGCAGATGCTAAAAAGACAAGCCAAAAGCCAAAAAAGAAACATAAACAAAACCTAGAGCCATCAACAATAAAGTGGTGGAAGATGAAGAGGAGGATGAGGATGACGAAGATAAAGACATCATCGAAGAAGAGGAAGAGGAAGAGGAAGATGAAGATGAAGACAAAGAGGAAGAGGAAGATGAAGACGAAGAGGAAGAGGAAGATGAAGACGAAGAGGTACATGTCAAACAAAAACCACTACAAGCAAAGCCTAGGAGGAGTGCAAGGCTGAAGAACAATTAGACTAGGTCGATTAAACAAAAGCAAACTTATGTCATGTCAGTGTACAGAATGTTATTCCACTATTGAACATTATTTTAGGTGAAGCTTACTTGAACTTCTATTGTAGAAGTTTCAAAGAAATTATACAATAGAAGTTCAGGTAATCTTACTATAGAAGTCCTGGTATATTATGAGAGGAGGTGTTGGTAATGTGTTGCATGAAAGAGCAAGCAGGAACATAATGAAATATACATTTTGAAGTTCAAGTAATCTTACTGTAGAAGTCCTGGTATATTTTGAGAGGAGGTGCTGCTGTTGTATTCCATAAAAGAGCAAGCAGGAACAAAATGAAATATACAATTTGAAGTTCAAGTAATCTTACTATAGAAGTCCTGGTATATTATGAGAGGAGGTGTTGGTGTTGTATTCTATAAAAGAGCAAGCAACAATAAAATGAAAATATACAGTATGAAGTTCAAGTTAGCTTACAAAAGAAGTTCTGGTTCATTAGGATGTAGGAAAAATATGCTTGGCAAAATAAGTATTACTGTATAAACTAAGGTTAGTAAGCCTAAGACGACACGTTCAGATATGAAGTTATGTTTGGATACATGAAGAAGTTCACGTAGAATGTCGACAAAAGATAAGGAAACGTAAATGAGTGTATGAGAATATTTTTACACGAAGTTATAGTTGAAAACTATTCGCAGTTAAAAAATCACAAAAAGCACATATAGATTCTAACCAACTTCACATATGGAGTTTGAATTTGAATCTTTGATTCAAACTAACTTCATTTAACCTGCTGCTAGTTGCATTAGCTCAATCCACAGCATATTGCCATGTCATGATCACGCATCATATTGTGCATTGCATTGATGGTGTTTCCTCCTGTGTTGCCGGTATTTGTCCCCTCTCGATAGACATGGTTCTGACGATGAGTTCGATGACACCGATGACGAACTATATTATCTTCAAAAGTGCCGAGCAAGCAAATCCCCCTTGTTCATTCCGATACAGCACCACTCTCTCGCCCCTGCTCTCTTTTACTGCATTAGGACAACAACGATTCATCTGTTGTTTGCTGCGGTAGTTGAACCCCTTTTCCTCTGCATGACCTGTCATTGCCACAGTAAATAGATGAAACCCACTAGCATGAGTAGGAGTTGTTTGAGCCCTGATGTGCCTACTCATTCATGCTTGTTTGTCATGCCTGCTACTGCTTAGAGTGGAGTCAGGTCTGATTCATCAGGGATGATTTGGAACAGTGATGAACATGTCCTACTCTGTGTGAGCTAAGTGTGTGAACACGATTTGGTAAAGGTAGCAGTGAGAGGCCATGTAGGTTTACATGGTGGGTTGTCTCATTGAAGCCATCCTCAGGAACCGAGTTCTGTGTTTGTGATCCATGAAACAGTTACTACGATGCATTGGGCCCGAAACAAATGGAACCTCTCGGCTTCTTAATCAGCCTTGTCCTCTGTCCAGGAGTTGCACGTAGTTTTTGGTGTTTGTAGTATGCTGGAGGCCGTGCGCAACACTGACCCGAGGGGTGGGCTGTGATGCAGTAGGCACGTGGCCGGGTATGCTGAGCGCCGTTTGGTGTTGCGGAACCCTGTACACATCGTTCGGGGCTGTATGTGGAAACCTCGCCGGACTCCCTGCGGATGGAACCTGAATAGGCCATAAACCTGGATAGTGACTTGAGTGTTTAGGTAGGCTGTGGCCAACACCCACGTTGGGCTACCGCTTGAAGGTTGCCGAGTACATGTCGTGTAAATGGCGCTAAGTGGTGAGAGCGTGTATGAAGAAGTACACCCCTGCAGGGTTAACATTATCTATTCGAATAGCCGTGTCCGCGGTAAAGGACCTCTGGGTTGCCTATACAGTTCATAGACAAGTGAAAGTGGATACTCTAAAATACGCAAGATAAGCATGAGTGCTATGGATGGTGTTCTCGTAGGAAGACGGGAGCGGATCCATAGTGGTGTATTGATATGGTGAATATGTGGACTCGTGTGCGCCACCTCAAAAGAGTTACTTGCATTCATAGTTCAGGATAGCCACCGAGTCAAAGCTGGCTTGCTGCAGTTAAACCCCACCACCCCTTTGTTGATAATGATGCATATGTAGTTAGTTCTGATGTAAGTCTTGCTGGGTACATTTGTAGTCACGTTTGGCTATTTTATGTTTTGTAGAGAGACTTAAGTCTCACTAGTAGTTCAGCGTGGACTTCGACGTTTAGCTTGTTACCTCAGCGACGATCTTGTGCCCTCGGCCAGATCTAGTAGATAGTCAGGCTTCTCAGCCTTTTTCATTTATAGATGTCTGTACCCAGACATGTTAAGCTTCCGCTTGTGCTTTGACTTGTATGCTCTGAACGTTGGGTGGAGAGACCCATGTTTGTAATATCTCGCTCCTCGGAGCCTATTGAATAAAATAGTTGAGTTGTAGAGTCATGTTGTGATGCCATGTTGTATTTGCACATATCGAGCATATTGTGTGTATGTTATTGAAATGATTGGTATGTGTGGGATCTGACTATCTAGTTGTTTATCCTTGGTAGCCTCTCTTACCGGGAAATATCTCCTACTGCTTCCACTGAGCCTTGCTAGGTTGCTACTGCTCCGGAACACTTAGGCAGGCCAGCATGTGTCCTTGTTCTTGTGTCTGTCCCTTCGGGGAAATGTCACACGGTGTCTACCGGAGTCCTGTTAGCCTGCTACAGCCCAGTTTACAGGAGTCCTGCTAGCCCAGTTGCTACAGCCCGGATTCGCTCGCTGATGACTGACACGTTCATTGCTGGGTCATGTATGCCTGTCCCTGTAAGTTAGTGCCACTTTGGGTTTACAACTAGCCATGTTAGCCCGGGCTCCTTGTCATATGGATGCTAGCGACACTGTCATCTACGTGTGCCAAAAGGCGCAAACGGTCCCGGGCCTGGTAAGGCGACACCCGTTGGGGTACCGTGTGTGAAGCCGCAAAGTGATATGAGGTGTTACATGCTAGATCGGTGTGGCATTGAGTCGTGGTCCTGACAGCTTTGGTATCCGAGCCTGACTGCCTGTAGGATTACCAAGCCAAACTGGTCGAAGTTGAGTCTAGAAATTCTTTAGTTATATAGGGGAATTGATTGTGGGATGGAACGTAAGGCTCTTTTTACTCCTTATACCTTATGCCTTCTGATCCGAGTCATCTTATCTTTCCTACGGGGTTAAGGAACTAGGTTTTCTCTTCTTTCTATTAGGATCACATGTTACTAATCTGTAGACTTATAGAATTGTTGGACTTAAGCCTCGGTTCAGTTCATGCTACTTCTGTATGTTAACTATTGATCTCGAAACCTTGATATTGTGCTTCTGAGTGGCTATGCCACCATTCTTGTAGCATGTCTCCAATCTTTTGAGCATTTACAGCCGTTATGCTGTCTGAGTCATCCCAGGTTTTAAAATAGTCTGATGCATTTGCAAATTCCTTCTTGTCGTTCCGAAGTTCCTTTGTGCCTGATCAACCACCCTAAGTAGTGTGTTGAGGTAATGCCTCGGCATTTATGTTGGAGCTATGATTATTACCCTAGGTGTCCTATAAAACCATCTAGTAATCTAGCCATGTTCTGTGTTCTAGTGTGATGATTCTGGCCATCATTCTCGAAAGCATCCCGTGATGCCATTTAGCTGGAAGGTATTCTATCCCTGGTTTTGAAGCCCAAGATTCACCCTACTTTATGTTTTTTTGACTATATACTGCAAGGCAACAGCCTCACAGCCTTTTATTAAACAACAAAGTCAAAGACATACAAAGTTACAAATGTAAGACAGAGGGGGGAGAGAAATACTTACAAGAAAAACTAATTAGGATAAGGCAGCTATCCAAGATATTAGTCTAGTCCTATATTTACATTTGATTCTATGAGCTAAAAGAGAGATGTCATGCAAAAAATTTCTCCTCCATGCCCTGAAAGAAGGTGTCTCATTCCTGAAGATCTTCCCATTTCTTTGTGTCCAAATATTCCAAGTGGCAGTGAAGACTACCTCAGAGAAAAAAGGAAGACCAAAATCCCTCCTAGCATCAGAAGCCATCTCATAAGTGGTCTGGTTAGGATGATGACTCCATGACATACCCAGGTAGTTCCAGATACGCTGGCTAAAATTACAAGCAAAGAAGAGATGCCCTCTGTCCTCATGTGAAGCCGAAAGACATAGGACACATGTGTCATCTTGGATAATCCAATGCCGCTGCTGCATCATGTCCCTAGTATTTAGGCGATCCATCAATAAGAGCCACCCAAAAACCTTAAACTTGAGAGTACAAGAGCAATTCCAGATCCACTTGAAAATGGGGTCAACCACCGTGTTTGAAAAGCAAGACAAGTAATAGATCCTGGACTGTAATCACCAGATTTGGAAGGCCATTTCCAGACATCATTGTTCCCATCTTAAAGATTAACCAAAGAAATCATCTCCTGAAGTTGATTAAACTCCGCAAAGGCCTGAGCGGAGAGAGGCAGATGGAGATTATCAGTGAAATCAGACAGCTCCATAATATCATTAACTGTGAGAGTGTCATCAATCACAAAAGAGTGGAGCCGCGGAAACTGATGTTGCATGCTAACCATATTGCTGCCAAGTTGCCAACGGTCAAGCCAGAAGATCACCGTATCCCCAGTTCGAACTAGAGGCACTGCCAACTTGCAAAACTTATCATATAACTTGAACACGTCCCTCCACCAGAAAGAACCACGGGTTTGAGTGGCTTGGGGGGGGGGCGCAGAGGCATAATAAGTGTCCCAAATAAGAGATACCCATGGCACGTCCAACTTATTAAAGAACTTAAAAAGATGCTTGATGAGCAAAGCATAATTTTGAGAGCTCAAGTCCAGAACTCCCAGACCACCCAAAGATTTAGGATGACATACCAAGTCCCAAGCCGCCAAGGATTGCCGGGGCGTATCCGTATTCCCTCTTCACAAGCATTGCCTCATAATCCGTTCAATCTGCTTCAAGATAACCTGTGGCAGTGAAAGGGTGCAGAAGAAATATATTGGTATAGAACTAAGGACTGATTGCAAGAGCTGTAGCCGGCATCCTTTGTTCAAGAGGCAGGAAGACGCAGATAATCGCCTCTCAATACGATCCACCAAAGGCAACAGATCATAAATTGTTGGCCTAGATGTGCCCATTGGCAAACCCAAGTAAGTGAATGGCATGGAACCATAATCACAACCTAGCAAAGCGGCTACACGCTTGCCCTCGTCATCACTCATATTGATAGGAATCAAAGATGATTTACTAAAATTCACTTTTAGACTGGTTGATATGGCAAAAACTTCAAGCATTTCCTTGAAAGCAATTAACTGACAATAGCAGGAAGAACGATGAGGGTATCGTCAGCATATTGCACGATCGGATAGTTCTTCGAGGTTGTTGGGATTGGCAAGGTGAGGATATTCCTTGAGCACATCTCATTTACAACCGATTGGAGCAAGTCCACCGCGATCACAAAGAGCAAAGGAGATAGCGGATCTCCTTGGCGAACACCTGAACGACAGACGAAATGATTCCCCGACACTCCATTCAAAAGAACCGAAGAGGAGCCCGTGGACAGAATGATGTTAATCCAACCTGTCCAACGGTCATCAAATCCCTTGCATTTCAAAATTCGAAGAATCAACTAATGCTCAATGGTGTCAAAAGCTACTTTATGTTGGTAGTGTTTGCTAGTTCCTTTAGGATATTAGTAACCTTTGCATTAGTCCTTGAGGTCCGTGGTATTTCCTTCTTCCAAATACTATGAACCGTTTATGGCAGAAGTTCTTTGAACCCAAAGATCACAACCAGAGTGCTCTTGACGAGTTCTCGATCCTATGACGTGACTCTGCCAGTCCTACCTTCTCCGCATGGGTTATCCGGAAGAAATATGTTGAGATTTGTTCGACATACTAATCTGTGCATCTACAGCTCAGAAAATCGTATGTTCCTTTGAGTTGTCCTTCTTTAGTTGTATTCCGACCCTCGTCTATCAATTGATAGTCAAGAGTATGCGTGCATTCGTTCATCGATACCTATTACTCTTGTGGTCCGTCAAGCCATTCTTTTCCGGAATGACTAGGAGAAACAAACTCCAGTACCTCATCCATATCTAGGATTGGGTCAAAGTAGTTGTATCTCGCAGATCAAATGCAATCCAGTTTTTAATTATGTTCCACCCTGGAGTATTACCCCCTTTATGTCTAGATTTTCATGAGAATTGCACCCTCATATGAACTCTTGATACAGTGATACTCTCTCCATCAATATTCATTCCTCGGTTCCCGTGTTGTTGCAACCGAAATGCCGACAAGTGAATCGTGATGTGTGAAATCAATACTCCTAGCAACTCTGTTGCTCGGTAGCTAAAGGACAATAATTTCATCCTTAGCATGTTGGTTATTGAATCACCATCCTAAGGTTGGTCGTGCTACCTGGTCCTTATTCCCGGTGCACTTCCTGATCAATGAGTTAGCACAGTGTCAATCCGTGCTTATTCGATCATATCGTCTTGCCTAAGAAGCAAGATTTTTCTCGATCTTAGTAACATATCAGTGGTTCGTGATTTTTCGAATATCTTCTCGGAAGTATTACCAGGTCATCACCTGAACGCTTTGTTGAGTTTGTGAGCAAGTTGGTTTCTTGTAACCACCCCTTCTCCAAGAATCTTTGTTGGGTACCCCTGAGCTAGTTGGTTAAGCTGAACAACAACTTGGAGAGTTGGAAGATAGAAGCTTGTTCGATTTAGTTCATTTAAAGGGGATATCTCGTATGTCCGTTGAAGAAAGATGATATCTTCATCGATTGATCCTTGTGATCAGTTGTTGTACCTATTGCCATGCCAAAACTTATATTTGAGTGTGGGCTATCCTCAAATCAAATCAGAACCAACGATATTCGTAATGTTGTCTTACTCGTGTTTGATCCCTTGAGCATACACCATTATATCTTTTGGGTCTGACCAATTCTATCACTTGTTCACATAATTATGGAATTCCATCTTCATGGAAACCTGGATGAATTGTTGTTGAGCCCATCAGCAACACTGCTACCTTATCCATAATTCATGTTGAACATCTAGCTAGTATTGGAAACTTTATAAGCATTATCTTCGTGTTCCATTCATGAAGCATATGTTCGAATGAAAGAAGTGACTTCCTCTAATTCATGTGCATTTGATGCAAGTTGCCGCCGTGAATTCGAGAAAGTCAATGTTGCTTTCTTTGGAACCATCCCAAGTCAGTCATGTATACGTGCGAAGTATTCTGTGGTTTTGAGACTCGCAACCTTCATTCTATATGTGTCCCTAGCACACCCAGCCACAGATTGATTTGTTCAAGGATACTAAGTTCTAAGTGCTAGTCTTGAAGGTACCATACGGATTTGTGCAAGATTCCGTTATCCTCGATGATGGTTCCCAACCAGAAGTCGGTAGTGTTTCTTTGTAAGACTACCATGTGATCATGCTTGTCTATGACAACGTGTTCACATGTTTGTAACAGAACCATCTCTTATTTTGGAGCTTGCTATCATAGTTCATTTCCCGAGAATCTTGCGACGTCATCTCGTCGATTTGTGTTGCAAACTTTAATTTTTCTTTCTAGACTTGATGAGTCTGGAATATTCTGAGACCAACCAGATCTGAATCTCAGGCAGATATGATGGTTGGAACATCTCCCAAGAACTATAATATTGGTCTCTCGATAACCGTAAAGTGGATGTCGTGACCAACACACCCAGCCGGAAGACCTATTATTGTAGTATCTTGATTGAGGAAGTTGGTCACCTCCCCATAAGGACTTCGTAGGATTTACTCCCTAGTTGTCCCTTATGGATTTTTGTGTTCCCGAAGTCCGACCTGTTACTTGATGTTCTAGATACCAAACCATATCAATAAATGGGTTACGCTAGCACATCAAGGAGAACATTAGAAGCGGAGTGCTAAATGTCTCTCGGTCGATCATCCAGATTTTGTCCCCCTGGCCTTGCTAAGGTGAAATCTGAGAAAGTGTTGTCTTCCTTGCATCTGCTTCCTCCACCAATACTCATCATGGTAGTATGTTGTGTTGCCAGGATCCTTGACACGGATGTTGGTAAAACCTTGATGAATATGGAAATGCTCAAGTTCTTGAGAGCACGCGCAAGCTCTAGGTTTTATCGTCGGCATTAATTGGGATTGCTCCCAGCTTCCTCGATTATGCTATACCAATTCCAACAGTGGAATCACTCTCTAATGTTGAGTTTCTCCCCAGTTACTAGAATCATTCCTGCATTTGTATTTTGTTCTCAGCTTGCACCGCCTTTGTGCCACCCTACCATGGACTACCCTTCTCAGTAATTACTGATCAGGATCATTTCCAAGTGGTCCTACCATGGGTTCCATCCATCTCTGTGATAGGCAAAATCATCCATTGTGTTTTCTTCAACAAGGTAATCCACATCATCCATTCTAGTCCGGTTATGTCATTCATCCGGACTCCTTCAAAGAGTTTCAATGATCTTTGAATCAAAGGTAATTCTTTTTGCCACTTAAGGGATGATTCTACAAGCCACTTCCCCTAAGATGTCTCATTATGGTATCATGGCAATTCAACTCCTCGCTACGTTGAAAACCGTTCACCACCTTCTTAAGTGTGAAATTGTTGTCTACCTGGTGAACCTCTGTCATCTGTTCCACTCGATTCCTCTAGATGTGTCCTTCGTGTCTCAACTCAAGAGAAGTTGCTATGACTCACCCCATGAGTTGATCCTAAGTTGTTTGATCTTCGAGAAGATCGATCCTTTTAGATTTTTTCCTTTCCTCTCGTTGTCATGTTGGATGGAGTTCTTAGAGCAAGACGTCAAGACTGAGATGATGAATGTATCAACGTCTTCGAGAAGGGCAATTGGATCATGAAGTTTATGAGATTTAGTGTCCCCTCTGTCTTCTTACCTCATGTCTTGAATCTCGGGACGAGATTCTTGTTTAGTGGGGCGGAGTTGTCACAGCCCTAGAATACCTGAGTGAAATAGTTGCAACTGCACTCATGCATCATGTCTAAAATTTCTGAAACTTGAATTGAGGATTGTTGAAACCTCAGAAATCTAATTAAAAGAAGGGCAGGCACCCTTTAAATTGCATTACGTGAATCAAAAATGCCCTAAAAATAGTTTTGTGAATTTTGGTAAGAGTTATATATCAAACCAAAATTCTGGAACATTTTTAAGGAATTATTTGGTCTCTGAATTTAAATCAATAATCTATTTGAATTTGGGGATATATTCGTAATATATAATGAATATATTTTCAAATGCTTTGAAATGTTTTATGTACTTTTGGAATAGTCCAGAGAGGTAACATAAAATATTTCAGAATGTTTTGGCACTGTTTGAAATTATTTGAATTTGAAAACAATGGCAAAATAAAATAAAAAGGGAAACAGAACATAAAAATTAAAAAGAACAGAACTCACATGGTCCACTTACCTGGCCCAATAGGACCGGCCCAGCTAGGCCTAGCCCACCTCTTCCTCTCTCCTATCTTCAGCCTCCTGCCAGTGTGCAGAAGGGTGTGTGGCCACCGTGCGTGCACACGCGCCCCGGCCACCTCCTGCTTGCCCCTCCCCATCGATGCCCTGGCCATCTCTAATGGTGCCACGCACCTCCCCTGCCTCTCTCCCTCACTCTTCTTCGCTCCTCCCCCTGCTCTGTTTCTCCCTCTCGCGAACGCCTGAGCGCGCCTGTTGCCACCGTTCGCCGCTGCCATGTCCACCGTATCCACCTCGCTCCCCCGATCGGCCTACGAGCTCTGCCTGGTCCCCGTCTTCCTTCTCACCAAGCCGCACGGCGCCGGAAGCCCTGGACGCCATCAGCGCTGCCATTTTCCCCCTCGGTCGTCCGAGATCGCCGCCGCCCGTACGTCACCGTCCGGCCTTCCCCGAGCCCGCCGAGGCCACCGCTGCACCCGCTGTGAGCTCCGCCATCGTTTCCCCCTCCCCCGTGCTCTACCTCCCTCTCTAGCTGCCGTTCGCAACAAGCCCGAGAGCTCATCGCCGCCGGCCATGTCACCGCCGTGGCTATGGCTACTAAAGCTTGCAGTAGATCACACCACTGCACTCAGTGCCTCCCCACGAGCCTGTAGCACGCCCAAGCTCGCCTTCCCATGCCCCCTAGCCCTCGCCCACGTCTCGCCCGAACTCCGGCCGCCGCCCAGCTCCTCGCCGGCGCCTCTCCGGCCACTCCCCAGCCGCACTGCCACCATGCTTGGATGCGGACGAGCGTCCGCATCCCGTATCTATGCTTCGCGCGCCAAACGGCGCTCTATAGGCGAATCCTGCAGCGCACCGCAGCGTCTGGACTCGCCGGCGACCGCTGACTCGTTGACCGGCGTGGGCTGACCCCACTACTCGGTTTGACTTCCCCCCCTCTCTCTCACTGACTTGCGGGCCCCGCCCGACTAATTACTCTTGTTAGCACTAATTAACTAGCTAGGTTAGTTACTATCGTCACTGACTAGTGGGCCCTGCCCAGCTAGTTAGGGCTAACTAACTTAGTTGATCGGTCAGCGACGATGGGTCCCACCGTCGTTTGACTGGTCGACGCCGATGACGGCCGACATCACAGTGACGTAGTGCTGACGCAGTTAATTATTTTCTGGATTAAACTGAATTCAGGAAATTTCAGAAAATACCCTAAACTTCTAAAATTCAAATAAATTGAACCGTAACTCCAATGAGATAAATTATATATGAAAAATGATCAGAAAAATCCAATCTATCTAAGTACGAGTTTCATGCATGATAGAACAACTTATGACTACTGTTTAGTACAAATCATATGAAGGGCATTTAAAACATCACATATGGAGTTTGAATTTGAATCTTTGATTCAAACCAACTTCATTTAACCTGCTGCTAGTTGCATTAGCTCAAACCACAGCATATTGCCATGTCATGATCACGCATCATATTGTGCATTGCATTGATGGTGTTTCCTCCTGTGTTGCCGGTATTTGTCCCCTCTCGATAGACATGGTTCCGACGATGAGTTCGATGACACCGATGAAGAACTATATTATCTTCAGAAGTGCCAGGCAAGCAAAACCCCCTTGTTCATTCCGATACAACCCCACTCTCTCGCCCCTGCTCTCTTTTACTACATTAGGACAACAACGATTCATCTATTGTTTGCTGTGGTAGTTGAACACCATTTCCTCTGCATGACCTGTCATTGCCACAGTAAATAGATGAAACCCACTAGCATGAGTAGGAGTTGTTTGAGCCCCGATGTGCCTACTCATTCATGCTTGTTTGTCATGCCTGCTACTGCTTAGAGTTGAGTCAGGTCTGATTCATCGGGGATGAATTGGAACAGCGATGAACATGTGCTACTATGTGTGATGTAAGTGTGTGAACACAATTTGGTAAAGGTAGCGTTGAGAGGCCATGTAGGAGTACATGGTGGGTTGTCTCATTGAAGCCGTCCTCGGGAACCGAGTTCTGTGTTTGTGATCCATGAAACAGTTACTACCACCCATTGGGCCCGAATCAAATGGACCCTCTCGGCTTCTTAATCACCCTTGTCCTCTGTCCAGGAGTTGCAAGTAGTTTCTGGTGTTTGTAGTATGCTGGAGGTCGTGCGCAGCGTTGACCCGAGGGGTGGGCTGTGATGCCGTAGGCATGTGGCCGGGTATGCCGGGCGCCCGTTTGGTGTCGCGGAACCCTGTACACATCCTTCGGGGCCGTATGTGGAAACCTCGGCCGTACTCCCTACGCATAGAACCTGAATAGGCGATAAACCTGGATAGAGACTTGAGTGTTTAGGTAGGCTGTGGCCAACACCCACGTTGGGCTTCCGCTTCAAGGTTGCCGAGTACATGTCTTGTAAACGGCGGTAAGTGGTGAGAGCGTGTATGAAGAAGTACACCCCTATAGGGTTAACATCATCTATTCGAATAGCCGCGTCCGCGGTAAAGGACCTCTGGGTTGCCTATACAGTTCATAGACAAGTGAAAGTGGATACTCTAAAATACGCAAGATAAGCATGAGTGCTATGGATGGCGTTATCGTAGGAAGACGGGAGTGGATCCATAGTGGTGTATTGATATGGTGAATATGTGGAATCGTGTGCGCCACCTCAAAAGAGTTACTTGAAGTCGTAGTTCATGGTAGCCACCGAGTCCAAGCTGGCTTGCTGCAGCTAAATCCCACCACCCCTTTGTTGATAATGATGCATATGCAGTTATTTCTGATGTAAGTCTTGTTGGGTACATTTGTACTCATGTTTGCCTATTTTATGTTTTGCAGAGAGACTTAAGTCTGACTAGTAGTTCCGCGTGGACTTCGACGTTTAGCTTGTTACCTCAGCTACAATCTTGTGCCCTTGGCAGGATCTTGTAGATAGTTAGGCTTCTCAGCATTTTTCATTTATAGATGTATGTACCCAGACATGTTAAGCTTCCGCTTGTGCTTTGACTTGTATGCTCTAAACGTTGGGTCGAGAGACCCATGTTTGTAATATCTCGCTCCTCGGAGCCTATTGAATAAAATACTTGAGTTGTAGAGTCATGTTGTGATGCCATGTTGTATTTGCACATATCGAGCATATTGTGTGTATGTTATTGAAATGCTTGGTATGTGTGGGATCTGACTATCTAGTTGTTTATCCTTGGTAGCCTCTCTTACCGGGAAATGTCTCCTAGTGCTTCCACTGAGCCTTGGTAGCTTGCCACTGCTCCGGAACACTTAGGCAGGCCGGCATGTGTCCTTCTCGTTCCTGTGTCTGTCCCTTCGGGGAAATGTCACGCGGTATCTACCGGAGTCCTGTTAGCCTCCTACAGCCCGGTTTATCGAAGTCCTGCTAGCCGAGTTGCTACAGCCCGGATTCACTTGCTGATGACCGACACATTTGTTGCTGGGTCATGTATGCCTTTCCCTGTAAGTTAGTGCCACTTTGGGTTTACGACTAGCCATGTCAGCCCGGGCTCCTTGTCATATGGATGCTAGCGACACTATCATATATGTGTGCCAAAAGGCGCAAATGGTCCCGGGCCTGGTAGGCGACACCCGTTGGGGTACCGTGCGTGAGGCCGCAAAGTGATATGAGGTGTTACATGCTAGATCGGTGTGACATTGAGTCGGGGTCCAGACAGCTTTGGTATCAGAGTCTGACTGCCTGTAGGATTACCAAGCCAAACAGGCTGAAGTTGAGTCTAGAAATTCTTTAGTTATATAAGGGAATTGATTATGGGATGGAACGTAAGGCTCTTTTACTCCTTATACCTTATGCCTTATGATACGAGTCATCTTATCTTTCCTACGGGGTTAAGGAACTAGGCTTTCTCTTCTTTCTATCAAGATCACGTGTTACTACTCTGTAGACTTATAGAATTGTTGGACTTAAGCCTTGGTTCACTTCCTACTACTTCTGTATGTTAACTATTGATCTCGAAACCTTGATATTGTGCTTCTAAGTGGGTATGCCACCATTGTTGTAGCATGTCTCTAATCTTTTGAGCATTTACAGCCGTTATGCTGTCCGAGTCATCCCAGGTTTCTAAATAGTCTGATGCATTTGCAAATTCCTTCCTGTCGTTCCGAAGTTCCTTTGTGCCAGATCAACCACACTAACTAGTGTGTTCAGGTACTGCTTGGCATTTATGTTGGAGCTATTATTATGACCCTAGGTGTCCTATAAAACCATCTAGTAATCTAGCCATGTACTGTGTTCTAGTGTGATGATTCTAGCCATCATTGTCGAAAGCATCCCGTGATGCCATTTAATTGGTAGGTATTCTATCCCTGGGTTTTGAAGCCCAAGATTCACCCTAATTTATGTTGGTAGTGTTTGCTAGTTCCTTTAGGATATTAGTAATCTTTGCATTAGTCCTCGAGGTCTGTTGTATTTCCTTCTTCCAAATACTATGAACCGTTTATGGCAGAAGTTCTTTGAACCAAAAGATCACAACTAGAGTGCTCTTGACGAGTTCTCGATCCTATGATGTGACTCTGCCAGTCCTACCTTCTACGCATGGGTTATCCGGAAGAAATATGTTGAGCTTTGTTTGACATACTAATCTGTGCATCCACAGCTCAGAAAATCATATGTTCCTTTGAGTTGTCCCTCTTTAGTTGTATTTTGACCCTCGTCTATCAATTGATAGTCAAGAGTATGCGTGCATTCGTTCATCGATACCTATTACTCTTGTGGTCCGTCGAGCCATTCTATTCCGGAATGACTAGGAGAAACAAACTCCAGTACCTCATCCATATCTAGGATTGGGTCAAAGTAGTTGTATCTCGCAGATCAAATGCACTCTAGTTTTTTATTCTGTTCTACCCTGGAGTATTACCCCCTTTATGTCAGGATTTTCATGAGAATTGCACCCTCATATGAACTCTTGATACAGTGATACTCTCTCCATCAATATTCATTCCTCGGTTCCCGTGTTGTTGCAACCGGAATGCCGACAAGTGAATCGTGATGTGTGAAATCAATACTCCTAGCAACTTTGTTGCTCGGTAGCTAAAGGACAATAATTTCATCCTTAGCATGTTGGTTATTGAATCACCATCCTAAGGTTGGTCGTGCTACCTAGTCCTTATTCCCGGTGCACTTCCCGATAAATGAGTTAGGACAGTGTCAATCCTTGCTTATTCAATCATATCGTCTTGCATGAGAAGCAAGATTGTTCTCGATCTTAGTAACATATCGGTGGTTCATGATTTTCCGAATATCTTCTCGGAAGTATTACCGAGTCATCACCTGACCGCTATGTTGAGTTTGTGAGCAAGTTGGTTTCTTGTAACCACCCCTTCTCCAAGAATCTTTGTTGGGTACCCCTGAGCTAGTTGGTTAAGCTGAACAATAACTTGGAGAGTTGGAAGATAGAAGCTTGTTCGATTTAGTTCATTCAAAGGGGATATCTCGTATGTCTATTGAAGAAAGATGATATCTTCATCGATTGATCCTTGTGATCAGTTGTTGTACCTATTGCCATGCCAAAACTTTGATTTGAGTGTGGGCTATCCTCAAATCAAATCAGAACCAACGATACTCGTAATGTTGTCTTACTCGTGATTGATCCCTCGAGCATAACCATTATATCTTTTGGGTCCGACCAATGCTATCACTTGTTCACATAATTATGGAATTCCATCTCCATGGAAACCTGGATGAATTGTTGTTGAGCCCATCAGCAACACTGCTACCTTCTCCATAATTCGTGTTGAACATCTAGCTAGTATTGGAAACTTTATAAGCATTATCTTCGTGTTCCATTCATGAAGCATATGTTTGAATGAAAGAAGTGACTTCCTCTAATTCATGTGCATTTGATGCAGGTTGCCACGCACCTCCCTGCCTCTGTCCCTCACTCTTCTTCGCTCCTCCCCCCTCCTCTGTTTCTCCCTCTCGCAAACGCCCGAGCGCGCCTGTCGCCACCGTTCGCCACCGCCGTGTCCACCGTATCCACCTCGCTCCCCCGATCGGCCTACGAGCTCCGCCTAGTCCCCCTCTTCCTTCTCACCAAGCCGCACGGTGCCGGAAGCCCTGGATGCCACCAGTGCCGCCGTTTTCCCCTCGGTCGTCCGAGATCGCCGCCGCCCGTACGTCGCCATCCGGCCTTCCCCGAGCTCGCCGAGGCCACCGCTGCACCCGCTGTGAGCTCCGCCATCGTTTCTGTGACGCCCGGGTATTTAAGCTACAGTGAACCTCTGCTAATGATGCCACGTCACCTTTATTATTGTTACTAATCTCGCGTTAGTTCGAAACCGTTTCAAAATTCAAATTCAAATTAATGTCAACAATAAAAGTTTTCAAATATAAAAAACAAAATGTTCGGGCTGTGCCAAAAATGGCATAGGTATTTATAGTGCAGGAAACTCATTTTTAGAAATGGCCTAAATGATTTAAAATGAAATAAAACAGAATAGAAAATGAATAAAAGAAAGAAAATACAAAAGAGAAAACAAACTAACAAAAAAAGAGAAACCCAGCAGGCCACCGGCCCAACTGGGCAGGCCCAAACCGGCCCAGCCGGCCACTCCCCCCCACTCCCCTTATCCCACCCCTGGGGCCCAAACCGCCACCGACACTCCCCACTCCTCCCCGAAAATATCTCCTCCCACCCTCTCCCCCGATTTGGATCGGGATCGAGGAGGAGGCCACCAACGCCATCACCCGTCGCTGCCAGGAGACCACGCGGCCTCACGGGAACCCCCACCTCGCCGGCCTGCCCCTCTCCGTCGCGTCGTCCCTGACGTCCCCCTCAACCCCGCCCGGAACTACCTCGCCCCCGTCGCACGAGGACCGCGCTGCCGGAGCCCCTCACCGTATTCCCCGAATCGCCATCGCACCGTCGTCCTCTTCGTTGCCGGACCTCCCCGGCTCCTCCTTGAGCCTACTTAAGCACACCTACAGGGCTCGGTGAGCTCCGCTGTCCGCTCCCTCCCTTCTCCTCTGCTCCCATCGCTGTGCAATGCTCGTAGTCGCCGTTGGCCGCCGCCTCTATCACCGCGCTCACTGCGCCTATAGCTGCGCCCGTTCGTGCACGCCCTCTCCTCGACGCGCCCCACAACCACCGCCATGGCCTCACTGCCGCCGCCCGCCTTTACCGCCCCTCCACACGGCTTCCCAGACCTCACTCACAGCCGCCCGCCCGCTCGCCTCTCCCGCTCTTCGCCGGCCCCTCACTCCGTCTCCCCCCACGCCGGCCGGCCACCGCCGCCGCCAGCCACTAGCTCGCCCGCTCTGCACCCTGCGTCGGCGACGCCACGCACGCCACGCTAACTCCGACGCTCCGACCTCGCGCGCCCTACTCCCATCGCTTAGTCCCGCACTCCGTCGCCTCCCGGGCGTCGTGGCACCGTGATGACGCGCCGTGGTCTCGCGGAGGCCGCGCCGGCTGCCTTATCGAGCGCTCGTGGTCATGCCCCTGCGCCTGCACCGCCAGGTGCCCGCTAAGGCCCCTAGGGCCAATGACAAGTGGGGCCTGTCCCAGAACAGTTAAAAAAAGATTAAAAATAAATAATAATAATAATAGTAGTAATAATAAAATATAATTAATTAATTAATTAGTTAACTAAGTTAATTAACTTAATTAATTGTGATTAATTAACCTAATCATTTAACTAATCTAGTTAATCCTGATTAGTTAGTCTTAATCAATGACAAGCGGGATCCACCGTCGCCTTGATCGTCAAAGGTCAAAGTGATCACGATGTCATGATGACATCATAAATGCATTTAGAATTAAATTAATTCTGTTAATTCTAGTAAATGATTAAATCCTTTTTAAATTAATATAAAATAAACCATAGCTCAGATGGAAAAACTTTGTACATGAAAGTTGCTCAGAACGACGAGATGAATCCAGACACGCAGCCCGTTCGTCCGCCACGCGTCCCTAGCACACTACTAGGGAAAACCCTAGTAGTAGCGTGTGTTTTGTGTCCACTAGTAGCTCGGGGGGGCGCGCTACTAATAAGGCGCTACAGCTATTGCTTAGCAAGAACTGCGTGTCAAGCAGCGCCATCGCTAGGACAAATAGTCTGCAGCGCTTGTTCATACTGCGCCATCGCTAAGGTAACTACTTGCAGCATGTTTTCAGTCCATCGCTACTAGTATTTTTTTAGTGTATTTATGCGCCATCATATAACAAATATTGGTACAATACCAGCTGTTATGAGGTTTACATCATTATGTCCATGACAGTGTGTCAAATGAAGGTGGATTAGGTTCAAGTGGAGGCAATATGTGGTGCATGTCAAAAGTATACTACTAATCCAAACTTGATCTAGTTTGGACTAGTAGTACTTTCGATGTGCACCATATGTTGCCTCCACTTGAATCTAATCCACTAGCACAAGCTATTTTATCAAGATCATAGTCATTACCACCAACCATATTTATTTAATCAGCACTAACACTAGCTAATAATAATCATCATAGTCATTACCACCAACACTAGCTATTTTATCATCATAGTAATAGTGTAGCACATCATCATCCTCAAACTCATTTCTAGCTAGCTAATCACTCCTACTGCTCTCTCTTAGGTAAAATAACATAAAACATGTATAGCTCTCCTCCTCGATCAAACTGGAGCATGCAGATGAACCTGTCTCCTAATCGTGGGTAGCGCATCTATTTGCTGCCCCTAGTACTTCTCTGCGCCCCCATCACATATTTGGTCCAGTCTTGCACTATTAAGCATCCGTCGCTAATCTTGAATGCACTAAAGTAATCAGAGGATATCTTGGCCTAAGTCGATAATACTCACGGTACCTTTAGTCTCGATCCCATAAGGCACAACATTCATCGGGAGTCCTGTTGAAGAACATCGTGCGGTAACATACTTAGCAATGAAGTTTAGCTTCAAAATAATGTATGGAAAAGATGCAATCGATGACAAATAGTAAAAATCTTACCATCCTTCCTAAATAGATGTGACCGTAGTTCATTACGAACACTATTGGTCGCACATTTTCAGACTAACATTTCTAAATGCAGAAGAAAATTTGTCTTGAGAGTATCAAGATCCTCAAGCCATGAAACATAATGACCGATCTCCTCGCAGCTTGAGTTCAGCCCGTGACAATATACGGTCCTGTCTACCAAGCTACGGACATGTTTGCTTGCACCAAATAAGTGACAATACAAATTAGTTGTCAACTATTTTGAATAAACAATATCAAAGACATAAATATGGTTGAGAAACTTACATAATGGTATAACTGAGCGTCGACATCGACCGGATGTCGGTATTACCTTCAATATCATCTTCCTGGACGAATATCAAAGGTGATAACCATATCAGGCTCAAATGATAAGTCTTGCATAGTGCTCGCCATGCTTTGCATCCAAAATAGGTGTAGTCGTCTGAATTGTATAACTTTGCATGGAAAATATAACCATGCTCGGTCTTCAAGTAAACTTTCTTTTCCTCCATACTATGACTGAAACCTATCTTATCCAAAAAAAAACTATTGCATGGTAGGGGATACGCTAGTAGAATAGTAAAAAAATATAAGTTGAAGCAAATGAAGCAGATGTCATGCTTAATTACGAAAAAAGACTTGTCATTGTGACTTACAGTATCCACTTCAAAGTTCTCGTCCAGCTTGATGCTGAAGTGCCTATCATCATCTAGGAAGATTCCGTCAAGACAAAGCCACGCTTCGTCTTCGCAGATTTGCAAATACCAAATCCTTTTCACATCGACATTTCCTATGTTCATAGTTAAAACATTAATTGAAAATCGATCAAGACAACTACCAAGATACTCAACACACAAATCCGGGGCACTCGATATTTCCTACATATTCGCACAAGTCATGCCAAAATTCACGGAAAAATCCGCATGACCTTTGCTAAAATAGGACATATCGGCGCTGAAATTTGCCGAACGGAAATGAATCAACACTCCGCAAAACATAGGCCACTCAAGGTGTAACCTGCAAACATGACCGGCCACTTGGATATTGAGCAACACAAGATATACATTTCAAAATATCTTATAGGACTCAAATTAGCATGCATTCAATAAGCAAAAGTAAATCATCTCATACGTTAGTACATCGTCGAATATTATCACTAATACATCACGAATAGTGTCATACATATAACATCACTAATACAACTAAAACTCTAGCACACGACGGGTATCGGCGCGGGCGGTCGACGACGAGGATGCGGGATAGGCATCGTCCACGTCGAGGCGGGAAAAATTGCTTTAACTGAAAAATCACCTAATTAGTACCTAGTTCTTACTAACTAAATAGAAGAAGGTCAAATTTACTCGCTTTATTATGCATTACACTAGTGTTTATTCATCATCTAAGAAAACATCACCTAAGAAAAAATCCCAGCTGCATCTGTATCCAATTCATTTCCACCCATAGATGAACCCTAACTAATTTGATGCAACTAAAATTTGAAGAACCCTATCTAGGCAGAGGTAGGGAGGGGAGGAGCAGTGCGTGCTCACCTCGGGTGCTCAAGGGCGAGAGAGGGCAGGCGACATCGAGGTCGGGCTTGGGGCTCGGGCGCCTGACGGAGGCGGCGTCGATGTCGGGGCCGGGCGGCGTCCGGGCGGCATTGAGGTCGGGGCGGGCGTTGAATCGGGTCGGGCGGCGAGAGGTGTGAGAGAGCTGCGGCGACGACGGCAGACGACGGCGGCGAGAACGGAGGAGTTCGATTTGGGGGCAAGTGGCCGTGGGGAAGGACGAACGTGGTGGTTAAGTCAGAAGTAGCGAGAGCGCGTTCGAAAGCGCTCATCGCTACATTAGCTACAGCGCGTTTTGGGATACGCGCTACTGCTACTACTTTCTCCTTTCCCCACTTTTTCATTTATTTTTCTTCACATTTTATTTTTTTCCTTTCAGCTTCTTCTATTTCTTTCATTTTCAATTACCTTTCTATTTGCTTTTCATTTAATTTTATATCCTTTAGTAGTAGCGAGTTTAGAGCAAAATGCGCTGCTACAAAGGAAGTATCAGTAGCGCGGTTCCATATAGATCGCTGCTACTATGTGTACCATATCGGCTAAGCCGTGAGAATTTTAGTAGTAACGTGTATGCAAAGAAGACGTTACTCGCTACGGTTATCTGCGGCGCGTTTCATGAGCGTCTTGCTACTACTTAGCACCAGCGTGCTTCTTTGACCCACGCTACTGCTAAAGTTCTATGTATAAGGTTTTCCCTAGTAGTGGCATAGTGAACCTGCAACATTTCCCCTCCGGTTCATCTGTCCGAAAACGCGAAACACCGGAGATACTTTCCCGGATGTCTCCCCCTTTCGCCGGTACCACCTACTACCGCGCTAGGGCACACCTAGTAATGCTCATTGTCATGTCATGCATCGTCATGCTTATGTTTGCATTTTATTTATTGTTTCTTCCCCCTCTTCTGTCCGGTAGACTACGAGACCGACGCTGCTGCTGCCCAGTACGACTACGGTGTCGATAACCCCTCCTTGCCAGAGCAACCTGGCAAGCCCCCCCTTGATCACCAGATATCGCATATTCTTCTCTATACTGCTTGCATTAGAGTAGTGTAGCACGTTACTATTTGGTTACTCCTATTCTGTTGCATAGCCTGTCATTGTTGCTACAGTCATTGATACCTTACCCGCAATCCTAAATGCTTAGTATAGGATGCTAGTTTATCATCATTGGCCCTACATTCTTGTCGATCGCTTTGCTATACTATTGGGCCGTGATCACTCGGGAGGTGATCACGGTATATACTATACATATATACATACTACAGATGGCAACTAAAGTCGGGTCCGCTCAAGAGTACCATGAGTGATTCATGGATTGGGGCTGAAAGGACCTTTGTCCCGACGACCCTCTGTGTGGATCTTTGTGGCGGAGCGACAGGCAGGTTGAGACCACCTAGGCGAGAGGTGGGCCTGCCTGGTCGGCGTCATGATTGCTTCATAATAACACGCTTAACGAGATCTTGGTATTTGATCTGAGTCTGGCCATTTGGTCTATACGCACTAACTAACTACGTGGGAAAGATATGGGCACTCGACGTCGTGGTATCACCGAAGCCTTCTTGATGTCAGCGACGGAGCGGCGCGCGCCGGAATGGACTGGAATGCCTGCTCTTGTATTAGGGAGGCTAGGTATGCTTCCGGCCGCCCTCGCAACATGCATGTGTGCAATGGGCGATGGGCCCAAACCCCTACACACATAGGATTTAGACCGGCGTGCTGACCTCTCTGTTGTGCCGAGGTGGGGCTGCGACGTGTTGATCTTCCGAGGCCGGGAATGACCCAGGAAAGTGTGTCCGGCCAAATGGGATCGAGCATGTTGGATTATGTGGTGCACCCCTGCAGGGAAGTTAATCTATTCGAATAGCCATGTCGCTCGGTAAAAGGACGACCCAGAGTTGTACCTTGACCTTATGACAACTAGAACCGGATACTTAATAAAACACACCCAGACAAGTTCCACAGACAACCCGGTGATCGCTTTTCCATAGGGCGACAAGGGGAGGATCGCCGGGTAGGATTATGCTATGCGATGCTACTTGGAGGACTTCAATCTACTCTCTTTTACATGCTGCAAGACGGAGGCTGCCGAGCGTAGTCTCCGGCGGATTAGCTATCCCCTCTTATTCGGCATTCTGCAGCTCACCCACCGATATGGCCCTTTACACATATACCCATGCATATGTAGTGTAGATCCTTGCTTGTAGTACTTTGGATGAGTACTCACGGTTGCTTTCTCCCCTTTTCCCCCTTTCCTTTCTTTCTAGTTGTTGCAACCAGATGTCTTTGGAGCCCAGGAGCCGACGCCACCGTCGGCATTTACTACTACACCGGAGGTGCCTACTACTACGTGCGGTGTCTTGGCGGCGACCGGTGAGTAGTTAGGAGGATCCTGCGCAGAGGCCTCGCCTCTTCGACCAGATCCCGCTTTGTGCTAGCCATCTTATGGCAACTTGTTTAACTTATGTCTATACTCAGATATTGTTGCTTCCACTGACTCGCCTATGATCGAGCACTTGTATTCGAGCCCTCGTGCCCCCGGCCCGTATTATCATGCTTGTATGACTTGTTTATGTTTTTAGAGTTGTGTTGTGATATCTTCCCGTGAGTCCCTGATCTTGATCGTACACGTTTGCGTGCATGATTAGTGTACGATTGAATCGGGGGCGTCACAGTTCCCCCCTCCCCCTGTGCTCTACTTCCCTCTCTAGCCGCCGTTTGCAACGAGCCCGAGAGCTCATCGCCGCCGGCCATGTCACAGCCGTGGCTATGGCTGCTGAAACTCGCAGTTGATCACACCACTGCACTTAGTGCCTCCCCATGAGCCCGTAGCACACCCCAGCTCGCCTTCCCGTGCCCCTAGCTCTCGCCCACGTCTCGCCCGAACTCCGGCCGCCACCGAGCTCGTCGTCGGCGCCACTCCGGCCACTCCCCGACCGCGCCACCACCACGGTTGGATGCAGACGAGCGTCTGCATCCCGTAGCTGTGCTTCGCACGCCAAACGGCGCTCTGTAGGTGAATCTTGCAGCGCACCGCCGCGTCTGGACTCGGCGGCGGCTAAACGCCAGCGACCGCTGACCCGTTGACCGGCATGGGTTGACCCCACTGCCTGGTTGGACTTCCCCCTCTCTCTCACTGACTTGCGGGCCCCACCCAACTAATTACTCTAGTTAGCACTAATTAACTAGCTAGGTTAGTTACTACAGTCATTGACTAGTGGGCCCTGCCCAGTTAGTTAGGGCTAACTAACTTAGTTAGTTGACTGGGTCACTGACCAGTGGGCCCCCCTGGTCAGGTTTCAGCTGGTCGACGCCTGTTGACCGCTAACGTCACAGTGACGTAGTGCTGACGTAGTTAATTATTTTCTGGATTAAACTTAATTCAGGAAATTTCAGAAAATACCCTAAACTTCTAAAATTCATATAAATTCAACTGTAACTCCAAATGAGATAAATTATATATGAACAATGATCAGAAAAATCCAGTCTATCCATCTATACTAGTTTCATGCATGATAGAACAACTTATGACTACTGCTTAGTAAAAATCATATGAAGGGCATTTGAAACATCACATATGGAGTTTGAATTTGAATCTTTGATTCAAACCAACTTCATTTAACCTGCTGCTAGTCGCATTAGCTCAAACCACATCATATTGCCATGTCATGATCACGCATCATATTGTGCATTGCATTGATGGTGTTTCCTCCTGTGTTGCCGGTATTTGTCCCCTCTCGATAGGCATGGTTCCGACGATGAGTTTGATGACACCAGTGAAGAACTATATTATCTTCAGAAGTGCCAGGCAAGCAAAACACCCTTGTTCATTCAGATACAACCCCACTCTCTGCCCCTGCTCTCTTTTATTGCATTCGGACAACAATGATTCATCTGTTGTTTCTTGCGGTAGTTGAACCCCTTTTCCTCTGCATGACCTGTCATTGCCACAGTAAATAGATGAAACCCACTAGCATGAGTAGGAGTTGTTTGAGCCCTGATGTGCCTACTCATTCATGCCTGTTTGTCATGCCTGCTACTGCTTAGAGTTGAGTCAGGTCTGATTCATTGGGGATGAATTGGAATAGTGATGAACATGTCCTACTGTGTGTGAGCTAAGTTTGTGAACACGATTTGGTAAAGGTAGCGGTGAGAGGCCATGTAGGAGTACATGGTGGGTGGTCTCATTGAAGCCGTCCTCAGGAACCAAGTTCTGTGTTTGTGATCCATGAAACAGTTACTACCACGGATTGGGCCCGAAACCAGTGGACCCTCTCGGCTTCTTAATCACCCTCTTCCTCTGTCCAGGAGTTGCAAGTAGTTTCTGGTGTTTGTAGTATGCTGGAGGCCGTGCGCAGCGCTGACCCGAGGGGTGGGCTATGATGCGGTAGGCACATGGCCGGGTATGCCGGGCGCCTGTTTGGTGTCGCGGAACCATGTACACATCATTCGGGGCCGTATGTGGAATCCTCGGCCGGACTCCCTGCAGATGGAACTTGAATAGGCGATAAACCTGGATAGAGACTTGAGTGTTAGGTAGGCTGTGGCCGACACCCACGTTGGGCTTCCGCTTGAAGGTTGCCGAGTACATGTCCTGTAAACGGCGGTAAGTGGTGAGAGCGTGTATGAAGAACTACACCCATGCAGGGTTAACATCATCTATTCGAATAGCCGCCTCCGCGGTAAAGGACCTCTGGGTTGTCTATACAGTTCATAGACAAGTGAAAGTGGATACTCTAAAATATGCAAGATAAGCTTGAGTGCTATGGATGGCGTTCTCGTAGGAAGACGGGAGCGGATCCATAGTGGTGTATTGATATGGTGAATATGTGGACTCGTGTGCGCAACCTCAAAAGAGTTACTTGCAGTCGTAGTTCAGGATAGCCACCGAGTCAAAGCTGGCTTGCTGCAGTTAAACCCCACCACCCCTTTGTTCATAATGATGCATATGTAGTTAGTTTTGATGTAAGTCTTGCTGGGTACATTTGTACTCACGTTTGCCTATTTTATGTTTTGCAGAGAGACTTAAGTCTCACTAGTAGTTCCGCGTGGACTTCGACGTTTAGCTTGTTACCTCAGCTACGATCTTGTGCCCTCGACAGGATCTTGTAGATAGTCAGGGTTCTCAGCCTTTTTCATTTATAGATGTCTGTACCCAGACATGTTAAGCTTCCACTTGTGCTTTGACTTGTATGCTCTGAACATTGGGTCGAGAGACCCATGTTTGTAATATCTCGCTCCGCGGAGCCTATTGAATAAAATACTTGAGTTGTAGAGTCATGTTGTGATGCCATGTTGTATTTGCACATATCGAGCATATTGTGGGTATGTTATTGAAATGCTTGGTATGTGTGGGATCTGACTATCTAGTTGTTTATCCTTGGTAGCCTCTCTTACTGGGAAATGTCTCCTAGTGCTTCCACTGAGCCTTGGTAGCTTGCTACTGCTCCGGGACACTTAGGCAGGCCAGCATGTGTCCTTCTCGTTCCTGTGTCTGTCCCCTCGGGGAAATGTCACGCGGTGTCTACCGGAGTCCTGTTAGCCTACTACAGCCCGGTTTACCGGACTCGTGCTAGCCCAGTTGCTACAGCCCGGATTCACTCACTGATGATCGACACGTTCGTTGTTGGGTCATGTATGCCTCTCCCTGTAAGTTAGTGCCACTTTGGGTTTACGACAAGCCATGTCAGCCCGGGCTCCTTGTAATATGGATGCTAGCGACACTGTCATATACGTGTGCCAAAAGGCGCAAACAGTCCCGGGCCTGGTAAGGCGACACCCGTTGGGGTACCGTGCGTGAGGCCACAAAGTGATATGAGTTGTTACATGCTAGATCGGTGTGGCATTGAGTCGGGGTCCTGACACATAAGTTCAAGTAGATATGCTGGGGGAAAAGCATACAACACTGGAATACTGAAAATGATGCAATACATTGAAATTTGCAAGCCAATCATTCTTCATACCAGATACATTTGTCCTCAATAACATAAATAACAGTGTTGCGGCTATAGATACACAAATTACTAAACCATCCTTACAACCAAATCTTTACAAAATCGTTCCAATCGTTGTCAAATCAATGTTTCTACAAGCAGAATTCATGGGCCCAAGGACTGGATCTCGGCAGGAAGCTCTCTACGCACAATTTCATTCTTCTCGATAAAGACTAGAGTGTGCATGAACTCGGCCTTCCGGTCATCTATAGCAGCCTGCAAACAAAAAAGAACGAAGAATAAAAAAATAGCAAAGGATAACTAAAACCACAACAGGAGCGTGTCGGCAAAAACGCACAAGAAAAATGAAAGGATGATGAGACAAGAACAAGGACAAAAACATACTTCCACATCACCAATATCTTCAACAAGCTCATTGCCATCATATGTAGAGCAGAACTTAACGGCGCAGAAACCACAATCACTATTCACTTGCTTTGGAACATCAATAAAAGTCGGCGTCTTTGCAATATTCACCAATTTTGGCTGCTTGCTCGCTTTGTACGCAGCCTTGCCGTACATCTCCTCCAACAACCCAACAAATCTTTTGTTCTGCCAGAAATGACAAATAAGATGAAATGAAAAACATCTTAACCAAAATAGTTAAGTTCACATACATAAAGCGACACTTGAATAAAATCCAGCTAAACTATACCAGAAGTTCAACTGTCAAATGATAGTCAGTTCAAGCACACAACTTTCAAGCTGTATTACAAAACAAAGACAAAAAAATATTTTGTCAACAAAAGGCAGAATAAACTTCATGTCAAGAAGAGAATATGACGGGATATTCACGCTAAGAAACAATCACGATATTTTGGTAGTCTTCGTGGAAAATTCTTCATGAAATTCCCTTATTAGAGTAATGAAGTGAATCAAGGATGTCAATGCTCCCACGATATCTATTCAGCACATACAGACTATAGTGCGCCATTTTGTTAGTTGGCTTGAAAAGTATCAAAAAAACCTGCCAAGATTGAAAAATGGTGAACACAAACTATAAACCAAAAGCATTGAACAACCAAGATGAACAAAAACTTATAGACAAACTAAGCAAAAGGATCTACATAAAATAAAATAAAGCAAGAGTTATGAAAACCTAACCAGCTTTGCGTTAAGAAGGTCTTCTCACTTGCGAACAAACATTGGGAGGAGTTTAGCTGATTTTTTGCCTCGAATTTTGGAACTGATGCACCAAAAAAATCATACCACGGGCAAAAAATATTAAGAAGACAAAATAATCACGACAAAATTAAAACACCTCCCAATGCCACTACACCAAAACTAGCGCAAAAAAGGGAGGTAGGATTAAAAGAACAAAAACTGTATTAAGTAGGGACTCAGTACAACCATGTCAGTACAAGACAATATCTCAGAGGTCTCCGGCTTATCCTTCCATATGTTTATGAGAAAGTCCATTACGTCTCCTTCCATCTGCCGCCCTTTACTAAAAAGAGTATAAAGGACACGTCCTGTGAGGTTAATCACATTCCCAGGGACGGCAAACATGCAGTAGCTTGTGTTGCAGATTTAAAGGATGGGAAAATATTAAAAGCGCAACTCCAAGACAAGGAGAATGAATATAAGTTCAGATACTATAACTTCCAAAGTTCACAAAAAGTAGCATGTCTGGTGGCAAAAAACATAAGAAGAAAATACTCACTCAGAATACCTCTTCAGACCATCTTCACTAAGCACATGTTGTTTCAACCTCCGAGCCACGGATAGATGAGGGTAACTGTATTTATTTAGGGGAGCAACAGGAGAACACCACTTCATAGGCAATCTTGGTGCTCTCTTCGAGGAAGTTATGTTGCCAGACTCAACTGCCGGATTCCTCCTGGTGATGATAGCATCCTTCCCACCTCTCCCAACAACAGTACCAGCAGCAGATTTACAATTCCTCGGGTAAGCAATCTTCTCAAAATCATCATCCGACGAAATAACCTCTGCTTCGACTACACCAACCTTTATGGAGCAAGGGGTATTTGGAGTAGCACAAATATCGATAGCCTGCTTCCCCAACATGGAAGGAATAAGGGTTTGAGAGCTATCATCTTCTCTGAGAGTTGTACTCATCGATTCCTCCCTAGACTGGTATTCCTGTTACTCGAGCAATGAGTAGTGGTAATTGGTCAAGTCCAATGGCTCCACTAACAAAAAAGGAAGGAAAAGACCATTAAGTATAACTGAAGTTCAGGTACAACACAATGTACAGTCCAACAAATATAGATGACATGGTAACTACTCAAGTTGACCTAAAAAATGTGTTGCATTTAAAAACTAATGAAGTTTAGGCACAACCCAAGGCACAGTTCAAGATAAACTGATGAAATGGAAAACATTCAACTACAACTAACAAAAGCATAAAAAGGTATCATCTCTGAATTTCAAGTAGAAAAAATGTTGTTGTCCATGTAAGCAATGAAAGGAATAAAATACTGAAACAAAATACACAAGCAAAATAAAAAGAAGAATGAAGTTCATGTAGAATAAAAGATGCAGTCCAAGTAAGCAGTCCAAGTTTCAAGACTTACATGTATAGTAACCAAACAGACCATGGAAGTCTGCGTCAAACAAGTTAGAAGATGCAATTGAGTACAACCATGTCTTCTTGATATCCAAGATATTTTCATGGGAATAGTTTGCGAGAACCCCTTCATGAAACGAATTAACATTTGTAAGCATGAAGAATCCGCAGTTGATACTCTCATCAAATAAAAAAATAACAGTGATAAAACAAAAGAGATCCAAAGAATAAAAGACATTGCAGCTTACGTACAACCACAATTAAGCAGAAGTGATAGAGAGAAAAGAGGAACACATACTTGTTAGTTTGTCGGGGGACATCAATCCAATCCATAGGGAAATGGTCAATAGAAATAGGACTGAAGGGTGTCTCCCTGTCATTGTTGGCATCGTTCCAAAGCTTCTTGATGTTATCACTCATCTGATGAAATAGGCGTACCACACAGTCATCATTTGGTCCACAGTAGGAGTCGAGAAGCTGGAACCTTGAATTCTTCAGGTCAAAAAAGATGGAAACCCAATGACCAACAGCACCCAAGTGAGCAAGAATTTTAGGTGGGTCAAAAGTGGGGAAAACAACCTGACACAAGATAAACACACAAATCATTAAAACTTGAAAATTAATATTAACGGTACAAGAAAATAAAACAATATAAACAAAGTGGATCACAGTGGAAACAAATACAGAGACAATGAGCAAAATATTGCTTACATAATCATGCGCATCCATGCTATCTGGACCAGTCGCCAAGAAGTACTTCCTCACACGGGAATCAAACTGCCCTCTGAAAATCTTGTCCTAATATAATGTAGATAACAGCAACATACGAAATACAACGAGAATAACACGTTTTAACTAATATGGTAAAGAACAAAACAAAAAAGAAATTACTATAGGGTCGACTTACACAAACACAATACGGCACGATGAGTTTATCTGATCCCTGGTATTTGGCATGTAGACAATGCAATGCAGCCTCAGCTACATTAGATCGAAGCATTCCACAAGAAGAAAAAGATATTGCGACATCTTCACCAGTAGCTTCACACTCATTGTTTTGCAACATAATCTTTGATCTAAAACAAGCAATAGAAAGTTAAGGAAGTTCATCATCGGGAACTCAAGAAGTTCATCACATATAGAAGCACAGAAGTTTGGCTACATCACAAACAGACAGTACAAAAAGTTAGATGTTCAGCACCAGAAAGCAAAGAAGTTCAACAACAGAAAGTAAGGAAGTTCAGGTATAAAACCACAGGCAGTTCATAAGTTAGATGGATATAAATTCTGACCAGCTGCACTCACCTCTTAGAACAATCATTCTTAAGCCTAGTTACACCAAAATAAAAGTCATCAATCTTCTTTTGGACGACAGCAAGTTCACAATCTGCTTCGCAAAAATAATATAAATTAAGAGCAACATACAAACACATAGATGACGATAGGAGCAACAAACAAACACAAGCACATCTGAGCTGCTACACCAAAAGATAAAACCACTAGTTTATAAACATCACAACTCATGCATTACAAACCTTCCCCCACATAAAAACAGCTTCATTTCACTTTATTTACAAACCACACGACAAAGCACAAACCAGAAGTTCAACTTGGACCACACACAGAGTACATAGAGATATCATGGACTAAAACCAACAACAAAAGGGATGGGGATGGGGACAGAAGAGAGAAGCATTCTCCTCTCTTTATGCATTCTTGCCGAGACTAGTTGTAGCACTGGAATGATCATTCTCCTTTCCCAAGCTATCGCTTTTAGTTTCTTCATCGTCGTCTCCAGTAGACATTGTAGTGTCATCGGCAAGGACACTAGTAGCAGCTGGAGCAGCTGGAGAATCTGAAACAACAAAAACTATTGGTTGTGCTGCAGTAGGAAGAGTTGGACAACTGGCATCAACAACAACGGATGGCACTACTACAGGTGACTTCTCCGGGCCTGCAGCAGCACTACCAGTCTCAACAGCAGCCTCGATGGGATCTTTCTCTGAAATGATATCTCTAGTTGTCTTGCCCTGCTCAGCATCAGAAACCCCGGCATCAATGGACGATTGAGGTTCAGTTCGGTCTAGCTCATCTGAGCAGCCGGTGCTGGATATAGCCTTGTCTGCGACCTTCTCTGAAGGAACACTAGCATCATCATTCTCCAGCAAGAACAAAAAGTCATTAAAGATGGGCACATAGTGATAAAATGTACAAGAAGTAGAAAAAAATGAAAGAAATGGACAAGAAAAATGGTACTTTATGCTCACTGCCATGAACCTCATCGACAAATAAATCACTTGTGAGAGCAGATTCATGCACAGGGACAGATGGACTTTTAGGTAAAACATGCTCATCAACCCTAGCACCATCATCAACAACCTACAAAAAATCATATAGAACACAATGTCTAATCAGGAGAAGTTCACATTACATAATTAAAGAAGGTCAGCTATAACCACCGACACATGGAGGAAGTCGGTCACATAGCAAACTACTACCATACAAAGGGAAGAACAGGGCTAGTTATGGAAAGCTTAGAAGTTTAGGTACTGTAGACCTTGAAGTTCAGATACTATAAATAGAGAAGGTCACCCTACGAAAGACTAAAACTAAAAAGAAGAAGTTTAGAACACATGAAATCAAGAAGGGTAACCTATGACAAAAAACAGTAATAACTGAAAGCTAACAATGAACATTAATGCAAAGAACTATCAAAAACCAACATAAACAAACCTCTTTAGTATGTTCCTCGTGGCCTCCTTCACGACCCAAACGAACATGATCTTGCCTCTGAATCTGTCTGACAACAACACTAGCCTCATCTTCAAAAGGATTGCAACGAGCATCCTGCATTTCCTTGAACAACCCAAAGCTAGTACGGAGGTGAGAAGTGCTCTGGCGAAGCTCGGCAAGAAATCTAGCTTCAATTGACAAAACCTCCGTCGAAGACTCAACATCAAAACCACGGCCGGAAGGAAGAATCCCATCGACATGACTAAGATGCTCAACAGTTGTCAGAACACGGGCTATCTCCCAACAAATAGTGTCCAGAAGACAATCAATCCTAGCAAGGGAAAGATTGGCAGCATCAAACAAACCCTCATAAGACACGCCACCTCCAGCACTCACACGGCCAGAAGAACCTCCTGGATCTACAAGGGGAGCACCAGTATTGACATCCCGGGAGAATTCAAATCTTGGGGAAGTTCCACTCCCTAGGCCGGTGGCATGAGGCATAGTAAGAACAAGACGTTCGATATGCCTGAAGAACACAACCTAAGCCTGTGTCTTCCACTGCACACAAAACAAAAGACAACGCGTCAAAAAACAAATGAAGGAACATGGAACAAAATATTGAAGATAGTATCAGAAGTTCAAGTTAAACTACACAGGAAAGAATGATGCATAGAAACACTCACATGAAGTTTCCCAAACACCCAGTTGGCTGGGCCATCATCACCCTTCTTAACGAAGTCAGCAGCAGCAAGCTCACATAGCTTGGCCTGATCCATGAAATTGATGCGAGGAGTTCTCAAGTCATCATTAGGCTGCTTGCCAATGATAAGGCAGTCTAGATACATAAGAAGCGGCGCGATGCCACAACCTATGACAACTTTTCCTCTGCTAGTCCCTAACTGATACCTAGTCACAACCCTTCGAAGATCATCAACAACCAACTAGCAATAGTCCATATTTGCCATATCTTCAAAGACAAGATTCTCAGCCATTGTTGCCTCCCTGGACACTCGTGTAGACGCACCAGGAATAATAACCTTCATGAAAATAATCAAGTAAAACACCTGCAAAGCCAGATCATCCTTCGTCTAATCCTTCACAAGTTCCCCGCAGATCTTCCGCAAATCCTTTGTCTTGATGTCATCACTCCTCTTGTAGCCAAGTTTGGCCTTCAACCTCATAACAACATTATTAAACCCATCCTCCGAGGGCCTAGGAGGGGTACGATCACCTTGAGGGAATCCAAAAAGATGGTGAATATCATCACTTGTAATACACAAAACCTTGTTCGCCTCACGCATGTCCAAAATCATAGTTGAAGGGTCAATCCTCGTGTAGATGTGGCCCATCAAAGGACGAGAAATGTTGGAATCAACCTTCAAGTCAAACACACAACCAAAACCAGCCTTGGTAACCCTCGCCTTGTGCCTAAGTTGTAGCAATTTTCCGCACGACTTGACCTCTTTTAGTGAGCAATGAACCATCTTGTTAAAACGTTTCGGATCATCTCCTCCTTCATCACCTTCTTCGACTGCTTTGCCTCCTCTCTTCCTCATCTCAGGCTGTGCCACAAGCTGATACTGCAAAAAATGCAATGACATGGAAAAAAAGGCAGAACAACAAGATAAACAAACTACACCAAAAGTTCACTAATGCTGAATTGTAAAAAACTACATAAGCAAATAGAGCATGGACCACAAAATGTATATAGCAGAAGTTCAACCATTAAAAACAAGAAGAACAGTTGCTTTCTAAATGTTAGCAATGTACAGTTCAAAAGTTCAATTATGTCTACATAGGCAGTACAACCATGTATGACCAAAAGTTATGATGCTTTCTAAATGTAAATTTACAGAGCAGAAGTTCAACTATGTACACCAAGGCATTAAAACCATGTATACTAAGAAGTTCAGCTAATTTCTTCCTGCATATATCCAGAAGTTCAGCTATGTAAACAAAGGCAGTAATACCATATAAACCAAGTAATCCAGCTAATTTCTTTATGTCTATATATAGCAGAAGGTTAGCTATGTTCACCAAGGAAGTACTACATACACAAATATAACAACAATTCTACAAAATGTTCTTAGAATAGTAAAGATGAGAGATTCATACCTGATCAGTAGCAGTAGCATCATACTCGTCATCAGCGTTGAAATCAGCATCATCCTGGTCCTCTGGATTAACACGAGAACACTTCTTGCAACCCTTGTTAACCTTTGCCGATGCAACCTTGCGCTTAACGCCACATTTCTTGCCCCTACCATATGGTCCAACACCGAGCGGAGAAGGTGTAGGCGCTGCTGTGGCAAGCACACAAGGACAACGACGTGGTGTACCACCGTGGGCTTGGCCTTCCACTTCAGCAAGTTCTGCAGCCTTTGAAACATGTGGGCTCCTCATAGGAGTAACTTCACCAACTAAATGCTTCCTCACTGCGGTATTCTTTATTTTCTTCTTCACAGGGACAACCATGCCATTAGTGGCACACAGGACGTCTTCTTCGGCAACAGAGCCATGCTCAACTGTGAGCTCACCAACATCACCAGATCCAGGAACATCATAACCTTTCTGAAGGCGAGCCGCCATCTTCTTATCAAAATTTTCTTGCTTCTTCCTCTTGAGTTGATCCTCTAGAATAAGTTGAAGGGGCACATCCTCAGCTTGCATGACAGGTTCAGTGCCATCAACAGGCTGGGACTGCGTCTCTGACATCTGAAGAGAGCACAAAGGCTCCAGAACGGAATCACAACCTTCAACTGATGGAGCCCCCTGCTCGGTCGCAGCAGTGTTTTCTGCATACCCAACTCAAATAGTACTTCATTGATGGTGTTCACAGCTCCCTTCTCTATGGATACATCTGCAAGAACACAAAAACATAGCAAAAAGGAAAATAGTCAAGAACAAATACAAAAACACATGACAAGAACTAGTTCAAAAAACATGGCTCAAGAATTTAAAAAAATAAAAGGAGTTGCATATACTAGGTGAAGCAAGAGCTGCAGAAGCCAGATCCTCGAGGCTTAAATTTTTCTCAAGGCTCAAAGCAACCTCAGCAATCACAGTCAAAGGAATAATAGGTGTTTTAGCCGCATCAGATCTTGGAGCATCGGTATTAACTTCTGAAGCTCCATCTTGATCACAGGAATTTTTTTAGAACTATTAAATTCATCACCAACTACAAAAAATTGACGTAAAAAGACAGCTCAGTTCTAATCCACAAACCTACACCAAAGGAAGTTCTACTTATACATGAATGTCCAATATCCAGAAGTTCCACAATACCTAACAAAGCAGTAAAACAATGAACAATCTACAATTTACATACTAAAATAGAACAATCTACACTAGAGGAAGTACTACATATAGATGAATGTCCAGAAGTTCAAGAATATATAACAAAGCAGTAAAACAAATGTGCAAAACAGAAGTTCAACCAAATTTCATTATAGACAACAATAATTAAAAAAAGAAGTTCAACTATGACCCAAGCAAGTAGTACATAAAAAAGATGTAGCATGAGCACAAATACTATTTCACAGTTAAAACTAATTATCAATACCATGAAAATGATCACAAAATTACAAAGACATACACTATAAATATATAACATTTGGGAAGTCCGAGAACACTTTGTGACATTGTTGACCAGCAATTCATCAATAAAATCAAGCAACACTCTACTAACTTAAACTAAGGGTAAAATGCATACACATCACCTATGTTAGAAGTTCACACTTTTAAGAATGGGCAGTCCAACAAGACAACCAAAGTGAAGATATGGGCAGACATATAAAAGAAAGCTGCTATTTAAAATACAAGATGCATATACATTAAAATACCTGGAGAAGATTTTGAAGCCATGACAACACAACCACCTTGATGAATGGTACTCCAAACCATAGATCAACCTACAAAAACACAGGGGAGAAATTACATATAATTTGCAAGTAGAAAATCGTACAACAATACCGAAAAAGCAACTAAATCAAACCCTAGGATGAAACAACTAAAACACATCAACAACTATGAAAGACGAATAGTAGCACATCTAGGCAAGCATAGCAAAAATTGTGTTCATAAACTAACTAGCATGTGACAGACACAATCTAGACTATGAAATGAATAGCACTAATGCATTTATTACATCAAATCAAGCAGCAACCATCACACGACACCCTTCTTACATGCATCTCACTAGTGAAATCACCAAAGAGGAATGAAATCCACACAAGTCTGAAGGGTGAAATAGCACACACAAGCATCTCACAGATAAATATGACCACAGGGGAATGGAATCCACCAGCCACACACACAAGAACACTACCTAATCTCCCACCCAACCATCAGAAGAAAGGGGAGGAGGCGAATGCGAGAGCACACAGAATAAACAGAGAGGCCTCGGCAGATCTGGTGAAAACTAAGAGCAACCATTGGGGGAGGCACCATTAGTACCTCTCCAAACGACCCCCTCACGCATGAATCGGCGGCGGTTCTTCCACCCCCATGATGCCACTCCCACCTTGGAACCGACGTAGACAGACACGGGTTCGCTTCAGAGGAGAAGAGAGCGGGCTGGGCGAGGGGGAGCGGGCATGGGGCAAAAATAGGAGCGGAGCGTGCGCCGGATACTTCACTCACGAGCGCAGGAGACAGCGTTGGAGAAATTGGGGGCGGTTGGAGGACGGGAGCGGAGCGACAGAGAGGGAGAAGAGAGCAAGCGACAGAGGGGAGGGGATTCTGACAGGTGTGTCGCGAGCAAGATGGGCAGTAAATGGATCTCTCTAGTGGGTGTTGGAGCGCTTGAGTAATTATAGTTTTACCCCACATCCACTAAAAAGTAAATACATCTGCTCAAAAAATGAATGCGCCATCTGAATGAATCTGTTTTAAGAAGATAATATCAAAATAACAATCTGCTAGTATCCTTTATAACCAAAAATTTAAGGCAAACAGAAGGTCAAGTACACTACCAACGAAAGTTAATAACATTCACAAAATAAGCAATTACAAACAAAGAAGAAGTACAAAAATAAATAACAGAAGTTCAAGTACACTATCAAGCGAAGTAAGGCATATGAATAAATAAAGACGAAGGAACAAAAATAAGAAGTTCAAATACAAAAACATATTAAATCCATATCTAGCAAAAATAAACAACTTAGAAACAATATAAAAGTTCAAAATTCACATACACACAAAGTACACATGTGGCTTGGCCTCGCGCTACCGCATTGCTGTGCGCTAGGTTGATAGGCGCAATGCGGTGATTCTGTTTCCACCCCCACCGCACGCACGGCAGAGCCACACCCCTAAAATATATAGTGAGGTCATGGATGTGACGAACTCGCTCCGCATGCGACGATGGGGCACGCCGCATCATCGCCTGCTCCGGCTTGTTCCTATCCCGGCCTCACAGGGGGACGGGAGGGGGCTCCCACCCCCTCCCCTCTGGCTCGGCCTCGCGCTACCGCATTGCTACGCACTAGGTTGACAGGCGCAAAGCGGTTATTCTGTTTCCACCCCCACCGCATACATCCCAGAGCCAGACCTCTAAGATAGATAGTGGGGTCATGGATGTGACAGACTCACCTCCACATGCGAGGATGTGGCACGCCGCGTCGCGCCTGCTCCGTCTCATTCCTGTCTCAGCCTCGCGAGGAGCGGAGGGTCTCGACCCCTCTCCCCGAGCTCACCTCAGCTATCAAGATTGCTGCGCTAGGTTGACAAGCGCAATGCGGTTTTCAATGATTAAGTAATTAAAATCCAAAAAATATCAAAATTTATTGATGAAGTTCAAATTGTAAAGTCACAGAAGTTCGGGGGTTTGAAAAAAGATCAGATGAACATGTAAAAATAATTCAAATTATACAGGAGCAAAAATCTAGTAAGTTTAGGTTAAATACATACTGAAGTGCTACCATTGTTCGAAGTATGCAAACATGTTACAAAAAAGATAAAAAAGTATGTGTGCATACTTGGGACAATCCCATGGTTGCACATGGGACAAACTCAAAACCTATTCACAAATTGAAAATTACAAAAAAACCAAACAAAGAAATATCGAGCTACACCGCCTTGCATTGTGGAAACCCAGAAGTTCAATCAGTCATACCATAGAAGTGCAACTTCTACTACAGACCTTGGATGATCCAAAAAACTATCCCCGAAGATAGATTAAAATAAGGAATTAAAATAAGAAACATAATTGAAATAAAAGTTCAAATAATGATGACATAGAAGTCTGGGGTTTTGTAAAACCACAAATTTACATTATAAAAACAATTAGCATACAGAAGTTCACGATAGTTATTAAGTGTAGTCCAGCAAACTATTAGAGGTACGAAAACATACTAGAAAAAATAAAAAAATATATGCATGTCCATCGGCCAATTAATTCCATCGTTGCTCATGGGAGTCAGTCAAAAAATCAAAACCAATGCAAGAATGAAAAGGACAGAAAAAGGAAAGAAATACAGAGGACTTGCTGCATTACCATATGCAAAGAAGGAAAAGCAAAAGTTTAGGTATGAACAACAGAGAAGTTCATCTTGTACAACGACCACTAGATGATCTAGAAAATATGAACGAACGAATTCGTCCAAAGCATAAAATCCTCTGCGCTAGATTAGAACACGTCTGCATCCCCTTGGAAATGATCTGACAACTCCCTTTCCACAACAAAAATGACCAGAGAGAAAATCTCAAAACCGCAAAAACACCCAGAGCAAAAGCCGCGGAGTGCCAACATGATAGAGGCAAAGGTGTCCCGTCTTTCGATGAGATGGTGGATTTCGCTTTGGTGGAAGTCGACTTTGACGATCCGACTACGAACGTGCGAGGACGTCGCGCCTTAGCAACCGCTAAACCAACTCCGAGAGGTTATTGACCACGCCGAGCACGATCAACTCGACCATGAGGGCCTGCTTCGCGAGCAAACGAAGAACAAGCAAGAAACTGAGATTGCAATCTGGATATTGCGAATATAAGATGAAAGCTTTATTGATCAAGGTGGGGTTCTGGACGCTTTGTCCGGTCGTTGAACACAAACGGCACGCCAAGTTGCAGCTATGGCGAACTTTTAATCTAAACAAAACCCAAAGTCTAAACGACGCCCTAAGGGCTGTATATATGGGGAAAAGGAGGAATTTCGTGGCCCTTGAGGATGGGGTCCAAACCAACCCTAACTCTTGTTTCCCCACACATACGGACTCTAAAAATAGCCTATACTTAAGTATTTCGAAATTACATGGGCTGGCCCAATAATAAGGTGACGCAGCACCTAGAATAGCCTATGGATGAATATTATGAAGTGGCATCTTGTATATTTCGTCCAAGGCTTCATGCACTCCTTATGGTGGCTTCAAAGTCCTGAAATCATCACTTGTAACTCCGTTCTTGATCCCTTAGCATGCCATCAACTCCATGCGTGTTCTTGCTCCAACGCTCATCCTTCTCCAAGCTAGGCCCTTCATTTGTAAGCAAAACAAATGTATCCAATTTAGGCAAAGATCATATTCTCATGAATATTAGAATCATTACCAAGAAACGAAAGTACCGTAATTTAATTGGCGTCTTGCGAGCTCTAGTAATTGGTCCCAGATATGTAACAGCAGGGGCTGTGGGTGTAACAATGGTATTGATGTCCTCATCATCCTCCCTTCTTGAAATGAAGTCGCCCTCAACGGAAGCTCATCTTCCTCACCCAAATAAGGCTTCAAATCTGCAATGTTAAAAGTGGGACTAACCCCAAAATCTGCAGCAGCTCAAGTTTATATGCATTATCATTTATTTTCTCCAACACCTTAAAGGGACCAGCAGACGTGGCATTAGTTTTGATTTATGCAAATCAGAAATCTATCCTTACGCAAATGTAACCAAACAAGATCTCCGTGCAAACACAACATGTTTTCTACCCTTATCTCCAAAGAAGTTTATATTTAGCATTCATACGCTCAATGTTTTCCTTAGTTAACTCATGCATTTTTAAAATCAATTCAGCACGTTCTTTAGCATCAAAATTAACCTTCTCCAAGATGGAAGAGGCAACAAATCAATAGGTGCACGAGGTAGGAAACCATACACAACTTCAAAAGGGCACATCTTAGTAGTAGAATGCAATGAACGATTATAAGCAAATTCAATATGAGGCAAGCATTCCTCCCACATTTTCTTATTATTCTTTAGAACAGCCCTAAGCATAGTAGACAATGTTCTATTGACTACTTCAGTTTGTCCATCAGTTTGGGGGTGACAAGTAGTACTAAAAAGCATTTTAGTCCCCAACTTAGCCCATAAACATCTCCAAAAGTGGCTAAGAAATTTAGTATCACGATCTGAAACAATATTATTTGGCACACCATGCAAGCGAATAATTTCACAAAAGAACAAATCAGCAACATTAACAACATCATCGCTTTTAAGACATGGTATAAAGTGTGCCATTTTCGAGAATCTATCCACGACAACAAATATGCTATCCCTCCCCTTCTTTGTTCTAGGTAAACCTAAAACAAAGTCCATAGATATATCCTCCCAAGGAACACTAGGTGCAGGCAAAGGCATATCTAAACCATGAGGATTGAGTCGTGACTTAGCTTTTTGACATGTAGTGCAATGAGCAATAAAACGCCAACATCCGCCTCATCTTTGGCCAAAAGAAATGTGTAGCAAGTACGTCCTCCGCCTTCTTCACGCCAAAGTGTCCCATTAGTCCTCCTCCATGCGCCTCCGCAACAACAAAAGACGAACGGAGCTAGCTGGAATGCATAGCTTGTTAGCACGAACACAAATCCATCATTAACGACAAACTTGTTCCATGTTCTTCCTTCTTTACAATTCTGCAATACATCTTTAAAATCAGCATCATGCACATATTGATCTTTGATGGTCTCCAAACCAAATATTTTGAAGTCAAGTTGTGAAAGCATAGTATAGCGACGAGACAATGCATCAACAATAACATTTTCTTTACCCTTCTTGTGTTTAATGACATAAGGGAAAGTCTCAATGAATTCAACCCATTTAGCATGTCTACGATTCAGTTTAGCTTGACTTCTAATATGTTTCAAAGATTCACGATCAGAATGTATAACAAATTCTTTGGGCCATAAATAATGTTGCCATGTTTCTAAAGTCCGAACAAGAGCATATAATTCTTTATCATAAGTAGAATAATTCAGACTAGGCCCACTCAAATTTTCAGAAAAGTATGCAACAGGTTTGCCATCTTGTAATAACACACCTCCTAATCCAATTCCACTAGCATCACATTCAAGCTCAAAAGTCTTATTAAAATCAGGAAGTTGGAGTAAAGGAGCATGTGTCAACTTATCTTTCAACACCGTGAAGGCTTCTTCCCAAGCGGTACCCCAAACAAAAGGCACATCCTTCTTTGTAAGCTCATTGAGAGGTGCAACAATGGTGCTGAAATCTCTCACAAAACGCCTATAGAGTCCAGCGAGGCCAAGAAAACTCCTCACTTGTGTGACCGTTTTGGGCTGCGGCCAACTCTCAATAGCTTCAATCTTGGCTTTATCAACTTCAATTCCCTGTGGAGTAACAACATAGCCAAGAAAAGACACTCGGTCAGTGCAAAAGGTGCACTTCCCAAGGTTACCAAACAAACGTGCATCATGTAGAGCAATAAAAATAGCACGTAAATGTTCCAAATGTTCCTCCAAAGATCTGCTATAAATCAATATGTCATCAAAGTAAACTACCACAAATCGTCCAATGAAAGCACGTAAAACTTCGTTCATTAATCTCATGAAAGTACTAGGTGCATTAGTTAACCCAAAAGGCATGACTAACCACTCATATAATCCAAACTTAGTTTTAAATGCTGTTTTCCATTCATCCCCCAATTTCATATGAATTTGATGGTATCCACTACGCAAATCAACTTTGGAGAATATTGTAGAGCCACTCAATTCATCAAGCATATCATCTAGCCTAGGAATAGGATGACGATAACGAATAGTAATATTATTAATGCCTCTACAATCAACACACATACGCAATGTACCATCCTTTTTCGCACTAGAATAATAGGAACAAAGACAAGGAGTAAGGGATTCACAGATATAACCTTTGTCGAGAAGCTCTTGTACTTGACGATAATCTCCTTCGTCTCCTCTAGATTGGTACAATATGGCGATGGTTTGGCAAAGAAGCACCGGAATTAAGTCAATCGATGCTCAATCCCACGAATAGGCGGTAATCCGGTGGCACGCCTTGTGGAAAGACGCCGTGAACTCCCCGCAAAATGTTAGTGACAGCAGGAGGCAAAGAGGAAGGCACATCCTCGAATGAAAATAATGCCTCTTTGCACACAAAAGCATAGCAAACAGATTTGCTAAAATCTAGCTCATCAATATCGATTTAGTGGCAAGTAAACATGCACTTTTCAATTTAATTTCGTAGCAACACTAGATGGTTTACTATTAGGCTTCATATGTTGCTCAAATTCTTTTGCCACAATCTGATTTTCACTCTTATTTTTCACCTATTTTGCTTTATTAGCTCTATTAATATCATCTTTCAAAATGGACTCGAGAGTCATAGGAAGCAAAGTAATATTTTTATCCTTATGAACAAGAGTATACTTGATTGTTTCTACCATGGTGTCAGAAATTTTATCAAATTGCCATGGTCTACCAAGTAATAAGGAACATGCTTGCATAGGTACCACATCACAATCAACATAATCAGCATATGTAGAGATACTAAAATGCACACGAACAGTACGTGTTACCTTAACCTTGCCGCTGTTGTTGAACCATCGAATGTAGTAAGGATGTGGATGTGGTCTTGTGGTGAGAGATAGCTTTTCCACCATCTCCATGCTAGCCAAGTTGTTGCAGCTCCCTCCATCTATGATGACGCGAATAGAACGCTCCTTCACAACTCCCTTTGTATGGAACAAATTATGCCTCGATTTTGCTCACTTGTGTAACTCTGCACACTCAAAACACGTTGAGCAACTAAACATTCATACTGTCAAGATCTTCAAAGCAGCCATGTATTGTGTCTCATGATCGTAATCATCTCCACCGTGTTCCTCATGTGTAATAAGAGCCAAAGTCTCCTCATCATAGTCACTAGCGGACTCATACCCACCATCCTCGTGAGCAATCATCACACGCTAAGATTTGCATTCTCTCACAAAATGTCCTCTTCCCTTACAACGACGACAAATAATATCACTTGTGTGCCCTGTTGATGCCATGGAAGAAGAAGAGCTTTGTGCAGGTCCGGCAGTGTGCTCTTGGCGGATAGTGGTGGTTGTGCACGCGTGTATCACGGTTGGAGGTGGCACCGGCGGAGGTGCCGTGTACCGTAACGTGGAAGTAGATGATGCACGTGGTGTCCATGATGAAGGTCGACCTGCGAAAAAGTTAGTCCACGCCAATGCCCGCCGATCCTCACTTCACGCTCAAATTTACAAGCAAGATGGAATAAATGAGTGATATTATTATAATCCTTATAGTCTAGAATGGTCTGAATCTCTCTATTTAATCCACCCGTAAAACGTGCAAGCATAGCTTCATTCTCCTCAACAATACCACATCTAATCAAGCCAGTTTGTAATTCATGATAATATTCTTCTCGAATTTTTTCCTTGTCTTAAACGCTGCAATATTTGAAGCAATTCACGTTGATAATATGGTGGAACCCAACGAGCACGCATAGCAGTTTTCAAAGCAGCCCAAGTAGCTGGAACAGATATAATCGACAATGTTCGACCACCAAACACATGCAAAGCTAGTGAAAGCACAAACAAAGAAGCAGAACACGTCTCTCCTCGTGATATTATAAACATGTAAATCGTTGTTCGCTTTCTAACTCCCAAGTAAGATATATATCGTGAACATATCTACCCTCAAATGGTGGAATATTCAATTTCAGTTTAGGGAGATGGTCATGATCTCGCACTGAGGGGAGCCCTAACATTGCCATTATTTGCATGTGGACGACCGGTGGTTGTGGTGCTTGGTGGTTGCACGTGGAGTTCGATGTTGATCAACCTCATCCTCGTAATCTCCCACATAATCATCCTCGCTTGTACCAAAGCAGCAGCAGAGGCAGAGCCAAAGAAGCACCAACAGCAGAGAGCAGCGCACCGAAGTTTGTCCTGGCTCAATAGGAACACGCTGAGCTTGTCCATACTGATTCGGAAGGGGGCGTAGTTGTTGTCATTGCAGAGGTGCGATAGGTGTAGCCGGCGGTGGTTGTGGAAAACGCGCGAGCAAGTCATCAAACTTGGTATCAAGCTTTGTTTCAAACGTCTTCTCAATGCCATCTATCTTCTCCATGGCCTCGTCAAATCTGTTTAGCACATCTTGCACCTGTCCAATCATCATTTGCTGAAACTTATCATGTAGTTGTTTGTTCGTCAGGTTCTCCCAACCAGTCTCATCGGCTTGTGATCCTGCCATGGTTAGCAGCAATAGAAACACACAAGAATATGATCCTACAGACTACTAGGAAGTGGTGGTGGTGGTGTGGTGGACAATCACAAATCCGTCAAGCAAATCTCAAATTCTTACCAGTTCTTACCCAAAGAAGAAAGGTGATCGGCAACCGTTGTAGTCAAAACTCTCAAAGCTTGGATATAGCGATTACTAAGGAGAATCAAACGCACGACGAGATGTATGTGGAGCTGGGAAGGCTTATAATATGGTAGCAAAACAGTCAAGAATAATCAATTCGAGATGCAAAGTTGAATAAACGCCAACGACGCAGATCGTGTTGGTCCTAGGCTAGACCGTGCTAGAGACGCGAGCCTAGAACACTAACAAAATCACGGCGCTGCACGTAAACAAGGAAAAAGCACACTCTGAATTTTTTTTTCACTTTTTTTTGCGCTGCTTTATTTTATTTTATTTTTGTGCTGCTTTTTTTTGCGAGAAAATCACTATAATGGCGAGTGTCTCAAAACTCTTCCCAGGTCAAACTGACAGGATGGGCTCAAAATTTTTTCGACCAATTTTTCTTTCGACTGCCCGGACCCAAAAACTGGAAACGGGTCAAAAAAAACTTTCTATAACGGCGACTGGCTCAATACGCATAGAAACACCTAAAAATAGGATAGCCAGAAATTTTTTTGTCCCGTGCGATTTTGGAAAATTTTGGGCCTAAACGGAGGGTGGTATCCGGACTCTTTTTCTTTTTTGGAAACCAACCTCTTCTACGGACGGCAAAAGATTGCTGGAATCCGAAACCTACTCAGACAAGGAAACACGAATCGGAAATTAGATGGATCCCGAAAACAAACCTAATATGCAAGGAACTCGGATTGGTGGTGGATATATGGTGGTAGGATATGGCAGCGGTGGTGGTATATGATAGCGGTGGTGGTATATGGATACGGATTCAAGCGGTGGCGGATAAGCGGTGGTGGTAGATGGCGAGGCGATGATGATGGTGCGGCGGCGTGACAACTTATGACCGTAACTTGAAACTCTAAAAGACTAGACTCTAAGACCAAAGAACTAGACACGACGATGCAACCGCAAATTCAACAACACAAATACTGAAAAATATTATGCAAAGGCTCGATTGGTTCGGATATGATGAACTAACCCTAATTTTTTGTGGCTTTTTCGTGGACTGTAGGTATGAAGAATGACTCGATCTAAACTACTGAAAATCAGTAAAATCTCACCGAGCAACCCGGAAATCGATACCACTTGATAGAGGCAAAGGTGTCCCGCTTTCGATGAGATGGTGGATTTTGCTTTGGTGGAAGTCGACTTTGACGATCCGACTACTTAACGTGCGAGGACGCCGCGCTTTAGCAACCGCTAAACCAACTCGAGAGGTTATTGACCACGCCGAGCACGATCAACTCGACCACGAGGGTCTGCTTCCGTGAGCAAACGAAGAACAAGCAAGAAACCGAGATTGCAACTGGATATTGCGAATATAAGATGAAAGCTTTATTGATCAAGGTGGGGTTCTGTGGCGCTTTGTCCAGTCGTTGAACACAAACGGCACGCCAAGTTGCAGCTATGGCGAACTTTTAATCTAAACAAAACCCAAAGTCTAAACGACGCCTAAGGGCTGTATATATGGGGAAAAGGAGGGAATTTCATGGCCCTTGAGGATGGGGTCCAAACCAACCCTAACTCTTGTTTCCCCACACATACGGACTCTAAAATAGCCTATACTTAAGTATTTCGAAATTACATGGGCTGGCCCAATAATAAGGTGACGAACACCTAGAATAGCCTATGGACGAATATTATGAAGTGGCATCTTGTATATTTCGTCCAAGGCTTCATGCACTCCTTATGGTGGCTTCAAAGCATCAAATCATCACTTGTAACTCCGTTCTTGATCCCTTGCATGCCATCAACTCCATGCGTGTTCTTGCTCCAATGTTCATCCTTCTCCAAGCTAGGCCCTTTATTTGTAAGCAAAACAAATGTATCCAATTTAGGCAGATCATATTCTCATGAACATTAGAATCATTACCAAGAAACGAAAGTACCTGGTAATTTAATTGGCGTGCGCGAGCTCTAGTAATTGGTCCCGTATATGTAACAGTAGGGGCTGTGGGTGTAACAATGGTATTGATGTCCTCATCACAACATCAAATCGCCAAAAATCAAACCATATGGACCCTCTCGATTAAAATTTATGACTTAGTAAGCCTTGAATTTCACTAAAGTACGCAAGTTAGCCAGCAAACTTTAAAGAAAAACGAGAAACCATCAGAAGCGGAGGCTGCATCTCGGGCGGATGAAGAACATGGCCGATTTCAAATTTGGCATTCATATCACAAATATAAGCTTCTGGAGTATGAAACCTAGTCTTTCTCAGCAAGAACCAGAGAAGCTCACAATACAAGATTCCTCAATCTTCCTAGGTATGATGTGTGGATGACTTCATGTTCAAGGTACTCAGTCTTCTTTCATAAGCTACCACAAAAGGATGCTGGCATAAGACACCAAATCTTCTACAGTAAGCAACCAGGAGGAGAAGCTTGTGAAGTACAGTACCCAGTCTTCTCCAACACGCTCTCCCAGCAAAAACTTTTAGAGTAAGAGATCCAGCCTTCCTCATCACGATACTCTCGATGGCTTCCAATCCAAGCTATCCAATCTTCATCAGTAAGGCACTAAAAATAGTTATCCACTTTTGTACAAAATATTATATGGTGAATTGGCAACATATGGCAGTGCATCCCAAGAATCATGCCCACAATAATTTGGTTAGAATATAAGAATCAGTTAGGACACAAGTCTACCTCAGGAATCAAATCTTCAGCTACACATACTTCTGTATATATTTTGTATGCTTCCAAGGTTATACAAGTCACTCGTATGATGATGCAAGCATGGTGAGAAATCCGACACCTACATGAGTTAAGCAAGAGCAAGGAAACAAGTTGTACACCTCAAGTTGATGCAAGGACCTACGAGATATGAAGTAAGAAAACATTGAGACAACAATCTTGGCACTAGTTATCAAGGCCAGTTTCCTCACATCTGACAAGGTGATACGGTTAACCCTTGTCATGAGCTTGTATGATTGCAGACACCAACACAAGTACATATCAACCGGCAACCGGATATATTATCTATGACCCAAGCCATGACCAAGGATAAGGTATATATGAGTGCCAGAATATTGCACATGATAGTACCCATGATCACATGAAGAATAGATGGCCAAGCTCTTTTAGCAAAATATTCAGAAAAAGAGAACAATAATGAAGGAGCAAGATTGGAAATACGGGTATGATAATTGTTGTATGAACAACATGGTACGGATACCCAGGACAGTTTGATTCTGTATCGCTCACCATGGATGTACACTCAAGAGGTCTACTCTGTAAGAACCTCATGTCTATCCAACCCGCTCAACCAACTGTATATCCTCATAATTGCTAGTATGGGATACTTAAGTCTATTATGGCAGAATCGAGATTCTTTGGCCATGTCACCACACTAGAATAATTGTTTGCAAATATTTGCATCTGCATCCATGCATCATGTTTAATTTTTTGTTAAACTTGAAATGTGGACTGATCAAATCCTAGCACCCCTCTGAAATACTAGGATCAACTAAAATATTTTTCAATGAACTCAAAATGCCCTTCAAAAAAGTTCATCATTTTTGAATTGGTTGAAAACCTCTACCAAAAATGGTGCACATTTTTCTAGGTCATCCTAGATTTTTGAAGTAAATCATAAAGTCTTTGAATTTGGGCACTTAATTGCTATAATTATTTTAAATGCCCAAATAATTCTGAAAACAGTTGAGGGTTGTTGGAAATAATTCTAAAGGTTCCCACATCTTATTTAAGGATTTTAAATAATGTTTTCATAATTCTACTAAATCAAAACACAGGAAGAAAATAACAAAACAGAAAGAAATAGAAATAGTAGAGAGAGAAACCTCAGGATGGGAATGGGCCGGGTCGGCCAAGCCGTCACGACCACCCAAAAATTCAAGGCCATGGGTCACGTGGGTCGACCTCAAACAAGATTTGGGTCAACAGGTTTAAGATCGAGTGACCTTGGTCACGGGCCGCCCGCTTTATAGTCTTATAGCTCACAACAAACCGCAATCTTCATCCCGCCGACGTTGTCAGAAGAGCCGATTTACAATGCGACCAACAGATATTTTTCGCGAACGCGCCACAGATATGAACAAAAAAATTAAATTGATATGTTTCATCAAAATGCACATGTACAAAATCACAGGTAGACGGCTTAATTTTTTCCTATTACCAAGTATTAAATACTTTATTAATTTTTACACTAGTTAGATTCTATTAAAGCGTGTCTAATTTTAACATCTCATTCGTGCATAAGACTATGTAAATCAAGAATTTGGGTCGACCCGAAATACCCATCGGGCCAACAAGGCCACTGACTATTTTTTATATGGGTCGACCCGTGGCCTCTCAAATTGGCCTTGGGGCCATGAGGGCCGGGTCCAAGACCAGGGCCGGGTCGGCCCATTCCCATCCTGAGAGAAACCAACCTGGCCTTACCTGGCGGCCCAGCTGGCGGCCTAGCCACCAGTAGATGATGTCACTCGTCCCCCTCCTCCTGCTAGTTGGACGAGGCGCGTGCCTGAGGCGCGCGCGCTCGGCCCGACATGCAGCAGCTTGGCTGCGCTCCCCTGGCCATGTTTGCGCTGCGGATCTCCTCGCGGGTGCCGTCTAGATCGGGACGACCTCGTCACTCCCCTCTCGCCCTCCCCCTTGCTCCCCCGTCGACTTGTCCAAAGCCTACATGGCGGCGCACCTGCCGTAGTCGCAGCCACTGTCTTCCCGACACCCTCTAACTGTGTCAAGAAGAACGACCGCACCTCCCTACGTCTCCACGTCGACGGGCTCGAGCTTGCACACACTACATCAACGGCATCGTCCTCATCTTCTCCATCGGGCGTCTGAGATCGCCGTCGCTGCCTTGCCGTATCTAGTTCTCCCCTGAGCCCACTAACCACTACGTTGACCTCTCTATTAGATTCTCTGCCCTTACCCCTAACCTCGCGCTCGATTTCGCGCTCTAACTACCGTCGCCATCGAAGCCGAGACTCTCTACCATTCGAGCTCATCGCTGTCATCAGACCGGTGACCTTTTGGTCTCACCACCGTGCCCAACGTCTTCGTGAGCTCGCTCAGGTTCCATAGGTGGCAAGAGCTGGGCGATATGCTCCCCGTAGCGATGAATCTGTCATCACCCGACCTCCTGTCGCCATTGTTGTGGTCGATGCCACTGTTTCTAGACAGGCTTGGCTCTCCAATGTGTCCCAATCGATGCGGGAGACACTCAGGAACACGCAGGAGCCCTCCACTGCTCGAATGGTCGCTCGAGCCGTCATCCCGATCATCGTCGCGTGCGTTTGTGTGCTCGCCGGCGTTTAACTCCGGTGAGATGACGTGGCACATCATTAGCCGTTAACATCCGCGCTAATTAACCCCCGGGTAAATGACAGTGGAGCCCCACCACTTATTTAACCACATGATTAACCACCTATTTAAATTAAACTAATGATAGAGGGCCCATGCCTCAGTTTGACCTTGGCCTAGTCAGCATTGACTGGGTCCTCCTTTCTTCGACACTAACTAGCACTACGTCATTGACCTGTGGGACCCACTAGTCAGGTTTGACACTGGTCAGCTCAGTTGACCAGATGATGCAGGCATGACGTAGTGCTAATGTCATAATAGCTTTTCTGGTATTTAAATAATTCTTGAGTGATTTATTTATTTTAGATTTTTTTTAAAACTTCTAAAAATCATCTATAACTCGAATGAAAGTAATTTATATATGAAAGATGATCAGAAAAATATGAAGAATCTGTGTATGCCATGATTGTGCATGTTTGAACAAGTGAACATCACCAACTAGGAAAATTAATGATTATGGAATATATGGTAATTAGTTTTGGAGTTGGAATTTGCTATATATTTGAATTAGACTACAATTAATATGAATGCACTAGGTCAATTCAGTACCTTAATATTACCCATCATTCATTTGGATGTGCATTGCATTGATTGTGGTCCTTCTCTTGTTTTCGGTGTTGTTCCTTCTTGATAGAAGGCGATTCCAACATCATAATCATTGACACCGATGAAGCGCTATACTATGTTGGGAAGTGCCAGGCAAGCAAACCCCCTTTGAGCATCCCGATAGAATCTCACTCTCTCACTCTTGCTCTCTTTTACTGCATTAGGACAACAATGATTCAACTCTTACAAGTTGCGGTAGTTGAACCCATTCCTCTACATGACCTGTCTTTTCCATAGTAAATAATTGAAACCCACTAGCATGAGTAGGAGTTGTTTGAGCCATGATGTGCCTACTCATTCATGCTTGCTTGCTACGCCTGCTATGCTTAGAGTTGTGTTAGGTCTCATTCATCTGGGAAGGACTGGGGTGGTGGTCAACATGTCCTACCATTTAGAGCTAAGTGTGTGAACACGATTTGGTAAAGGTAGCGATGAGAGGTCATGTAGGAGTACATATGGTGGGTTGTCTCACTGAAACCGTCCTCAGGAACTGAGTTCTGTGTTTGTGATCCAAGACAGTTACTACCACACATTGGGCTCCGGGTGCTCAAAGCTCTCTCGACTTATTAATCGCCTTGATCTCTCAGGATAGCCACTGATTCAAAGCAAGCTTGCTATAGTCAAACCCCACAACCTCTTTGTCGACACTTATGCACAAATAGATAGTTCTGATGTAAGTCTTGTTGAGTACATTTGTACTCATGTTTGCCGAAATTATGGTTTTGTAGAGGAGGTATTAGTCTCACTAGTGGTTTCAACGACGAGTTCGATGTTGACCGATTAGCTTGGGAATCCCAAACAGAGGTCTGGATCCTGTTGAAGGTCTTGTAGATAGACATCTTTCTAGCCTTCTTTCTTTTCAGTTGTCTGTACTCAAATAGGTTTATGCATCCGCTTGTTGCTTGTATGGCGTTGTATGTTGGGTCATGAGACTCATGTTTGTAATATCATGTTATGTATGGCTCCTTGGAGCCTCGTTGGGAAATACTTTGAGTCGTAGAGTTATGTTTTGATGCCATGTTGCACGAACACATATCAATCATATCGTGTGTATTTTATTGAAATGCTTTGGTATGTGTGGGGATCCAACACCGAGTTGTTTATTCTTGGTAGCCTTCCTTATGGGGAAATGCCTCCTAGTGCTTCCATCTGGAACACATGGATTGACCGGCATGTGTCCTTGTTTGCTCCTGTGTCTATCCCTATGGGAAAATGTCACGCGGTGTTTATTGGAGTCCTTTGTAGCCTCGCTACGACTAGTTACACTCGCTGCTGATCGACACGTGCATTGCTGGGTCATGTATGCATGTCCCTGTAAGTTTGCACCACCTAGGTTTATGACTAGTCATGTCGGCCTGGGTTCTCTGTCATATGGATGATAGCAACACAATCATATACATGAGCCAAAAGGCGCAAACTGTCTCGGCCAAGGTAAGGCAGCAGCTATGGGGATACTATGCAGGAGGCCGCAAAGTGATATGATACGTTACTTGCTAGACAGTTATGACTTAGGATCGGGGTCCTAAGAGGCCAACTCAGTAGGTTGACTTCAGCGACCGTGTTACAATATTGCACGGCCGATGGGTATACTGACACGATGAAGAATGCTGAACAACCAGCTCAGATCTCTCACACATGGTATCAAGTGAAATGATAGCCTACCGTGAACAAGATTATTCCGCTAGAACCACAGCCAATCAAGTCTCCAGAAGCTATTGTCATAAGGCCATGCTCCTTTATAATGGTCATGACAAGCGATAGTCGAATCTTTGGTACGGATTTGATACTAGAGACAGTGAGCCAGCCAAAATGATTTAGAACTCCCTACGAGTGGTCATCTTCCGCCAAGAGAACAGTAAAGATTCTTGGCATTGATTTGTACACGGAAAACATGTATCTATTTTGGTAACCCAATGCAAGGGGTAAAAGGTTTCTTGTCCACGAAGGAAATTTATTCACAACTCCATTGAATACTATTAGTGTTGGATAGAAGAATGTCATATCAATTGGAAATCAATCCCAGACTTATGGAAAGATGATATATGCCATCCATGATAATATATCAGATAAGCCAGCAGACATGAAAGAATTGAAGCAGTGTAAGATTGAACATATGAGGTCATATCTGTCGGAATGGGATAGAGTGAAGCAAACCACCCAGAGCAAGGCAATCAGATCATATGAAATTCAGTGGGAACATCATATAAAGAAAAGGATACCCGAGATGGAAATAGTTTCCTTAAGTCAGAATATTCATACTTGTTCCCCGAGCAACCAAATCTTGAGTATGAGATTTTTTAAGGGTGGAAGGTTTGTGACACCCCAATTTTTGGCCCTTACTTTTTATTTTGGATTTCTTTGAATTTTTTGCTTTGGAATTTGATGCGGAGCATCCTACGGTCATCCCCGTGGACATACCTTCGTCTCCCACGACACCACTTGGACCAATGACAAGAGCCTGTGCGAGAGCTATCGAAAATGAGGTTAACTCTCTCCTTGTTGAAATCCCCTTTGAACCACTTGAGACATGGCTACTACCTAAAACGGGGATGCTTTGTGTGCTTAGGTACCAAGGAAGCAACCAAGGAGAAGTTATGATGCAAGATGGACATCGAGAGCATGAAGACAATTTGCTCAGCCCAGAAGGACCGGTATAACAGCCCATGTACCGCCCAACAACCACCCGAGCGGTACAACCACTCGACTACCGCCCAACTACCGGTCCAGCTTCTGTAATCATGCGGTGCAAGGCCGGTACAACACCGATTTATCCCCGTAACAGCTAGAGGACAGGTACAACCGCTCCAAACACCGGTACAACCGCTACCCCCTTCCGTGAACACCTCCAGGAACCAGCTCCTGAGCTCCCAGCAGTTCAACCGCCCCCATGACCAGTACAACCGCCCTGCCTGCACGCAGTGAAAGGGGTTTCACCCCATGTATATCCCACTTACCCCTTGGACTATATATTCTTGTCCCCTAGCTCCATATTAGGGTTAGAAAAGGATTAGCTCATATTTGTGTGAGATCTTTGCTCATCCACTTGGTTACTTATCCTAGGAGCTCATGACCTCTTCGGAGAATATCCCCCAAGCGGATTCAAGACCCCATCACGGGAAGACCCTTCAAGACCTCCTCATGGAGAAGACCTTTTGTATCGTCCTTTGTTGACTTTGAATCATGTATCACTCATTGTGTTTCGAGGATCTAGCATATGTGTGACCAAATCTTGTTGGTTGAGTGATTTCTCTCATGTTTCCCCTCGTGATTTATCCTTGTGTTCGTAGTGTTTCTCATAGGATTCCCTCCAATCATGAAAGATAGGGCATCTAGGGTTCTACCCTACATCGTCTTTGGTATCAAGAGCCAGGTTGATCACGATTTTGGAGCCCCTACCCTCTTTCTCTGGCCTAATTTCCTTGTGTTCTTCCACAATTTTGAAAATCCCCACCAAAAATAGCCCCAATTTTTTGTGATTTGTTGGTGTGATGAAGTTTTGTTGGATTTGATCCATGGATTTGCTTTGCCATGAGTGGATCTAGCTGTCTCCCTCAATTTTCACCTATTTCCATCCACGAAATCCACCCTATTTTGCCCTCGAAATCATCCATTTCCGCCCCAATTTTCTCCCCGATTTCGGATCTCAGAGTTTTCCCGACATGAGCGGTACTACCGTACCGCCCTCTCCAAGCAGTGTTACCACTGGGATCCACAAGCGGCCGCCCTTCCAAGCGATACTACCGCCCCTCCCAGTTTCAGCTTTGGCTGATTGTCAGTGTTCCCCATAACATCCACATCCGTAGTCCGATTTTCGCGTTCTTTAGCTCATTGAGGAGCTATTGACATCCTCCATCCACCTAGAGAGGTTTCAACATCATTTGCCACCATCAAATTTTCCAAACTGTGGCATCTTTGCCTACGTCTTTCACCACATCATCCACTATACCACCACCAACTTCTGCAACTTAACCCATTTTGTTTCCCATAGCATTTGTGGTTGTTTGAGTTGTGATTCGAGCCTCCTAAGGTGTTCGGCTACTTAGGGACGGTTGCTTCTTCATCAACCACTTCAACTGCTTTCCGCAAGCACCACCATCGCATACCCGCTATCAACCCAACAATTTTGACACATTTTGGTCTTTGAGAATTTGAGTTGTGGTTCCCGTGTCCTATTGTGTTGTGGCTATATTGGTACGGTTCGACATCAACATCACCACCGCTCATCTTCGTCCAACACTCATCATAGCCAACAACCGTCCTTGCTTACAAACGGCTACCTCGATAGTAACCTTGACGACATCTTTGTCTTCACATTGGCATTGCATTGATAACCCCATAGCCTATTTTGTGTACCTTACCTATCGAGACTAGCCATTTGAGTATTGTCGGCAATGTTACTTGTGCACATTAGTGACCATACTTCCCATAGCATACACACCATATCACCGTGGTGCAAATCTTGGTGTCATCTTTTGTGTCACAAAGTTCTCATCGCATACACAATTGCTATCTTGGTTCGTGAAGTTTTGCATGAGAAAAGAGCTCAAAAGAGAAAGAGCCAAACAAGCTTTTAAGAAAAGGAAAAGATAAGCAAAGAGCTTTTAAGCAAGAACCATAGCATCAAACTACATTAAGATAGAAGTTGCACAACCCCACTTATCTATTTGCGAGTGTGTTTCCATGTACCATATCTTGCTATTGGTCTACTTGTTGAATTTGCAAATTTTTGAATCTTTTCCAACATTATTGAGGCTCACTAACAATTGCATCATAGTTTGTGCCACCATCCTAACCGAGCTCCACCATAAGCTTTTACTTGTGTAGGTGTGATAACCAACAAGAATTGGTACCAATTGTGCTATTTCCTTGTCCCACATTTGGGTGATCATTGATCCATCTTCAACATCGGTCAAGGTACATTTGGTATAAGTTCTTCTCTTTCTCCCACTCACATATTTGCTTGGAATGATGGATAGGCCAAGTTCTTATACCAACCCACTCTTCATCGAGCAAGATGACGACATGTCATCCTATGTCACCAAGAGCCACCTCTTCGGTACACGAAGAGCTTTGCATCAAGAACAACAAGCAATGAGCGACCGCATCGACAATCTCGCCACCGACTTGTGACTCTCTAAGAAACGAACAAGAGACTACTTCGACAACAAGCTCGATGCACACAAACAAGATAACGATGCAAGAATGGACGAGATTTGTGCCTTGTTTGTAAACCTCTCTTCTACCACTCCGTCCTACTCAAGACGGAGCTCCTCGAGTCGACACTCCGACGACATCTTCTCCGGCTCAACTACACCGGCAGCAAACACTCTATGTCGAACCACGCGCCAAGATTGTCAAGCAACTCGTAATCCTCTACATGTGATAGAGGCGAGGGTGTCCCGATCCTTCGATGAGATGATAACTATCGATTTGGTGGAGACGACTTTGACGATCCAACTACAAACGTGCACGATGTTGCGCCTTAGCAATCGCTAAACCAACTCGAGAGGTTATCGACCATGCCGAGCACACCAACTCGACCACGAAGGTCTATTCCTCGCAAGCAATCGAAGAACAAGCAAGAATATGATAAAAGCAATCTGAATATTGCGAGTATGTATGAAGTATCGATAAAGGTGGGGATCCGTAAGCGGTCTTGGTCCAGTCGTTGGACACAAACGGCACACGGTTGCAATGGCTAACTTTTAACTAAACAAATCCTAAGGAAAAGCTACTAGATGGATCTACTTATATAGGAGAAAGGGTGGCGGCCAAGGAGGTGGGAGGACGTCCCAAGGCAGCCTAAAACTAACCCTAGGTCGTACAAGGCCAATGGGCCCAAGTGGAGGTGACGTAACACCTTTGGACTTGTAGTTTGACTCGGATTCAGTGCAAATACGATTGTTTCGTCCATAACTCAACGCCCGGATGTATTTTAAGGTGATTCCAATTGTGCTGGAAAGAGCATGAAATCTACTTTCCAACAAAAAGAATCACCCAATTCGAGTCCGTATGAAAAAGTTGTTGGCGTTTTGAGTCGTATGTCTGCATGCAGTCCGAATCAATCCGTAACGTGAGAGACTTGGACTCTATCTTCTCTTGGCCCAAAAGTGATGTGAGAAGACTTTTTGAACAGCACCTAAACTTCTTCTTTTCCATTATCTTCATATGTGGATTGTACAAATGTCCCATACACCTGCAATTAGACAAAACACAAAAGTATGTGAAGTATTTTTGTTCTGGATAACATAAATATATTATTGAATAGTTTGCACTAGAAATCACCTGACAAATATGCATGTATGCAATATTTTTGGTCTTATCCAAGGTAGTCATGTCCTCATCATCCTCCCCTTCTTGAAAACAAAGCCGTCCTCGGCGTTGCTTAATCTGAATATTGCGAGTATGTATGAAGTACTGATAAAGGTGGGGATCCGTAAGCGGTCTTGGTCTGGTCGTTGGACACAAACGAAGTACACGAAGTTGCAATGGCTAACTTTTAACTAAACAAACCCCAAGGGAAAAGCTACTAGATGGATCTACTTATATAGGAGCAAGGGGTGGCGGCCAAGGAGGTGGGAGGACGTCCCAAGGCAGCCTAAAACTAACCCTAGGTCGTACAAGGCCAATGGGCCCAAGTGGAGGTGACGTAACACCTTTGGACCGCAAACGTAACTTTTTTACATTCATCAAAATTATGGGAAGCAAATATATTATTTATGTCTAACTCCCATTCAATATATAAAGCAGGTCTAAAACGGCCATTAAATGGTGGTATAGAAACATGAACCTTATCATGTGCATTTGGATGTTTGTGCACCTCTCGTGACGGTTGTGGTATTTGCATAGGTGGTGGCATGTCTCCCACAATCGACAAAGCCCATGAATTTACTCTGGATCCTGTCATGATTAGTAGAACAAGAAACAAAATCCAAAAATAATGTTCCTATAACTACTAGGATGTGGTGGTAAAACGCTCACAGTAAAGCAAATATCAATGTCTTACAAGTTCTTACGATGCAAAGAAAGGTGATCGGCAACCAGCGGTGTCAAGTAACTCCGAATATTGAGTAAAGCGATTGTCAGGGGAGCGTACGTATACACGGTGTAGAAATATGTGGAGCTGGGTTGGCTATATATGGTAGCAAAAGATTAGCAATAATCAATTCAAAGATGCAATGTTGAATAAACGCCAACGACGGATCGGCTGGTCCTAGGCTAGAACGGACTAGAGACGCGAGCCTAGAACACTAATGAGGTCACGGCGTAGCACAACTAGCATCAATGAAGGATACTAAGTAGCTCTTGACAGCAAGATAGACGTGAAGATCACAACGGTAGTGAAGATAATGATGAAAAACAACTACCAAGTAGGACATACAACAACTCTCTCTCCAACTTTCCTATTGAAAAGTTTGAGCCAATTTTCAGATAAATTCTTTCAAAGAATGCCACTAACTCAAGCTTTCCAATGCAAAAAGAATCACCCAATTCGGAGTCCGTATGAAAAAGTTGTTGGCGTTTTGAGTCAGGTATGTCTGTACAGTCCGAATCTGAATCTAGAACGTGAGAGACTTGGACTCTATCTTCTCTTGGCCCAAAAGTGACGTGAGAAGACTTTTTGAACAGCACCTAAACTTCTTCTTTTCCCTTATCTTCATATGTGGATTGTACAAATGTCCCATACACCTGCAATTAGACAAAACACAAAAGTATGTGAAGTATTTTTGTTCTGGATAACATAAATATATTATTGAATAGTTTGCACTAGAAATCACCTGACAAATATGCATGTATGCAATATTTGTGGTCTTATCCAAGGTAGTCATGTCCTCATCAACATGGCAATCATCCATAAGAGCAATTCGACGAGCAAGCACATCGTCATTGCCAAAACCAAGCTACTTTTGCCCAAGCACAAGAAAGGCAACATCAACATCACCAAGAGGAAGAGCGAGGGCGCCAACACCAAGACAAACAAGATGCCGAGGCTCAACGTCTTCAAGAACAACAACGTGAAGCACAAGCACTTGATGCGCAACGTGTCTTTCGAGAGCCAAGTCGAGCCGTCGTCAACCGCAACCGAGATACGCGCAATCAAGAAGAAGCACTTCACGAAGAAATTCAAGAGCGATACTACTAAGCCAGAGTGCATCGTCAAGTTCCTCAAGCTCCACCACAAGCTCGATGAGCTCCTCCACAACCACAAGTTCACCAAGAGCATTATGATTATGGAAATCCTCCATGCCAAGAGCAATATGAGGTTGACAATCATCCACGTCAAGGGCGTCAACATCACCCTCGACCCCAACACAATGAACAGCAACGCTACATGATACGTCTCCAACGTATCTATAATTTTTGATTGTTCCATGCTATTATGTTACCTGTTTTGGATGTTTATGGGCTTTACTTTACACTTTTATATCATTTTTTGGGACTAACCTACTAACCGGAGGCCCAGCCCGAATTGCTGTTTTTTTTTCTATTTCAATGTTTCGAAGAAAAGGAATATCAAATGGAGTCCAAACGGGATGAAACCTTTGGGAGCGATCTTTTTGGAACAAATGCAAACCGGGAGACTTGGAGTGGATGTCAAGCAACAAACAAGGTGGCCATGAGGGTGCCCGGTGTGCCCTAAGGGGGTGGGCATGCCCCCCACCATCGTGGGGCCCTCAAGGCTCAAATGACGTACTTCTTTCGCCTATATATAGTCCCGTACCCTAAAAACATCGGAGAGCACCACAAAAACTTAATTCCACCGCCGCAACCTTCTGTATCCGCGAGATCCCATCTTGGAGCCTTCACGGTGCTCCACGGGGGGAATCGACCATGGAGGGCCTCTACATCATCTCCAAGGCCTCCGATGAGTTGTGAGTAGTTTACCAAAGACCTTCGGTCCATAGTTATTAGCTAGATGACTTCTTCTCTCTTTGAATCTCAATACAAAGTTCTCCTCGATCTTCTTGGAGATCTATTCGATGTAACTCTTTTTGCGTGTGTTTGTCGAGATCCGATGAATTGTGGGTTTATGATCAAGTTTATCTATGAGAAATATTTGAATCTGCTCTGAATTCTTTTAAGTGTGATTGGTTATCTTTGCAAGTCTCTTCAATTATCGCTTGGTTTGTCCTACTAGATTGATCTTTCTTGCAATGGGAGAAGTGCTTAGCTTTGGGTTTAATCTTGCGTGTCCTTTCCCAAAGGATGTTAGGGCAGCAAGGCACGTATTGTATGGTTGCCATCGAGGATAAAAAGATGGGGTTTATATCATATTGCATGAGTTTATCCCTCTACATATGTTATCTTTCTTAATGCGTTACTCTGTTCTTCATGAACTTAATACTCTAGATGCAGGCAGGAGTCGGTCGTTGTGTGGAGTAGTAGTAGTAGATGTAGAATCATTTCGATCTACTTGTCACGGACGTGATGCATATATACATGATCATGCCTATATATTCTCATAACTATGCACTTTTCTATCAATTGCTCGACAGTAATTTGTTCACCCACCGTAATACTTATGCTATCTTGAGAGAAGCCACTAGTGAAACCTATGGCCCCCGGGTCTATCTTTTAGCATATAAGTTTACCGTCTACTTTTATTTGCGTATTTTATTTTCCAATCTATATCATAAAAATACTAAAAATATTTATCTTATCTTATTATCTCTATCAGATCTCACTTTCGCAAGCTACCGTGAAGGGATTGACAACCCCTTTATCGTGTTGGTTGTGAGGTTCTTGTTTGTTTGTGTAGGTGTGTGGGACTTTTGAGGAGCCTCCTACTGGATTGAGACCTTGGTTCTCAAAAACTGAGGGAAATACTTACGCTACTTTGCTGCATAACCCTTTCCTCTTCAAGGGAAAACCAACGCAGTGCTCAAGAGATAGCACTACGGCAAGCTCAAGTTCACCATGCCCAAGTTCAATGAAAGCAATGATCCCGAAGAGTACCTTTCATGGGAATTGAAGATCGACAAGATCTTTCGTTTGCACAACTATGAGGAAAAGAAGAAGATCGCTATGACATCCCTTGAGTTCCAAGACTATGTGCTCATATGTCCTTGAGCGCCGAGAGGCAAGAGGTGAACCATCAATCACCACATGAGATCAAATGAAGGATGTCATGCAAGCATGCTTTGTGCCAACCTACTACAACCGTGACCTCTTCAAGAAACTCCAACTCCTCAAGCAAGGAACAAAGAGCATTGAAGAATACTACAAGGAAATGGAGATTGCCATGATAAGAGCCAATGTCACAGAAGATGATGAGCAAACTATGTCCCATTTCTTGAATGGCCTCAATTATCCCATCAAGAAGATTGCCAACTTCCAACCCTACTCCAACCTCATTGAGCTAGTGCATCAAGCTACCAAAGCAAAACGTCAAGTGGAGATGACTTCAAGGATGCCAAGTACTCTTCCAAGAGCTATGACTTCTCCAACAACCAAGCTTCTACGACTCCAACACCTTCTACCTCAACCAAGCCATCTACAAGAAACGGCGAAAAGTCAAGTTACAAGAAAACTTAGACAACTTCAAGTCATTCTCCTGCTACAAGCAACTTCAAGCCGCGAGCTTCATCATCTACTCCAACCGATGAGACCGTCAAGTCAAGTTCCATAAAGTGTTTCACATGCGGCGCCCTAGGCCACAAGTCCTTTGAGTGTACCAACAAGCGCACCATGATCCTCAAGAACGACGGAACCTATGACTCCATCAGTGAATAGGAAATGGAAGCCCTTGAGCAAGTGACCATGCACCGGCGCGTGAACAAAGATGAAGATGATCAAGTCTTTTGTGATGAGGATTCGAGCCCCGCTCTCGTTGTCTCCAAAGTCTTGACTCTTCCAAATCAACAAGATGAAGACCAAAGATGTCATATCTTCCACACCAAGGCAGGCATCAATGGAAGGTCCGTCAAGGTCATCATCGATGGAGGTTGTTGCCATAACTTGGCAAGTGAAGAACTATGCTCCAAGCAACAATTGGTCAAGATGAAGCACCCACACCCCTACAAGGTTCAATGGCTAAGCGATCGCATGCCAATTAAACTACCAGGCACTTCCGTTTCTTGGTAATGATTCTAATGTTCATGAGAATATGATGCTGCCTAAATTGGATACATTTGTTTTGCTTACAAATGAAGGGCCTAGCTTGGAGAAGGATGAACATTGGAGCAAGAACAAGCATGGACATGATGGCATGCGCAAGGTGAACAAGAACGGAGTTACAAGTGATGATTTTACGATGTTGAAGCCACCATAATGAGTGCATGAAGCCTTGGACCAAATATACAAGATGCTACTTCATGATTTTCATCCAGAGGCTATTCTAGGTGTTGTGTTACCTTATTATTGGGCCAGGCCCATGTAATTTAGAAATACTTGAGTATAGGCTGCTTTTAGAGTCTGTATGTGTGGGGAAACAAGAGATAGTGTTGGTTTCGAACCCCTTCCCCAAGGGCCACGAAATTACCCCCTCTTCCACCATATATACAGCCCTTAGGGCATCGTTTAGACTTTGGGTTTTGTTTAGCTTAAAGTTCGCCATAGCTACAACTTCGCGTACTTCATTTGTGTTCAAGGTCCATAGAAAGACGTCACAGAACCCCACGTTCTTCAACAAAGCTTTCCTCTTATATTCGCAATATCTAGATTGCAATATCAATTTCTTGCTTGTTCTACGTTTTCTTGTAGGAAATAGACCCTCGTGGTCAGGTTGATCGTGCTACGGCATGGTCAATAACCTCTTGGAGTTGGTTTAGCGATTGCTAAGGCGCGACGTCCTCGCACGCCCGTAGTCGGATCGTCGAAGTCCACTCCACCCAAAAGATAGGCACCATCTCATCGAAAGATGGGACACCTTTGCCTCTATCAAGTGGTATCACATTTCCAGGTCGCTCAGTGAGATTTTACAGTTTTTCATAGTTTAGTTTGAGTCTATTATCATACCTACAGTTCACGAAAAAGCCACAAAAAAAATTAGGGTTAATTCATCATATCTGAATGAGTCTGAGCCACCGCATAGTGTTTTCAGTATTTTACTTTCTTGAATTTGCGGTTTCATCGTCATGTCGTTGCTGGTCTTAGTGCCTAGTCTTTTAGAGTTTCGAGTTCTTATCATAGTTGTCATGCTGCCGCCACACCATCATCATTGCCCCTGCCATCTACCACCACTGATTCGAGTCCATATACCACCACCGCTCCGAGTCCATATACCACCACAGCTCCGAGTCCATACACCACCATCATTCCGAGTCCATATCATATTAGGTTTGCTTTCACTATCCATTTGTTTCCAGATTCGTGTTTTCCATCATCTTTTGTTGTCCGTAGAAGAGGTTGGTTTCCAAATTTTTTTTTGATGTTTAGGCCCAAAATTTTCCAAAAACGCACTTGTCAAAAAAAAATTGGCTATCCTATTTTTAGGTGTTTCTGAGCGTTTTGAGCTAGGTGCCATTATAGAAAGTTTTTTTTGAGCCATTTCCAGATTTTGGTCCGGGTAGTCAAAAAAAATTGGTTGCAAAAATTTCATGTCTATCCTGTTATCTTGACTTGGGAAGAGTTTTGAGACACTCGCCATTGTAGTGATTTTCGGGGGAAAAGTGCAAAAAAAAGAGCAAAAAAAAATTAGAGTGTGCTTTTCCCTTGTTTCCGTGCAGCGCCATTATTTTGTTAGTGTTCTAGGCTCGCATCTCTAGCATGGTCTAGCCTAGGACCAGCACAGTACCGTCGTTGAGCATTTATTCAACTTTGCATCTCTGAATTGATTATTGTTGACCCTTTTTGCTACCGTATCATAAGCCTTCCTAGCTCCACATATATCTACGTCATGTGTTTGACTCTCCCTGGCCATCGCTCTATCCAAGCTTTGAGAGTTTTGACTACAATGTTTGCCGATTACCACCTGCTGCTGGGTAAGAACTGGAAAGAATTTGAGATTCACTTGACGGGCTTGTGACACACCACCACCACCACTTCCTAGTAGTCTGTAGGATCATATTCTTTTGTGGTTCTATTGCTGCTAACCATGGCAGGATCACAAGCCGATTAGACTGATTGGGAGAACATGACGAACAAACAGCTACGTGATAAATTTCAGCAAATGATGAGTGGACAGGTGCAAGATGTGCTAAACAGATTTTAAGAGGCCATGGAGAAGATAGATGTCATTGAGAAGACGTTCGAAACAAAGCTCGATAACAAGTTTAATGAATTGCTCGCGCGTCTTCCAGAACCACCACCGGCTGCACCTGTTGCACCTCTACAACAACAACAACAACAACAACAACAACAACAACAACAACAACAACATCCACAACGCCGCCTTCCAAATAAGTGGGATGAGCACATCGCTTTCCAATTGAGCCTGGTCAACATTCTGGTGCCACTGCACCTACTATTGATGCTTCTTTGGCTCCTGCTACTGCTGCTGCTAGTGCCAAGGAGGATGATTATTATGTGGGCGACTATGAGGATGAGGTTGATCAGAATCAGAACTACATGCAACCACCAGCACCAGGTCATCCACAGGCATATAATGCCAATGGTAGGGATGCACTACCAGCTCAGGTATGAGATCATGACCATCTTCCTAAACTGAAATTGAATATTCCACCATTTGAGGGTAGATATGTTCCTGATATATATATATATTACTTGGGAGTTAGAAACTGAACAACGTTTTACATGTTTACAATACCCCGAGGAGAGACGTGTTGCTGCTGCTCTTTGTGCTTTCACTAGTTTTGCTTGTGTGCGGTGGTCTGAACATCATAGATTATATCCGAATAATATTCCAACTAATTGGGCTACTTTGAAAACTGCTATGCGTACTCGTTGGGTTCCACCATATACTTTTTTTGACTGTACACAGCAGGGCAAAACCCCACTGCAATTTTTATATTATTTCATAAATAAAATGTCTAGCAGTACAAAGAGGCTTAAGCTAAGCCAGAAGTAAAAGAAAAAGAAAAAGAAAAAACTACTAGCTACTAATAATTACAAGACAAGGCTGTCAAGACAGAGATCAAAAGCTCTAGCATAGCTCTTTTTTATTCTAAACCTTAGCAAATTGAGTTCCTCCAAGAAAATGGCCTTCCACCCCTGTATGCTAGGTTGAATGGCTTGAAATATGAGATTGTTCCTTGAGATCCAAATGGCCCAAGAAGCTAGGGTGATGATTTTCTTGAAGAAAGGCACTTGAAAGTTTTTGTTTTAGATGAGCAAAAGCTTCCAACACGGAAACAGCAAGAGGGACAAATCTGGTCCCAACACTGAGCAGCAAGAGGGCATGTCCAGAAAAGATGTTGAAGTGTTTCCTCCTGCTGACAATTATTTAGAGCACAATTATAGTTGTCCAACTGAAAAGTTTTCCTTCAAAGGAGATTCCTAGTATTGAGCCTGTCATGAAGGAGCCTCCAAAAGAACACCTTGTGCTTTGGTTGACAGGAGCTGTTCCAAATCCAGTGGAATTACTAGGGCACAATTTTAACTCCCATCATCATATTATAGGCCTTAGCAACTGAGAATTGATCATTTCCCCAAATGTAGCTCCAGTTATCTATGCAGTCCAGGTATTCAGAACCCCTCAAAGCTATACAAATGTCTTCCATGGCTTCAAATTCTTGGAAAGCTTGCACCGTCAAGGGTAAATGAAACAGATCCTCCAGAAATTCAGTGTGAATAATGGTGTGCACAGTAGAATTCCTATTCTTCACAAAAGAAAAGAGGTGGGGGAACATGTCTTGCAGACAAGCTGAATGCCATAGGTCAGACCAGAAAAGGGCACTTTTACCATCTCCTATGTGACATCTGGCCAAAGATTTGAAGTTGTCAATGAGCTTAAGGTTTGTCTTCCACCAAAAAGATCCAATCCAACTACTTCCAAGCTGCAAACCAGCACTGTAGTGGGACTCCTAGATCAAGTTAACCCAAGGAATGTTGTGTCTGTTATAAAACTTGTGCAGATTCTTAAGTAACAAAGCTTTGTTTTGGACAAAGATGTCCATCACACCCAAACCTCCTTGATCCTTTGGTGTACAGATAGTGCTCCAGGCCACCATGGCAGGCCTGTGATCCTCCAAATCAGGGCCTCTCCAAAGGCAATGTCTCATCAATTTAATAGCTTGAGTTTTAATAGTGACAGGCACATCAAGGCATCCCATGAGATAAATCAGCAGAGAGTTGAGAATAGATTTCACCAGCAACAGTCTCCCGGCTAAGGTCATGAAGGAACATAGACCCACAAGTTTCTTCTGTAGCCTTGTGACTAGGGGGAGGCATTGTTCAACAGTGGGTTTATGGAGACCCAATGGTGCACCCAAATATTGAATGGGAAAAGATTCCCTTTTACACTAAAAAAAGTATTAGTCAAAATCTCAACTTTCTCTTCTGACACATTGATTGGAATGATGCTTGATTTATTGTAGTTAACTTTAAGCCCAGTAGCATCAGCAAAAGTATTGAGGAGGGCTTTGAGGCAGTGAAGTTGCTTTGCATCTTCTTTAAGGAGGACCAAAGTATCATCTGCATATTGAACTATGGGAAAATCAGGGCAGGCATCCACTTGCAAAGGTGAAGTAAGCAATCCCTGCTGCATGGCCTTGTTGAGGATTGATTGAAGAAGGTCTGCTGCAAGCACAAACAGAAGAGGTGACAAGGGTCTCCCTGCCTCACTCCTCTAAGACAATAGAATTTTTTACCAGGAACACCATTGAGCAAGATAGCAGATGAGGCTGAGGTGAACAACATTTTGATCTAGTTAATCCATCTGTCTCCAAAACCTTTAGCTTTTAAAATTTCCAAAATTGTCTGATGTTCAATGGTGTCAAAAGCCTTTTCAAAGTCCAGTTTCAGCACAATAATCTCTTCCTTGGATTTATGGCACTGATGCAAATATTCATAAGCCCATCCCAAGCAGTCATGGATGGATCTCTCTTTGAGGAAGCCATATTGGTTTGTGTGGACCAACTTTAGAATTACTTTCTGCAACCTGTTTTCCAACAATTTAGTGATTAGTTTGAGACAACAATTGAGGAGGGATATTGGCCTGTAATCATTTGCTGTCAGGGGAGTGCTTCCTTTAGGAATTAAGGTTATGAAAGAGGTGTTCAAACTTTCCAGAGAAATTTGCCTAGCATGAAAATCAGAAATGAATTTGAGCACATCTCCTCTTATAATGTCCCAACAAGCTTTGAAGAATTTATTATTGAAACCATCAGGGCTAGGTGATTTGTCCATCGGAAGTTCTTTTACAACATCATTAACTTCATCCTCAGTGAATGGCAATTCCATGTTATCAAATAGAATGGGATCTTGTCTCTGGCCAAACAAAGATTCCAAATCAAAGTGCATGGAGGTTTTGTGAGATGTCCCCATTATTTTCTTATATGTTTCCCAGAGTATTGCAACTTTCCCAGCATGATCAAAATTATCAACTTGGTCATCATTTTGCAGCACAGCAATGTGATTGTGCCTGTAGTTGATAGAAGCCTTTGTATGAAAAAATTTGGTGTTCTCATCCCCAAACTTAACCCCTTTAATTTTCCCCCTTTGCTTCCAGTAAATGTTTTGGTTTCTCAGAAGAATTAGCAAATGTTCTTTAAGAATCCTACAATTCCACTCATAAGTTTCCAACTCTTTGAACTCCTCAAAAAAGTCCCATAGGAAGATGATCTCATTAATTTTTTTCAATTTGAGCTTTAAGACAAGATAAAGATCTGGCCCACAGTTTCAGAGCTCTCCTTAAGTTTCTAAACTTAGCATTCAAACTTTTTACAGCATCAAGATTCCCCACTAGAACAGTTCTCAAATCTAAAAATTCTTGCTTTGGGGATACAAGTACCAATTTTTATGACACATGGCAAGTGATCTGATGTGGGCTTTGCAAGAGGGAGTACCATGGTGTTAGGAATGTGGTCATCCAAGAAGCAGAGGTAAAGAACCAATCAAGCTTGACCAAAAGAGGATTTTGCTGCATATTACTCCAGCTGAATTTTCTACCATGCAAAGGCAATTCAACTAAACCTTGGTTGCTAATTGCTTCATTGAACATAAGCATATCATTAACATCTCCACCAGGTCTGTTTCTATCAGATGGAGCCCTCATAAAATTGAAATCTCCCATAAGAATCCAGTCCACATCAGCAGGCATGTGAATATTCAGAAACCACTCAATGAACTCAATTTTGTCCTATGGGTCACATGGTCCATATATGTTGGTGAGAATCCAGGACTGATTGGAGAGCAAACTTGTGAACTGAATGGAGAGTGAAAATCTATTTTGATTAATAACTTCTCCAGCAAATTGAGAACCATTCCAAGCAACTAGAAGGCCCCCTGAAGCTCCAACAGAGGGGAGGAAAGCAAACTTATTGATTCTATTGGGATAGAAGTTTTTGATATAAGCAGCATCAAAGGCCTCTCTCTTAGTTTCCTGGAGGCACAATATATTGCAGTCAATCCCATCTATTTTCTGCCTTAAGGCCAACCATTTATCCTGAGAATTCATCTCTCTAATGTTCTAGTTCAGAATATTCCAACTCCTATTTGTGTTATTAATGGATACAAATAGGTATACTACACCAGAAATCAAGCACCAGCACTTGATCCACAATTAAAAGTAAGAAAAAATCACAAAGGACCCTGAGCCACAACACATCACAAAGCCAGCAATACATCCAAAAGCCATACATCATAGAAGTTCCATTAAGATAGTACATCTCCAGATGGAATAATTGTTTAAAGTGCCAGCATCCCAGATTTACACCATAAAAAGAGCTATCCAAAAGAGAACATGGGAAACCAACCAAACTACCCCCAACCACTTTTCCAACTGAGGTCAGCTATCATCATGTAGATGTGGAAGTATTTTCCTCTCCATTGGCCAAGGGCACCTTGACCAACTCCTCTTCAAGCCTTCTTCTTGGCTTCTTAGCCATCTTGTCCTCCAGCTCCCTCTCGGCAACCTTACAGAAAGAGGCAGTGAGGTTTTTAACAACAGATTTTTGAATAATAGGAGGGACAACATTACAAGGTAGACAACCATTATTTGAGCAGGAATTTCTTTTGTATCCATTTTTATCTTTTCTAATTCTTTAACTCCTCCTTACCTCAGTTTCTACCAGGGGAGTTTTTCCACTCCTTCTCTTCCTCAGGTTGTCAGGGCCAAAAGGTAGTAGTAGAGCCTGGGACTCCACATCTTGCATGTTGGAGGCCACTCCAATATTCTCCTTATCCTTATCCTTGGCAAGCTGTTCCTCAAGGACAATGGCCTGCCAATTAGGAGCATGTGAAGTAGGACACTTATCAGGTATATGAAACATTATAGCTTGTTCCATGTTCTCCACAGCAGAGAAAAGTTCCCACATTCCATACTTGAGCATATTGACAGTCCAATCAAACTTATCAGGAGTCAATAGAAGGTGGACAATAAAATTAAACCAACTTACAGGAATGTTGGCAGAAAAGGAGTTCTTATTTTCCAAAGGCTGCTCTTGGAAGTGCTTCTCCATAGCAAGAGGCCATCTTCAGATACAACATGATCATTATTAGCAGTTGCAGCAAGTTGTATGTATTTCAGACCAAGAAGAGAGGGAGCCATGCTGAAATGCTCATTAATTTGATTAACCCAATTACCTTGAAGCCCAGACTGAAGATCCTCAATGTTAGTGACTGGCTCAAGTCCTCCTCTGGAAGTGTTGATATGTTTAGAACTACAATGAATGGCCTGGTCTGAAGAAGCACCAGCTTGAGCAGTAAAACAAGGTTCAGAACCTAGCACTGGATCTCCCTGGGGAAAATCTGGAGCGATACTAGTCTCCAAAGCAGAACTCATATGCAGAACAGGGGAATGAGAGCCCAAAACTTGAGAATCGGGGATAAATGCATGGGCAGCTACCTCTGCAACCCCAGTTGGGTTATTGTCATCCACTTGCTGCAGGTGGTTTTCAACAGGAAGGTCCTCAGCATCATTTGCAGCAACCACATTTTGCTCATGCAGCAAATTAGGCTCTTCATCATCAGATTTATATGCCTGGATAATGTTCTAAAGGCCATTGGCAACCACAATGGCAGGAGGGGGTAAAGCAACAGGCTCATTTTCCCTGAAAATGAAATTCCCAGCTGGCACAGGTGGCAGGAAAATGTATGAATTATCTCCTTCAGAGAAAGACATGTCTGAAGAAAGACTGTTGTTGCTAAATGCAGGGAGCAACTCTTCACCATCTGCCCAGGCTGTCTCTTCTTGTTGCATAGAATCCAAAAGATCCTCAAGGGGTGCATGCAGGTTGTCCTGTTGTGGCATATTCCAGTTATCATCTTGCTCCAAGTTGTCCTCATTCTGAACATTCAAAATGTTGTTGTTGACTGCAGCATTGTGGAAGCCAACACCAGGCTCAACATTCTCAGGTAATGGGTGTGGATCCACATTGTCAGGTGGAATCTTATCTTCATCTGCTAGGCCCCAACCAAGAAGTTCACTAGCCAAAACTTCAATAGAGGAAGACCAGCCATCTTCTTCAAACTCATCTCCTTCAGACCATCTCATGCTTTTTGGTATGATTGCCAACTTCATAACACGAGCCTTGACCACAGTATGGCCCATGTGATCATCTTCCTTGTCCCAGGATATCATGCGACCAAACTTACTGATAGCATAGGCCAAATCTTATGTATTGCGGAAATCAAAAGGAACTCCTGTCAGCAGTAACCAAACCGTCCTATTGAAATGCACCCTCCTATGATTCCTGCCCTCATCATGCTTCACAAAAGAGATGAAGACATCGCCAAATTCATGCGGACTATCAAACACCATCTTGTCTCTATCTCTAACCCTCGTTGGGTGGGTCGTTGGCTTGGAGTGGATGGATAGTAGCAATAGCCCAATCTTCATGGCGACAAGGACGATGCGGGAGCACGACCCGAGCCACCCCATTGCGGCCCTCAATCTGCTGGATGGCGAACCCATGGGGCACAAAGGGGCACGGGTCGATCGGAATGTTGGCCATCAGAGAAGCCGCAGAGGTGCACACCGTTGTAGTCGAGCTTGAGGTGACAGGAGCAGAGCTTGGGCAGAGTGGTGAAGAAGAGGCTGACTGTGGAGAAGTTGAGGAGGCAAGTGCCAATCGAGGCTGGAAATTAGGAAAAGATCCCACAGAAAGCTCGCTAAAAGAGGAAACCATGGGAGGGACGCTGGCCGGGCCATCTGACTTAAACAAATCCTGGACCACATCGGGGTTCCAGGCCTCGTTGGGTGGGCTGGCAAACGAAGCAAACCGGAGAAAAGGAAAAATCCCAGGTAGCCGTTGCTCGTGACACTCCCTAGCAAAGTGCCCTAGTTGACCACACGCATAGCATTGAAGCGCAATATTTGAAAAACCCTGATTGCCACCCTGTGAAACCTCAGGGTGAACCTCTCCTGAGGTATTAGGATTCCGCATTAAGGACTCATTATTGTCCGTGACCACATTATTGGTAGAGCTCGGAATATTCGCAAGACGAGGAAAAACCAATGATCGGAGTTGATCGCCGGAAACATTCGCAGCGACAACAGGTCGTGCATGCAGACCACTAGTAACCAAGGTCCAAGAAGCATCTTCTTCACGATAAAAAATTTGCTCTTCACGCATCCAGTTGGGGACCCCAAAACCCCAAAGGTTAAACACCAATTCAAAGTCCTTTTCAACCACACAACCATGATTATATATTTCAAACCCCACTGCTTTTCATGCAACCGAAAACTTGAATGATTTGTCCTTGAGATGATGCACATGAAAACCTTGGGGATAGCCACCAAAACAAGATTGAAGAGTGATGCTAACCGTGCGACAATCCAACCGAAACCGAGCATGACAGAAAGAGAACACCAAAGTGAACTCCCATTGACGAAAACCAGGAGAGAACACCACCGGATGACCGAACTTTTCCTTCATAGAACGTTGGAAATCTTTACCTCTTGCAAAGTTGAGAGAAGGAGGATCCATGGCCATCTCCTCGGCTCCTAAAGCAAAGGAAATAAAAAAGGTGGTGGCTGCTACCACCGGAGTGACAAGTGGTAGGAGAGGTGGTGGCCGCCGGGGCCGGAGTGGCCACCGGCGGGAAAGGGTGGCTACTGTGGCCGGAGTGGCCACCAATGGTGGGTGCCTAGGAGGAGCCTAGGAGAGGAGATGAGAGGAGAGGAGAGGAGAGACACTTTGCCGCTTCTGAAAGACATCTTCCACCATATTATCAATGTGAATTACTTCAAAAATTGCAGCGTTTAAGAGAAGGAAAAAATTCCGTAGAAGAATATTATCAGGAATTACAAACTAGAATGATTAGATGTTGTATTGTTGAGGATAATGAAGCTATGCTTGCACCTTTTATGGGTGGATTAAATAAAGAGATTCATATCATTCTAGAGTATAAGGAGTATAATAATATCATTCATTTATTCCATCTTGCTTGCAAAGCTGAACGTTAAGTGTAGGACGACAGGCATTGGCGCGAACTAACTTTTCTGCAGGTCGACCTTCATCATGGACACCCGTGCATCCTCTACTCCCACACGTCCTACTGTAGCACCACTAACTTCAGGCGCCAATTCCAACCGAGATACAAGAAAACATGCACCATCACCACCATCTGCAAGGAGTACACCTTCCGCTTCCGCATAGAGCTCTTCTTCATCCATGGCATCAACAAGGCAAACACATGATATTATTTGTCGTCATTGCAAGGGTGGAGGTCATTATGCGAGAGAATGCCCATCTATGTGTGTGATGATTGCTACTGAGGATGGTGGGTATGAGTCCGCTAGTTACTATGATGAGACTTTGGCTCTTACTACAAGTGAATATTATGAAGTGGCATCTTGTATATTTCGTCCAAGGCTTCATGCACTCCTTGTGGTGGCTTCAAAGTCCTGAAATCATCACTTGTAACTCCGTTCTTGATCCCCTTGCGCATGCCATCAACTCCATGCGTGTTCTTGCTCCAATGTTCATCCTTCTCCAAGCTAGGACCTGCATTTGTAAGTAAAACAAATGTATCCAATTTAGGTAGCATTATATTCTCATGAACATTAGAATCATTAGCAAGAAATGAAAGTACCTGGTAATTTAATTGGCATGCGCGAGCTCTAGTAATTGCTCCAGTATGTATTGCGGCAAGGGCTGTGGGTGTAACAATGGTATTGATGTCCTGATCATCCTCCCCTTCTTGAAATGAAGTCGTCCTCGATGGAAGCTCATCTTCCTCACCCAAATAAGGCTTCAAATCTGCAATGTTAAAAGTGGGACTAACCCCAAAATCTACAGGCAGCTCAAGTTTATATGCATTATCATTTATATTCTCTGACACCTTAAATGGACCATCAACACATGGCATTAGCATTGATTTGTGCAAATCAGGAAATCTATCCTTATGCAAATGTAACCAAACAAGATCTCCAGGTGCAAACACAACATGATTTCTACCCTTATCTCCATCAAGTTTATATTTAGCATTCATATGCTCAATGTTTTCCTTAGTTAACTCATGCATTTTTAAGATCGATTCAGCATGTTGTTTAGCATCAAAATTAACCTTCTCCGAAGATGGAAGAGGCAACAAATCAATAGGTGCACGAGGTACGAAACCATACACAATTTCAAAAGGGCACATCTTAGTAGTAGAATGCAATGAACAATTATAAGCAAATTCAATATGAGGCAAGCATTCTTCCCACATTTTCTTATTATTCATCAAAACAACCCTAAGCATAGTAGACAATGTTCTATTTACTGCTTCAGTTTGTCCATCATTTTGGGGGTGATAAGTAGTACAAAAAAGTAGTTTAGTCCCCAACTTAGGCCATAAACATATCCAAAAGTGGCTAAGAAATTTAGTATCACGATCTGAAACAATAGTATTTGGCACACCATGCAAGCGAATAATTTCACAAAAGAACAAATAAGCAACATTAACAGCATCATCGCTTTTATGACATGGTATGAAGTCTGCCATTTTCGAGAATCTATCCATGACGACAAATATGCTATCCCTCCCCTTCTTTGTTTGAGGTAAACCTAAGACAAAGTCCATAGATATATCCTCACAAGGAACACTAGGTACAGGCAAAGGCATATATAAACCATGAGGATGGAGTCGTGACTTAGCTTTTTGACATGTAGTCCAACGAGCAACAAAGCGCTCAACATCCCGTCTCATCTTTGGCCAAAAGAAATGTGTAGCAAGTACGTCCTCCGTCTTCTTCATGCCAAAGTGTCCCATTAATCCTCCTCCATCCGCCTCCTGCAACAACAAAAGACGAACAAAGCTAGCTGGAATGCACAACTTGTTAGCATGGAACACAAATCCATTATTAACACAAATTTGTTCCATGTTCTTCCTTCTTTACAATTTTGCAATACATCTTTAAAATCAGCATCAAGCACCTATTTATCTTTGGTGGTCTCCAAACAAAATATTTTGAAGTCAAGTTGTGAAAGCATAGTATAGCGACGAGACAATGCATCAACAATAACATTTTCTTTACCCTTCTTGTGTTCAACGATATAAGGGAAAGTCTCAATGAATTCTACCCATTTAGCATGTCTACGATTTAGTTTAGCTTGACTTTTAATATGTTTCAAAGATTCATGATCATAATGTATAACAAATTCTTTGGGCCATAGATAATGTTGCCATGTTTCTAAAGTCCGAACAAGAGCAGATAATTCTTTATCATAAGTAGAATAATTCAGACTAGGCCCACTCAATTTTTCAGAAAAGTATGCAACGGGTTTTCCATCTTGTAATAACACTCCTCCTAATCCAATTCCACTAGCATCAAATTCAAGCTCAAAAGTCTTAATAAAATCAGGAAGTTGGAGTAAAGGAGCAGGCGTCAACTTATCTTTCAATACCGTGAAGGCTTATGCCTGTGCGGTACCCCAAGCAAAAGGCACGTCCTTCTTTCTAAGCTCATTAAGAGGTGCAGCAATGGTGCTGAACTCTCTCACAAAACACCTACAGAATCCAGCGAGGCCAAGAAAACTTGATGTAGGGTGGAACCCTAGGGGCCGATCTTTCACGTTTGGAGAGGATCCCTACGAGGAACACGAAGAACACGTGGAAGAACATGAGGGAAATCACGGGGGAAAACAAGAGAAACACTCAACCGACATGAATATGATCACACAAGTGCTAGAACATCGAGGCACAAAGTAACATGAGATCCAAAGTCAACAAGGGACGATACAAGAGTAACCGTTCTTCTCCATGAGGAGGTCTTGATTGTCTTCTCCGGATGGAGGTCTTGAATCCGGGTGGATCTTCTCCGAAGAGGTGTGGTCCCTCACGAGGAGTAGATCCGATAAGTATGAGCAATGCTCTATCTCAAATGAGCTAAACCAATGCTAACCCTAATACGAAGCTAGGAGACAAGAATATATAGTCCAAGGGGTAAGTGGGAGGTACATGGGGTGAAATCCCTCACACTGCGCGCAGGCAGGCCGGTAGTACCGGTCTTGGGGGCGGTTGTACGCTAGGAGCTCATGTGCTGCTTCCTGGAGGTGTTCTCGGAGGGGATTAGCGGTAGTACCGGTTATTGGGGCGGTAGTACCGGTCTTGTGGCAGTTACCGGCTTAAACCGGGGCGATACCGGCCTTGTACCGGCTTGAATACAGAAGGTTGACCGGTAGTTGACCAGTAGTGGACCGGTAGTACCGGTGGACCGGTACTTGACCGGTAGTACCTCTATCTCCCCGCTGGGAAAATCCTTCTCCATGCTCTTGATGTTCATCTTGCATCGTAGCTTCTCCTTGGTTGCTTTCTTGGTACCTAATTACACAAAGCATCTCCATTTGAGGTAGTAGCCATGTATCAAGTGGTTCAAAGGGAAGTTCAACAAGGAGAGAGTTAACCTCGGATTGAATAGCACGTGCTCGAGCTCTTGTCATGGTTCCACTTGGAGCTTGAGTAGTCGAAGTAGTGTCCATGGGGATGACCGTAGGATGAACCACATCATCTCCCCTCCCTTGGGAAAGATCCGACCTCGGATTGAAATCCTCATCACCATGGTACGGGGAGAGATCGTTGACATTGAAGATGTCGCTCACGGAGTACTTGTCGCATGGGATGTCGATCTTGTAGGCGTTGTTGTTGTAGCGTGCTAGCACCTTGAATGGTCCGTCGGCTCGAGGTAGAAGTTTGGACTTGCGTTCATTGGGGAAGCGGTCCTTGCAAAGGTTTAGCCACACGAGGTCACCGATGTTGAAGATCATGGGTTGCTTGTTGAAGTTGAGCTTGGTCGCGAGTCGTTGTACTTGGCGCTCGATGGTGTGCCTTGTATCTTAGTGCATCTTCTTGAGGTAGCTTGCTCGTGCACTCGCGTCGAGGTTGGTGCACTCTTGTAGTGGAAGAGGTAGAATGTCCAATGGGGACAACGGGTTGAAGCCGTCGATGACCTCGAAGGGGGACTTGCCGGTAGCTGAATGTCTTGCACGGTTGCAGGCATATTTGGTGATGGGTAGACACGCCTCCCACTCCTTGATGTTCTTCTTGATCAACACGCGAAGTAGAGTGGAGAGCGTACGGTTCGTCACTTCTGTTTGGCTGTCGATTTGAGGATGGTATGCGGATGAGAACAAGAGCTTGATTCCGAGTTTGGCGCATAGCGTCTTCCAAAAGTAACTCAAGAACTTGACGTCGCAGTCCGAGACGATTGTCTTTGGTACTCCATGGAGTCAAAAGATTTCCCTACAAAAGAGGTTGGCAACATGTGAAGCATCGTCTATCTTGTTGCAAGGGATGAAATGTGCCATCTTAGAAAATCGGTCCACAACAACAAACACGGAATCCTCGCCATTTTGAGTTCTACGCAAACCAAGTACAAAATCGATGCTAATGTCTTCCCAAGGTTGGTAAGGAATAGGAAGAGGCATGTAAATACAATGGGATTGAGCTTTAGACTTAGCTTTGTGACACGTAGAGCATCGGTTGGTGAAGCGTGAGACGTCGCGGAACATCTTGGGCCAAAAGTAGTTCTTGGAGAGCATGGCGAATGTCTTGTTGTGTCCAAAGTGTCCCATGAGTCCGCCTCCATGAGCCTCTTGCAAAAGGAGCAAACGAAGAGAAGACTCGGGAATGCAAAGTTTGTTAGCTCTCAGAAGATAATCATCCTTGATGTAATATCGTTCCCAAGATGTATGCGTCAAACACTTAGCATAAGGAGTAGCAAAAGATGGGTCAGTAGCATACAAGTCTTTGATGTGCTTAAAGCCAATAACATTCAACTCAAGTTTAGTGACAAGCGTACATATGCGTGAAAGTGCATCCGCAACTACATTTTCCTTACCCTTAATGTACTTGATCACATAGGGGAAAGATTCAATAAATTCACTCCATTTGGCATGACGCTTGTTCAACTTATTTTGACCTTTTATGTACTTAAACGTTTCATGATCGGTATGGATGACAAACTCATGAGGTATAAGGTAATGCTCCCAAACATGTAGCACACGCACTAAAGAATACAATTCTTTGTCGTATATGGGATAGTTAAGTTGAGCACTGGAGAGTTTTTCGCTAAAATATGCAATTGCTCATTTTTCTTGCATCAAAACACCACCGATTCCGGTACCACTTGCATCACAATGAACCTCAAAAGTTTTGTCAAAGTTGGGCAAAGCAAGAATTGGAGCATGAGTAAGCAAAGAATTGAGCTCATCAAAAGCGGTGGATTGCAAAGATCCCCAAACATAAGGAGCATTCTTCTTACTCAAAGCATGCAAAGGAGCGGCAATTGTGCTAAAGTCTTTCACAAAGCAACGATAAAAACCCGCATGGCCAAGAAAGCTATGCACTTGCTGCAAATTAGTGGGTTGGGGCCAAGTTTTAATTGCTTCAATTTTAGATTTATCAACACGAACACCCTTGGAAGAAATGACAAAACCCAAGAAAACAAGTTTGTCAACACCAAACGTGCACTTTTTCATGTTGGCATAAAGACGTTCCATGCGAAGCGTTTGCAAAACATCCCTAACATGCTTTACATGCTCTTTCATGGATTTGCTAAACACAAGAATATCATCAAAGTAAACCACAACAAACACTCCAATGTACAATCGAAGCACGAAATGCATAAGACGCATGAAAGTTCCGGGAGCTTCCGATAAACCCATAGGCATAACCAACCACTCGTACAAGCCAAATTTGGTTTTGAAAGCAGTTTTCCATTCATCACCCTCTTTTATGCGGATTTGATAATAGCCACTTTTAAGATCAATTTTTTAGAAGATGGTGGCATCGCTAAGTTCATCAAGCATATCATCTAAGCAAGGGATTGGATGTCTATAGCGAACGGTGATAGCATTTATAGGTCTACAATCGGAGCACATGCAAAAACTTCCATCTTGCTTAGGAACAAGTATAACTAGAACGGCACAAGGGCTTAGGCTTTCACGTACATTGGTTGTTGTACTTGTCGTTGGATCTCCTTAGTTTCTTCGGGGTTGACGCGGTATGGAGCTTTGTTTGGTAGGGGCGCTCCGGGGATGAGGTCTATTCGATGCTCAATGCATCGAAGAGGAGGTAGACCTGGAGGTAGCTCATCGGGGAAAACATCTTGGAATTCCAGCAAAAGAGATTGAAACACTAAAGGTAGCTCGTGAGAGGTGTTAGTTTTTGGGTCCCCATCCTTGCAGACAAGGACAAAGTGCATAACACTCAATGGGTTCTCACACATTTCTCTCATCTCACCTTTTGTGGCAAATAGGACTAGGTTTTTCTCTCTAGGCGAAGATGCGCTCAAATTTGGCTTGTGGCTCTTACTGAATTTTGGTGGATCACTTTCTCACTCTTCTCTCCACGATGGGTGGCTTGCTTGTCGGCTATCACTTGACTAGGAGACATAGGTCATAGCACATACTCTGTCCCTTTCATCTTGAAGCTATAGTGATTGGTACGGCCATTGTGGATGACACCATGGTCGAGTTGCCAAGGCCTACCAAGAAGGAGGTGGCAAACAGACATCGGGAGGACATCACACTCCAAAGTGTCTTCATATGCACCAATTTTGAAGGAGACTTGGACCGTATGCTCAACTCGTATAGTGCCGGAGTCACTTAGCCATTGGACTTTGTATGGGTGTGGGTGCTTCATCTTGACCAATTGAAGCTTGGAGCATAGTTCTTCACTTGCCAAGTTGTGACAACTACCTCCATCGATGATGACCTTGACGGACCTTCCATTGATGTCGGCCTTTGTGTGGAAGTTGTGTCATCGTTGGTCTTCTTCTTGTTGATGTTGAAGAGTCAAAACTTTGGATACAACGAGAGCGGGGCTCGAATCCTCATCACAAAAGACTTGATCATCTTCATCCTCGTTCACGCGCCGGTGCATGGCCACTTGCTCAAGGGCTTCCATCACCTCGTCACTCATGGAGTCATAGGTTCCATCATCGTTGAGGATCATGGTGCGCTTGTTGGTGCATTCGATAGACTTGCGGCCTCGGGCGCCGCAAGTGAAACACTTGAAGGAGCTTGTCTTGACGGTCTCATCAGTTGGAGTAGATGATGAAGCACGCGGCTTGAAGTTGCTGGTAGTAGGAGGAAGATGACTTGAGCTAGTCAAAATTTTCTTGTAACTTGACTTGTCGTCGTTGGTTGTAGATGGCTTGGTTGAGGTAGAAGTTGGAGGAGTTGTTGAAGCTTGGTTGTTGGAGAATCCGTAGGTCTTGGATGAGTACTTGGCGTACTTGAAGTCATCTTGCACTTGACGTTCCGCCTTGGTAGCTTGATGCACGAGCACAGTGAGGTTGGAGTAGGGTTGGAAGTCAGCAATCTTCTTGATGGGATGATTGAGTCCATTCAAGAAACGTGCCATTGTTTGCTCATCATCTTCCGTGACATTGGCTCGAATCATGGCTATCTCCATTTCCTTGTAGTATTCTTCAACACTCTTTGTTCCTTGCTTGAGGAGTTGGAGCTTCTTGAAGAGATCATGGTTGTAGTAGGTGGGCACAAAACATGCTCGCATGATATCCTTCATTTGAGCCCAAGAGGTGATAGGTGGTTCACCTCTTGCTTCGCGACGATCAAGGACTTGTTCCCACCATATGAGCACATAGTCTTGAAACTCAAGTAATGCCATAGCGATCTTCTTCTCTTCCTCATAGTTGTGCAAACGAAAGATTTTGCCGACCTTCAATTCCCATGATAGGTACTCTTTGGGATCATTGCTTCCATTGAACTTGGGCATTGTGAATTTTAGCTTGCCATAGCGTTGCTCTTCATTGTGTTGTTGGCGATGGTGATGATGATGCCCTTGACGTGGATGGTTGTCATCCTCATGTTGCTCTTGGCGTGGAGGAAGACCATGATCAACTTGCTCTTGTTGAACTTGAGGTTGTGGAGGAGCTTGTCGAGCTTGTGGAGGAGCTTGAGGAACTTGGCGTTGCACGCGCGGTTGGTAGTTCCGCTGTTGGATCTCTTCTCGACGTGCTTCCTCTTGATTGCGCCGATCTCGGTTGCGGTTGGCAATGGCTCGACTTTATTCTTGAAGGGCACGTTGCGCCTCAAGAGCTTGTGCTTCACGTTGTTGTTGTTGAAGATGTTGAGCCTCGGCGTCTTGTTCCTCTTGATGTAGACGCGCTCATTCTTCCTATTGGCGACGTAGACGTTGTCGTTCTTGAGCTTGTGCAAAAGTGACTTGGTGTGGTTGAGGACGAGGTACTTGCTCATCGACTTGCTCTTGTGAATGCTTGTCGTGTAGAGATTGCGAGATGCATTACAGTCTTGACGCACGGCTCGTCGAAGAGTGTTCGATGTCGGTGTACTTGAGCCGAAGAAGGTGTCGTTGGAGTGTTGACTTGAGCGGCTTCGTCTTGAGTATGAAGAAGTTGAAGGAGGACGGTTCACCAACAAGGCGCGGATGTCGTCCATCCTTGCATCATTCTCTTGCTTTTGAGCGTCGAGCTTGTTATCGAAGTAGTCCTTGTTATGTTGCTCGAAGAGTCGCAAGTCGGTGGCGAGGTTGTCAATGCGGTCGGTCATAGCTTGTTGCTCTTGATGCAATGCTCGTTGTGCACCAAAGAGGTGGCTCTTGGTGACGAATGATGACATGTCGTCGTCTTACTCGAGGAAGAGTGGGTTGGTAGAAGTACTTGGCCTATCCATCATTCCAAGAAAAATGTGAGTGGTAGAAAGGGAAGAACTTATACCAATTGTACCTTGACCGATGTTGACGATGAATCAAGTTCACTCAAATGCGGACAATGAAATAGCACTATTGGTACCAATTCTTGTCGGTTCTCACACCTACAGAAGTAAAAGCTTATGGTGGAGCTTGGTTAGGATGGTGGCACAAAATTCGATGCAATTGTATGTGAGCTTCAATAATGTTGGAAAAGATTCACAAATTTGCAAATGCAACAAGTAGACCAAGCAAGTAGAGGTACACGGAAACACACATGCAAATAGATAAGTGGGATTGTGCAAACAAAAAATGAGCCAAAATGTGGAATCTACGAAAATGCTCTTGTTGCACAATACAAGAGAGACGCTAGCACGATTGCACAATAGGCGGATACGGAACTTGTGCACAACCTACTAGGCAAAAATGCAACGACCTCTAACCCAAGTATGCTATATGTATGGTATTTTCGATGCTATGATCCAAGATGATCAGATATGACAATCTTAATGTAGTATGATGCTATGGTTCTTGCTTATAATCTCTTTGCTTATCTTTCCCTCTTTGCTTAAAAGCTTGGTTGGCTCTTTCACTTTTGAGCTCTTTTCTTATGCAAAACTTCACGAACCAAGATAGCAATTGTGTATGCTATGACAACTTTGTGACAGAAAAGATGATATCAAGATATGCACCACTATGATATCGTATTTATGCTATGGAGTATGACCACTAATGTGCACAAGTCACGTTGCCAGCAATACTCAAAGGCTAGTCTAGATGCGTAAGCAACGCAAAAGTAAGGCTATGTGGTTATCAATGCAAATGGCATGGAAATGACAAAGATGTCGTCAAGGTTACCGTCCTTGGCGATGATGAGACCTTTGCGAAGATGAGCCGTGGTGATGTTGACGTCGAACCATACCCATATAGCCGAAACACAATAGGACACGGGAGCCACAACTCAAATTCTCAAAGACCAAATGCAAATGGTGGTAGTGGAAAACGGTGGTGGTATAGCGGATGATGTGGTGAAAGCCCTAGGCAAAGATGCCAAAGTTTGGAAAATTTGATGGTGTCTATTGATGTTGGAACCTATCTAGGTGGATGGGGGATGTCAATAGCTTCTCAACGAGCTAAAGAACACGAAAATCGGACTCCGGATGTGGAAGTTATGGGCAAAACGGTGAATCAACCGAGGCTGAACCTGGGAAGGGCGGTAGTACCGCTTTGGTGGGCGGTAGTACCGGTCCTGAAGCTCAGAGGAACTTCCAGTTTTGGAGGGCGGAAGTACCGCTGGGGTCGGGAAAACTGGACCGGGCAATTTTGTGGCGGAAATGGACAATTTCGGAGGCAAAATTGGATGGATTTTAGGGGATGGAAGGTGGGGAAACTTGTGGGGAAGCTAGATCTACCTGATACACACGAAATCCATGGATAAAATCCAATAAAATTTCATCACACCAACAAATCACAAAAAAAAATTGGGGCTATTTTTGGTGGGGATTTTTGGATTTAGGACGAAAACACGGCGTAGGGGCTCCAAAAACGTGATCAACGTGGCTCATGATACCAAGATGATGTAGGGCGGAACCCTAGGGGCCAATCTTTCACGTTTGGAGAGGATCCCTACGAGGAGCACAAAGAACACGTGGAAGAACACGAGGGAAATCACGAGGAAAAACAAGAGAAACACTCAACCGACACAAATATGATCACACAAGTGCTAGATCATCGAGGCACAAAGTAACACGAGATCCAAAGTCAACAAGGGACGATACATGAGTAACCGTTCTTCTCCGTGAGGAGGTCTTGATTGTCTTCTCCGGATGGAGGTCTTGAATCCGGGTGGATCTTCTTCGAAGAGGTGCGGCCCCTCACGAGGAGTAGATCCGGTAAGGATGAGCAATGCTCTATCTCAAATGAGCTAAACAAATGCTAACCCTGATACGAAGCTAGGAGACAAATATATAATGTCCAAGGGGTAAGTGGGAGGTACATGGGGTGAAATCCCTCAAACTACGCGCAGGTAGGCCACTAGTATCGGTCTTGGGGGCGGTTGTACCGCTAGGAGCTCAGGTGCTACTTCCTGGAGGTTTTCTCGGAGGGTATTAGCGGTAGTACCGGTTGTTGGGGCGGTAGTACCGGTCTTGTGGCAGTTACCGGTATAAACCGGGGCAATACCGGCCTTGTACCGGCTTGAATATAGAAGGCTGACCGGTAGTTGACCGGTAGTACCGGTGGACCGATAGTTGACCAGTAGTACCTCTATCTCCGCGCTGTGAAAATCTTTCTCCTTGCTCTTGATGTTCAGCTTGCATCGTAGCTTCTCCTTGGTTGCTTTCTTAGTACGTAATTACACAAAGCATCTCCGTTTGAGGTAGTAGCCATGTCTCAAGTGGTTCAAAGGGAAGTTCAACAAGGAGAGAGTTAACCACGGATTGAATAGCACGTGCTCGACCTCTTGTCATGGGTGCACTTGGAGCTTGAGTAGTCGAAGTAGTGTCCATGGGGATGACCGTAGGATGCTCCGCATCAAAACTCCTCACTTGTGTGACCGTTTTGGGCTGCGGCCAACTCTCAATAGCTTCAATATTGGCTTTATCAACTTCAATTCCTTGTGGAGTAACACCATAGCCAAGAAAAGATACTCGGTCGATGCAAAAGGTGCACTTCCCAAGGTTACCAAACAAACATGCATCACGTAGAGCAATAAAAACAACACGTAGATGTTCCAAATGTTCTTCCAAAGACTTGCTATAAATCAGTATATCATCATAATAGACTATAACAAATTGTCCAATGAAAGCACGTAAAACTTCGTTCATTAATCTCACGAAAGTACTAGGTGCATTAGTTAACCCGAAAGGCATGACTAACCACTCATATAAATCAAACTTAGTTTTAAATGTTGTTTTCCATTCATCTCCCAAGTTCATACGAATTTGATGGTATCCACTAAGCAAATCGACTTTGGAGAATATTGTAGAGCCACTCAATTCATCAAGCATATCATCTAGCCTAGGAATAGGATGACCATAATGAATAGTAATTTTATTAATGCCTCTACAATCAACACACATACACGACGTACCATCCTTTTTTGGCACTAGAATAATAGGAACAACACAAGGACTAAGAGAGTCGTGTATATAACCTTTGTCGAGTAGCTCTTGTACTTGACGCATAATCTCCTTCGTCTCCTATGGATTAGTACGGTATGGCGCACGGTTTGGCAGCGAAGTACCGGGAATTGAGTCAATCTGATGCTCAATCCTGTGAATAGGTGGTAATCTCGGTGGCACGTCTTGTGGAAAGACGTCGGCAAACTCCTGCAAAATGTTAGTGACAGCAAGAGGCAAAGAGGAAGGCACGTCCTCGAAAGAAAATAAGGCCTCTTTGCACACGAAAGCATAGCATATTTGTTGCAATCTAGATCATCAATATCAGATTTGGTGGCAAGTAAACATGCATTTTTCAATTTAATTTCAGAGGCAACACTAGACGGTTTATTATTAGGCTTCATTTGCTGCTCAAATTCTTTTGCCACAATCTGATTTTCACTCTCATTTTCTCCTGTTTTGCTTTATTAGCTCTATTAATATCATCTTTCAAAATGGAATCAGGAGACATAGGAAGCAAAGTATTATGTTTATCCTTATGAACAATAGTATACTGATTGGTTCTACCATGGTGCACATATTTTTTATCAAATTGCCATGGTCTACCAAGTAATAAGGAACATGCTTGCATAGGTACCACATCACAATCAACATAATCAGCATATGTAGAGATACTAAAATGCACACAAACAGTGCATGTTATCTTAACCTTGCCGTTGTTGTTGAACCATTGGGTGTAGTAAGGATGTGGATGTGGTCTCGTGGTGAGAGATAACTTCTCCACCATCTCCATGCTAGCCAAGTTGTTGCAAATCCCTCCATCAATGCTGACGCGGATAGAAAGTTCCTTCACAACTCCCTTTGTATGGAACAAATTATGCATTTGATTTTGCTCAGCTTGTGTGACCTGCACACTCAAAACATGTTGAGCAACTAAACATTCATACCTGTCAGCATCTTTAACAGCCATGTATTGCATCTCATGATCAGAATCATCTCCACCGCATTCTTCACTTGTAATAAGAGCCAAAGTATCATCATCATAGTCACTAGCGGACTCATACCCACCATCCTCAGTAGCAATCATCACACACTTAGATGGGCATTCTCTTGCATAATGACCTCCACCCTTGCAACGACAACAATTAATATCATGGGTTTGCCCTGTTGATGCCATGGATGAAGAAGAGCTCTGTGCGGGACCGGAAGGTGTACTCCTGGCAGATGGTGGTGGTGGTGCTTGTTTCATGTATCTTGGTTGGAATTGGCATCTGAAGTCTGTGGTACTGTAGTAGGACGTGTGGGAGTAGAGAATGTATGTGGTGTCCATGATGAAGATTGACCTGCAGAAAAATTAGTTCGCGCCAATGCTTGTCGATCATGCACTTCACATTCGGCTTTACAAGCAAGATGGAATAAACGTGTGATATTATTATACTCCTTATATTCTAGAATGGTTTGAATCTCTTTATTTAATCCACCAATAAAATGTGCAAGCATAGCTTCGTTATCCTCAACAATATATAATCATACCAGTTTGCAAATTCTTCGTCTACAAAATTTTTTGCTTGTCGTAAATGCTATAATTTTTGAAGCAATTCACGTTGATAATATGGTGGAACCCTACGAGTACGCATAGCAGTTTTCAAAGCAGCCCAAGTAGCTGGAATAGGATATAATCTACAATTTTCAGACCACCAAACAGAAGCAAAGCTAGTGAATTCAGAAACAGCAATAGCAACACGTCTATCCTCAGGATATTGTAAGCATGTGAAACGTTGTTCAGTTTCTAACTCCCAATTAAGATGGACATTAGGAATGTATCGACCCTCAAATGGTGGAATATTCAATTTCAGTTTGGGAACATGTCGTGGGGGAAACGAGCACCTATGGGGCAGGGGGCCCTTCTCGGTCCGGCAGGGAGCAGAGGGCGCACGAAGAGCAGATCGAGGTCGAGCACGCGGGGGATTTACCCAGCTTCGGAGCTCTCTGGAGAGATAAAACTCCTACTGCTGCTTTGTGTTTGTATTTTGTTCTTGCTCGAAAGCGTGTGGTGTGTTGTAGTCTTGAATGAGTCGAACCGAACCCCTTCTACGTGTGCATGGGCCTCCCTTTTATAGTCTAAAGGGGTCACCGACAGGTGGCAGCTTAGAGAGAGGGGTAAAAAAGTAAAAACGCAGGTTGGTACAACCGCTATCAACAGTGCCTCCTACCTAACTCTGACGGCAGGGGACAAGGGCATTTAATGCCCGTCTGGTCGCCACAACAGTGCAGGAAGCGACCATTAGGGGTGCCACCGATCGCCACGATGGCCTCCTTGTCGCCTTCGCTACACCTCGCACCGCCGGTCAGCGCAGCTACCCGCCACGCACCAGAGCGGTCCCGCGGCGACACGCCGCCGATGCGCCGGGCGTGGCAGAGTGGTGGCTTCGCCGCGGCAAGTGCCTTGTCGCGTCTCTCATTTGTCGCACCCGCAAGCTTGCCGCCGTCGGGTCTAGCCAGACGCCGTGTGTCGCGCAAGTCTTCAAGCGCCTTTGTTGGCCTTCCCGCAAGCTCCTCTTGCCGGGTCTTATCCTTCCCGGCAAGCTTCTCTTGCCGGGCGTTATCCTTCCCGCAAGTTCCTCTTGCCGGGCCTTGTCTTGACAGCTAACACTTTGTTCTTGAATGGCGTAATAGGAGCTACGGAGGGTCTTGGCGACGCCTTGGCGAGCCTTGCCGCTGACGCCGCGATCGCCTGCAGACTAGTTCGGGTACTAAGGTACCCCTACTTTAGTACACCGACGTAACATGGTCATAATCGCGTACCTGAGGTGGTGGTGCAGCCCTACCATTACGAATATAGGCACGAGGACGGCCTAGTGGTGGTGCTGGTGGTTGCACATAGTGTTGATTTTGATCAACCTCATCCTCGTAATCGCCCGCGTGAACGTCCTGCTCATCGGCAGCAGCAGGAGTCACAGAAGCATCAACAGTAGTTGCAGCGGCACCAGAATTTTAACCAGGCTCAGTTGGAACGCGCATTGCCACTAGTAGAAAACCACCCATTAGTCCCGGTTCAGTAGGTTTTTAGTCCCTGTTCATGAACCGACTAATGGGTCGTTATTAATGCCACCACCCATTAGTCCCGGTTCAAACACGAACCGGGACCAATGTGGCTCCACGTGGCCTCGTGCAATCGAGCCCAGTCAGAGAGTCTTTGGTCCCGGTTGGTGGCTCCAACCGACCAAAAGTCAATTTTTTAACAAAAGTGGCTGCTTTAGGGTTTTGGGTGTTATTTTTAGGTTGTTATTATAGCTAGCTAATAGAGAGAAGTGTCCTCTCTTATCTTCGCCCTGGTTTATCAACGCTGCTGCTATGTTCATTGCACCCAGAGATATAACATGCTCATGCATGCTTTGCATCATACATTATCATATATATGTATATAATAACAAGTCCTACTAATCATGCATCATCATACAACTTCTACTCATTATTAATAATAAGTCATACGATCATCATCCTCATATATAGTCATCGAACCCAACCCTACATAATTAATGGCTTATTACAACTCGTAAATAAAAAGAAAAAAATATAGCGTAAAAAGAAAAAACTATATAAAAACTACTCGAAATGAATAGAAGCAAAAAATAGTTGTGATTAACTTTACTAAAAAGGAGCATATATGCTTATTTTTAATGGCTTATTACAACTCGAAATAAAAAGAAAAATAATATAGCGAAAAAGAAAAAACTATATAAAAACTACTCGAAATGAATAGAAGCAAAAAATAGTTGTGATTAACTATACTAAAAAGGAGCATATATATGCTTATTTTTAATGGCTTATTACAACTCAGAAATAAAAAGAAAAAAATATGCGAAAAAGAAAAAAACTACTCGTAATGAGATGAGATCGCTTATAGAGGAATTAACTTAAATTCATAACGAATTTCAAGAGAAACCGTATGAATTTATGCTAAATTACCTATATAAGCGCATCTATTTTCATTTTCGGAGGAGCTCAATAAGGTAGAGAGGAGGGCTTATAAACCGTCCTGCCCCTTGATTGGCGAGGTGGGACTAAACTCGGTCGCAACGGTACCAACCATTTAGTCCCGTTGAAGGTTCGAACCGACTAATGAAGCCCATTGGTCCCGCTCATGCCACCAACCGACCAATGGTTTTGGGGCAGAGCGAGGCCCATTGGTCCCGGTTCGTCCCACCAACCGACCAATAGTTTTAGACGAACCGGGACCAATGGGCCACGTGGACGGCCGGCCCCGGCTCACGAACTGGTCCGATTCCCCCATTGGTCCCGGTTCTGGATTGAACCGGGACTAATGGGCTGGAGCGGCCTGGACCATTGGCCCCTTTTCTACTAGTGTGCTTGTCCCACTCTATTTGGAAGGTGACGTTGTTGTTGTTGTTGTTGTTGTTGTTGTTGTTGTTGTTGTTGTTGTTGTTGTTGTTGTTGTTGTTGTTGTTGTTGTTGTTGTTGTTGTTGTTGTTGTTGTTGTTGGAGGTGTAGCCGGCGGTGGTTGTGGAAGGCGCACGAGCAATTCATCAAACTTGTTATCAAGATTTGTTTCGAACGTCTTCTCAATGCCATCTATCTTCTCCATTGCCTCTTCAAATCTGTTTAGGACATGTTGCACTTGTCCACTCATCATTTGTTGAAATTTAGCATGTAGTTGTTTGTTCGTCATGTTCTCCCAATCAGTCTCATTGGCTTGTGATCCTGCCATGGTTAGCAGCAATAGAAACACACAAGAATATGATCCTACAGACTACTAGGAAGTGGTGGTGGTGGTGGTGTGTCACAAATCCGTCAAGCGAATCTCAAATTCTTACCAGTTCTTACCCAGCAGCAGGTGGTGATCGGAAACCATTGGAGTCAAAACTCTCAAAGCTTGGATAAAGCGATTACCAGGGAGAGTCAAACGCACGACGTAGATGTATGTGGAGCTGGGAAGGCTTATGACATGGTAGCAAAAAGGGTCAGCAATAATCCATTCAGAGATGCAAAGTTGAATAAACGCTCAACGACGGTACTGTGCTGGTCCTTGGCTAGACCGTACTAGAGATGCGAGCCTAGAACACTAACAAAATCACGGCACTGCACGTAAACAAGGGAGGAACACTCTCTTATTTTTTTGCGCTCCTTTTTTTTTATTTTCTTTTCGCCGAAAATCACTATAATGGAGAGTGTCTCAAAACTCTTCCCAGGTCAAGATAACAGGATAGACACGAAATTTTTGCGACCAATTTTTTTCCGACTGCCTGGACCAAGAACTGGAAATGGCTAAAAAAACCTTTCTATAATGGCACCTATCTCAAAATGCTCAGAAACACCTAAAAATAGGATAGCCAGAATTTTTTTTGACAAGTGCGTTTTCGGAAAATTTTGGGCCTAAACGGAGGGTGGTTTCCGGACCAACCTCTTCTACGAAAACCGACCTCTTCTACGGAACAACAAAAGATTGATGGAATCCGAAATCCACTCAGACAAGGAAACACAAATCTGGAAACAGATGGATCTCGAAAGTGAACGTAATATGATATGGACTCAGATCGGTGGTGGTATATGGCAGCGGTGATGACGATGGTAGTATGTGGCAGCGGTGATAACGATGGTGGTATACGGCGGCGGTGAGGATGATGGTGGTACAGGGTAGCGGTGATGACGATGGTGGTATATGGCATCGGTGATGACGATGGTGGTATATGACAGCGGTGACGACGATGGTGGTATATGGCAGCAGTGATTACGATGGTGGTGTGGCGGCGGTGACAACGATGGTGCGATGGCAGCATGACAACTTGTGAACAAAACTCAAAACTCTAAAGGACTAAACACTAAGACTAGCAATTAGACACGATGATGTGAAACCCTAAAAGGATTATGCAAAGGCTCAGATTGCTTCGGATGTGATGAACTAACCCTAAGTTTTTTGGCTTTTTTGTGGACTATAGGTATGAAGAACAGACTCGATCTAAACTATGAAAAACTATAAAATCCCATCGAGCAACCTAGGAATCTGATACCACTTGATAGAGGCAAAGGTGTCCCATCATTCGATGAGATGGTGATTATCGTTGAGGAGTAGACTTTGACGATCCGACTATGTACGTGCGAGGTCGTTGCGCCTTAGCAATCGCTAAACCAACTCCGAGGAGTTATTGACCACATTAGGGCACAATCAACCTGACCACGAAGGTCTATTTCCTGCAAGCAAACGAAGAACAAGCAAGAAACTAAGATTGCAATCTGGATACTACGAATATAAGATGAATGCTTTATTGATCAAGGTGGGGTTCTGTGACGTCTTTGTCTGGTCGTTGAACACAAACGAAGTACGTGAAGTTGCAGCTATGGAAAACTTTTAATCTAAACAAAACCCAAAATCTAAAGGGTGCCCTAAGGGCTGTATATATGGAGGAAGAGGGGAGGCGTTTCATGGCCCTTCAAGGAGGAGTCCGAAACCAACCCTATCTCTTGTTTCCCCACACATACAGACTCTAAAAAGAGCCTATACTCAAGTATTTCGAAACTACATGGGCCTGGCCCAAAAATTAGGTGACACAACACCTATAATAGCATGTGGACGAAATTTGTGATGTGGCATCTTGTATATTTCTTCCATGCCTTTTTGCCCTCATTATGGTGGCTTCATAGTCCTTAAATTATCAATTGAAACTCCGTTCTTGTTCCCCTTGCGCATGCCATCATCTCCATGCTACTTCTTGCTCCAATGTTCATCCTTCTCCAAGCTAGGCCCTGCGTTTGTAAGCAAAACAAATGTATCCAATTTAGGCAACATCATATTCTCATGAACATTAGAATCATTACCATGAAACGAAAGTACTTGGTAATTTAATTGGTGTGCGCGAGCTCTAGTAATTGGTCCAGTATGTATTGCGGCAGGGGTTGTGGGTGTAACAATGGTATTGATGTCCTCATCATGTTATTCTTATCATCTTATAACAAACACATTGTAGCTCTATACCATTGCAATACAAAACAAAGCAGGAGTAGGGTATTACATTAAGAAGGTGTCCTGAACCTGGGTACTTTCGTGTTTTCATCCACCGCATTCATCTATGACTTAGGAACATTCCCTGTCCGAACTCTCGAAGGGTTGTTGCTCAGAACTCAAATGTAGTTTATTAGAAACCGACAACAATAACGAAAGTAACTTAGCAATATGAGAAAAGCGTAGGCATTGGATCAACGATGGATATTTGTGTTGGATGACATTCATCATATAACCGTCACAACCTAGACCGATACATAATAGCTCCAATTCATTAATGTAATGTAGGCGTGTATTCTGTATATAGTCATACATGCTTATAATAAGAACTTGCATGACATCTTTAGTCCTACCCTCCCATGGCAGCGAGGTCCATAAGGAAACAAATGGATATTAAGGCCTCCTTTTAATAGAGAACCGAAAAAAGCATTAACACACGGTGAATACATGAAATCGTCAAATTATAGTCATCCCCGGAGAGTATCCCAACTATATCAATTTGGGTCTACGGATCAAAACAATAAAAAGTGCATATAACTAGCACATAAGATCAAGAACTCAAATATATTCATAAAAACATAGAGGACTCAATTCTAAAATCGTGGCACTTAGGCCCTAGTGACACACATTAAGCATAGCAAAGTCATAGCAACATCAATCTCGGAATATAGTAGATAAGTATCAAGCCCTGCCAAATTGACTCGATTAGAAGACAAATCTCATCCAACTCCATCACGTTCCAGCAAGCCTACAAAGTAATTACTCGCTCCCGGTGGTGACCATCATGAAGTTGTTGATTAAGAAGGGTTGGTGATGATCATGGCAATGAATCCCCCTCGCCGGAAAGCCGAACACTCTAGATCAACCCTGCCAATGAAGAACAAGAGATCTCTGCGGCTCCGTATCATCAAACGCGATGAAGCCTCTTCTCCTATTTTTCTTGGGAAGACGGTATTTATGGAGTTGAGATTAGGGCCAGTGGATCTTTGTGGGCCCCACAAGGTAACAGGGCGCGCCCTAGGGGTGGTGGGCACGCCCTGTTGCCTTGTGAGCAACAGGTGGCCCCTCTCCGGTGGATCTTCGCTCTAGTATTTTTGATATATTCCACACAAACTATACAAACGTTCTGTCTATTCCGAGAACTTTTATTTCTACAGGAAAAACAACACCATGGTAGTTCTACTGAAAATAGCGTTAGTCCAGGTTAGTTTCATTTAAATCTTGAAAATTAGTGTCCAAAATAAGAAGTGTTTGGAAGAGTAGATACGATGGAGACATATCAACTCCCCCAAGGTTAACTCATTGCTTGTCCTCAAGTGATAAAGAATACTTTTACGAACTATTATGTTCTTGTATCCACATATAAGCTTAAATAGCACTTAAGTTTTTAGCAAACTTCCGCTCATGTCGATTTGAGTATGAAAAGAAGGAACATAGCATCAATGGCGATGTGACGAAGGACAGGGTGTGTAGTAACGTACACCGGTGAGGTCGCGAACGAGGCCGCCAGCGAGGCCCAAAGTCAACATCGAGGGAGTACTTGATGGGGGGCTTCATGCAAGTTGCCAGGCGGCCACGCACATGAACGAAAATTTTACTCCAACCAATCATGGAGAAGTACTTTTATGAGTTAGAAGGTCATGGAGTAAATTATTTACTCCTCTAAAGTAGATAAAGAATAGGCTAGGGGCAATTTAGAGGAGTAAATCTGAAATTTCACTCCTCTATTGCTTTTTAAAGTACTGGCTAGAGATGCCCTTAGATGCAGGCGAGCATGTTTGGCTGCTAAGTATGAGCTAGGGATCAGGAATTCAACTATGGTGGCATCTTGAATTCAACTCACTTGTGCTGTTCGTCTTGTAGAGGAGGGGAGAAGGAAGGAGAAGATTACAATCCGATAGGCCAACCATGTACCAATTCGCTACCTTCCACAAAAGACAGTCGCTAGTTATATAACCCTCTCACACACACCACTCTCTTGGGTCGTATCAGCTCGATGGCACGTGGGCCCTCTTGTCAGGTAGCTAGCTACGTTCTCTAGAAGGTAGTGTAGTGCTAACACTCCCCCTCCCATGACGGCCAACTGGTCCCCAAGCTGGTGCGTGAGGGAAATGTTGGTTGAGCTCCTCTGAATCTTCCCAGGTTCCAAGGGACTCTGGCTGATCAGACCACTGAATGTGCCCTTGTGGTACAACATCATCACCACGTCGACATAACCATTACTGTAACACACACGTAAGAATATCAAATTGAGCGTCAGCACAAGGTAGTTCACACTGAACTTGATAATGAGGCCCAATGGCCATCTTGAGCTGGTATACATGCATGATAGGGTGAATCTTGGCATTGGCGGGTAACTGAAGCCGGCAAGTAGTAACTCTCACCCTCTCCAGAATCTTGTATGGACCATTGAACATAAAAAGTAACTTGTGATGAGCACGTGGAGCGACGGATGACTGGGTGTAAGATTGCAGTTTTAGAAAAACTGAATTAGCACCTTGGAACACATGATCATATCTTTTCTTTTCAGCCTGGTGTTTCATCCAAGCTCTCACTTGCTCGAGATGTTGTTGCAACAGGCAGAGCATCAAATAATGACCCTGTAGCCAAGTCTCCATGTAAGGAGCAGAACAAGCTTATGATGTAGAGAGAGCAAAATTGCAAGGAGAGTGGTCATACAGTACCTCGAATTGGGACTTGCCTACCAATGCAGAACGAACACTTGTGTTATGCCAATATTCTACTAACGATAGCCATTGCGCCCGCTTAATCGGACACACATGCGTGAAATAGCGTAGATAAGCTTCCAAACATTGATTAACCCTTTCACTCTGTCCATCTTGAGACCCGTCAGGCCTGCTAGCTTGTGCCAAAAGAGGCTTGTGAAAGTATGATCTCGATCGGTCAAAATAGACAAAGGCATTCCATGTAATTTCTGTATATTGTCCGTGAATTCCGAAGCAACAGTTGAGCTGGTGAATGGATGCTGCAATCCAATAAAGTGAGCATAGGGAGACGGTTTTTCAACAACGATAAACATAGAATTAAAGCGGCCAGACATAGGAAGCCCTTCGACAACCTCCATCATAAGCATTTGCCAGAACTTGGTAGGAGCAAGAAGAGGTTGATGTAGCCCAGGGTATCACGCATGATCATGTCTAGCACATTGACAAATGATACACTCTTGAACATAGTAATGCACTTGTGCTCTCATTCCCTTCCAATAGAAGAGTTGTTTCAGGCATCGCACTGTGACCGGAGTGCTAGAGTGACCACCAATGGGGCTCGTGTTGATGCGGATCATCCCACATTCATCCCCATGTACACTCAGACTACTCTCCAAGCCCCAAGAGGACATATGACGAGACCTCAAACATATGCCATTGGACACAAGGTGAACTCGCTCCTCTCAGAATCGTCACTTTCCACATGTGAGACATGGCTACTACCTCAAACGTATGTGCTATGCATGACCAGGAACCAAGAGGAAGGCCATGCAATAGCTAGGAGCATTGGACAAGACGGCGAGGGCACCAAGCGCGAGGAATAAGAGGAAGAGCGACCAAAAGGCTACAGTTCTCGGATGTCCGACGATCTCCGGACGTACGACGCCAGAGACTACACCAGCCAGATCGACACCAGCTGAGGCAACCTACAACACCTAGACGACTGCCCGACACCGCACGTCCGACACTCATCAGCGCCCGAATGACCGACGCCGACTGGACATCCGGCACTACCGGACTAGAGCCAAAAGGTCGGAAGTCCGAAGACTTCCGGACGACTGGACACACGCGAGCGACCGGACAACCGACAGCCATCGGACATCTAACGCCTGTCTGCGCATAGAGATCTGGCTCGAGGCCCATGTCCCCGTTCACTTCGCCCCCACTTGCACTATGAATGTAAATAGGACACCCCCTCCTCCTAGCTCGAGTTAGAAATGGTTTAACTCATTTGTGAGATAGAGCTTTGCTCATCCATCCGGATCTGCTCCACCGAGAGAGACCACAGCCTCTACAGAGAAGATCCACCATGGATCAAGACCCATCACGGGAAGACCCTCAACACCTCCTCATGGAGAAGAACTTGCTACTTGTATCATCCCTTCCTGATGGTGGATCGTGTATCTCTTTGTGTTTCGAGGATCTAGCACATGTGTAATCGAATCTTGTTGGTTTGAGTGTTTTCTCTCGTTTTTTCCCTCGCGATTTCCCTTGTGTTCCCCTTGTGTTCCTGATGTCTACTACGCAACCTTCTCCTTGTAGACGTTGTTGGGCCTCCAAGTGCAGAGGTTTGTAGGACAATAGCACAATTCCCTCAAGTGGATGACCTAAGGTTTATCAATCCGTGGGAGACGTAGGTTGAAGATGGTCTCTCTTGAACAACCCTGCAACAAAATAACAAAGAGTCTCTTGTCTCCCCAACACACCCAACACAATGGTAAATTATATAGGTGCACTAGTTTGGTGAAGAGATGGTGATACAAGTGCAATATGGATGGTAGATATGAGTATTTGTAATCTGAAAAATATAAAAACAGCAAGGTAACAAGTGGTAAAAGTGAGCACAAACGGTATTGCAATGGTAGGAAACAAGGCCTAAGGTTCATACTTTCACTAGTGCAAGTTCTCTCAACAATAATAACATACTTGGATCATATAACTATCCCTCAACATGCAACAAAGAGTCACTCCAAAGTCACTAATAGCGGAGAACAAACGAAGAGATTATTGTAGGGTACGAAACCAGCTCAAAGTTATCCTTTCGGATCGATCTATTCAACATTCCGTAGTAAAATAACATGAAGCTATTCTTTCCGTTCGATCTATCATAGAGTTCGTACTAGAATAGCACCTTAAGACACAAATCAACCAAAACCCTAATGTCACCTCAAGTATCCGAGGGTATGATTATACGATATGCATCACACAATCTCAGATTCATCTATTCAAACCAACACAAAGTACTTCAAAGAGTGCCTCAATGTTTCTACCGGAGAGTCAAGACAAAAACGTGTGCCAACCCCTATGCATAAGTTCACAAGGTCACTGAACCCGCAAGTTGATCACCAAAACATACATCAAGTAGATCACGTGATATCCCATTGTCACCACAGATAAGCACATGCAAGACATACATCAAGTGTTCTCAAATCCTTAGAGACTCAATCCGATAAGATAACTTCAAAGGAAAAACTCAATCCATTACAAGAGAGTAGAGGGGGAGAAACATCATAAGATCAAACTATAATAGCAAAGCTCGCGATACATCAAGATCATGCCAAATCAAGAACACGAGAGAGAGATCAAACACATAGCTACTGGTACATACCCTCAGCCCCGAGGGTGAACTACTCCCTCCTCGTCATGAAGAGCGCCAGGATGATGAAGGTGGCTCACCGGTGAGGGATCCCCCCCTCCGGCAGGGTGCCGGAACAGGGTCCCGATTTGTTTTTGGTGGCTAGAGAGGCTTGCGGCGGCGGAACTCCCAATCTATTGTGCTCCTGGATGTTTTCGGGGTATATGGGTATATATAGGAGGAAGAAGTAGGTCGGTGTAGCTGCAAGGGGCCCACGAGGATGGGGGCACGCCTAGGGGGCGGGCACGCCTCCCTGCCTCGTGGCCTCCTTGCTTCTTTCTTGACGTTCACTCCAAGTCCTCTGGATCACGTTGTTCAAAAAATCACTCTCTCGAAGGTTTCATTCCATTTGGACTCCGTTTGATATTCCTTTTCTGTGAAACACTGAAATAGGCAAAACAAATAGCTATTTGGACTGGGCGTCCAGTTAATAGGTTAGTACCAAAAATAATGTAAAAGTGTATAGTAAAGCCCATTAAACATCCAAAACAGATAATATAGTAGCATGGAACAATAAAAAATTATAGATACGTTGGAGACGTATCAAGCATCCCCAAGCTTAATTCCTGCTCATACTCGAGTAGGTAATGATAAAAATAGAACTTTTGATGTGAAATGCTACCTACCATAATTCTCAATGTAATTCTCCTTATTGTGGCATGAATGTTCAGATCCAAAAGATTCAAGATAAAAGTTTAATATTGACATAAAAATAGTAATGCTTCAAGCATGCTAACCAAGCAGTTTATGTCTTATCAAAATAACATAGCCAAAGAAAGCTTATCCCTACAAAATCATGTAGTTTGGCCATGCTTCATTTTAGTCACACAAAATGCTCCCCATCATGCACAACCCCGGTTTCAGCCAAGCAATTGGTTCATCCTTTTTAACGCGCTTCAGCCTTTTCAACCCTCACGCAATACATGAGCGTAAGCCATGGACATAGCACAATGGGTGGAGTAGAGTATGATGACAGGGATTATGTGAGAAAACAACAAAAAAAAAGAAAGTCTCACATTGATGGGGCTAATCAACGGGCTATGGAGATGCCCATCAATTGATGTCAATACGAGGAGTAGGGATTGCCATGCAACGGATGCACTAGCTCGGAAAACCCTTTTTAGTAGCGCTGGTTATTTGGCTATTAGTAGCGCGGGTGGGCACGCTACTGCTACGTTGTACAGCTATTATTTAGTAGTAGCGCTTGTTTGAACCAGCGCCACTGCTATCTGTATCTAGCAGTAGCGCGCCTCTGCCCATCGCTACTGCTAATGCTAGTAGCATGGCCCAACAAACAAACGCTACTGGTAAGCAGCGCTACTACTACTCCAATACCCCATGCTACTGCTAGTATTTTCTTTTTTTATGTTGTTGTATTCGTATTTTTACTTGTTTTATACAGTTACAACATACACATATGAAAGTGCAACTAATCCCCGGGTGGTTTTGGTAATTAATAACAACATATATATCATTGAACTAATAGTTACTTGAGAATCATTTCGAAAGTTCAAGTGATATGGGTATGGCAAGGATCAAGAAGTGGACCCTCAAAATGCTAAGGCAAGCATTGGCAAAAGCTCAAGACTCCATTTTTGGTTTAGTGATCCAAGATCACATTGAGTCCATAGGAAAGCCAATACTATTAAAAGGGATGAGGTTATGATGATGATCTGGTTGCTCAAAAGTGCTTAGTGATACATCTCCTAAACTATCGCAACTTTCACCGCCATATACACTAATAAGTAATCTCGGTCCCACCGATATTCCAAACTCACCACACCGAGATGAACCACCTCAGCCATAAAGCCAAACCCTAGAAAACTCGGATTTTCCGATTCGAACTCGGTCTCACGAAACTTGAGTTGCCAAGCTTCAGTAACCTTCATCATCAAATCGGTGTCACCGAGATGATGAAGTCGGTCCCACCGAGATTGTCAAGCTCTTGTCTTTGCACGAATCGGACTAACCGAGATTGTATTTTCGGTCCCACTGAAAATCCCAACGCTCACATGATTTGAACTTTCGGTCTCACCGAGTTGTCAACTTCGGTCCCACCGAGATTGGTCAAATGTGTAACGGTTGGATTTTGTGTGGAGGCTATAAATACCCCTCCACCCCCTCTTCATTCGTGGAGAGAGCCATCAAAAAGAACTACCACTCCTACCTTACATTTCTGAGAAGAGAACTACCTACCCTTGTGTTGAGATCAAGTTGCTCCACTCCAACCATATGAAGCTTGATCTCTAGCCTTCCCAAGTTGCTTTCCACTCAATCCTTTCTTCCACCACAGCCAAATCAGTGAGGAGAGTTGAGTGTTGGGTAGATTATCATTTGAAGCACAAGAGCAAGGAGTTCATCATCATCAACACCATCTATTACCTTTTGGAGGGTGGTGCCTCCTAGATTGGTTAGGTGTCGCTGGGAGCCTCCGTCGAGATGTGGAGTTGAACCAAGAAGTTTGTAAGGGCAAGGAGATCGCCTACTTCGTGAAGATCTACCCCGAGTAAGGCTAGCCCTCCGTGGGCGAGGCCATGATGGCATAGACAAGGTTGCTTCTTCGTGGACCCTTCGTGGGTGGAGCCTCCGTGGACTCTCGCAGCCGTTACCCTCCGTGGGTTGAAGTCTCCATCAACGTGGAAGTACGATAGCACCACCTATTGGAACCACGAGAAAAATCACCGCGTCTCCAAAATTGCGTTTGCTCTTCTCCACCTCTCTTTACTACATGTGCAATTTACTTTCCGCTGCCTATGCTCTAGAATTGCATGTGTAGGGTGATGCTTGACTTGATCATAATTGTGAATCTGCCAAAAACTGTTCTTTGTCAAAAGGCATAATTTTTATATTGTCAAGTAGTCTAATCACCCCCTCTAGACATACTTTCGATCCTACAAGTGGTATCGAGCTTTGGTCTCCATTGTATTGGTTTCCATTGCATTGACTCCATAAGCTTGGTTTCACAACCTAGGAGAGTATGGCGCCTAGTGAGGGTAATTTTCAGAGAGGTCCTTACTTTGATGGTACAAATTTTGCTAGTTGGAAGCATAAAATGAAAATGCATATTCTTGGCCATAACCCAGCCGCATGGGGCATTATTTGTGTTGGTATGCAAGGTGAATTCTTCGAGGAAGGAAAAGTGCCGGATCGCGAAGCTACAATGGAAGAATTGCGGATGTTGCAAAACAATGCTCAAGCTTGTGACATTCTCTTCAATGCTTTGTGTCCCGAGGAGTTCAACAAAATCAGCCGTCTTGAGAATGCAAAAGAGATTTGGGATACTTTGGTTGAAATGCACGAAGGTACCGAGTCCATGAAGGAATCAAAGCTAGATGTTCTTCAAGGTCAACTTGACAAGTTCAAGATGAAGGAAGGTGAAGGAGTCGCTGAAATGTACTCTAGGCTTGCTCTCATCACAAATGAGATTGCCGGCTTAGGAAGCGAAGAAATGACCGACCGATTCATCATCAAGAAGATTCTCGAGCTTTGGATGGAAAGTATGACACCGTGTGCACTTTGATCCAAATGATGCCAAACTACAAGAATCTCAAGCCAACCGAAGTCATTGGAAGAATTGTTGCCCATGAGATGACACTTAAGGATAAGGAAGAGCTTCACAACAAGTCAAGTGGTGCTTACAAAGCTACAAGTGATGCTCCCACAACCTCAAGTGACAAGTTAGTTTCCAATGAAGAGATAAGCCTAATGGTCAAGAACTTCAACAAATTCTACAAGAGTATAAGCAAAGAGAGAAGCTCAAAGTCTAGATCATATGATGAAAAGAGATCTTCTAGTCGTGATCGAAACTGCTACAATTGTGGAAGACCCGGACACTACTCAAATGAGTGTTCGGCTCCCGACAAGAGAAGAGAAGAATCTCCAAGAAGAAGAAGCTCAAGAGATGAGTCACCTCGGAAAGAGAGAAGGAGTAGAGATGATCGTTATGAACGAAGACCCTCTCGGAGAAGCAAGGATTCGGAGAGGAAAGACAAGTCATCAAGGAGCTACACAAGAAGAAAACATCAAGCTCATGTAGGTGAATGGGTCTCCGGCTCCGACTCCGACAATCAATCCGAAAGAAGCTATCACTCCAACTCCGACTATAGTCAAGATGAAGGTGTTGCCGGTCTTGCTCTCGTATCCTCCAACTCCAACTCCTATGACTTATTTGATTCACCAAATGAGGGAATTGGAAGATGCTTCATGGCTAAAGGCCCCAAGGTATCACACCCTGAATTCATTGACTTTGATAGTGATGAGGATGACTTGCTTGGTGAAGATGAGCTCTTACATGATAAATCCAATGAGTCTAGTAATGATGAACATGCTAGTAGTCCTTATAGTCGAGAAGAGTCGAATGACAATGCTATGAAGGAGATTGAGCGTCTAACTAAAGAACTAAACACTCTTAAGTTAGCTCATGAAACAACTCAAGAAGATCATAGAGAGCTCCTAAGATCTCATGAGAAGCTACGCTTCGAGAAGCTCACTCTAGAGCAAGAACATGAGTTTCTAAAAGCAATCAATGACGATCTTCGAAAGAAGAGTTCTTCATATCTTGCCAAACGACTTCTATTGTCTAATTTCATGCCACCCATTAAAACTAAGCATGACAAGCATAAGAAAAATTCTTCATCTAGTAACAATAACCATGCTAAATCCAACATTGTTGCTTCTAGTAGTTCTCTTGATTCCACTAACAATGTTTCAAGCCAAGTTACACTTGAGCAAGAAAATAGTTTATTGAAAGGGATTATAGAGAAAGGTGTCTACAAGAGCCTTGCCGGAAGCAAGAACTTTGAGGAAATTGTTCGCAAGCAAGGAAGGCACCGGAAGAATCAAGGAATTGGTTTTGAGCAAAAATTCAACGCCGAGGGTGTTGAATGGGAAGAAGGTCAATATCCTACTCCACAGTTTGTTCCTCAAAAGGAGAAGTATGATCCTACTTCTTCCAATGTGGAACAAGCTCAAGATGACCTTCCACCACAAGACCACAAGCTAAACGGCAAGGACAAGCTTCAAGAGGAGATTGATGCGTTTGTTGAAGCACCTCAAGCCATGGTCAAGTGGGTTCCAAAGGAAACGTCAAGTTCTACTTCGTCAAGCTCAACTACAACCCCAAGGATTCCCATCAAGATGATGTGGATCCCGAAGAAGAAGAACTAGAGAGTTCTTGAGGGCGACTCCGCCAACATACTTCACTCACATTCATTTTGGCAAAAACTTGTGCAATCAACTTCCACATTGTGCACTAGTTCATGGAGTCACAAACCCTCTTGTTGGTAAGACAAGGGACAAGGTAATCATTGCTTTCATGGACATCATCTATTGTGAACTTCAATCTATGTCCATGGATATCCTTGTTTGTTCCTTGTGGGACTAACCCATGTAGGTATTGAAAGTGCCCGAATCCAAAGGATTGCTCCCAACTCTTGATGATCTCCATCAACATTGAGCATCCACATCTTCAACATCTACATGAAGTCTTCTACGACAACCCAAGGTTAGTTTGACCCTTTAAAAGGGGTTCAAACATCTAGGGGGAGCTTTGCTCTAAAAATTGAGCTAAAGCATCTTCAAATGATGTGAACACATCAATGCTTTATGTAAAAGTGGTAACCCCACTTGTGCTTAAACGATGAGTATGACCTATGATCAAATGTTCTCATTTGGCTCCTAAGTCAATATACTCATATAAAGATGACCTAGTCATCGACAAATTGTGTGATAGTAGCTAGAGTTTTGATTGTGCATGTTTGACACATATTTCATTTGCTATCTTATTGTGTGAGCATGTTGGATGCATGATTTTATCCATTCGAGGACATCCATTTGTTGTTTTGGTCGTTTTGATTTTTCTCGACCAAATGGATGGACAAGAATGCCTAAGTACCTCCCTAGCTATCTATGCTTTCTTGTCTCAAATCCTATTCATGCTTACATCACAAATTTTGAACAAGTCATTTTCGACCCTCGAGTGAGGAGCACTTGAGCCACCGATCCGTCAAGGGCTAACTTCCAAAACCTTCTAAGTGATTTCGGTCGACCAACTCACTCAAACTCGGTCGAACCGAAAGCATTTAGACGATCTAGGTTTTCACCTCGGTGAAACCGAAGTTGTGATTTTCGGCGTGATCAAGTGCATAACCGCCAGCAGTTATCCATCTCGGTGCCACCGAAGTTTTACAACTCGGTCCACCGACAAAAGGGGTATATATACTCGAGAGGGCGCGTTGATTTCTCCTTCAAACGCTTCGCCCCACACCCTTTGCGTCGCCGCTGGTCTCCGGATCGTCGCCGTCGTGCGCTTTGTGCGCCCTCGCCTCGAGTTTCCGTCCCGTCAACGGACATCTTCTCCGCGCCGTTGCGCCAGAGAAAACTCCACCAAGTTAGGGTGAGTTTGATCTCACTCGTGCTCCCATCTTCGATTCAATGCACGATTGGTTTGCCTAGTATCTTGCCACGATTGAAATCTTCCTGTACACCAGATTAGTTCGTTTGGACTAGATTCAAGTAAAAGTTTTAGGGTTAGGTTTCCGCCGAACACATCTCGGTGAGACCGATTTTACATTTTCGGTATGACCGATTTGTCCTATGGCCATTGCACTGCACCCTTCGGTCCAACCAAGTTGTGCAAATCGGTGTGACCGAAATGAAAGTTCTGTGAAACCCTAGTGTTTTCGGCAGGACCGAAACCCACTTCGGTCCAATCGAAAGTGGTGTGAAAGCTTCTGTTTGAACACTTCGGATTCACCGAATCCTAAACTCGGTCTGACCGAAATGTCTTCTGTGAAAACCTAATACTAGAATTTGAACTCATTTTTTTTGCAAAAACTTCTGCAGTTTGTGACGACTCTTCTTCTCTGCCTACACCTTATCTATTCACAGGTTGTCACCATGTCGATGCCGGTGATGATCGAACAGGTCGAGACACCCATTGCAGACATTCCAGAGGCAGGCACTAGTCCTGATCCTAGCAGCTCATCAGATGATGGTGAGAGGAGTACACCAAGTGGTTTACCTCCTACAGCCACCAGAGCCAGAAAGAAGAGGAACTCAGATGATGAAGACTCAGATTTTGTTGTTGAGGAAGAGGTCACCTCAAAGCCCAAGAGGAAAGTTGTTGCCAAAGAGCCACAAGGTCAGCAAACTAAGAAGGGCACCAGCAAAGTCAAGCAGTCAACTGTTGCCAAGAAGCTGAATTTGGGAGAGGCAGATGCAAGCAAAGTGAAGAAAACTTCCAAGAGAAAGAGATTAGTGCATGATGATGCAGCAGAAGAAGATGAGGATGAGGAAGCACCCCAGCCTCCTCAGAAGCCTAAGCTCATGGGTGATGCCATCAAGGCCGGAGCCACTTCAAAGCCCAAGCAATCTGCTCCAGCTAAAGGCAGCTCCGGCAAAGCTCTTTGCTAAGCCAAAGAAGACAATCGAAACATTCCAGATCTGAAAAGAACAAGGATGATGTGCCACCAAATGAGTCGATGGTGAAGGACCAGTTTTGAAACTTCGTCAAAAACTACCACTACATAATGATGCTCATCCTCAAGCCGAGGATATGAAGGCAAGGAAAGATAGAGGTCTCGGGCTATGGAGACAGTCGACCCATATGCCGTGAGGAGAAGAACTGCTTTGAGACCCCAGATTTCACACCAGAGAGCAGCAGGACTTCTATGAGACCGTGCTGATGGACAAGAAGCCCATAGTCGCAGACACAAGATATGTTGATTGGAAGTACATTGACAGCGAAGAGCACAGAGACTTCTTTCCACATGTGCATGAAAGTTTCACTGCTTGTGGTGTTGCAGACTTTGTAGGTCAGAAGTTGACCAATTGGAACGATGAGATGATTATGCAATTCTATGCCACAGCTCATTTCTATCCTGATGGAAAGATTGTATGGATGACTGAAGGCCAAAGATTTTCTTCATCTGTTGAAGAATGGGCAGAACTTCTGAATGCTCCAGTGCAAAGAGAAGATGATATTGATGTATATGGTATTCCAAAGAAGAATCATCATTCCATGAAGAACATGTACAAAGAAGTTCTAGCTAAGGATTTGGGAATCTGGAAGCTCGGCTCAGTTTACTATCTCCAGGCAGGCCTACCTACCACTAATACTATTTTGAGGCATACCTTGATGCCCAAGTCTGGATATCATCGCATGATCAGAGGATACTCTATCAACATGCTGCATATACTTGATGAGAAAGCACCTTTCAAGGTGATGGACTTGATGGTAGAAACCATTAAGAGGACTGCAATCCACCGTAAAAGGTCGTGTGGATTTGCCCCAGATTCAGATGCTTATCAATGCCAAGTTTGGCACGGGCACATTCTTGTTGGATAGAGAACACTTACCACTGCAGCCAGAGCATGAGGACAATGTTGTTGTGATGGATGAGGAGGATCCAACATCGGTTGAAGGTCAAGCCAAGATTGAAGCTGCCAAGAAAGCCAAAGCTGACAAGGAAGCAGCAAAGCAGCAGCTAAACCAAAGAGTGTCGGAGAGCAGCTTCTTGAAGCTACCCAAAGGATTGAACAACGCCTGGCCAGCATTGTACAGTCTCAGGAGAGCCTAGAGAGGATTGCTGAAGACAAGATCCACGCTCTGGATGTGAAGTCGATCAAGTGCAAGTAATCACAACAAGCTTGAGGCGACATTGAGGAAGCAAAGAGGGAGAAGGAAGAGCTTATCGTGAGATGCGGGATGACTTAGTCCAGATGCTTATCAACAGATCGCTCCGGTTCCCACAAGACCCGATCACTACTATTCCAAAGGATCGACACGGGACTACAGCTTCAAAGACCTCCCACAGTTCCATCGGTTGCTCCAACTCCAGCTCCAAAGACCACTCCTCCAAAGACGACATCACCTGAAGTTTTCGCCGATGTTTGTCATATCCACTCCGACATCAATCCAGACGGAGCCGCCAAACAGAGTCCCCAAAGGACGCTTAGCTCTATGCCTTTTCGAACTTTTTGGTAACTTGTTGCCAAAGGGGGAGAAATTGTATAGATCATAGGACTTCGAGAGAGAGAGTGCTGTTGTCTTTGCGCTTTTGCTCTTTCGTTCATTTGCGGTTTCTTTGAGATACTTTTGGTTTTCGAAACATTCAATGTGTTTGATACTACGTTTGATTCTCATTTAGGTAGAATCATATACCATTCCTATGTGTGCCTAATGCTTATCATATGCTATTCCTATCTTGTATGACCATTTACTCATGTCTTGGTGATTGGGTGCATGCTGTTCATTCCTATCATTTTGTGCGCTCCACCAAGATGTATGTGACATGGAAGAGTTACCCATGATCCTAATCGATTGTGCATTTGCATTCAAACGCAAATCTTAAATAATGCACAAATTTAGGGGGAGCTCTTACTTATCACATACTTCTCAAAGCTTACGATATTATTCATTGATTATATCCTTTGTCGAGCTTTGATCTATATGTTGTCATCAATTACCAAAAGGGGAGATTGAAAGTGCAACTAATCCCGGGTGGTTTTGGTAATTAATAACAACATATATATCATTGAACTAATAGTTACTTGAGAATCATTTCAGAAAGTTCAAGGATATGGGTATGGCAAGGATGAAGAAGTGGACCCTCAAAATGCTAAGGCAAGCATTGGCAAAAGCTCAAGACTCCATTTTTGGTTTAGTGATCCAAGATCACATTGAGTCCATAGGAAAGCCAATACTATTAAAAGGGGATGAGGTTATGATGATGATCTGGTTGCTCAAAAGTGCTTAGTGATACATCTCCTAAACTATCAAGAACTTTCACCGCCATATACACTAATAAGTAATCTCGGTCCCACCGATATTCCAAACTCAGTCACACCGAGATGAACCACCTCAGCCATAAAGCCAAACCCTAGAAAACTCGGATTTTCCGATTACAACTCGGTCTCACCAAAACTTGAGTTGCCAAGCTTCAGAACCTTCGTCATCAAATCGGTGTCACCGAGATGATGAAGTCGGTCCCACCGAGATTGGCAAGCTCTTGTCTTTGCACGAATCGGACTAACCGAGATTGTATTTTCGGTCCCACGAAAATCCCAACGCTCACATGATTTGAACTTTCGGTCTCACCGAGTTGTCAACTTCGGTCCCACCGAGATTGGTCAAATGTGTGTAGCAGTTGGATTTTGTGTGGAGGCTATAAATACCCTCCACCCCTCTTCATTCGTGGAGAGAGCCATCAAAAGAACTACCACTCCTACCTTACATTTACGAGAAGAGAACTACCTACCCTTGTGTTGAGATCAAGTTGCTCCACTCCAACCGTATGAAGCTTGATCTCTAGCCTTCCCAAGTTGCTTTCCACTCAATCCTTTCTTCCACCACAGCCAAATCAGTGAGGAGAGTTGAGTGTTGGGGAGATTATCATTTGAAGCACAAGAGCAAGGAGTTCATCATCATCAACACCATCTATTACCTTTTGGAGGGTGGTGCCTCCTAGATTGGTTAGGTGTCGCTTGGGAGCCTCCGTCGAGATGTGGAGTTGAACCAAGAAGTTTTTAAGGGCAAGGCGATCGCCTACTTCGTGAAGATCTACCCCGAGTAAGGCTAGCCCTCCGTGGGCGTAGGCCATGATGGCATAGACAAGGTTGCTTCTTCGTGGACCCTTCGTGGGTGGAGCCCACCGTGGACTCTCGCAGCCGTTACCCTCCGTGGGTTGAAGTCTCCATCAACGTGGAAGTACGATAGCACCACCTATCGGAACCACGAGAAAAATCACCGTGTCTCCAAAATTGCGTTTGCTCTTCTCCACCTCTCTTTACTACATGTGCAATTTACTTTCCGCTGCCTATACTCTAGAATTGCATGTGTAGGGTGATGCTTGACTTGATCATAATTGTGAATCTGCCAAAAACTGTTCTTTGTCAAAAGGCATAATTTTTATATTGTCAAGTAGTCTAATCACCCCCCCTCTAGACATACTTTCGATCCTACAACATACACTGGAACTATATGAAAAAGGAATGTCTCATCATCATCATCGAAGTGGTAGAACATAGTCTCATCATATCAACATAGTCTCAACACAAATGATGTCGATCTCATCATCATCTCGAAATAGCGATACACATGACATGTATCTTACATTGACACCGTAGACACATGTTTCATCATCTACCTAAACTAAGACATACACGATGAGAGCTATCACGATGATCAAAAGCGGTATTATGTAGTAGTTTTTGTAGCGGCGCTGATTCTGAATCCCCTGTTTTGCTATGAATCTCAAGTAACTAGCTTCGGCTTCCGCTCTGCTATCAAACCCTTTCTGGCTTCCGCCGGAGAAGCCGGAGACTTGGGCCTGACACTCTGGCCACTCATCATACACACCCGGAACATGCCCTACATACACGGCATACCACTTCCTCGCCATCGTTGATCTATATACCTGGCAGAGATGCACATATATATACCATGAAGCGAATTCAACAAAACAGTTATGAAATAGAAGCAACATATATAGTAAACATAGTTAACAAATTTTATCGTACCGAACGTAATTAACTAGAGTGCGGCACCATACATCTAATAGTTTCGTCGTACTGAGAGATTCAAAGTTTCGTCGTACAGAAAGTAACAAGTAACTAAACACACACATTGTTTTTAAGCAGTGCACTCTTCCCACCTGTCCATATCCGGGAGGACAGACCCAAGCTTAGTGAAAGGCGTCATGTCCTGACGCTGTAGGGCAATGCGGCTTCGGACGTCAGCTCGCGATATTGGGCCGGCGTAGAACATCCCATTCTCTTCGAGGACATCTTTGATGATGATGGACGCAACTTCCTGTTGGATCCGGTAGAAATCATTTCAAAGTCGATTATCCGGCACGGCTCCAAAGGCTTCGGCCCATCTCTGGATATGGGTATCGGATGAAGATTTCATGCAAAGTGATTGCACGTCCCTTCTGTACTCCATCATTAGATGGATGACGAAGAATCCATCATTCTCACTTCTTGCCGGTTGCTGGATGCAACAGAAGTCGGTCTTGTGGGTGAAACAAAGCCCGGCCTTATTTGTTTTTTGTGTTGGATGTAGCCACCCCGCATGCTGAAGCCCAGCATAGCTCTGTCCAGAACATACTTTATGTGTGTGTAATCTTTCTTTTGTATGTTCTTCGACGGGTCCAAATATAGAGCGCGGGAGTAACGCGGGTAAAGAACAATGAGAACGGCATGACAACCCCCGCTGTGCAAAATACACGATCAAGTTTAGCCTCCATGCATGCAAAGTAACTATTGAAATGCACGAAAGGATGTATGTGTTATAGTGCTATCCGCGGATGACTTACCTGGGATGATAAGGTAGGAGAATCGTTTCTTTGTCATTATTGCTGACCAAGAATTCTTCGATGTACTGACTCGCATATTGACGGTTGGCGTCATTGACTGACAAGAAGCCCTCATGCATGTAGTATGGGTCCGCGACCGCAAGACCGGTGACTTGCTCTCTCCTGACGATGTAGTTCATGTGCAGCGCATACAGGCGGATGAACGTAAAATAGAGTGTCCTCATTTGAAACATCTGGAAGATGTAATCAAACCTCAGGAAGAAGAGGTCTGCGGGGCATGTGTGGACATACATCTTGCAACTGCTCGGCACATGAACCGTATAAAGTGGGTATCCTGGATCATCCGAGGCGAGGAGGCTTCTCTCTGTTGAAAGCACATGGTCATGGAGTCTCCTGAGATCCCCTTCTATGGCAACTATTGCATTCGCTGGTACCATTGGCTCTCCCGCGACATGGATTAATGGTGCATGTTTCATCGGTACATGGTCAACCTTGGTCAAAGGCTGCTGGCTGCTAGAACCAACATTGCCAGCTTTATTGGATTTTCTTGCCACCGGTCTCTTCCTCTGCTTCTTCTGTGTGGGCTGAGGTGCTGGTGGGTCTGTCAGACCCTCCTTGAGCACCACCCCTAGTGTTGCCGGGCTCAGCATTGTACGACTCTGGCTAAGTAGTTGAGCTTGGGTGGAGCCGGCATCTGGAGGCGTGTCCTGCGAGGATTGCATGAAGAAAGACTTCTTGCACTCCCGAGGACGTTCCGGCTCTGGTACATGCATCTCATATTCATATGGTTGACTCATTATTACTTTGTTGTCAAAGGCAGTATTGAAATACTGGTTAGGGTCATCGTCAACATCCTCCATGTCATGATCCCTATCCTCTTCCATGGGGCAGATGGCATCATCTGCCGGCGGAACGGTTGGCCCTCCTTCCTCATGTCTCTCGATCTCAGTAAGCAGCACAGACGATGGTTGTACTTGTGCAGGTGGTGTTGTGGTCATACCTTCATGAGGTCCCATTGGTGTGCTCCCGGCCACCTCGACACGAAGAAGATTTTTCGGCCATAGGATCGGCCAATTTTTGCATTGGCCGAGCTGCGTGGGGGTCTCGTCATCCTCTCCATCGGTTTGTATCGGACGAGGGAGACCCTCGTAGCCCGCTTTCACACTCGCCATGGAGACCCTTAAGTCGTTATCAGGCATCTGCCAGCGGTGAAACAATCGATCCTTAGGCTTCACTATAGTACCCTTCCCCACATCCACTAACCCGCCCTTCATGTTGTAAAGGAGGGTGCATGGAGTGGAGTCGGCCTGCAAAGACATATACTGCGGCGTCAGAGATCCAAAAAGAACGGCAACTGAAGATTAATTAATTAGTTGAGTTGATGAAGGTGGGACGACGCGTATTTACCGTGAGGGCGTCGAGCTCAGCCAATGTCGACGGCCCAACATTCAAGTCAGAGATGGAGCTAGGGCTGTTGTGAGAGCTGGGCGCAGGAGCAGGTGCTGGAGGAGGTGCGGGTGCGGTTGCCATACTATGTACGGGTATGGGTGCGATGTTCATTGAGTTGCTCCCGGTGAAGCTGGGCATGGGAAATTCACTTGGTGGCGCATTTGGATTTTGTTGCACCCATGTGACCACTCTTGGAATCAAGGTTGTAAAGGCATCCACGAAATCAGATCTACAGGCAGCAATTATCTCAGCTTTGGTCTCAGCCTTTGCTTTCTCCGTCGCCTGCGCCACCTTCTCGTTGATAGTCACTTGACTGAACTTCTTTCTCTGTCTTTTGGCCTCGGGGTCCTCGCTATAATAGTACTTCCAAGTGGCCCCATCCCCGGCGCCATGCACACGTCCATATTGCGGCCGCTAGCCGGGCGGGTGTCCCATCATTATGTTCATGGCCCGGTTGAAAGGAGTGTCCCACTTGTACTTCACCGACGACTGAGTCGACTGAGTCGACAAGTCGCTCTCGGCCGCCGCAAGCTTGTGTTGCTCTCTCTACAAAATGGACCTTGAATCATTTACGAATGCGACTAGAATGTAGTAGACTTTGTTGATCAAAACCTAATATGTAAGGTGGTAAAAGGATAATTACCAGTATTCTCATGAATTTCCTAGCCAGCCCGTCGGTGAAAAAAAATCTTTTTGTTGGTGTCCCACGAGAATCGGTCCCTGATGAGGTCGTGCTCCTGCTGGTCGGTGAACTCGGCCAATGAGTCCGGGATCCCCTGACGTTCACGTTCTGCGTCCTCCTTAGCACACGGGCCTCTTTCCCATGTAACCACGACTTCCAAGGCAGTGGTTCCCCATGTTCTTCGCCTGCAGCTGCTTGCCTCTCTCCGACCTGGCCTTGGCAGCTTCTTCATTGCAAGTCTCCTTGAACTTTAAAAAGTCCTCTATCATAATTTTCGGATTGTCTGCAATAATCTCGGGGTAGGTTTCATGGTCTACTTGAATCGCCTTTTTCACCCTAGTTTTCCAAGCGCTCAGTGTGTTGCTGAACTTCCCTAGGGATTTGTTGTTGATTTTTTTCATGGCATGATCATCCCATGGGTCGACTTCGTCATTACGACCGGGTAATAGGAATCTTGCGTGCAACCTAGTTAGAAGCAGCTTCTTCAACTGATCATTCTTCCGTATTTTTGTGGTGTTGATGTTAGCGGTATCTCGTAGGATGCATGCTAGTTGGTTGTCAGAACACGCTGCCACTTCGTGGCTCTATTGGCTTGAACTTCGCCAGGTGCACCGCCGTGACCACCGCCTTCCCAAGCCGAGCTCATTTCGCGTCGTGTCCTCTTTTCCTTCTTTCCCTCACCGGGTTGGGAGGTCCCACCTTCCGTGCTATAGTTAGGAACATCATCAGCGTCAGTCTCAGTGCCGGTGTCGTTGGTGGCATCAGTGTCGACGCCAGCGCCGCCACCGTCGTCATCCGTTGGACACCCAGCTTCATGTCTCTCCTGATCCGCCAAAAAGTCGAGGTAGGCGTGTGCTCGACCTAATTGGGAGTGAGAACCTCCGCCCTCATCGGTGTCGGTCATGTTTCCTAGGGTTCAATGTCGAAGTCGTTTAATTATCGAGCTTCATATAATAAAGTGAATAATGACAAAAAAAGTGACGACCTTTGTTTTGCCAGAAATGTCGTTCATTCCCGTTGAGACAAATCTCAAGTCATGCCAAAATTCACGGAAAATTTCGGCATGACCTTTGCTACTAAGTGCACATATAGAGCGCCTGAAATTTGCTGGAATGGAAATTAATCAACATTTCCGGCAAAACATAGGTCACTTAGGTCAATATTTTGCCAAATCATCAATATAAGCTGCAAAACTGATCTCACTACATAGAAGATCTCAATAGCAGCCAAATCATCACACACACACTGAATTAACTGAATCATGCATGATTCAGTTAACTGAATTTAATGTCAATAGCAGCAGGACCCATGCATCAATAGCAGCAGCACACATGCATCAATACTAACACTAACTGAATTTCAAAAATTAACTAAGCAGCAGCACGCAAAATATTTAACTGAACAGTGTGCTCTAACTAAATTTCAAAAACAGCAGCAGCACACATGCATCAATATTAACACTAACTATCACTGGGCTAACACTAACACTAATAGCAATTAACTAACTAGCACTAACAGCAAATTAAGCTAACTAACACTAACTAACACTAACAACAATTAAATTAAGGCACCTGTCTAGTGCTAGTTGGCGTTCTTTGGCGCGCGCCGCTTCATGAGGGAGGCGCCAAGGGGTCGGACCGGTGGCGGCGTCTGGGTCGCTGGGTCGTTGATCTGCAGAGAGCGGGAGGGTGTCAGAGAGAGAGAGAGAGCCGGGGCTGAGGGGTCGGAGAGGAAGGAAGAGGGGCCGGGGGGCATACCGGAGCGGGTGGGGTCGGGTGGGGCGGGCGTGGCGGGCGGGGGCGGGCTGGCATCGGCTGCGGGCGTGGTGGGCGTCGGTGGTGGAGTCAAGAGGGGATCGAGCGGAGCGAGTGAGAGAGAGTCAGAGGGGATCGAGGGGTCCGATGCTATAGCTACCTTAGCTATAGCGTGTGTTGGCAAAACGCGCTATAGCTAACTTAGCTATAGCGCTAGTTCAGCAAAAACGCGCTACTGTGACTTCTTTTCTTTATTTATTTTTTATTTTCCTTTTTCTTAGCTATAGCGCTTCCCTGGATAAAACGCGCTACTGCTAACTCTCTTTTTTCTTTTTTTTCCTTTTTTTTATTTTTTTATTTTTCTTGCATTTCATTTTCCACAACTTATTAGTTTCTTTCTCTTTTTCTTGTCATTTCATTTTGCAAAACTTCCTTTCTTTTTCTTTTTCTTTTTCTTTCATTTGCACTTTTCTTTTTCTTTTTCTTTCATTTTGCAATATACCATTGTTACCCTCCGGATAATAATTAGTATAATATATTCTTACATCATTTGACCGCTATCGGTGGTATACAAAATAGCTAGACACACACAATCTTTGGGATTAGTTTGTCAGCTTGGGCGACGACGATGCTTCAGACTGATCTTCTTCCCTCTTTTGTTCGTTGTTGAATAATTGAGCCCATGGTCGTGACTTTTCCTTCTCCAGGGATTACGATCTTTCGTAGGTAATGTAGTCTTCATTCTTCTTTTGACATATGTTTCATCGTCATCAGCATCATCTTCCCTCATCGGATCCTGGTCATAGTCTTCCTCGTTGGCGACTCCATCCATTCCGGCGATGCTCCTTTTGTTTCTCCTCACGGCAACACGGCTGGGATTGATCGGATCAGTTATCAAGAAACATTGTGTCACGTGTCTAGCGTGTACCCATGGCTCATTTTTGGCGATGGCGTTGACAGTACCGCTATCATCGGAGTCGGGTATACACATGGTAGTGAAATGTCGGTTTTCTCTGTGTACATTTTTAGCCCATCTGACATGGAACATCATCGCGTTATGCAATCCAGAGTAGTTAAGCTCCCATATCTCTTCGACCCTTCCGTAATATCTTTCAACTACAATCCCGGTCATGGCTTCCATCGTCACCCCTGAGTTTTGGTCATCACTGTTTTTATCTTTCTCCTCCGTGTAGAACGTGTATCCGTTGATATCGTATGCTTGATAAGTCGCGAGGTTGGTCGAGGGGCCATGTGCTAAGGCGTATATGAGTGTTCCGTTCAAACAACCCTCGTCCGGGGGATTAGCCAGAACTCGCTCTTTGAACCAACGCAAGAAAGTGGAGTTGTGCTCTCTAATAACTTCAGCGTCTGTCCTGTGCACCCCACGGCCACGGTACTTCTTTGCGATGGTCTCTTTGTGAATTGTCACGAAATCTTATAGCACATATAGGTGTTGTAGCACTACTAAGTTTTCCCTGTCAAGGTCGTTTTGTCAGCCCGAGCGTAACACATTCACATCCCTATGACCGTTGGTGTGACCTTTGCCTTCGAGCCTTGATAGAGGCAGAGGTGTCCCGTCTTTCGATGAGATGGTGGATTTCGCTTTGGTGGAAGTCGACTTTGACGATCCGACTACGAACGTGCGAGGACGTCGCGCCTTAGCAATCGCTAAACCAACTCCGAGAGGTTATTGACCACGCCGGAGCACGATCAACTTGACCACGAGGGTCTATTTCCTGCGAGCAAACGAAGAACAAGCAAGAAACTGAGATTGCAATCTGGATATTGCGAATATAAGATGAAAGCTTTATTGATCAAGGTGGGGTTCTGTGACGCCTTTGTCTGGTCGTTGAACACAAACGGCACGCGGTTGCAGCTATGGCGAACTTTTGATCTAAACAAAACCCAAAGTCTAAACGGTGCCCTAAGGGCTGTATATATGGAGGAAGAGGGGGAGAATTTCGTGGCCCTTGGTGGAGGGGTCCGAAACTAACCCTATCTCTTGTTTCCCCACACATACGGACTCTAAAAATAGCCTATACTAATGTATTTCGAAATTACATGGGCCTGGCCCAATAATAAGGTGACGCAAAGACCTAGAATACCCTCCGGACGAAATTTATGAAGTGGCATCTTGTATATTTCGTCCAAGGCTTCATGCACTCATTATGGTGGCTTCAAAGTCCTGAAATCATCACTTGCAACTCCATTCTTGTCCCCTTGCGCATGCCATCATCTCCATGCTTGTTCTTGCTCCAATGTTCATCCTTCTCCAAGCTAGGCCCTTCATTTGTAAGCAAAACAAATGTATCCAATTTAGGCAGATCATATTCTCATGAACATTAGAATCATTACCAAGAAACGAAAGTACCGGTAATTTAGTTGGCGTCTTGAGCTCTAGTAATTGGTCCAAGATGTATAGCAGCAGGGGGCTGTGGGTGTAACAATGGTATTGATGTCCTCATCATCCTCCCTTCTTGAAATGAAGTCGTCCTCGACGGAAGTTCATCTTCCTCACCCAAATATGGCTTCAAATCTGCAATGTTAAAAGTGGGACTAACCCCAAAATCTGCAGCAGCTCAAGTTTATATGCATTATCATTTACTTTCTCCAACACCTTAAAGGGACCAGCAGCACGTGGCATTAGCTTTGATTTGCGCAAATCAGAAATCTATCCTTACGCAAATGTAACCAAACAAGATCTCCGGTGCAAACACAACATGTTTTCTACCCTTATCTCCAAAGAAGTTTATATTTAGCATTCATACGCTCAATGTTTTCCTTAGTTAACTCATGCATTTTTAAAATCAATTCAGCACGTTCTTTAGCATCAAAATTAACCTTCTCCAAGATGGAAGAGGCAACAAATCAATAGGTGCACGAGGTAGGAAACCATACACAACTTCAAAAGGGCACATCTTAGTAGTAGAATGCAATGAACGATTATAAGCAAATTCAATATGAGGCAAGCATTCCTCCCACATTTTCTTATTTTTCTTTAGAACAGCCCTAAGCATAGTAGACAATGTTCTATTGACTACTTCAGTTTGTCCATCGGTTTGGGGGTGACAAGTAGTACTAAAAGCAGTTTAGTCCCCAACTTAGCCCATAAACATCTCCAAAAGTGGCTAAGAAATTTAGTATCACGATCTGAAACAATAGTATTTGGCACACCATGCAAGCTTAATAATTTCACGAAAGAACAAATCAGCAACATTGACAAAGATCATCGCTTTTATGACATGGTATAAAGTGTGCCATTTTCGAGAATCTATCCACGACAACAAATATGCTATCCTCCCTTCTTTGTTCTAGGTAAACCTAAAACAAAGTCCATCGATATATCCTCCCAAGGAACACTAGGTACAGCAAAGGCATATATAAACCATGAGGATTGAGTCGTGACTTAGCTTTTTGACATGTAGTGCAATGAGCAATAAAACGCCAACATCCCGCCTCATCTTTGGCCAAAAGAAATGTGTAGCAAGTCGCCCTCCGCCTTCTTCACGCCAAAGTGTCCCATTAGTCCTCCTCCATGCGCCTCCTGCGCGACAACAACTACGCCCTTCCGAATCAAGATGGACGAGCTCAACGTGTTCCTATTGAGCCAGACAAAATTCGTGCCGCTGCCATCGCTGTTGGTGCTTCTTTGGCTCTCGCTTTCGCTGCTGGTGGTACCGAGGAGGATGATGAGTATGTGGACGATTATGAGGATGAGGTTGATCAACATCGAACTACGTGCAACCACCAGCACCACAACCACCAGGTCGCCCACATGCAAATAATGGCAATATTAGGGCTCCCCTCAGTACGAGATCATGACCATCTCCCTAAACTGAAATTGAATATTCCACCATTTGAGGGTAGATATGTTCTCGATATATATCTTACTTGGGAGTTAGAAACTGAACAACGATTTACATGTTTACAATATCCCGAGGAGAGACGTGTTCTCGCTGCTGTTTGTGCTCGATACCACTTGATAGAGGCAGAGGTGTCCCGCTCTTCGATGAGATGGTGGATTTCGCTTTGGTGGAAGTCGACTTTGACGATCCGACTACGAAGTGCGAGGACGCCGCGCTTTAGCAATCGCTAAACCAACTCCGAGAGGTTATTGACCACGCCGAGCACGATCAACTTGACCACGAGGGTCTATTTCCGCGAGCAAACGAAGAACAAGCAAGAAACTGAGATTGCAATCTGGATATTGCGAATATAAGATGAAAGCTTTATTGATCAAGGTGGGGTTCTCGGACGCCTTTGTCCGGTCGTTGAACACAAACGGCACGCGGTTGCAGCTATGGCGAACTTTTGATCTAAACAAAACCCAAAGTCTAAACGGTGCCCTAAGGGCTGTATATATGGAGGAAGAGGGGAGAATTTCGTGGCCCTTGGTGGAGGGGTCCAAACTAACCCTATCTCTTGTTTCCCCACACATACGGACTCTAAAAATAGCCTATACTAATGTATTTCGAAATTACATGGGCCTGGCCCAATAATAAGGTGACGAAGCACCTAGAATAGCCTCTGGACGAAATTTATGAAGTGGCATCTTGTATATTTCGTCCAAGGCTTCATGCACTCATTATGGTGGCTTCAAAGTCCCAAATCATCACTTGCAACTCCATTCTTGTCCCCTTGCATGCCATCATCTCCATGCTTGTTCTTGCTCCAATGTTCATCCTTCTCCAAGCTAGGCCCTTCATTTGTAAGCAAAACAAATGTATCCAATTTAGGCAGCATCATATTCTCATGAACATTAGAATCATTACCAAGAAACGAAAGTACCTGGTAATTTAGTTGGCGTGCGCGAGCTCTAGTAATTGGTCCAGTATGTATAGCAGCAGGGGCTGTGGGTGTAACAATGGTATTGATGTCCTCATCAAGCCTTCCACAGTGCTTGTTGATGGGCAAACCACCAACAGGGTCTTTGGTCAGATAACTCTCATAGAAAGAGATGCACTCTTTGGTCAAATATCCCTGGGCTATGCTTCCATCTGGACGGGACATGTTACGCACGAATCCTTTGATTACCCCATTCCCCCTCTCGAACAGCATCATGCTATGCAGGAATGTCGGCCCTAGGTCGATGATGTCGTCCACGATGTGGACACAGAGATGCACCATGACATCAAAGAACGCGGGCGGGAAGTACATCTCTAGCTCATTCAGTATGACAACGATCTCTTCCTGTAGCCTATGGAGTTGCTTCACACTGATCGACTTTCGAGAGATAGCATCAAAAAAGTGGCATAGGTCAGTAAGCGTCTCACGCACATGTGTGTCCATAATCCCTCTAAGTGCAACCGGGAGTAACTGCATCATCATCACATGACAGTCATGAGACTTCATCCCACTGAACCTTTTTTTCTTAGTGTCCAGATATCTGCTTATCTTCCCACATTATCTGAAACTAACTTTGATTCCGGCAAGGCACTTGAACAATTGATCGACCTCCTTCGGATCTAAGGTGAAGCAAGAAGGGGGGCAATATTGTTCTTCCTTCTTGTTTACTTTTTTGCCCCTATCTTCCGTCTCCATCTCCGTCTCGGTCTCCTCTGACGACCTTTTACCGGGCATTTGAAGATCTTTCTTGATTTTTAAAAATTCCAAGTCTTTTCTTGCCTTTGGCCCATCCTTGGTCCTCTCCGGAATGTTCATCAATGTTCCAAGCAAACTCTTAAGGATATTTTTTGTGATATGCATTTGATCAAGGCTATGAGGCGTGTCAAGTATGGGCCAGTATTCCAAGTCCTAGAAAACAAATCTCGTCTTCCATATCTTCAGTAGGGGCTCCAGCGCCTTTTTCTTCGTCTTTCCCAGCGAGGGGTACTCTTCCCAGTTCTTCGATAACTCATATATTTCTGCACCGCTACGCTTACGTGGAGGACCTCGATGCTCAGCCTTACCATTGAATAGATCTCCACGCTTTCTCCATGGGTCATCCTTCTTGAGACATCTTCGATGCCCCTTGTACACGATTTTCGAAGACCCGCCATCTTTTGATAGCTGCAGAGAAGTTGTATCATCCATGCACCTCATGCATCCGCAATATCCGTGGCACACCTGGCAGGAGAGATAGCCGTAACCGAGATAGTCCTGCACCGTCGTGATCAGCGCGGCTCTCATGTAGGAATACTCTCCTTTGCTTGCATCCCATGTCTTGGCCGGCGTTCTCCATAAGGTCTGTAACTCCTCTTTCAGTAACCCAAGATACATATTTATATCATTTCCCGGTTGTCTCGGCCCTTGAATAAGCATAGCCATGTGTATGTATTTTTTCCTTCATGCACAACCAGGGGGGAGGTCGTACATCCATACAAACACGGGCCATGTGCTATGCTTGGTGTTCTGGTTGCCAAATGGATTCATGCCATCACTACTAGCCCCAAGCACGATGTTCCTTGGATCATTTGCGAAAAATTCAAATTCAGCATTTAATGCTCTCCACTGGCTAGCATCTGCGAGGTGTCTCAGCTTCGGTTCATCTCCGTCAACTAGCTTCACCCTCTCTGCGAGTCAGCGCATAAGCTTTGCTTCCTTAGGATCTATGAAATACCGTTGTAGACGCGGAGTGATCGGAAAGTACCATACAACTTTCTGTGGAGCTTTCTTTCCGGCCTTTTTATATCGTGAAGCATTGCACTTTGGATAGATGGTTTTTTCCGCGTGCTCGTTCCGATATATGATGCAATCATTGATGCATGTGTGATATCTAATATGTGGTAGATCAAGAGGGCACACGATTTTCTTTGCCTCCTCGACACTAGTAGGACACAGGCTTCCCGCGGGAAGAACCTTCTTTAGGTACTTCAGAAGCTCATCCAGGCTTGTATCTGTCCATTTGTTTTTTGCCTTCATCTTTAGAAGTTCTTGTGTGAAACTCAAGCGGGTCACCTCGGGATTATTGCAACCATCATACAAAGGAGTCATCGAGTCTACCTCCAGTTGTGCCAGTTTGGCCTCCTCTCTAGAAGCAGCTCTGTCGCTAGTCATCTTCTTGCGAAGTAGGTCTCGAACATGCGGGTCCCGCATGGCTAAACTTAGTAGCGACGAATACGGTGGCGTGTCCGCGTCTTCTCTGCCATGAACTGCCTCTTCGCCATCGACTTTTCTGAGGACGTCTTCCTCTTCGGGCACATAATCGGTCATCTCTTCATCTGGTGGCCCCATGTCATTATTTCCTGCCCCGTCGACGTCCTCGTCATCATCATCATCATCTTCTTCTTCTTCACTTATCCACCGAGTATGGCCATGCATGAAACCATGCATGAGCAGGTGCGCCTTGAATTTACCACCCTCAAAGGGGTCGAGCCTGACTATTCCTTTGCATTTTCGACACGGACATAAAACATCCTCGTCTTTTTTCATACATGTCATCCACAAGGATTGCCAAGATCTTTCCACCATCCTTCCATTGGCCTTCATGATCACCATGGTGAGCAAATATTATAACCACGTATATATGCATGCATGGATCAAATACATACAAAAATTCGGCATGACCTTCCCTAAACATAGGACATATTGAGTTTGCATGCCCGAAATTCGCCGGAACAGAATTGAATCGACATTTCGGCAAAACATAGGCAACTAATGTCACCCACATTATTTCATCAAATACACAATGTAGGCAACTCAAATTATGCCACACACAATTTGGTATATATATTCTCATATAATATATATATATATATATATATATATATATATATATATATATATATATATATATATATATATATATATATATATATTAGTTTTGTCCTATCCACACAAACACCTTTTTTTGCTCACCTATGTGTCGAGAGGGATATCGAGCACCTTTCTTCTTAATTACCTAGTAGCTCTAGATATATAGATCTAACTAGCTAGCTAGCTAGCTAGGGAGAGAGGGAGCTAGCTAGCTAGGGAGATAGTGGGAGAGGAGAGGGAGAGAAGAGGGAAGGCATTAATGGAAGTGGGAGGAGGGAAAAGAAGAGGGGGAGGAGGGCATTAATGGAGGGTGTGGTGGTGGAGGGCACAAAGAAAAGGGGGATGGTGTAGGGTAAATAAGAGGGGGAGGGAGGGGGCTCTATTGGAGGGGTGGTGGACGGGCAAAGAAGAGGGGGAGGGAGGGGGGCTCTAATGGAGGGGTGGTGGAGGGGCAAAGAAGAGGGGGAGGGAGGGTTCTAATGGAGGGGTGGTGGTTGGGGAGCATTGAAAGGAACAAGCAAGGTGCAAGGAAAGGGGGAGAAAGGAAGGGGGAAGAAGAGAGGGGAGGAAGAAGGGGAAAGGTGGTAGGTGGCTGGCGGGCATAGCAGTAGCGCGGGTCACCCATATGCGCTACTGCTATGGCAGCTTGCAAAATATCTACAGCTATGGTTGCACTACTTATAGCGCTGGCCAGAAACACACGCTACTGGTAAAATGTTATACATAGAAAAATTAGCAGTAGCGCGCTTAGTAAAACAGGCGCTATAGATACTATACTAGCAGTAGCGCAGGTTCGAGTACAGGCGCTGCTGCTATTTTTTGACCGGGGGTGTGGTGTGTTACACTTAGTAGTAGCATGGGCCCAGGTAACAAGCACTGCTGCTAACTTATACCAATAGTGTTGTTTGTACCCAGCGCTACTACTATCTGCTAGCAGCGTTGGGTTGCAAACAAACGCTACTGGTAAACTTCTATCTATAGGCATTTTCCTAGTAGTAGAGCTATAAATGTTTGAAAGCTCATCAAAAGAAACTAAGTGGGTGTGCATCCAACTTGCTTGCTCACGAAGACCTAGGGCATTTTGAGGAAGCCCTTCATTGGAATATACAAGCCAACTTCTATAATGAAAAATTCCCACTAGTATATGAAAGTGACAACATAGGAGACTCTCTATCATGAAGATCATGGTGCTATTTTGAAGCACAAGTGTGGTAAAAGGATAGTAACTTTGTCCCTTCTCTCTTTTTCTCTCTTTTTTTTTCTTATTTTTCTTTTTTTTAATTGGGCTTCTTTGGCCTCTTTTTTTATTTGGGCTTCTTTGGCATCTTTTATTTTTTGTAAAGTCCGGAGACTCATCCCGACTAGTGGGGGAATCATAGTATCCATCTTCCTTTCCTCACCTAGGACAATGCTCTAATAATGAAGATCATCACACTTCTATTTATTTACAACTCAAGAATTACAACTCGATACTTAGGAAAAAATATGACTATATGTGAATGCCTCCGGCAGTGTACCGGGATATGCAATGAATCAAGAGCGACATGTATGAATGAATTATAAAGGTGGCTTTGCCACAAATATGATGTCAACTACATGATCATGTAAAAGCAAAATGACAATGATGGAGCGTGTCATAATAAATGGAACGGTGGAAAGTTGCATGGCAATATATCTCAGAATGGCTAGGAAAATGCCATAATAGGTAGGTATGGTGGCTGTTTTGAGGAAGATATGAGGAGGCTTATGTGTTATAGAGTGTATCGTATCATGGGGTTTGGATGCACCGGCGAAGTTTGCACAAACTCTCAAGGTGAGAAAGGGTAATGCACGGTACCGTAGAGGCTAGCAAATTGCGGAAGGGTAAGAGTGCGTATAATCCATGGACTCACATTAGTCATAAAGAACTCATATACTTATTGCAAAATTTTATTAGCCCTCGAAGCAAAGTACTACTACACATTCTCCTAGGGGAAGGGTTGGTAGGAGTTAACCATCGCGCGATCCCGACCTCCACTCATAAGGAAGGCAATCAAAGAACACCCCATGCTTCAAATTTTTCACACAACATTCACCATACGTGCATGCTACGGGACTTTCCAACTTTTACACAAGTATTTCTCAATTTCATAATTACCAAACTAGCATGACTCTGACATTACCACCTTTATATCTCAAAACAATTATCAAGTATCAAATTTCTCATAGTATTCAATGCACTCCATATGAAAGTTTTTATTATACCCAACTTTGATGCCCATCATATTAGGACTAATTTTATAACCAAAGCAAATTACCATGATGTTCTAAAGACTCTTAAAATAATATAAGTGAAGCATGAGAGTTCATCTATTTTTTTCAAAATAAAACCACCGTCGTGCTCTAAAAGATATAAGTGAAGCACTAGAGTAAATGACAAACTACTCCAAAAGATATAAGTGAAGATCAATGAGTAGTTGAATAATTATGCAACTATGTGAAGACACTCTAACATTTAGGAATTTCAGGTCTTGGTATTTTATTCAAACATCAAGCAAAACAAAAGAAAATAAAATGATGCTCCAAGCAAAACACATATCATGTTGTGAATAAAAATATAGCTCCAAGTAAAGCTACTGATGAATGAAGATGAAAGAGGGGATGCCATCCGGGGCTTCCCCAAGCTTAGGCTCTTGGTTATACTTGAATATTACCTTGGGGTGCCTTGGGCATCCCCAAGCTTACGCTCTTGCCACTCCTTATTCCATAGTCCATCGAATCTTTACCCAAAACTTGAAAACTTCAGAACACAAAACTCAACAGAAAACTAGTAAGCTCCGTTAGTATAAGAAAATAAATCACCACTTAGGTACTGTTGTGAACTCATTCTAAATCGATATTGGTGTAATATCTACTGTATTCCAACTTCTCTATGGTTCATACCCTCCGATACTACTCATAGATTCATCAAAGTAAGCAAACAACACAGAAAACAGAATCTGACAAAAACAGAACAGTCTGTAGTAATCTGTATCAAATGAATACTTCTGTAACTCCAAATTTTTTGAAATAAATTGTTGGACCTGAGGAATTTGTCTATTAATCATATTAAAAAATAATCGACCCAAAATCACTCTCCAGTAAAAACGGTCAGCTAATCTCGTGAGCGCGAAAGTTTCTATTTTTTACAGCAAGTTCACATAGAATTCACCCAAATCTTCCCAAAGGTCCTACTTGGCACAAACACTAATTAAAACATAGAACCACATCAAAACAGAGGCTAGATGAATTATTTATTACTAAACAGGAACAAAAAGCAAATAACAAAAATAAAAATTTGGTTGCCTCCCAACAAGCGCTGACGTTTAACGCCCCTAGCTAGGCATGATGATTTCAATGATGCTCACATAAAAGATATGAATTGAAACATAAAGAGAGCATCATGAAGAATATGACTAGCACATTTAAGTCTAACCCACTTCCTATGCATAGGGATTTTGTGAGCAAACAACTTATGGGAACAATAATCAACTAGCATAGGAAGGCAAAACAACCATAACTATAAACTTTAAGCACATAGAGAGGAAACTTGATATTATTGCAATTCCTACAAGCATATGTTCCTCCCTCACAATAATTTTCAGTAGCATCATGAATGAATTCAACAATATAACCATCACATAAAGCATTCTTTTTCATGATCTACAAGCATAGAAATTTTATTACTCTCCACATAAGCAAAATTCTTCTCATCAATAGTAGCGGGAGCAAACTCAACAAAATAACTATCATGTGAGGAATAATCCAATTGAAAATTAAAATCATATGACAAGTTTCATGGTTATTATTATTCTTTATAGAATACATGTCATCACAATAATCATCATAGATAGGAACTTTATTCTCATAATCAATTGGAACCTCTTCCGAAATAGTGGATTCATCATTAAATAAAGTCATGACCTCTCCAAATCCACTTTCATAAATATAATCATCATAAATAGGAGGCATGCTTTCATCATAATAAATATTCTCATCAAAACTTGGGGGACTAAAAATATCATCTTCATGAAAAGTAGCATCTTGATACGTCCATTTTGCATCATGCTTTTATATCGATATTTATTGCATTATGGGCTATTATTACACATTATATCTCAATACTTATGGCTATTCTCTCCTATTTTACAAAGTTTACCATGAAGAGGGGGAATGTCGGCAGTTGGAATTCGGGCTGGAAAAGGAGCAAACGCTGGAAACCTATTCTGCACAGCTCCAAAAGTCCTGAAACTCCGCGAAACAACCTTTTGGAATTAATAAGAATTTCTGAGCAAAAGAAATACGCCAGGGGCCCACACCCTGTCCAGGAGACAGGGAGGCGCCCCCCCTATAGGGCACGCCCCCTATCTCCTGGGCCCCCTGGTGGGCCTCCGGCGTCCATCTTCTGCTATATCATCACTTTTACCTTGGAAAAAATCGTGGGCAAGCTTACGAGATGAAACTCCGCCGCCACGTGGCGGAACCAACTAGGGCTCTGGCGGAGCTGTTCTGCTGGGGACACTTCCCTCTGGGAGGGGGAAATCATCACCAACGTCATCACCAACGATCCTCTCATCGGGAGGGGGTCAATCTCCATCAACATCTTCACCAGCACCATCCCCTCTCAAAACCCTAGTTCACCTCTTGTATCCAATCTTGTATCAAAACCACAAATTGGTACCTGTGGGTTGCTAGTAGTGTTGATTACTCCTTGTAGTTGATGCTAATTGGTTTACTTGGTGGAAGATCATATGTTCAGATCCTTTATGCATATTATTACTCCTCTGATTATGAACATGAATATGCTTTGTGAGTAGTTACGTTTGTTCCTGAGGACATGGGTGAAGTCTTGCTATTAGTAGTCATGTGAATTTGGTATTCGTTCGATATTTTGATGAGATGTATGTTGTCTTTTCCTCTAGTGGTGTTATGTGAATGTCGACTACATGACACTTCACCATTATTTGGGCCTAGAGGAAGGCATGGGGAAGTAATAAGTAGATGATGGTTTTCTAGAGTGACAGAAGCTTAAACCCTAGTTTATGCGTTGCTTCGTTAGGGGCTGATATGGATCCATATGTTTAATGCTATGGTTAGGTTTACCTTAATACTTCTTTTGTAGTTGCGGATGCTTGCAATAGGGGTTAATCATAAGTGGGATGCTTGTCCAAGTTAGGGCAGTACCCGAGTACCAGTCCACCCACATATCAAATTATCAATGTACCGAACGCGAATCATATGAACGTGATGAAAACTAGCTTGACGATAAGTCCCAATGTGTCCTCGGGAGCTCCTTTCTCATTATTAGAAATTGTCCAGGCTTATCCTTTGCTACATAAAGGATTGGGCCACCTTGATGCACTTTATTTACTTTATTTACTTTATTTACTTGTTACTCGTTACTATTTATCTTATCACAAAACTATCTATCACCTACAATTTCAGTGCTTGCAGAGAAAACCTTACTGGAAACCGCTTATCATTTCCTTATGCTCCTCGTTGGGTTCGACACTCTTACTTATCGAAAGGACTACGATAGATCCCCTAAACTTGTGGGTTATCAAGACTCTTTTCTGGCGCCGTTGCCGGGGAGTGTAGCGCTTTTGGTGAGTGGAACTTGGTAAGGAAACATTTATATAGTGTGCTGAAATTTTCTGTTACTTGTCACTATGGAAACTAATCCTTTGAGGGGCTTGTTTGGGGTATCTTCACCCCAACCATAAGAGCGAAGAGTTGCTCCTCAACCTACTGAACTTTACGAAAATATTCACTTTGAGATTCCTTCGGTATGATAGAGAAACTGCTAGCTAATCCATTTGCAGGAGACGGAACATTGCATCCCGATTTACACCTTATCTTTGTGAATGAAGTTTGTGGATTATTTAAGCTTGCAGGTATTCCTGATGATGTTGTCAAAAGGAAGGTCTTCCCTTTATATTTGAAGGGAGATGCATTGACATGGTATAGGCTATGTGATGACATGAGATCTTGGAATGATAAGCGATTGAAGTTGGAATTTCACCAAAAGTTCTATCCTATGCATATTGTTCATTGTGATCGTAATTATATGTATAATTTCTGGCCTCGCGAAGGAGAAAGCATCGCTCAAGCTTGGGGGAGGCTTAAGTCAATGTTATATTCATGCCCCAATCATGAGCTCTCTCGGGAAATGATTATTCAGAACTTTTATTCTCGGCTTTCTCTTGATAATCGGAACCTGCTCGATACTTCCTGTGCTGGTTCATATATGCTGAATACTATTGATTTCAAATGTGACTTATTCAAAAGAATTAAACGCAACTCTGAAGATTGGGGTTCCGATGATGGTAAGGAGTCAGGTATGACACCTAAGTTCGATTGTGTTAAATCTTTTATGGATACCGATGCTTTCCGTGGATTTAGCTCTAAGTATGGACTTGACTCTGAGATAGTAGCTACTTTCTGTGAATCTTTTGCTACTCACGTTGATCTCCCTAAAGAGAAGTGGTTTAAATATAGTCCTCCTGTTAAAGTGAAAGTAGTTGCACCTATTACAGTCGAAGAAAAGACTATCACCTATAGTGATCCTATTGTTCCTACTTCTTATGTTGAAAAACCTCCTTTTCCTGTTAGGATAAAGGATCATGCTAAAGCTTCAACTGTTGTTCCTAAGAGTAATACTAGAACTTATACACCTCCTGAGCAAATTAGTGTTGAACCTAGTATTGCTATGGTTAAAGATCTCTTGGATGAGGATTTAGATGGGCATGTTATTTCTTTCTGTGGTGAGACTGCTAATATACCAGATATGAAGACACGTAGACCTGTCATAGGCATGCCTGTTATTTCTGTTAAAATAGGAGATCATTGCTATCATGGCTTATGTGATATGGGTGCTAGTGCTAGTGCAATACCTTATGATCTATATAAAGAAATTATGCACGACATTGCACCCATTGAATTAGAAGACATTGACGTTACTATTAAGCTTGCTAATAGGGATACCATTAAACCTATTGGGATTGTTAGAGATGTTGAAGTTTTGCGTGGGAAGGTTAAATACCCTGCTGATTTTCTTGTTCTTGGTTCCCCACAAGATGATTTTTGTCACATTATTTTTGGTAGACCCTTCTTGAATACAGCAGTGCTCAGATTAATTGTGAAAAGAATATTGTCACTGTTGGCATTGATGGTATGTCTCATGAGTTTAATTTCGCTAAGTTTAGTAGACAACCTCGTGATAGGGAACCACCTAGTAAGGATGAGATTATTGGTCTTGCTTCCATTGCTGTTCCTCCAACCGATCCGTTAGAACAATATTTACTAGACCATGAAAATGATATGTTTATGAAGGAAAGGGCGGAAATAGATGAAGTGTTCCTTAAACAGGAACCTATGCTGAAACATAACCTTCCCGTTGAAATTCTTGGGGATCCCCCTCCACCCAAGGGTGATCCCGTGTTTGAACTCAAACCTTTACCTGATAATCTTAAGTATGCTTATCTTGATGAAAAAGAAATATATCCTGTTATTATTAGTGCTAACCTTTCAGAGAAAGAACAAGAAAGATTATTGAAAACTCTGACGAAGCACCGAGCAGCTATTGGATATACTATGGATGATCTTAAGAGCATTAGTCCCACGTTATGTCAACGCAAAATTACATTGGAGGACGATGCCAAACCAGTTAAAGATCCTCAACGACGACTAAATCCCAAGATGAAGGAAGTGGTAAGAAAGGAGATACTAAAGCTCCTTGAGGCAGGTATTATTTATCCCGTTGTTGATAGTGAATGGGTAAGCCCTGTCCAATGTGTTCCAAAAAAGGGAGGTATTACCTTTGTTCCTAATGACAAAGATGAATTGATCCCGCAAAGAATTATTACAGCTTACAGGATGGTAATTGATTTCCGTAATTTAAATAAAGCTACTAAGAAAGATCCTTACCCTTTACCTTTTATTTGTCAAATGCTAGAAAGACTATCCAAACACACACATTTCTGCTTTCTAGATGGATATTCTGGCTTCTCTCAAATACCTGTGTCAGCGAAGGATCAATCTAAAACTACTTTTACTTGCCCTTTTCGTACTTTTCCTTATAGACGTATGCATTTTGGTTTATGTAATGCACCTGCTACCTTTCAAAGATGTATGATGGCTATATTCTCTGATTTTTGTGAAAAGATTTGTGAGGTATTCATGGACGACTTTTCCGTTTATGGATCCTCTTTTGATGATTGTTTGAGCAACCTTGATCAAATTTTGCATAGATGCGAAGACACTAGTCTCATCTTGAATTGGGAAAAGTGTCACTTTATGGTTAATGAAGGCATTGTCTTGGGGCACAAGATCTCCAAGACAGGTATTGAAGTTGATAAAGCCAAAGTTGATGCGATTGAAAAGATGCCATGTCCTAAGGACATAAAAGGTATAAGAAGTTTCCTTGGTCACGCCGGTTTTTATAGGAGGTTCATTAAGGACTTTTCTAAAATCTTTAGGCCTCTGACTAATTTATTGCAAAAAGATATTCCTTTTGTCTTTGATGATGATTGTGTACAAGCATTTGATACACTTAAGAAAGCTTTGATCACTACACCTATTGTTCAGCCACCTGATTGGAATTTACCTTTTGAAATTATGTGCGATGCTAGTGATTATGCTGTAGGTGCTGTTCTAGGGCAAAGAGTCGATAAGATATTGAATGTTATCCAGTATGCTAGTAAGACTCTTGATACTGCCCAGAGAAATTATGCTACTACTGAAAAAGAGTTCTTAGCAGTTGTGTTTGCATGTGATAAGTTTAGACCTTATATTGTTGATTCCAAAGTTACTATTCACACTGATCATGCTGCTATTAAATATCTTATGGAACAGAAAGATGCTAAGCCTAGACTCATCAGATGGGTTCTCTTGCTCCAAGAATTTGACTTGCATATTATTGATAGAAAGGGAGCTGAAAACCCTGTTGCAGATAACTTGTCTAGGTTAGAGAATGTTCTTGATGACCCACTGCCTATTAATGATAGCTTTTCTGATGAACAATTAGCGGTCGTCAATGTTTCTCGTACTGCTCCTTGGTATGCTGATTATGCCAATTACATTGTTGCTAAATACATACCGCCTAGTTTCACATACCAGCAAAAGAAAAAGTTCTTTTATGATTTAAGACATTACTTCTGGAATGATCCACACCTTTATAAAGGAGTAGATGGTGTTATTAGACGTTGTGCGCCTGAGCATGAACAGGAACAGATTCTACGTAAGTGTCACTCTGAATCTTATGGAGGACACCACACTGGAGATAGAACTGCACACAAGGTACTACAGTCTGGTTTTTATTGGCCTACTCTCTTCAAAGATGCTCGTAGGTTTGTCTTATCTTGTGATGAATGTCAAAGAATAGGTAACATTAGTAGACGTCAAGAAATGCCTAAGAATTATTCTCTTGTTATTGAACCGTTTGATGTTTGGGGCTTTGATTATATGGGACCTTTTCCTACCTCTAATGGTTATACACATATTTTAGTTGATTTTGATTATGTTACTAAGTGGGTAGAAGCTATTCCAACTAGTAGTGCTGATCATAACACTTCTATTAAAATGCTTAAAGAAGTTATTTTTCCGAGGTTTGGAGTCCCTGGATATCTTATGACTGATGGTGGTTCACATTTTATTCATGGTGCTTTCCGTAAGATGCTTGCTAAGTATGATGTCAATCATAGAATCACATCTCCTTATCATCCACAGTCTAGTGGTCAAGTAGAGTTGAGCAATAGAGAGCTCAAATTAATTTTTCAAAAGACTATGAATAGATCTAGAAATAATTGGTCCAATAAACTTGATGATGCATTATGGGCCTATAGAACTGCATACAAAAATTCTATGGGCATGTCTCCATATAAGATGGTTTATGGAAAAGTGTGTCATTTACCTCTTGAACTTGAACATAAGGCATGTTGGGCTATTAAAGAGCTCAGTTATGACTTCAAACTTGCCGGTGAGAAGAGGTTGTTTGATATTAGCTCACTTGATGAATGGAGAACCCAAGCCTATGAGAATGCCAAGCTTTTCAAAGAAAAAGTCAAACACTCGCATGATAAGAGGATACAAAAGCGTGAGTTTAGCGTAGGAGATTATGTGTTATTATTCAACTCTCGTTTAAGATTTTTTGCAGGAAAACTTCTCTCAAAATGGAAAGGTCCCTACGTTATCGAGGAGGTCTATCGCTCTAGTGCTATAAAAATCAACAACTTCGAAGGCACAAATCTAAGGGTGGTAAACGATCAAAGAATTAAACACTATATCTCAGGTAATGCTATCAATGTTGAAACTAATATTATTGAAACTGTAACCCCTGAGGAATACATAAGGGACACTTTCCAAAATGTTCCAGACTCTGAAAAGTTATAGGTATGTGGTAAGGTAAGTAAACCGACTCCAAAACAACTCCAATGGCAATTTTTATTAGTTTTGGATTATTTAAGAATTTTAGGAAGAAAGAAGTAGTCCGAAAGGGACACGAGGCTCCCACGAGAGTGGAGGGTGCGCCCCCCTGTAGGGCGCGCCCCCTTGTCTCGTGGGCACCTCGTGTGCCTCTCGGACTCCGTTTTCTTGCATGTTACGTATTTCGGTCGGTAAAAATTCATTATATATACTCACGAAGGTTTTGACAACTGTATCACGCAAATATCCTCTGTTTTCGTTTCGAGCTGTTCCTGAAGAAGATTTGGAGCAAGATGTCGTCCCAAGATTCGGAGGGAGAGAGCTATATGACTGACTATATCGCAAACCCAAAAGCATACGGGGATGTGGAACATTATGGCTGGACCACGGAGGAAGAAGAAGATTATTATCCAAAGGGGAAGGAGGAGACAAGCTCCGATGAAGAGGACGATCCACTACCTCAACTTGGCGATATGCATGTGGAGTTCAAGAAGTCAAGCCTCCCTAACGTTCAATCTATCCCACCATGTTTTTTGCAGGACAGCAAGGCGGCATTATGCAAAAAGATAATGAAACTTGAGCTCGAGAATGAGGATCTGAGGAAGGAAATTTTTAGCCTCAGACGCAAGCTAGAGAAGAAAAATGCGACAACTCCACCATCACCACCTCCATCATCTCCGAGGACATAATCACATGGGTATGGGCACTCCCCTTGGCAACTGCCGAGCTTGGGGGAGGTGCCCCGGTATCGTATCACCATCACACTCCTATCTTTACCGTTTTATTTAGTTCGATCCGTTTTAGTAGTATCTTGATCTAGTATATTGAAGTTTTGATATGAAGTAGTTTGAGTTTTGCTTTGTGATCTCTTTTTGTAATCGAGTCCGTGAGGTATCTATAATAAAGATTAGTGTTGAGTTAAGGGCTTTACTATTTTTCTATGATCTTAAGAAAGTAGAAAGAATAAAAGAGTTCATATTGATCTTATGGATAGTGATAACTTCACATATAGAAAGTATGAGGCATAAAAATTGTTGAGAGTTGATGAACGTAGCCTTGGTCATCATTGTAGTAAATAGGAAGTGATAAGGAAAGAGGGGTTCACATATAAATATATTATCTTGGACACCTTTTATAGTTGGGAGCACTCATTAAGTACGACATGCTAAAAGAGTTGACTTTGGACAAGGAAGACAACGTAATGATTTATGTTTTCCGACATCTCAGTTAAAGTATATTGTCATTGACCTTCCAAACATGTTGAGCTTGCCTTTCCCCCTCATGCTAGCCAAATTCCTTGCACCAAGTAGAGATACTACTTGTGCTTCCAAATACCCTTAAACCCAGTTTTGCCAAGAGAGTCCACCATACCTACGTATGGATTGAGTAAGATCCTTCAAGTAAGTTGTGATCGGTGCAAGCAATAAAAATTGCTATCTAAATATGTATGACTTATTAGTGAAGAGAAAATAAGCTTTGTACGAACTTGTTGTGGAACTAATAAAAGCGACGGACTGCATAATAAAGGTCCACATACAACGGGCAATATAAAATGACATTCTTTTGCATTAAGATTTTGTGCATCAACCCTAAACGCACATGACAACCTCTGCTTCCCTCTGCGAAGGGCCTATCTTTTACTTTATGTTTTTACTTTATGCTTGAGTCAAGGTGATCCTCACCTTTCCCTTTTTCATTTTATCCTTTGGCAAGCTCCTTGTGTTTGAAAGATCATGATATATATATCCAATTGGATGTAAGTTAGCATGGGCTATTATTGTTGACATCACCTAAAGGTGAATACGTTGGGAGGCAACACAATAAGCCCCTATCTTTCTCAGTGTCTGGCTGAAACTCCATAACCACAAGTACTTCGTGAGTGTTAGCAATTGTAGAAGACTACAAGATAGTTGAGTATGTGAACTTGCTGAAAAGCTCTATTGTTGACTCTTTCTGATGTTACGATAAATTGCAATTGCTTCAATGGCTGAGATTATAGGTTATTAGTTCCCAATGAAATTTTTGAACCATACTTGACATTGTGAATTGATTGTTAGTTGAGCATAAGAAATCATATGATGAAATCTATATATGATGTTGTTATAAGAATGATCATGATGCCCTCATGTCCGTATTTTATTTTTATCGACACCTCTATCTCTAAACATCTGGACATATTTTTCGATTTCGGCTTCCGCTTGAGGACAAGCGAGGTCTAAGCTTGGGGGAGTTGATACGTCCATTTTGCATCATGCTTTTATATCGATATTTATTGCATTATGGGCTATTATTACACATTATATCTCAATACTTATGGCCATTCTCTCTTATTTTACAAGGTTTACCATGAAGAGGGGGAATGCCGGTAGCTGGAATTCTGGCTGGAAAAGGACCAAACGTTGGAAACCTATTCTGCACAGCTCCAAAAGTCATGAAACTCCACGAAACAACTTTTTGGAATTAATAAGAATTTCTGAGCAAAATAAATACGCCAGGAAGCCCACACCCTGTCCAGGAGACAGGGGGCGCGCCCCTATCTCCTGGGCCCCCTGGTGGGCCTCCGGCGTCCATCTTCTGCTATATCATCAATTTTACCCTGGAAAAAATCGTGGGCAAGCTTGCGGGCCGAAACTCCGCCGCCATGAGGCGGAACCTTGGCGGAACCAATCTAGGGCTCTGGCGGAGCTGTTCTGCCGGGGACACTTCCCTCGGGGGGAAATCATCACCAACGCTATCACCAACGATCCTCTCATCGGGAGGGGGTCAATCTCCATCAACATCTTCACCAGCACCATCTCCTCTCAAAACCCTAGTTCATCTCTTGTAACCAATCTTGTATCAAAACCACAAATTGGTACCTGTGGGTTGCTAGTAGTGTTGATTACTCCTTGTAGTTGATGCTAATTGGTTTACTTGGTGGAAGATCATATGTTCAGATCCTTTATGCATATTATTACTCCTCTGATTATGAACATGAATATGCTTTGTGAGTAGCTACGTTTGTTCCTGAGGACATGGGTGAAGTCTTGCTATTAGTAGTCATGTGAATTTGGTATTCGTTCGATATTTTGATGAGATGTATGTTGTCTTTTCCTCTAGTGGTGTTATGTGAACGTCGACTACATGACACTTCACCATTATTTGGGCCTAGAGGAAGGCATGTGGAAGTAATAAGTAGATGATGGGTTGCTAGAGTGACAGAAGCTTAAACCCTAGTTTATCGTTGCTTCGTTTAAATGATATGGATCCATATGTTTAATGCTGTGGTTAGGTTTACCTTAATACTTCTTTTGTAGTTGCGGATGCTTGCAATAGGGGTTAATCATAAGTGGGATGCTTGTCTAAGTTAGGGCAGTACCCGAGTACCGGTCCACGCACATATCAAATTATCAAAGTACCAAACGCGAATCATATGAACGTGATGAAAACTAGCTTGACGATAAATCCCAATGTGTCCTCGGGAGCTCATTTCTCATTATTAGAAATTGTCCAGGCTTATCCTTTGCTACATAAAGGATTGGGCCACCTTGCTGCACTTTATTTACTTGTTACTCATTACTATTTATCTTATCACAAAACTATCTATCACCTACAATTTCAGTGCTTGCAGAGAAAACCTTACTGAAAACCACTTATCATTTCCTTCCGCTCCTCGTTGGGTTCGACACTCTTACATATCGAAAGGACTACAATAGATCCCCTACACTTTTGGGTCATCACATCCCCAAGCTTGTGGTTTTGCATATCGTTAGCATCATGGATATTCAAGGAATTCATACTAACAACATTGTGATCATGCTCATCATTCAAAGATTTAGTGCCAAACATTCTAATGCATTCTTCCTCTAGCAATTGAGCACAATTATCGGAATCCTTATTTTCATGAAAGATATTAAAAAGATGAAGCATGTGAGGCACCCTCAATTCCATTTTTTTGTAGTTTTCTTTTATAAACTAAACTAGTGATAAAACAAGAAACTAAAAGACTCGATTGCAAGATCTAAAGATATCCCTTCAAGCACTCACCTCCCTGGCAACGACGCTAGAAAAGAGCTTGATGTCTACTACGCAACCTTCTCCTTGTAGACATTGTTGGGCCTCCAAGTGCAGAGGTTTCTAGGACAGTAGCAAATTTCCCTCAAGTGGATGACCTAAGGTTTATCAATCCGTGGGAGGCGTAGGTTGAAGATGGTCTCTCTCGAACAACCCTGCAACCAAATAACAAAGAGTCTCTTGTGTCCCCAACACACCCAATACAATGGTAAATTGTATAGGTGTAGTAGTACGGCGAAGAGATGGTGATACAAGTGCAATATGGATGGTAGAAATGAGTATTTGTAATCTAAAAATATAAAAACAGCAAGGTAACAAGTGGTAAACGTGAGCGTAAACGGTATTGCAATGGTAGGAAACAAGGCCTAAGGTTCATACTTTCAGTACTGCAAGTTCTCTCAACAATAATAACATACTTGGATCATATAACTATCCCTCAACATGCAACAAAGAGTCACTCTGTAACATCCCAAAATTTCAATTTGGAATGCTATACATTAGATCATCATTGCATATCATATTTTATTGCATTTTGACTTGATCCTAGAAATTCTACGCAACTCAAGGACCCACGGAGAGAGTTGGGGATTTCTTTATATTCATAATTGAGTTTTCTCAAATTTGGAAAAGAGGATCGCTTGTTTTTAATTATTTTCTGTTCGAATATTTCTTTTATAAAAACAAAAGAGAGGGGATAAAATGACTTTGCCAAAATAAAGAAATATTGGAGATTTAATATTAAAACCAAATCAGAATTTTATTCGGAGTTTTATCGCCATTTTATTTGAATTAGGAAAAATATGTGTTTTTCAAAATTGCATTAGAGGCCTAAATAAATGTTCACTTTCTCCGCTATATTTTTAGAGGACGGGGAAATTTTATTTCTGGATTTTTGAAGTTCGTTTAGTATTTCTTTTATTTGTTTTTCTGTGCGCGGAATTATTATTTATAAAAAAGGCAACCGACTTAGCCGGGCCGTACCCGACCCGGACTCGTCCGGCTGGCCCTCTTAAAAGGACCGCCCAGGACCCCTCCAGCCCAGCCGCCTGCCCCGCAAACCCCAGCCGCCGCCGCCTCGAACCACGCCGGCCGCCGCCACGCCAGCGCCATTGCCGGACTTCGCCGCCGCCGCGCCATCCACCGCCCACCGAGACGCGATTACCGCCGCCCGCCGCCTCACCGCCGACCCCGCCGCCCACCGGTCTTCGCCACCGCCGCCGGAACCTCCGCCGGAGCCGCCACCGTCCCATCTCGAGGTAGTCGCCGCCGCCGGCGGCTTTCGCCGGAAAAACCGTTCGCTTTTTTTAGAACCCGCGGTTATTTTATTTGTTTAGATTGGTTTTTATTTTTTTGGTTTAGTTATTTAGCGAACGCTCATTCGTACGTTCGTTTTAACGAACGAAGTTCATCCGTCAACCGTAGACAGCGAACGTTCGTTCGTTAGCCTGTTCGTCAGTTTTTCTTTTTCCAGGGATTTTCCGCGATTATTTTCGATCGCGATTTCTGCCCTGATTTTTGTTTTACTTTATATTTTCGCTCGTTTATTGGAATCAGGCGGTTCAAGCACCTAGGTCCTCGTCTCGAAGCCCTCTTTCTGTTTAACCAACTTGAACAAGATTTTGCTACTGTAAAATTTTACTTAAGTCCAGATTAGTAAAGGGATCTAGTTTCTTTTGCTGTTTGAGTTTCGTTGCTTCGTTTATTTTGATTTTATTTTCAAACCGGAGTTATTAAGTCGAGCTTTCTATTTTGATATCTTATTTGAGTTTTACCCGTGCTTCTAGTTGAGTGCTTATTGTATGCTTGTTTGTTTGCGATAGAGTACCCGGAGTGCAAAGCGTGCTACTACGAGTCTCTAGGTTTCATGGATCATCAGCAAGGCAATTAACACTTTGATCATACCTCTTTACTACCCAGTTTTATTGCATTAGATCAATCCTCAAACAATTGCATGGTTAGGATCTATTTAACATGTGGGTTTTGGGAGGTAGATGAGGTAGTACCTATTACCTATTTATTTATCAAACCTTTGGGAGTTACTTCTACGTTGCTTATATTGCTATGCTATGCTTGTAGACGTGGTTTGGTTCGAGTGATACATGACAGATGTGAGAGTTGTTACTTAATGGTTAACTTAAGTACCCAGTGGTTGTCAGGGCACCTGGAGAATCCAGTGTTGTCCTAGGATATCCCGGAGTACCCGTGTGATCATCCTATGGTCCACCACCCAGGCTCAAAGAGATCATAAGATTATTCATGCTAGAAACTTCTGTGTGCAGCCACAAGCTATTATGACTCTAGCATAGTTGAGTATGTTGCAAGACCTCTTTCAGTGGTGGGCTAGAAGATGTAGGGGAAAGTAGGTGTAACTGTCCATCCAGAGTAAAGAGTTATTGTTTCAGAAAGATTGTGTCTCGATTCTCCGAACATGGATGTATTCGAATCCTGTGGGGAAAAGTGGCCAACCTCTGTAGAGTGTACAAACTAATCATGGTTAGCCGTGTCCCCGGTTATGGACATTTTGAGTATCTAGTTCTTGGATTATCATGTTGATCTCATCACTCTTAAATATAATTTGATTTGGGTCTAATGATGATTGCTTAATGGGATTGAGTTGGAGGAACCTTCTCAATATTTAACAACCACCATGATAGTTAAATAAAATTTATTCTTTTGTTGTAGGGAAAAATTGGCTTTATGCAAAACAGTAATCATAGAGCTTTCCACCAGCCATATATGCATGTAGTGATAGCAATTATTCTGTTCATTACTCTCTTGTGTTACATGCCAGCATATTCCATGTGCCGAAACTTTTCGGGCTGCAACGTTCATGTTGCAGACTTTTCAGACGACGAGTAAGGTGCTATATGTCATTGTCTTTCACTCAGTGATGCCATTGGAGTTGATGGACTCACTTTATCTTCCAAGCCTTCTGCTGTTATCGATTTTAGATGGCCTTAAGCCATATTTTTGTAATAAGTTCTCTTTTGAGACATTCGATGTAACAATTGTGTGAGTGCTACTCTGTTATAGATCCTCGAGTACTGTGCGTGTCAGCATTACCGATCCAGGGATGACACTGATGCACAGAGATCAGACTGTTTGAGGTCTGGTCGCTACAAGATGGTACCAGAGCACACACTGAATGTATGACCCGACCACTAAGCTAAAGCCTTATATCACTACTCTCTTCTCATTTCTGACTCCTCTCCCTTTTCTACTCTTTAGGATGGCGGATGCAAGGAACAAGTTCACACAACCGGATGAAGATACACCTTTTGGACGACACTTGAAGGAAGTTACTAGGTACCTGAACATCGGAATACCAAGCTTCACCGGGACCTACATCGCCACTTTACTAGAAGAGGAGCATTGGATGATTCGAGTTCAAGTTCCCGGAAGGACATTCATGCTAGTCACTGAGCCCATAGAGTTTTCCTTTGGTGCACCAACCTGGAGTCTAGGAAAGAGCATGTCAGCCCACATCACCATGGGACGCTTTGGAGAAGTTTACCACAAGGATCTCAAGGATACTATCTACCAGATTTGTGGGCACTGAGATGAACAATGGGAGATGATCAGCACCAGGAAGGATAGATCCGTTGCAGCTTTCATCCAGGAGTTAAACCAGCACATTCGTCGCTAGGAGAACCAGATGTACACAGGCATAATAGATCTAAAGAAGGCAATGACCAAGATCACGGAGCTGGAGGAAGAACTCAAGTCTACCACGCGATGGATATGAGGAAGAAATGACGATACTCGTGGACAAGAATGACGATCTGACAAAGAAGCTAGGAGTAATCACGGGAGACCCCACTCTAGGAGGAGAAGACGACGATTCCACTTGCCCGGAGAACTACATCATCATCGACGACACCGACTCAGACCCCGACGATAGTGATGACGACTTTGTTGATGAAGCTGGAGCAGATATCATGGAGTCTTCCACCAATCAATTTTTCTAGTCGACCACCATATCAGTAGTAGTATTCCACCATGTATATATTATAGTCCGAGCACTTTTGTAACGGTAGTTAGACCAATTGTATGCCCTTGTTTGAATTGATTGAAGTGATATGATTGTGCTTGTCTCATGTGCATAGGGGGTTATGTTTTCCCTCTTGACCTCATTCTATTCTATTTTCTCACCTTTTATAAACCCTCAGATGCCTCTGAGACGCGACAATAGATTTGCTTTCCCGCCGGAGCACACTCAGTTGATCCAACATCAGAATGCATTGATGTAGATACTAGTCCAGAATCAGAATCAGGGGAACAACAACAAAAACAACCCACCACCACCTCCACCACCACCTGTTGATTACTTAACCCATTTTCTAAGGCTGAATCCGCCGGTGTTCTCCAGTAGCACCGAGCCGATAGTTGCAGATGATTTGCTCCACAAGATTGGAAGGTAGTTGACCATTGCAGGATGCATAGATGCAGAGAGAGTGCAATTTGGCGCACATCAGCTTGATGGACCCGTGACATCTTGGTAGGAGAATTTCACAGCCATGTATCCCATCGACATTGTCACATGGGACCAGTTTCAGCATGCTTTTCATACTGCCCATGTTTCAGCAGGAGCTATGGCCATGAAGAAGCGCGATTTTCGCAACTTGCGCCAGGGAGGACGTATAGTGGGCTAGTATGTGGATGGTTTCAGTAAGTTAGCACATTATGCCCCAGATGACGCTGCTATAGATGCAGCTAAGCAGGAGAAATTTCTGGAAGGACTGAATGATGAGCTGAGCATGCAGTTGATGGTGGCAACCTTCAACAACTACCCGGAGTTGGTAGATAGAGATCTCATGATTGAAGGGAAGCAGCAATAGATTGACAACCGCAAGAGGAAGTATGGACAAGGGAAGTACAATTCTGGAGCTCAGCAGAGACCCCGTTTTACCCCGAACTCAGGAGGACCCCTTCAACATAACCATGGAGGTCACAATCACAATGCAGGAAGTTCGCACAATCATAGTGGCCCCAAGAGTGGGAATGGTAATGGAGGGAGCAACGGACAGAACCGTTCCAACCCAGCAACGCCCGCCAAGAAGGATCTAAGTCACATTACTTGTTTCAAGTGTGGGAAGAATGTACATTATGCAACGGAATGTTCTGAAGCAAAGAATGGAAATGGCAATGGAAGCTCTGGGGGAAGCCCAACCCTTTCAACAGGGGACAAGTGAACCACGTTAACGTGGAGGAGGTTGAAGCCCAGCCAGATGCAGTAATAGGTAAGTTTTTGGTTAAGTCATTTACTGCAATTGTTCTTTTTGATACTGGTGCGTCACATTCATACATATCAAGGGGATTTGTGGATAAGTATAAGTTGCCCACCAAACTTCTGAGAACACCTATGTTAGTAAGCTCGCCAGGAGCGGAACATATGGCAAGCCAAGGATGTTTTTAGATGCCATTGACCATAGGTAGGCATGTTTTCCCCTCAGACCTGATAATTTTGGAGTCGCAAGGTTTGGATGTGATTTTGGGTATGGATTGGCTACTGATGTATGGAGGAAACATCGATTGTGCCAGTAAGTCGATTAGGCTCACCACCCCAGAAGGAAGGAGGATCAAGTATGTATCCCGGCATGTGCCGAAGAGGACTCAAGTAAATTCCTTATCAGGAGTTGTACAGGAGGAAGTACCAGTGGTGAAGGATTTCCGATGTATTTCGGAAGAGTTGCTGGGCATGCCCTTTGGATAGAGAAATTGAGTTTTGATTGAGCTTTTGCCAGGCACATGGCCAATATCTAAGAGACCGTACAGGATGCCCACAAAGGATTTGGAGGAAATTAAGAAGCAGATTAAGGAGTTACTGGATAAAGGCTATATTCGCCAAAGTTCGTCACCTTGGGGATCACCAGTGCTTCTAGTGGAGAAGAAGGATGGATCGTTGAGGATGGTTGTTGATTATCGTGGATTGAATGAAGTGACGATCAAGAACAAGTACCCACTGCCGATGATCAATGATCTGTTTGACCATTTGCAAGGAGCTAAAGTATTTTCCAAGATGAAAGTGCGTTATATCGACTAGAGGGGGGTGAATAGGCGATTTTTATGAATTCTTCACTGAGGAATTTGCTGGTGAGGAAATTCCTTAGCGAAGAACTACTTGCAGCGGAATAAGTACTCAGAAGTAAGCATAATAGAATACAAGCATGGTCATCATGATGAGATGAAGACAAGCACAGAGTACAGAAAGCGTAATCACAGGATAACACAGGATGAAGACAAACAGACTGAAGAAATTGAATTGAGGAAATTGAGAAAGTCTTCAGTCAAAGTCTTCAAGCACAGATATGAACAAACACTCAACACAATAATGAGGAAATGAAAGGATTGAGGAAATAGAACAAGTTAGTTGGTGAAGACAATGATTTGGTAAACCAGTTCCAACTGCTGTCTCAGTTGTACGTCTGGTTGGAGCGGCTGAGTATTTAAACTCGAGGACACGCATTCCCGGACACCCAGTCGTTGAGCCGCAGCTCAGGACACCCAGTCCTCACCGTATTCTCCTTGAACTAAGACCACACAGGCCTCGTCCAATCACTCGTGGTAAGTCTTTAGGTGACTTCCAAACCTTCACAGACTTGGTCACTCGGCGTTCCACAATTCCTCTTGGATGCTCTAGACCTTGACGCCTAACCGTCTGGAAGAAGCACAGTCTTCAAAGGTAACAAGCGTCGGATCCACGCAGGATCAATTTCTTCAGTGATGGTCAATCACTTTGGGTTTGTGGGGGTTTGGTTTTGGGATTTTCCTCACTTGATGATTTTCGCTCAAAGTCCTTGGAGGATGGGTTGTTCTCAAATGACAAGTGTCAAGTTCTCTCGGAGCAGCCAACCAGCTAGTGGTTGTAGGGGGTGGCTATTTATAGCCTAGGGAGCAGCCCGACATGATAAGACATAAATGCCCTTCAATGATATGACCGTTAGGTGGATAGGATATTTTGGAACAGCCACAAGAAGCACGGCAACGGTCGGAAATTTGACTCTCAAATTCCTCAGGGCTATCATGTTCCTCACTGTGTAGGCAATTCGACTGGTGAATTCCTAACTCCTCGGTCGAGCAAAGTCCTCAATGAATGTAAGAACTGCGTCTCACATCAAGAAATTGATTGAATCGTATGAGATTTCCAATGGCTTCACTTGAAGGGATTGGTAGGTGTAGGATTTTGAGTTGAGCATCACATGGAATTTTTTCCTTAGTATTTCCTCGACCCCCTTTAACAGTACGGTGTTTCCTATGACTCAAGAAAGAGAAAATGAAACTACGAAAACAAAAGTCTTCACGCTTCATGTTCCTCAAGTGAATATCAAGTCTTCAAGGTCACGCCAATTTCTTCACTTTCAAAGTCTTCAGAAAGTCTTCAGAATATCAAAGTCTTTAGTCGAAGAACTTCATTTTTAGGGGTCGACTTTCTCTGTAAATATCAAACTCCTCATAGACTTATAGACATGTGTACACTCACAAACGCATCAGTCCCTTAACCTATAAGTCTTCAATACACCAAAATCACTAAGGGGCTCTAGATGCACTTACAATCTCCCCCTTTTTGGTGATTGATGACAACATAGGTTAAGTTTTCAACGGGGATAAACATATGAAGTGTAAATACTGATATTGAGGAATTTGATTGCAAGATATAGACGAACTCCCCCTGAAGATGTGCATAGTGAGGAATTTGCGTTTGAGGCAATGCACATTTGAAGAGTTGAATCATGGAGAACTCCCCCTATATCTTGTAATTCATACACGCATTGATATATAATATGAAGAATTTGAAATGCATGATGAAATATGGTGCCTGATGAGATTCAGCATGCGTGCAATAATATTAACGAGGAATAAGCATGCAGAATAGCATAAAAAGTATCAGAGCATAGTGCAACAAAAGTATCAGAGCACCATCCAAAAGTATCAGAGCACCATCGGGTTTAAGATTACAACTTGATCCAATAAAATTTTCGGAAGATCGAGAGTTGTAACTTAAAAAACGCCCTTAATATAGACCCGCTTGAAGACTAACTCAGATTTCTCCCCCTTTGTCATCAAATGACCAAAACGATTGAAACTGAGGACTAACGCCCCTGAAGAATTTCAAGTTGATGGAGGAGCGCCAACGTTGTCGGGGTTGTTTGTTGTAGCAGGGCCTGCCGCAGTGTCGTCCAAATCTTCATACTCATCAGTGTCACACGATGAAGAATAAGAGCTGGCCACCGATCGGGAACTTTGACCCTCTTGAATTTCTTCGGAGGAGGTGCCACTCAAATGCTTCCTTGAGACCCATAGTCTTCATCCTTCAAATAGCTATAGACATGAGTGAGGACAGCCCAAAGCGGTTGAGGGTTTCATGAAGGTAGTAGTGGTTTTCTTCACCGCATTGTGCGTTGAGGTCATGTTGTGAAGAAGTGCACCAAACCGACGCTTTACCCATTTGTGATTGCGATCAACCTTCCGATGAAGACGAGGAGTAACTCACGGTCGATCATCACCACAGGTCTTTGTGGCTTGAGGATTTTGCTTACCGAGGTATTTGCGGCGGTGTCATGTGTGGCGAGTCATCATTGGTAGACTAAGATGTAGCCAGGCGAAATTGACCATCCAATGGACGAATGCCTTCATCGATCACAGCAGCTGCCTTGCCTTTATCATCAGATGATGAAACTGGCCGTTTGAAGACTTCAATGGCAGGCAAGTAGCTACCGTGGTTCAGAGTGTCAGCTTTATAATTCAGTGAAGATCTTGCCCTTATGAATGTCATAATCCAAGGCGCATAGGGCTTCAGCTCAAAAGGTGACATAGCAACATTTGCCAGAGTCCTCATGAAGAAATCATGGAAGTTGACGGGAACGCCATGAATGATGTTGAAAAGCATATTCTTCATGATGCCAACAACATCTTCATCATTTGAGTCGTGGCCTTTGATAGGACTCATTGTCTTCATCAGAATGCGATAGACAGTCCGGGGCACATAGAGCAATTCCTTGACGAGGAATTTGGTTCGTGGGGCCTGCCCAGGCTTCAAAGGCTTCATGAGCACTTGCATGTAGTGATTTGTCAGTTCAGGGTCATTGTAGATGCAACGTGCCTTCGTCATGGGGAGGATCAAGAGGAAGGACACGAAGCAATTCAGTTGCGGTGCCTTGTAGTGAGTGTTTGCGGTCATCCAATCCAACACCCATGAATTGACATCTTGGCGTCTCGGTGATATGCGATGTGGCGTAGAATCAAGAATGAGTTCTTCATTCCAATCACGTATGTCATTGCGAAATTGAGCAATCTGCATCGTGAAGAACACCGAGGACTGGCTCAAGCATGGTAGAGATTCCATATCCACGTGAGGAATATGTTCATGATCGAAGATTTTGTCCTTGTCAAACAGCACGGAGGAATAGAAGTTGGCTTGACTAGCAGTCCAAAAATGCCTCTTCCTTATGCGAGCAGAGCATATGGGTTGTAGTAAGAGAAGAACACATGCTCGGAAAAGAAGTCTTCAGCCTTGAACTTCTGTTTGCATGAGAACGGATTCTTCGGCTTGGGCAGAGGAATGTCAGTGAGTTGCATCACCACCTCAGGAATCGCGAGCTCAGGTTCTTCAGGCTGAGGAATTTCTGGTTCCTGTTCTTGTGCGACCTGATGATCAGCAGCAGCAGGTTCTTCAGCACTAGTGGCTGGAATATCTTCATCAACAGAGGGAGTGGGATGAGTTTCTTCAGAGCCCAGTTGAACTGTTATTGCCGGGGACTGAGGAATCTGTTGAATAGGAGTGAAGAGAGGAGTATTGGGATGCTGACTTTCCCAGAAGTCATCGTTCATCACAGGTGTGGTGCATCCGATATCCACATCTTCATCTTCAATTTCCTCAACACCAGCCTCTTCAGCTGTGAACTGAGGCATAGGTGAGGAATTGACTGTCGTTGAAGGGATTGTATCCACTTCAATTTCTTCATCAATCTGCTTTGACGAAGCAGCAGAATGATTTTCTTCATCAAATCCGCTTGGAATCTTGTAGTCTTCTCCAAAAGGAACAATTTCCTTTGATGACATGGAGGAAATCGGAACGGCATCAATTGGATGTTCAAGTGAGCTGGTCATAGGCTTCATTTTCTTCGCAGCCAAAGAATTTGATGCAGCTGATGCCTTCCTTTTCTTCATTGTAGCTCGCTCTGCAGCCTTGGTCTTCTTCACTTCATATGCAGAAGGAAGAATTGGAGTTGGTGTAGGCGCGGGAGGAGCTGAGGAATCTGGTTGATTTTCTTCAGCGCAATCGATGCAGTTCCTGATCTCTTGATTTCTTCAGCGCACCACTAGTGGATGCCACGCAATTTCTTCAGTGGTGGGATGGAGTCATCAGCCTGGAACTTACATTTTCATCAAGCAGCTGAAAGTCATCGATGGTCTTGGCATGTTCTTCAAAGAGTGACCAGAGTCTGCAGCTGAAGATTTTCTTGTTGCTTGCCGAGGCTGCAACAGTTCTCATTTTCTTCGTTAGGTTGACGAATCTCACTTTGGCTCCTTGCCAATCAGCATAGTATGCATCAAGTCTTTCTTTGAGGGCTTGATTTCAGATCGAGCCCGAGAAGTTCCTCAGGTGTCATTCTGACAACATTTTTCTTCAGGAGCTTCTCCATCCTGTATTGAGCCTTCTTGACCTCTCTGGCCTTTTCAAACTTCCAATTTCTCTTGAGTGATGAAATGGGTCAGCATGTGACTTTGACCAGGAGTCAGTTGAAAGTCAGGCATGGGGGTGTTTGGATCCTTGTGCCAGAGGTCAATGTAGTCGAGGATTTTCCTGGATCCAAAAGCAGTGGCACCGATGTGCCTTTGGCTCTAGCGGCCTTCACTTGTCTGTCTCTGATGATTTCTCAAGTTCATCATCAGAAGCTTCATCATCAGAGGGCACTTGGAATGCAACCTATTTCTTCCTTGGACTTGGCCGAGGACCGCGTCCAGCTGTTGCTTTAGTCTTCAACAGTGTGGGGCCTGATGAGGACATTGGTGCAGCTGAGGAACTCGCTGAGACACCAGAAGCAATTGAGAAACCCGTAGTCCTTTGACATGTAGCCAGATGCACAGGAGTTGAGGACTTTGGTGGAGCAAGATGGCGGTCGAGGAATTTGCCGTGAGGGCATAGCCGAGAACTTGGCCGTGAGGGCGCCTGTTGGTGAAGCACTTGGCTTACGAGCTTCTTTTTGGCATTGATTTCCTCGGTTTGACCGAGGTCTCAGCAGCAGCAGCGGCGGCAGAATCCTCATTGAATTTCCTCACTGCCTCCTTGGCTTGTCTTGCCAATTTAGCTTGGCGCCTAGCCCATTCTTCAGGGAAGTCCTCACCATGCTTGACGCTGGTGGGATCAGCTACTTGGCCAGGTGCCAATGGAGCTCTTGGGCATGGAGGACTTAAAGCGAATTTCTTCATGTACTTTGTAGTTACATATCTGTACTCCCTCCATTCTCTTGCCCATCTCCGTTCAATCCTCTGAATGCGCACCTTGCGCTGATTTTTGTTCTCTTTGCCAAATTTGGCTTCATCAGGTGTGCAATAATCCTTGTATATGTCATCGTGGGATCTCGAAGCGCCATGACCTCGGGCTTCTTTCCTCCTTTCTCGGTCTCTTTCCTTCACCATATTCTTCAAATGAGGAATTTGAACAATTGAACACTCAAGAAGTATGCAGTTTTTCTTCGAGGAACGCTGCAAATGAGTTAAGTCGATGAGAACCTAGTGAGTCAAGGGACATGAGTACTGTGAACAGAGTGTAGGTGCGAGGAATTTGGAGAGGTCATATCGTTCTCGTAAGGTTTTTCGAAAAGACAAGTTTTTGAGGAATTTGACCAGTTGAGCCTTGAGGAATTTCACTAAGCGTTCTTGTCTTAGGTTCCAGAGTTGTACAGATCGAAAATCCACACAATTGAGGAATCTTGAAGAAAATGATTGCTTAGAGAAATGGATCAAGAACATACAGTGTGTGAGGTGTTCATATGTGTGAAGATTTGAAGAATAAAACACCTTTGAAGATTTTCAGAAAGCTTGAGAATCAAAGCGAGTAATAAAAGTAACTTTTAATTACCCGAATCAAGAACACGATTTAACCGAGATGAACAGAGGTGAAGTTCGCAAGTTAGATCTCCCACGCCTAACTTGGCGAGAGGGAAACAGCTACTGACGGCGGAGTGAAGATTTCCGCCGGGCGCGAGTCTGACGGCGATGAGGTCGAGGCAGCAAGCTCTTCCTCACCGGCGACGATGGAGTAGCGGCGCGCTAGGGTTTGAGGAGCTCGGCGAGAGAGAGCGGTCGAGCGGAGTAAATGAAGTGAGGAAGGGAGAGGGTATTTATAGCCACGGTGAAAAACTGTTCGCTCGAAGATTTTGGGACGAACATGCCCCTGCCCTTTCTCCTTCACGCGACATGTGTCACCCACGTACTGTGCAGATGAGATCGTGTAAGATCGTGGGTGAATATAATAATGCATCGTGGGACGCGGATCGGTTTGAGGGGTAAAATCAAAAATCTTGATAAGATTTGTTTTAAAGTTTCGTTCGCAATTTCTTCAGCTGACGAGGACACAGTGAAGACTTTGAACGAGTTTCAAATAGAACGCACATGAAGAATTTGTGAATAGATTGGGTTGAGTATAGCATAGAGGGGGAAGGGTCCGATCACATTCACTTAGCAGAAAACGCAACTTGAAGAAATAGCCACAAGTGAATGTTGTAGAGGACATAAACTCATATATATATAGCCAATGAAGAAAAACTACGGAAATAGTGAAGATTTTGCAAAGTTGAAGAATTTGAAAAACTGAAGAATTTCAAAAATGAGGAAAAACTCAAACTGAAGATTTTCAACCTTTCTGTGGTGGCGTGACCCACCGTATAAGAGTGATGATTTCAGACACCACGTACAATTGTCGTAGGGTTCTAAGAATCAAATTCTTCATTAATTTCTTCACACTTAGAGTGTTATTCTTCATTGATTGAAGAAAAACGTTTCTTCATGTGTTGCACATCTAAGTCATCAATTTTGCATAAGTGTTAGGATGTGTGTCCTTTTCAAAGAACATTCGAAGACTCTAAGATATTTAGCTCACACCGCAACTTGCTAAATCTCTTCTCATCCAAGGGCTTAGTGAAGATATCAGCTAGCTGTTCTTGATCTTCACGTGCTCGATGGAGATGTCGCCTTCCACACATGATCACGAAGAAAATGATGACGAATCTGAATGTGCTTTGTCTTCGAGTGCTGAATCGGGTTGTGAGCAATCTTGATGGCACTCTTATTGTCGCAGAGAGAGGCACATTCTTCACGTTGACGCCATAGTCCTTGAGGGTTTGCTTCATCCAAAGCAGCTTGAGCATAGCAAGAGCCAGCAGCAACGTATTCAGCTTCAGCGATGAAGCGGTGATACGCAGCTCTGTTTCTTCGAGGACCAACGGACCAAAGATCGTCCGACGAAATGACAAGTGCGATGTTGACTTGCGGTCCACACGATCACCAGCATAGTAAGAGTCAGAATATCCAATGAGATCAAAAGCAAAGCCCTTGGGGTACCATAATCCTAGTGTTGGTGTGTGAGCTACATATCGAAGAATATGCTTCACAGCCTTATGGTGTGATTCCTTCGGTGCAGCTTGAAATCGGGCACACATGCAAACACTAAGCATTATATCTGGCCTAGATGCATATAAGTACAATAAAGAACCAATCATGGAGCGGTATACCTTATGATCTAAGTCAATACCATTTTCATTAGTGCATAGATGGCCATTTGTGGGCATAGGAATTTTGACGCCTTTGCAATCTTGCATGCCGAATTTCCTCAGTACATCTTTGAGGTATTTCTCCTGAGATATGAATATGCCATTCTTGCTGCGATGAATTTGAAGACCTAAGAAGAATTTCAACTCTCCCATCATAGACATTTGATATTCTTCACTCATCATATAGGCAAATTCATCACTATAACGTTGGTCGAAGACAGCCAAAGATAATATCATCAACATATATTTGGCACACAAACAGTTCACCATCATAAGATTTAGTAAAGAGAGTAGGGTCGAGTGAACGGGTGTGAAGCCATTCTTCACGAAGAATTCCTTCAATGTATCATACCACGCTTGAGGGGCTTGCTTGAGGCCATAGAGGGCCTTATTAAGTCTGAAGACTTTGTCGATTCTTTGGATCTTCAAAACACGGGGTTGAGCAACCTATACTTCTTCCTCAAGCTTACCATTGAGGAATGCACTTTTCACATCCATTTGATATAAGATGATATCATGATGGTTAGCGTAAGCAAGTAATATCTGAATAGCCTCAAGTCTAGCAACAGTGCAAAAGTTTCATCGAAATCAATTCCTTCAACTCTGTGTAGCCTTGAGCTACTAGTCGTGCCTTATTCCTCACCACAAGGCCATTTTCATCTTGCTTGTTGTGGTAGATCCACTTTGTGCCAATGATATTATGCTTGCGAGGATCTGGTCGATTGACCAGTTCCCAGACATTGTTAAGCTCGAACCGATGTAATTCTTCTTGCATAGCCTGAATCCACTCCGGCTCCAGAAATGCTTCATCTACCTTAGTGGGCTCTGTGATAGAGACAAAAGCATAGTGCCCACAAAAGTTAGATAAATGTGAAGCTTTTGAGCATGTGAGAGGACCTGGTGCGCTAATGTCATCGATGATCTTCTCCACTTGCACTTCTTTTGCAATGCGAGGATGAGCTGGTTGTCGCTGAGGAATTTGATCAGCATTTTCTTCAGCACCATTTTCCTCATCATGTTCTTCAGGTGCATCAGCTCGACGTTCTTCATGAACAGGAATGAATTCTTCAACAGATTCTTCAGTAGGAATGACATCCTCAGTTGCCTTGAACTTGATAGAATCCTCAGGTGCTGGTTCATCTAACACAGAAGGTATGTGCTCTCTTTGCGAGCCATTAGTTTCATTGAACCGCACATCTACAGTGTCAACAATCTTGTGAAGAATAATGTTGAAGACTCTGTAGGTGTGCGAGTCCTTTCCGTAACCAGGCATAAAACCTTCATGTGCTTTCGGTGCAAATTTAGAGTTGTGGTGAGGATCTCTAATCCAACATTTAGCACCGAAGACTTTGAAATAACTCACATTGGGTTTCTTGTCAGTGAGGAGTTCATAGGCCGTCTTCTTGAAGAATTTGTGAAGATATACTCTGTTGATGATGTGGCACGCCGTATCAATTGCATCAATCCAAAACGCTGAGGCGTTTTGTATTCATCAAGCATAGTGCGAGCCATCTCAACAAGAGTTCTGTTCTTGCGCTCCACGACGCCATTTTGCTGAGGAGTATAGGGAGCAGATAACTCATGAGTAATACCAAGTTCATCAAGATAGGCATCAAGACCGGAATTCTTGAACTCAGTTCCATTGTCACTTCTGATGTGCTTGATCTTCACACCAAAGTTGGTTGAAGCCCTCGAGGAAAATCGTTTGAAGACTTCCTGCACTTCATGTTTGGAAGTAACAATGTGTACCCATGTATATCGAGAGTAATCATCAACAATAACAAAACCATATAGAGATGCATCATTAGTGACTGCTGAGTAATGATTAGGTCCGAAAAGGTCCATGTGAAGCAATTCGAATGGTCGAGTAGTGGTCATGATAGTCTTTGCTTTGGATGCTTGGCCTTCATTTTTCCAGCTTCACAGTTCGCATAAGTGATCCTTGAGGAATTTGACATTCTCAATGCCAATGACATGCTTCTTCTTCGCATGGCGTGTAAATTCCTCATGCTGCGTGACCAAGTAAGTCGCCGATGCCATAGCCAGCCTTCGAAGCTTATGCAAGTAGACACACGGCTGGTTGTGGTCTGTAGAAAATCAACAATATACAAATCTCCTCTCCTAAAGCCTTCAAGACTTTGGAATTGTCGACTTCCATAATCACAACACAGCGATACTTGCCAAAGACAACAACTATATCAAGATCACAAAGCATTGAGACTGACATGAGATTGTATCCTAAGGACTCAACAAGCATGACTTTGTCCATGTGTTTGTCCTTAGAGATTGCAACCTTACCAAGACCCAATACCTGACTTTTGCCTTTGTCCGCAAAGATGATATGCTTCAGATGTGATGGTGATAAAGGAGCATCCATCAATAGATTCTTGTCACTAGTCATGTGATTTGTACATCCACTATCGAGGACCCATTCAGTAGTTTTGGGTTGATCATCCTGCAGATGAATTAGTGTAGCTTACAATCTCATATGCTTCATCAGTGAAGAATATGATATCAAGTTCATCAGATGAATTTCATCAAGCGATAAGAAGATATAGCAAGATTAGGACGTGTGAAATGAAAGTTCATTTCATCATGATTTGCTGTGTCCTTTCGGGCAGTTTAAATCAGTCCCAACAAATTCTTTAGACGTTAAAGCACGTCTGAAGACCTGACCCTGTAGAAGAGATTAGTTCGTTTTCTTCACCACCCACATCTGAAGAGGTGGCAAAGAGTTCATCACTCTGCGAGCACCATACGAGAATGGTGGCAAAGATGCCAAACCATTTCGTTTCACATAATAGGGGTTAGGGTAAGCATATGAATAAGCAGAGAAATTCTTCGAGGACTTATGAACATAATGGTTTGAAGAATAATGCACATATTCATAGCCCTTAGCTCTACCCTACGAGACAGAGTTGTTAGCACGATGATAATCATATGAGGACTTTGATCCTTTTGAGGAATTTGGTCCGTATGAGGACTTGGATCCATATGAAGAATTTGGTCCATATGAAGAATTCGATCTGGGGTTCCTGTTCTTCACAGGTGGTGTCATGAGGACATTCACCTGAAGACTTTCAACATAACTTTTGGGGACCCAGATTTTCTTCATAGGAGAACCGTCCTGTAGTTAGTGCCAACATATCTAGCAAATACTTCACCATTCTGATTTTTGAACAGTTTATAATTGGAGTCAAATGACTCATCAGAAGAATGAGAAGATTCACATGTAAAGCCTGATAAGTTAGATGGATCAACTGGAGGTCCTTTGCAGAACCCATGAGGTTTTGGGGTACTTTCTCGGGCTTCCAAGATGTTCCATCAAGATTGAGTTTCCTCTCAAAGGCAATACCCTCTTTCCTAGGGTTTCTGTTGAGGATCAGCTTTTAAGCACATCACAAAGAGTCGATGCCCTTTGAGGCTTTTGTACATGCTGTCATGTACAATTCCTTCATCTGCATTGTCGGTGATACTAGCAATGTCCTCGATGAGGAATTAGTGATAGCAGAGGCGATGAAGAATTTGTAACAGTTGAAGCATTTGAACATTGGTGAAGAATTAGCGATTCACGCTCAATGCACTTTAAGCATGGAGGAACAAATTCTTCACGAGAAGCGCTGATTTGTTGAGCTAGTAATGAATCACGCTCCTTCTGAAGACCTTCATAACACACTCTTAGCTTTTCAAGATCTTCCTTTCTTTGAAGAGATTCAGAAGAAAGCTTCTCGTGATCTTGCTTTTCTTGAAGAAATTCATAAGAAAGTTTCTCATGATCGATAAGAGAGTGTTATGATGACTTTGAAGGTTATCAAACCTAGACTGAAGTCTCAAGATTTTCATCGGGGCTTTAGTGCGATCCATTTCTTCACCCAACATATCATCACTTTTGTCTAGAATGTTTTGAACCTTTTCAAAAGCCCGTTGTTGTTTTACAACAATCTTAGCAAGTTTAGAGTAGCTGGGCTTGAGATCCTCATCAGATTCATTTTCACTAGATTCAGAGGAGTTGTATTTGAGTACGTTTGCACCTTTCGCCATGAAGCAATAGGTGGGAGCGTAGTCATCATTATCTTCATCAGGCTTGTCGGTGGGGTCAGTTTCTTCAGTGTTGAAGATGGACTTGCTGACGAAAGCAGTAGCGAAGGCTAGACTCGCCACACCAGATTCGGATTCTTCAAACGCCTCCTCTTCCTCATTTTCCTCAAATTCAGCTTCAGTGTCCATTTCGTTGCCAATGAATGCCCGAGCCTTCTTGGAGCTGATCTTCTTGTGAGATGAAGACTTCGAGGATTTTGATGACGAACATTTTGACGATTTCTTCTTCTTCTTTGCATCATCAGAACTGTAATCCTTGTATTTCTTATTCTTCATTTCCTTTTCCCACTGAGGACAATCTTGGATATAGTGACCAGGTTTCTTGCATTTGTGGCACAGCCTTCTCTTATAGTCACTGGATGAGGAATCACTGCTTCTTGAGGATTTTCCAAAGCGACCACGTCTTGAGAACTTCTGGAATTTCTTCACGAGCAGTGCTAGCTCCTGGCTCAATTCTTCACGATCACCAAGGCTACTTCCAGAGTCCTCATATTCAGAGTCAGACATAGCCTTGGCTTTTAGGGCACGTGGTTTGCCATAGTTTGAACCATAGAGATCTCTCTTTTCAGCAAGCTAGAACTCGTGAGTATTTAGCCTTTCAAGGATATCAGCAGGATTAAGAGACTTGTAGTCAGCACGTTCTTGTATCATCAGTCCCAGAGTATCAAATGAGGAATCAAGCGATCTCAACAGTTTCTTCACCACCTCATGATCAGTGATGTCAGTGGCACAGAGGGCTTGAAGCTCATTTGAGATGTCAGTGAGGCGATCAAAGGTTTGTTGGACATTTTCATTGTCGAGTCTTTTGAAGCGGTTGAAGAGATTCCGAAGAACATCAACTCAAGAGTCACGCTGAGTTGAGACTCCTTCATTTACTTTGGACAGCCTATCCCAGATAAGCTTAGCAGTTTCCAAAGCACTCACTCTTCCATACTGTCCTTTGGTCAGATGGCCACATATGATATTCCTCGCTTGAGAATCGAGTTGCTTGAATCTCTTCACATCGGTAGCGTTCAGTGAGGGTGAGACAGAGGGAACACCATTTTCCACAACATACCAGAGATCGTTATCAATTGCCTCAAGATGCATTCGCATCTTGTTCTTCCAGTAGGGGTAGTCCGTCCCATCAAAGGTAGGACACCCAGCCGAGACCTTGATCATACCTGCGGTCGACATAACTAAAACTCCAGGCGGTTAAACCAAAATCACACAGAACAAGGGAGTACCTTGCTCTGATACCAATTGAAAGTGCGTTATATCGACTAGAGGGGGGGAGGTGAATAGGCGATTTTTATGAATTCTTCACTGAGGAATTGCTGGTGAGGAAATTCCTTAGCGAAGAACTACTTGCAGTGGAATAAGTACTCAGAAGTAAGCATAACAGATTGCAAGCATGGTCATCATGATGAGATGAAGACAAGCACAGAGTACAGAAAGCATAATCAAAGGATAACACAGGATGAAGACAAACAGACTGAAGAAATTGAACTGAGGAAATTGAGAAAGTCTTCAGTCAAAGTCTTCAAGCACAGATATGAACAAACACTCAACACAGTAATGAGGAAATGAAAGGGTTGAGGAAATAGAACCAGTTAGTTGGTGAAGACAATGATTTGGTAAACCAGTTCCAATTGCTGTCTCGGTTATGCGTCTGGTTGGGCGGTTGAGTATTTAAACTCGAGGACACGCATTCCCGGACACCCAGTCGCTGAGCCGCAGCTCAGGACACCCAGTGCTCACCGTATTCTCCTTGAACTAAGACCACGCAAGCCTCGTCCAATCACTCGTGGTAAGTCTTCAGGTGACTTCCAAACCTTCACAGACTTGGTCACTCGGCGATCCACAATTCCTCTTGGATGCTCTAGACCTTGACGCCTAACCGTCTGGAAGAAGCACAGTCTTCAAAGGTAACAAGCGTCGGATCCACGCAGGATCAATTTCTTCAGTGATGCTCAATCATTTTGGGTTTGTGGGGGTTTGGTTTTGGGATTTTCCTCACTTGATGATTTTTGCTCAAAGTCCTCGGAGGATGGGTTGCTCTCAAATGACAAGTGTCAAGTTCTCTCGGAGCAGCCAACTAGCTAGTGGTTGTAGGGGGCGGCTATTTATAGCCTAGGGAGCAGTCCGACATGATAAGACATAAATGCCCTTCAATGATATGACCGTTAGGTGGATAGGATATTTTGGGACAGCCGGCGCGCAGCACGGCAACGGTCGAAAATTTGACTCTCAAATTCCTCAGGGCTATCATGTTCCTCCTTTGTGTAGGCAATTAGACTGGCGAATTCCTAACTCCTCGATCGAGCAAAGTCCTCAAGGAATGGAAGAACTGCGTCTCATCCTTTGAAGAAATTGATGAATCAGTATGAGATTTCAATGGCTTCACTCAAGGGATTGGTAGGTGTAGGATTTTGAGTTGAGCATCACATGGAAATTTTTCCTTAGTATTTCCTCGACCCCCTTTAACAGTACGGTGTTTCCTATGACTCTAGAAAGAGAAAATGAAACTACGAAAACAAAAGTCTTCACACTTCATGTTCCTCAAGTGAATATCAAGTCTTCAAGGTCGCACCAATTTCTTCACTTTCAAAGTCTTCAGAATATCAAAGTCTTCAGTCGAAGAACTTCATTTTTGGGGGTCGACTTTCTCTGTAAATATCAAACTCCTCATAGACTTATAGACCTGTGTACACTCACAAACGCATCAGTCCCTTAACCTATAAGTCTTCAATACACCAAAATCACTAAGGGGCACTAGATGCACTTACACAAGATCGATCCGCGATCAGGATACCACCAGCTGAAGATTCGAGAGCAGGATATACCTAAGACAACTTTTACCACAAGGTACGGGCTATATGAGTAAACAGTTATGTCATTTGGTGTGACTAACGCTCCTGCCTATTTCATGAACATGATGAACAAATTGTTTATGGAGTTTTTGTATAAGTTCATCGTGGTGTTCATTAATGATATATTGGTTTACTCCAAGAATGAGGAGGAGCATAAAGAGCATTTGCGTTTGGTACTTGGGAAGCTCAGTGAACATCAGTTATATGCAAAGTTCAGCAAGTGTGAGTTTTGGTTGAAGGAAGTTGGATTGCTCGGACATGTTATATCCGGAGAAGGAATAGCAGTAGACCCCACCAAGGTTGTCACGGTGACAAACTGGGAAGCACCCACGTCAGTTGGGGAGATCCGGAGTTTTCTTGGACTCGCAGGATACTACAGGAGGTTCACTGAGAATTTATCAAAGATTGCAAAGCCCATGACAGAGTTATTGAAGAAGGACACCAAGTTCAAATATACTGAGGAATGTGAGGCCAGCTTTCAGGAGTTGAAGAAACGCTTGGTTACAGCTCCAGTGTTGATTCTTCCAGATCAACGCAAGGATTATCAAGTGTATTGGGACGCTTCTTGTGGAGGACTTGGAGCAGTCACTACTAGAAAAAGGCCTGTTAGTGGCGCACCTATTTTTGCCATTAATGGCGCACTATAGGTGCGCCACTATTATCACGCCATTAGTAATTTTTAGTAATGGCCCACATTTGGTGCGCCATTACTATCACGCCATTACTATCATAGATAGTAATGGCGCACCCATAGGTGCGCCATTACTATGCCTAGAGGTGCGCCATTACTATCTGACTTAGTAATGGCACACCACATAGAAGTGCGCCATTACTAACAATTTTTCTCAAAAAAATTTAGGAAAAAAAAATTTAGGAAAAAAATTTCAAATTTTTTTCAAAAAAAAATTTCAATTTTTTTTCTTAATACCGAGTCACTATGGCTTAATCTCGGGTCAATATGCTTAATCTCAAGTCAAATCGCACTTCATGGTCAAACTTCCTGAAAGGTCACCCATCCTCACACTACTCTAGCCCAAGCACGCTTAACTTCTCAGTTCTATCCAACAGCAGCACCAGCTCACTTAACAGGCACTTGTTGATATATCTAGCATATCAATCCTATTAAACCTTGTTGATGTCTAGGACTTTGTTCATGTTCATGAGTGTGATCAAATTTTGAAAAAATATTTCAAACTTCCTTTCATATTACGTATCATATTTTGAACATTTTTTCCAAAAAAAATTCGAAACTATTTTTTTCTATTACTAGTGGCGCACCTAGCAAATGGTGCGCCACTACTAAGTTTGATTTTTTTTCCATTTCCCCCTCTAGATCTTAAAAGCCCCATATCTTTTATTCTGTTAGGTTTTTGGAGATTCTAAAAATCTTCAACGATGTTCCCCAGGTTGAATTCGGATGTAACTTTTCGAGTAGATGATTTTTTATATAAAAAACTTTTTAATCAGAGTTCGTATGCAAAAGTTATGCCCATTTTACTAAATTCCAGAGAGATTTTGCAAATAAAGTCGAAATTCATATATGTAAATTTTCCCAACAACTAGACCACATATCACATGGGAAACTTATTTTCTTTTATTTTTTGACATTTCCATCATTTTCTTTTATTTATTTTTAAACTGAAAAGGCGGAGCACAGGGGGGGGGGAGGGGTTGCATATCAAAGTTAGTAATGGCGCACCTTCACAAAGTGCGCCATTACTATGCGTATGACTTGGTCAAACCTTGGTCAAAGTTAGTAATGGCGCACTTTGTATAGGTGCGCCATACTAAGTTTGACATAGTAATGGCGCACCTATGCAAAGTGCGCCATTATTAAGTTTGACCAAGGTTTGACCAAGTCATACGCATAGTAATGGCGCACTTTGTACAGGTGCGCGATTACTATGTCAACTAGTAATGGCGCACTATCCCCTGGTGCGCCATTGCTAACAATTTTCTTTTTCAAAACTAGTAATGGCGCACCACACACCAGGTGCGCCATTAGTAATATGTCAATAATGGCGTACCTCTATCAGTGCGCCATCAAGCTATATCTGATGGCGCACCATACATGGTGCGCCATTAATGTCCATATTAGCTATAGCCATTTTTCTAGTAGTGAGTGCTTATGCAGGAAGGAAGAGTTGTTTCATAGGCCTCCCGACAGCTTAAACCCCATGAATTGAATTATGCTACACACAATATGGAGTTAGCAGCCGTAGTGCATGCGTTGATGACGAGGAGACACTTTCTCATCGGAAACCATTGTGAGGTGTACACGGATCATAAGAGTTGTAAGTATATCTTCACGCAGAAGGAGTTGAATCTCAGGCAGAGGAGATGGTTGGAGCTCATCAAGGATTATGATATGAGATTGCACTATCATCCCGGAAAGGCCAACGTAGTAGCTGATGCGTTGAGTCACAAGAGTCATGTCAATACACTCATGACCGAAGAGTTACCCAAAGAGTTAGGAGAGGATCTTCGTGAACTAAGTCTGGAGATAGTTCCGAGAGGCTACGTAGAAGCATTGGAGATTCAGTCTACCTTGATGGATAAGATCAGAGAAGCCCAGAAGACTGACAAAGAGATTGTTGAGATAAAGGTAAGGATGAGCAAAGGAAAGGCTAAAGGATTTCGTGAAGAAGAGCACAATAACTTATGGTTTGAGGACCGCGCATATGTGCCAAATGATCCATAGATCAGGAAGTTGATTCTGCAAGAGGCCCATGATTCACCGTATTCGATTCACCCAGGAAATACCAAGATGTATCTGGATTTGAAGGACAGTTTCTGGTGGACCGGAATGAAGAAGCATAGTGTGGAGTATGTAGCAGTTTGTGATGTATGTGAGAGAGTGAAGGCAGAGCATCAGAAGACAGCAGGATTGCTACAGCCATTGACGATAACGGATTGGAAGTGGGATAAGCTAGGCATGGATTTTATCACGGGATTGCCCAGGACTCGTTGGGCTATGACTTGATATGGGTTGTAGTTGATCGTTTGACGAAAGTAGCTCATTTCATCCCAGTGAAGACCACTTACACCAGTGCTAAGTTGGCAAAGATATACATGACCAGGATCCTAGGTCTGCATGGAGTTCCAAGGACCATTGTATCAGATAGAGGAACCCAGTTTACTTCAAAGTTCTAGAATCAGTTGCATGAGACTTTGGGTACCAGGCTAGAGTTCAATACAGCCTTTCATCCACAGACAGATGGACAGACCGAGAGAGTAAATCAAATTCTGGAGGACATGTTGAGAGCTTGTGCACTAGATTATGGATCTAGTTGGGACGACAATTTTCCATATGCAGAGTTCTCTTACAACAACAGCTATCAAGCAAGTTTGAAGATGGCCCCTTTCGAAGCTTTGTACGGAAGCAGGTGCAGGACACTGTTGTTGTGGGATGAAGTTGGAGACCATCAGTTGTTTGGACCAGATTTGATTAAAGAGTCTGAAGAGAAGGTTAAGTTGATTCATGATAGACTCAAGGTAGCCCAGCCCAGGCAGAAGAGCTATGCGGATTCTAAATGCAAGGAGACAGTTTACGAAGTCAGAGACAAAGTTTATCTTCGTGTGTCCCCACTTTGAGGAGTTAAGCGTTTTGGAGTCAAGGGAAAGTTAGCACCACGTTTTGTGGGACCATACAAAGTTTTGGAACGTATGGGAGAAGTTGCTTACAAGTTGGAATTGCCTGAAGGATTGTCAGGAGTGCACGATGAGTTCCACGTTTCCCAGTTGAAGAAGTGCCACGCAGAGATGGTTGATATTCCTATGAGAGATATAGTGCCACTGGAAGCGATCCAGTAGGATAGCGATTTGACCTACAAGGAGAAACCGGTCAAGATTCTCGAGTTTGCCAGCCGAGTCACGCGCACCAAGGTTACCAAGTTTTGCAAAGTTCAGTGGAGCCACCATACCGACGATGAAGCCACCTGAGAATGAGAGGAAGATCTATGTAAGCATCACCCGCACCTATTTTCTAGCCAACCCGAATCTCGAGGGCGAGATTCATCTTAAGGGGGGGTAGGTTTGTAACATCCCAAATTTTAAATTTGGAATGCTATGCATTAGATCATCATTGCATATCATATTTTATTGCATTTTGGCTTGATCCTAGAAATTCCATGCAACTCAAGGACCCACGGAGAGAATTGGGGATTTCTTTATTTTCATATTTGAGTTTTCTCAAATTTTGAAAATAGGATCGCTTGATTTTAATTATTTTCTCTTCGAATATTTCTTTTATAGAAATAAAAGAGAGGGGATAAAATGACTTTCCCAAAGTAAAGAAATATTGGAGATTTAATATTAAAATCAAATAATAATTTTATTTGGAGTTTTATCGCCATTTTATTTGAATTAGGAAAAATATGTGTTTTCCAAAATTGCATTCGAGGCCCAAATAAATGTTCACTTTGTCCACTATATTTTTAGAGGACGGGGAAAATTTATTTCATGATTTTTGGAGTCCATTTAGTATTTCTTTTATTTGTTTTTCTACGCGCGGAATTATTTTTATTATTATTATTATTTTAAAAGGCAACTGACTTAGCCGGGCCATACCCGACCTGGACTTGTCCGGCCGGACCTCTTAAAAGGCCCGCCCGGGATCCCGCCAGCCCAGCCGCCGCCCAAGAAACCCTAGGCGGCGCCGCCTCAAACACGCCGCCTTGGCCATCATGCCGCCGCGCCATCGCGAGACGCCGCCATCACGGGATTTCGCCATCGCTCATCCGCTTACGCCACCACCGCATGCGCCGAACGTCGCCGCCGCCGCCCACCGCCTCACCACCCGACCCGCCGCCGCGGATTCACCGCCGCCGAAACCTCCACCGGAGCCGCCGCCGTCCCTTCCCGAGGTAGTCGCCGGCGCCGATGGGTTTCGCCGGAAAAACCGTTCGGTTTTTTTAGAACCCGCGGTTATTTTAATTTTTTTAGATCGTTTTTTTTTAATTTTTTTTCCGGTTTAGTTATTTAGCGAACACATGTTCGTACGTTCGTTTTAACGATCAAAGTTCACCCGTTAACCGCAGACAGTGAACATTCGTTTGTTAGCCTGTCCGTCAGTTTTTCTTTTTTCAGGGATTTTCCGCGATTATTTTCGATCGCGATTTCTGCCCTGATTTTTGTTTTAGTTTATCTTTTCGCTCGTTTATCTGAATCAGGTGATTCAAGCGCCTAGGTCCTCGTCTCGAAGCCCTCTTTTTGTTTAACCAACTTGAACAAGATTTTGCTACTGTAAAATTTGACATAAGTCCAGATTAGTAAAGGGATCTTGTTTCTTTTGAAGTTTGAGTTTCGTTGCTTCATTTGTTTTGATTTTTTTTTGCAAACCGGAGTTCTTAAGTTGAACTTTCTGGTTAGATCTCCAATTTGAGTGCTTATTGTATGCTTGTTTGTTTGCGATAGAGTACTCGTTGTGCGAAGCGTGCTACTACGAGTCTCTAGGTTTCACGGACCATCAGCAAAGCAAGTAACACTTTGATCATACCTCTTTACTACCCAGTTCTATTGCATTAGATCAATCCTTGCATGGTTAGGATCTGTTTAACATGTGGGTTTTGGGAGGTAAATGAGGTAGTACCTATTACCTGTTTATTTATCAAACCTTTGGGAGTTACTTCTACGTTGCTTATGATGCTATGCTATGTTTGTAGACGTGGTTTGGTTCGAGTGATACATGACAGATATGAGAGTTGTTACTTAATTGTTAACTTAAGGTGGCTACTTTAATACACATCTGGGTGGATTGCTTGAAGGCCCCCTGGAGTACCCAATGGTTGTTAGGGCACCTGGAGAATCCACTGTTGTCCTAGGATATCCTGGAGTACCGTGCGATCATCCTACGGTCCGCCACCCAGGCTCAAAGGGATCATAAGATTATTCATGCTAGAAACTTCCGTGTGCAGCCACAAGCTATTATGGGCTCTAGCATAGTTGAGTATGTTGCAAGACCTCTTTCAGTGGTGGGCTAGCAGATGTAGGGGAAAGTAGGTGTAACTGTCCATCCAGAGTAAAGAGTTATTGTTTCAGAAAGACTGTATCTCGATTCTCCGAACATGGATGTATTTGAGTCTTGTGGGGAAAATTGCGCAAACCTCTGCAGAGTGTACAAGCTAATCATGGTTAGTCGTGTCCCCGGTTATGGACGTTTTGAGTATCTAGTTCCTGGATTATCATGTTGATCACATCACTCTTAAATATAATTTGATTTGGGTCTAATGATGATTGCTTAATTGTGATTGAGTTGGAGGAACCTTCTCAATGTTTAACAACCACCATGATAGTTAAATAAAGTTTATACCTTTGTTGTAGAGCTTCCCACCAGCCATATATGCACGTAGTGATAGCAATTATTCTGTTCATTACTCTACTCTCTTGTGTTACATTGCCAGCATATTTGATGTGATGACCCGTTTCGGGCTGCAACGTTCATGTTGCAGACTTTTTAGACGACGAGTAAGGTGCCATAGGTCGTTGTCTTTCCTTCAGTGATGCCATTGGTGTTGATGGACTCACTTTACCTTCCAAGCCTTCCGCTGTTATCGATTTTAGATGGCCTTAAGCCATATTTTTTTGTAATAAGTTCTTTTTTGAGACATTCGATGTAATAACTGTGTGATTGCTACTCTGTTATAAATCCTCGAGTACTGCGCGTGTCAGCATTACCGATCCAGGGATGACACTAATGCACAGAGATCAGATTGTTTGACGTCTGGTCCCTACACACTCCAAAGTCACTAATAGCAGAGAACAAACGAAGAGATTATTGTAGGGTACGAAACCACCTCAAAGTTATCCTTTTTGATCGATCTATTCAAGAGTCCGTAGTAAAATAACATGAAGCTATTCTTTCCGTTCGATCTATAATAGAGTTCGTACTAGAATAACACCTTAAGACACAAATCAACCAAAACCCTAATGTCACCTAGATATTCCAATGTCACCTCAAGTATCTGTGGGTACGATTATACGATATGCATCACACAATCTCAGATTGATCTATTCAAACCAAAACAAATTACTTTAAAGAGTGCCCCAAAGTTTCTACCGGAGAGTCAAGACGAAAACGTGTGTCAGCCCCTATGCATAAGTTCACAAGGTCATTGAACCCGCAAGTTGATCACCAAAACATACATCAAGTAGATCACGTGATATCCCATTGTCACCACAGATAAGCACAAGCAAGACATACGTCAAGTGTTCTCAAATCCTCAAAGACTCAATCCAATAAGATAACTTCAAAGGGAAAACTCAATCCATTACAAGAGAGTAGAGGGGGAGAAACATCATAAGATCCAACTATAATAGCAAAGCTCGCGATACATCAAGATCGTGCCAAATCAAGAACACGAGAGCGAGAGATCATACACATAGCTACTGGTACATACCCTCAGCCCCGAGGGTGAACTACTCCCTCCTCGTCATGGAGAGTGCCGGATGATGAAGATGGCCATCGGTGAGGATCCCCCCCAGGTGTCTTGAACAGGTCCCGATTGGTTTTGGTAGCTCTGAGAGGCTTGCGGCGACGGAACTCCTGATCTATTGTGCTCCTGGATGTTTTCGGGGTATATGCGTATATATAGGAGGAAGAAAGTACGTCGGTGGAGCTGCGAGGGGCCCACGAGGGTGGGGGCGCACCTAGTGGGGCAGGCGCGCCTCCCTGCCTCGTGGCCTCCTCGCTTATTTCTTGACGTCCACTCCAAATCCTCTGGATCACGTTTGTTCCAAAAATCACTCTCCCGAAGGTTTCATTCCGTTTGGACTCTGTTTGATATTACTTTTCTACGAAACACTCAAATAGACAAAAAAATAGCAATTAGGACTGGGCCTCCGATTAATAGGTTAGTAGCAAAAATAATGTAAAAGTGTATAGTAAAGCCCATTAAACATCCAAAACAGATAATATAATAGCATGGAACAATCAAAAATTATAGATACGTTGGAGACGTATCAGTTCATCGTAGGATCCGCTCCAATCGTGAAAAATCGGGCATCCAGGGTTCTGCCCTACATCGTCTTGGATCAGAGCCAGCTTGCTCATGATCATCTTTGATCAAAACAAGGTTGATCACGAATTTGGAGCCTCCCCTCTTTGTTTTCTTGCCTAATTTTGTTGTTTTCCTCCGCAATTTCGAAAATCCCCACCAAAATTAGGCCCAATTTTTTTTGTGATTTGTTGGTTTGATGATGTTTTGTTGATTTTGATCCATGGATTTGCTTGGTTTCGAGTCGATCTAGCATGTCCCCAAGTTTTACCATCTTTCATCCACGAAATCTCCTCAATATTGACCCCCAAATCCCCATTTTCCGCCCAAAATCTCTTCCCAAAACTAGGATCTCGAGTTGACCCATACCCACCGGACGACCAACGTTTTCTCGGACGTCCACGCCCCCGGAACCATCGGACGACTGACACTTACCGGACGTCCGACACCCCCGGTCCAAAACGAAAGCATCAGATTTCCGGTCTTTTCCGGGCGTCCGTCCCATGCTGCAGCCATCGGACGTCCGACACCAATAGATTCAGACTTCGACTGAATTTTGTTTCGCCCATAACTAATTCATCTGCACTTCGATTTTGATGTCCTTTAGCTCGTTTTCAAGATATTGACATCACCCATCCCACAAAAATACCACCTCCATCATTTGACACCATAAAATGTTTGGAACTTTGGCATCTTTTTCCTAGGGCCTCCACCACATCATCTGCATTGCCATCACCGACTTCTGCAACATAACCCATTTTGTGCCACATAGCATTAGTGGTTGTTTGAGTTGTGGTTTCTATCTGCTAAGGTGTTTTGACTACTTTGCGAGGATTACTTCTTCATCCACCACTACCATAACTACCACATAACCTTGCCCACCATAACCTTCTGACAACCCAAATTAACCCAATTTTGTTTGAGCTTGTTTAAGTTGTGCCTTGTATCTCCTAAGGTGTTTTGGCTACTTAGGGACAATAAATGCAACTTCGACTCGCATAACCCATTATTCCACTTCTACATTACCGAGTACAAACTACCACCGCATTCCGCTACCACCATTTGACATTTGAAATTCGAGATTTTGAGCTTGCGGTTTTTCTATTCCCTAAGGTGTTTCAGCTAATTAGGGACGGTTCGACATCGAGAACACCTCCACTCATCATCGCCATGAGGTCGTCATCGACATTGACCACTTCACCATTTTGACACCATCAATCGTAAGCAAGTGACGGTAACCTTGACGACACCATTGTATCTTCCCCTTGCCATTGCATTGTTAACCCCTAGCCCATTTTTGCGTCACTTTCCTATCGAGACTAGCCATTGAGTGTTGCCGGTAACGTTAGTTGTGCCATATTAGTGATCACTGGTCTACACCTCCCATTGCATACATACCATATCATATTGGTATTATCATACCATCTCTTGTGTCACAAGATTGTTCACGCATGTACACAATTGCTATCTTGGTTTGTGCATTTCGCATAAGTGACCATATCCAAAAAAGGAAAGAATAAGCTTTTAAGCAAAGAAAAAGAGAGCAAAGAAGCTTGTACACAATAGCCATACCACATTGCATATAAGATTGTCATATCCGATAATTTTGGATCATCTTGAGAGGAACATCGGAACATCATACATATATAGCATACCACGTGTCTTATCCGCCTATTAAGCAATCGTGCTAGCATCTCTCTTGAGTTGTGCAACACGAGCGTTTTCTGTGGATTCCACATTTTGTGCTCATTCCTTAGTTGCACGACCCCATTTATCTATTCGTGTGTGTGTTTCCGTGTGCCACATATTGCTATTGGTCTACTTGTTTTACTTGAGAATTTGTGAGTCTCTTTCAACATTATTGACTCTTGCTAATATTTAGCATCAAATTTTTGTGCCACTGTCCTCATCGAGCTCCACCATAAGCATTATTTGTGTAGGTGTGAGAAATTGACGAGATCGGTACCAATTGTGCTATTTCCTTGTTACATCATTGCTGATCATTGATCCATTATCAACATCGGTCAAGGTACATTTGGTATAGTTCTCTCCTTTCTTCCACTCACATATGCTCGAGTCTTGTGATGGATAGGCAAATCATTTCATCTCCGGTCTTCCATGACAACGATGGCCCGTACAACTACAACAACACAACTCCCCACTTCAGACTACAATGTTGTAATGCAAGGCCTCGAGAACATCGCCACCAACATATGGCAATCCGAAGCAAGGAAAAGCGACTACATCGACAACTTGTTAAACTACCAAAACAAACACATGGAGGAGCTACAACAAGTGTTGGTCGACTACAAGTCTTCTTCCCCTTCGTCATCTTCATAGCAGCGATGTTCAAGTCACAAGTCCTCGGAGCACAAAAACATTGCAAGTGCAAGTCGTCCACGTCCACATCTTCGTGGTGATCATCATGATCAACATCATCATGAAGGGCAAGTAACCTCCAAGATTCATCTGCACGACGATGACGAATGACACCTTTTTCGAGCTCAAGCATGACAACAACACCATGATCATGAAGACGCTCGACACGAGCAAACCTACAAGTCCGAACAAGCTCTACTACATGCCAAGGCCAAGCTTCAAGAGCACAAGAGAAGATCACGAGACAAGCACCACCAAGAGGAAGCTACGACTACCATCACAAACACTTTGGCATCTTCGCCAAGTGCTATCAACGCATCTTCGCCTTTGGATGTACGATATCTTCGCCTACTTCCCACGAGTTTTCCTACATGGACATCTTCAACAGCAAGGCGACCACCTACAAGCGAGGGTGACACTTCCATCTTCGGAAGCCCCTCAAGGAAGATGGCCGAGCATGGCAAATTCCCTTCGGTCATGGAGACGAGCTACGATGTGCCACATCATATGGGCCTCCAACAACAAGATCATGACAAGAAGGTCGAGCTAGGACCATCCCCTTCGTCCACGATGACGAGAATGAACCTCTTCAACAACATGAACATGGTGCCCCAATATGTCCCCTACTCCGAGTCAAGCTACATGAGCGCACATGAGATTTTATCTTTGGTCTCGGAGAAGAGTGATGATTTGGCACTTCCTAGATCATTCATGTTTGGAGGTGTTATGGATGAGGAGGTTGAGCATGAGGTTATCCCTTCAACCAAGGCGGCAATATGAGTTGAGCATGGAGACATTTGCACCTACATCTCTCTGACATCCACAGATGATGAGATGCCCCAATTGCCATGTGAGGAGAGCCAGCACCACATGAGTGACATGAGTGACTCCACCATATATGACATTGCGAGCATTTTTGATGCGGAGCATCCCACGATCATCCCCATGGACGTACCTACATCCCCCTCGACACCACTTGGACCTATGAAAAGAGCTCGAGAAAAGGCTATCGAAGATAAGGTGAACTCGCTCCTCTCCAAACTCCCACCCTCTACTTACGAGACATGGCTACTACCTCATGCAGAGACTCTATGTGTGATCAGGTGCTTGGAGGAGAGACATGGAACATCTACATTCAATGGACAAGACGGCGAGGACACCAAGCGTGACGGACAAGAAGAAGAGCTGCCACAGAAGCTACAGGCTCCGGACGACCGGCCCAGCCCGGACGTCTGACCCCTGGAGGTCGCAACAGCCCAAGGAAAACAAGCCAGCAAAAGCTACAGCGGCCGGATGTCCGGCAACACCCAGGCTCCGGACGACCGAGCCCCTCCGGACGTCCGACACTTCCCCAACACAACCGAATCTACAGAAATCCGAGGAAGATCGGACGACCGTGCAATCGGCAATAGAACCAAAACTATGGAAGTCCAAAGATCTATGGACGTCTGGGCCGTCCCGAGCCTCTCGACTTCCGGCGCCCACCGGACGTTCGATCCCTGGTTGCATCCAGTTGCGGGCTGAGGCCCATGTACCCCTTCACTTCGCCCCTCTTTTGCACTTAGAGTATGTATGGACCTCCTCCTCCTCCTAGAGAGGGTTAGCGTTGATTTAGCTCATTTGTGAGATAGAGCCTCGCTCACCCATCTGGATCTACTCCTTCGCGAGGGACTGACACCTCTTCGAAGAAGATCCTTGTTGGATTCAAGACCTCGTCATGGAGAAGAACTGGTTACCCTATGTATCGTCCCTTGTTGGTTTGGATCTTGTACCCTTTTGTGTTTCGAGGATCAAGCACATGTGTGACTTTATTCTTCTTGGTTGAGTGTTCTCTCGTATTTTTCCCTCGATTCCCTCCTCGTGTTCTTCATGTTCTTCGTAGGGATCCGCTCCAAACATGAAAAATTGGCCTCTAGGGTTCTACCCTACATCATCTAGGTATCATGAGCCACGTTGATCACGTTTTTGGAGCCCCTACCCCGTGTTTTCTAGCTTGATTTTGTTGTTTTCGTCCTAAATCCGAAAATCCCCACCAAAAATAGGCCCAATTTTTTTTGTGATTTGTTGATGTGATGAATTTTGTTGGATTTGATCCATGGATTTGTGTTGCCACGTGTGGATCTAGCTTTACCCACCCTCTCCACCCTTTTCCATCCACAAAATTGCGCGGATTTGACCTCTCCACCTTCCTCCACCTCGAATTCGAGTTGTTCATCCCGTGCCCAAATTCGCCCAGGCACCGGACGACCGGGCTCCACCGGACATCCGCCGACCGGACGACTGTGCTCCACCGGACGTCCGTAAAACCCTGACGAAACTGAAAAATTTCAGTTCGGCCTCCACCATTGCTCCACTTTCCACCACCTTTTGCCAACACCTATACCACCATAGCTTCCCACATAGACCACCATCGCGTACCCGTTCCGCACCCCGACATGTTTTGACACATTTTGGTCTTTGAGATTTTGAGTTGTGGTTCCCATGTCCTATTGTGTTTCGGCTATATATGTACGGTTCGACATGATCATCACCACCGCTCATCTTCGCAAAGGACTTATCATCACCAAGGACGGTAACCTCGATGACATCTTTGTCATCCCATGCCATTGCATTGATAACCACATAGCCTTACTTTTGCGTTGCTTACCCATCGAGACTAGCCTTTGAGTATTGCCGGCAACGTGACTTTTGCACATTAGTGGTCATACTCCATAGCATACATACCATATTATAGTGGTGCATATCTTGGTATCATATTTTGTGTCACAAAGTTGTCATCGCATACACAATTGCTATCTTGGTTCGTGAAGTTTTGCGCAAGAAAAGAGCTCAAAAGTGGAAGAGCCAAACAACCTTTTAAGCAAAGAGGGAAAGATAAGCAAAGCACTTATAAGCAAGAACCTTAGCATCATACGACATTAAGATTGTCATATCTGATCGTCTTGGATCATATCACTGAAATACCATACATATAGCATACTTGGGATAGAGGTCGTTGCATTTTTGCCTAGTAGGTTGTGCACAAGTTCTGTATCCGCCTATTGTGCAATCGTGCTAGCATCTCTCTTGTATTGTGCAACAAGAGCATTTTCGTGGACTCCACATTTTGGCTCATTTTTGGTTGCACAATCCCTCTTATCTATTTGTGTGTGTATTTTCGTGTACCACTACTTTCTTGGTCTACTTGTTGCATTTTCAAATTTGTGAATCTTTTCCAACATTATTGAAGCTCACTTCCAATTGCATCAAATTTTGTGCCACCATCCTAACCAAGCTCGACCATAAGCTTTTACTTGTGAGGTGTGAGAACCGACAAGAATTGGTACCAATTGTGCTATTTCATTGTCCGCATTTGAGTGGTCTTGATCCATCTTCAACATCGGTCAAGGTACATTTGGTATAAGGTCTTCTCTTTCTCTCACTCACATTTTGCTTGGAATGATGGATAGGCAAAGTTCTTCTACAAACCCACTCTTCATCGAGCAAGACGACGACATGACATCATTCGTCACCAAGAGCCACCTCTTTGCAGCACAACAAGCTTTGCATCAAGAGCAACAAGCAATGACCGACCGCATCGACAACCTCGCCACCGACTTGCGACTCTCTGAGCAATGAACACGAGACTACTCCGACAACAAGCTCTACGCTCACAAGCAAGAGAACGATGCAAGAATGGACGAGATCCATGCCTTGTTGGTGAACCGCCCTCCTTCCACATCTTCATACTCAAGACGGAGCCGCTCAAGTCGAAACTCAGACGACACCTTCTCCGGCTCAAATACACCGATGTCAAACACTCTATGTCGAGCCACGCGTCAAGACCATCATGCATCTCGCAATCCTCTACACGACAATCCTTCGCAAGAGCATGTTGACGAGCAAGCACATCGCCCTCAACCAAACCAAGATCCTTTTGCACTACCTCAAGAACGACAACGTCAACGTTGGTAAGAGGAAGAACGAGCGTGTCAACATCAAGTTGAACAAGACGCCGAGGCTCAACGTCTTCAAGAACAACAACGTCAAGCACAAGCTCTTGAGGCACAACGTGCCCTTCAAGAATCAAGTCGAGCCATTGCCAAACGCAACCGCGAGAGGTGCAATCAAGAGGAAGCACTTCGAGAAGAAATCCAAGAGCGGAACTACCAACCAAGAGTGCAATGTCAAGTTCCTCACCCTCCTCCTCAAGCTCAACAAGCTCCTCCACAACCTCAAGTTCAACAAGAGCAAGATGACTATGGACATCCTCCACTCCAAGAGCAACATGAGATTGACTATCCTTCGCATCAAGGGCGTCATCATCACCCTCGACAACAACACAATGAAGAGACGCTATGGCAAGCTAAAGTTCACCATGCCCAATTTCAACGGAAGCAATGATCCCGAAGAGTACCTATCATGGGTATTGAAGGTCGACACAATCTTTTGTTTGCACAACTATGAGGAAGAGAATAAGATCACTATGGCATCCCTTGATTTCCAAGACTATGTGCTCATATTGTGGGAGCAAGTCCTTCAGCGCCGAGAAGCAAGAGGTGAACCACCAATCACCACTTGGGCTCAAATGAAAGATGTCATGCGAGCACGTTTTGTGCCCACCTACTACAACCGCGATCTCTTCAAGAAGCTCCAACTACTCAAGCAAGGATAAAAGAGTGTTGAGGAATACTACAAGGAAATTGAGATAGCCATGATACGAGCCAATGTCACGGAAGATGACGAGCAAACTATGGCACGTTTCTTGAATGGCCTCAATCATCCCATCAAGGTGAATGTAAGAGGAATCACCCCCGAGTTTCACACTTGAGGGGTTGCATGATAGAGTCGTATCGTAAGTGGTTAAGGCGGAATCACCCTAGATGACCACGACCGAATAGTAACCCAGCACTCGATAGTAACCCAGCAGTGTCGAGCAACTAAGGGAAAAGTGATGTGCGGTGCCGGGGCCTGGTCTTCGATCCCGTTGATCGGGTCTTCGATGATGAAGCAGGGGCAACAAGGACAAGGTGGGGGTCACTGATGGATCACTAACCAACCTATACTAAGCAGTTTAGGATAAGCAGGTAAGGTAACAATAAGCAGGTTACAAAAGCAGGCTATGCAACAGAATAGGAGCAAACAATAACAGTAGCAAAATTTAATGCAAGCATGAGAGAAGGGAATGGGCGATATTGGGATGATCAAAGGGGGAGCTTGCGTGGTTGCTCTAGTAAGGAGGGGTCGTCGTCGATGTAGTCGATCATAGGGGCAGCATCGGTCTTGGGGTCTAGTTGAGAGAAGAGGGGGAAGAAACAATAAATATAAAGCAAACATAGCATCACAAAGCATAACGTGGCAATATGATGTGTCGGGTGTGACCTAACGTATGGTTACACGATATAGGTGAACGGGGAATTCAACCGAGAATGTTTTCCCGGTTCCGGACCTGTGTCAGACAGATGACCGAAGAGGGAATGTTCCATGTTCAGATAGTTAGAGGCATCTGACAGATGAACGGGACGCTTATTTGGATTCGTTGGATTTTTCTGAGCAACTTTCATGTAGAAAACATTTTCATCCGAATTACGGTTTATTTTCTATGAATTTTCAAAGTTTTTAACATTTTCTAGAATTAAATAAATTAACATAAGGGTTTATTATGTCAGCATGACATCACAGTGACATCAGCAGTCAGCAGGGCGGCTGACCAGGTCAAACCAGGCCTGTGGGACCCACATGTCAGCCTCTGTTAGCCTAACAGTGTATTAAACTAATTAATCTAGGTTAGTTAGCTACTAGACCCCACCTATCATGGACTAATCAGCTAAACTAATTAGTTTTCTTTATTAAAACATTTTAGTTAGAGGAAATAAGCGGTGGGGCCCGCACGTCAGTGGCTGGGGCCTGCCCAGTCAGCAGTTGACCGAAGTCAACACGACAGCCGGGCCACAGGGGCCCACGGGTCAGCGACCGAGGGGGTGGCCCCGGCCGTCCAGGTTAGCGGTGGTGCCGGAGCTAGCTCCAGTGACCAAATTCATGGCGGAGGGCGCGGCCGTGCGTCGGGATTCGCCGTCTGGTGGCCAAAAGGTGCAGGCAGGCGTGTTCGAACGAGGAGAGCCCACCGCGTCGTGTGGTGAGGTCGGTTGGGCTTGCGGCTTGCCGGAACAGTGCCGACGACGAGTGGAGGCGGCGGTGGGGTTCGGGCATTCGACACAACAGAGCAGCAGCATGCTAAATCGTGAAATAACGGGGGCGGGAGGTGCTACGCAACGCAACGAGCCCGTTGGACTCCAGCCTGCGACCAAATGGTCATCGGAGTCACGCCGGCAACATGCGCGGGCCGCGGTGCGTTTGGGCACTGTGGGAGAAGCAGCTAGCGCGCATGCGAGGACGACCAAGGAGATGAGGGAGGAAGAGAGGCTCACCGAGTGGCTCACATGATGGACTGTGGGGGTTTAGTAGCTGCAGACTCGGGGCAGTTCGAACGGCGCTGTAGTGGTGACCGCAGTTGGGGAAGAAGACGCGAGTGACGACGGTGGCGCTCCTTGGGCTCGACCCGGTGATGAGGAGGAAGAGGCTGTCCACCGCGGACCTCCTACACACCTCGGAGGGAGGAATGGGCGCCGGTGGCCGCGGTGGAGCGCGATGCTCGGCGGCGACGGAGCTCGGTGGTGATGGATCTGAAGGGAGAGAGGAGAGGAGGAAACTGGTGGGGAGAGGGAGATGCGGAGTGGGGCAAGTGGTGAGGCGAGTGGGAGAGGCGCCCGAGGCGTCACCCTTATCCTCTCCCTGCGAGGCCGGCGAGGTGGTCGTGTGGCGCCGAGGTGCCCGGTCGGTCGAACAGTGGGAGGTGGGAGACGACAGTGGAGGGGGAGTGGGCCACATGGCCTGTTGGGCTTAGCCCGAGTGTTAGGCCCAGGGGGGTCAGGGGCCTTTTCTCTCTCTCTCACCTCCTCTTTTTCTTTAGTTTTATTTTTATCTTTTTAAACTTCTGTTTCAAATAGTTTAGGACAGTTAAACACTTTGCAAAAATGTTGGTTCACCACCAATAATAATTATGCATTATTTGGCACAAGATGAAAATTTTAGTTTTCACGTTTGATTAATTTCGAATTTCACTCAGCATCTGAAATTGGATTCAACTGTAATTTGAAATTGAATATTGATCAAAGTGACTAAGCATTGTTATAGCAAAATGATTAGCTTGATCTCATGGATTACTGTAGCATCATTACACCGGGGTGTTACAACTCTCCTCCTCTAAAAGAATTCCCGTCCCGAGAATTAAGAGGTAGAAGGGAAGAGGTCGGGGTATTCAGCACAGAGGTTATCCTCGCATTCCCAAGTGGCTTCATCTTTAGTATGATTCGACCATTGCACCTTGAGGAACTTGGTAACCTTCTGGCGTGTTCGACGTTCAGCTTCTTCAAGAATGCAGATCGGATGCTCCTTGTATGTGAGATCATCTTGAGCTTCAATCAATTCTGGATCCACTTCACGTTCCGGATCCTTGAAGCAACGACGAAGTTGAGACACGTGGAAGACATCATGGATGTGAGAGAACTGAGGTGGCAACTCTAGTTGATAAGCCACCAATCCACGATGGGCGAGAATACGGAAGGGACCAATGTAGCGAGGAGCTAGCTTTCCCTTGACTCCAAATCGATGAGTGCCTCTCAAAGGACTGACACGCACTTAAGCTTGTTCACCAGGTTGATAAGTTGAACCCCAGTGTTTCTGGTCATAGTTGCACTTCTGGCGGGACTGGGCCGCCTGGAGATTATACCGGACAATGCGAACCTGCTCTTCAGCTTGTTGAATAATGTCCGGACCAATGAGTGTCCGTTCCCCAGTTTCTGACCAATTCAGAGGGGTTCGACACTTACATCCATAGAGCACTTCCAAGGGTGCCATCTTGAAGCTGGCTTGATAGCTGTTGTTATAAGAGAACTCCGCATAAGCGAGAGATTCTTCCCACTTCTTACCGAAAGAAATAACACAAGCCCGAAGCATGTCTTCAAGAATTTGATTGACTTGCTTAACTTGGACTTGGGATTGGGGATGATAAGCAGTGCTTTAGGTAATATGAGTTCCCATTGCGTCTTGGAAACTATCCCAGAACTTTGAATTGAATATACTGCCACAGCCCGAACTGATCTCCTTCGGAATGCCATGGAGTGACACAATTCGAGAGATATACAAGTTTGCTAATTGACTAGCAGTGATTGTCTCCTTGACTGGCAGAAAGTGAGCAACCTTCGAGAATTGGTCGATGACGACAAAGATAGCATCCTTACCCTTTTGAGACTTGGGAAGGCCAGTGACGACCATCTTCACCAAGTGAGAAATCTTTGGATTTCTCTAAGGCAAGATCCTTTTCCATCAGATCAACATGAGCATCTTTGGCTTGAGCGGACTTAATTGCTTTCAGAAGAGTTGGTTCCAAGACAAGGTTATTTAGAGAACCCTGTGGAACTAGTTGAAGGTTCAGCTTGCAAAGTTCTTCATAAAGGTGGGGTTGAGCTTTATGAACCATGTGATTATTGCAATAAGACTTGCGACTCAGGGCATCGGCCATTACATTAGCCTTTCCAGGTGTGTAAGATATACCACAGTTGTAGTCAGCAATAGCTTCCATCCATCGCTGCTGACGAAGGTTTAGATCTGACTGAGTAAACAGGTACTCCAGACTCTGATGATCGGTGAAGATCTCACAACGGTTACCGAGAAGGTACTATCGCCATAGCTTCAGTGCAAAGATAACCACAGCAGGCTCGAGGTCATGAACTGGGTAGTTATCTTCATGAGGACGCACTTGATGGGAGGCATAAGCAATCACTCTGCGCTCTTGCATTAGGACGCAACCTAATCCTCGTCGTGAAGCGTCGCAATAGATGACAAAGTCCTTGCGAGAATCAGGGGGAGCAAGCACTGGGGCAGAAGTCAGGTTGTCCTTGAGTGTCTGGAAACTTTCCTGACATTTGTCTATCCAATCGAACTTAACGCCTTTGTGAAGCAGATTAGTCAGTGGCTTGGCAATCTTGGAGAAGTTCTCGACGTAACGGCAGCAATACCTGGCAAGTCCGAGAAAGCTTCTGACTTGCTTGACAGTCTTTGGAGGGGTCCAGTCAAGAATAGCCTGAAATCGCTCTGGGTTGACGGTAATACCATCCTTGGAGATGACATGCCCAAGGTAGTAGACTTCGGGTAACCAGAATTTGCACTTGGAATACTTGGCATAAAGTTGATGTTCTCGAAGCTTCTCTAGAACAAGTCGAAGATGTTCAGCATGTTCTTCTTTATTCTTTGAATATACCAGAATATCATCCAGATAGACTACGATGAACTTGTCGAGGTAATCCATGAATATGGAGTTCATCAGACGAGAGAATGTAGTTGGAGCATTGGTTAAGCCGAAAGACATGACATTGTACTCATATGAACCATATCGAGTAACGAATGCGATCTTTGGAATATCCTCTTCACGAACACGGATCTGGTGGTAACCCAACCTCAAGTAGAGTTTAGAGAATATCGATGAACCAGCCAGTTGATCATACAGATCATTGATTCGAGGAAGGGGATATTTGTTCTGAATTGTAGCTTGGTTGATAGGACGATAGTATTGGACCAAATGGTTCGTTCCGTCCTTCTTCTTGACGAAGACAGAAGGTGCTCCCCAAGCAGAGGAACCTTGACGAATGAAACCCTTGTGAAGAGATTTGTCGATTTCCTCCTTAAGTTCAAGGAGTTCATGAGGTGGCATCTTGTAGGGTCGTTTGGAAATAGGAACGGTGCCTGGTTTCAAGTCGATGACGAATTCAACAGCCCGGGCAGGGGCTATTCCTAGAAGTTCTTTTGGAAAGACGTCTTGGAAGACGCGAACGACTAGAATCTTTTCTATTCCCTCAAGAGGTGCTGCATTCAACGCATTGAGGAGATAGAGTCGAGCTTCAGCATTTCGAACCTGACGAGCATTGTAGCTTACTGTCTCATCTGAAAAGTGGAGAAGGTGAACGACCTTGGTGGCGCAAACGATAGAGGCAGTATGTGCTTTCAACCATTCCATTCCCAGAATGAGGTCAATATTGGAATACTCTAGAATAATGGGAGAAACAAGGAATTCCAATCCTTCAATCCCAACGGGAACGTCGCAACCAATCATGGTAGTTTGACATGGGCCCGCAGGGGTGCGTACCACTATTGGAGTGTTCATGGGCTCGCAGCGAATGTCGTGTGCATATGCAAAATTTTCTGACATGAATGAATGTGATGCCCCTGAATCGAATAAAACTGAAGCTGGTACTGAATTAACAAGGAGAGTACCCATCACAGTAGCAGGCTGGTCTTGAGCTTCATTCAGATCAATGTTGTTAGCCTGCCCACGACCATAAGGTCGGGCATTATTGTTGCGGCGTTGATTGTTACCACGAGCACTAGAAGGCAGAGTCAGCTGATTCTGATTCTGAGGGAAGTTCCTAGAACGGTGACCTAGAAGGCCACACTTGAAACATAGACCATCATTGGGATTGGGAGCAGCAGCTTGGGGTGGTACAGCTCGAAGAGGCTGCCTCTCTGGAGGAGGAGGCAGATGAGGTGCAACATAGGATTGTCTTGGTGCAGGTGCAGTTGGACGATACATGATGTGGGGAATCCATATCCGACACTTCTGCGCTGATGGGCCCGAAGATGGGCTAGTGTCACGGCTACTCCTGAGGGATCCCTGGTGTTCCTGAAGACCAGTCTCAACATGAATAGCCTTATTCATCAAGGTGGCGAAGTCGGCAAAGTCATGAACAAGCAGTGCTAGCTTGATATCAGGGTGAAGTCCATCACGAAACTTTTCCTGTCTGCGAGCATCAGTAGCAATGTCTTCTTCGGTGTAACGGGACAAGTCCAAGAATTCCCGCTGATAAGCATCTACAGACTTGTTGCCTTGAGTGAGGTTGCAGAACTCGCGCTTCTTCTTGTCCATGATTCCTCGAGGAATGAAGTAGGCACGGAAAGCTGCTTGGAAATCCGGCCAAGTGACGAACGTTCCAGTAGGTAGGGTACGCCTATGGCTGTCCCACCATTGAGCAGTGGGACTCTTGAGGAAGAAGGATGCAAAGGTGACATAGCTGGCAGGGGCAACACTAGCAGACTCAATTTCATAAGTGATGTCGCGGAGCCAGTCATCAGCATCAAGGGGCTGAGTTGAGCTACGATAGATTGTCGGGTTGAGGCACATGATGTGCTGCAGAGTAACTAGGGCTAGATGCTGGTCCATATTCGGACGAGGAAACTGGGCCATCATTCCTTCCATGAACTAGCGGTTCAGCTCAAACTGTTGCATCATTCCAGCAAGGAATTCTGGCGGTGGTGGATCGTTGCCACCACGGCCATGACCAGCAGGTCTAACCATCCTGCTAACATGTAACAGGGGTAGTTTAGTATCGAGCATTTGCAAAGACAAAGGATCATTCGTGATGAAACAGGCATAATGAATGAGGTGCGATGGATACTACTTAGTAGTCAACACGACAGTGTGTGCACTATTCAAGTTGCTATTCTAAGGAGTAACTATGGCTTATCCAACTTTGGGGTGAATGTGGTCACGGGATCCTAATGTTAGAGTTAGTAAATTCGTTTAACCTGAGTAGAGAGAGTTCAGAGTCCCAGAGTATAGACGAGGAGTAAAACATCCTAATACCACCCAATGGTGACGTGGGCCCATAAGACACACAACCATGTTAGTAAAAGATTTTTTTGTAGCGACTAGACTCGACTTCAGCCAAGGAGTTGAAAGGGGGCTACCTACAGGTAGTCGGCTCTGATACCAACTTGTGACGCCCTCGATTCAATCTAGACTAATCATACACGCAAATGTGTACGATCAAGATCATGGACTCATGGGAAGATATCACAACACAACTCTAGACACAAATTAAAAAAATACAAGCTTTATATTACAAGCCAGGGGCCTCGAGGGCTCGGATACATAAGATCGAATACACAAGAGTCAGCGAAAGCAACAATATCTGAGTACATACACAGGTTAGAAAAGTTTGCCTTATGAAGGCAAGCACAAAAGCATCTACGATTGAAAAGGCAAGGCCTCCTGCCTGGGAGCCTCCTAACTACTCCTGGTCGTCGGCGTTCTTCACGTAGTAGTAGGCACCCTCGTGGTAGTAACAGTCGTCGTCAAAGGTGGCGTCTGGATCCTGGGCTCCGACATCTGGTTGCATCAACCGGAAAGAAGAAGAAAGGGGGAAAGGGGGAGCAAAGCAACCATGAGTACTCATCCAAAGTACTCGCAAGCAAGGATCTACACTACATATGCAACATTATCTAAGGAAGGTCATATGTGGATCATGCGATCTAAATGCCAAAGATAGAGAGAAGACCTAGTCCTATCGAAGACTAGCATCTTCTGGAAAGCACCATCTTGCAGCAAATAGGAGGGAGCAGAGTAGCATAAAGTAAATTAGTAGTAGTATTATCAACCTCGGCCAGAGATCCTTTCTCGACTCCCTGCAAGAAAGAAGTCCTAGAGCCGTACTATCCATTTCTCATCACAATCCAATTCTCATCACAAGTATCCAGTTCTAGTTTTATCGATCGGGATACAATTCCAATTGTCTGTTACCGCAGGACAGACTATCGATAGATGTTTTCTTCCCTCCAGGGGTGCACCAACTTACCCACCACGCTCGATTAACTCCGGACGGACACACTTTCCTGGGTCATGCCTGGCCTCGGCCAAACAATACGCCGCAACTCGACCTAGGCTTAATAGAGAGGTCAGCATGCCGGACTAAACCTATGTCCCCAGGGGTCATGGGCCATCTTCCCGGGAACTCCTGCATGTTGTGTGGGCGGCCGGTGAGCAGACCTAGCTACCTCCTTCAAAAAGGCAGGTGCTTACGCAGTCCAACCCGGCGTGCGCCGTTCAGTCGCTGACGTCCAATAAACTTCGCCTGATGCATACGACACAGAACGCCCATACTATGCCCATGTGATGGTTAGTGCTATCAGGCCAAAGGCCCCTCGGATCAAATATCCAAATCGTAGTGGATTAGGAACGCGCGGTAACAAGCAGAGACTCACGAAAGATGTGACCCCGTTGCCCCGTCTCGAGGACTTGCGGCAAGGGCTAAGAATGCCCGGCCAGGCCTCGTAATTATCTCGCGGGCACCTTCCAGGTCAACCGAGTCCACATCACTCGCAATTATGCTCGTACGGGTACCCCTCGGGGTCTACCCGTCTTTAGTAACATGGTTCAGTGTAAAGTAATAGTAATCATAGTAACTGTGTGTCTAAACATCAAGGGGAAAACCCGAGGAATCACCCCCGGTGAACTCCACTCGATGTAATCATCAAGGTGAACGTAAGAGGAATCACCCCCGAGGTTCACACTTGAGGGGTTGCATGACAGAGTCGTATTGAAAGTGGTTAAGGCGGAATCACCCTTGATGACCACGAACGAATAGCTACACTACAGGGTTAACATCAGAAGTGTTGTAAAGGTCTCACTCTTGGCACTCGATAGTAACCCAACAGTGTCGAGCAAATACGGGGAAAGTGATGTGCGGTGCTGGGGCCTGGTCTTCGATCCCGTTGATCGGGTCTTTGATGATGAAGCAGGGGCAACAAGGACAAGGTGAGGGTCACTGATGGATCACTTAACAACCAATACTAAGCAGTTTAGGATAAGTAGGTAAGCTAACAATAAGCAGGTTACAAAAGCAAGCTATGCAACAGAATAGGAGCAAACAATAACAGTAGCAAAATCTAATGCAAGCATGACAGAATGGAATGGGTGATATCGGGATGATCAAAGGGGGGGGCTTGCCTGGTTGCTCTGGCAAGGAGGGGTCGTCATCGACATAGTCGATCATAGGGGCAGCATCAGTCTCGGGGTGTACCGGAGGGGGAAGAAATAGTAAATATAAAGCAAACATAGCATCACAAAGCATAACGTGGCAATATGATGTGTCGGGTGTGACCTAACGTATGGTTACACGATATAGGTGAAGGGGGAATTCAACCGGGAATGTTTTCCTGCTTCCGGACCTAAAGTCAGACAGATGACCGGAGAGGGAATGTTCCATGTTCAGATAGATAGATTCATCTGACAGATGAACGGGCCCCGTATTCGGATTCGTTGGATTTTTCTGAGCGACTTTCATGTAGAAAACATTTTTATCCGAATTACGGTTTATTTTCTATGAATTTTCAAAGTTTTAAACATTTTTTAGAATTAAACAAATTAACAGAAGGGCTTATTGCTTCAGCATGACGTCATAGTGACATCAGCAGTCAGCAGGGTGGCTGACCAGGTCAAACCAGGCCCGTGGGTCCTGTGGGACCCTCATGTCAGCCTCTGTTAGTCTAACAGTGTATTAAACTAGCTAATCTAGGTTAGTTAGCTACTGGACCCCACCTGTCATAGACTAATTAGCTAAACTAATTAGTTTTATTTATTAAAACATTTTAGTTAGAGAAAATAAGCGGTGGGGCCCGCACGTTAGTGGCTGGGGCCTGCCCAGTCAACAGTGACCAAGTCAGCAGACACCCGCCCCCAGGGGCCCACGGTCACGTCGGCGGCGGTGCCCAGGCGGCGAGATGCAGTGGTGCCGGAGCTAGCTCCGGCGACCAATTCCGCGGCGAAGGGCACGGCCGTGCATCGGATTCGCCGTCCGGTGGCCAAAATGGGCGCGGGCGGGCGTGTTCAAACGGGGAGAGCCCGCCGCTTCGTGTGGTGAGGTCGGTTGGGCTCGCAGCTAGCTGGAACTGCGCCGGCGATGAGTGGAGGCGGCGGTGGGGTTCGGGCGTTCGACGCAACGGAGCAGCAGTGCGCTAAAGCGTGAACTAACGGGCGCGGGAGGTGCTACGCAACGCATCGAGCACGTTGGACTCCAGCCTGTGACCAAATGGTTGTCGGAGTCACGCGGCGACGTGCGCGGGCCGCGACGCGTTCGGGCGCCGTGGGAGAAGCAGCTAGCGCGCGTGCGAGGACGACCAAAGAGATGAGGGAGGAAGAGAGGCTCACCGAGTGGCTCACACGATGGCCCATGGGGTGTTTAGTAGCTGCAGACTCGGGGCGGTTCGATCGGTGGCGTAGCGGTGGCCGCAGTTGGGGAAGTAGACGCGGGCGACGACGGTGGCGCTCCTCGGGCTCGACCCGGTAACGAGGAGGAAGAAGCAGTCCACCATGGACCTCCTAGACACCTCGGAGGGAGGAATGGGCGCCGGTGGCCGTGGTGGAGCATGGTGCTCGGCGGCGACGGAGCTCGGTGGTGATTGATCTGTAGGGAGAGAGGAGAGGAGGAAACTGATGGGGAGAGGGAGAGGCAGAGCGGGGCAAGTGGTGAGGCGACTGGGAGAGGCGCCCGAGGCATCGCCCTTATCCTCTCCCGGCGAGTCCGGCGAGGTGGTCGGGTGGGCCGAGGCGCCCGTTCGGTCGAACAGTGGGAGGTGGGAGACGACAGTGGAGGGGGAGTGGGCCACATGGCCTGTTGGTTTGAAATAGTTTTCTCACCTCCTCTTTTTCTTTTAGTTTTCTTTTTATCTTTTTAAACTTCTATTTCAAATAGTTTAGGCCAGTTAAACACTTTCAAAAATGTTGGTTCACCACCAATAAAATTATGCATTATTTGGCACAAGATGAACATTTTAGTTTTCATGTTTGAGCAATTTTGAATTTCACTCAGCATTTGAAGTTGAATTCAACTGGAATTTGAAATGGAATATTGATCAAAGTGACTAAGCACTGTTATAGCAAAATGATTAGCTTGATCTCATGGATTATTGTAGCATCATTACACTGGGGTGTTACACTAACTAAAGAATATGAGGCACTGCGCTTTCTCTCATTGCAGTAGACTAGAGAATAATGAATTTGGCCAGCGCACAACATTATTACCTCGGGCAGGCGAAGGGATGTAAGGCCAGAGTTGCTGCACCCTATTCCCTTGTTCGCCATGGACGCACGAAGGCCTTCAGCCTCAAGCTTTGGTGCCTTGCTCCACATCACCAGTATTGGGGAGGAATGACTTGTACGCCCAAAGCTCTTAGATCTGCTTGAGGAGATCCGCCTCGCTACCATTGGTGCACACTTGTAGATCATTGATGACCATACCAATCGCCGCACTGACCGCCTTGTCGACGGCAGACTTGACCGAACGCAAGACGCCGCATCGACCACGCTCCCCACCGCCACCATGATGAGCACATCGAGCTCCTGCTGGTGCCGGAGATGAGCCGCTCGCCTGCTTGTCGGAGCATCTCGTAGATTTCATGACCCTCTAGATTGAGATTCTCCATGAGTTCATGTCGTCGGCGCACTGATACGTCTCCGTCGTATCTATGATTTTTGATTGCTTCTTGCCAATATTCTACAACTTTCATATACTTTTGGCAACTTTTTATATTATTTTTAGGACTAACATATTGATCCAGTGCCCAGTGCCAGTTCCTGTTTTTTGCATGTTCTTTGTTTCGCATAAAATCCATATCAAACGAAGTCCAAACGCGATAAAAACTTATGGAGATTTTTTTGGAACATATGTGATTTTTGAGAAAAATAATCAACATGAGATGATGCCTGGGGGCCACAAGCCATAGAAGCGCGCCCCAGGGGGTAGGTGTTGGAAATATGCCCTAGAGGCAATAATAAAAGAATTATTATTATATTACCTTGTTCATGATAATTGTCTTTATTCATGCTGTAATTGTATTATCCAGAAATCGTAATACGCGTGTGAATACATAGACCATAATATGTCCCTAGTAAGCCTCTAGTTGACTAGCTCGTTAATCAACAGATAGTCATGGTTTCCTGACTATGGACATTAGATGTCGTTGATAACGGGATCACATCATTAGGAGAATGATGTGATGGACAAGACCCAATTCTAAGCATAGCACAAGATCGTGTAGTTCGTTTTGCTATAGTTTTTCCAATGTCAAGTATCTTTTCCTTAGACCATGAGATCGTGTAACTCCCGGATACCGTAGGAGTGCTTTGGTGTACCAAACGTCACAACGTAATCGGGTGACTATAAAGGTGCACTACAGGTATCTCCGAAAGTGTCTGTTGGGTTGACACAGATCGAGACTGGGATTTGTCACTCTGTATGACGGAGAGGTGTCTCTGGGTCCACTCGGTAATGCATCATCATACTGAGCGTGTTTGGTCACGAGATCATGCATTACGGTACGAGTAAAGTGACTTGACGGTAACGAGACTAAATGAGGTATTGGGATACCGATGATCGAGTCTCGGGCAAGTAACGTACCAATTGACAAAGGGAATTGCATACGGGGTTGATTGAATCCTCGACATCGTGGTTCATCCGATGAGATCATCGAGGAGCATGTGGGAGCCAGCATGGGTATCCAGATCCCGTTGTTGGTTATAGACCGGAGAGCCATCTCGGTCATGTCTACGTGTCTCCCGAACCCGTAGGGTCTACACACTTAAGGTTCGGTGACGCTAGGGTTGTAGAGATATGAGTATGCAGCAAAACGAAAGTTGTTCGGAGTCCCGGATGTCACGAGGAGTTCCGGAATGGTCCGGAGGTAAAGAATAATATATAGGAAGTGCAGTTTCGGCCATCGGGAGAGTTTCGGGGGTCACCGGTATTGTACCGGGACCACCGAAAGGGTCCCGGGGGTCCACCGGGTGGGGCCACCTATCCCGGAGGGCCCAGTGGGCTGAAGTGGGGAGGGGACCAGCCCCTGGTGGGCTAGTGTGCCCCCCCGGGCCCCCCTCTACGCCTAGGGTTGGGAACCCTAGAGGAGGGGGCGCCTCCACTTGCCTTGGGGGGCACTCCACCCCCCTTGGCCGCCACCCCCCTAGAGATCTCATCTCTAGGGCCGCCCCCCCCTAGGGGCCTATATAAAGGAGGGGGGAGGAAGGGCAGCCGCACCCTAAAGTCTTGGCGCCTCCCTCTCCCCTGCTACACCTCTCCCTCTCGTAGAAGCTCGGCGAAGCTCTACCGGAACTCTGCTGCATCCACCACCATGCCATCGTGCTGCTGGATCTTCATCAACCTCTCCTTCCCCCCTGCTGGATCAAGAAGGAGGAGACGTCATCCGCTCCGTACGTGTGTTGAACGCGGAGGTGTTGTTCGTTCGGCACTTTGTCATCGATGATTTGGATCACGATGAGTACGACTCCCTCAACCCCATTCTCTTGAATGCTTCCGCTCGCGATCTACAAAGGTATGTAGATGCACTCCTATCACTCGTTAGATGAACTCATAGATGGATCTTGGTGAAACCGTAGGAAAATTTTATTTTCTGTAACGTTCCCCAACAGTGGCATCATGAGCTAGGTCTATGCGTAGTTCTCTATTGCACGAGTAGAACACAAATTTGTTGTGGGCGTAGATGTTGTCAACTTTCTTGCCGCTACTAGTCTTATTTTTCTTCAGCGGTATTGTGGGATGAATCGGCCCGGACCGACCTTTAGTTGGATAAGTTGGCTAGCGGGTGTCTGTCTCTCCCACTTTAGTTGGAGCGGATTCGATGAAAAGGGTCCTTATGAAGGGTAAATAGAAGTTGACAAATCACGCCAGGCTTTTTCAGAGGTAAGAAAACGTTCTTGCTAGAACCCTATTGCAGCCACGTAAAAGATGCAACAACAATTAGAGGACGCCTAACTTGTTTTTGCAGCAATTGCCTTGTGATGTGATATGGCCAAAAGTTGTGATGAATGATGAATGATATATTGTGATGTATGAGATCATGTTCTTGTAATAGGAATCACGACTTGCATGTCGATGAGTATGACAACGGCAGGAGCCATAGGAGTTGTCTTAATTATTGTATGACCTGCGTGTCAATGATTTAACGCCATGTAATTACTTTACTTTATTGCTAAAACGTTAGCCATAGAGTAGAAGTAATAGTTGGCGAGCAACTTCATGGAGACACGATGATGGAGATCATGATGATGGAGATCATGGTGTCATGCCGTGATTTAAGATGATCATGGAGCCCCGAAGATGGAGATCAAAGGAGCTATATGATATTGGCCATATCATGTCACTACTATATAATTGCATGTGATGTTTATTATTTTTATGCATCTTGTTTACTTAGAACGACGGTAGTAAATAAGATGATCCCTTATAATAATTTCAAGAAAGTGTTCTCCCCTAACTGTGCGCCGTTGCTAAAGTTTGATGTTTCGAAGCACAACGTGATGGTCGGGTGTGATAGATTCTTACATTCACATACAACGGGTGTAAGACAATTTTACACATGCAAAAACACTTAGGGTTAACTTGACGAGCCTAGCATGTACAAACATGGCCTCGGAACACAGAGACCGAAAGGTCGAACATGAGTCATATGGAATATATGATCAACATGGAGATGTTCACCGATGATGACTAGTCCGTCTCACGTGATGATCGGACACGGCCTAGTCGACTTGGATCGTGTAACACTTAAATGACTAGAGGGATGTCTAATCTGAGTGGGAGTTCATTAAAATAATTTGATTAGATGAGCTTAATTATCATGAACTTAGTCTAGACCTTTGCAAATATGTCTTGTAGATCAAATGGCCAACGCTCATGTCAACATGAACTTCAAAGCAATCCTTGAGAAAACCAAGCTGAAAGATGATGGCAGCAACTATATAGACTGGGTCCGGAAGCTGAGGATCATCCTCATAGCTGCCAAGAAAGCATATGTCCTAGAAGGACCGCTAGGTGAAGCACCCATCCCAGAGAACCAAGACGTTATGAACGCTTGGCAGTCACGTGTTGATGATTACTCCCTCGTTCAGTGCGGCATGCTTTACAGCCTAGAAGCGGGGCTCCAAAAGCGCTTTGAGCAACACGGAGCATATGAGATGCTCGAGGAGCTGAAAATGGTTTTCCAAGCTCATGCCCGGGTCGAGAGATATGAAGTCTCCGACAAGTTCTATAGTTGTAAGATGGAGGAAAATAGTTTTGTCAGTGAGCACATACTCAAAATGTCTGGGTTGCACAACCGCCTGTCCCAGCTGGACATTAACCTCCCGGACGAGGCGGTCATTGACAGAATCCTTCAGTCGCTCCCACCGAGCTACAAGAGCTTTGTGATGAACTACAATATGCAGGGGATGGTGAAAACTACTCCTGAAGTATTTTCAATGCTGAAGTCGGCAGAGGTAGAAATCAAGAATGAACATCAAGTGTTGATGGTCAATAAAACCACCAAGTTCAAGAAGGGCAAGGGTAAGAAGAACTTCAAGAAGGACGACAAGGATGTTGCCGCACCCGGTAAGCCAGTTGCCGGAAAGAAGTCAAAGAATGGACCCAAGCCTGAGACTGAGTGCTTTTATTGCAAAGGAAAGGGTCACTGGAAGCGGAACTGCCCCAAATACTTAGCAGACAAGAAGGCTGGCAACACTAAAGGTATATGTGATATACATGTAATTGATGTGTACCTTACCAATAATCGTAGTAACTCCTGGGTATTTGATACTGGTGCCGTTGCTCATATTTGTAACTCACAGCAGGAGCTGTAGAATAAGCAGAGACTGGCGAAGGACGAGGTGACGATGCGCGTCAGGAATGGTTCCAAGGTCAATGTGATCGTCGTCGGCACGCTTGTGACGCCCCCGATTCAATCGTACACTAATCATGCACGCAAATGTTTACGATCAAGATCAGGGACTCACGGGAAGATATCACAACACAACTCTAAAACATAAATAAGTCATACAAGCATCATAATACAAGCCAGGGGCCTCAAGGGCTCGAATACAAGTGCTCGATCATAGACGAGTCAGCGGAAGCAACAATATCTGAGTATAGACATAAGTTAAACAAGTTGCCATAAGATGGCTAGCACAAACTGGGATACAGATCGAAAGAGGCACAGGCCTCCTGCCTGGGATCCTCCTAACTACTCTGGCGTCCGCCAAATGGCTGCACGTAGTAGTAGGCACCTCCAGTAGTAGGGGTCGCCGCCGACGGTGGCGTCGCCTCGGATTCTAGCATCTGGTTGCGACAACCGTAAAGAAAGGAAAGGGGAAAAGGGGGAGAAAGCAACCGTGAGTACTCATCCAAAGTACTACTTAAGCAAGGAACTACACTACATATGCATGGGTATGTGTGTAAGGAGGCCATATCGGTGGACTGAATGCAGAATGCCCGAATAAGAGGGGATAGCTAGTCCTATCGAAGACTACGCTCGGCAGCCTCCGCCTTGCAGCATGTAGAAGAGAGTAGATTGAAGTCCTCCAAGTAGCATCTCCAAAGAGTATCGCATAGCATAATCCTACCCGCAATCCTCTCCTCGTCGCCTGTTAGAGAGCGATCACCGGGTTGTATCTGGCACTTGGAAGGGTGTGTTTTATTAAGTATCCGGTTCTATTTGTCATAAGGTCAAGGTATAACTCCGGTCGCCCTTTTACCGAGGGACACGGCTATTCAATAGATTAACTTCCTGCAGGGTGCACCACATAACCCAACACGCTTGATCCCATTTGGCGGACACACTTTCTGGGTCATGCCCGCCTCGAAGATCAACACGCCGCAGCCCCACCTAGGCACAACAGAGGTCAAGACGCCGGTCTAAACCTAAGCGCCGCAGGGTCAGGCCCCATCGCCTGAGCACACCTCAAGACGCTATGTGGGTGGCCGAAGCGACCTAGCCTAGTGGCGCTCCAATCCAATCCGCCCGCCCGCTCGATTCTTGATGTCAAGAAGGCTTGGTGATACCACGACGCCGGATACCCATAACTACTCCCACGTAGATGGTTTGTGCGTATAGACCAAATGGCCGACTCAGATCAAATACCAAGATCTCGTTAAGCGTGTTATTATGAAGCAACCATGACGCCGACCAGGCCAGCCCACCTCTCACCAAGGCGGTCTCAACTCGCCTGTCGCTCCGCCACAAAGATCCACACAGAGGGCCGTCGGACAAAGGTCCTTTCAGCCCCAATCCGTGAATCACTCATGGGTACTCTTCAAGTCGACCCGACTTTAGTCACCATCTCAAGTATGTATAAATGTATAGTATATACCGTGATCACCTCCCAAGTGATCACGCCCAATAGTATAGCAAGGCGCATCGACAAGAAGGTAGGGCCAATGATGATAAACTAGCATCCTATACTAAGCATTTAGGATTGCGGGTAAGGTATCAATGATCAGAGCAACAATGCAAGGCTATACAATGTAATAGGAGTAACCTAACAAGAATATGCTACACTACTCTAATGCAAGCAAGATAGAGAAGAATAGGCGATATCCGGTGATCAAGGCGGGGCTTGCCTGGTTGCTCGACAAGTAGGGGTCGCGGTGGCGTGAGTCGACCACGAGGGCATCAAAGATCGCCACGGGTCTACCGGAGAGAAGAGGGGGGAGAAACAGTAAATACATAGCAAGCAAGTGCATAACAGGACAACAAGCAGAGCTAGACGTGTTCTAACGCGGTATGAGGTGATACCGGTGAAGGGGGGAAACATCCGGGAAAGTATCCCCGGTGTTCCGTGTTTTCGGACAGATGAACCGGAGGTGAAATGTTGCATGTTCACTATGCTAGGGATGCGTGGCGGACGAACGGGCTGCGTATCCGGATTCGTCTCGTCGTTCTGAGCAACTTTCATGTACAAAGTTTTTCCATCCGAGCTACGGTTTATTTTATATTGATTTTAAAAGATTCAATTCATTTTTAGGATTTATTTAATTATTTTAATTCAGCATTATCCTGAACAGTGCCTGGTGACGTCAGCATGACGTAGAGGTGACGTCAGCGGTCAACGGTCCGCTGACCAGAGTCAACCTGACCGGTGGGTCCAGTGGGACCCACCTATCATAGTATGAGACTAACTAATTAGGATTAATTAGTTTAGTTAATTGACTAGGTTAATTACTGATTAGATTAATCTAAATATGATTAATTAACTTAATTAAATCCTTAATTAATTAATTATTGTAATTATTAATTAACTTTTTATTTATTTACTTTATCTTTTAGAAAAAAGGGGCGTGGGGCCTGGGTCATGGTCTGAGGGGCCAAACGGGCGGTGTAGTAGGCGCGTCTTGGCGGGCCCGCTTGGCGCAGGGAAGGTCATGGAGAGGGCGGTCGCCGGGGAGCAGACGGCGGCGAGCCAGGGCTGTGGCTATGGCGGGTGCGGGCAGCGCACGCAAAGAGAGTGGCGGAGGCAGGCGGCACAAGAAGAATGGGGTCTGGTGCGCCGGGCGATCGGTGAGGGCGCAGCCGGCATGAAGCGCGACTGGGTGAGGCTGGGGAGCGTCGGCGGTGGCGCTGAAAGCACGAACTCAGCGGTGCGAGAGCAGCTGCAGCAGAGCATGGCAGCAGCACGGCGCACGGGCACGGGGAGGAGGACCGGGGCGCGTGTGGCGCGGCCACGAGCACGGGCGCTGAGTGCGGTGACCGCGGTGACGGACGAGGAGAGGGGGAGCTCACAGGGGGAGTAGGGCACGGGCAGCGAGCTCGGGGAAGTTTGGGGAGGCCGACGGGGACGAGCGACAGAGTGGAAGAAGGACGGTGAGGTGGCGGCGTCCTGGCGTGGGGCGGCGAGCTCCGGGCGGCGGCGCGGTCCTGGCGGCGACGGACGGCGACGAGGGCCTCCTCCCCCGATCCCGATCCAATCGGGGGGAGAGGGGGAGAGATATTTTGCGGGGGGGTGTGGGGGTGTGTCGGTGGGTGTGTGGGGGAGTGGGGGAGGTTATGGGCACGGGTGGGCGGTTGGGGCAGTGGGTTGGCCCAGTTGGGCCACGGCCCAGGGGGTTTCTCCTTTTTTGTGTTTCTGTTTTGTTTTTTTTTGTTGTATTTTCTTTATTATTTCTTTTCTGTTTAAATTCATTTTAAACCATTTAGTCATTTTATAAAAATGTGTTTGTTGCACCATAATTACCTTTGTAATATTCGGCAACCACCGAACAATTCTGTTTTAAATTTTGAAAACTTTTATTGTTATCATTAATTTGAATTTGAATTTCGAACGGTTTCGAATTATTGCGAGGATAGCAACGGTAACCGAGGTGTCATGGCATGATTAGCGTGGAATTACTGTAGCTTGATTATCCGGGCGTCACAACGCTACCTCTGCATTTACCTACGGGATTAGTTTTAAACCTCAATAATTGTTATTTAGTGCCAAGTTTGAGCATGAACATTGTGTCTGGATCTCGTTTGATACGAGATGGCTACTCATTTAAATTCGAGAATAATGGTTGTTCTATTTATATGAGAGATATGTTTTATGGTCATGCCCCGATGGTCAATGGTTTATTCTTAATGAATCTTGAACGTAATGTTACACATATTCATAGTGTGAACACCAAAAGATGTAAAGTTGATAACGATAGTCCCACATACTTGTGGCACTGCCGCCTTGGTCACATTGGTGTCAAGCGCATGAAGAAGCTCCATGCTGATGGACTTTTAGAGTCTCTCGATTATGAATCATTTGACACATGCGAACCATGCCTCATGCGCAAAATGACAAAGACTCTGTTCTCCGGAACAATGGAGCGAGCAACCAACTTATTGGAAATCATACATACCGATGTGTGAGGTCCAATGAGCGTTGAGGCTCGCGGAGGATATCGTTATGTTCTCACTCTCACTGAAGACTTGAGTAGATATGGGTATGTCTACTTAATGAAACACAAGTCTGAGACCTTTGAAAAGTCAAGGAATTTCATAATGAGGTAGATAATCAACGTTACCGAAAGATAAAGATCCTACAATCAGATCGTGGAGGAGAATATTTAAGTCACGAATTTGGTATGCACTTAAGGAAATGTGGAATGGTTTCACAACTCACGCCGCTTGGAACACCTCAGCGTAACGGTGTGTCCGAACATCGTAATCGCACTCTATTGGATATGGTGCGGTCTATGATGTCTCTTACCGATTTACCGCTATCATTTTGGGGATACGATCTAGAGACAGCTACATTCACTTTAAATAGGGCTCCGTCTAAATCCGTTGAGACGACACCGTATGAATTATGATTTGGGAAGAAACCTAAGCTGTCATTTCTAAAAGTTTGGGGATGCGATGCTTATGTCAAGAAACTTCAACCTGAAAAGCTCGAACCCAAGTTAGAAAAATGCATCTTCATAGGATACCCTAAGGAAACCATTGGGTATACCTTCTACTTAAGATCCGAGGGCAAGATCTTTGTTGCCAAGAACGGATCCTTTCTGGAAAAAGAGTTTCTCTCGAACGAAGTAAGTAGGAGGAAAGTAGAACTCGATGAAGTACTACCTCTTGAACCGGAAAGTAGTGCAGCTCAGGAAAATATTCTTGTGGTGCCTACACCAACTGGAGAGGAAATTAATGATCAAGGTACTTCGGATCAAGTTGCTACTGAACTTCGTAGGTCCACAAGGACACGTTCCACACCAAAGTGGTATGGCAACCCTGTCATGGAAATAATGTTGTTAGACAACGGTGAACCTTCGAACTATGAAGAAGCGATGGCGGGCCCAGATTCCAACAAATGGCTTGAAGCCATGCAATCCGAGATAGAATCCATGTATGAAAACAAAGTATGGACTTTGACAGACTTGCCCGATGATCGGCGAGCGATAGAAAACAAATGGATCTTTAAGAAGAAGACGGACGCGGATGGTAATGTTATCATCTATAAAGCTCGACTTGTCGCTAAGGGTTATCGGCAAGTTCAAGGGGTTGACTACGATGAGACTTTCTCTCCCGTAGCGAAGCTGAAGTCCGTCCGAATCATGTTAGCAATTGCCGCATACTATGATTATGAGATATGGTAGATGGACATCAAAACGGCATTCCCTAACGGCTATCTTAAGGAAGAATTGTATATGATGCAGCCAGAAGGTTTTGTCGATCCTAAGAATGCTAACAAAGTATGCAAGCTCCAGCGATCCATTTATGGGCTGGTGCAAGCATCTCGGAGTTGGAACATTCGCTTTGATGAGATGATCAAAGCGTTTGGGTTTATGCAGACTTATGGAGAAGCCTGTGTTTACAAGAAAGTGAGTGGGAGCTCTATAGCATTTCTCATATTATATTAGAGGACATACTCTTGATGGGAAATGATATAGAACTTTTGGACAACATTAAGGCCTACTTGAATAAGTGTTTTTCAATGAAGGACCTTGGAGAAGCTGCTTACATATTAGGCATCAAAACCTATAGGGATAGATCGAGACGCCTCATAGGTCTTTCACAAAGCACATACCTTGATAAGATTTTGAAAAAGTTCAAAATGGATCAGTCAAGAAAGGGTTCTTGCTCAGATTGCAAGGTGTGAGATTGAGCTCGGCTCAATGCCCGACCACGGCAAAAGATAAAGAAGAGATGAGTGTCATCCCCTATGCTTCAACCATAGGATCTATTATGTATGCCATGCTGTGTACCAGACCTGATGTAAACCTTGCCGTAAGTTTGTTAGGTAGGTACCAAAGTAATCCCGGCAAGGAACACTGGACAGCGGTCAAGAATATCCTGAAGTACCTGAAAAGGACAAAGGACATGTTTCTTGTTTATGGCGGTGGCGAAGAGCTCGTCGTAAAGGGTTACGTCAACGCTAGCTTCGACACAGATCTAGATGACTCTAAGTCACAAACCGGATACGTGTATATGTTGAATGGTGGAGCAGTAAGCTGGTGCTGCTGCAAGCAGAGCGTCGTGGCGGGATCTACATATGAAGCGGAGTACATGGCAGCCTCGGAGGCAGCGCATGAAGCAATTTGGGTGAAGGAGTTCGTCACCGACCTAGGAGTCATACCCAATGCGTCGGGGCCAATCAAACTCTTCTGTGACAACACTGGAGCTATTGCCCTTGCCAAGGAGCCCAGGATTCACAAGAAGACCAGGCACATCAAGTGTCGTTTCAACTCCATCCGTGAAAATGTTCAAGATGGAGACATAGATATTTGCAAAGTACATACGGATCTGAATGTCGCAGATCCGCTGACCAAACCTCTTCATGAAAGCAAAACATGATCAACACCGTAACTCTATGGGTGTTCGATTCATCACAATGTAACTAGATTATTGACTCTAGTGCAAGTGGGAGACTGTTGGAAATATGCCCTAGAGGCAATAATAAAAGAATTATTATTATATTTCCTTGTTCATGATAATTGTCTTTATTCATGCTGTAGTTGTATTATCTGGAAATCGTAATACACGTGTGAATACATAGACCATAATATGTCCCTAGTAAGCCTCTAGTTGACTAGCTCGTTAATCAACAGATAGTCATGGTTTCCTGACTATGGACATTACATGTCGTTAATAACGGTATCACATCATTAGGAGAATGATGTGATGGACAAGACCCAATTCTAAGCATAGCACAAGATCGTGTAGTTTGTTTTGCTAGAGTTTTTCCAATGTCAAGTATCTTTTCCTTAGACCATGAGATCGTGTAACTCCCGGATACCGTAGGAGTGCTTTGGGTGTACCAAACGTGACAATGTAACTGGGTGACTATAAAGGTGCACTACAGGTATCTCCGAAAGTGTCTGTTGGGTTGACACGGATCGAGACTGGGATTTGTCACTCCGTATGACGGAGAGGTATCTCTGGGCCCACTCGGTAATGCATCATCATACTGAGCTCAAAGTGACCAAGTGTTTGGTCATGGGATCATGCATTACGGTACGAGTAAAGTAACTTGCCGGTAACAAGACTGAACGAGGTATTGGGATACCGACGATCGAGTCTCGGGCAAGTAACGTACCAATTGACAAAGGGAATTGCATACGGGGTTGATTGAATCCTCGACATCGTGGTTCATCTGATGAGATCATCGAGAAGCATGTGGGAGCCAGCATGGGTATCCAGATCCCACTGTTGGTTATTGACCGGAGAGCCGTCTCGGTCATGTCTACGCGTCACCCGAACCCGTAGGGTCTACACACTTAAGGTTCGGTGACGCTAGGCTTGTAGAGATATGAGGATGCAGCAAACCAAAATTTGTTCGGAGTCCCGGATGAGATCCCGGACGTCACGAGGAGTTCCGGAATGGTCCGGAGGTAAAGAATAATATATAGGAAGTGCAGTTTCGGCCATCTGGAGAGTTTCGGGGGTCACCGGTATTGTACCGGGACCACTGGAAGGGTCCCGGGGGTCCACCGGGTGGGGCCACCTATCCCGGAGGTCCCCTGGTGGGCTTGTGCGCCCCCCCCCTTGGGCCCCCCTCTGCGCCTAGGATTGGGAACCCTAGGGGAGGGGCGCCTCCACTTGCCTTGGGGGGCACTCGACCCCCCTTGGCCGTCGCCCCCCCTAAAGATCCCATATCTAGGGCCGGCGCCCCCACAGGGCCCTATAAAGGAGGGGGAGGGAGGGCAGCTGCACCTCAAGTCTTGGCGCCTCCTCTCCCCTGCTACACCTCTCCTCTCGCAAAGCTCGTGCGAAGCTCTGCTGAACTCTGCTGCATCCACCACCACGCCGTCGTCTTCTGGATCTTCATCAACCTCTCCTTCCCCTGCTGGATCAAGAAGGAGGAGACGCCATCCGCTCCGTCGTGTGTTGAACGCGAGGTGCTGTCCGTTCGGCACTTGGTCATCGGTGATTTGGATCACGACGAGTACGACTCCCTCAACCCCGTTCTCTTGAACGCTTCCGCTCGCGATCTACAAAGGTATGTAGATGCACTCCTATCACTCGTTGCTAGATGAACTCATAGATGGATCTTGGTGAAACCGTAGGAAAATTTTATTTTCTGTAACGTTCCCCAACAGTAGGGCGCGCCCTGGGCCATTGTGGACACCTTGTAAGGCGGTTGGCGCCCTTCTTCGGCCGCAAGAAAACTAATATGCAGGTAAAAATCATTTCAAAATTTCAGCCCAATCTGAGTTACGGATCTCTGGGATTTAAGAAACGGTGAAAGGCCAGAATCTGGGAACGCAGAAACAGAAGAAAACAGAGAGAGATCCAATCTCGGAGGGGCTCTCGCCCCTCTACCGCCATGGAGGCCATGGACCAAAAGGGAAACCCTCCTCCCATCTAGGGGGAGGTCAAGGAAGAATAATAAGGAGGGGGGATCTCTCCCCCTCTCTCCTGGTGGTGTCGGAACGCCGTCGGGGCAATCATCGTGTGACGGCGATCTACACCAACACCTCCGTCAGATTCCCCAACATCTTCATCACGTTCCCCCATCTGTATTCAGCGGTCCACTCTCCTGCAACCCGATGTACCCTCTACTTGAACATGGTGATCTATGCTTCATATTATTATCCAATGACGTGTTGCCATCCTATGATGTCTGAGTAGATTTTTGTTGTCCTATCGGTGATTGGTGAATTGCTATGACTGGTTTAATTTGCTTGTGGTTATGTTGCTGTCCTTCGGTGCCCATCATATGAGCGCGCGGGTGGATCACAGCATAGGGTTAGTTGTATGTTGATAGGACTATGTATTGGAAGGCAAGGGTGATAGTAGCTTCAGCCTGGCATAGAAGTTGATGCATACGGGATTGAAGGGGAGCAATACATCTTAATGCTATGGCTGCTTTTTACCTTAATGAACACTAGTAGTTGCGGATGCTTGCTAATAGTTCCAATCATAAGTGCATAGAATTCCAAGTAAGGGATGACATGCTAGCAGTGGCCTCTCCCACATAAAACTTGCTATCGGTCTAGTAACGTAGTCAATTGCTTAGGGACAATTCCGCAACTCCCACTACCACTTTTCCACACTCGTTACACTAACTTAATTGTTTATTTATCTAAACATCCCTGGATTTTATTTAAGTTCTCTTTATTATCTTGCAAACCTATCCTACAACACACTACAAAATTCTTCTAGTTTCATACTTGTTCTAGGTAAAACAAACGTACAGTGTGCATAGAGTTGTATCGGTGGTCGATAGAACTTGAGGGAATATTTGTTCTACCTTTAGCTCCTCATTGGGTTCGACACTCTTATTGAGAAAGACTACAACTAATCCCCTGTACTTGTGGGTCATCACGTGCCGCAGTGGCTGCCAAGCGTATATCATGGGGATGATCCAGCGTGGGCGGGGAAAAATTCTCCGGCTCTGAGTACAAATTGTTAAGTATGAGCTAGGGATCAGGAATGCAGGTATGGTGACATCTCGAATTCAACTTGCTCGATCTGTTGATCTAGAAGAGGAGGAAAGAAAGAAGGAGAAGATTACAAGCTGACGACCCAGCCGTGTACCAATTCGCTACCTTACACAGAGAACGGTCGCTAGTTAATACACACACCACTCACTTGGGTCGTATCTAGTCGATGGCGCACGCCCTCTTGTTAGGCAACTGGCCACGCTCTCTGTAAGGCAGTGCAGTGCTAACATTGGCTGGGTAGTTAACGTGAGATTTGTGTAATGCGGTTGAACGTTTTGATTGAAATAGAAGTCCCTGTTCCACGAAAAAATATGTGTTCATGCATGCTATTTTTGCTCAACCCAGGCTACACTCCCTCCGCACCTCTCACCATTTGCAACCGCATGCATGGCTCCTACAGAACTAGCTACCCAAAAACACGACCCTTCTTCCACCAGGAAACTTTAGAAATCCCATCAAACTCGCTCACTCGTTGGAGACCTGGAATTGGCGCCGTACGTAGTTGGTGACTCACAATGGATGCGACGATCGGCGACCCATTGTTGGCGGCATCCGTGGAGCGGGCATTTGAGAAGCAGCCGCTGCCCGGGTTATGGGAGCAGGTGACACCGCGGGCAGTGATCGTCTCGGTGGTTCTCTCAATCGTCTTCGGCTTCGTGATCCTGAAAATCCACATGTCGACCGGCGTGGTACCTGGTATGAACATGGCTGTGAGCGTCCTCAGCTTCGCCTTACTCAAGTGGTTCGTCAGCCTGGTTCGGACATGCGGCCTCCCGACATCACCGTTCACGCGCCAAGAGAACCTATTGGTGCTGACCACCGTTGTTACAGTCATCAACTTGGCCATCACTGGTAAGCATACATAACTTCAATTGCTTCTTCCGTTGCTGAGATTTGATTCCCTCTCATTCTCAAGATCAGAGTGCGGGTCATAGTTTTTTTACGGTTTCTTCTAGACCAATGACTGTTTTCCTAGGTGCTGTCTCTAGTTTTCCTATGGAGTACGTCTTCTCTGATATGAACTTCATATATGGCCCGCGAGGCAAGGCACTAATGTAAAACACTGCCATTTATTCTTTGTCCCTGTTGTTTGTCTCAACCTTGCACAATAACCTCACTACATGCCATCAAAGAAAAAAAACATAATTGCACAACACGCTGAAAATGTCTTAGAACATAGACAGAATTAAGGGTCATTTCTTAGATTCTCTCTATATCTAACTTCAATTTAAGCTGAAAAAACGTCTTAATTTATATACAGAGGAAGTATTTAAAAACAAATTTACACTTCCACAAAAACAAATGATCGACACTTTAGCTTTTTTAAAATAAAAAACCAAATTTTATTCAATAGAAATAATGGACACATTTTTTTAGAGAAAAGGCATACGTCCAACTTTATAAATAAAGCCACCATAGAGAGCATGACAGAGCAATACATAACCAAGCACCAGCCAAATAGAGTGTCGGGAAAAGCACACAAGGCATACAGGCCAGCATACTTCACGGCATGCAGGCCAGACTAGACGAGAAGAAACTGGCACGCATGCCAACAACCTACTACCAAAAGAATATGATCTACTAAGACTAAGCTTGGTCGTCAGAATTTTGCAGAGAAAGGGAGACAGCCGAAACGAACTTTTGCAATCAGCACATCCAGGGCATCATGATCCACGATTTCAGTCAATAACCTCCACTTATGCATAGACAGACACATTTTAAACATGCAATCAGCGAGTTTGTTAGGAAACATATCATCAATGGTAAACTTGTTCCTGGTCGTCCATAGGGACCAGCACAGACCGGCAAACCCCAGCAAACCACAAGGCCAACAGAAAGCAAGCGCAACTCAGCAAACGAAGAGGGATCCCAGGACACCCAAACCAGGATCGGATGCAACACCAGGCCACCTTCGCCATGATATAACCAAAGAAGATATGATTTGAATCTTCTAGAGTAGAACAAAGCACACATCGGTCCATGCAAGGCCCATTACGACATTTACGGGTCTGATCCACTGTAGGGAGAGGTCCCTAATGGCTTGCCACATGAAGATTTTTATATTAGGGAGAATCCTAGCCTGCTAGATAGGCTTATACTTAAGAGGTAGAAGTGCCCAAAATCATCCTGCAATACAAGGACTTGACAATAAATTTGCCGAAGGGGAGTGGGGCTAGGTAACAGACTCCTGTACCTCTGAGATCACCGTGATGAAGGCAATGAGACACTTCTAGTCATCCAATTCTGTAGGAGAGAGAGAGAGAGAGAGAGAGAGAGAGAACATTAGAAAGCCAGGTCCCGGTTATTCGCCAAGAGCTCTGATATGAAGATCTCCCGGTCCGAGCAGCTAGAGAAAAGGAAAGGAAAAGAAACAACTAAGGAAGACTCACCACAACACCAACCTTGCCAAAACTGAGTGCACCGGCCATTACCCACCACAAACTTGACGTGTCCTTTAAAAACGTCCTTGAATTTCACCAAATCATTCCAGAATTTGATGCAGCCCGAGGCTGAGGCAACATCAGTCTGCCATGAGGAAAAGACTTGGCGTTTAGAAGAGAGAGCCAAAAGCAGTTGTCCCCAATGGTCATAATCTTCCACCACCACTTAATAATAATACATTTGTTCATCACCAATGTATTCAAGATGCCCAACCCCCCAAGATATTTTTGTCTACACATAGGCTTCCATTTCACCAATCTATATTTGCGCTTATTGTTCGCAGCGTTCTAGTAGAAAGCACCCCTATGCTTGTCGAAACCCTGCCCCTGTAGAAAGCACACCTCATTGAAGATTATGACCATTGCTCCCATCAGATAGATGGTAAAAGCCCATGGTGAACATAGGGAGAGAGGAAAGACATGAGTTAATGGGGCAAACCTTGCCCCCGTTGGTGTTGTACCTGCCCCGCCAAGGCATGAGAGGTTCCCATCCTTGGTCACCAAAGGAGCAAACTCCTTGGCACACAACCTGGCGGCGAAATGGCCATTCCCAGATATCTAAAGGGGAAGTACCCCAAGGAGCAATTCAGCAGCTGGGAAACCCTAATAGCTTTCTCCTCAGAAACACGCATGGTGATAACCTCGCTCTTAGAGAAGTTGATCTTAAGCCCCAAGAGGGCCTCAAAGCAGATAAGCAGAAAATTGAAATGTGCAATGCAAGAGTCGTTCAACTCCACCATAATGAGCATATCATCTGCACACTGGAGATGAGAGACCCCTTCCGGAATGAGGTGAGAAACTACCAGAGATATGTGACCAGCCCCAACAACCCAAGAGAGTATGCAGGAAAGAGATTCGGCGGTAAATTTGAACAATAGGGGGGAGATGGGATCCCCTTGTCATATGCCCCTACCACTGCAAAAAAATTGCTGGTCTGTCCATTGACACACATAATAGTGTAGCTCCCAGAAACAAGCTGCATAATCTAATCCACATAGGCACTATCAAAAACTTTTTCTAGTAGAACCTGGCATAAGAAATCTCAACTAACCGAGTCATATGCCTTCTCATATTCAAGCTTTAGAATGACCGTCTTAGAATTCCTCACCCTAAGGTCATGGACAATCTCATGAAGACTAAGAATCCCATCTAAAATAAACCCGCACTTCACAAAAGCCGATTGGTATGGACTAAGCACCTGGTGGTCCACTGGGAAGAGATCAGTAGCAAAGTCCTTAGCGTGGAACTTAGCAAAATTATTCATCAGAGCAATATCACGGAATTGAGAGATCAGATCAGCCCCTTTAACTTTAGGAATGAGGAAGATGACCGCATAGTTGAACCGCTAGATGTCCATTGTCCCCAAACAAAACCCCTGTATAACCACACACACCAATTGACGTAAGACGGGCTAAAATTTTCTAAAGAAAGGGATAGAGAAGCCATGAGGGCCCGAGGCCTAATTAATATTAGTACACTTAATGACACATTCAATCTCCTCCTCGGAGAGAGGCAACATAAGGGCCTCATTTTCCTCACTAGACACCCTCCACCACTGCGACCAAAAAGAAAAGAAGATGACAAACCTGGACGCAGGTTTAGCAGCGAGCACAGATGCAAAAAATTATAGACGCTAACATAGGATGTTGGTCGGCAATCATAACACCATCCACAACCAAATTATCAATAGAGCATCGACGTCTCCTGCCATTAGCATTAGCAAAAAAATAGGCCATCAGAGAGTCCCTCTTTAGCGTCTAATTCGAAGTTCCCCTCTGACACCAATAGACCTTCGCTTGGCAGTGTAACTGCATAACCAAGTCTTCCAATCTATATCTCAGCTGCCACTCATCCCATGAGAGACCAGGTCCATCAGCCACCAAATCCACAGCCAAAATCTGATCCAATAAATCAGATTTCTGCCTTCGGGCCTCAGCAGCTCTATTATGGCCCCAACCCCTCAAAAACTTCCTAAGGCTATATGAAAAGAAATGCCAATCGTTTGTAGGGACAGAGGAGCTCTTTCTTGCGGTTAACAGATAAGTAATCTTGTTAGAAATCATAAGGTGTAAACCCTTAAAAATCAGCTTGGACGCATGAACTGGAAACGAGAAGAAAAGGCGGGAAAAAAATCCCAACATCTAACAAAAGAAGGAAATGATCCGAGCCAACATACGATTTGGGAACCAAGGAAGCACGAGGAAAAAGGGAATCCCAACCACGACACACAAACACACGATATAGGACCGATCCGACAGGTAAGCGCTGATGATTAGACCAAGTCAAGCTAGCGCCCACCTGCGGGATCTCATGAAGATCACAATCATGGATAGACTCATTAAATGAATTAGTAGGAGGCCATAAGAAGTTATTGTTGCTCTTATCAGTAGGTGACCTCACGAGATTAAAGTTGCCTCCAATGAAGAGCGGAAGGGAATAGGAATCATATCTTCATGGAAAGCTCATCAAGAAATACAGAAGAAATCGAGTGATTAGCTAGACCGTAAACCACAATCACCTCCCAAAGCATGTTAAACTTCTTATGCATCAGCGCCATGGCAGCCGAAAAAAATCCATGATCAAAAGCCACAAAATAAAAAACATCATGTTTTGCCCCAATAAGGATACCACCCGAATGCCCAGAAGGAGGAAACAATTTCCAATAAAACCAGACAGCCCTAGCGATGGAAGATAATTCATTGTTAGAAAACGAAGCTTTTAAAATTTCGATTAGGCATACCAAATCCACCTTATCACCCTGACCAAATTACGAATCTAATCCCGGTGCCCCCTAGCACCGAAACCCCTAATATTGAAGAACAGAGACCTCATTTTAAAGAAAGAATCTTAATGCGAATACTTGGCCTGCACAGGGCATCACAGGATTTTGGACGCTTGACATGCACCCGTTTGGCAGGAGCCGGAGAAGGATGGCCCTTACCATCCTCCAACGGGCCTACACCCTACAAGGAGAGAGATGGCCGCTACCCAGCCGCCATCTCCTTTGCTTTGGAAATAGCATCTTGGACAACTTCGTTAGCACGCACCAAAGAAAGGAGGGTGCAGGGAGACCCAACATGAGGACCAAAAGAAACCCCAACATCCGCTAACACACTAACCAAATGACTATCAGGTAAAGATGGAAGAACGAAGCGGACAGGAGAGTGCAAGGAGGGGCATGTAGTACCTGGGTGAGGAAGATCCTTGGTAGCCGCTAGTGTAGCCGCACGTGCAGCCACCGGCTCCCTACTATCCTGGACCTTGCAGCCCTTGCATGCAATGGAGATAAGAGACTAGAGAGGAATCAAACACACCGCCAGCATAAGCAGACCCCATTGTCGTGCCCAAGTATTCATCAAGCCAACTGCAGAGACTAGCCATCAACTGCTTGGAGCCAGATGAGGCCCTGCTCTTGGCCGAACACTTCTTAACCGAACATTTCTTCTTCTTGCTCATGGGAACCACAGTGGCCGCGGTAGGAGGTGGGGAACATCCACAATACCAGATATGGAACGGGAGCTAGGGCCAGTCGGCGCATTGGAGCAGACATCAGAGAAAGGGGTGCCCAAACTCTTTTCAGTTGGAGCCAGTGGGATGAGAGGGTTACAATTTAATTCGGAGGTTCCTCAAGCCAATCAAAAGTCAAAGAAAATCTAGCTAACCTAACCAGTTCATGTGCTACCTTATTAGCTTCTGCATTACAATTTTTGAACCTAGACATAGGAAAATCACACACAAAATGCCACCGCCGCGCCTGTAGAATATCCTCTGCTCTTCATGGTGTTGATGTCCTTTAGGTTGTCTGAGTTAATGAGAAGATGATTACACCCTACCCTTTGCGCAAGAGAAAACCCAAATCTGATTGCCAAACCTTCAGCTCTCATACATCTGCGCACCAGTCTATCTTCCCATTCACCCTTGCAATGAACTTTCCTTTATCATCCCTGAGGACTGCCCCAACTATATCCCTAAGTTGATCATGATCAAATGATGCATCAACATTGAGTTTTACAGAAAACCCCAGGGGACGACTCCAACCCCCCTTTTTTTAATGCCACCCTTGGGAAGGAAGCAATATCGACACTTAAGCTTGTTCACGCATATAAGGGTGGCCTAGAACGCTAATTTCTTATCATGGTCGTATATTACAAGAAAAACACACATGATTGACATAGACTAAAAAAATAAAATGACTTGTTGAAAGAACATATTCTTGAACCAAAAAAAGACTTATATGATTCTAAATAGTCCCACATACCAACACCAACTAGAGAAGGTCATATGTATGGATACTGATGTAGTTGTGCAGGTCATTGAAGTGAAAACTAAAAAGCAAGCGGCACATCCATTGTGAGATATTATTCATACTTTGAGACTTGATACTATCTAATATATGCTTGTGTGCATTGCTTGATGCACAGGCTAAGTAATCATTCTTTTTGGAAAAAATAAAACCTCCATGGCATATCAAGATAACTTTTCGGCGCAGCCTCTTCTAGCTAGCCTTGGAAGTAAAGGTGACCATCGTGTGTACTCCTATCTTATGGTTTTGTGGAGCCTCCACCCATCTCCAATGCAGAAAAATGACAAAGACAAAGAAAAAAACTAAGTTTGTTATGAGAAAAAACTTTTTTGGGTTATTCAAATTTCATATGTTAAAAATATAACCTCATGTCAAACTTCTATAAATTACAAACGTAGTGGACAACAAAGCTTCTGAACTAGTGTAAATAGTTGAGGTATTCAATGGACGGGTATGCTTCGTTTATGGTCATCTCTACAATGAGGACCTATTTATGGAGGTGTTTACACGCTTGGAGAACACGGGGAGGGATACTTTTACCCGACATGGATGGCGGCATGATCTTAGGATTAGCCCTCCCATTGAGTAGATGTCATACAGTCTGAATACTTGTATTTTGTCTTCTACTTCTTGAGAGTGGATTAGGTTTGAGTGTGTGCATCTTAGTTATGCAGAGGTCGGGTGTAATACTTAAATATTTTAGGTAATAAAGTGCCCGTATAGAGAAAAGGTATTCTATGTACATGAGCAACTACCGGAAATGATGCACGGAGTGCACACCAACACATCAGCAGTGATGAAAATTGTCCAATGCAGCAATATAGGTGACAGGCGCAACATAAATAAAAGAATTTTTTTAGAGAATGAGGCATGTTCATTATGCAAAGATTCACGATTCTGCCTTCTTTATGTTTTTGTTCAGGAAGACCCTCCCATCTTCCTCCTTTAACAGTCCCGGTATTAGGTGCACCAACACATGAACTTCCAAATCTTTAAGATACAAATAGACATACATCCAATAATAGGGATACAAAGAAGCTGCCAATACCATGGAAAATTGTTCATCATTGTCGTGGGAGAACCACGGCCACCTATGGGGCTGCGAGCCCCTTTCTGGTTCAGCGGGGGGATGTCACATTGCACAAAGAGCGAAGGAGCGTGAGGCAGCATAGAAGAGACCGCATGGGCAGTTTTTACCCATGTTCGGGCCACCGCGAGGCGTAAAACCCTACTCCTGCTTTGGTGGACTGATGGTGGATGGTGGTGGAAAACAGAACGCTCTTGCCCGGCAGGGTTGCCTTGGGACGAGAATGGCTACGCGTGTATGAGTGTACAACGGTCCAACCCCTTTTTATGTTTGCCATGGGCCTCCTTTTATAGATCAAGGGGTCACCACAATGGCAAATCAGACATTACACACTAATTAGATAGCGAACAGTGCTATCATACCTAACTCTGCAGGCAGACAAAGCGCATTAAATGCGCCACTTAATGTCACATCATAGCTTGCCTAGCAGGCCTTTCCGGGTTGATTCGCCAGCTTGTCGCCAGCTTGCTTGACACGTCACAGGACGGGTGTCGCTTGTAGGTATTTTCTGTAGAAAGTGGCTGCCATGTGGCATATAGCAGCCACTTAGTCACCTTAGAGCTTGACACCGCACTAATCAACGATGTACGTCGTGGTGATGTGGTGCAGTGGAGCAGCTTGGCTCCGTTGGTCCTGGTAGGCCTGCTGGAACGATCCGGGGAAGGCTTGGTTCTGGCGATAACCTTGCCTCCGCCAGGTTCGCCTGCCTGGCAGGGGAGGTTTCTCCCTTAGCAGTATCTTGCCCCTCTGGCTAGTCTTCGTCATCTTGATATGTGCTTCGGTCCCTCAAAGGGATCGATCCTTCTTGCTCGAGTTGATCATGGTGTTGTGAACTTGCCCTCATGCCTGTGCACAGTCCGGGCAACGGACTGAGGGTCTGTTTTACGGACAGAAGCCCCCGAGCCTGGCACGATCGCGCCCTAGGCGTCATCAGGGTAGGCCCTAATAAGTGCACAAGCAGGAGTGCTGAGGCAGCTTCGCCTCTTGAGATCATCTTTGCTTCTTCATTATCTTGAGTCTGGGCTGGTTTCCGGTTCTTCTGCATGTCGTGCTGAATGTCACAAAGAAAACCAGATCATGGCTTGTGGACTGCCCACGCCCCACGATGACGTGGCGGAAATGGCCATCCCACTTTCCCTTCGCCCTTTGGGGTGTCCGCCACGTGTCCCTCATGCATTGCATTGGGTAAGTGGTGGATGCAGGAAATGGGTGCCATGGAAGAAGACTGGGCGCCACTGATTCGCAGAGAAGGTCGGCTCCAATTCCCTAGGCCGTTGCAGGCGCAGGGAAGCCGTATTCGAGGAGCGGGGTGGTTGCCTTATGGACGAAAGGCCAACTCCATGGCCTCGCTCCGCTATAAAAGGAGATAGGAGCGATGGTTTAATTCACACACCTTGCATCTTCCTTTCCTCAAATTCTTCTTTGTTTTCCATGACGAGAGGGCAAGGGCACGATGTCACCCTAGCGGTGACGACGAGAGCCTCTGCTCGTCAGCGTCTTCCTCGTCCTTCTAAGAGTGTGGGGGTGGAACCCGCTATGAGAGGAGGAGGGAGGGGACGAGGTCGATGTCACCGGGGCACCCTGGGAGGAGGAGGATGAGGTGGCGCCCAGATCGCGCCCCCGCCAGATGCCCCTCCTTCGTTGGAAGGCCATGTCGGAGACCATCCTTTGGAGTTTGTCATCGGGCTGTACAAGAACCCGCACGGCCGCCTCCATCTTTCCACTCCCTTTGCAAGGGTGATGGAACTCGAGCAACCGCGCGCATTGAAGCTGCACATGAGGGGCTGTGGGAACGGCAGCATTCGTGTTGACGTAGACTTCCCCTCCCCTCATGTTATGTACTTTCGCCAAGGCTGGAAGACCTTTACCCACGCCCACAGCTCGTCGGAAGGGCATGTCCTCTATTTTATGTTAATGGAGGACGGCTTCCTCTTCGTCAAGGTGTTTGGGAGATCGGGTGCTTGCTTAGGGTGTGGCACGGAGAGCTTGACCGACGACAAAATCTCCTCCTCGAGCGACAGCGACGAGGACGACTGTGATGGGAATGATGATGTTGGCGATGACAACTCTGACTTCGGCTAACCACCGCCTGCACCATCTTCATCATGGGGCAGCGCCATCATCCGCACCTGCGTTTTCTCCACGACAAGGTGATTGCCGGGAAGATTGATGCAGAGGTGGTGATGGTGTTTCCTGGCTTCTTCTAGCTGGACCCCGGCAGGCTTCCTCTCGGGCTGCAGCTCCGTTAGCCCTACCGCATCCTGCTGGCCCTGGTGGCAGTGGTTGGGAGGTCATCTCCGCCATGCTCTTCATCGTCGCTTTCATCGGTGTTCTCCCTTCCCCGTTGAGCTACCTCTCCTGGACACTGATAGAGTTGGACTGAGCCCCTGCCCAGGCGCTCCTTTTGCCCTCTTTGCCTTCACTTGTCATGCCTGATGGGAGAGGGACAAGAAAGGGCATTACAGGGCACTTATCTTTTTTCTATCTTAAACCTTTAGGCACTTGCCAAATTTTAGTTCAAATAATGTAATCTCTTGAATCCATGTTTGTGTTCTGTAAGATTTGTACTTTTTTGAAGCATATTAATGGAAAAGATAAACTTTGTCAGGGACTCGTGCATGTATATGGTCATGCAGAGGTGGAATGCCTCTATATTAAAAATAAACAAGATATGCTTGTCGGGCACAAATATAATGAGGGACCAGCCCCCTACCAACCTTTCTTCGTCAAAGGCCACTGCGACCATCTTGAGCGAAGCAATGTTCGAGTCAAAAGATGGGAGCACCTAAGTTTCAAAAAGGTGGCGAGGCTTTCCTATGCGCAAGTTTAAACTTATAGAACATGTGTGGAGAAGAGATAGAACTTATTTTTTTGTCCTGCCGGAGGACGCAGTGCTGGCTTGTCTCCCCCTCTCTTCTTAGGGACAGAATCCACGGTAGGACCCTATAGATTATGCACACGAAAATGATGCGAGATGCAACCTAATATATATGTGGATGCAATGCTCATGATATGCTTATGCATGCATGCAACTTGTCAGGGGCCCCCAGCGCTTCATTTATTTCTATTGCTCAGGGTCTGCGCCTAGCTTTGTACAAGGGGTTACATGCAACTGAGGCAAGGCATGTACAAAGGGTGGCTGCCGGGCAGGGCCCGACAGCTGCGCCTTACGGGTAGAACGTATGGAGATGCTCAATATTCCATGAGTTTTGAATATTAATGCCATCTCCGGTCTCCAGACGGACAACGCCAGGTCTGGTGACTTGTACTACCAGATAACGGCCTTCCCACTTGGGCGACAACTTGTTTGCACCCTTGGGAGACTGAACGCGCCTAAGGACAAGGTCGCCTTCCTCAAAACACCGGGCATGAACCCAGTGGCTATGATAGCGACGCAGGAGCTGCTGATAGCGTGCAGCACGTGTAGACACCCGAAGACGGTTCTCCTTGAGTAGCACAGCATCATCACGCTGGTGCTGATCTTGCACTACTTCATCGTAGGCATGCACTCGAGGGGACCTGTAAAAGAGTTCCGTGGGGATAACAGCTTCTGCCCATAGACTAGGGAAAAGGGAGTCTGCCCGGTAGCTCGATTTGGTGTCGTTCTGAAGGACCAAAGAACTACCGGCAGCTCATCTATCCATCGCCTGCCACACTTCTGCAGCTTATGAAATGTTCTTGTCTTGAGTCCATGTAGCACTTCAGCGTTCTCCCTCTCAGCTTGTCCATTGCTTCTGGGATGTGTAACAGAGACAAATGAGATCTTGCATCCGAGGGCATGAACATATTGCATGAAGGCGTGGCTCGTGAATTTGGTGCGTTGTCAGTGATGATCCGGGAAGGAACCCCGAAGCGGCACACCAAATCTTTCATGAACTTGATAGCTGACTAAGCAGTCACCTTTCTCATGGAAGCTACTTCTGGCCACTTTGTAAACTTGTCGATTGCAATGAACAAGAATTCAAAGCTCCCGCAGCTCTGTGAAAGGGCCGAGGATATCGAGCCCCCAGACCGAAAATGGCTATGCCAAAGGGATTGTCCAAAGAGCTTGTGCAGGCAGATCGGTGTTCTTGGAAAGAACTGGCAGTCTTCACACTTGTCGACTAGCTTGACCGCATATTGGAGGGTTGTGGGCCAATAGAATCCTTGCCGGAATGCTTTCCCAACCAATGACCTTGATCCAATGTGGGAGCCACCATGCCTTTGTGTATATCTACCAGTAGTTCCTTTCCTTCTTCCCGGCAGATGCACTACAATTTCACACCATTGGGCCTCCTTCTGTATAGAGTGTCATCGACAACTGGTACATACTGGCCTCCGGGCTACTCTTTCAGCTTCATCTTGCTCATCGGGAAGTTCTCCGGTTTGGAGGAAGTGGGCTATGTGTCTTGCCCAAGTTGGATCCTAGGGCTCGGTAACAATGACTAACGACACCTCCTCGCTTGCGGGGGTGCATTCCTCGACTGCGGGACCGGTGGCCCGGCAGGAGGATGCAGCCCGACAAGTGATGGGGAGTTGTTTCCGGTAGGGTCCTTGCTAGGAGCCCCGAGGAGTTCTATCGGGAGAGGCTTACTGGAGTCCAGCTTTCTCCTTTTCTGGGCCATTGTTTCTAGGGATACGGAGGGTGGTTGAGTAAGGTGGAGAACAAAAGTTCCTAGTTCCACAGGAAGCTTCTGCGCAGCACACTTTGGTAGATGATCGGCTATGCTGTTTCTGCACGGGGTACGTGCTCTGTTTGCAAGCCGTCAAAGCGCTCCTCTAATCTTCTCACTTCCTCAACGTATGCCTCCATCAATGGACTTTGGTAATCCTTGCTGACTTGCCTCGCCACAAGTTCTGAATCTCCTCGAATGATCAGCTTCTTAATCCCCAACTCAACAACGATCCTGAGTCCGACAAGGAGTCCTTCATACTCTGTTGTATTATTGGTTGCTTCCTCCCGGGGAAAATGCATCTGGACGACGTACTTCAGGTGCTTGCCAGTTGGAGCAACGATAAGCATGCCAGCCCCTGCACCTTGCAGGGAGAAAGCACCACCGAAATACATGATCCATTCTTGGGGTGCTTCCTTGCCGGGGATAACTGTCTCCACCACTTCTTCGTCAGGGGTTGGTGTCCATTCTGCAATAAACTTTGCCAATGCCCTACTCTGGATTGTTGAATTGCGCTCAAACTTCAGGCCAAAGCTAGATAACTCCAAAGCCCACTCCACTATTCTGCCGGTAGCTTCAGGGTTCTGGAGTATCCTTTGCAACGGGAATTGGGTTACAACTGTAATCTCATGGGCTTGGAAAGTAGTGACATGGTTTCCTTGAGGCCATGATGAAGCCAAAGATCAACTTTTGCATGCTAGAGTGCCTCGATCTAGCCCCCTATAGTAAGGAGCTAACGAAGTTCACTAGGCGCTGCACAACTTTCTTCCTTGCCGCATCCTTGGGGTCACTCCTGCTGTCGTGCTCTTCTCTGTCCTGATCTTCATCCAGTCCTTCCGGGCTTTCCTTATCCTCTGTTTCCTCTACTTCCCGCTATGCCACTAGAGCTGCACTAACCACTTGATTGGTTGCCGCCAAATATAGCAGCAACGGCTCTTGTGGTTTAGGGGCTACCAAAGTGAGCACAGAAGACAAGTAGGTCTTCAACTCTTGCAGTGCTGCATCTACCTCTGTGGTCCACTTCCTAGGTCCTGCCATCTTCAAAATTTTCAAGAACGGCAGGGCGTGCTCGGCAGACTTGGTGATGAATCTGCTAAGCGCGGCAACACATGTTGTCAAACGCCTCACATCTTTGACTATCTTGGGTGCCTGGATCTGCTCTATAGCCTTGATGTTATCTGGAATGGCCTCGATCCCATGGTGGGACACAAAGAAACCAAGAAGCTTGCCGGAGGGAACACCAAACACACACTTCTCCGGGTTTAGCTTCAAGTTGATCTTGCGTAGATTAGCAAACGTTTCTTCTAGATCCTGGATGAGGGTGGATTTGTCTTTGGTCTTGACCACAATGTCATCCATATAAGCCTCAATATTTCTGTGCAACTTTGGTTGAAAACAAATCTGGACTGCCCTTGCAGAAGTAGACCCGACACTTTTTAATCCAAAAGGCATGCTAATAAAGTAGTACGTACCACAAGGGGTGATGAAGGAGGTCTTCTCCACATCTTCCTTGGACATGAAGATGTGATGGTATCCAGAGTACGCATCTAGGAAAGAAAGAAAGTCACAGCCTGAAGTGGAATCCACAATCTGGTCGATGCGCGGCAAAGTAAATGGATCCTTTGGGCAAGCCTTGTTGAGGTCTATGAAGTCAATGGAAAGCCTCCACTTCCCATTATCCTTGCGCACAACTGCTAGGTTTGCCAACCATGTTGGATGCAGTATTCCTCTAACCAAACTAGCTACCTCAAGCTTCTTAATGTCCTTGGCAATGAACTGCTGCTACTCCAAGGCCTTCTTCCGCACCTTCTACTTGACGGTTCGGGCATGTGGGCAAAAAACAAGATGGTGCTCGATTACCTCCCTGGGAACACCGGGGATATCAAGTGGTTTCCAGGCAAACACATCGATATTCGCCCGCAGGAAGGCGACGAGCACGCTTTCGTATTTCTCATAAAGGGTGGCGTTGATAGTGAAGGTACCATCTATGCCTGCCAGCCCTGCCGGGACCTTCTTCACATGGGGTGCAATAGCCTTTGCCTTCTTGCTGTTGGAACACTACAACACGTGATCAATGGGTGTCGGGCACTCAGTAGGGGACCGTTTCCTTGATTCTTTGCCCGAGTCCCTACAATCCTTCTTCTATCCTTTACTCTCCTTGGCGGGCACCACTGCCTCAGCGGCCTCTGCCGCGACAACGTCCCGATATATCTTACCCGTGCATATCATTGCGTCTTTCTTATCTGATGGAATGGAAATGAAGCCCATTGGGCCTAGCATCTTCAAGGTGTTGTAGGCATAGTGGGATGCCGCCATGAACTAGGCCAGGGCAGGGCGCCCAAGAATTTCATTGTATGGCAGGGGGAGATCGATCACATCAAACACAATCTTCTGAGTTCGGTAGTTCAACTCACCCCCAAACATTACTAGCAATGTGATCTTTCCCTTAGCATGGCTCCTGCTGGGATTAACTCCTTGAAACGTGTCAGTAGACTTAAGCTCTTCCACCGCTATCTGAGCTTGCTGAGAACATGTGGGGAGATCAGATTCGACACAACCCCGCCATCAACCAACATCTTTGTGACCTTGAGGTTGCGGATTGTTGGGGAGACCAACAACGGCAGGCATCCTACCTCAGTTGTGCAGTCAGGATGATCCTCCTCATCAAAGATGATGGGCATGCGTGACCATTTGAGTGGTTTTCGTGAAGTTGCCACTGGCTCCACGGCATTGACTTATCGCACCCACTGCTTAAGTTGGCGGTGAGACGAGTGCAAAGATGCACCCCCGTCAATGCACGGGGCATCGGTGGCCTTCAGGAATTCATGCTCACTAGTTTCTTCTTCATCCCCTTCATCACTTCTAGCATCACAATCCTCTTTCTCTCTACCCCTGGTGGGTTTCCCTTGGTTCCTAGGAGCTCTGCCGAGGCAAATTGCTTCACCAGCCTGGCCCTTACCGCCAGTACCATTCTGACCTCTTTCCTTATCTCGCTTCTCATACTTAGCCCTCTACTTCTTAACGAGTTTCTCAACTTGATGACACTCCTAGAGATCGTGTCCCCTGTCCTGATGGATCTTGCAGTACGGCCCATCGCTCTTCCCAGCTTTCTCGGCAGCCTCGGCCTCTTGGCAGTCAGCACACTTCGGCTTTTGCCTTCTTGCCAGTACTAGGTGTGCCCGATCCCTCAAGGGCATCACTGCCTTATCCTTGCGCTTCTTGTTGCGCTTCTTATTCTTCTTCTTCTAGCTAGTGGTCTTGCCATAATCTTCTGAGTCGATGTCGACGCAATCCTCCTCTCCAGGTAGCTTCCTCCCTTCCTCTACCTGAGCACATTTTTCCACCAAGGTGTATAGCTCCTTCATAGTCTTGGGTAGCTTGACATTCATCTTGAAACATAACCTTCGGTTGCGCACATTAGACTGAAAGGCGGCTATCACAGCTGCCGGGTGGATATCTGGGATATTCCTGTGGACTCTACTGAACCTTTGCAAGTACGTCCACAGAGTTTCTCCTTCTTTCTACTGGAGGAGCTGCAGATTGCTGGGCCGCCCTGGTTCTTGATGGCCTCCCGTGAAGGCGCTAATGAACTCATGGCACAAGTCAGCCTAGGACGAGATAGAGTTCTCCGGCAAGTGCATAAATCAAGACCTCACATTAGACTTAAGTGCCAAAGGGAAATAATTGGTGAATACCTTCTCATCTCTTGCTCCGGCAGCCTGAACAGCGATGGTGTAGATGCTCAAGAACTCTGCCAGGTTCAATCTTCCGTCATACTTCTCAGGTATCTCTGGCTTGAACGTGCGAGCGAATGGCCAACAGACTTGTCGTAGCTCGCGGGTGAAGGCAGGGCATCCGACCTCGAAAGGTAGGTACCTGCAATCCTCGGCCATGGGCTCGTCGACGTTGGGACCATCACATCCATTGGGTTGGCGGTGGTCGTCGCGGCGCCGCACGAGGACTGCGTGCGCGGTTTCCCTCCGCTTGTCCTCTAGGGCTCGCCATGGTTCTTGTCGTGCTCGAGGATCGGAGAAAACCATCGAGACGTCGTCAGCTTCTTAGATGCATGGCTTCTGCATAGCCTGCTGAGGTGGGAACTGCACTGTGGGAGCAGCCCTTTTCGTGCGGCTAGCTGCACGAGCCATTGCCGCCGCCTGGGGTGGCCGAGGCGGGTCAGCTCGCTGAGAGCCCCCAGCCTCGGTGAAGCCAATCAGACTCTGAATGGTGGCTCTCCATTCATCCATCTGATCGACTGCCGGAGGGAACCTCAATAGAAACTGGGCCCGCACCATGGCCTTAGAGGCGGTGCTCGGCATAGGTGAAGATGATGAAGACCGGTGCATCACTCGTCTCTTGATGGTGCCAGTGGCGACCGCGTCGCGTCCTGGTCGCCGTGAGCCTGCCGCTTGAATAGCGTATTCACGCAGCAGAGGTGCTTGAGGACCGACGGCCCCATTGGGCACAGTAGATGGGCTGGCTTGTTCTGGAGGCGGCGCGTGTCTCGCAATCGTACTCGTGGCGGGGGCGGCCGGAGGGTTGATTTTCGCTTCAGAACTTGCGCCATCACTGCGGCTGTGCCCTTCGGCGGGGAGAGAGGGTGCAGGTAAAGTAATTCCCCCACCCGTACCTCGAGGGGCGTGGCCATCAGGATCTTGTTGATGTTGGCCTTCCCGTGCGCCGCTTGCCTCTGCTTCGGCCGCGGAGATGGTGGTGACAAAGCCTCTAGCATCGGCCATGCCTCCCGCGATGCCCACATCTTCACGTGCCTCCTCATTTCCTGTGACGTTGGCAGTCGCGGGCGGCGGAGCCTTTGAGGTGGACGGGTGAGCCGTAGCACCGGGTTTCTTCTTGGGTGCCATAATTGATGGAGCCACTGATGATGAAAATGGTGGTAAAGATGACACATTGCTCGCGCTTTCGGGTTCACGCAAGTGATCCCCCTACCTGGCGCACTAAAGATGTCGTGGGGAACCACGATCACCTATGGGGCTATGAGCCCCTTTCTCGTTCGGCGGGGGATTTCACGTTGCACAAAAAGTGGAGGAGCATGAGGCAGCATGGCAGAGATAGCACGGGCAGTATTTAGCTAGGTTCCGGCAACCGCGGGGCGTAAAACCCTACTCCTACTTTGGTGGATTGATGGTGGATGGTGGTGGAAAACACAGCGCTCTTGCCCGGAAGGGTTGCCTTGGGACAAGAACGGCTATGCGCGTATGAGTGTACAAGTGTCCGACCCCTTTCTATGGTTGCCATGGGCCTCCTTTTATAGATCAAGGTGTCACCACAATGGCAAATCAGTCATTACGCACTGATTAGATAGCGAACAGTGCTATCATACCTAACTCTGCAGGAAGACAGAGCGCATTAAATGCACCGCTCAATGTCACATCACAGCTTGCCTGGCAGGCCTTGCGGGGTTGATTCGTCCGCTGGTTGCCTTCTTGCTTGACACATCACAGGACGGGTGTTGCTTGTAGGCATTTTCTGTAGAAAGTGGCTGCCATGTGTCATATAGTAGCCACTTAGTCACCTTAGAGCTTGACACCGCACTGATCGATGATGTACGTCATGGTGAGGTGGTGCGGTGAAGCAGCTTGTCTCCGCTGGTCCCAGCAGGCCTGCCGGGACGATCCGGGGAAGGCTTGCTTCCGAGTATAACCTTGCCTCCGCCAGGCTCGCCTTCCCGGCAGGGGAGGTTTCTCCCTTAACAGTATCTTGCCCCTCCGGCTAGTCTTGGTCATCTTGATCTATGCTTGGTTCCCTCAAAGGGGATCGATCAGTCTTGCTTGAGTTTATCATTGTGTTGTGAACTTTTCCTCGTGCCTGTGCACAGTCCGGATAACAGACCCAGGGTCTGTTGCAACGACAATCGTTCCAACTACAAGACGGACTAGAAAAATAAGGTCGATACACCGACGTTTGACTAGTGACTCCACAAGGTTCCGGGAAGTCTTTTCATTTAGTAACACCACAACTGACAGTCCGATCTACCCCTCTAGTCCAACAAGGTCTCCTACTAGTGTCGTGCAAGTTTGTCAATGAAAATAATATTGAGAAAATGAAAAGTAACTACATATGTGGAATCAAGGAAGCAAATAAAGAATTAAGTGGGATATGGATGAGAGAGTGAAAACGTACTAGAAATGTTTTGACAAACTAAATAGTGACGAGTATTTTCTAGATGCCACATAGTTTACAAGAGGAAAACGTCCATAAGAACGTAGAAAAAACAGACAAAGACTTTCTGCAAATAAAACGAGGAACATGTTGATAAATGTAACTAAACTTAGAGAAGAAGAATAACATAAAAGACCTTAAATTGCAAATTGTTGGTGAAAGAATAATTCTAGCTATTTTTGGTTATTTGAAAAACTATTATATTGCTCGTGATAAAAGAATGGTAACGATAAAGAATTAAAAAAGAAAAGGCATATGCATTATTACAACTTGGCTGCTAGTAATACTTCTGAAGCTAAGCATCAACATGATATATACACATGGAGCAGGAAGAAAGAAAGATCAGTGTGTTACGTATCAGTATAGTACCAGAGAATTAATTGATTCATGTTCATTATATGCAATTGGGTATAAGAATAGTACGCCAAGATCAAAAGCATAGCACACAACCTAACTTAGCTATGTGAGATGAGGAGAAAAGAGGGGGAGCGAAACACCAAATAGAGTAATGTTATTTCAGTTGAGCATTAAACTCTTATACTAAACACCACATTTGAGCACTACTACCGAGGTTGAATCCTTGGTGGAAAAACAAGAAAATAAAATGAATACATAGTATAGACAACGACATACTGGCCAAACAAATTATCTCAACAAATCATAATTATATCATAAGTGAACTAATTATATCTAGTAGTAAGAAGATAGCACCTCCTATTCTCACTAGTAAAGAAAACTAGGCACCCGATAACAAACAAACAGTATATGTCCAACCATACCAGTTAAATTCCCAAGAGGCCACTAGTAGAACATGTTGTATTCAGAAAAAGGAGAAAATGCAACTATAAACACAGTAAAAGGAGAGAATTCATATCAAAGGTGCTCGATGCTACCTAGTTTTTTTCAATGGGAACAAAATCATGCAATTGAGAAAGACATGATTGAATCATTGCTAGGTTATTCTCCAACCGAAAATATCAATGCTTACCCCTTTGAATGATGGAGCACAAGGCAATGGCCACACAGAAATAAAACGTAAAATGACATGCAAATAGAAAATCATGGGAGTGCTTGTTGAATTTGTGTGTGCGTGTGTGTGTGTGTGGGGGGGGGTCCGTGGGATAATTTGCCTTCAAGAATTGAGATAAAACCTGCAGGTACATGCAAAAGCTAAGATAATGACTAGGTGCTTATTGGAAAAAGTAAGATTGACGACAGACCGATTAAGCACTAGGGACTTACCAAAAAAATGATGACTGGAGGAGAACAATTCATTGTGTATTTCAAAAAATTATCATCATGCATTAAAAATTCTCGTCATGTATTAAAATATTAATCTTGTATTTTAAGATTTTCATTATATTTTGAAAAAATGCTCATCATGTATTTGAAGAAAACACACATTAAACCACTAGTCATTGGGTATTTAAAATTTGTTTAGAGTGTATCCAAAGAATGTTCATGGCGTATTAATGTTACTCATCATGCACTTCAAATGATTTTTTAGTTTAAAAATGTTCGCACATTTTGAAATATGTTCATAGAATTTTTTTAAAGTGCTTACACATTTTAAATAAAATGTTTATGTATTTAAAAAATCACGTGCTTAAAAAAACACTCACATTTTAAAAAGTGTTCACATATTTCTCAAATTAGAAAAATTGAAAATGGAAGAAGAAAAATAAAAAACCGAGAAAACAGACACATAAAGGCCAACAAGAACCGAACAAACAAATAGTTGAGAAACTGAGGAGGAAATCCCAAACTCGAATGTCAAACCGATCCTCCCGTGCACCCTTGCTTGGTTGGCCCATACGTGGGCGTGGAAGTAATGTGGTGTATATATCACAGTAAGTGAGATAGCCTATGCAAACTTTTTGTACAGGCTGCTTTGCCCCGGGATGAGCCATGCCTTCCCTTCTTCCTTAATATTAGACACGAGCAAGAATGCAATAAGAAACTAAATTTTGAAGCAGAAGGGAATCATAAGGGATAGAAGTCCTTGACTGGAAATTACAGGGTGGCTTGTGAAGTTGCTTCTTAATCCAGTAACGATGAGTAGAGATAGCTAGGGGCAAAAAAGAGGTCACCATTCCCATTCAGGAAGACTGTGGCCATTAAGATGTGCTTCGAGTATTTACACTTGGACAGGAGATGCCTAGCTAGTTGTATTAGTGGTCATCTTCGATATGCATAAAGGTTTGAAGGGCAATCAGTTGATTGCTATCTTATTACCCATTCAAAGGTTGTTTTGAGGATCCTAACAAGCAAAGAATTTGCAAATGGTAGGGCTACTTGAAAAACCATGCCTCATAGGCCGATCCTGTAGAATAAACCCATTGGGTTGATATAAAATGAATGGTGTCGTGCTCATTTTTCTATATCAAGTTGCAAAATGTGGTCAACCAAAAGAGTTGGGGCTTTAGGTGTTGCATCAAAGATCCATCTTGCAATACCTTAGTTATTTTCTTTTGCAACTTGAATTTGAAAAGTAGAAACTTTGGGAGGGGATAAAGCCTTTAGGTTTGGAAATGTCTAGCTCGGAGGAATGAAAAAAATGGATTTGCTCCATCATAAAGAGTCATGAGGGTTGAAGTCGAGAAGTGCTGAGAATTTGGCTCATCAATACAATTTTCCAAACTTAGCCAGGGCTTGTGCGACGAGGACTCTTCATATCAAATCATCAGATGGGAAAATTTTCTCGAGGTAAAGGATTTTTTGCGAGTGGTAGATGATTAAAATACCACCAAGGTTTTTGGCCCAACTGACCTTATATTCATCGCTATATATGTTGTGACGCCATGACCAAATTAAGCATCTGCTTCTTTTATTACAATCAATTAAAAGGGCCTTTATTCATCTCGAGGGTTCTGTGGAAATAGACTATGTAGGCACTCCACACTGACATGGCGAGACTCAACTTTCAAACTAAGGTGGGAAAAATTGCGTTGCCAGGCACATTCCACAACAATTATTTGCAACCTTTGTAAGAAAAGATATAGGTCATCGTACCTTCTTAGGAAATTAACACTTTATGGTTGAAATTTTACAAGGACACTATAGAAGTTGACATATTGGCATCCGACATAAGAAATGGAGATCTTTGGATTGATTTTGGTGAGACCAAACACAAGGGAAAGTTATCCAGGATTTGCTTAAGGTTTTAGCAGTATCATCAAATAAACAGAGAGATTATTATGGCATTATTAGCATAATCAAGAATCTAATTCTAGCATAGAGCTATGGGAAGATGTTAGTTGTGAGCTTAAAAAGACGATGTAGAGAATTAAAGGATATGAGTGAGGGCGGTAGGGAGAGATGGTTTCCATGAAGAATATATATTTTCCAAACTAGAATGTCTAGATTTAGAGTCCATTGAACACGATTTTGGATGAATTGGCAAAAACTAGACTAACACAACCGCATAGGTGGTTGGGTATTGAAAGCAACTTATATCTTTGTCACTTCTAACATTCTTAGAAATTTATTTGTTTTTTCAAACATGCGACAATAGTATTGTCACAGGATCATGGCTACTTGCATTAAAAACTAGATCATGGTTTGGGAAAATATAATTTGCTACTCTTGTATACATATCGATTCATAGGTCGGGACTAGTTGCTAGTGTAGTGCAATGAATAAAGATGACACATCTATGTGTGTTAGGAAGGGAGACATGAGATGATCAAAAATGGTTGTTTCTATGAGATTCTTAGATGAGGTTTGCCAGGCGGAGGATACCACATCATTGGCAAGAGGTTTCCTAAAATATGCCTAGCAATAAAAAAGTTAAGAGGACACGAATGTGTAGACTTTAACGTCCTTGCTGGTATAACGTTGTAGATGATATGATAGGGGTGACTATGGAATTTAATATCCGTGATTGTATGATAGTTGATAAGATGGTTTTACATATGCAATCCATTTCATATAGAGAAGAGAAAAAGTGTTACAGAATAGATTATCTCTTACTTTCATCTCTTGCAAGTAATGCACCACCATCAGCAAAAACACCCTTCCCTGATTTAGTGATTGGAATAAATGACCTATAAATGGTAAAAAGAACTATAACATGCAGAAAATTCTGTCCCCGCTGATGACTTCTACACATCATTGAGTTTTCTCCAAAAACTTACAACTAATGGGCATAATTTATTGTGTGTGACTGGTGATATATCAAACTCTAACATGATGTTGGTACTGATAGGCCCAATTTTACTCGTTACTAGTGTGATGCACACTAGTGAAGGGTGGAATTTGGTATTTGAGCAGCAATAATCTAGCCCACTAGAGCAAAGCCCACTAGACTTAGACTATCTCCCATATAAAAGCCCTCTGAAAAATAATTCCACCCATTGCCCCCCTCCCCTCATTCATTTTGTCCTAATCGATGGTCGGCGCCACCTTATTCTCTCTACCAAGCCTCCCTTCTCCATCTAATCTATCACTTCCCAAGAACCATCACCGGCGATACTATGCATTAACAAGTGTTACATGGAGGATAGTGCTATTGAGGGGTTATGGAGGTATTCAGCTAAAACATGATCCGACATCCTCCTGCTCATTGAGGATTCAATCCCATGTCTTCAACCCAAGCTCTCCACCACTTCTAGCTCCTCTTATTGAGGCGCTCCAGTAGTACCAAATCCCCAATTTTGCCTAGTTCCGGCTCCCCTCCACCACGTCGCTGCCTGCTCAAGCTATGGGAGCATGACACATCCTAGAAACTGCCCAGCCCATGTAATGGGGTTGAGTTTGTGCTTATTCATCGCCTCTAGGATGGCTATTATTGTGTCATCTGCTAGTTTTTCAAGGTCAACACCTCTATTAGGTTTACAAATGTTATGGCATCGATGTGTGCATGCATCACCTCTATTCACGATCTTGTGCTAACAAGGACCCCTAGTGGGCATCAGTGCAAGTAGGTAGCAGTGCAAGGTGGTTGATTCTGGGGTGTAGATCCATTCATGGGTTAGGTACTCGCTAGTGGTTTATTTATCACAACTAACATGTGCTATGCCTTTGTTTGTAGTTTTTTGGTCGGCCATAAGTATATTGCCATTTTGTAGAATGTTTTCATGCATGCAAACGTACATGATGATTAAAAACTTAATTAAGTGAAGGCCAGCGAAAATATGGTAGCTCCTTTAGTGGAGAACATTGTCCTATCTTTCATTTGACGAATCATTTCTAAGATAATGATAATATTATTTTATTTTGTTTACATCATCAATAATTTGGTAGCTAAATTGCTAAACTAGCACAATTGTGAGTGCTATGAGGTTGGAGGTAGTGCTAAGCTTTGCTAATTTGGTAGCTAAAGCACTAACTAGCTACATGGAGGCATAGGTTTTAGAAGGGGGCACAAAATAGGTAATATTGGTGGGTGGGTCATGGGGGGGGGCTACACAGACCTCGCCATGCTACATTATTGGTACATGGGTCAAACTAGATTTTGATTTGTTTTATTTCATTTGTAAATTTATGTGCATATAGTTGTATTCTAACTCTAGTCATCCGAACTCATACACCCATGTAATATCCAAGAGAAACATTGGTTGCATTTTTTGGATATACAACAAGGTGGGATTGCAAATTTGGTAGTCGGACTGAGCTTTTCTATTGTATGTTTACATGAGTATTAATTTTCGAGCATGTATAGTACTATTAAACAACTCAAAGACTCCCGAAACAAATCATGTTCGGTTGCAGTTTGTATTGACGATTTGCTTTTTTATTTTCCTTCTTCTAGGTGGATGTGCCTTGTACATCGTATCAATGACGTCTGTTGTGGCAAAGTCACTTGGTGAAGAGTCAGACCCAAGAGACATTGTTGATAACTTTCCAACAGGGCGATGGATGTTATTCCTACTCTTGATTGGTCTAATGTCTATCTTCATTAGTGTACCCTTTAACCAGGTAATGCTTCTTTCATACTAGGCATGTTAAATGATTATTCTCAATCGTTAATTGTGCATTTTATGTAAAAAATTCACCCTATCCAATGGTCGTCACGTGCGAGTGGTTGCATCTAGAATCTGGACTTTTTCTATGAAAACATAAAATTTAAGTACCCACTCTGTTATTTTGCTTTGCATATTGTGTCCCCTTAGGACAAATTATTGGCCACCAACTGCTCTATTAATATGTACTTTATGCGCCACATAATAGATGTCATTAAATTAGAATTCCAAAGTACTTATTTCTTATTGTGATTTCGTATCACAAAGCCTGACATATTAATAGTGTAATTGTTGCAAAAGCTTATCCCATATAGACCGAACATGTGGAGTACCATATTTACACTCATGTGGTCGTATTGTGTATTGTTGTTGTTTCCCATCATAGATTGTTAGTTTTCAAAAATAAAAACACTTTCCCTAAAAATTGTCTATGTCTGCACGTTAAACAATGAGAGGTTGTGCGTGTTTGCATGCCCAGATGCCTACGGTGACATACTTTTCTTATTAGTCATATTAAGAGTAGTTTAAAGAACAACTCTAGTTCAAGTCTTAGTGAACATGAACCGGATTCTTGTTTATGTTGATCACTTGATAGGAGTAGTTGTGTTATCTCATCATTAAATTTTTGTTTAAGTCCTCATGAACATGAATTTTGGTCCTTTTATATGATGTCAGGTAGTGGCAGAGCCTACTAGGAGCAAAACTGAGTCATGGATAAACTGCAAATAATCATGGATATGGATAAAATTGGGCCTTAGAAATAATATTTTGTGTAAATTCCTTTAGCTGGCCCGTCCAGAATACAACATGTAGGTCGACCACTACTATCAAGTTTCCTTACATAGTTGCCCAATATTAGGATGAGGTATGGTCACACAAGAACTCTAAGGGCATATCCAACGCCACCCATCAGAACAGACACCTTAAACTTCTACAGACACTTTCGGCACTAGCGAAGCCGGTCATCCAGCCCTATACCTCAAATGTCCACTCCAGATCCAGCCTCCTCCATTTGTCCTGCATTTGTTGATCAATAGCAATTTAAACAAAATGCATTGGATGTTGGATTTCATAAAGTTTTGTACATGTACTCGAGCCGAAAAGTTGCCAGTCCGGCTGTCCGTGCAAAAAAAGCACAATTTTTTGCCTCCCAAATTAGTTGTTGAAATTCTTCATTGTGTTCCTATCTCCTCCTCGCCAGCTGACTCCTCCAAATCGGCCATCAAGCACTTCAACATCCTAGCATGGTAGGCTCGCACGATCTTCACTGCATTAGGATCCAAGTCAGATATCTCATACTCAACACCTTGGTGTCCTCCAAATCATCCAGGAGCTCAACCTTTTTTTGAGCTTGATCACTTTCTGTTGCACCACAATGAACTTTTAAAAACTCTTGGCGTTCTTTCTCCCCTTCATGTCATTGCACTTGATGCACTCCTATTTTTCGATAGGATTTCCTCAAAGCTCTGCATCATATTGGTAGTTGCACCTTCTCACTTGTCCTTCTACTCCTATGAATTTGTCCCTCGGTTCCTAGCCATCCTTTTGGCTATAGCAAAGGTCTTTTGTTGGTTCACTATCTGCAGCTACACTAGACATGGGAGCGGTCTTGAAGGATTTGGCCATGACATTGAGCCAATTGTGGTGCACATTCAACTTAATCCAATAATGCATGAATATGAAGTGGTTCTCTCTACATTTAAGAACAATTGGAGTGCACAACCAGGATTTAAAGAAAAGGCATGATCTAGTTACATATTTGGCCAAATGAATACACCTAGAGCTTATCAGACCACGTAACCATCGGACTTGCAATTGTTCGTAATATCCACAATACTTGCTTGTGGCTTCTTGAATAGTGTACCATTGATTAGTGGTGACTTCGAGTTATGCTCATAGAATATCGTCGTTGATACAGATCAAAGTGCTTGTGATCATTGAACCAACCATCCACTATTTTCCAAAAGGTAGTTCCCTTGCCATGATTAGATTAATTCCTGGGCAACCATGCATCAATAAAACTTTAATCCTCCTTCATTTAATTTTTTTCTCATTTTCTTCTTCTTTGGATCTTCACCCAATGCCCACATGTCATCAAGATCACCTTCCAGATGGTCACTGTTGTGATGTTGGGTCTATGTTGGCTAGGTCGGTGATGGTTGGACCAGCGATCGCTGGTCATCCGGCATCTGAGTGCACATTAGCTGGGTGTCCACCTCCGGCAGGAAATCATCCACTTGGTCGTTTTTGTAGCCGCTTCAATCTTAGATCATATTCACGATCGAATCCTCATCATCCATCATCTAGCTTGGCTGAGAAACTTGCGCAAACAGAGATGACGCACCGACGGGCGTTGTCGGCCAATGGGTACCAGGGTACCATGACCCATCTATCTCTGGGCCAGTGGACGACACTTGGGGAGATCAATTACAGGTGGCCCTGCTTTGTCCGCTCCGCAGGGAGCCACCACGCTAGGGGATGACCTCGCGGGGGCCCCTTGCCGCCAGGCAGAGCCCTGCAGAGGCCACCAAGCACCTGACTGCCTCGCGAGGCTCCCCTTGCGAGCCTGCCTCACAAGGCAGGTCGTACATGCCAGCCGCGGGGCTCTGCGCCCATCACGTGGATGACGTACCACTGTCAGGACAATGACGGGGGGCGTGACCAAGCCCCGTTTCTAGTTTGGTGTTAAGTGAGCAGCGACGCCTATCACCCGCAAAACAAGTCCCAAAGCATTTCCTCTTTGGTGATAGAAGATCGGGGTGGATCAGCATGCCAGGGCAGAGGTCATCGCCAAGCCCACCAGTGTGTCATGAAGACTACTTTATTAGGTGGAGACTGCCTTTAGTCAGGAAAAGCTTGGGCTCCTATCCCGCTTTGAATTTGCGCCCTATGGCCACCCTTTCCTATTCATATTTTTGGGATAGAGGACCAAGGCTCTACAAAAGTTGCAGGGCCACCTCCATGTAAGGTGATCGAGCCATTCTCCCCACCTCTCGTGTACCTCGAGCCACAAGCTCTCCATTACAGAGCAATTCAACACAGGAAGCAACAGGATATTACACCAGCACGATGGCCCGAACCTGGGTGCTCGTGCGTCCCCTTCGTATCCGGTGAGAGCCAACATGCCCATCGCAATCCCTCCATAGTTGTTGTCATGTCGTAGGTCGCCAAGCAAAGCCCCCCAAAGTACGAACCTTCATTCTTGGAGAAGTTTCTTGGACACATATCCTAGACTCCGGTATTTGGCGTGCCAGGTAGGGGGACTTGCCATCTTTGCACCTTCAACCTCGACGTCAATGACAACATGGATGAAGCCGTCACTTGCTGGGAGCGCGTCATGCACTAAGCTACGACCAGGGTCCACGCGACGCCCACTGCCCAAGGTGCCCCTGGGCGGCGCCCTCGCCCCGCCACCAGGGCCGTTGGGGAGCGAGTTGCCTCCTGCGTCCACCCGTCGGGAATGAGCAGGAACGTGGCCGCTCCGCCACCGCCTCCTCGCTTGTGCGTCACAACCCTCTCGCTCTGCATGTCGCGCTACTCATGGCACGTCACCAAGCACATCGGCGCCCCGCGTGATGGCCAGGTGCCCTCCTGTTCCGTGCCTGCTCCACCGTCCCTCAACGACCGGGTTGGGCGTGGCGCGCCTTCTCCTCCTCCCCCACCCCGCTCAGCGGCAGAGCGGCTCCTGCAGCGCACGCTTCAGAGCCGTCTCACGGGTCGTCCACACCGGCCGATGACGGTGACAGCTGCCAGATCATTCCCCGCGTGTCCCTGGACACGCGCGTGATCGTTGATAAGACGCACAACCATCAGGACCGTGTCCTCCATTACATTGCCACGTCCTCCATGACATAGCGCGGCCCTCAACGGAGGCGTCATCACCACCGGGGGCTTCCCGACCTTCGCCCCCGGGGCTTGGCCATGTGGTGTGGTCGGACAAGTTCATGCCAAAGCTCCCTCCCCGCTACAAAGGCAGTGCCAACCCCATAGAGTTCCTCCGACTTTATACCATCACCATGCAAGCTACAAAGGGGGTCGACTGGGTCATGATGAACTGGTTTCCCATGGCCCTCAAGGACGCCACACGCACATGGCTCATGAACCTCCCCGAGATGTCCATCTCTTCGTGGGAGGACTTGTGCAAGCAGTTTGTCACCAACTTTACGGGCACGAGTGACCGCCCCCTCACGCTCAACGACCTACGGGATGTGCACTAGTGCCCTAGAGAACCCATGTGCAAGTTCATCTAGCGCTTCAGCCAGGTGCGCAAGAGGATCCCGAAGGCTTCCGACGCCACAATCATCTCTGCCTTCACCAATGGCTTCACGGATGTGAAGATGTGCGTGAAGCTCTCCATCAAAGATGAGCTTGACTCCGTAGTAGAGTTGTTCGTGCTCGCCGACTGTTGCGTAAAGGCCGAAGAAGGACGCCTTTTCCTCGACAACGACCTTGACGCCGACCCTGGCGTGACGAAGGCCAAGGGTAAGGAAACCAAGTGCAAGGGCCCTGTCGTGATTGCGGCAATGCCAAAATAAAAGCGCCGCAGCGACCGCAACGAGGCCAAGAAGGACGGCCATCCTTTCTGCGCCTACCACAACATGAACTCCCACAAGACGGAAGACTACCATGAGCTCAAACTTCTTCACGAGGGCCGCACCGAGCGCCGTGGCAGCCGCAAGTAGCTCGGCAAGGGCCGCGGTGGCAGCAACGGAGGTGGCGGCTAGGGCGACACCACCACCGCCACAACCACCACCACCACCTCCACCACCACCACCACCACCACCAGCACCACCACCACCACCACCACCACCAACAACAACAACAACAACAACAACAACAACAACAACAACAACAACAACAACAACAACAACAACAACAACAACAACAACAACAACAACAAGAACAACAACAACAATGGCGTCGGTGACAACAACCGTCAAGGCTGGCAGAACCAGCCATGGCAAGCTGACCCACAAGCCAACGCCACCCCACCATGAGTCAATGACTCCCCTCCCGCAGAGAACACTGGGGGCTAACAAGAGCCCCATAGTGTGGCCTGCATCCTTGATGGGGCCCAGGCTCCAGAGTCCAACCGCTACTTCAAGCAGTTCTCTCGAAGTGAACGCGGCCTCCCGGGGCGCGAGTCCCCTCGCCGCCTCAAGTGTTCTGAGTTCCCCATCACCTTCGACACCAGCAACCACCCAAGTCCACGAAGGCCGTGGGTGCTCTTCCCCTGCTGTGTACGCCTCCCATCAGCAATGTGGCCATCACCAAGATGCTCATTGACGATGATGTAAGACCTAGCGTACTCTATATGGAGACCTTCAAGACGCTCCAAGTGCCCTACGAGCACCTGATGCCCACCAGTCCCGTCTCGGGAGTCACCAACATCTCCACTGCCCCCCTGGGTAGGAGCATCTTCATGTCACCTTTGCCACCCGCAAGAACTACCATACGGAGTTCATTATCTTTGATGTGGCTCAAATCGGCCTGCCCTACAATGCCATCGTGGGCTACCCGGTGCTCTCCAAATTCATGGCCGTGACCTACCATGCCTAGCCTCGTCAAGATGCCCGGCCGCAGTGCTATCCTCACCGTCCGCTGCGATGAGAAGGACGTGATGCACACCCTCGAGCATGCCTACAAGGCTCCCTCCACTGCGTACTCGGCCAATGAGGACATGCCCGGGTATCCGAGGAGGCGCCCTAGAGAAGAAGCCCCTGCTCTCTCAGGAGTGGGTTGAGTCCAAGAAGGCGTCGCTGGATGGGGGTGAAGCAGGCCCCTGCCTCGCCGTCAGCGGAGGGCCTTCCCCTAAATAGGAAGGCGCGATCATCACCTTCCTTCAGGGAAGCCCTAATGCGTCAGCTTGGACAGCATCAGGCATGCCCGGTCTACCGAGGGAGGTGGTCGAGCACCACTCAGTCGGGTGCCAAATCAAATGGCTCGTGAAGCGCAAACAAAGGTATCAGGTGTCCGAGAAGCTGGAAATCCACACCCAGGAGGTCAACAAGCTGCTGGAGGCTAGAATCACCTGTGAAGCTAACCACCCCGATTGGACCGTTAGCCCCACTTCCATCACCAAGCCGCACAGCAGCAGGTGCGTGTGCATCGACTTCGTCACCCTCAACCAGGCTCTCCACGTGAGTCCCTTCCCTCCTCCATGGATCAACTAAATTGCGGTCTCGTCCCGACTCATGCGTATGCCTTTCAGCCTTGAGGGTGCCGCAGCCACCTTCGCAAGGCTAATGCGCATGAGCTTGGAGCCCCGCATCACCGTGTTTAGCACCCACTCCCCGGCCCGTCGCGGCCCAACTCGTGATGGAGGAGGATTTTGTGATACATAACACATGGAACACCCACCATCGCTGTAAGTTCTGTCCGTGTCCCCATGGATACAAGCGACATGGAGTTGTACATGCTCCGGAGCTCACTCTACCAGCGTTGTCATCGGCACGCGGGAGATCCTTCCAACTCTCGATGATGCCCCATGCTTAGTATTGGCGGATGCCCCATCCTCAGCGCTAGCGGCCTAGTTTTTTGAGGGCCCCTCGGTCGTCAGATGCTCAAGCTGACCTGTGTCAAACACGATAGCATGTATCTTTCTGTTATGTAATGAACCTCCTTCATGCATAGTAAAGCCTATTTCTTTCAGAATCCTGTGTGCTTGCAGCTGAGTGTGCCTCGGTAGGGGTGTGCACTCGTAATCCCCCCATGTCTATCACCCAAGCGCGGGGGGGGGGGGGGGGCTGGGCATGTTGTAGGTGCTCGGGTCAGTCCTAGCAACACTGCAAAATCCAAGCGACTGAGCTCTGGCTCGAGGGTCTGCTCGCGTGTATGTCACCTCACCAGGTCCTTGGTGCTTCTGTCTCCTCGCGTAAAACCCACATGCGATGTCACAAGTGCCATGTTGCACTACTTGCAAAAACTTGGCAATTCCCTTGGTGTAGGATATCGAAGGCCTTAGGAGCCCCCTTCGGGGGGCCTCGCGAGCAGCACCCTGCGGGTAGAAGGCATCACGAGGGGCTGCACCTCACGAGTAGTGCCATGCGGGGGACTCGGTCCAAGCTGCACATCTCGAAGGAGCTAAGTGAAAATCACCCCTCGGGTTCTCTCCCTCTCGTTTCTCTCTCATGACATCCTGACACTCCTCGCACGAGCCACCTGTGCTTCAAGTGGGGGACAATGTGCAGTGTGCCTCAGGGACTCCTACCAGCCCTAAGAGCCCTACACCCTCTGGCCATATTAAGCGCACGCTCCAGGCTTACCGTCGACGGTTGTAGCCTGCCTCGTGGGCTGGGTCCCGGCAACACAGGGAACGAAGGCAATGTATAGAGGGAAGTAAAGGCCTCGAGAGGAAAATGAATACACAATTAAGCATTGAGTACTAAGAGCAAAAGTATTGTGAAAATGTCTTCACACCTCACAGGGCCGCATCTACTATATTACAGGAAGGAGAGCCAGGGGGCTCAGGCTGCAGAGCCACTGTCGGGATCATCGGCGGCGGTGTTGTTGTCTTTGCCAAACACTTACCCGGCAGGTGCGAACCGCTCGAGCAGACTCGCCACATGGTCCTCCATCGCCCTAGGGAGCTCGCCTCAAAGCCCCTTGTGGATAGGAGATAGCATCGAGGTCGAAGTCACCATCGACGTGGGTCGATGCCTAGCGCAATAGGTCGCGACACTCAGCGTCGCGGATCTCGTCCCACAGGGTGGAGCTCGCCTCCAGCCGCTCCACGAGCCTTGTGAAGAAGGTCAGGTAGCTCGCGTCGTTGGTTTCCAAAGGGTTCTCTAGCCCCTCAACCAAAAAAGCAGCCACGACGCTGCGGGCACGCTCGCTGAGCTCGCGGAACATCGTGGAGCGCTGGAGTTGCTCCCCGCGCCTCTGGGCAATCTTGTCGCGAACCCTCTGTGCCTCATCACTAACCTTGCCCACCTGAGCCTGGGGGTTTCCAACTCCTGTTGGGTCGTGGCGTGGAGCCGTGCCACCCTCTGCCTCTTGGTCTCCGATGCCACGAGCCGCCGCTTGAGCTTTGCAATTCCGGCGTCGAGCTCATCGTGCCTCTTCGTGAAGCGGTCCTCCCGCTTCTGCAGTTTCTTGGAATAGGTGTTTGCAAGGGCCTTGGCCTTTCGCGCGACCTCACCCTGGGCTTGCTTGTAAATCTCCACTTTGTACTTCGCAGCCTTCTCTTCGAGCGTGGCGTTGGCTTTTGCAAGTCGTTCTTTGTAGGAGGCCTCGTTGGCCGCCATGGTGTGGTCCAGGTTCTCCAACTAACTGCTCTTGCTCCCTCTCTTGCTCGATGGTGGTCCTTAGCAGCTCACGCTCCCGGACCTCCATGCCGAGCTCGAGGACCGCCAGCCTGCTCTCGCGTCGGGTGACCGCCGCCTCACGAGAAGTGAGCCGAGCCTCGCGAGCCGCGGCGCGTTTCGTGAAGGCCTCCTCCGCTAACGCCTCCTCCTCAATGCGTTGAACGACCTCTTCCGCCTCCAAGATCGCCCCTTCAAGGAGATCCCGGGTCTTATGAGTGGCCTCTCACTTTCCTTCCTTGCTGCATCGGCTTGGCAGCAGCCCAGTTTGACCACCACGTCTAGTTGCCGCTAGCCTCCCGCGAGGCGCTCCGGCTCCGGGTGGAGGCTCTCTTCCTCGGCCATGAGGTTATCCTACACGGAGCGGAGGGCAGACCGGGCGTGGCGCAGAGTCCTGCTCCACCGTAGGACATTTTGGCTCACTAGGACCATGGCCCAGGGCGCGTCCAGTCCTTCCTCCTCCACCCTCGATGGCTCTGAGGGCCCGGGGGCTACTATGTCATCTGAATCGTCCAGGTCTCCACCTGAGTGTGCCTCTTTCCCCTCCGTGCAACCAGGATCAACCTTGACCTCTGCTTCAACTTCCGCACAACCGCCTCCGTCTCATGGCGCTCTGGTGATCGTTCAGGGCCTATGATGGCCGCCACGTCGGTGCCTACCTCCCCCACAACTCGGCAGGAGGAAGGACTTCCTATGGCGGCTGGCCAGAGTCCGCAGGTTCCTCCTCGGTTACCCAGCCATGCTCCATGGGGCTCGGCGGGGGCGCTGGCGTGCCGACCGCCCCGTCTCCCGTTGGCCCCGGTCGGCCCTGCGGCGTCCTCGTCCTAGGTTCCCTCCTTATTGTTCTTCGGTGGGGAGCCCCTATAGCATGACTGGGGCTCAGGTCAAGCATGCAGGACGAAGTGGTTGACGCAAGGAGCGCGCAGGGCAAGGAGACTTACTCGTCTCTAGGAACACACCGCCTCTTCCTTAGCTTTCTTCCTGCACGGCTGCAGCTACTTCCTCGAGGCTCATTGGGGCCTCCTCCCGTGGCCCCTCCGGGAGGTCCTCCTAGGCTCCTTCCCAAGAATTCAGCGGGCGGGATCGCCCTGCCAAGCAGGGGGCTTCCCACATCAAGGGCCTCCTCCTCTGGAGGCGCATACCGCAGGGGCTTGACTTGGAACCCCGGAGCATCACTACCGCCGCCACTACAGGCCCCTACCGCCGGTAAGGGTTCTGTCGCCTCGCTTTGGGCGTCGGCGGCACCGCCTCTGCGATGTCCTTGCTGCCAAGAAGCAGCAACACTTGGATAGGATTATCGTGGGGTCCCTCATGACCCGCGGGAACCAGCCCACACTAATCGAATTGCGGCATGTTGGCTCGTGTGTCCTCCCAGTTTCTAAAGCAGTAGTTCTCGGTAGCCTCTAGCAGCGGGAATGGCATCCTGGCTACAAGGAGAACTCTCGCCAGCCCCTCCACCACCTCTCAGGCAAGGTGATCGATGCTCAGCCTCATGGGGTCGCTTTTATAGGGTGGAACCCTAAGTAGAGATCTTTTCACACTTGGAGGGGTGAAGGGATGAACACAAGAACACAAAGAGGCAATTCACTCAAACAAAACCCAATAACACATCAACTAGAATAGCATAGTTGAGATCCACAAAAATACAAGAACCATCCAAGGAAACAAACACAAAGGTAAGGTTCTTCCCACTCCTAAGGAGGTGAGGTCTTGATGATAGTCTTCTCTAAGAGGAGGTCTTGATATCCACTTGGGATCATCTCCTAAGAGGTCTTGATCTCCAAGAGGAGTGGTAGAAGAAGAAAAGCTCTATACTTGTCTGTCATATACTTTGCTAACTCTAACAAATGTCTTAGACCCAAAACATATAGCGAAAGGAGCAAAGCTCTATTCTGGCAAGACATGGCGTCCACGGCCGAAGCCTGGGAGGCCCGTGCGCATGGAGTAAGTGAGGCCCGTGCACCTGGGGTAAGTGAGGCCCGTGCGCACGGGGTCTAGAGGCCGTGCGCACGTGGGTGCATGTCTCGGTTACATAAGCCTTCTGGGTGGCCTATGGGCATGGGGATTGGAGGGCCCGCGGACACGGGCTCACCTGGGAGATGCTGTTTTGCTCCTGTTGGATGCCTTCTTCTCCCTTGTGGTGTTGGGTCTTATGCCTATGGGATGTCCCTTAGCTGCTAGGTCGCATTCATCTTCATATCTACTAACACATAGCATGTTTTGGTGAGGAGCATCCAAGTTCCATTCATATCCATATCGATATCAAGTAGGAGTGAGTTCACCTTGGTTTCATGGGGCGTGCTCGAGCTCTTCTCACAGGTCCACCTGGTGCTTGATAAGTTGTAGTAGAGTCCATGGGGATGATGGAGGGATGCTCCTTGATGACCATGCTCGCTGTGAGGCCGCCAACTTGAAGCACTCGCATCCTTGCAATGATTAGCTCCAGCGCGGCATCCGTCAGCTCGGCATGCTCCCATCTGGATTTCGAGAAGGGGGATGTACTGGCGCACGTCCATGTAGATCTAGCACTCCCTGAAGCCTTCCACCTTGTCAGTAATACACATGTCAATGATGTGCACCCGCATGCCCGCAACCATCTAGAATGACACACAACTTGAGCACTGTTTTGCAGCGGTCAGCCGGAGGCGGAAGAATTTCTGGAGGAAAGCCCCGGATGGCATCACCCTAAGAAAGGCCTTGCTGAGGTAGGAGAAGACGGAGAGTAGCAGGACTGAGGTCGGGTGCAGGTGCAGCGCATGGACCTGATAATGCCCGAGCACAACGTCGAAGAAAATCGGAGAAGGGAGGCACCAACTCGGCGAAGACGGAGTGGAGGAAGAATGGAAAGGTCATGCCCCCTCGCTGAGCCACGGGGCAAGACACGGGTCAGATCTTCATTGCCCCATTCCCTTTGTGGACACCGGCTACCATCGGCCTCACTTTGTCTAGGCCTCCTCGTTGAGAATCACGAGCTTCAGTAGCGCGTGCCCTAGCCTCGACGGGACCGACGGCCCCGGCTCGGCGACGTTCTTCTTCCCTTCTTGCCCGGGGCCATGGTGGTGACGAGGTTGGGAGTTTGAGAAAGAGGAACAAGGAAGCTGTTCGCACGCAAGATGAAGGGTGAGATGGAGACGGAGGGCAATGATGTTCCTGCGCCCTGCGCGGGCTGGCTTTATCCCTAGGATGGTGTTACCGAGGTGTCATGGGGAATGGGGGCGTCCTGCCCCGTAGAAGCCGCCACGCGTCACCTCTAGGCCCGACAACGCGATGGGCCTCGCGTAGCTTCGCCCCCCAACAGGGTGGAACGTGCACGCCGCGGGCCTAGGGACAACTGTCGGCGAAGTGGGAACCAGGGTACCATGGCCCATGTGCCTCTGGCCCAGCGAACAACACTTGGGCCAGTCCATGACAGGTGGCCCTACTTCAGCCACTCCGTAGGGAGCCCCCTCGCGACGTGCTCGCCCCACGAGGCCCCCTTGCCGCCAGGTAGAGCCCTGTCGAGGCCACCAAGCACTCAGCTGACTCGCGAGGCTCCTGCCGTGAGGCCGCCTCACGAGGCAGGTCATATGACGCCAGTAGCGGGGCTCCGCGCCCGGCACGTGGATGACGTCCCACTGTCAAGACAAGGACGGCGAGGCGTGACCAAGCCCAGTTTCTATTCTGGTGATAAGAGATCAACGGCGCCTGTCTCCCCCAAAGCAAGTCCGAAAGCATTTGCTCTTTGGTGAAACAAGATCAGGGCAGATCGGCACGCCAGGGTAGAGGTCATCGCCGAGCCCACCAATGTGTCATCAAGACTACTTTATCAGGCGGATATCGCCATTAGTCAGGGTAAGCCTGGTCTCATGTCCCCCTTCGAATTGCGGTCCTGTGGCCACCCTTTCCTTCTCATATTTTTGGGGAAGAGGACCAAGGCACTACAAAAGGCCTAAGGCTGCCTCCATGTAAGGGGATCGAGCCATTTTCCCCACCGCTCGTGTACCTCGAGCCACAAGCTCTCCATTACAAAGCAATTCAACACAGGCAGGAGGGGGGTATTACACCAGCACGGTGGCCTGAACCTGGGTAGCTTGCGCGTCCCCTTCGGGTTTGGTGAGAGCCAGCATGCCCGTCACAATCCCTTCGTGTAGTTGTCATCGTGTCGTAGGTCACCAAGCAAATCCCCCCAGAGTTTGAACCTTTGTTCTTGGAGAGGTTTTCTTGGACAAAGATCCTAGACTCCGACAGGCGTTGAAGCCAACAACTTCCGAATGGACAAGCGTCGGCGATCGTGACTCCATGAAATTTTAATCCCTACTATGTTTTATGATGTATGGGACGTGATGTTGGCGGTGATGTTGGGTGGGTGCTGCTGATGCAGATAGAGCTGTGTGGATACGAAGTAGTATGGCGGAATCATCTGTGCTGGCTAGGGTGGAGGCGATTGCATGACCGACATATTCAAAACCGGCACCCACCGAGTTGCATGCTTTACCGGATGAGGAACTAGGTGACCGGTCGCCGCGAAAGCATCCTCCATCTTCCTCTGTTTGTAGTGGTGGGTGTTGTGTCTTACCATGTTAGCCTTTCTGGTGGCCAACACCGATCGGCCTCCGCCTCCGGGCCTGGCATACCTACAAATATCTCGGTAATTACCTCCTCTAGCTCTGTCGCGACAATGGACTGCGAATTGGGCGCGAACTAGGGTGGCTGCTGGCAATGATTAGAGCGGGGACAGTGGGGAAAGGGCAGATTTTTGCGCAAAAATAGTGCGAGTTATCCAACAATGCGGCTTCACCTTGCTTTTGTGTGGGCCGAGGGTGTCGATGTCTAACAGGGAAGCTATCCGGACTCCCCCAAACTTCTCCCGGCTTATTTTGAAGTCTGCAGGAATCGGATGTGTGGATTGACCCATAGACATTTGATGGACGACGTTGGAGGTCGCAAAGTATCCGGATAGCGCGGTCTAGACGTTAATGAATGGTTTGATGTGCGGCTTTTGTGACTCACTAATAATCATATGAAAAGAGTTACTAACTGTAGCAGTACACGCGCCACATCGACAATACTGCCCACGTAGAATTCTACTACCAGACATGCCCGTGAATTACAATGAGAGATACATTATTATTTTTATCTAAGACACTATTTTCATTTTGATTCTGAATCATCATATTGATGCCTACACCTATTGCCACACTCAGTTAACATCTGAACGGTGCGGCTCGAAACTAAGGAGGCCACGTCTATGAATTAAGTCTATTTAAGAAAGCCTATATGTGTCACCACCACATGGACCGGATGGAACACAAATTAAGAGCCTACATGCTGGTTCCAATATTAACGTTCATGACTATAACAAGAACTGTTCATATATTTTTAAAACAATTTTTCATGTACTTCTAACGTTCATGCATTTTAGAAGTGTATGTGCATCCCGTAAAAATTGTCTATGCATTCACTACAAAAAAGAATTGTGTAGTCCATTGGTAAGTATGCGCCTCGTTGAGAGATGTTATGCACGTAGGATCTTAGATCATGGGACATGCACAAAGCGAGAACATGTACAAGTATAACATGCCACAATAGTGCCCAAAGGCCACCCCTGTACGCCTCTCTTCTGTCATTGCTCCAGACCAGCTATAATGGATTAATTATAGCATGCCGCTCGCACTAATGACCAACCCATGCATGTGTGTCTTTTTTTCCTCACTTCTCGCCCGACCAACACACAACAATGCATGTTAAATTTTCATTTCTAATCGGGTTCAAAGTCGATACGAAAGAAAGGCGAATCATTTTCTATTGATTAAGGTTGCACCCTAAATAGCATTTTAAAAATAGTTAACATGTAAATAACATTATATTCATATTCTAAACATTTTTGTAATCAAATTCAATATGTCACATGTTAAGATTGGAATTGGGTTTTAAAAGTTATGGTTACTTAAAAAAGCATTTATCCTTGATGGAGTGTAGGTTGATTAAAGAAAATATTAGGTTTTTCTTGCAAAAATACAAAAAAACGTTTTGTGTGACTTAAAGATGGACCGCGTGTTAAGTAGCAGAAAAGGTCGGAGTTTTCCATAAAAATGCAAAAAGATTCATGTTCCCTGTAAATTAAGTGTGGACTGTGGGTTAATTGTTGAAAAGATAGGTTTGTTTTTGGTAAAACATGTGACGAACGAGTAAAAGCTCTCTTCTCTTTATAAGTAGGTATAGATGTGCGCACTATTAAACAACGCTATCTTTTTCTTGATAATATTAAACAACATCAATTCTTGGATTAACTTGTATGTACATGCTTGTGGTCATGTTTCTAGATGAGAAGACAGTGCTTCCACAGTTGAGGCTACAACAATCAATAACAACTAATGTGCCAACACTATGAAGAACGAGAAATAACTGGCTAGAAGGCATAAATATTAAACATATCCAGGTCCGAGCCCAGGATCATCTACATTCGGTGAACAGTAAAATCCTTAAAAATAGCGACGATGATTCAGTGTGTGATGCCCGTGCCAAATACTGTGAAGTTTGGATATTTGAGGAGCTCATGGGAAAAAATACAAAATGACCACAAAATAGTGCAAAATTTCAAACATTCTCATGAGAAACATTTTTTTCTATGAGCTCCAAAAATGTCTAAACTTCACCAAATTTCGCAACAAAAATATTCAGTTTTTTCTTTTGCTATTTTTAATTGAATTACTGGACATGCCCGGGCTCATCTGAGCCCGGGAGCCAGAATGCCTCTTTCAAAATACCAGTACTAGTTAGTCCAGACTCTTTCCAGTTACTTGATATAATCATCTATATCTAAATAGCTATCTCCCACTAACATATTACTCTTAACATGCACGCATGCCATCTCATCTTGGAGACATGGAAGGAAAAACCCACCTCAACGTGCACACATACATGAAAAATGTTCACCTCAATAATTAAATACAATAAATTTATGTATTTTTAGTTTTAGTTCACATAATATTCATCTGAATACTCCTTTGCGAGAATCTTGTCTAAATATGCATTCTCCAAATAATCAAACATTATAAAAGTATGTTGCAATCAGTTCCCTGCGCAATGCACATGATACATTCTAGTGTAACATGTATTAAAAGCCATTCACTCAGGTAGGACGAGCCAATTTTATTTTCTTCATGACAGCCAAGGGTAAATCTTCCACACTCTTTCATTTTTTTGTTACCAACAACTTGGTCGCCTTTTTCTTTATTAGTTTTTCATTGTAATAATACATAGACCGGGCCTTGCCGCCGCACAATGTAGAATTTTCTTAGCCACAGGGAAGGCCACGAAGGCCCAACATGCTTTATTATTTTCAAGGGTGGCATTATACACAAGACCCTATGACAATAAGAAATAACAAACATACCCTAGAGTTTTATAAACAATACCCTAGAAAAAAAATAAAAACATGACCATGTCCAAAGCTGGTTCCCGATGGCTTCACTCTCACTAGCGCTGGAGACAAGACCACTTAGTCTGCCATGGCCACTATAAAAGGTCTCCATATACACTACCTTGAGGCAACACTGACCCCCAAATGGCATCGTGGCCGAGAGAATGATGTTGGGTGCCCTTCAGACTTAAGATGTGACAAATCGTCGGAGGCAGTCGGCCAAGCATCATAGGTTCCATGGCTTCTCCTTATACATCGACGGTGGTGCCCAGGATTCCCGTTGTGTTCCTCCATATCGACATTAGGGGCTCTTCCCCAACGACATTGTACCAAATAGTGGCATAATGCCACAAACCAACACAAGGTTGACAAACTGGCAAGAAGGCCCTAGATACCTTACCCATACTCTCTAAGCTCCCCTATCATCTCCACCTCAAGCGACGACTCTTCCAGAGGCAGAGGAAAGGGAAGGAGGCAGTCACAATAAGGGGGAGAGGGGAGGAGGGAGGAAATGAGTGCCCTGCGGGTCAGAATTTTACATTGTGGTTGTATATGGTCATACACTTTTGAATATGTTTCTTAACGCCTCTTAATTTCTACTATGTTGTGGTGTGGCTTAGTTTTGTGTGGTTTCTTCTCTGTAAATTCTTATTAGATATGTATATGACCATTCCATCCTACTACTCCTAAATACGGTTTTGCATATCAATCGGTCAACATTGTTTAAGCAGAAGAATATGAGCTGGATCTTATTTTTAAGAATCATAGAAAATACAAGTTGTTATATTAAGTGTTTCCTACTTTAGAGGATGTGATTTTTATTTTGAAGTACCAGAAATATGAAAGACTATGTTTACTTCTTTTTCTACCCCATCTTAGGCTAGAATGTTTATTATTGTTGTAAAACATTTTATTATTTTTGGTTTTATTGGACGTGTTGGCTATGTGCATCGTGTTATGCAAAGGCCATGCACTCGCTCAGTACCTTGTATCACCTCGATATATTATTTGAACGAACATGCCCTTTACCAAAAGAAACTTCTTTTTTCTAAGAACTATAACTCATATATAATTGATGTTGTTCTGTTATAGGTGATGATTCTTGACTACAGATTACTATTCCCGACAGGAACAGCTCAGGCTCACCTTATTAATAGTTTTCACACCCCTCACGGAGCTATTGTAGCAAAGTATGTCATGTAGTTTCTTTGCTTGGCGCAATTGTTTTTGCTATTTGTGGATTGTTAAAACTAAATTTATTGTTTCTCCAGGATGCAAGTTGCGACCATATTTAAACTTTTTATCGGTAGCTTTTCTTGGACTTCGTTTGCTTGGTTATACGCTTCAGGAAAAGGTTGTGGGTTTTCAAGCTTTCCCTTGTTTGGACTAGAAATGTATAATAAGAGGTAAGAAATATATTTACAGATATTTATGTCACAAGATGTTATATGTTCATACTATCTCCATTATTAAATATTAATTAAGATTCATTTTATCGAAAATGAGGATAACCCCTAGCCTCTATATTGATTAATGTCACGACAAAATATTAATGGTTGAACAAAGCTAGTCAAAGCCAAACACCGATGCCGAACAAATGTTCTAATACAAAGAAAAAGGAAAACAACCCGAAGCTAACTTCTATAACTAGCTCACGACAATCATCTTCTCTGATATCTACCACAATCTATTGCTAGTGACAAGTCAGCGAAGAAAAGAACATTTGGCCCAATGAAAAGCACACTAAGTCTTCAAGAAGAAATAAGGCTCACATGTTGATGGGTCCAACCAAATGTCGAACTTGGGATGTCACTCCAAAGCGGAGTTTTAGGCCAACGCCTTCACCAAGGGCATAACACAAGCACGTCGACATTGGTTGATCTAGCAGAGAGGAAAGATCATGGGTGCAGACTTCTTGTCGAAACAATTTTTACAACAACCTCTTTGTTGGTTGGAGCCTTCTTGCTAGTCGGAGTTCTGATAGAAACAAAGACCCACCCATGTCACTGGAAAACACAGAAAATACATGGAGGACCTCGCCACCCCACATCTATTCACTACCACCACACTCTTCAATCCCTGTTGTTGGGATAGGGAGGGGTGTTGAAGAAAGGTCATGAAAAAATCGAAACAACTATAGATGGCCAGCACTACATCACCTCATCTTGGGATAGCCTGAACCATCCTCCTATTGGAGCTCCACTAGTAAAGAGCACTGTTGTTCCTCCATCACCATCGAGTCACTTCCATGTCCATGGCCAAATTTGCACCCCAACAGCAAGGACGAAACCATGACTAGCACAATCATCGGGCCTCAAAACATTAACGATGCAAGTGATTTTCAAGATCCTTCTTTAGTAAACATGTTAGGTCTTGTCCAACTTCATGTTTCATATTATAGATATAATTGTTAATGACCACCATATAAAAAATAGTATCATACATGCATGAATAATTATATTCCCCAAAATATGATTATATAGTTTTTATAATAGATATTATTGATTTTAGTATTTATAGTTTTACTCCAAAGGATGTTTTAGTTTTTAAGGCAACACGTCTTCAGAATTTATAATGAATATTCCCTTATTTCTCTATACAAAATTTTGAAGCATACACGTGTAAAGCACATAACCCAAATATTAGATAATAAGGTTAACAATATAAGTATCATAGTCAATTTGAACGAAATCAACATCCTAGACACCTTCTTAGAAAACCATCTACATTGGCGAAATGATGGGTATTAACACTCTACAAGTGCAAATCCTTTCTAGAGTATATTTACAAAAAACACCACAAAGCCCAACCTAGCCCATTAACTGCCACCACTATAGGGATTGACTATTCTTCACCCTAGGTGAGGAACAGTTATTCTTCACCCACACTCTATTTTAACATCAATTTACTGTAATTTTATGTTCCATAAATTTTCTCTTATTTTGACGTACAAAGAGACCGCAAGAAAATATATAATCACCATAAAAAATATTTTATGTTACGTAAAATTACAAATGTAAAAACATAATAATGTAAAAATATACATAAAATGAAAATTTTCCGGTCTTATGATCTATATTTTTGTTTTCTTATGCCAAATTTTACATTCAATACGAATGTAACTATTTGTATTCCAAATGTAATTTATTTATGAAATGATCATAAGATCACCTCGGGTGAAGGATAAATTATTCTGCACCCTGGGTGATGAATAGTCAATCTATAAGCCATAACATGATGCCATTCTTCGATACTATTTTTGTTACGAGTTTTTAACCATTCATTGAAATGAGGCATGTGTACGCCGTTGGATAGCTATAGAATAGGCGGAACTTTTTCATGTTAGACACTGTTTTTGTTCTCGTAGGGCTTTAAATGAATTTTGAATATGGTGCGGTGCCCATTGAATGGCAGTGGACGTATTTACATGAAATTTTTGACTGGTTGGTAGAAATGATGCAAATGATACACCGTTGACAAGATATCGACAAGACACAACCTTTTCATGTTGAACACTCTTTCTAGTTCATTATGGGTTAGATGTAATTTCAAATATAGTGAAAAGCGGACGCCATTTCTTTGACACACCCCAAAATCAACAGTGAATGCCATCTTACGGATAACTGAACTGCGGCCGCTAATAGTATTCAGTTGAATGCAGTTAACTAAACCGACAAAGAACTTTCTTTAAATGAACATTGAACTGCCAACTTTTTTCCACGTGCGGTAGTAGATTGCAGTTCTCGACAGGGAAAATTGCAGTGGAGGACAAATTGAAGTTTTGTCTTTTCTCAACATTTTTTAATGAGTCTGGAGCGAGAGAATGAGGCGAGTGAACTAAAAAAATTATTTATGAATTTTTTTTGTGTATACAATCGTGGCATAGGCAAGTCAAACTACATTTTTAAAGAAGTGAACTTCTTGTGATGTTTTTTATTTTTATTGGTTTACCAAATGAACTATAGAGGATTCTACAATGAACTACATCCAGGGTAACATATTTTTCTAGAAAACATGACCTTGCAAATTTACACATATTATTCTTTAACACAAGCAGTACACACAAGAGACATGCAAACGGGCATACAGAAACCAGCCGAACTACATAGTCGATCGAGCCCAACTGCATGACTGTGTCTTGGACTAGGGGGTGCTTGCCATGTCAGCTCCCAGCCATATTTGCCGGGGCGAGGACCCCTGTGATAATTAACTAGTGGGACACACTCGAAGGGCCAAGGAGCGCCATGGTGGATATCTTCGGAAGACTTGGCTCATACTCCAAGACTTAGAGGTCGTTTTCGACACTCCTATCCTTCGATGCTACTAACCTATGTAGACCCTATGTACCCTATTATCTATATAAGCCGAGGGGTTAGACCATACACAATAAGTTTCATACACATGCAATCTCATGGTAGATCAACCTATACATGTACCCCTCGATCCATACAATCAAAAAAGAACGTAGGGTAATATCTCTTCGAGAGAGACCGAGCATGGGTAAAATCTGTGTCTCTATTACCATCGCACAAAGGCGGTTCGCTCTAGACACCCTGCAATGGATCTGCTGGATTTGACTCCATCATTGGTGGCCCATGCTAGTCCCTCTGAGTAGTCGAAGCAGTTCGACAGAACGGCTCCACATCAATGGTCAAGTCAGCTACAATATGACTTTCTGCCAAGGCCAATCTTTATCTTTGGTAGTGTCACCCTCTTCACAGATCTGGCCGAGCACCTTGGCCAGGTCAAGAACTTCGCCGCGGGTTGGATCATTAGATTCAGCAACCTAGAGTATGTTGTGGACAATCGCGATGAGCTTGCTTTCTCCAACTAGGTGTCAGACTAGATCAAGAAGCATAATGCATCGACCCAAACCTTGGAGTCAGTCCAGGTGTCGGAGGATGATGCAATCCATATCTTAAATAAGGATCTGAGCACCAGCCCTAATTCCTACGCATCTAGCCTAGTTCCCGGTGAAGAACCTAGGTCCATTTTAGATCGGACCACGGTGAAGCTCCCTCTTGTCCTGGTGCTTGATCGGGCCATGGATGAAAAAAGGCACTTCTGGACGAGATATTAGATTGCATTCAGCAGCTTGTGATCTTAGACGCTTAAAACTAGATTTACAATCGGATCTGGGGAGAAACCAGGGGAGGTTTGAATTTTTGACCCAACCACCACACATGTAATCACAGATGTCGAAGATTTAGATATCATCCTTGCAAGTGCCTCTAATGAGGCAACCCACATGGATGACGGTGTGGGAGAGTCCTCATACAATTCTCCATTGGTCATCAGGACAAAGGCTAGTTGAGTGCAACATCCACTACAATGTCTACATGGTAGCCACCCCCCAATAATAGGGGAGGAGACAACCCTTACAAAAATAATGGCGACAAGGGCAATGGCGGGCCATGTAAGGGAGGGAACATCAACACTAACAATAACGATGGCCGTAAAGACAGCGATATGGGGCAAGGAGGCGACGACGACGACAGAGACTACAATCCCGAAGGGGAGGAGCATTGCAATCCCACGGACAACCTCGAAAGAAGCCCCGACTCTAAGGATGAAGACATCCTCAAAGAATCTCTAAGCAATACCAACTCTGACACATTGCATATAAGATAAGTGAGTACATCCAAGAGAGTAAAGAAGAAATCTTGACATCTTTGAGACTTAGAGGACGACCTTACCGATCGGTGAAACAATCTCTTCCAAGCCAAAGACGCGCTTTAAACTAGGCCAACACGGATAGAAGCCAACAATTAGCCTTTATACCCATGCAGGAACCTTATGGATTAGATGGACACAACAACCGAGGACGACATCATATCAAGGCACAAGTCGGCTGCTGATCCCAAGTGGCTACTAAAAATCGACCCCACACTTCACTGAATGTCAAGTCGGCACTGATAAGCGCGCTCCCAAGGCTACAAGGCGCAGAGGAGATCAGAACCCTCAACTAGAAAATTACAGGCCGGGTTCGAGGGACAAAAGGCCATTAAGGCCCGAGACCTACCTTTGTCTATTTACCAATCCAGGCAAAGCCTAGCTGGTGGACACACAGGATACCTAGCCTAGCTGGCCAAACAAGGTGATGTACGTGATTACACTATAAACCAAATTATATCCATGTCATATGTGCATCATGGCACCGCACGTGTCCGAGAAGCTGCTCGCCCCCAATGTTTCATGGGTGAGGTCATGGAGAATCAGTTCTCGGACGGGTTTGAACTCGTAAAAATTGATCACAATGACGTTACCACAAATCCGTTGTTATGGAATGTGGATTTCCTCCTCGCCATGTACATTGTTGGTGGAGACAGTGTCCATGCTCTGAAATACTTGCCATTAAAGTTGAACAGTATCCTACTAGACTCAGATGACGAATGGGATGAACTCGAATACGAGTTTCTGTCCAAATTTCAGGCCACCTATGTGAAGCCACCTGATGCCGATCACTTGGCCAATATCATACAGAAGCCTAGTTATTTAGTGTGAAAGTCCCAGAATCGATTCTTAAGAAAGATGAACCACATCCTGGACTGTCCTGAAGTAGAGGCCATCACATCCTTCTGGCATAATATCAGCAATTAATGGCTAGCAGGAGAACTAGGCCTTTCGACATCACCCAGCTGATGACTTAATTTTGGACTGGCGAGGATAACTGGCTTGCTATAAAACAATGTCGGAATGACGATCCTGATACATCTATGGTACGTGACAAGAATGGCAAACCTCATTGTAATCATCAAAACAAGCGTCGCAATAGAAGCAATAGCAATGCCAAGGACGGTGAAATTAACGTCGGATTCAGCAACCAGCACCGAAATGATGGCAAAAGGAAATCTTTCCAAGGAGGGGCTAGCTCACACTTAGCTAAGATCTCAAATCAACCATGCGCCATCCACAGGAATCCTGAGATGCTGGCCACCCCCAAAAACAACACTTGATGGTTTATTAAGCAAGTCGGGAAGGTTACGAACAAGAACCAGGGTAAGTGCCAACCCGACGGCAAAAACCACAACGGGGATAGAGACCAGCCTTGGCTGAGCAATACCGGACAAAAGCATTTCCCTGCAGAGGCGAACGATGTTAATATGATCTATGCTACGCACATAGCCAAATTGGAGAGGAACCGTGCGCTCCATGGTGTGTATGACGTAGAGCCCATAGAACCAATGTATGACCAGTGGTCGGAATTACCGATCACATTTGATCAGTGTGACCACCCGACCAGTGTGTGCCATGGAGGAACAGTAGACATGCTCCTCAATTCCATTGTTGATGGCTTTCATCTGACTCGGCTCCTTAGGGATGGTGGTAGTAGCCTCGGCCTTATATATGTTAACACCATTAAGAAGATGCATATCAACCCAGCACAGATCCAGCCTAGTACTACCAAGTTCAAGGGTATAATACTAGGCATATAGTCACAATGCTCTCGCAGGGTAACCCTGCAGGTAGTGTTAAGCAAACCCGGCAACTTCCGCCTCGAGGACTTGATCTTCTACATTTTCCCCTTTAACAGTGGGTATCCTACACTCCTCTGTAGATCTACCTTCTCCCTCTTTCACGCCATCCCACACTATACTTATCTAAAGCGTATGCCAGGACCCAAAGTTGTCATCACGGTAAACGACAACGTAGAGTGATCACTCGAAACTGAAGAGCAGATCGCGACTTTCACACCCGAGATGTAAGCAGCAAAGAGGCGTCAAGGGTAAAGGCTAGATTAGGTATCCGTGATCTCACTAAATGTCAATGGTCAACTCGCGGTGCATCCGATGACGACTCCGGCATACATCAGACACCACCCAACGACCAGATGAATGCCACCACAGAGCCTGCTGAACAAGATCCTAAATAGGGAGACACGCTCTACCTCCCCCAGTGCACTTCCGAGAATCACGTTCCTTGGCATCACAATTTTCCATTAAAAATTCCTTGGAGGTTGGTGCAGCATGACAATACAAGGCAATATGCCCAATGTTAGGTAAGACGACAAGGACCATATCCTTAAAATCTATGCATCAAGCAGTGGCACAATACCAAGGTGAAGATTCTCCAGACGAGGTGTGAAATCAGGGGTTGGCTCGAAGCTTGGTTCCCCATGACCTGCATCATATCGGTGTACTTCCAGGCGGTACACTAAGCACAACAGCGACCGTTAAAGTTGAGACAGGCACACGCCTCAGTTTGGGTGAGAAGTAAAGGTAAGCCCTAGGTTGAAGAAAATCAGACATTGCCACCCTTTCCTGGACAAGGCTGAGAAAAACTAGGTCACGCATAATGATACAATGCCATTGGACATGAAGTCGCAAGCTCATATCTCGGAACCCTATCTCCGCCGTGACAACCTGTAATACATGTAGCATGTATCTTTATTTAATGCTTAGGTCCATCATTAGGCTCGCCCTTATTGATATTGAATAAATAGAGACCCAAAGTTTGGGCTACTAATACACTCTTGGTCTCATTCAATTTTTATCAGTGCCTTTACTTCACTACACTTGGGTTGATAACTTTATCGGACGCCATCGGGTGCCACAACAGGTTTAGGGGGGCTGCAAAAGACAACCCAATCTCCAACACATTGAGGTGCTCTGTGGAGCCACCGATGACTTCCTCGGACCTTTGCCATTATATGCATCAATTTTGACCTGTGTCTTGGGTATATAGCTGGGTTGGCTAGTTCCTATATTTACCCCTTACATTTTCGCTTGTTTGGCTAAGGGCTTACCGGGAGCACGTTTGTGATTGTTACTTCGTGTTGAACCGGTATAGTACCTCAAGTGGGAGAAGTAGTAAATTTACAACCATAAGGTTTGTTTTTGTAAAATGTAGGCTTTTCTTAGAAAAAGTTGAAATAGCTAAATCCGAGATCGACAGTTCCAAACACATGTATTGAACCAGGGGCTATTTACTTTGCATTATATATATGTTGTCTAACAAGCGTATGTTTAAGTCCTATAGGTATGGTTGCCTAGTGTTTCTAATAAATTAACTTAGACGGAGAAGCTGAAGACAGGCCAACTGCGCATTAAAATGTCAAGATGAAGCCAACATAAAGTAAGACACATAGAACAGGCAAATTTAAATGCGCATGTACAAAAAAGCAATATTAAACAAGTAGCTTCTCGAACTTGATAATATTTATAGGTATGTGGCTCATCATACTGAGGATAAAAAGTGTCCTTCATAGGTTATCTAGGAGGCCCTTATGTTTGCAATCCTTCTAGGATATTGGGCAGCTGCCATCACTTTCTCGAAGAATACATCGGGCCAGACTTCATTTCCATTGTTGTCAAAAGGACAAGTGGATCAAGCTCCTACTTGAGATAATGGCCTGAACAATTACCCATGCCTATCGAGATCCCTCCAGGCATGTCGACTGTGTCCACCTTTGGATTTGGTTACGCCCCTCTTGAAGGTAGTGTGCTAGCTCAAAGTAGCTTGTCGGCATGGGCTCCCTGCCAAAGTGCTCAGAAGATATCCTCCATGGTAGGCCATGCCATCTTATGCAGCTCCTCGAGCTGCTACAGCTTTTACCCGAGGAGGACGTTGTGTGTAGACTCCAGAAATTGAAGCCAAACCAGCTATAATTGCTGGTCGACCTCTTCATTGCTCTGTTGTTGAAGCGGCAAGCCTCTTCGGCACTACATGGAAGATTAGGAAAGGCACCTGGCTAGCGTGCATCATCTCGGTGAATGCTCGATGTCCGGATATACAATGCAAAAGATATGTCTTACCAAACACTGTTTCCATGGACTGATGACCCACAAGTCTATGGGACTGATCATAGTCGTTTAGATAAGTAAGAGTGTCGAACCCAACAAGGAGAAGAAGGAATCGATAAGCGGTTTTCAGCAAGGTATTCTCTGCAAGTGTTGTAAGATAGTTTTGATAGATATTTTAGTAGCAAGATAATTCTTAACAAGTAACAAGAAACAAAAGTAGCAGGGTGCAACAAGTGTCCAAATCCTTAGTTGTTCTAAGGACAAGCCGGTGATACTTCTTATAGTGGTTAAAACGCTCTTGAGGACACACGGGAATATCATCAACTTACTTTCACCATGGTTCATCAACTTCAAATTCATTTCCTTGATAAGTGTTATGTGGGTGGAACAGAGATAAGGTATAGTTCTTACTTGAACAAACATCTACGTCTTATTATACCCTCAATGCAAGCATCTGCAAATACAAGAGAAGTAATTAAGATAAATTTAACCATAGCATTAAATATATGGATCCAAAATAATTCTCCAAAAATCCAGGCTTTGTTTTGACCTCTGTAGAATTTCAATCTCAGCTGTTACTTTTTCACGTCAGAACTCCCGCCGTCGGCTCCCTCCTTTCATGTATCTTGCATTTTAATAGAGAAAAGGCCTTAGAATTGCATCATATTGTAAAATATATCATTCAAAAAAGATAAAGAACAATATGTAATTATGATGCAAAATTGACGTATCAACGCCTACCGAAGTTCCTCCCTAACCGAGGAGCTTGGAAGGCTGCTAGCTATTTCTCCTGGTCGAGCCACTTAATTATAGCAGTGTCTGCTTCCTTGGGATCCATTAGTGCGTCACATTCAGTGACACGCTAAGCAAGGTCCCCCTCGACGGTGGCCACCCTTGCCTGGGTAGCCTCACAGATCTCCTACTCCATGTGGAGCAGGTCACCATTCTCCTGAGCCTTCCCCTTAGATGCTCGGTCTCGGCATAATCCCTATCTAGCTCGGCCTTGAGATCATCCATGCATTGATCTGCACCTGCATGAAACAATATAAAATTATTTGGAAGCAGATATGTATGAGGTATAGTGAAAGAGAAGGTGCCTCAGGCTGAGCAGGAGGCCCAACAGCTGAAGAAGCGGGCCTCATGTCGGTTCCTTTAGGAACTGACATGAGTCTCGTGGGCTACTACATATTCATGCAATCTTAAATTAATACACTTTTTGGCATGGAGTTTTGATGAGTCGACGACCCAAACCAACTTTAGGCTCGGGGGCTACTATGTATTTCTCTCAAGAGGTATTAAGTCATTCATCCTCTACTAAATTAGTATATACTTTGTAAATAATGTAGTATCCAACTACGCTCTTTCTTCTTCTTGTTTTTACGGTGTCCTTTGTTACTTTACCAATGACTACCTCGAGGGCTACTAGGAACATTTACATCCTTGGGATTAAAGTCAAATAGGACAGGAAAAGGTTGCATAACTCCATGCCTTTGGCAAGGTAGAAGAACATATCCATTAGCCCAACCTCAGCAGATTGAAACTGACCTAAGGCTACTTGGAGGCTGTCGTGCTACTCAGGGAGGAGGACTTGGATTGTAGGAGCTGCCTCATTGTCTTGGCGATGCTCAGCCAGCTCATCCTTGGATATCAGCAAGGCCCGCGCGGGTGACCTTGGTACATCATCATCGGTCATAGGCGGTGGGGACAGCGCCAGCTGCTCGTGGGGTTCTGGATTCACGTGAGTTAAAGAGGCTGGACTGGGTACAACCTCTCTTCATGGACAAAGGAAGGATGTCCCCCTTGGTTCAAATCCTCATCCCTCATGACCGAGGTGTTAACCATGGTAATGAAGTTGTCGGTCCCTTCTTCAACATTAGTCATCGGAGGGAGGGTGGTCTCACCATCTCGCACCATAGTATGTATGAGGGAGGGAGCGGTTCCTACCACTTAGGTGACAGGAGCAATCTCCACAATTGCATGCGGAGGAGACATCGTAAGAAGTGATGTAACCTCCTCCTCATGGGAGGGTTGCTGCATGTTAAAGTATTCAGTAAATGTTGAGACAATTCCTGCTTCAAGGATGAAGGCATAGAACATGGGTATTAAAAATGTCACGTGTCGGGTTGGAGTCCAACTCGGTTTGTTCGGCTAGAGGACCATGACTCCTTGGAGGGATCATAGGGAGGAGAGGGATCCTGGTTGTCTAGCGCCAAGGACAGGCTTGGCGCCTCGTTATTGGAAGCCTTTCAGCACTTGACGCCTTGAGAGGGGGAGGAGGGCTCCTTGACGTCCGAAAGGACTACTCGATTCATCCTTCTGACAACAAGCGGTGGTGGCATGCCACTGCTTTCCTATTGCAGGTCCCCGGTGTTGGATTCGGTGTCCGAGCCCTGGTTGCTTTAAATGCGTGTCTTGGATGCACTATTTCCTAGGACAGCCCCTTAGTGGTCTTTGTCCGATTGACCTTGTCAAGGGTCGTGGAGTGTTCCACAGTCAGCAAGCCAACTAGGATGGGCTCGACGGAGTGTTCGAGCTACGGGGTTGGAGAATTGACCCCGACAACTCCTTTTAACAAATTATAAGAGACAAAATTAAGTGTCCTGGCATGACAAATTAAAATCACCTCATGATGGGGATGGACATGGCGTCAGACTTTGTTGGGACGGCGTTTGCCCAGTAGCCAACATCTGCCCCTCGACCCTAAAGGCTTTGTCCTTGGTGGTGAAATGGAGGGCATGCATCCCTTCGACAGTTTTCCTTGTGTAGAAACCTCGGATGGTCTAGCTCTCGTCATTGTCCTTGATGGACTTGCACGTAAGGTGGGCTCTGCTCGGCGGGGCAGGATGCCACCATGGAGCGTGACGTGCATGACGTTGTTTGAAGTGATGCCTTCTGCATGAAATAATCCACCTTCTTCATGAGCCTTGTCAGTTCCTCATCCTCCCTCCAAGTGATGTTCCTGGGGTTCCAAGAGAAGACCGTCACTAGTGTGGAGAGCAAGAAGGCGGAGGTGATCCTTTCTCGGGTCACCAGTGGCATCTCAGTCATACAAAACCATTCGCCCTGCAATTTCTTCACTGTTTCAATGAATTTTCCCAGTAACTACTTGGTGCCAGGGATCTTAATCATCATTGTTGCCATGCATTCCGTGGGTTGGTTGTCGCTCGTGTGAATATTGGTATAGAAAATCTTGAGCCATAGTCCAAAATGGACTCTATGTAGAGGATTGAGTCATAGAAAGTGACATAACGTGTGATATGGAGGATGGAGTTGGGGACGAGGTGGTCGAACCGATGACCATAAAAATAAAGAGGTCCTCGGAGGAAGGGATGGATAGGAAATCCCAAACCTTTGAGGACAAGGGAGATGAAGATGACGCTCTCGCCGGAAGGGGGCTCGAGGACCTTACAGTAGAGTGACATGTCGGCCAATTGACAAGCGGAGAAGGGTTTGGGCGATCTTGGACGACAGGACGTATCGAGCGTCCCAGCATGGAACGATGAGTATTTGGTTGCGATGGATGGGTTCCATGGCCCCCTGGTACTCATGGCCTTTGGGCTTTCTGCGGCCACCTTCTCGCTCCACCGCGGTAGCCTTTTGGCTGCCCTTTCATGGCTTCACTACCATGTGGGAACTCTCCATGGCCATCTCTCAAAGGTGAAGGGCAGGGTAGGAAGCTTTTTTATAGGTGATGGAGCTCGAGGATGAAAAAGGCAAAAGTGGTATTAGGACCATAAATCTTGATTCATCTCGCCTTTAGCCTTTTACTGGCAAGTGAAATGCAGATTGAGTGTTCCGCTTGGCAGTAATTTCGTGAGTTCCCCATACGACATGCGTCAAGAGCACGCGCAAAGCAATGGGTCTGTTGATGAGGCCACTACAAATCCGAAGCACGATCTCTTTATTCATCATATGTACCTATAGTAGTGGCCTCAAGCCGCGCTAGCACATTATGATGACATATGAAGTGACTACATGACTCTGTAGTGAATGGTGAAATAAAGGTTAGTTAAGGCTGTCAGAGTAGGACTGAATTGTCACCCTTACATGGAGTGTGCGAAAGTTGCATTGTTCAAAAAGCCCTATGTGGGAAAGGGACCATGGGTTTGAGATTCTCCTCTGATGCGATAATAATGTTTCTACAAGAAGCAAACATGACCCATGGTATGAAAACTCGTCGGTAAAAGGTGAAGAATAGTTGAACCGGCTCGCAAGACCGATGACAAGTTACAGCTCGGAAGGACTGAGGAACATCCATTACTTTTAGATTGCTTCGGGGGCTATTTATGGTGTCATAGACTAGGGGGTGCTTTCCACATTAGCTTCCGGCCACATGGGCCGGGCCAAGGACACGCTGAGATAATTAACCGGTGGTCCACACTTGAAGGGCCAATGAGCGCTAAGGTGGATATATGTCGAAGACTTTACATACTACAAGAATTAGAGGTCGTCTTTGGAATACTTATCTGTAGATGTTACTGGCCTAGGTAAACCCTAGGTTCCCCATTGTGTTTATAAGACGAGGGGTTAGACCATAGAAGACAACTCTCATACACACATGATCTTGTGGCAGATCAACATGTACTCTATACCCCCATGATCAATACAATCAAAGAGGGATGTAGGGTAATATCTCTTCGAGAGAGCCCGAGCATGGGTAAAATTTGTGTCTCAGATACCACCACAACAAGGCTAATAGCATGGGACCCCCTACTCAAGATCCCCTGGATTTGACTCCATAACTGTAGTGAAGCACCAGTCTAAAATAAAAGTAATAAGAAACTGCAATATGGGCGCTGCCGAACTTCACGATAGCGACATCCAAAGGCAGAAGTGCCACTGAGAATCCCCTGCTGCTCCAACTAAAGTGGTTGTTTCCGTCCTCCTTCTCCGTGATCACAAGTGACCCGCAAGAGACAGGTGGTTGAAGAATTGAAACACATTGGAGTGCGTGCTGAACTGCATGAGAGCTATGCCCTTGAGCTTTCCCAGTAGAGGAGGCCGATAGAGTCAAGTGGTGGCCGGTGAACTTGCACAAAGATAGGGGCCCCGACCATGGAGCCTGACCATGCCGGGGAGGAGGCAACTCGCCCGCTACTTAGCTACAGGACAAATGCCAGAGTCTGGGGGGTAGGCCTGGAGGGAGGGGTGGAATCCTTGCAGATTTGGATGAGTACTTGTCGGAGTCGTCGGGTGGGGCGTCCGCACGTGCATGCCATTGGGTAGGCGAGGAAGGGTGGCAGAAGAGCAGGGAATCACCATCGTGTCTGGTTGCAAAACCACTGCCAACATGGGATCCATGGAAGTTGTACTTGGATGCGACATGATCCATACTCAGCGAACTTGTTGCCATGGTCTCCAGTGCCCATAGGCATGCGGGGGCTAGATTCGACAAGTGTAGTGTCTGGGTCCCCGGGCAGCCAAGATCCGGCTATCAGTGAGACCGTGCGCCATGAGGTGGCATTAGAGGTGGAGTGGGGGAGTGGCTATACAATGCGGATGGGGAGGGGAGGCATGTTGGCTGTGAGTAAGAGGAGGCATGGCAGCGTTGAGCATGGGTGGGGGTGGCAGCGTGACATCGTGGGGTGGCGGCGGGAGGTGCCCTGCCCGAGAGTGAGAGGAGGTGATGGTGTGGGGCGCTACGGTGGTCGCTGCTGTCTTGTGGTCGCCGACTGCCGAGCTGGCGGTGGTGTACAGTGGGGCTGGGGCTGGTGGTGGTGGTATGGGGCGCCGCAGCCACATGGGGAGGGAGGTTAGTGGTCGTGTGGAGCTGACAGGGGAGTGGTGGGTCGCAGGGCAGGGGTGCGTTTTTTATTTCTATTTCATTTTTGTGTTTTGCTGCTTCTTCATCTTAGTAAAATAAGGTGGTTTGTTAGTAGAATAAGGTCTTAAAGTTGTTAGCAGAGTAGACCCATCTCCACAAGCACCCTTACGAACTTATTCTACATGTCAAATCTTTTATTCTATATATCAGCAGAGCCGGATATCCACCCCAAACCGAATTGAACTCCAGCAAACTTTGAAAACATACCCTTCCCCCACCCATCCACTCACTTCTTCACCCCACAACCGCACCCCACCCCGAAACGCATGACTCGCCCCCAATCCCCACACCATGCAAGTCTCCTGACCGATTTCCTCGACATTTTCTGGAGCTAGCGCACGGGTCCCTCCTCGCCACCATCTTTCTTCGACACTACTACACCTCCACTCCCAACTCGCCTCCTCCCGGTCTTTCATGTTTCAACACCTCATGCCAGCTTCCCCCACACCCGGAGCAAGCATCTTAACACAAAGTCCTAAGGTGTGGCGACATAATAGAATACCTACCCAAAGCCATGGAGGCGTCCCTCTCCTTGAGCTCTTCATCCAACCAGTAGATCGTGCATGGCGCAAGGTGCTGCCAGTAGCAAGGACTGAGGTTACAACTCTCCATTTGTGCCACCCCTCTCCCTCGTCTACCAAATGGATAAACCAGGGGCCACACTATCTGGTGCCTCCATAGACGTGCACACCAGACGTGCCACCATCCTTGTGAGACACACCCCTACAGTGGCCAAATCCGGAGTGCTCCCCTCCGACCTGGATTGGCCTTCCTCATCCTCGATTTGCTCCTCCCACAACGGGGTCAGGGTCCATTAGCGTCGTCCTTCCTTTAGCCCGCTCTTCTGTCAAGATTGGCCGCCATCACAAGTACATGATTCTCTCTGGAGCTCACGGCACCCTTGGGCATATGTCAGCACTATGTTGCTCCTACATGGGTGGAGATCGGACTCCCGCAACAGTAGCTACCAACCCCAAAAAAGGAGTAGCAACACCAAGCTGTTGTATCCCCCAAGACCAGGGCAACTACCTTTCTTCCTACTCTCTATGTAGTGCAGTCCTCACCGCCACCCGCATGTAGCTTGGTGTCCAACTCGGTGGCCTCTTTACAGTGCATGTTGTCGACCATACTGTCTACTAAATGTTTGTCTGTTCCTCGATGTTCATTGATTTTTGATGAAAAATGTTCAGTGTAGTGCATCACATATTTGGGTTTGGTTCAGCATAGTTGTGTGCAATCCTCTATTTCCACGTAGTGCAGTCCAACCGTTCAATGATTATCAAACCATTATCATCACTAAATCTATTGTTTGCGATTCATTGTGTGAAGAAAATGGAACCGTTAACATTTTCCATTCATGTTAAATTTCGCAAATGTTAGGGACTTCATTTGTAAATTATGCAAAAATGATGTAGTTCATTTGTAACGGGCCATGTGGTATGCTATTATTTTTTGAGGAAAACCCAGAGGTAGATTAAAGCAGTACACAACATTTGTGTTGCATTACACACTCTTGTTGATGTGCTTCTAAAACTGTGTGGTAGAGAACTACAAAAAAGGTCATTAAGAAGTTCGCTTTGTTTTTTGCGGATGTAGTTCACTTGAAAAACAGTACTTGTAATTTACTGTTATCGCTTTGCACCTCTGTCCGATTAATGATTCTTTGACTAAAAAAGATCAAAACAACTATGTCGTTCACTTCAATTTTTTTGGTGTTCACCCCCATGTGAAAAGCTCTCACCATGTGTGATACAATGTGTTTCAAGAACAGTGAACTACATTGGCGCCCATAACATGTCATCGGATGTTGTTCTGCTTATTGGGTCCAACAATTTTTTTTTTGGAAAATGCAACTCAATATTAACTTTGTCCAAAGTTGCTCTTAAACCATAAAGAATTAAGAAGAGTGCTATGTCAAAAGTTTTGCTTTGATAATATCTGTACGGTGAACTATCATTTAACTCATTCTGACCAGTAGTTTCAAAATTTTGACGAAAGAACACTCTGTGCTACTCAATGGGTGTCGCGCTATTTTCGAAAATACTTTTAAACTGTAATAAAGTCGAAAAGTGTTCCACACAAAGTTCACCCAAACCATAGCTTTCCAATGGTACATCAAACGCCTCGTCTGATTTATAGTTCGTAAACTGTCGCCAAAATTGTACCCAAAAAATGAGTGCAGTTTCCTATTTTGATATTGTAGTTTGGTTGCCTATCGAATGCACTTCACTTGTCAATTTTTAGTTCCGGCAAAAAACATGGTCTGCATTTTCGTATTACAAAACTGATCTTAAATGGTAGGGAATTAGGAAGATTGTTTTACACGAAAAAATTGGCCTTGCCAATATCTTTCCTATGGTATATCATTCACATTGTTCCAACAAATAGTTTGAATTTTTTTCGCAAAAAAAATGCTCTAGATGCCACCCGATAGGTATTGTACCATTTTCAAAACAGTCCTAGACTAAGGTATTTCAAATAGTGTACTATATGAACTTTTTTCCTAATACATAGCTTTCTGACGGTATAGAACACGCATCCTCCCTACACTAGTTTAATTATTAAATAGATAAAACCACCAAAAATGTATACAATTTTTCTATTCACATGGCAGTTCTATATCTCCCTAATGAAGGTTCAGAACTTGCTTCTAGAAGAGATGATATATAGTAATGCTATTCATCAGCCAGGGTGCAGAATAATTTGTTTTGCACCTATGGTTTTCTTACGCCATTTCGCTAAGAATGTATGTTTCTTATAGAAATAGTGAAATTCACGTTGATTCACTATGCAATATTTGGCATAAGAAACCAAACTTATATCTTAAGACCACAAAAATTGCATATTATTTTATTTTATACTATATTTTTAAGTTCATAATGTTACATAACGTAATTTTTTATGACCACCCAAAGAACACAATATATATATATAATGTAATTACACATATAGGTAAAACTATTATCTCCTTTGACTTCCAAACTTAATAAAAAATTACGATACTAACAAAGCCACAAATGGCTTTGTGAACCATTCTTATTTGTGTGGTTCATGTGGCACCATGTTGTAAACACGCACACTATTGTGATATCTTTGACTGATGCATGGGGTGGAAAACTAGTTGTTGTGTACCCTAACATTGATGACCTATGGCCACCGGAGTAGACCTATTGAGAAAGAGGGCCAAGCGAGTGCTTCTAGAGATGACTAGTGAAGGGGCCTGGATGGAGGTGGTGGAGTAATGCATCTAACCAAATTACTTGATGGAGGCAAGGCTCAACAAGGTTGGGATGTGGGGCTGTATGCTTAGGATTAGAGAGGGAAGGGGAGAGACACGTAACAAGGAGGGAGGGTCCATGATAACATTGTAAAAGTGTCCTATGAAGAGGTAGGGGCAATGGGAAAATAGTTACTAGGGGAATCATGGACTAGGAGCGACACACCACATGGCTAATCCTGGGTTACTCACCTAGCACAGAAACACTTCTACTTCTCGCTAGTGGAAGACGAATCCTCTGTTGGATCTGGTGACATGAAAAATTTAGGTGAGTACTTTGAATGTACACACAACATAACTAATGAACACATATCCCTGGAGAAGCAACAAAACCTACCAAAATCATATAATAATACAACAACTATCCAAGCAAGTCTAGATATTATGGCATACAAAAATATATGTACAAAGATAAATTACTAGATTAACTATGCTATGTCGAAGATAGAGCATAAAAATATATATCATTTTCTATTCATTCTCATGAACTGTTCAGGTTCATCTATAGTTTTTCGCGGTCTTTGAAAACTAACACTCTCATGGCCACTTCTTGGCTAGCATCTGAAGTTCATAACTTCACACAATATCCTATTTCATGATGACAACACGACAAACATAATCTTTCCAAGTTTAATCGTTGGCGGTATTATTAGAGAATTTTATGCATCCTGAATCGACACTGGCCAAATAGTGTGAAATAGACCAGACTTTTTCAATGACGGATGACATGGCTATTTGAATAGGTTTACACTCTAAAAAGACTACATACTTTACACACACTATAGAGCATTCCCTTTTCCCCTTTTCTTGGCACATTACTAATTATGGGTGGACCATAGTTACTCCATAATATATTTTCTGCCAATATGTCACTTTCATTACACCAGTAATAGTCTCAGGCAATGCATTGGAAGAGAGATACTAGATCCTGCCAGCTCTGTAACTCCACTTATCCTCATTAGGATTCATACTCTGACGTCAATAAGCCAAGTATACATGCCGTCACAAGTTAGACTCGGGCTACCCAACCGAGATAGCACACTCTACTTATCTTGCCCATATAGATGATTGCAATATCAGGCATATTGATATACTGAGTTACGACCTCCTCATGAAGACAAAGTGTGGTTACACGTTATTTAGTAAAGTTCGATGGCAATATGATTTGATCTAGATAACGAATGAGGTTACTATGTTTAACCTCATTCGTTATCGTTGTACCAAGTGATATTTGATCCAACTCTAGTTATCTCGCTCATAGAGATGATTACAATATTAGGCATATTGATATACTGAGTCACGACCTCCCCATGAAGACAAAGTGTGGTTGCACGTTATCTAGTTATGTTCGATGGCAATATGGTTTGATCTAGCTAATGAATGAGGTTACTATGTTTAACCTTATTCGTTATCATTGTACCAAGTGATATTTGATCCAACAAATTCTCGTGTTGATAATTTATGATAAAAAGTTCATCAAGGTAATGGAATAGTTGCCAAAGTCCATCTTAGCATAACATAACTATCATAAGTGCATACGAGGATAAGAATTCTTGTATAATCAATCAAGTAAAGGTGGGCGTATGGAACGGTGAAGATATAGACCAGTTGTCGGGCTTAGTTGCATTACTAGAAAGTAAAACAAGTAGGCTTCCAACCTAGGAGTTAAATAACTGCCAAAGGCTTAGGTTAGACTTGAGGGGCTCAATGGTAAAGGAATCAGGCCATCCAAATCCGGGTGTTTAAATCAAGCCCCATCGGTTCGGGGCACAAATTAATGTAGCCAACCGACTAAGGTGTTTTAATAGAATATGTCTACCCTAGAAAATTGTGGTACGAAAAGCATCAACTATGGGAAACCATATTGTATGCAAGACGTCAGAGGGGCTGGGGAGAGAAACAACAAGACATTGTGTTGGAGAAAAAGGGGTGTAGGGAGTAAATAAATGTCGAAGTGATGTAAAGTAAATCATGTGTTTAAGGTCACATGGACTTTTCTTTCATTCATTGTAATTGTTACTTTAGCATGTTTAGTTGTTCACAAGTTCTATCATTAGATTATGTTGAATCTTAGTACTTTGCATGTAGCACCCGTAGTACACATAAATCGCATACACAATCACATGCATAAATTGCACAAAATAACATAGCCAAGCCACAAACATTCAAGAGAATCGATGGGCAACACTTTAAAAGCTTTTTTAGTTGGCCTTTTTAGAAGGAATGGTCTAGGACATAGGTGTTATTCTCTCACGGATAGGAATCATCAAAATAGCCCTTCTCCGAAAAAGTGTAAATATGAAGAAAAAAATAAGTGCGAACTTATAATTTGGAAAAACTAAGGAAGTGGTTCCAGCGGATCAGACTATAGTTCAAGTCATGTCTGTTCATTGCTATCAGTTTCAAAGTGAAAGGGGGGGGGGTTCAATTCTAGCCCTAACTAGCAAGCGCATGTAATATAACATTACAACTAGAATCTAGCTGGTGTCAGAAGCACACTTGAGGAAATATGCCTCACTACATGGGAACACAAAAAAAAGTCTTGATCACACCACCTTGAATAGAAAATAGATGATAATTATTGCTATGGAATTGGCAAGGGAATGTGTATTTCTTAATGGGCTTAGCCAACTACTGGACCGATGTTGTCTCTAGGCAAAGGACAAGAGAAAATGCAAATGAGCGGGGGACACTTGCTAGGTTGAGGCGGCATGTCCCATGTGTGTGTTTCCCTGAGGTAGAGGTGGTTCTGGATATTCGAGGCACATTGACTGTGTTCTAACCCTACATTATCTTCCGGCCTCCATGGTGATGTAGCTGCTATGGTCTAATGGAACGAGTGAGGATCGATGGGGAGGCCATCATCTCTAAAATCTTGGCCACGACGGTGATTCTCATATTTATTTCTAGCAAGGTTCATGGGATAGATTGGTGACATGATAACATGTCGAGGGGGGTCAGGAGGCTAGTGCACAAAAGAGATGAAGAATAGGCTAACGCGGCTTGGTATTAGTAGTGGCTATGGCAACGAGAAAAAACAAACACTACTATAGAAAGGTTTACTAGCGACAAGGCTCTCTTCCACTTTGCTAAAGAGCGAGGCGCTCATCATTTCATGCAACTAGTAAGTGGTCACGAGCGATGAGCGGCATGTGCTTATTAGTGGTATGCGACTACCACTGGTGAGCATGTCTATCGATCATCATTGAACGAGTAGCCTACTTCAGTTGTTATTGGTATTTGATGTAACATTGATACACACTTTGTTTTGATCATGGTAGTATTTTTTAGGAATTAAAAAACACTGCATACTACCAACATTACAAAACTCAATTAAGCACTACATGAGACCCAACAAAACTATACATAAGCTGAATTGCAATTGAGTTCAACATAGTACTCACTATAGTCATTTATCAAATCGATTAGATATACACGTACACATTTCAGTCATATCACAATGCATGTGCATCTCATTAACCTCAGGGGTATGCTTGTAAATGATGATCATTGTTTGTTCTGTGTCCAACACCATCTACCAGTGTAGTCACCTATGCAGCTATCGACTAGTAATTGTTTCTTCAGTGTTTAAAAACATTCACTAGTGTAGTCACCTTTTTAGATTCCAATGATAAGTGTTTCTTCTATATACAACAACATCCACTAGTATACTCATATATTCTCAAGCCTTTCCAAGAGTAGTTTCTGGCAATATTAATCTCAACGAGAAGTGTTTGAATTGTAACCCCCAGTAGCCACATCTTCTTCAACAAGTTGTCAAGTGCATGCTGAGGAGGACTTGCATTCAACATATGTAGGATATCCTGACCTTTCCTTCTCTCTTCCTATGGGGAGGAAGCTTTTCCTATCTCGGTGCACTCGAAGCCAAGTTACTGTCAAGCACACTCAAATGGGCCTCCCAAAAGATTTTTTTACACAATTCAAAAGGATAAGTTGTAGCCTATGTTGAAGAAGCTTAGTATCATTCAGTATTATTACAAGCCAATCAAGCATATCATAATCATCTATGACATAGAAACATAATAAGGTAGTTGGTGCCCCATGCACCAGGAGGGATCATGCTCCGAGCATGACACTTCATGCAACCATGGAGCGGTTGCACGTTGGTGTACTCACGAGCACCACTAGGACCCCAAGCAAAGCAAAAACTCTAGGAATGGTTTTCTCAGGAACAAGCGACCTTGTCGGGCATGACAAACCTTGTCACAAAGCATTTAATGTGGCACAGGGGAATGGTCGACCGGTTATTAAATGCTAGCCAGGTTATCTCTCGCAGCCCACCACATGTTAAGTAATGATGACGTTTGCTACTGACCATGCGATAAGGGGGATAGCGTATCAAGTTGATGAGGCTACACATGGCTACTTTTTGACTAACGCCATGAAATCACTATGGCTTCCACAAACTACCAAAGACTTCCATGTGGGGCCGGTAAGACTATCATGACAAGACCATCCCCCCTCAGAAGTTCTTAGGATTTAGGCGACAATCATTTGACTGTCTCTCCTAGAGAGCCCGAGTCAGGCACATGGGATACGAAGATCAAAGTAGCTTTTATATTTTACATAAGAGACTGATGTGGAAATCTCCTTATGTGCATATAAGGGGAGGACCATGGCCATTAGAAGAGTGGATCCCAAAAGCATTCAGTAAAACCCTTAGAAAATAACTTGAGAGAAAAAGGAGAGACGGGTGCTTCGGTTAGCTAGTAACCTACCTAAACACCGCCCAAGTTGGCTGCAAGCACTAAACCTGAGATTGTAGATCATTATTCCATCATCCATCAAACACACATAAAGCATGAGTAGGGTATTACACCTACACATGTGCTAAACCTGGCTAATTGCTTGTGTCATTAGAGAATCTCCAAAGCAGACCCTCAAACCGCCCATAACCGTCCGGACCACGTTATCTCAGCGTGATTTGTCATCCAACGAAGTCTTGTATCCATACACGAGTCGGTCTGGATGTCCTTTTTCCCTAAAACCAGAAGCAAACTAGGGGCGTTGTAGGAGTCCGAACAGCCACCACACCCACTTCTGACAAACCTAGCCTATCCAAATTCCTCTCCCTGAACCGCGCTCCTTCCTACCAGAGCTGCATGCCTTCTTGTCACATTGAAAGGGCATCCATCTTCCTGCCTACCTCCATTAAACCAATGCTTGTGCCGAGGAACCTGCACTAGCGCCCAAAGTGCCACATGTCCATCCATGTGATGTCCGGCATTAAACAACTCTCCGATTGGCATCCGCATCGGCCTGCTACTTAAACGTGGCCAAGCACCGGTAAAGAACCACACCAGACCTCCACTCTCCATCTCCTCCTTGTACTATACCCGTCATGGCTTCCAGCTCCAAAGTCCTCTGGGCAGTCTCTCCTACGAGCAGAAGGAGCTCTCCGACATTGCAGCTACCTTGGTTGCCTCACAAGCTAGTCAGATACATGCTGCCTTGCTGGCAAGCCCTCCGGAGCAGGCTCCGCCACCACCAGCATCATCTGTCCACCCTTGCCCATCTAGCCTGGCTAGATCCATCACCTGGCAAAACTGTCATGAGCAATGGCAGCAATATGTGTGAAAGGCGAAGAAAGAAGCCATGTTCATGGACGTTGACACAACGATGAAGAGATTTGACTATGGTAGTGACAAAGACATCGCTAACAACGCATGGGGCATGCCTGGCGCTATGATAATGAAGCTGGCGTGTCAGCGGCCACCGCTGATAAAGAAGAAAAGTAGAACATGGTGGGCCGCCGCCACTTGGGTCCCCCGAAGGCCACCGCCACCGGGTCGCCAGTTTGCATAGCTAGAGACCTGCCCATTTCGCGAAGGCATAAGCCACGATGACCATGTTCCCCATCCCAAAACCCTGCTCTCATCCATGCTTTCTAGTCGTGGTGGGAGGATACTCTTCCCCTCACGCTGAAGCATATCCATCGGGGGCTAGCTGTAGTCTGATGAGTGGGATACTAGACATAGGGAAGACATGGCATGGCAATGCAGATCCGTCGTGGCCGGCATTGGACTAGATGTAGCCTAGTCCGGTATAGTTTAGTTAAAATATGTCCCTAAAGTAATTGTTGTCGTCCATTTATATGAAAATCATCTAGTTTGCATGTAATTTGTCTGCTTAGTTGAAACCTGGCATGACATGTATGCATATAGCTTTATATGGCCGACTCCCGCATCAATGTCCACGAACTGTCCCCCTAGTCCACAGACAGATCCAGTGTCCGGTTTCCGGGTCATGGTTGGAAATGACCTTAGTTCTTAGGAAGTTGGAAAATTCGTGAGTGTTTTAGCCTCTAACCAAACAACTAAAAGCAAGATCTCCCTAATCCTTGATCTGGACAATCAGGCATCAACATCTAGCTCCATATCAAACTTAGAGGTTTTAACACCTAAATTGTTGACACTTTTTGTTCACTATTACAAAATTGTAATATTGTTAGGCTTGTCACATTCTGGTGATGTTGTACGGAGCATTTTTGAATATTTTACACGGCGCACCAAAACATCATGATAGCAATCACATGTGGTACATGTTCCTCTCTAATCTCCTTATTTGTAATAGAATAGTAAAACAATTAGTTTAGGTTTAATCTTATAACTTACTAATATGATTTTAATTTCAACAAATAAGATTTCCACCACTATGTATAAATTATCAACTAATAGTAATAAATTGATGTGAGAGGGGAAAAGGTAAGAGGGAGAAATTATTGATCTTGACAGCTTAGATGATAGCGAACATAAAGACGAACATACAATACTAGATCCTAAAATTTTACCATATAGCAACATCCAACACATATTCCATAGGTTAATACTCCCGCCTTCCCATAATATAAGAGCATTTTTGATAATACACTAATGTAAATCCGCTCCTGTATTATGGGCTGGAGGGAGTAGTATCTAATTGTAACATTTCACATTGTACTAATAAAAAGATATTTGTTAGTGCATTGCTAATTTAAATTAGTAAATGTATAGAACATCCCGAACATATAGCAACATTTATCACATAACAACCTGCACTACCGTATGGATTTACAACATATTTTAACATTATCTACCACAAGATGCATTTCGATTTCACATTACTAAGTCTACCATTACTGAAATTCAACACATATAGCAACATCAAACATATGAATCCATATCCACCAAATAACTAACAACTAAGTAAACTATTGCATTTAGTAAGCTACCTCATAGATGCTTTAGCCAGACTCTATGAAGTTGATTCCCGTAAGTTCCGGAGTAGGTTCTAGCATCGGTCTATGCATACGCTACTCTAGCATCATGTTGTGGCGAGCGCGCCTCCGCAATAGATCAATGTGAGGTAGGACATCCCAAAGCACCACGTGGGCCCTCCAACGCTGCCGCTTGAAGTTGCAGATGGAAGAGATATGAATTATGACAACCACACACTGACCATCACAAGGGTAGAAAGAGGAAAGAGTAAAGTCCAAGTGACATATGGGAAAAAAAGGAAATCCTATTTTGGTAAGACTTGATCTGAATCGTAGTTCAGATCCAAGCCAGTTAGTGAGGGAGACTGTGGAAGTCACCGAATGGGCTCAGCCTATCTTGTCCCGATCTTTGTTTGTCCCCTGAACTGAACCTCTTTGGACAGAAGATATTTTATCTCATGGTAGTCTCATTTAGTCCCTTTGTGAATCATTCATTATTCGCTCCTTCTCAACTTCCATTGGTCAAAATAGGGGCCATGCCCTCAACTCAAATCTCACCATATTGGTCGACTAGAGATGGAGTGGGAGGAAGGGATAGAGTCGTGTAAGGCAATGCTAGTGGTTTTTAAGAGAGTGGTGGATGGAGGCACCATGAGAGCTAAGTACTTGGCGAATTTTTCCCCATTTATGTGTAGCTTCCACTAACAAGTAGGTGTTCATGCTCATCACTAGTATGATGTACATTGAGCAAAAGGATCAAATAATTAGGGTTAGGCGCAAGTCTAGGGAGCTCCAGTTTTTTTTACCAGAACTTATATTTCACTATTATATACTCCCTACGTTTCATAATGTTGTGTGTATAATTTCTTAAAAAATTGGAACTTTACAAACTTGACCAAGTTTATAGAGAAAACTATTTACATCAGTAGTATCGAATATATGAAATATGAAACTACATCGTATGGAGAATCTGATGATATATATTTGTCATTCTAGATGTAAATGTTTTTCTTCACAAACTTGGTCAAACTTTGTGAAATTTGACTTCTCTAAAAATCCCTGTGCCCTACATTATGGAACTAATGGAGTACTATTATACCTTAATTTCCATATCTTTTATGTAATTATTTGGATTTCTGAAATAGCTACTTAAGGAAGTATGTGAAGTACATTTGAACTATTGATCAAGAGGCTCCAACAATTTTGTATATTGAAAATAAAATATTGCACTATATTTTATTATGGTTCTTTTGCTATTTTAAACCATTAAGTGGATTTCTAGGTTATTAATGGATATAATTAAATTTAGAACTAGAAGTATAGGAAAAATGAAAAATCCGATAGAACTTTCATATTTCATTTACTGAGTAGCTTTGTAGGTCTTATCTCTGAAACGCTTAGGAAAATCAAACATTAAGGCATGAAAACAGAAATACTTAGTTGGAGGTTATTTGTATTTCATTGAAAAGACTACAAATGAAATATGGCAAATATGAGACTTGGCAAGGTGTCATCATATGACCTCAAAATGTTGTGTTAAAAAGTTTCGATAAAGTTGGGATGTGCATTGCTTAGTAACTGGAGCATCTCCAAGTGAAGCAATGGTAAGTTTCAAAGGGAATGTTTGAGGTTTGAAGGTGAAATCATAGGTACCTCATTATTTGAGCTTCTAATTTGGAATACAACTTGATATTACAATATTATATAGTAATATACCCTAGGTTCCAATTTTTAGTTGTATTGCACTTCTTTTCTAGGCTAATCTACTATCTAGCTTGTATGTATGGAACATATATGAGAGGGAAATATATAGGACATTCAAATTTAACTCACCAAATTTACTTAGAAGTTTTTATTATAGTATGTGCATAGTTGATCACTTGTGTAGCTGACCTGCAGCGCTGCACCTTGAAGGGTCTTGCTCACCTTCTCCAATCAATATTGACACATCCTCCTTGTCATGCCAATTCTATTCGTCGACAAGCCAGATCCTCAGTGTTGATATAGGGTTTCTGAGAGATAGATCAAAGGTGTCGGCAGCTGAGCATTTGGGCTTGGAGGAGAATAAAGGGACATGAGGAATGTGAAGAGGGGTTTGGATGATGGCATACTATTCTGCTACAACTAAACAAACGACTTAGATAAATTACTAGAATCAGACATAGTCCATAGCATAGTCGGGGTTCTATAGTTTTGTATAGGATTCTATGATTTGGATCGTGACTCAACATGGATTCTACTAGTTCCGGATTCATAGTGGGACACGCTTCCGTAGGGTCGTGAAGTCATATGATTCTATGAGTCGAGTCGGGATTCTGACTACCTTGGTTGTCAGGTGGATGCTGGCAAAGGTGACGACATGAGACAGGTGGCCATTGCAAGAGTGGTGGGGATAACAGGGATGGCAGGAAGCACCTGTCGGCCACCTCATCCACAGGGAATGCGGGTAGGTCGAGCAATGAGTCTTGTTGGCATCGCCTGCTCATCACTACAGCTCGTTTGGTAGTCGGGGACGTTGATGTAGATGTGTGGAACATGTGCTCGTCGCCTGTGGTAGGTAGATAAGGGGTGGAGTTGTGGAAGAGAAGAAGATGGGGGGGTTGTCAAAGGGAAGGTGTGGTGGATGCTCACTACATCCAACACACGGTGTGACTGATATGTAAGACCTGTGTTCACCTCCTTCTGTCCTTTTTGTTGAATCATGCCTCATTAGCAAAACTGGTTGTTCAAACCGCTAAATAACCAGGTTAGAGGGTGATTTGCCTAATTTTCAAGAAACAAGGTGGGATTAAATACCTAGTTTTATAGTACATGGGCTTCATTGGCAATCCGTGAAACCTTTGGGGGGTATGTGTAATTCTTTCTTCGAAGAAAGCAAAAAATTTCTCAAATACAAAGATAGAAGCTAAGTGTAACATAGAAAATTCAAGAAAAATGAGGAGGCAAAAATAAGCATTATAATGATCCTACCATAATCCCATTCCAATGCACAGGTGGTGGTCGTGATGGTTGTCTGCATCACCAAGGCCTTACCCCTGGCTTGACAATGGTCATGTAGCACAACCTCTTTGACATAGATTTATACTAAGATGACACCACCAGATATGGCGGCCAAGGGCAGCATGTCCCATTGCATACGTGCGGAGAAAACACCACTAGATCTGGTAGCATCTCCAGCAACTATGTGGTGCTACTTTCACTAGACCTATTCATAACATTGATGCAAGAACTAATGCTATGCATAGTGGTAATAACGTCGAGTGTCGTCAGTGGTCTATGTAGGAACGCGTGGACCATCGGCGGCCCAGGGCTCGATGCAGGAGAAAACTTAATTTGAGTCACCAACAGAGGCACTTGGAGGAGGCGGTGATAGTGTACCTTATTTCTCAACTTCTGTCGGTGAGTCTGGTCCAAGGATTGCAGAGTAGGAGTCAGTTAGACGTAGAGGAAGTAGTCAATGAATGCGAAGGTACAGAAAGTAAGATCGAAATAAAATAAATAGGGATAGACTCTCTTTATTAATAATCCATCAATTGTACATACAATGGGGGCATTCTTCTTTATGTAACTCGGGGGTGTGAGATAAGTGCCCACTTTAACGTGAAGAGGAGAGACTTGGTTGCGGTGCTCCACTGGAGGCCCAAGTTTCTCAACACTCAATTATCCATATATCCATGTGTCAAAACTCTAAAAAAACATTGGGAACATATGAAGGAGTGCATAGTATGTGTTGTTGTATTGCATGAATTTCCCTATCAAAAACATCGTGTGAGAAACATCAGGAAAACACACTCAAGGGGAAAAGAGTATAATCCATTCAACCATAAAGTTGAATACTTGATCCTCGCAACCAAGATTTAACGATGAATTTGTCAAGTCACCCCCCTTTAGCATTGCATCTCTCTAAGTCTCATGATACTTATTCAACATACACCTCTTGAAGGATGATGCTCGTCAATATTTAGTAAACAAATCAAAAAACTTGTCACTGGACAAGGTATGCAAGATTCTCACGTCGTTAATCTTGTACATCTCATGTCTAAGTTTCACAAGTTCTATTTGATCCAATTGATCATGAAAATGTAAAATAATTGATACAACGAATGATAATATAAGTTTACCCTAGAAAAAGAATTGTTCGAAGGAATAAGAATATAAGTTGAAACCATTATAGCTCAAATTGAATCATGCGATAATTGTCCTCTTTATTCACAATTACTCTAATTATATTCAACAACGAACTTCCCATTTACAACATCTTGATGTTTCATCTTTTAATACATATTTCATCATACTTCCCATGGATGTATTAGTAGGTGTATGTAACTTGGCTCAGGTGGCATGCTGTTAAATGAAGAAAAGAAGATTATGTATCATATCATGATAATGTATCACGATAAATGATGAGATCTGTGTGTCATGAAAAATAAATGAGAAAAATCTAAAATATTAACTTGTGATATTATCCAACAATCATTATATATATCATAGAACCAATAAGGCATGCATTATAAGGGCAGTCCCTACACACTAGATCTTAAGTTATATATAATCACCTTTAATAGATGTTTACCTATAGCACTTATAATGAACTATATCTTAGTGTTGTATCCAAACAACCATTACTTAATGCTTTTTATGATAGAGAAGTTATAAGATATCTTGCATTAGGTGCTAAGATAACTATTTAGATTAAGATACAATTGCTCTCTCTTTTATTGTTCAATATAGTGCCACATGAGAATTTTACCTATGAAATCATGTTAAGATGCATGCCCTAATATTCCCCACTATGTGTAGAGTTACCCTCCCTAATTGCATATATCAATGTACATTCACATGATTTATATTTTGAAAAAAAATATGAATTACACATGCATGATTATTGATGTTTTCCAATACCATGATATAGTCCTTTGTGCATTTTCCCAATGTTTATTTTTCCTTTACAGATGTTCTAATATGTTGCATACCGATGGATTTTTGTGACATTTTAGATGCACAAGTATGACTCTTATAAAAGTAATTATTCACCCTATAAGCATATTTATTCTAATTACAACTAGATGTAAATTTGGAACTTCAAATAGGTTAAATATATGATACAAATTTAGTAAAATTTCAAAGAAACAACAAATGTATATAGCCATGTATATCGCTTATAGAAAACACTGGTGAGCTACTTGGGATAATGATATATATAATCATGTGCCTACAGGTTCTTCTTTGACTTTTCTACAACATTTATTGGTGTGGGAATGATTTGCCCACCTATGGTAAATATTACATTGCTAGCCGGAGGCATCACATCATGGGGGTTTTTGTTCCCTTTTCTTGAAACAAAAAGTGGGCAATGGTATCACACTAGTAGTCCAACAAGTTTAGTTGGATCAAATGGATACAAGGTATGTACAAAAGAACTAAGTAACTACTTGTTGGTTGGAATTTCATTTAATTTAATTTTTACCAAGGTACTACTTCTATACGAAAAGAAAGGATCACACTTCATAAAATACTACATTAGTTTGATTGTATCTATGAAGTCCCATTACTAACCTCTATATTGCGGATTATAATCACATTTCCCAGTGCGATCAAAAAATTAGATGCAATTATTGTAGAATATATAAATATACTTCGGTTGTTTTTCACGAAAGAGCGTTGATTTACCATGGTTGTCCCCAAAATACATGGTGGTAGAGCTAGTGGGGACAAACATACCCTTGTGACCTCTTAGTTCCAAATTTACAAACAACCGTTACAGCTCGCTGAATTGTCTAGGGTCTTTTTGTTTTCCTCCTACACCCTTTTAAAGACTCATGTACATTAAAATAGTTTTTAATAAAAATACAAGAAAATCTAATAATTTTTTCCTAACCATTTTTTATAAACTCAGATTGGTACATTAAATTTTGGAAGTAACTTCTCTTAGCAAGTAGTCCCAAATATTAGAAAACTTCTCCCTCTTTTGTCAAACATGTGCAAGAACTGGTAAAATAAAACTCCCTCGGTCCCAAAATATAAGAACACTTTTGACAGCATAGTGTCAAAAACGTTCTTATATTTTGGGACGGAGGGAGTAGGATTTGTTTATATCAACAAATTAATTAGTGATTTTACACGTTGACATATCAGCTAAGAGTCTTTAGCAGACCATACTTAGCATATTAATTATCAACCTATTTCACTTTGTAGTCCTACTTATAGTCCAACTCTACCTTATCTATTGTCATTTACCATGAAGGGCGAAAGATTAATTTTGCAGAGTCAAAAGTTGAGTGCAAGTTGTTTTCACGAAAATAAAATAAACTGAAATACGCACTACTTGATACTTCCCACAAGAGTTATATACGACAGCATTCAAGCCCTGTTTCTAGTTGTCAATTGTTACCAAAATCTACCCTTTTTAGGGACCATCCGAATGTGAGAAATAGAAGTAAAAATATTCATTGACAACAACAAAATTTGATTATACCTAACCTTTGTAATTGTGGTTGTCTAAGAATATTTTATACCTTTTTCATTTTGGCTACATAACTTGGATGAATAGCACTCTCACTTCAGCAACCATTTCACTCACAACCATAATGCGAGTTCTTCTTCACAATAATACTCAAAGTCATAGTGTGTTAACACATTGTTTTTAGGATATATTGGCATGTCTATTTACAACTTTGTTTTTGATTCTTTAAATTGTTAACTTTCCAAGTACGAATTAGTCTCCAACAATTAGGCGAAGATTCGGTCAAATTACAACCACCAGACCTAACAAATTTCCACTTGATCCTTTGAAATATTTAATTTTTGAAGCATGGAATAGTCTCCAAAATAATCAAACTGACAACCATAAATATTAACTGTTTGGTTCCTCATCTCAAAACTATGGGGGTAAAGCACTCATAAAACTAAAGCTAGGAAAGACGCGCAAGTAAATAGTAGATGTTGAAACATAAATAAAATCTAGTAAACCATATGTAAGGAAGTTTATTTTTCTTTCCTTTCCTTTAGCATTTATGGATCTAACTCTTCAAAGTTATTGAACAGGTCTTTATTACAGTTACACTTATCGTTGTTGATGGTATTTACAACTTCATTATACTACTTATCACTGCCTTCATTGACTTCAGACAAAAACAACAAGAAACAGATTCAGTGGTTGGTAACTACTTGAGAAAACACCCAAGTCTTAATTATGACGACCGTAGAAGGATTGAGGTATTCCTTGAAAATAGAATACCTTTTTCCATACCAGCCATTGCATACATGGTCGGTGCAATAATCTGTGGAATTATTATCCCAAGGATGTTCTACCAAATAACTTTCTTTCATGTCCTTACAATTTACATTATTATCCCGGTACTTGCACTCACCAATACCTATGCAACTGGGCTCACGGACTGGAATGTTGCATATACTTATGCCAAGTTCACAATCTTCATCGTGTCAGCATGGGTTGCCAAGCCTGGTGCAATTGTGGCTAGCCTTGTAGCATGTGGGCTAGTGGTTTCAGCCCTTCATGTTTCCTCGCAAGCAACACAAGACGTGAAGACAGGTTACATGACACTAACCTCACAACGAGCCTTGGTCATCATGCAAATATTTGGTATAATTACTGGTTCAATTCTTACCCCATGCATCTTTCGTGCCTTCCAAAACACGGCCAAGGCGCACATTCCCATTGGAGCACCAGACTCGGAATACCCATGTCCATATGCTGGGGTTTATCGTGCCATCGCTGTGGTTGGCACAGGAGGTGTCAAGGAGCTCCCTGACCATTGTCTAAAGTTTTGCTTTGCTGCAGCATGCTTTGCCATTGTAGTGAACACACTATCAATTGTGTCTCAGAGGAAAGGCTGGAAAATAATGAACTACATTCCCAATGTCACCGTGTTTGCATTGCCATTCTTCATTGGATCATCTGGCCCCATTGATATGTGCATAGGCACTATAGTGATGTTTATATGGACTAAAATTAATAGCCAAAGTGCCGCCTTACTATCATCAGCAGTTGCAGCGGGCTTGATGTGTGGAGATGGGCTATTTGCACTACCATCATCAATGCTCACCCTTTTCAGTGTGGAGCCACCCATGTGCATGAAGTTCATTCAGAGTGGAAAACAACTTGACTTGGCAGATTCCTTCATAAAAACTATCTCCACACCAACAAAGCCATGAGGAATGCATTTCATATTTAAAAGTAACTAAATATTTGTTTGGACATATGTCTCTGAGGGTGGATCAACCAATACTCCGTCGCTATCAACAAGTCGATCAAGCATTACAAGTAATACTGCAAACATTAGAAGCACTATCTCAACGTTGTGGCATTGAAAGAGTTGGCATTGCAGAAACTGTACAAAAAGTGGAGATGCCAGGAATTCAGCTTTAATGTAAATGTGGGTGTGTTCTCTTAATGCATGTTAATATACTTTTGTATATCATGTTCTTATTATTTAGTTACAAATAGTGCTTAAGTACATCCACACTATTACACTCTCTTTGTAGTTTCATAATGTCAAAAGATAGTGGTAGCCTATGTAGGCACAAATTCCTCAATTTATTGTTATTCAATGGATAGGTGTTTACACTTAAATGATGTTTGGCTCTATGTAAAGACATGTGTCATGGATATGATTGTCAATTATTTGTTGAAGTGTGGAAACATACAACATATGGTGCGCATTGGTCCCTGCAAGTTGTCCAAAATATTAAAGACTGTAGATGCTTTTATCCCTACTTTTTCTGAACTATGTATACTAGATGACCCATTGTGCCAATTGGCGCAGAGACCAACTCCAGCCACCAATTGGAAGTTAAATAAACTATTTGAACACATTTTAAGAGACCAACTACACGCATGGGCGCAAAGACGAACTTCACCCGAGAAGACAACAATGAATAAAACAAAAAATATGTGAAATATTCAAAGAACATTTCTCGTGAATGGACACCAATTGGCGTAGAGACCAACTGCAGGCCAGAAGTTAAGTGAACTATTTTTTGAAGGATCTTTTCCTCAACTACCGACAAATGATTATGCTCATATTACAACGTAATATTGCAATCTTATTTGCCTTGATAGTGACCATTGCCCAGTGATTTCTTTGTGATTTACTTTTGATAGATGACTCATTCAACTATTGGCACAGAGACCAATAGTAGCCATCGCCTCAAAGACCATCTGATCAATAATTTAGCTAAATTATTCAAAGGACGTTTCTCGTGAATATTCTGAAATTCATTATGTTTGTATTGTGTTTGTACCTACCATGTATACACTAGTGTAGAGATGTCATATACAAATGGTTTTTACCCCCTTTCCGCGATGGAGTTTTAAACTTTCACCTTGCTTGTGTGTGCGATAGGGGGGGGTCCTTCCCACACGACCCTGAAACCATCGGTGATAGGTACTCCAGTGACACACACGGGGGAAAAAGAGCCCGTGTCCGATCGAGCGAGCCATCGCAGACAATTATACACACCCATTCTTTTCCGTTTGTATGTACACCCCAGACAGTGAATCATGGACAAATGTTTCCATTTGTATGCATCACACACAATTTTTATGTGGAAACATTTGTGCAAGGTGGCATAACGCAAACATTTGTCGGGCATAAGTCGCGTGTGACTGTTCATTGATCCAACACGCCTACTTTCTAGAAACCCTGTGGGTCCATTGAGTTCATCGCCCATGGTGTAGTCTGAGAAACCGCCTACAATAGGAAAACCCAATAAGCAAGCTAATTCGCCAATTATTGATAGTCTGTTCAGTAATCAAATTAATATTTCATACCAAACACACTATATATTTCATATTCATATTATGACAACTATGATTTCATAATTGAATTATATCAGAGTACAACAGCAAATAGATTCAGCACTTAGTTACACCATATAGGAATATAGCTAGATATGTCGTTACACAATAGCACCAAGTTTCACATGCAACACCTAAAAGCTTTCGAAAGTAGCATTATACACGATAAAAAGACAGATGAATCTCATGTGGAAAACTGCTAAAGCAGAAGGCGAATATTAAACCTTCAATGGTGTTGAATGTCCTTGCAACTTTAGGCCAGTGGCTACAGATAATTGCCCGCTCAACCATCATCCCCTTGAGGAAGACTTCAATATTGTACAAGTGGAAGCTCCATGCTCCGCCCTGGCAGACCACACGTTTGAGGACCGACTATGCCCACGCAAAGTGGAAGCCACATGCTCCGCGTTGGTGGATAAACAACTGAGGGGCCTTAGTGACTGCACTAAACTCCGGACAGCCTACCGGCTGTTTACGCGACCCTATCGTGCAGCTTTCCCCAACAGAGGCACACACGAGGGGGCTGGACACGGGGCTGTGCTCAGGCCAAGCCTAGCATGCACCGCCTCACCAGGTCCCTGGCACCTGGTCTTCTCGCGTCCCTCCCAGGAAAAAGGTGGCGAGGAAAGGTATGGAGGACTCTAGATCAACTTAGAGGCTGCTCACATTTCCTTCATGAGGGTTCTTCATACGTCTAGGGGGACCCCTGAGCATCACGACTCAGGGGCCTCACTAGTCACGTAGACCCTCGCTCCTTGGTCTCATGTTGGTGATCCGGACGCCCCAACTTCTGTTGAGGTATGCGCGACACTGGGCCCTGCTGACGCAGAACACAAGGAAAATAAGAAGGAAATCAAGCCCGAAAAGAAAATCACAGATTCCTAATAGTTATTACAAGAACAAAGTGTTTTGTATATCCAAACACAAGTTTTTACACCTCCATGAGGCACAGTGAATGTTGTAGGATAAAACTAGGAAGAAGCGCCACCACCGCCTTGGCCATCACCACCGCTGCTAGAGGTGTCGCAGACAAGGCCAAGGGCAAGTTAACCACCGAGGGCCTCGCCGCCACGTCTGCCAGAAGGATGGTCGCCGCCCTTGGGGCAACACTTTATGCGTTTGCCATCTTCTCCAAAGACCTTGAAGAAGAGCATCGACACCCCGTAATACCTGAAGTGGAGGGCGTGCCTTCCCTCTAGTTGCAGGCCCAGGATATCGTTCCCCATCCCCGGAGGAGGTAGCCTCGACCTCCGCCTCTGAAGCATGGACGCAGCAGCCGTCGTGCTGTAGCCACAACTTGACTGGCCCCCTCGTTGGCAGCTCCTGTGCCAAGGATCTTGGGAGTCGGATCCAAGTGCGCGGTGGCATCACCGCCAACATCACAGACTCGCGAGTTGTGCCGCTGACATGGGCCAGTGGGCGAGGTGGTCGCGCGGTCGTCACTTGTTCCCCTCCTCGGCTTCGTCCTCCGCGGCTTTCGCGGCTGCTCCCATGTGTAGGGCCGTATGTGCAAACACTTGCGCCGACGGGGAATCGCAGCAGGGCACGCTCGCACCAGGGTAAGATGGTTGCGGGTGCTGCGGTGGCCTTGCGAGCGCGGCCGTGTCTTTTCTTCGGCGGGAGCAGCTCCGGCGCCTCTCGCAGGGCCTTGCCTTTCTCTTGGGCCAAGAACCTCCTCACTGGCGCCATTGTCACTTCGGCAAGATGGTGGCACGACATAGATGAAGAAGGAGCGAGCAGCAAGAAGATGAAGATGGGCTGGGGGCTTCGCCTCCCTCGTCCTCTTATAGGAAGTCAAATGCCAACCGACGCCCCTCCATGTTCCCGGTAATGATAGCCGTGCTGCAGGCACCAGGCAGTTGTCATGTCGGGGCAGTTGCTGAGGCAGCATGGAGAAGTGGAGGCGCCCACCTCTCGTCAAGCGCCACGCATCGAGCCAGGCCCGCAGACAGGGGCCCACGACGCTTCACCCTTGCCCTTTGGCTTCGCCTCGAAGCCAAGCCCGAGCGCGCCTTGGGCCCGGGTGTTACTGTCTGCGTACTGGGAACCAAGGTACCTAGACTTGCCTGCCTGCGGCCCATGGCATGGCTCCTTCGACGGCCTGGTATGGCCTAGCTACAAGACCACCAAGACAAGACCCTCGCGAGGGCTGAGGGAGTCCTAGATTAGGGGGTGCCCGGATGGCCGGACTATAGCCTTTGGCCGGACTCCTGGACTATGAAGATACAAGATTGAAGACTTCGTCCCGTGTCCGGATGGGACTTTCCTTGGCGTGGAAGGCAAGCTTGGCGATACGGATATGTAGATCTCCTACCATTGTAACCGACTCTGTGTAACCCCAACCCTCTTCGGTGCCTATATAAACCGGAGGGTTTTAGTCCGTGGGGACGAACAACAATCATACCATAGGCTAGCTTCTAGGGTTTAGCCTCTCTGATCTCGTGGTAGATCTACTCTTGTACTACCCATATCATCAATATTAATCAAGCAGGAGTAGGGTTTTACCTCCATCGAGAGGGCCCGAACCTGGGTAAAAACATCGTGTCCCTTGTCTCCTGTTACCATCCGCCTAGACGCACGGTTCAGGACCCCCTACCTGAGATCCGTCGATTTTGACACCGACATTGGTGCTTTCATTGAGAGTTCCTCTGTGTCGTCATCTTTAGGCCCGATGGCTCCTCCGATCATCAACAACGCCGCGGTCCAGGGTGAGACTTTTCTCCCCGGACAGATCTTCAGATTCGGCGGCTTTGCATGCGGGCCAATTAAGCAGCCATCTGGAGCAGATTGAAAGCTACGCCCGCCATCGGTCGATTTGGAAGTTTGAACTATCTGGTGGCGTCCGCGGAGACTTGATCTTCGATGGGTTCAAGCCACAGCCAAGCGCGCCGCACTATCGCGATGGGCATGATCTAGCTCTGCCGCCGGATAGTGCCCTGGAGGCTGCACAAGTGTCCGCTCCGACCCTTAGCTCGGAGCCGACTGCACCGATCGAGGACGGGTGGCTGGACACCGCCTCGGGGGCTGCTATCTCTACGGCGATTGAGCCGAACACCAACCCTATCCTTTACGAAGCTCGTAACTCCAAGGCGCCGGACTCCTCTCCGGACTCCGAACCTTCCGCGCCCCTGCCAATCGCTGATTGGGCGCCGATTATGGAGTTCACCGCCGCGGACATCTTTCAGCACTTGCCCTTTGGCGACATCCTGAATTCAGTAAAGTCTCTCTTTTTATTAGGAGAGCCCTGGCCGGACTATGGTCAGGAAGGTTGGGATGCGGACGACGAAGAAATTCAAAGCCCACCCACCACCCACTTCGTAGCCACTGTCGATGATTTAACCGACATGCTCGACTTCGACTCCGAAGACATCGACGGCATGGAAGACGATGCAGGAGACGACCATGAACTAGCGCCTACAGGGCACTGGAAGGCCACCTCGTCATACGACATTTACATGGTGGACATCCCAAAAGATGGGAATGGCGATGGAACAACGGAGGATGACCCCTCCAAGAAACAACCTAAGTGCCGGCGTCAGCGGCGCCGCTCTAAATCCCGCCACAGCAAAAGCGGTGACTCCGGCATGGGAGACAATAACACCGCGGACAGTGCCGAAGACAACCCCCTCCAGCGGGATTCAGTGCAGGAGGATGGAGAAGCCAGCCCTCATGAGAGAGCGGCAGGCAGAGAGGTAGAGGACGATAATTACATGCCTCCCTCCGAAGACGAGGCAAGCCTCGACGACGACGAATCGTCGTGCCTGAGGATCCTGTCGAACAAGAGCGTTTCAAACGCAGGCTTATGGCCATGGCAAGCAGCCTCAAGAAAAAGCAGCAGCAGCTTAGAGCTGACCCAGATTTGCTAGCCGACAGATGGACTGAAGTCCTGGCGATCGAAGAGTACGAACTCGAACGCCCCTCCAAGAGCTACCCAAAACACAGGCTGCTACCCCGATTAGAGGAGGAAGCACCTAAACCTGCATCACCAGCGCATAATACGGCCGACCGGCCACCTCGTGGCCGCGACAGAGAGGCCTCTCGGCCCCCACTCAAGCCGCACCCCGGCGCCGCTCAAAAATACCAAGGCTCGGGAAAATGCGCCAGACCTGCGGGATATATTGGAGGACAAGGCAAGGCAAACAAGATCGATCTACGGATCGCGTGGGTGCCCCATGATACGTGATGATAACCGTCACGCCGGATATGGCAATTCTGGCCGGGCCGAACACAGTAGACAAAGCTCATTTGAGCTGCATCGTGATATAGCCCAATACGGAGGCGCCGCACACCCACTATGCTTCATAGACGAAGTGATGGATCACCAAATCCCTGAGGGTTTCAAACCGTAAATATTGAATCATACGATGGCACAACAGATCCTGCGGTCTAGATCGAGGACTATCTCCTTCATATCCACATGGCCCGCGGTGATGATCTACACGCCATCAAATACCTCCCACTCAAGCTTAAAGGACCAGCTCGGCATTGGCTTAACAGCTTGCCAACGGAGTCAATTGGTTGTTGGGAAGACCTGGAAGCCGCATTCCTCGACAACTTCCAGGGCACCTATGTGCGACCACCAGACACCGATGATCTAAGCCACATAATTCAGCAGCCAGAGGAATCGGCCAGACAATTCTGGACACGGTTCCTAACCAAGAAAAATCAAATCGTCGACTGTCCGATGCAGAGGCCCTTGCAGCCTTCAAACACAACATCCGCTATGAGTGGCCTGCCCGGCACCTAGGACAGGAAAAGCCGAAATCCATGGCAGCCGTCACAACACTCATGACCCGCTTTTGCGCGAGAGAGGACAGCTGGCTAGCTCGTAGTAACAATATGACCAAGAGCCATGGTAATTCGGATACCAAGGACAGCAACGGCAGGTCGCATCGCAACAAGTACAAGCTCCGCATTAATGGCGATAATGGTGAAGATACGGCAGTAAAGGCCGGATTCAGAGGCTCTAAACCCGGTCAGCGGAAAAAGCCATTTAAAAGAAATACTCCGGGCCCGTCCAATTTGGACCGAATACTCGATCGATCGTGCCAGATACATGGCACCCCCGAAAAACCAGCCAATCACGCCAACAGGGATTGTTGGGTGTTCAAGCAGGCAGGCAAGTTAAATGCCAAAAACAATGACAAGGGGCTGCATAGCAACGACGACGAGGAGCCCCGGTCGCCGAACCACAGAGGACAGAAGGGCTTCCCCCCACAAGTGCGGACAGTGAACATGATATACGCAACCCACATACCCAAAAGGGAGCGAAAGCGTGCACTAAGGGATGTATATGCGATGGAGCCAGTCGCCCAAAAGTTCAATCCGTGGTCCTCCTGCCCAATAACTTTTGATCGAAGGGACCACCCACTAGCATCCGCCATGGCGGATTCGCCGCATTGGTTCTAGACCCAATCGTTGACGGATTTCACCTCACCAGAGTCCTGATGGACGGCGGCAGCAGCCTAAACCTGCTTTATCAGGATACAGTGCGCAAGATGGGCATAGACCCCGCAAGGATTAAACCCACAAAGACGACCTTCAAAGGCGTATACTAGGTGTAGAGGACAACTGTACAAGCTCAGTTACACTTGAAGTGGTCTTCGGATCCCCGGATAACTTCCGAAGTGAGGAGTTAATCTTCGACATAGTCCCATTCCACAGCGGCTATCATGCACTGCTCGGGCGAACCGCATTTGCAAAGTTCAATGCGGTGCCGCACTACGCATACCTGATGCGGAGCATCCTTCCATCATCCCCATGGACACTACATCAACACCCCCAACACCACAAGGACCGATGACTCGAGCACGTGCAAGAGCCCTTGAAACCGAGGTGACATCACTCCTCTCACAATTCCCTTTCGATTCACATGAGACATGGTTACTACCTCAAACGGAAACGCTATGCATACTCAGGTACCAAGGAGTCAACCATGAAGAAGCAAGGAGGCAAGGAGAACCGGAAGCGGAAGACATGCATGAAGACGGAGAGGAAAAATCACCAAGGACCAGGATGGCCGGACAATCCGGACGGCGGCCCGGACGATCCGGACAGAGCCCGAACGATCCGGACCCCGGTCCGGACGATCCGGCTTCATCGACCAAGGCTCTGAAGCTCCACCTGGCCGGATCATCCGGACCCCGTCCCGGATCATCCAGACCCGGCCCGGACATCCGGACCTCCAGCCGGACATCCGTCCCTGCGCGACCACCAGCCGACCCTCCGGCTCATCCGGGCCTCCACCCGGATCAGCCCGGATCATCCGGACCCTCGTCCGGATCATCCGGCCAGCGCCTGCGCGCGCGTGTTGGGCTGAGCCCATGTACCCCTTCGCCCCCAAACTCTATATATAGGACCCCATCTCCTCACTTTGAGAATTAGCGTTGATTTAGCTTGTTTTTGAGGTAGAGCCTCGCTCATCCATCGGATCTCCTCCTCGTGAGAGACCGCGGCCTCTTCGGAGAAGATCCTCTCGGATTCAAGACCCCTTTACGGGAAGATCCCCTCGTGGATTCAAGACCTCCTCTCGGAGAAGAACGGCTACCTTTGTATCTTTCCTTTGTTGATTTTGAACCATGTGCTACTCGTGCTTCGATGACCTAGACCTTGTGTGATTGATCTCTTGTTGGTTGATTGTCTCTCTCGTTCCTCCCCGTGATTTGCTCGTGTTCTTCCGCGCTTTCTTCGTGTTTCTCCCGTAGGATCCACTCCAAACGTGAAAGATCGACGCTACAGGGTTCCACCCTACATCATATGGTATCATGAGCCACGTTGATCACGTTTTTGGAACCCCTACCCCATGTTTTCTAGCTTGATTTTGTTGTTTTCGTCCTAAATCCGAAAATCCCCACAAAAATACCCCCCAAAATTTTTGTGATTTGTTGGTTTTGATGATGTTTTGTTGTTTTTTTGATCCGTGGATTCGGTGTGTAACTCGTGGATCTTGCTTTTCCCCACCTTCTCCCCCTCGAAATCCATCCAAAATCCCCAAAATCGTCAAATTTCTCCCCGTTTTCGTGTTCTTCCCGAGCTGTTCCCGAGCGAGTTTGACTTGCCCGGATCATCCGGACCTTGACCCGGATCATCCGGACGCGCCCGGATCATCCGGCTCCTGGCCCGGATCATCCAGCTTCCTCTGCCGAAACTGCACTTGTGCAGTACCACTCCACCACCACCACCACCTACCCCCACATACCACCCCATCCACCACCACTTCCACGTGCCAAACCCCAGCAACACAACCTCCGTACCACCATTCGACTTTGGGTTTGACAATTTGAGTGAGATTTCCGTGTCCTCTTGTGTTTCGGCTATTTAGGCGCGGTGCGACATCAACAACAAACGCTCATTTTGGTCGACTACTCATCTACGCTACGGATGGTAACCTCGACGACATCTTTGTCATACCTTGCAATTGCATTGATAACCATCATAGACCATCTTTTGCGTTGCTTACCCATCGAGCCTAGCCATTGAGTATTGCCGGCAACGTGACTTGTGCACATTAGTTGCATACACCATATCATACATACCATCGTGGTGCATATCTCGGAATCAACTTGTGTGCCACAAAGTTGTCATTGCATACACAATTGCTATCTTGGTTCGTCAAGTTTGCATACCAAAAGAGCTCAAAAGAGAAAGAGCCACTCAAGCTTTTAAGCAAAGAGGAAAGATAAGCAAAGAGCTTATAAGCAACAAGCATATCATCATACAACATTAAGATTGTCATATAAGATCATCTTGGATCATTGCACCGAAATACCATACATATAGCATACTTGGGATAGAGATCGTTGCATTTTTGCCTAGCAGGTTGTGCACAAGCTCCGTATCCGCCTATTGTGCAATCGTGCTAGCGTCTCTCTAGTATTGTGCAACAAGAGCATTTTCGTGGATTCCACATTTTGTCTCACATTTGGTTTGCACAATCCCATTTATCTATTTGCGTGTGTGTTTCCGTGTACCACTACTTGCTTGGTCTACTTGTTGCACATGCAAATTTGCGAATCTTCTTCAACACTTTTGAGTCAAGCTAACAATTGCAATCAATTTTGTGCCACCATCCTAACCAAGCTCCACCAAAAGCTTTTACTTGTGTTGGTGTGAGAATCGACAAGGATCGGTACCAATAGTGCTATTTCATTGTCCGCATTTGAGTGCACTTGATTCATCTTCAACTTCGGTCCAAGGTACATTGGTATTAGTTCTTCTCCTTCTACCACTCACAATTTGCTTGAAATGATGGATAGGCCAAGTTCTTCTACAAATCCACTCTTCATCGAGCAAGACGATGACATGTCATCATACGTCACCAAGAGCCACCTCTTTGGCGCACAACGAGCTCTCCATCAAGATCAACAAGCAATGAGTGAACGCATCGACAACCTCGCCACCGACTTGCGACTCTCCGAGCAACATACAAGATTCTACTTCGACAACAAGCTCGACGCGCACAAGAAAGAGAACGATGCAAGAATGGACGAGATCCATGCCTTGTTGGTGAACCGGCATCCTTCTACGTCCTCACACTCAAGACGGAGCCACTCAAGTGGCCACTCCGACGACTCCTTCTCCGACACAAGTACACCGTCATCAAACACTCTTCGACGAGCCGCGCGTCAAGACCGTCATGCATCTCGCAACCCGCCACACAACAAGCATTCCCAAGAGCAAGTTGATGAACAAGTTCCTCGTCCTCAATCGAACCAAGTGGCGTTTGCTCAAGCTCAAGAACGACAACGTCTTCGTCGACAACAAGAACAAGAACGAGCACACCTACATCAAGAGCAACAAGACGCCGAGGCTCAACGTCTTCAACAACAACAATGAGAAGCACAAGCTCTTGAGGCGGAACGTGCCCTTCAAGCATCAAGTCGTGATATCGCCAACCGCAATCGCGAAAGGCGCAATCAAGAGGAAGCCCTTCGAGAAGAAATACAAGAGAGGAACTACCATCCGCGTGTGCAACGTCAAGCCCCACAAGCTCCTCCACAAGCTCCTCAAGCTCAACCTCAACCTCAAGGTCTACAAGAACAAGTTGATCATGGACTTCCTCCATGCCAAGAGCAACATGAGGATGATTACCCCCGACATCAAGGACGTCCTCATCACCATCACCCACAACACAATGAAGAGCAACGCTATGGCAAGCTCAAGTTCACAATGCCCAAGTTCAATGGAAGCAATGATCCCGAAGAGTACCTCTCATGGGCATTAAAGGTCGACAAAATCTTCCATTTGCACAACTATGAGGAAGAGAAGAAGATCGCTATGGCATCACTTGAGTTCCAAGACTATGTGCTCATATGGTGGGAACAAGTACTTGAGCGCCGACAAGCAAGAGGTGACCCTCCAATCACCACTTGGGCTCAAATGAAGGATGTCATGCGAGCATGCTTTGTGCCCACCTACTACAACCGTGATCTTTTCAAGAAGCTACAACTCCTCAAGCAAGGAACAAAGAGTGTTGAAGAATACTACAAAGAAATGGAGATTGCCATGATTCGAGCCAATGTCACGGAGGATGATGAGCAAACAATGGCATGATTCTTGAATGGACTCAACCATCCCATCAAGAAGATCGCCGACTTCCAACCCTACTCCAACCTCATTGAGCTCGTGCATCAAGCTACAAAGGCGGAACGACAAGTGCAAGATGACTTCAAGTACGCCAAGTACTCATCCAAGACATACGGCTTCTCCAACAACCAAGCTTCAACAACTACTCCAACTTCGACATCCACCAAGCCTTCTCCAAGCAACGATGACAAGTCAAGTTACAAGAAAACTTCTACAAGTTCAAGTCGTCCTCCTCCTACTACAAGCAACTCCAAGCCGCGTGCTTCATCATCTACTCCAACCGATGAGACCGTCAAGACAAGCTCCTTCAAGTGCTTCACTTGCGGCGGCCGAAACCACAAGTCCTATGAATGCACCAACAAGCGCACCATGATACTCAACGACGATGGCACATACGAATCAATGAGTGAAGATGAAATGGAAGCTATTGAGCAAGTGGCCATGCACCGGCGCATCAACGAGGATGAAGATGATCAAGTCTTTTGTGATGAAGATCTGAGCCCGCTCTGGTTGTTTCAAGGTCTTGACACTTCAACATCAACAAGAATAAGATCAAAGATGCCACATCTTCCACACAAAGGCCGGCATCAATGGACGCTCCGTCAAGGTCATCATCGATGGAGGTAGTTGCCACAACTTGGCAAGCGAAGAACTATGCTCCAAGCTTCAATTGGTCAAGAAGAAGCATCCGCAACCCTACAAGGTTCAATGGCTAAGTGACTCCGGCACTCTACGAGTTGAGCATACGGTCAAAGTATCTTTCAAAATCGGTGCATATGAGGACACTTTGGAGTGTGATGTGGTCCCAATGACCGTTTGCCACCTCCTCCTTGGTCGGCCATGGCAATTCGACCGTGGTGTTTACCACAATGGGCGTACAAACCACTATAGCTTCAAGATGAAAGGCAAAGAATATGTCCTACGACCCATGTCTCCTAGTCAAATGATAGCCGACAAACAAGCCACCAACCAACGAGAGAAGAGTGAGAAAGTGAGCCACCAAAAAGTGAATGAGAGCCAGAAGCCAAATTTGAGCGCCTCTTCGCCTAGAGAGAAAAACCTCATACTATTCGCCACCAAACATGAGATGAGAGAAGTGTGTGAGAACCCATCAAGTGTGATGCACTTTCTCCTTGTGTGCAAGGATGGAGAACCAAAAACTAACACCACTCATGAGCTACCTTTGGTGTTTCAATCTCTTTTGCATGAATTTCAAGATGTTTTCCCCGATGAACTACCTCCGGGTCTACCTCCTCTACGAGGCATTGAGCATCGAATCGACCTCATCCCTGGAGCGCCACTTCCAAACAAAGCTCCATACCGTGTCAATCCCGAAGAAACCAAGGAGATTCAACGGCAAGTACAACAACTAATCGACAACGGTCATGTACGTGAAAGCTTAAGCCCTTGTGCCGTACCCGTTATACTTGTGCCTAAGCCCGATGGAAGTTTCCGCTTGTGCTCCGATTGTAGACCTATAAATGCTATCACCGTGCGCTATAGGCATCCTATTCCTCGCTTAGATGATATGCTTGATGAACTTAGTGGAGCCAACTATTTCTCAAAAATTGATCTTAAAAGTGGCTATTATCAAATCCGCATTCATGAGGGTGATGAATGGAAAACTGCTTTCAAAACAAAATTTGGCTTATATGAATGGTTGGTTATGCCTATGGGTTTGTCGGAAGCACCCGGAACTTTTGTGCGTCTCATGCATCATGTACTTCGACCATACATTGGAATCTTTGTTGTGGTTTACTTCGATGATATTCTTGGGTTTAGCAAAACCATGAAACATCATCTTGATCATGTTAAACTTGTTTTGCAAACACTTCGAAAGGAAAGTCTTTATGCCAACTTGAAAAAATGCACTTTTGGCGTTGACAAAGTGGTTTTCTGGGGTTTCGTTGTCTCTTCCAAGGGTGTCCATGTTGATGAAACTAAGATCAAAGCAATTAAAACATGGCCCCAACCCACCAATTTGCAACAATTGCGAAGTTTCCTTGGTCTTGCAGGTTTTTATTGTCGCTTTGTGAAAAACTTTAGCACTATTGCAGCTCCTTTGCATGCTTTGAGTAAGAAGAATACTCCTTTTGTTTGGGGACCTTTGCAATCCAACGCTTTCGATGAGCTCAAGTCTTTGCTTACTCATGCTCCGATTCTTGCTTTGCCCAATTTTGACAAAACTTTTGAGGTTCATTGTGATGCAAGTGGTACCGGAATTGGCGGAGTTTTAATGCAAGAATAACGAGTCATTGCTTATTTTAGTGAAATACTCTCCGGTGCTCAACTTAACTATCCCATCTATGACAAAGAATTGTATGCTTTTGTGCGTGTCCTACATGTTTGGGAACATTATCTTAGACCTCATGTGTTTGTCATCCATACCGATCATGAAACGCTTAAATACTTAAAAGGTCAAACTAAATTGAACAAGCGTCATGCCAAATGGAGTGAATTTATTGAATCTTTCCCATATGTGATCAAGTACATTAAGGGCAAGGAAAATGTAGTTGTCGATGCACTTTCACGCATATGTACGCTTGTCACCCAACTTGAGTTGAATGTTATTGGCTTTGAGCACATCAAAGATTTGTATGCTAGTGATCCATCTTTTGCACCTCATTATGATAAATGTGTGACGCATACATCTTGGGAACAATATTACCTCAAGGATGGTTATCTTATGAGAGCTAACAAACTATGCATACCCGAGTCTTCTCTTCGTTTGCTCCTTTTGCAAGAGGCTCATGGAGGTGGACTCATGGGACATTTTGGACGCGACAAGACCTTCGCCACGCTCTCCAAGAACTACTTTTGGCCCAAGATGTTTCGAGACGTCTCACGCTTCACCACCCGATGCTCTACATGCCGCAAAGCTAAGTCAAAAGCCCAATCTCATGGTCTTTACATGCCTCTTCCAATTCCATATCAACCTTGGGAAGACATTAGCATGGACTTTGTACTTGGTTTGCCTAGAACTCAAAATGGAAAGGATTCCGTGTTTGTTGTTGTGGATAGATTTTCTAAGATGGCACATTTTATTCCTTGCAACAAGGTAGACGATGCTTCACATATTGCAAATCTCTTTTGTAGGGAAATCTTGCGCCTCCATGGAGTACCAAAGACAATCGTCTCCGACCGCGACGTCAAGTTCTTGAGTTACTTTTGGAAGACCCTATGTGCCAAGCTCGGAATCAAGCTCTTGTTCTCATCCGCATACCATCCTCAAACCAACGGCCAAACGGAGGTGACGAACCGGACGCTCTCCACTCTACTTCGCGTGTTGATCAAGAAGAACATCAAGGAGTGGGAGGCATGTCTACCCATCGCTGAGTACGCCTACAACCGCGCAAGACATTCGACGACCGGCAAGTCCCCCTTCGAGGTCGTCTACGGCTTCAACCCATTGTCCCCATTGGACATTCTACCTCTACCTCTACAAGAGCGCACCAACCTCGATGCAAGTGCCCATGCAAGCTACATCAAGAAGATGCATGAAAATACAACAAACACCATCGAGCGCAAAGTACAACGACTAGCGACCAAGCTCAACATCAACAAGCAACCCATGATCTTCAACATAGGCGATCTCGTGTGGCTACACCTTCGCAAGGAACGATTCCCCAATGAAAGCAAGTCCAAACTTCTACCTCGAGCCGATGGACCCTTCAAGGTGTTAGCACGCTACAACAACAACGCCTACAAGCTCGACCTACCAAGCGACAACTACAAAGTGAGCGACACCTTCAACGTCAAAGACCTCTCGCCTTTCCATGGTGATGAAGAACTAGATCCGAGGTCGGATCCTTTCGAAGGGAGGGGATATGATGCGGAGCATCGTTCCATCATCCCCATGGACACTACATCAACACCCCCAACATCACAAGGACCGATGACTCGAGCACGTGCAAGAGCCCTTGAAACCGAGGTGACATCACTCCTCTCACAATTCCCTTTCGATTCACATGAGACATGGTTACTACCTCAAACGGAAACGCTATGCATACTCAGGTACCAAGGAGTCAACCATGAAGAAGCAAGGAGGCAAGGAGAACCGGAAGCGGAAGACATGCATGAAGACGGAGAGGAAAAATCACCAAGGACCAGGATGGCCGGACGATCCGGACGGCGGCCCGGACGATCCGGACCCCAGTCCGGACGATCCGCTTCATCGACAAAGGCTATAAAGCTCCCCGGCCGGATCATCCGGACCCCATCCCGGATCATCCGGACCCGGCCCGGACATCCGGACCTCCAGCCGGACATCCGCCTGCGCGACCACCAGCCGACCCTCCGGCTCATCCGGCCTCCACCGGATCATCCGGATCAGCCGGATCATCCGGACCCTCGTCCGGATCATCCGGCCAGCGCCTGCGCGCGCGTGTTGGGCTGAGCCCATGTACCCCTTCGCCCCCAAACTCTATATATAGGACCCCATCTCCTCACTTTGAGACTTAGCGTTGATTTAGCTCGTTTTTGAGATAGAGCCTCGCTCATCCATCGGATCTCCTCCTCGTGAGAGACCGCGGCCTCTTCGGAGAAGATCCGCTCGGATTCAAGACCCCTTTACGGGAAGATCCCCTCGTGGATTCAAGACCTCCTCTCGGAGAAGAACGGCTACCTTTGTATCTTTCCTTTGTTGATTTTGAACCATGTGCTACTCGTGCTTCGATGATCTAGACCTTGTGTGATTGATCTCTTGTCGGCTGATTGTCTCTCTCGTTCCTCCCCGTGATTTCCTCGTGTTCTTCTGCGCGTTCTTCGTGTTTCTCCCGTAGGATCCACTCCAAACGTGAAAGATCGACGCTATAGGGTTCCACCCTACATCAATACCTCAAGCTCAAGATGCCAGGCCCCTCAAGGAGTCATTACGGTCAATGGAAACACCGAACGCTCTCTCCGAACGGAGGAGCATACGGCGGCCCTCGCGGCGGAAGTACAAAGCAGCCTCTCAAGGCAATTCTTGAGTCCGGCTATTAAACGTCTGGACACCGTCAAGCGCGCCCGGAGTAACCCACAACAAGACCGCCTGGCACGTCCCGAGCCCGCGTAGCAATGCGGCCCCAACCCCAGCCCTCGCAAAATTGCGAAACCAGTACTACGCGTACATAATTACGCACTGGAAATACCATGGGCATAGGGGAAGGGGCACGACCACGACAGGCCCAGAATGCGGCTCAACCGCACCAGGGGCTCCCAATTGTGTCATTCTTCTTTTTTCTCTTACTTTCAGGACTCCTTTCTCAAGAAGCCCTGTCCGGCAGTAGAATCACCGAACACACGATGCAACAGCCAGGGAAGCAGAAAGCTACGTCGAGTATCCAGGTGGTCTCTATAATGAGCAGTATACTTGTTTTACATATCATCCCGCAGCTCGCTCCTAGAGGGAGACATGTCAAATAGTCCCGTCCCTTGCTTATCGCACTATTTGTATCGTTCTGCTTTTACCGCAGCCTTTTTGAATAAACAATACATAGCTTCCGACTATTATTGCATTCCTTTTTTATCTATATATGTTCACTTATGACATGTTGCATCCAATGCGCTTTAGTGCGGCCAAATACACTGAGGGCTTAAGTACCCCAAAATATGGTGTGGTAAGTCCGAACACTTTCACAAGTGCGGCACCCTGAACTTATAGCATTATATGCATCGGCTCCGGATCATGTCTTTGGTCAATAGTTGGGTTTGCCCGGCTCCCATGTTTTGGTACCTTACCTTCCGTTATATCGGCTAAGGTAGCGCTGGGAGAACCACTGCGATTGTGCCCCGGTTAAGCTGGGTTAAGCACCTCAGTGGAGAAAGCTAAAACTGACCGTCATGATAGGGTGAGAGCCGGTCGCTGTTCAAGAGGTTTTCAATTCCCTAAAGACTTATGCCGCTTAGAGCGAGGAGTCGGCTTTGTCCGGCCCAGGCATGGATAGCACCCCGAACTCGGTCTTCAGAATACTAGGGGCTTTGCCGAAATTTAAAATTATAGAATTCTATGGCTAAGTGAGAGTGTTCAAGCATTATTGTCCGGTTGCCTTGTTCGTTGCATTGAGCGCCTCCCTCCAAGGACCCAAGAATGGGAAAAAGAGCGCTCAAGTTTATCCCGAACACCCCAGCAGTCGTGGCATGGGAGCAGAAGCCGACGAGTCACCATCTCTCAAATTTCATAAATGGCCGCACATAAGGTAATATTTTAAATTCACAAGAGTTGCTTAGCGCATATGAACAAGTTTTCAAGCGTACAGGATAACAAATGCGAGTTTACTCAAAAATTACATCCTTGGAGCATTCACCCGCTATAAGGCGGGCACCCTTCAGGATGCCCTCATAATACATCTCGGGCTTGCGATACTCCCTGCCCGGCGGTGGAGCGTCCGTCACAAGCTTCTCAGCGTCCATCTTGCCCTAGTGCACTTTAGCACGGGCAAGGGCCCTACGGGCACCTTCGATATAGACGGAGCGCTTGACGACTTCAATCCATGGACAGGCGTCCACTAGCCGCCTCACCAGCCCGAAGCAGCTCCCAGGCATGGCTTCCTTAGGCCACAACCGAACTATGAGGCCCTTCATGGCCTGTTCGCCCACCTTATGGAGCTCGACCAGCTGCTTTAGCTGGTCGCTCAAGGGCACCGGGTGTCCGGCCTTAGCATATTGAGACCAGAACACCTTCTCCGTCGAGCTCCCCTCCTCGGCCCGGTAGAATGCGGCAGCATCGGACACACTGCGGGGCCGATCTGCGAATGCTCCTGGAGAGCTCCGGATTCGCGTAAGTAACAAGTAATTCACTTTCACGTGCTTGCTTTGCATGAAGAATGCCTAACCCGCCGCTATCTTCTTCATCGCCTCAATTTCCTGGAGGGCTTTTTGGGCTTCGGCCTTAGCGGCTTTGGCGCTCTCAAGGGCCGAGGCGAGCTCGGACTCTCGAGTCTTTGAATCATGCTCCAAACTCTCGTGTTTTTCCACAAGAGCCTGGAGCTCTTGCCGCACCTCCGCCACCCGCGCCTCCTGCTTCTCTCGCTCGGTGCGCTCCGCGGCTGCATTGCTTTCGGCCTTGGACACCGCTTCCTTCAGGGTCGCCACCTCGTTCGTGGCCCCAGCAATACTCATGTTATCCTCTCATTTTTTGCAACCACATCTTTTATATACTTCCATAAGGTATTACTTACCTTCCTTGTCCTTGAGCTGCTTTTTGGCAAGGCCGAGCTCGTTCTCGGACCGCTCGAGGCTCTGCTTCAATGCATTTACCTCCGCAGTCAGTGTGGCAGAGGTCATCAGTGCAGCCTGCATTCCCCATATTGACATACTTATGTTAGACTCCTTCGTACATCCTTTTTAGATCCTCAGCTCGGCTTTTCTTTTCGAACACCGAATTGAGCATCAGGGGCTACTGTCTATGCGGAAATATTTTTACATATCTTAAATACATACCTCAAAGCCTGTTAGAAGGCTTGCACAGGCTTCAGTCAGCCCGCTCTTGGCGGACTGAACTTTCTGGATCCCCACACCCATAACAATGCGGTGCTTCTCGTCGATGGAGGCGCCGTTAAGCGCCTCCAGCAAATTATCCGGTGCCTCCGGTTGGACGGAGGTCACCGGCATCGCAGTCTCACCCTTCTCATGAAGGGCCGCCACGGACTCGGAACGCTGATGGTTCGATGCGGAATCGGTCGAGGCGGACTTAGAGCCCTTTGGGGTTTTATCCCCCTTGCGCCTGGAGTCTGGGAGGTTGCCTTGCGCGCCTCCTGGACCACTTCCTCCTGGCTGGGCCCCTGTTGGGACCCCACCTCGGCGTCATCCGCAGCGCGAGGAGAGGAGGCAGCCGGAAGTGAGGTGCTATTCACGTCCGACGAATCCAGGGAGCCGCTCGTTGAAGCGTCGAGCTCGTCCTTGGGCGGGCTGCAGGGTTATATTCGGCGTTAGGAGATACTGTGCGACAAATGAAACACCATGAGTTATTCTGGTATCCGGACACTTACGATTTTGCCAGGGGCTTAGCCCTCAGTGGCCACTCCTCTTCGCCGTCATCGGCGTTGGTAGAGTCATCCGGAGGAAGGGTCCTTCCCTTCTTGGACCCTCCGCCTCCCGGTTAGGCGGCCTTCCTTTTCTTCTCTCCCGGGAGAGGGCCTCTTCCTCCTCCTCGTCTTCGCGGGAGGAGTCCGCCTCGGAGTCATCGGATGATGAGTTCGACAACACCTGGCGCCGGGAACTCCTTCGAGTTCCCGTGGCCTTCTTCTTGGCCTTCTTCTCCGGTACCACGTGAGGTGCCAGAACCAGCAGCCCCGTTAATCGATCGTCCGCTGGGTCTTCTGGCAAGGGAGCCAGACAGTTAACCTGCCCGGACGTCTTTTGCCAGGCCTGTCAAAGTTAAGGGAGTTTAGATCCCGCGTAGAGTCAAACTATGAAAAACAAGTGTCCTGTAAAGGGTAAAATAGCTTACCTCGCTAGCTTGACGCTGCGAGCTGAATCCGCGATCTTCGGTAGCAGATGCGGGAGCCTCGACGCCCTTGAATAGTACCTTCCAGGCATCTTCATACATAGTGTCAAAGAGCCTGCTCAAGGTTTGGTACTATGCCGGATCAAACTCCCACAACTTGAAGGCCCGTTGTTGGCACGGGAGGATCCGGCAGATGAGCATGACCTGGACTACGTTGACAAGCTTGAGCTTCTTGTTCACCAAGTTTTGGACGCAGGATTGGAGTCCGATCAGCTCTTCCAAATTACCCCATGTCAGGCCAGTCTCCTTCCAGGAGGTGAGCCGTGTAGGGAAGCCAAATCGGAATTCGGGGGCCGCCACCCATTTAGGGTCACGCGGCTCGGTGATGTAGAACCACCCTGATTGCCACCCTTTTATGGTCCCCACGAAGGAGCCCTCGAGCCATAGGACGTTGGCCATCTTGCCCACCATGGCACCTCCGCACTCCGCTTGGCAGCCACCCACTTCCTTTGGCTTGAGATTGAAGGTCTTCAGCCATAAGCCGAAGTGGGGCTGGATGCAGAGGAAGGCCTCGAACATGACGATGAACGCCGAGATGTTGAGGATGAAATTCGGGGCCAGATCATGGAAATCCAGGCCGTAGTAGAAGATGAGCCCCCAGACAAATGGGTGAAGTGGAAAACCTAGTCTACGGAGAAAGTGGGTGAGGAACACCACCCTCTCATGGGGCCTGGGGGTGGGATAAGCTGCCCCCTATCGGGGAGCGATGCACGATGTCGTTGGACAAGTATCCGGCCTTCCGCGGCCTTTTATTGTGCCCCTCCATGACGGAGGAGGCCATCCACTTGCCTCCCGTTCCGGACATGGCTGGGGAAGGTTGAGGTGAGGTGTGCGGACTTGGGCGCTAGAGCTCGAGTGCGCGGAAAGGGATGAGCAAAGGAGGAAGAAGGCGTAGGTAAAACGGTGGATCCTTATCCCCTTATATGGACGAATGAAGCTATGCGTACCCACCAGCCTGGTAAAACTCGCTTATCTCCCAAGCGCCATAATCAATGGCGCGGTTGGGTTACCCATGCCCGTATTGATGAGAATCCCGGAATAAGGGACACGGTCTCGCTTTGACAAGGCGTGCCAAGAAACCGCCTCGCTAAACGCTACCGAGGTGGGGCGGTAAAATGATTGAATAAAGGCTTGGCCGTGGTGTGATTCACGCCCGAATCGTCGGCAGATTGAATTTGTGTAAATATTATTCTCTCTGCGGTGGTATGTGGAACTTATTTTGCAGAGCCGGACACTATCCTTGTGTTCAAAATCTCCTATGAAGTATTCGGAGGAGGAACCCGCCTTGCAATGCCGAAGACAATATGCGCACCGGACTCGTCATCATTGAAGCCTGGTTTAGGGGCTACTGAGGGAGTCCTAGATTAGGGGTGTCCGGATGGCCGGAATATAGCCTTTGGCCGGACTCTTGGACTATGAAGATACAAGATTGAAGACTTCGTCCCGTGTCCGGATGGGACTTTCCTTGGCGTGGAAGGCAAGCTTGGCGATACGGATATGTAGATCTCCTACCATTGTAACCGACTCTGTGTAACCCTAACCCTCTTGGTGCCTATATAAACCGGAGGGTTTTAGTCCGTGAGGACGAACAACAATCATACCATAGGCTAGCTTCTAGGGTTTAGCCTCTCGATCTCGTGGTAGATCTACTCTTGTACTACCCATATCATCAATATTAATCAAGCGGGGAGTAGGGTTTTACCTCCATCGAGAGGGCCCAACACAGGTAAAAACATCGTGTCCCTTGTCTCCTGTTACCATCCGCCTAGACGCACAGTTCGGGACCCCCTACCCGAGATCCTCCGGTTTTGACACCGACAAGGGCCCACTGGCCTCGCGAGGTGGACTACACCAAGACCTCCAGAGGAGCAGGCTCCAGAGTCTGCCTCCCGAGGAGCGGAGTTTCCTATGCAAGTGCCCAGCCCCACGAGGCTGCGATGACGTGAGCCATGACGACCAAGGCTAGGTGGGCGCCAGCAGGCGCGAGGAGACAATTTCCATTTCGGTGCTAAGGGAGCAAGGATAGACGTGGGTTCCTAAGGAGGTCTCCAAAGGTTTCCATTCTGGTGCAACGAGACCAAGACAATGAGCTCGGCAGAATGGATGTCATCGCCGAGCCCACTACTACGTCACGACCAGAAGCTTTGCAGGAGAATACCACCTTTTGTCAGGATAGGGTGTACCTCTTGTCCCCTTTCAAATTGGCTGTTGTGGTACCCCTTCCCGCCTAAGTTTCTAGGGAAGAGGACCGAGGCCACTATAAATATAAGCTAGTCTCCACCGTCAAGAAGGATCGGATCCCGGTCGACTCATTCTCACCCCCGAGCCCTCGTGAGGCAACTCATCCACTATACTAGTTCATCCTCAACCTCCTTGTGAGGCCTATCCACCAAAAAGTAGGAGTAGGGTATTACACCGCAAGGTGGCCCAAACCTGGGTAAACCGTCGTGTTCATCTTCTTCCACGCTCGCGTGAATCCGGCTAGGCTAGGTTGTAGGGCGGCAAGCTCGAGGCTTGAGTGGTTGAGATCTTCGCACACGCCCAAGAGTTCGAACCTTCTTGGGTCTGTGGAGCCCTGAATCCGACAACCTCATCGAATGCCTTGATCTCCATCTTACTAAAATTGATTTGATCGACTATCGAGGCAGCACATCTGAGATTAAATTGGCCATGTTCTTTGTTCTGAAGGCAAGTATGCTCAAGGTAATGAGGTTTAGCCTTCTCTGGCGCAACAATGAATGGCGTGCTGATCACTGCAAGCGTCTAAGCCTAAACGACAAAGGCTCCGCAGAAGCTGAATTTGTTTTTGAAACATCAAGTCGCCAGAGACTCAAAAATTTATTTGCCCATTAGTGACTTGTCAGGGCAGTGGATTTTAGTTTGTACAATAATGTTGTATCCACCTAAAGTAATGAAATTTATTACGTGAACTTCCTAATAATTCCCTATTTGTAGGTGTAGCATTACTCCTAGCATTTGTAATATCAGTTTGAAACTTGTAATATTACAACTATCTAGCAGGAGGTACTATGTTATGATAAATGTCTACGTGCATAGGTGCGGGATGATATACCCCATTACTTGAGTACAATATTTATTATTACTCGTGGCAACGCATGGGAAATTATGTCGAACACGACTAGTTAAGCAGGCTAGCTCTACAGCCATGATGATAGTGACTTTACACGGTGAGGCTGACTTTGGTATGTCGTACACGACGCCTACACTGAGGTGTCATCTCCGGCATAGGGTCTTGTCACTTTACTGTGAGGAGCAGCGCTTAATAATTTGACCAACGGGTAGAACATTACTACTTTTTAAGGAACACTGCTAGTACTACTAGTACTAGCACCACCGTCTGGATTTAGTAGTACTATTAACACACCTCCTTCTGGATTTAGTATTTGAGTAGCAATATCTAATAATGCATGTCACAAAAAAAGTACTACTCCCTCTGTAAATAAATACATGGAGTATTGTTTTATTCAGTTTTGAATGTAGTTCCCGATGATATTATACACTCTCCCTTCCGGGAGATGGCTCAAATCTGAAATCTCATCAATCAGACTACTATTGTACACCCTCCGTTCTAATGCATTAGTCACATTACGAAACCAAGTAATCCCAAAACTTTTAGGCGCGGTGCATTAGTTACCCACCTCTGTCATGGTGGTTGATACCTCTATCATGTCGAAGAACACGGAGAACAGAGTCGCCGACGAAATACGGGCTGTTGGCGATGGTTGTGTCGATGTCGCAGGCATGGGCGAAGCGAACAAAGGCCGCTCCCATGCCACAACGAGCGATTTCCGCAATGCGGAAGTCGCGCCCATGGTCGAGGAAGTGGCGGATGAGCATGGCATCCGTCTCGAACTGGGCGGGGTCCGGTTGCGGGGCCAGGGAGATGATGGCCCAGTCCCTAGATTGACCAGGGGTTCACCACCAAGGAAGTGGTAGGTACGACGGCGGTGATTCCCGTTAGCTTCCATCACAATGGTGCCGAGAGGGAGAAGAGGAAGCGGGTTGCATGGATACATTGCCATGGTGGTGGAGGTGGTAGGCGGTGCAAGCGAGAAGGTGGATGGAGAAGAACAGGGCAACAAGGGCGAGCAGATGGTATGGCAGGGTGAGTTGACGGGCAGAAAGGTGGCAGAGGGGTTTTGGGGAGACGAGTCGTCAGCCTGGCTATTAGTATCGGTAGGCGGTTTGGTAGGTGGTTGCGATTTAACCCGATACACTTGGAGTTTGTTCCGTAGATAGAGGCAATTACGAGATAGATGGCCATAATGAAAGCAGCTTTAGTAGCGGATTTGATTTTGGCAAGATAATCGGGGGTGTCCAAAAGATAAACATTTGCTGCAAAAAGGAGGGTGGGCCGCAACCTGGGGTGGAGCTAGAATGGTATTGGGTTGGGGTGCGTTAGGGTCGCAACATGGGCTAGGAGGAGCAGAGGGCTCGGTGGTAACTAGCTGGTTAATGGGCTGGGCTGAGGGAGAGGCAGGGTGGGCTGGGTTGGAGATGGGCGTGTTTGACTTTGCATTGGCAGGTGGTGGTTGGCAAGGGTTCGGCGTCCGATCTGAGGAAGACGCGCGGCCATTAGCGGTGAGGGCTGCGGGAGTTGGACGGCGACCGATCGGAGTGAGGTTAGCACCGGAGAGGATGTGCCGTGAGGGTGAACGAGAGACGATGGTCCATTCTTCATCAAGTTCTTGAAGCCAAGAGTTAAATTCACGGGACCAAGCAGGGCCGCCAAAACCCCAAAGGTGGAAAAAACATCGGAATTGAGGGCATGTGAACGAACGTAACTTGTAGACCATAAATCCTACAGCCTTAGATATAACCGAGAATTTGAAAACATGACCACGAGGATGAGTAATATGGAAACCAGTGGGAGATCCACCAAGCCATGCATGAAGTGCATGGCCAACATTAACAATCGTGAGAGGGAACGTGGAGCGGCTAAAAGAGACAACTAGACGAAAAACATGGCGTGGATCCGAGCAATCAACAGGGGTGGAGAATCTGGCTCTGACCTGAGCAGCAAACCCAGACCACGGGAAGGGATCCAAGGTGGGAGTCGCCATCGTAGATGATCAGGAGGTGGAAGAGCCATGGATCGCCGCGGTGGTCGCTAAGGGAGTCGCCAGGGAGGTGGGAGTCGCCAGGGAGGTGGGAGTCGCCATACTTGTGGCACAAGAATTTGAGCAACAAATGAAGCCTAATAATAAACCGTCTAGTGTTACTTCTGAAATTAAATTAAAAAGTGCATGTTTACTTGCCACGAAATCTGATATTAATGAGCTAGATTTCAGCAAATCTATTTGCTATGCTTTTGTGTGCAAAGAGGCATTATTTTCATTCGAGGACATGCCTTCCTCTTTGCCTCTGGCTTTCATTAACATTTTGCAGGAGTTTGCTGATGCCTTTCCACAAGACGTGCCACCGGGATTACCACCGAGCATCAGATTGACTTAATTCCCGATGCATCACTACCCAACCATGCACCATACCATACCAATCCAGAGGAGATGAAGGAGATTATGCGTCAAATACAGGAGCTGCTCGACAAAGGTCATATACGTGAATCTCTTAGTCCTTGTGTTGTTCCTATTATACTAGTGCGAAAAAAGGATGGTATGTCGCGTATGTGTATTGATTGTAGAGGCATTAATAATATTACAATCATCATCTCATTCCTAGGCTAGATGATATGCTTGATGAATTGAGTGGCTCTACAATATTCTCCAAAGTTGATTTGCATAGTGGATACCATCAAATTCGTATGAAATTGGGATATGAACGGAAAAAACCCTTTAAAACTAAGTTCGGATTATATGAGTGGTTAGTCATGCCTTTTGGGTTAACTAATGCACCTAGTACTTTCATGAGATTAATGAATGAAGTTTTACGTGCTTTCATGGGATGATTTGTGGTAGTCTATTTTGATGATATACTGATTTATAGCAGACCTTCGGAGGAACATTTGGAACATTTACGTGCTGTTTTTATTGCTCTGCGTGATGCACGTTTGTTTGGTAACCTTGGGAAGTGCATCTTTTGCACCGACCGAGCATCTATTCTTGGCTATGTTGTTACTCCACAAGGAATTGAAGTTGATAAAGCCAAGATTGAAGCTATTGAGAGTTGGCCGAGCCCAAAATGGTCACACAAGTGAGGAGTTTTCTTGGCCTCGCTGGATTCTATAGGCGTTTTGTGAGAGATTTCAGCACCATTGCTGCACCTCTCAATGAGCTTACAAAGTAGGATGTGCCGTTTGTTTGGAGTGCCGCACAGGAAGAAGCCTTCACTGTATTGAAAGATAAGTTGACACATGCTCCTTTACTCCAACTTCCTGATTTTAGTAAGACTTTTGAGCTTGAATGTGATGCTAGTGGAATTGGATTAGGAGGAGTGTTATTACAAGATGGCAAACATGTTGCATACTTTCTAAAAAATTAAGTGGGCCTAGTCTGAATTATTCTACTTATGATAAAGAATTATATGCTCTTGTTCGGACTTTAGAAACATGGCAACATTATTTATGGCCCAAAGAATTTTTTATACATTCTGATCATGAATCTTTGAAACATATTAAAAGTCAAGCTAAACTGAATCGTAGACTTGCTAAATGGGTTGAATTCGTTGAGACTTTCCCTTATGTCATTAAACACAAGAATGGTAAACAAAATGTTATTGCTGATGCATTGTCTCGTCGATATACTATGATTTCACAACTTGACTTCAAAATATTTGGTTTCGAGACCACCCAAGATCAATATGTGCACGATGCTGATTTTAAAGATGTATTGCAGAATTGTAAAGGAAGAACATGGAACAAGTTCATCGTTAATGATGGATTTGTGTTCCATGCTAACCAGCTATGCATTCCAGCTAGCTCCGTTCGTCTTTTGTTGTTGTAGGAGGCGCATGGAGGAGGATTAATGGGACACTTTGGCGTGAAGAATACGGAGGACGCACTTGCTACACATTTCTTTTGGCCAAAGATGAGAAGAGATGTTGAGCGTTTTGTTTCTCGCTGCACTACATGTCAAAAAGCTAAGTCATGACTCACTCCTCATGGTTTATATATGCCTTTGCATGTACCTAGTGTTCCTTGGGAGGATATATCTATGGACTTTGTTTTATGATTACCTCGAACAAATAAGGGGAGGGATAGCATATTTGTTGTCGTGGATAGATTCTCAAAAATGGCACACTTTATACCATGTCATAAAAGCGACGATGTTGTTAATGTTGCTGATTTGTTATTTCGTGAAATTATTCGTTTGCATGGTGTCCCAAATAATATTGTTCAGATCATGATACTAGATTTCTTAGCCACTTTTGGAGATGTTTATGGGCTAATTTCGGGACTAAACTGCTTTTTAGTACTACTTGTCAACCACAAACTGATGGACAAACTGAAGTAGTAAATAGAACATTGTCTACTATGCTTAGGGCTGTTTTGAAGAATAATAAGAAAATGTGGGAAGAATGCTCGCCTCATATTGAATTTGCTTATAATCGTTCATTGCATTCTAGTACTAAGATGTGCCCTTTTGAAATTGTATATGGTTTCCTACCTCGTGCACCTATATATGATTAGTTGCCTCTTTCATCTACAGAGAAGGTTAATTTTGATGCTAAACAACATGCTGAATTGATCTTAAAAATGCATGAGTTAACTAAGGAAAACATTGAGCGTATGAATGCTGAACATAAACTTGCTGGAGATAAAGGTAGAAAACATGTTGTGTTTGCACCTGGAGATCTTGTTTGGTTACATTTGCGTAATGATAGATGATAATGCATATAACTTGAGCTGCCTACAGATTTTGGGGTTAGTCCCACTTTTAACATTGCAGATTTGAAGCTTTATTTGAGTGAGGAAGATGAGCTTCCATCAAGGAAGACTTCATTTCAAGAAGGGGGGGGGGGGATGATGAGGACATCAATACCATTGTTACACCCACTGCCCCTGCCGCAGTACATACTGGACCAATTACTAGAGCTCGTGCACGCTGGTAAAATTAGCAGGTACTTTCATCCTTAGTAATGATTCTAATGTTCATGAGAATATGATGCTGCATAAATTGGATACATTCATTTTGCTTACAAATGAAGGGCCTAGCTTGGAGAAGGATGAACATTGAAGCAAGAACAAGCATGGAGATGATGGCATGCGCAAGGGGAACAAGAACAGAGTTTCAAATGATGATTTCAGGACTATAAAGCCACCGTAATGAGTGCAAGAAGGCTTGGACGAAATATACAAGATGCCACTTCACAAATATTGGGCTAGGCCCATGTAATCTCAAAATACATAAGTACAGTCTGTTTTTAGAGTCCGTATGTGTGGGAAACAAGAGATAGGGTTGGTTTTGTACCCCTCTTCCAAAGATCACGAAATTCTCCCCTACTCCTCCATATATACAGCCCTTAGGGCGTCGTTTAGACTTTGGGGTTTTGTTTAGATTAAAAGTTCACCATAGCGTCAACTTCGTGTACTTCGTTTGTGTTCAATGACCAAAGAAAGACGTCACAAAACCCCACCTTCATTAATAAAGCTTTCATCTTATATTCGCAATATCCAAATTGCAATCTTAGTTTCTTGCTTGTTCTTCGTTTGCTCGCAGGAAAGCATACCCTCGTGGTCAGGTTGATCGTGGTCCGGCGAGGTCGATAACCCCTCAGAAGTTGGTTTAGCGATTGCTAAGGCGCTGCGTCTCGCACGTTCTTAGTAGGATCATCAAGGTCAACTCCCACAAAAAACGATAGCCACCATCTCATCGAAACATCGGGACACCTTCGCCTCTATCACCCTCTATGGCCTCAAGCAGGCCCCACGGGCTTGGTATGATACTTTGAAGGAATTCCTGATGAAGAAAGGCTTCAAACCCGGTCCACTTGACCCAACTCTCTTCACCAAAACATATGATGATGAATTATTCGTGTGGCAAATATATGTTGATGATATTATCTTTGGCTGTACTAACCAACGTTATAGTGACGAATTTTCCTATATGATGAGTGAAGAATATCAAATGTCTATGATGGGAGAATTTAAATTCTTCTTAGGTCTTCAAATTCGTCAATAACGCAACGACATCTTCATATCTCAAGGGAAATACCTCGAAGATGTGCTAAGGAAATTCGGCATGCAAGATTGCAAAGGCATCAAAAATCCCTATGCCCACAAATGGTCATCTATGCACCGATGAAAATGGTGAAGACTTCAATCAAAAGGTATACCGCTCCATGATTGGCTCTTTATTGTATTTATGTGCATCTAGGCTAGATATTATGTGTTTGCATGTGTGCCCTCTTTCAAGCTACACTGAAGGAATCACACCATAAGATTGTGAAACATATTCTTCGATATCTAGCTCACACTCCAACACATGGATTATGGTATCCCAAGGGCTCGACTTTTGATCTCATTGGATATTCTGACTATGACTATGCTGGTGATCGAGTGGACCGCAAGTCAACATCAGGCACATGTCATTTCCTCCAACGATCCTTGCTATGTTGGTCCTCGAAGATGGAGAACTGGTATCACTCTCTACTGCTGAAGCTGAGTACATTGCTGGTGGTTCTTGCTGAGCTCAATTGCTATGGATGAAGCAAACCCTCGAGGACTATAGCATCAATATGAAGAATGTGCCACTCTACTACGACAACTAGAGTGCCATCAAGATTGCTCATAACCCAGTTCAGCACTCGAAGACTAAGCACATCCAGATTCATCATCATTTTCTTTGAGATCATGCGTTGAAGGGCGACATGTCCATCGACCACGTGAGGACTGAAGATCAGCTGGCAAATATCTTCACAAAGCCCTTGGATGAGAAGAGATTTAGCAAGTTGCCGTGTGAGCTAAATATCTTAGAATCATCGAATGTTCTTTGAAAGGACAAACATCCTAACACTTATGCTAAATTGATGACTTAGATGTGCAACACATGAAGTAAGATTCTCTTCAACCAATGAAGATTTAAGTGTGAAGAAATTACTGAAGAATTTGATTCTCAGAGCCCTACGACAATTGTACGCGGCGTCTGAAATCATCATTCTTATACGATGGGTCACGCCACCAAAAAAAGTTGAAAATCTTCAATTTGAGTTTTTCCTCATTTTTGCAAATTCTTCAAATTTTCAAATTCTTCATCTTTGCACAAATTCTTCACCTTTTCGACTAGTGTTCTTTATTGCCTCAATAGCATTCACTTATTGCTAATTCTTCAAGTTGACTTCTCATCTAAGTGAATGTGATCGGACCTGTTCCCCCTCTATGTTAAACTCAACCCAGTCTGTTCACAAATTCTTCATGTGCGGTCTATTTGGAACCCGTTCAAAATCTTCAGTGTGTCCTTATCAGCTAAAGAATTTGCGAACAAAACATTAAAATTTTCTGATCTAAATTTTCTGCTGTTGCCGCTCAAACCATTCCGCATCCCACGACAGGATTAAACTACTCACCCACGATCTACCAGGATCTCCACCTCTCTATACGTGGGTGACTTGTCGCTAGGATAGCAAGGGTCAGGGGCATGTTCGTCCAAATTCTTCGGACAGGCAGTTTTCCACTATGGCTATAAATACCCCCTCCCTTCCTCATACTTCATTTACTCTGCTCGACCTCAACTCGCTCGAGCTCTCAGACCTAGCATCGCCGCTACACTCCATCATTGCCGGTGAGGAAGAGCTTCACTGCCTCGACCTCATCGCCGTCTTACTCACGCCGGCCGTGGAAATCTTCACTTCGCCGCCGCCGTAGCTGTCTCACACCACCAAGTTAGGTCGTGGGAGATCTGAATGGACCAACTTCTCCATCTCTACTCCCAGTTCGTCGTGTTCTTCGTCCAGGGTAATTAAAATCTGATTTTACTGCCCTACATTGATTCTCATGATTCCACAGAATCTTCAAAATGTGTTTATTCTTCAACTTCCCAATCCTTAAACACCTAACTACATTAGTCCCTTGATTTGTTTGTCTAAGCTATGTTTTTCTTCAAGATCCCTCACTTGTGTGGATTTACTAATCTATACAACTCTGGAACCTATGTCCAAAACGCTTAGTGAAATTCATGAAGACACCCATGGTCAATTTCCTCAAACTTGATGTTTTTGAAAATATTCTGAGAACGCATATGACCTCTCCAAATTCTTCGCACCTATACTCTGTTCACAGGTACAAAATGTCTGCTGCTGAATCACTAGGTTCTCATCAACTTAACTCATTTGCAGTGTTTCTTGAAGATAAATTGCATACCTCCTCAAAAACATCAATTTTTCAAAATCCTCAAGTGAAGAAAATGGCTGAAGGTAAAAGACCTCAGAAGGGAGGAAAGAGACTAGAAGCAAACACAATATTTGAAATTCCTGAGGATATCTATGCTGATTACTGCACACCCGATGAAGAAACTCATGGGAAAGAGACCACGGCTCAGCGCAAAGTACGCATTCAGAAGATTGAGAGGAGATGGGCTAAGGAATGGAGGGAATACCGCTATGTTACTCAAAAGTACATGAAGAAATTCGCAGTTAATCCTCCATGTCCAAGAACTCCATTGGCTCCAGGCCACGAAGCTAATCCCACAAGCATCAGGCGAGGTGAGGAATTTCCTTAAGAATGGGCAAACATCAAGCCAAATTGGCCAAAGTTGCAAAAGAAGCAATGAAGAAATTCAGTGTAGGCTCTGCTGCTGCTGAGGCCACTGTTGGTAAGCCTAAGAAGGCTCTGCCGATGAAATCAGCTATGAAGCCGAGTTCCACAACAGCAATGCCCTCACGGCCAATACCAAAGCTCTCAAAGCAAATTCCTCAGACAACCTCTTCAAGGGTAGCTCCAATCCCCTTTGTGGCCATGAAATCCTCTTCTGCTGCTACAAAGTCCTCAACACATGTGCATCTTGCCTCATGTCAAAGAACTGCAGGCTTCTCAATTGCTTCAGGAGCATCTACTAGTTCCTAGGCTCCACCACAATCCTTAACTGGCCCAATTCTATTGAAGAAAAAGGCCGCTGCTGGACGTGAATCGAGGGCAAGTCCTCATAAGAAGCAAGTTGCTTTTCAAGTTTCGTCTGATGACGATGAAGCTGATGATGAAGAACTTGCTAAAATCATCAGGACCGGGCAAGAAAGGTCCGCCAGAGCCAAAGGAAGTGACGTGCCTCTCATGCTGGATCTCAAGAAGATCCTGGACTTCATTGACCTCTAGCACAAGGATCCAAATACTCCTATGCCTGACCTAAACCTCACACATGGCAAAAGTCATATGTAGACGGCCTTCATCAATGAAGAAAAATGGAAATTTGAGAAGGCCAGACAACTCAAGAAGGCCTAGTATAGAAAAGAGAGATTTCTGAAGAAAAATGTTCTGAGTATGACTCCTGAAGTACTTGTAAACTTGCAAAAGAAGATCAAAAACCTCAGCGATGAATTTGACACCTATCATGCAGATTGGCTAGGTGCAAAGATCAGATTCGTCAAACTCTCCAAGACCCTCAAGCTGAATGTTGCAACATCATAGCAGCAACAAACTCCTTGGGATGATGCTTCTGTTCAATCTGTTGAAGAAAGTGGAAGCGCGGCTGATGAAACTAAAAATACCAGGGCTGCTGAAGAAATTTTAACCTTGAAGAAATTGTCAAGGCAACCGCCAATGTTGCGCTTGAAGATCAAGCCAGGCCAGCTGAAGCATTTGCCGCGCCTGAAGAAACTGAATATGCCAGGGCAACGGAATCAGTCATGCCTGAAGAAAAAACCAACCTCTTCTCCTCCTGCAAAGTCGTCAAAGATGAAGAATGTCAACCTTCCTTCTGCATCAGAAGTGAAGAAAACCAAGGCTGCGGAGAAGGCAACTATGAAGAAAAGGAAATCATCAACGACTACAGAGTCTTCAGCTCCCAAGAAAGTGAAGGCTTTGACAAGTTCCTTCTCTAACCCCATTGATGTTGTGCCAATCTCTGTTGTGCCATCAAAGGAAATTGTTCTTTTGGTAAAGAATATGTCATACCAGATGACATTAATGAGGAAAATCCTTATGCTACTTCTTCATAGCAGTTGGATGAAGAAATTGAAGTGGTAGATATTCAATGTGCCATCATATTAAATGTGCTGACCTACACGGCTGCAACGTCTCATGTTGCAGACTACTCAGACGACGAATAAGGTGCGATAGGTGCTACGTCTTGAGCTTGCGTTGGTTTTCCTTGAAGAGGAAAGGGTGATGCAGCAAAGTAGCGTTAGTATTTCCCTCAGTTTTTGAGAACCAAGGTATCAATCCAGTAGGAGGCTCCTTAAAAGTCCCACGCACCTACACAAACAAACAAGAACCTCGCAACCAACGCAATAAAGGGGTTGTCAATCCCTTCACGGCCACTTGCGAAAGTGAGACTGATAGAGATAATATGATAAGATAAATATTTTTGGTATTTTTAAGATATAGATTGGAAAATAAAAGATGCAAATAGAAGTACATGGAAAACTTATATGATAAAAGATAGACCCGGGGGCCATAGGTTTCACTAGTGGCTTCTCTCAAGATAGCATAAGTATTGCGGTGGGTGAACAAATTACTGTCGAGCAATTGATAGAAAAGCGCATAGTTATGAGATTATCTAGGCATGATCATGTATATAGGCATCACGTCCGTGACAAGTAGATCGAAACGATTCGGCATCTACTACTATTACTCCACACATCGACCGACTCCTGCCTGCATCTTGAGTATTAAGTTCATGAAGAACAGAGTAACGCATTAAGCAAGATGACATGATGTAGAGGGATAAACTGAAGCAATATGATATAAACCCCATCTTTTTATCCTCGATGGCAACAATACAATAAGTGCCTTGCTGCCCCTGCAGTCACTGGGAAAGGACACCACAGGATTGAACCCAAAGCTAAGCACTTCTCCCATTGCAAGAAAGATCAATCTAGTAGGCCAAACCAAACTAATAATTCGAAGAGACTTGCAAAGATAACTTAATCACACATAAAAGAATTCAGAGGAGATTCAAAAATTTCTCATAGATAAACTTGATCATAAACCCACAATTCATCGGATCTCGACAAACACACCACAAAAAGAGTTACATCGAATAGATCTCCAAGAAGATCGAGGAGAACTTTGTATTGAGATTCAAAGAGAGAGAAGAAGCCATCTAGGTAATAACTATGGACCCGAAGGTCTGTGGTAAACTACTCACAACTCATCGGAGAGGCCTTGGAGATGATGTAGAGGCCCTCCATGGTCGATTCCCCCTCCGGCGGAGCACCGGCGAAGGCTCCAAGATGGGATCTCGCGGATACAGAAGGTTGCGGTGGTGGAAATAGTTTTTTGTGGTGCTCCTGGATGTTTTCGCGGTACGTGGATATATATAGGAGAAGGAAGTACGTCGATGGAGCAACAAGGGGCCCACGAGGGTGGGGGGCGTGCCCACCCCCAGGGGGCGCGCCGGGCACCCTCGTGGCCGCCTCGTTTGTTGCTTGACGTCCACTCCAAGTTCCCTGGATTGTGTTTGTTCCAAAAAGATCGCTCCCGAAGGTTTCATTCCATGTGGACTCCGTTTGATATTCGTTTCCTTCGAAACACTAAAATAGGCAAAAAAACAGCAATTCGGGTTGAGCCTCTAGTAGTAAGTTAGTCCCAAAAATGATATAAAGTGTAGAGTAAAGCCCATTAACATCCAAAAGAAGTAATATAATAGCATGGAACAATCAAAAATTATAGATACGTTGGAGACGTACCAAGCATCCCCAAGCTTAATTCCTGCTCGTCCTCGAGTAGGTAAATGATAAAAACAAATTTTTTGATGTGGAATGCTACCTTGCATAATTCTCAATGTAATTTTCTTTATTATGGCATGATTGTTCAGATCCAAATGATTCAAGATAAAAGCTTATAAAACATAAAAATAGTAATACTTGAAGCATACTAACAAATAATCATGTCTTATCAAAATAGCATAGCCAAAGAAAGCTTATCCCTACAAAATCATATAGTTAGACCATGCTTCATTTTCATCACACAAAATACTCCCATCATGCACAACCCTGGTTTCAGCCAAGCAATTGGTTCATACTTTTTCATGCGCTTGAGCTTTTTCAACTCTTACGCAATACATGAGCGCAAGCCATGGACATAGCACTATATGTAGTATATGGTGGTTGTGAAGACAAAAAGGGAGAAGATAGTCTCACATCAACTAGGCTTATCAACGAGCTATGGAGATGCCCATTAATAGATATCAATGTGAGTGAGTAGGGATTGCCATGCAATGGATGCACTGGAGCTATAAATGTATGAAATCTCAATAAAAGAAACTAAGTGGATGTGCATCCAACTTGCTTGCTCACGAAGACCAAGGGCATTTTGTGGAAGCCCATCATTGGAATATACAAGCCAAGTTCTATAATGAAAAATTCCCACTAGTATATTAAAGTGACAACATAGGAGACTTCTCTATCATGAAGATCATGGTGCTATTTTGAAGCACAAGTGTGGAAAAGAGATAGTAGCATTGTCCCTTCTCTCTTTTTCTCTCATATTTTTTTTATTTGGTGGGCTTCTTTGGCCTCTTTTTTATATGGGCTCTTTGGCCACTTTTTTTATAAAGTCCGAAGTCTCATCTCGACTTGTGGGGGAATCATAGTCTTCAACATCCTTTCCTCACTTGGGATAATGCTCTAATAATGAAGATCAACACACTTTAATTGATTTACAACTCAAGAATTACAACTCAAAACTTAGAACAAAATATGACTCGATGTGAATGCCTCCGACGGTGTACCGGGATATGCAATGAATCAAGAGTGACATGTATGAAAAATTATGAAGGTGGCCTTGCCACAAATACGATGTCAACTACATGATCATGCAAAGAGCAATATGACAATGATGGAACGTGTCATAATAAACGGAATGGTGGAAAGTTGCATGGCGATATATCTCGGAATGGCTATGGAAATGCCATAATAGGTTGGTATGGTGGCTGTTTTGAGGGAGGAAAATAATGGGTGCATGATACCGGTGACGGTTGCGCGGCATAATAAAGGCTAGCAAAGTGGAAGGGTGAGTGTGCGTATGTCCATGGACTCACATTAGTCATAAAGAACACATATGCTTATTGCAAACGTCTACTTGCCCTCGAAGCAAAGTACTACTACGCATGCTCCTAGGGGAAGGGTTGGTAGGAGTTAACCATCGCGCGATCCCGACCTCTGCACATAAGGAAGACAATTAAAAGAGCATCCTATGCAACAAATTTTTCACGTAACTTTTACCATACGTGCATGCTACGGGACTTCAACACAAGTATTTCTCAATTTCATAATTACCCAACTAGCATGACTCTAACATTACCACCCTTATATCTCAAAACAATTATCAAGCATCAAATTGATCATAGTGTTTAATGCACTTTCTATGATAGTTTTTATTATACCGAACTTGGATGCTCATCATTCTAGGACCAAATTTATAACCCTAGCAAATACCATGCTGTTCTAAAAGACTCTCAAAATGATATAAGTGAAGCATGAGAGATCAACAATTTCTTCAAAATAAAGCCACCGACGTGCTCTAGAAAATATCAGTGAAGCACATAGAGCAAAACTATCTAGCTCAAAAGATATAAGTGAAGCACATAGAGTATTCTAATAAATTCTAAATCATGTGGGTATCTCCCAAAAGGTGTGTATAGCAAGGATGATTGTGGAAATCTAAAAATAAAAGACTCATATCATACATGACGCTCCAAGCAAAACACATATCATGTGGCGAATAAAAATATAACTCCAAGTAAAGTTACCGATAGATTTAAGATTTAAAGAGGGATGCCTTCCGGGGCATCCCCAAGCTTAGGATTTTGGTTATCCTTGAATATCTTGGGGTGCCATGGGCATCCCCAAGCTTAGGCTCTTGCCACTCCTTATTCCATAGTCCATCAAATCTTTAGCCAAAACTTGAAAACTTCACAACACAAAACTCAACAGGAAATCTCGTAAGCTCCGTTAGTGCAAGAAAGAAAAACCACCACATAAGGTACTGTAATGAACTCATTCTTTATTTATATTAGTGTTAAACCTACTTTATTCCAACTTCTCTATGGTTCATACCCACCGATACTAGCCATAGATGCATCAAAATAAGCAAACAACACACGGAAAACAGAATCTGTCAAAAACAGAACAGTCTGTAACAATCTATAACTCTCGAAATAGGAAGTCCTGGGCAATTTTTCTATTGATATACAGCAAAAAGAATCAATGCAAAAGCACATTTATGTGAATTACTAAAATTATTTTCGTGCGCGCAAAGTTTCTTTTTTTCAGCAGAATCAAATTAATTATCACCGTAGGTTATCCTATAGGTTCTACTTGGCACAAACACTAACTAAGACATAAAAACACATATAAATAGAAGCTAGATGAAAAATTTAATACTAAACAGAAGCAAAAAGAAAGAAACAAAAATAAAATCGGGTTGCCTCCCAACTAGCGCTATTCTTTAACGCCCCTAGCTAGGCATAAAAGCGAGAATAGATCTAAGTAGTGCCATCTTTGGCATTTATCTTTTTAATGGAGTTATGCTCAGATCCGGGAGGCTCCTTTCATTTCCCTTCATGCTCAGAGATCTATTGATCTAAGGCATCCAACCGCTTATTGCAAAGTGTAATCAAATTATTCATGCGGTTGATATTCCCACCAATATTTTTAAGAGGTTCAACAAATTTTTGCAATTCACATAATTTATCTAGAATTTGGGTTCCTTCATGAGATAAGGGTGATCCTTTTTGTGGGGGAAGTACTCCTACTATCCCCTCTATAATTTCATAAGCGAAACTAGGATCAATTTCAATAAAACTCCCTTTGGCGGCAAAATCAAGGAGTTGTCTATGGGATAAAGTTAACCCAACGTAAAAATTGTGAAGTAAAGTCTTGAAATCCCCTTCTATATTGCAACTACGATAAGATTCTAGCATCCTAAACCAAGCATCTTTTAAATTTTCTCCTTGTCTTTGCTTGAAGTGAAGGACTTCAAAGTCGGGAGACGAAGGGATAAAGACCAAGATAGCCATGACAACGAGCACAAAAAAAAAGGCGAGCGAGAGAGAGAGAGAGGAGATTGAGAAATAGAGGGCAAAAACGGCAAGGGTGAAGTGGTGGAGAGGAAAATAAGAGGCAAATGGCAAATAATGTAATGTGAGGGAGATGAGTTTGTGATGGGTACTTGGTATGTCTTGACTTAAGCGAAGACCTCCCCGGCAACGGCGCCAGAAATCCTTCTTGCTACGTCTTGAGCTTGCGTTGGTTTTCCTTGAAGAGGAAAGGGTGATGCAGCAAAGTACAGTAAGTATTTCCCTCAGTTTTTGAGAACCAAGGTATCAATCAAGTAGGAGGCTCCTCAAAAGCCCCACACACCTACACAAACAAACAAGAACCTCGCAACCAACACAATAAAGGGGTTGTCAATCCCTTCACGGCCACTTGCGAAAGTGAGATCTGATAGAGATAATATGATAAGATAAATATTTTTGGTATTTTTATGATATAGATAGGAAAATAAAAGATGCAAATAGAAGTACATGGAAAACTTATATGATAAAAGATAGACCCGGGGCCATAGGTTTCACTAGTGGCTTCTCTCAAGATAGCATAAGTATTACGATGGGTGAACAAATTACTGTCGAGTAATTGATAGAAAAGCGCATAGTTATGAGATTATCTAGGCATGATCATGTATATAGGCATCACGTCCGTGAGAAGTAGATTGAAACAATTCTGCATCTACGTCTATTACTCCACACATCGCCCGACTCCTGCCTGCATCTAGAGTATTAAGTTCATGAAGAACAGAGTAACGCATTAAGCAAGATGACATGATGTAGAGGGATAAACTGAAGCAATATGATATAAACCCCATCTTTTTATCCTCGATGGCAACAATACAATACGTGCCTTGCTGCCCCTGTTGTCACTGGGAAAGGACACCACAGAACCCAAAGCTAAGCACTTATCCCATTGCAAGAAATATCAATCTAGTAGGCCAAACCAAACTAATAATTCGAACAGACTTGCAAAGATAACTGGTCCATTGGGATCGTGATCGCAACAAGATGGTATCAGAGCACAAGCTGATTGTAGGACGCGACCACTAGAATAAGTTACAGGATTTCTCTTCTTTGCTCATTCTAATTCTCCTCTATTTCTACTCTATAGATGGCGGACCCCAGGAACAAGTTCACTCAGCCGGATGATGACACCCCTTAAGAACGACACTTGAAGGAAGTCACTAAGTACCTGAATATCGGACAAACAAGCTTCAAGGGGACTTTCTCTGCAACTGTACCAGAAGGGAGCGCTGGAAGATCAAAGTCTGGGTACCTGGAAGGACATTCGCGCCAACAACGGAGCCCATTGATTTCTACCTGGATGCACCAATCTGGAGTTTGGGAAAGTGCATGGCAGCCCATATCACCTTTGGACGCATATGTGAAGTGTATCACAAGGAGCTGGAAAACACTACCTACCAAATATGTGGCCACTGAGACGAAGAATGGGAGATGATTCGTACCAGTAGGGATGGATCAATTGCAGCTTACATTCAAGAGATGGGTGATCACATTCGTCGACAGGAGAATCAACTATGTTTCAACAGGAAGAAGATCAAGAAGCTGATGAAGAAGAATAACAAGCTAGAAGAGGAACTTAATTTTACATGCGATGGATATGAGGAAGAAATTGCTGTTCTACTCGAGAAGCATGAAGATCTGAAGAGGAAGCTAGGATAACCCATGGACAATCATAAGCGAGAACCAGCAAAGGAGATCCATTCGGAGGACTACGTCATCTTGGACGACACCGACACGGATAGTGATGCAAATGATGACAGTGATGGCGAGTACGTTGACGAAGCTGGAGCAGATATCATGGAGTCTTCCTCTGATCAAAATTTCTAGATGACCGCCATGTTACTAGTAGTATTCCTCCAAGTCGTTAGTATCGATCGAGTTGTAATCGTAGTTTAGAGTCGTTTTGTGTGAACCTTGTGTGCTATTGAATGAAGTGAATTGATTGTGTTTGTCTCATGAGCATATGGGTAGTGAGTCTCTCTTAGACCTTATTCTATTCTGTTTTCTCACCCCTTCTAACCCATCAGATGCCTCTGAGACGTGACAATGGATTTGTGTTCCCACCGAAGCTCACTCACTTGATCCAGCAGCAGAATGCCTTGATGTAGATGCTAGTTCAGAACCAGAACCAAGGCAACAACAACAACAATCCACCACCACCACCCCCTATTGACAACCTAGCCTGTTTTCTGAGGTTGAATCCGTCGGTGTTCTCTAGTAGCACTGAGCCGATTGTTGCAGATGGTTGGCTCCGCAAGATTGGAAGAGAGCTGACCGCTGCAGGATGCACAGATGTAGAGAGAGTGTGCTCTGCCGCACATCAGCTTGATGGACCCGCAACATCTTGGTTGGAGAATTTCACCGCCACTTACCCCATTGATACAGTAACATGGGATCAGTTTCAGCAGGCTTTCCGCATCTCCCATGTTTCAGCAGGATCTATGAGCACGAAGAAGCGCGAGTTTCGCAACTTGCGCCAAGGAGGTCATACAGTGGGACAGTATGTGGATGAGTTTAGCAGTTAGCACGCTATGCCCCAGATGATGTGGCCACAGATGCCGCAAAGCAGGAGAAGTTTCTTGAGGGACTCAATGATGAGCTGAGTACGCAGTTGATGGTGGTAACATTCAACAACTACCAGGAGTTGGTAGACAGGGCCCTCATGATAGAAGGCAAGCAGCAACAGATTGACAATCGCAAGAGGAAGTATGGACAGGGGAGGAATACCTCTGGAGCTCAGCAGAAGCCCTAATGTACCCCGTACTCGGGAGGACATACTCATAACCATAGAGGCCATAACCATGGAGGACATACGCACAACGAAGCAAGTTCGCACAACCATAGTGGCCCCATGAATGGCAATGGGAATGGAGGAAGCAGCAGTCAGAACTGTTCCAACCCCTCAACACCAGCCAAGAGGGACCTGAGCCACATTACTTGTTTCAAGTGCCAGAAAACCGGACATTATACCAGCGATTGTCCTGAATCCAACAATGGAAATGTCAATGGAGGTTCAGCAAAGAAGCCCAACCCCTTCACCAAAGGTCTGGTAAACCATGTCAGGGTGGAGGAGATTGAGGATCAACCTGACGCAGTTGTCGGTAAGTTTTTTATTAATGCATTTACAGTGCGTGTTCTTTTCGATACTGGTGCATCGCATTCATTCATATCAAGGGGATTTGTTGATAAGTATAAGTTGCCAACAGTAGCCCTTAAGTCACCTATGTTAGTAAGTTCCCCAGGAGTGGAGTATATGGCTAGTAGGGGATGTTATCAGTTGCCAGTAACCATAGGTAGACATGTTTTACTCACCGACCTGATTGTCCTGGAGTCACAAGGATTGGATGTCATACTAGGCATGGATTGGCTATCCAAGTTTGAGGGAAACATCGACTGCTGTAGGATCGTTGAAGGCAAGAATGTCTAGAGGGGGGGTGATTAGACAACTCGACAAGATAAAAGTTTATGCCTTTTGATTATCATAAGATCATAGCAAGTTCACAATGAAGGGCAAGTCAAGCATCATGCATTCAAGTCGAGCAACATACTAAACATGCAATTCTAGAGTATAGGGCAGCGGAAAGTAAATTGCATGAAAAGTAAGGGAGAGATTGTGAAGAGCAAACGCAATTGGAGACACGGAGATTTTTCTCGTGGTTCCGATAGGTGGTGCTATCGTCAATCCACGTTGATGGAGACTTCAACCCACGGAGGGTAACGGCTGCGCGAGTCCACGGAGGGCTCCACCCACGAAGGGTCCACGAAGAAGCAACCTTGTCTATGCCATCATGGCTTACGCCCACGGAGGACTAGCCTTACTCGGGGTAGATCTTCACGAAGTAGGCGATCTCCTTGCCCTTACAAACTCCTTGGTTCAACTCCACATCATGACGGAGGCTCCCAAGCGACACCTAACCAATCTAGGAGGCACCACCCTCCAAAAGGTAATAGATGGGGTTGGTGATGATGAACTCCTTGCTCTTGTGCTTCAAATGATAATCTCCCCAACACTCAACTCTCCTCACCGATTTGGCTGTGGTGGAGGAAGGGATTGAGTGGAAAGCAACTTGGAAAGACTAGAAATCAAGTGTCATATGGTGGGAGTGGAGCAACTTGATCTCAACACAAGGGTAGGTAGTTTTCTTCTCGAAATGTAAGGTAGGAGTGGTAGTTCTTTCGATGGCTCTCTCCACGAATGAAGAGGAGGTGGAGGGTATTTATAGCCTCCACACAAAATCCAACCGTTACACACATTTGACCAATCTCGGTCGGACGAAGTTGACAACTCGGTCGGACCGAAAGTTCAAATCTGTGAACGTTGGGATTTTCGTGGGACCGAAAATACAATCTCGGTTAGACCGATTCTTCCAAAGTCTAGGGTTTGCCAATCTCGGTGGGACCGACTTTCTCATCTCGGTGACACCGATTTGAGTACAGAAGGTTACAGAAGCTTGGCAACACCAATTTCGGAATGACCGAGTTTGGAATCGGAAAATCCGAGATTCTTAGGGTTTGGCTATATGGCTGAGGTGGTTCATCTCGGTGTGGTGAGTTTGGAATCGGTGGGACCGAGATTACTTATGAGTTTATGTTGGAATGAAAGATTGCTGATTGTTTGAGAGATAAATCACTAAGCACCTTAGAGCAACCAGATCATCATCATAACCTCACCCCCTTTTAATAGTATTGGCTTTCCTATGGACTCAATGTGATCTTGGATCACTAATCCAAAAATGGAGTCTTGAGCATTTGCCAATCCTTTCCTTAGCATCTTAGGGGTTCACCTCTCTAGTCCTTTTGCCATGCCAGAGTGGTTGACTTTCCTGATACATACTTAATAAAAGCATTAGTCCAACCACGAGTATGTTGTCATTAATTACCAAAACCACCTAGGGAGCAAATGTGCTTTCAATCTCCCCTTTTGGTAATTGATGGCAACACACGTAAAAGGATATCAAAGCTTACTAAAAGGAGGACATGGTTATCATTAAAGCTTTGATGGACATGTAGTACACAAGCTCCCCTACAAGTGTGCAAGATTCTAGATTTTGGTTTTGGACTATCTCAAGCACACATGAGAGAAAAGCAAAATGTGCTACATGCAGCTTGGCTATATGCATCAGAGCAGATAAGGTAAGTGAGATATGATGCATATGTGCATGGTGATTTATTGCAAACAAGTATTCACAAGCAAGTCACCATCATGCACATCCTGCAAGATGCATATACTTACCTTGAAGTTCCTTGGTGATGTACCTGAAGAAATAAACTTGGGAAAACAGGGTTAGATAACACAAGAGTATTTCTTCAACTAACAAAGAAGAACATCAAGAGTACCAAGCCGTGGATGACATGTATAAAGAGTGTCTCATGTCGAGTACTAGCTTGAATCAGCCAACATGTCTCCCAAGACCGAAAGATTTTCAATGAGCTCGAGAGAGATTTTGCTTTTCATAAGATACCAATTGTGATCTTTAGAGGATATCAATTGTGAGAGCAAGAGAAGCAAAATCAGGAGAATAATGCCAAAAGATTTAGTACAGAGAGATATATGGCAAAGCTTTGATGTGATCCTCTCCCCCTTAAGGTAAGATTGTTCTTCCTTCTTCCTTTAATCTCCCCAGCTCCCCCTAAATCTTCTCCCCTTTGACATCAAGTGCCAAAAGGACAAGAAACCAGAAGGGCAGGAAAGATGGAAGAAAAGAAGTGGGTTCATGAAGAATCACAACTGAGCAAGTTTAGAATGTAGAATGAAAATCATTGAGATGAGCTGTAGAAGATGATATCCTGGTGAATGTAAATCGGTGACACCGAATTGATATGGATCGGTGAGTCCGAAAGTCAGAGACTTAGGGCAGATCCTGTTTCGGTCAGACCGAAAAATTTAAATCGGTGACGCCGAGGTTAATTCCAAGGAAATACAGAAATAATTCAGCTCACTTTGCAAGTAATGTTTCAGAAAATTTGCAATGAATTTGGAAATGATTTTAGGAATTTATCGAGCTAAAGGATATATACAAGAACGTAAGAAACGAAAACAAAAGATTGCTAGATGAAGTGTTTTTTTTAAAAAAAAACAGGGAACTCAATGAGAGAGCATAAGAGAAAAACAGAAGAAAAAAACTCCAAAACATATGTACTTCATCTAGACTGGGGTCAGCGACAAAGTCACCTATGTTTGAGTATATTGACTTAGGAGTCAAATGAGAACATTTGATCATAGGTCATACTCATCGCTTAAGCTCAAAATGGGGTTACCATTTTTCGATTAAGCAATTGATGTGATCACATCTTTTGAAGCTGCTTGTACTCATGTCTTTGAGCAAAGCTTTTTCAAGATGTGAAAGACATACCTTGGGCTTGTTGTTGCTTGTTCTCATGTAGGTGAACTTGATGTAGTTGCTCATAGGATGTGAAGTTGGAGCACCATTCCAAGTGTGTAGTTCATCTTCCTACATGGGTTAGGCAAGCAAGGAAATACTCAAGAATATCCAATTTGACATGAGTGAAGTACTAGGAGTATATGGTGTCTAAAAGGATATGTGGAATTTTGTTCCTTGAACTCAACATCCCAAAGAGCTAGATACTTGGTTAATGACAAGATTACTCATGATTTGAGTGAGTGATAATCTTGTTGAATGTAGACCATCCAAGTACTGCAAGGAGTTAGATACAATACAAGGGGCAAATGTGTCCAAGACATATGATCATCATCATAAGAGAAATATCAAGGATTAGTCAATTAGGCTCATGCCTTGCATGCATCAATGGAGTTTTCACTCCAAGTTTGAAGCATCAATGATGTTCAACTCACTCCTCAAGCGACAAAACACTTTCTCATCAAGTGGTTTTGTGAAGATATCTGCAAGCTGTTTGTCAGTACGAACATGCTTAAGATCAATGTCACCTTTTGCAATATGATCACGAATAAAATGGTGACGAACTTCAATGTGTTTCGTCGAGAGTGTTGTACAGATTGTGTCCAATCTTAATAGCACTCTCGTTGTCACAAAGCAAAGGAACATGTCTTGCATGTATCCCATAGTCCTTAAGCATTTGTTTCATCCATAGCAACTGAGCACAACACGAACCAGCAGCAATATATTCTCGCTTCGCAATGATAATGATATTGAGTTTTGTTTCTTGGATGACCAAGACACAAGGGATCGACCAAGAAATTGACATGTACCGAAGTTGACTTTCTATCTATCTTGTCTCCGCATAGTCCGAGTCGGAATAGCCAACAAGATCGAAAGAGGCCCTCTTAGGATACCAAATGCCAAAGTTAGGTGTGTGTATCAAATATCTCACAATTCTTTTGACAGCTTTAAGATGACATTCTTTAGGAGCGGCTTGATATCGAGCACACATGCATACACTCAACATTATATCGTGACGAGAAGCACAAAGATATAGTAGAGATCCAATCATGGATCGATAGACCTTTGATCAACAGGTTCTCCACCTTTTGTCAAGTCATTATGTCCATTAGTAGGCATGGGGTTCTCATACCTTTGCTCTCTTGCATGTTGAACTTTTGAAGAGATCCTTAGTGTACTTGGTTTGTGAGACAAAAGTACCCTCCTTAGATTGCTTGATTTGCAACCCAAGGAAGAACTTGAGTTCACTCATCATGGACATCTCATACTTCTCCGACATAAGCTTTCCAAACTTCTCACTGAAATCGGGGTTAGTTGATCCAAAGATAATATCATCGACATATATTTGGCACACAAATAGTTCTCCGTCAACCCTTTTGTGAATAGCGTTGAGTCAATTTTACCAATTTCAAATCCTTTTTCAAGAAGAAAGCTAGTCAAACATTTGTACCAAGCTCTAGGGGCTTGTTTAAGACCATAAAGAGCTTTGTGCAATTTGTAAACATGATTAGGTTTTTTAGGATTCACAAATCCGGGAGGTTGTTTCACAAATACTTCCTCCTCAATTTCACCATTTAGGAAAGCACTTTTAATGTCCATTTGATAGAGAGTAATGTTATGATGGTTGGCATAAGCAAGAAGAATGCGAATGGACTCAAGTCTAGCAACGGGGGCATAGGTCTCACCATAGTCCATACCTTCGACTTGTGTGTAACCTTGTGCTACGAGACGAGCCTTGTTGCGGATGACTTGTCCATCCTCATCTTGCTTGTTCAAACACCCATTTGGTTCCAATGACGTTTTGGTCATCATTGGGCTTCTCTACCAAAGACCAAACGTTATTCCTCTCGGTTGTGCAGCTCTTCATGCATAGCGCTCACCCAATCCGGGTCTTCAAGCGCTTCTTCTACCTTCATAGGTTCAAGACTGGAAATAAATGAGTAATGCTCACAAAAGTTAGCTAAACGAGTCTTAGAGCGAGTGATTCTCCGAGTCGATGTCATTCATCATTTGTTCCACGGATGGTCCTTCTTGACTCTTTCTCGAACTCGGGATAGCTTTTGTCGTGGTCGTGGCTGAGCTTCCTCATCATCCTCATCTTCTTCCTCATCGGTGTTGTTGGTGTTGTCTTGAGGTGGTGGAGAAGGAGGTTGTGGTGGATCTTCTTGTCGCACTTCCTCATCTTGGTGAGTTCCACTTGTGGAGGCCTCCATGTTGCCTTGAGGTTCACCTTGCCGTGAGGTAGGGGGCTCCACGAATGTAGATGAGGTACTCTCCTTCACTTCCATGGGACGAATCTTTCCAATGGATAAATCTTGAATAGCTTCCGATGGGTCCTTATCTCCTACATCAATAGGCATTTGCTCTACTTGCGAGCCATTAGATTCATCAAACTTCACATCTACGGTCTCTTCAACCTTTCGGGTGAAATTATTGTAGACACGGTAAGTGTGAGAGTTTGATCCATAACCGAGGAAAAAGCCTTCATGAGTTTTAGGAGCAAATTTAGACCGACGATGCTTATCAAGAATATAGCATTTTGATCCAAAGACACGAAAATATCCCACTTGGGGTTTGTTACCCGTAAGGAGCTCGTATGAAGTCTTGCCGAGAAGCTTGTGAAGATAAAGTCTGTTGATGGCATGACAAGCTGTCTCAACGGCTTCACCCCAAAAGTGTTTTGGTGTCTTGTATTCATCAAGCATTGTCCTCACCATCTCAATGAGCGTTCGGTTCTTCCTCTCAACAACCCCGTTTTGTTGAGGTGTGTACGTAGCTGAGAACTCATGTAGAATCCCTTCCTCATCGAGAAAAGAGTCCACATGGGCGTTCTTGAACTCCGTTCGTTGTCACTCCGAACCTTCTTGATCTTCACCTCAAATTGATTCGAGCCTTTCTAGCAAAGGTTTTGAAGATTTTCCGAACTGCGATTTGTCATCAAGTAGAAATACCCACGTAAATCTGGAAAAGTCATCTACAATAACTAGACCAAAGGAGTTACCACCAAGGCTTTTGTAAGCATTGGGACCAAGAGATCCATATGAAGAAGCTCAAGCGGTCTCCTTGTGGTCATGATATTCTTCACGGATGACTTCCTCCAACCTGTTTTCTGCTTGACATGCACTGCAGAGTCTATCTTTGTCAAAGAAAACATCTTTAACACCAAGAATGTGATCACCTTTAATTAGCTTATCTAAATTTCGCATACCAACATGTCCAAGCCTTCTATGCCAAAGCCAACCTTTTGCAGATTTAGCAATAAAGCAAGTTCTAGGTTGAGCTTTCTTAGTGAAATCGACAATGTATAGGTCACCTCTCTGAATGCCAAGAAGACCATGTTGTGATTGTCACTCGAAAAACTTGGCAATCTATTTTGGTGAATAGCACATTGTATCCAAAGTCACTAATCTAGACACGGAAAGCAAATTGTATCCAAGTGATTCAACAAGCATGACATTTTTGATCGAGCTATCATGAGATATGGCCACCTTACCAAGGCCAAGTACCTTACCCTTGGAGTTGTCTCCAAAAGTCACATACTTGCGTGGACCATCGTTCTTTGCAAGCTCTCGAAACATGTCTTCATCTCCGGTCATGTGATCGGTGCATCCACTATCAAGAATCCATTCTTTTCCTCCGGATATGTAGTCTCTCATATTTGCCATAAGACTGAGACTCTTCATGATCTTGTCTAGCTCGGTGTCCGAATTGTCATCATGCTCATGCTCATCATCATATTGACCCATAGATAATTCATCATCAACACCTAGGTCAATTTGATAATGACTTGCATCAGTTTTATCAACGTGATAATAATCATCGGAATGCAATACGAGAGCATTTCTTATTCGAACATTGATAAAGCCGGGATCACCCTTCTTTTTCATAAGATCACGAAGCTCAAAGAAGCATTTATCAAAGTTAGGATCTTTGGGGCGCAACATATCAAATTCAACAGTCTTGTATAGAATTTCATCAAGACCTCTCAAAGAGTAGTCCGGATAAAGTTCTTCCAAGAACTTCCACATAGCATGGGCGCACTCAAAGTTCGTGACAAGCTCAAGCAAGTTATCAGGCAAACCTCTAATGATAAGATTGACAGTTCTAAGGTTACGAAGCAAATCAAGTTCTTCATCTACAGTAGGGTGCAAGGGGTCAACTGGTGGTACATATGGGGTTTCAACATATTTGCGCAAGTTGTACATCTTGAAGATAGCAAGCATTTCAGTCCTCCACGAGTTATAAGACACTCCATCAAGAATAGGCACTCTATGACTAACACTCCCAAACGTAGACACGTCCATCTTCCTCCAATGGTGTGCAAACCAAAGCAATGGAGACCAAAGCTCGATACCAATTGTAGGATCGTTGAAGGCAAGAATGTCTAGAGGGGGTGATTAGACAACTCGACAAGATAAAAGTTTATGCCTTTTGATTATCATAAGATCATAGCAAGTTCACAATGAAGGGCAAGTCAAGCATCATGCATTCAAGTCGAGCAACATACTAAACATGCAATTCTAGAGTATAGGGCAGCGGAAAGTAAATTGCATGAAAAGTAAGGGAGAGATTGTGAAGAGCAAACGCAATTGGAGACACGGAGATTTTTCTCGTGGTTCCGATAGGTGGTGCTATCGCCAATCCACGCTGATGGAGACTTCAACCCACGGAGGGTAACGGCCATGAGTCCACGGAGGGCTCCACCCACGAAGGGTCCACGAAGAAGCAACCTTGTCTATGCCATCATGGCTTACGCCCACGGAGGACTAGCCTTACTCGGGTAGATCTTCACGAAGTAGGCGATCTCCTTGCCCTTACAAACTCCTTGGTTCAACTCCACATCATGACGGAGGCTCCCAAGCGACACCTAACTAATCTAGGAGGCACCACCTCCAAAAGGTAATAGATGGGGTTGGTGATGATGAACTCCTTGCTCTTGTGCTTCAAATGATATCTCCCCAACACTCAACTCTCCTCACTGATTTGGCTGTGGTGGAGGAAGGGATTGAGTGGAAAGCAACTTGGAAAGACTAGAAATCAAGTGTCATATGGTGGGAGTGGAGCAACTTGATCTCAACACAAGGGTAGGTAGTTTTCTTCTCGTAAATGTAAGGTAGGAGTGGTAGTTCTTTCGATGGCTCTCTCCACGAATGAAGAGGAGGTGGAGGGTATTTATAGCCTCCACACAAAATCCAACTGTTACACACATTTGACCAATCTCGGTCGGACCGAAGTTGACAACTCGGTCGACCGAAAGTTCAAATCTTGTGAACGTTGGGATTTTCAGTGGGACCGAAAATACAATCTCGGTTAGACCGATTCTTCCAAAGTCTAGGGTTTGCCAATCTCGGTGGGACCGACTTTCTCATCTCGGTGACACCGATTTGAGTACGTATGTTCTGAAGCTTGGCAACACCAATTTCGAATGACCGAGTTTGGAATCGGAAAATCCGAGATTCTTAGGGTTTGGCTATATGGCTGAGGTGGTTCATCTCGGTGTGACTGAGTTTGGAATCGGTGGGACCGAGATTACTTATGAGTTTATGTTGGAATGAAAGATTGCTGATTGTTTGAGAGATAAATCACTAAGCACCTTAGAGCAACCAGATCATCATCATAACCTCACCCCCTTTTAATAGTATTGGCTTTCCTATGGACTCAATGTGATCTTGGATCACTAAACCAAAAATGGAGTCTTGAGCATTTGCCAATCCTTTCCTTAGCATCTTAGGGGTTCACCTCTCTAGTCCTTTTGCCATGCCAGAGTGGTTGACTTTCCTGATACATACTTAATAAAAGCATTAGTCCAACCACAGAGTATGTTGTCATTAATTACCAAAACCACCTAGGGAGCAAATGTGCTTTCAACTGCACCAGTAAATCAATTCTTCTCACCACCTCGGAAGGAAAGAGGATCAAGTATATATCCTGGCATGCGCCGAGGAGGACTCAAGTGAATTCCTTATTAGGAGTTGTACAGGAGGAAGTACCAGTGGTGAAGGATTATCTCGACGTATTTCCAGAAGAGTTACCAGGCATGCCACCAGATCGAGACATTGAGTTTTTGATTGAGTTATTGCCAGGCACCAGACCAATATCCAAGAGACCGTACCGAATTCCCGCAAAGGATCTGGAGGAAATCAAGAAGCAGATAAAGTAGTTACTGGAGAAAGGTTACATTCGATCAAGTTCATCACCTTGGGGAGCCCCAGTGCTTCTAGTGGAGAAGAAGGATGGATCTTTGAGGTTGGTTGTTGATTATCGTGTGCTGAATGAGGTGACGATCAAGAACAAATACCCTCTGCCTGATTTGTTTGACCAGTTGCAAGGAGCTAAAGTTTTCTCCAAGATCGATCTTCGATCAGGTTATCACCAGTTGAAGATTCGAGAGCAGGATATACCTAAGACAGCTTTTACCACAACGTATGGGTTATATGAGTATACGGTTATTGCATTTGGCTTGACTAATGCCCCTGCTTATTTCATGAGTATCATGAACAAGGTGTTCATGGAGTTTTTGGATAAGTTCATCGTGGTGTTCATTGATGATATTTTGGTCTACTCGAAAAATGAAGAGGAACATAAGGAGCATTTGCATTTGGTTCTTGAGAAGCTCAGAGAACATCAGTTGTATGCCAAGTTCAACAAATGTGAGTTTTGGTTAAAGTAAGTTGGATTTCTCGGACATGTTATATTCGGAGAAGGAATAGCAGTAGACCCTACCAAGGTTGCTTCTGTCACTAAATGGTTGGCACCCACCTCAGTAGGAGAGATCAGAAGTTTTCTTGGACTCACAGTTTATTATCGGAGATTTATTGAGAATTTCTCCAAGATTGCAAAGCCCATGACGGAGTAATTGAAGAAGGACACCAAGTTCAAATGGGCTGCGGATTGTGATGCCAGTTTTCAAGAGTTGAAGAAACATTTGGTTACAGCCCCAGTGCTGATTCTCCCAGACCAACGCAAGGATTTCCAAGTGTATTGCGACGCTTCACATCAAGGACTTGGAGGAGTGCTTATGAAGGAAGGAAGAGTTGTTTCATAAGCCTCACGACAACTTCGACCTCATGAGTTGAATTATGCTACGCATGATTTGGAGTTAGCAGCCATAGTGCATGCACTCAAGACATGGAGGCACTTTCTCATCGGAAATTGTTGTGATGTTTACACAGATCATAAGAGTTTGAAATACATCTTCACGCAGAAGGAGCTGAACCTCAGGCAAAGGAGATGGTTGGAGCTCAAAAAAGATTATGATACAAGATTGCATTATCATCCAGGAAAAGCCAATGTCGTAGTAGATGCGTTGAGCCGCAAGAGTTATGTTAACACGCTCATAATCGGAGGATTACCTAAGGAGTTAGCAGATGACCTTCGAGAGCTATGATTGGAGATAGTTCCGAGAGGTTATGTTGCAACATTGGAAATTCAGTCCACTTTGTTGGGTAAGATCAGGGAAGCCCAGAAGACGGACAAGGAGAATGCTCAGATAAAGGAAAGGATGAGCAAAGGAAAGGCTAAAGGGTTTCGTGAGGATGAGCACGACACTTTATGGTTTGAGGATCGTATTTATGTGCCTAATGACCCTGAGATCAGGAAGTTGATTCTTCATGAGGCACATGATTCGCCTTACTCTATTCACCCAGGCAACACCAAGATGTATCTGGATTTGAAGGAAAGTTTCTGGTGGACAGGAATGAAGAAGGATATTGCCGAGTATGTAGTAGTATGTGATGTATGTCAGAGAGTTAAGGTAGAGCATCAGAAGCCAGCAGGATTGCTACAGCCATTGCCGATACCCAAATGGAAGTGGGATAAATTAGGCACGAATTTTATCACTGGATTACCCAGGACTCGTTCAGGCTATGACTTTATCTGGGTTGTAGTTGATCGTTTGATGAAAGTAACCCATTTCATCCCGGTGAAGAAAACTTACACAAGTGCTAAGTTGGTGAAGATATACATGACCAGGATCGTATGTCTGCATGGAGTTTCGAGGACCATCGTATCAGATAGAGGAACACGGTCTACTTCAAAGTTTTGGAATCAGTTGCATGAAACTATGGGTACCAGGCTAGAGTTTAGTACAGCCTTTCATCCACAGACAGATGGACAGACCAAGAGAGTCAAATAGATTTTGGAGGACATGTTGAGAGCTTGTGCGCTAGATTATGGATCTAGTTGGGATGATAATTTTCCCTATGCAGAGTTCTCTTATAACGATAGTTATCAAGCCAGTTTGAAGATGGCCCCTTTCGAAGCTTTGTACAGAAGGAGGTGCAGCACACCGTTATCGTGGGAAGAAGTTGGAGATCGACAGTTATTCGGTACAGACTTAGTCAGAGACTCTGAAGAGACGGTTAAGTTGATTTGAGATAGACTCAAGGTAGCCCAGTCTAGGCAGAAGAGTTATGCAGATACTAAACGCAAGGAGATAGTCTACGAAGTCGGAGACAGATCATATCTTCGTGTGTCACCACTTCGAGGAGTTAAACGTTTTGGAGTCAAGGGAAAGCTAGCACCATGTTTTGTGGGACCCTACAGAATTTTGGAATGCATGGGAGAAGTTGCGTGCAAGTTGGAATTGCCCGAAGGATTGTCAGGAGTCCATGATGTGTTTCACGTTTCCCAGCTAAAGAAGTGCCACGCAGAGATGGCCGACATTCCTCTGAGAGATATAATGCCACTGGAAGCAATTCAGTTGGATAGTGATCTGACCTATGAAGAGAAGCCAGTCAAAGATTCTCGAGTTTTCCAGTCGAGTTACTCGCAGCAAGGTTATCAAGTTTTGCAAAGTTCAGTGGAGCCACCATAACGAGGAGGAAGCCACCTGGGAGCGAGAAGAAGATCTTCGCAAGGACCACCCAAACCTTTTTGCTGACCAACCCGAATCTCGACGGCGAGATTCTTCTTAAGGGGGTAGGTTTGTAACAGCCCAATTTTCAATTTGGATGTTATACATAGATCATCATATGCATATCATATTTATTTTGCATTTTGGTTGTGATCCTAGAAATCTTAAGCAACTCAAGGACCCAAGGAGAGAGTTGGAGGTTTCAGAAATTTTCATATTTGAATTTATTTTCAAATTTGAAAAGAGGATCAATTTGATTTTAATATTTTTCTCTCCAATTATTTCCAATAATAAAACTAAGTGAGAGAAGATAATATGACTTCTTCAAAAACAGAGAAATATTGGAGAAATAATTTTAAAATAAAATTTTATTTTATTTGAATTTTATTTGCTATTTAATTCGAATTAGTAAAAAAGTTGCATTTTTGAAAATAGCATTTTAGAACAGAAAATTGTTTATCTTGCCCTAAATATTAGGTTTGGACCGTGAAAATTGTTTCTGGAATTTTTAGAATTTTTTTAGGATTTTTCTTTCGCGGCGAAATTATTTAAAAAAACTTCCCGGACTGACTGGGCCGAAACCCAGCCAGCCCATCATGCACGCCATTGCCTCCTCCCGCTCGGGGAGACCGGCTCCAACACGTCGCCGGAGTCCCGAAGGACTCCGGGTCACCGCCACCGCCTCGGGGCCCTTTAAAAGGGTCGGCACCCCCCCTCTCCCCTTGTCGCCAGCCCCGCTGCCAGCGAAGCCGCCCCGCCGTCGCAACCCTCCGCCCACGTTGCCGCATCGCCGCCGCCGCCGCCTCTTCTGCCGCCGCCGCCACCGCCCTGCTACCGCTGCTGCACCGCCGCCGCCGCATTGTCACTCGCCGTTGCCCCGCATCGCCTCGTCGCCGCCCCACGCTGATGCCGGAGCCGCCAGATCTCACTGCCGCGGCCACCGTCGGTTATCCTCGGCTAAACGGTATAAAACCGTTCGGTCTTTTTCCCAGTTTAATTTTTTAGATCGGTTTTTAATTTTAGTTTTCATTTATTTAGTAAACGTTCGCTGGTTAGTTCGTTTTAATGAACGGTTTTCGTTCATTTTGTTCTGTTAACGAACGTTTGCGCGGTAGTTTTTTCCTTTTAGTTTTCTTTTTGGCCGGGGACCTATTCGCGAATAGTGTTATTGCGATTTAGCCCCTAATCTTAAAACTAGCGTATCTTCTTGATCGTTTGTCCAAATTAGATGAAACCAGCGCCTAAATCTTCGCAATGATCTGTTCTTTCCAGTTAACCAACTTGGATATGATTTTGACACTTTAAAATTTGAATTTAGTTCAGATTAGTAAACGATCTTGTTTCGTTCGTATCTTGAGTTTCGTTTCTTCGTTTGAGTTGTTTCTTTTTGCAGATCGTCGCTAATCCCATGTACCTACTGCGAAGATCTAATTCACGTGATAATAATGCTGCTAGGCTTTGTTTTCTGTTTAGTTTAGCTGTTTTCTTGTTTCGTGTTTGATTTGGATCTTTTCCCGTTTTCTCGTTGTTTCATTTGAGTGATTGCTTATGTATACTATTGTTTGTCTACGCTAGATTACCCGGAATGCGAAGCTTGTTACTACGAATCCCTAGAGTTTGTAGATCATCAGCAAGGCAAGTTACACTTTGATCATACTCTTCTATTCCCAGTTTTTACTATGCATTAGTATTGCCTTTCCATGAGTAGGATTGGGAACATGTGGTTTGGTTGTAGTGTTATGAGGTAGGAACCTAATACCTTTGGATCACCCCGGGAATATACGTTATGCTTTATTATTATTGCTTAGCCATGCTCGTACACGGGGATTGGATCGTGATTCACATGGAAGTTTTGAGAGTTGTTAATCTTGGATAACATTAAGGTGGAAACTTTAATACACATCTGGGTGGATTGGTTGGGGCACCTGGGGAACCCAGTGTTGTCCATTAAGGGAAATCTCGAGGTATCCGTGTGGTTTTTCCTTGGTTCGACACCCAGGCTCAAATGGATCATATGATATTTCATGACTAGAAACTTTCATGTGCAGCCACAAGCCATTATGGGCTCTGGCATAGTTGAGTAAGTTGTATGTGCTCTCAAAGAGGTGGACTAGCAGATGTAGAGGGAAAGTAGGTGTACCGGTCTTCCCGAAGTAGAGAGGTAATGCTTCAGAAGACTATTTCTCGATCAGCCGATCATGGATGCGACCGAGTCTTGTCTGTAAAAGTGCGCAACCTCTGCAGAGTGTATAAACTAATCATGGTTAGTCGTGTCCCCGGTTATGGACATCTTGAGTATCTGGAATTGGATATTATAGTTTATCTCATCACTCTTTAATTAATTGAATTGACTTTAATGATGATACTTGTTTAATTGGGATTTAGGTTGGGGGAACCTTCTCAAATATTTTGGAACAACTAGCGAGTAGTTTAAATAATTTTTTTCTTTTGTTGTAGGGAAAAACTAGCTTTATGCAAAATCATAAACTTGGAGCCTCCACCAGCCTAATATTGCATGTAGATATAGTTCTTGCATTCATTGCTTATAGTGTAACTCTGCCAGCATATTCAATGTGCTGACCTACACGGCTGCAACATCTCATGTTGCAGACTACTCGAACGATAAATAAGGTGCCATAGGTCGTTGTCTTGCACTCAGCTATGCCGTTGGAGTTGATGGACTCATTTACCTTCGAAGCTTCCGTAGTTATTTAGTTTAGATAGCCTTCAGCCATGATAATTTTTGTGCAATCATACTCTTTATAAGGACTCAATGTAATAAGTGTGTGATTGAACTCTGTTATAATTCCTCAAGTACTGTGCGTGTCAGCATTACCGATCCAGGGATGACAATGAAGCACAGAGACTTCGGTCCATTTGGATCGTGGTCGCAACATATCCCACCATGGCCATCGCCCACGAAGTACTTGCCTCACTCGAGTAGATCTTCAGTAAGTAGGCGATCTCCTTGCCCTTACAAAATCCTTGGTTCAACTCCACAATCTTGTCGGAGGCTCCCAAGTGACACCTAACGAGTCTAGGAGACACAACTCTCCAAAAGGTAATAGATGGTATGTTGATGATGAACTCCTTGCTCTTGTGCTTCAAATGACAGTCTCCCCAACAGTCAACTCTCTCTCAAAGATTTGGCTATGGTGGATAGATGATTTGAGCGGAAAGCAACTTGGGGAAGGCTAGGGATCAAGATTCTTGTGGTTGGATTGGAATGACTTGATCTCAACACATGAGTAGGTGGTTCTCTCTTAGAAAATGAGTAGTGGAAGTGTAGGCACGTTCTGATGGCTCTCTCACAAATGGAGAAAGGATGGAGGGGTATATATAGCCTTCACACAAAATCCAATCGTTACACACATTTGACCCAACTCGATAGACCGAATAGGAGAACTCGGTGAGACCGATTTAGTTCAAAATGTGAACGTTAGGAATATCCGTGGGACCGACTGGAACAACTAGGTGGGACCGATGTGCTAGGGCTAGGGTAAAACCTCATCTCGATGAGACCGATTGCATGAACTCGATGAGACCGATTTTAGCAAAGATCAAATAGAAAGTTGGTCAAACAAACTCGGTGGGACCGATTGCACATTTCAGTGAGACCGAAATAATTACAACAGGTAACAGAGAGTTTGCATGGCCATCTCGGTGAGACCGAGATCCACATCGGGGTGACCGAACTGTCTAGGGTTTCTGGCAGTGACTATGCCAACTGAACTCGGTGGCGCCGGATAGATCAAATCGGTGGGGCCGAGTTTGACTTTGAGTTTTGGACATAAGTGGAAATGATAAAGTGGTTGAGGGTTTTGGAGTAATATCCCTAAGCACTTTGAGCACGTAGACCATTAAGCAACACGTCATCCCCTTTTAATAGTATTGACTTTCCTATACACTCAATCTGATCTGGGATCACTAAAATGAAAATGAAGAGTCCTGAGCTTTTGCCAATCTTTGTCCTTAGCATTCTGAAGGGGTTACACATCCTCTTGTCCTTACCATGCCATTGTTGAACTTGTCTGAAATACACTGGATAGAAGCATTTGTCCAACAAGAGATATGTTGACATTAATTACCAAAATCAACCAGGGAGCACTTGTGCTGTCAATCTCCCCCTTTTTGGTAATTGATGATAACATACATCAAAGCTTTAGATAAAAGATACAAAGAGTAACAAATAAAGCTATGGAAAGACACGTAACATGCATAGTGTCGTGGAATTGTCACGGCAGATGCCCTAGCATGAGGACTTAGGTGTGGAGCCATCACAACGTAGTTAGCTTGAAGGGGTTAAACGGGACAAAGGACATAGAGAGTTTTACCTAGGTTCGGCCCCTCTCAACGAGGTAAAGTCCTGCTCCTGCATTAGGTTGTATTGCTTGGGTTTCGATTACCAGGGAGCGAATACGCTTGACCTAGTTCTCGACTTGTTGTTTCTTGCCCTTACCCACCACCGGGTCACCCCTTTATATACACAGGCTGATGCCCAACGGCTTACAGAGTCCCAGCCAGATCATACACAACGTGTCCGGCTCGGTGACAAAACTAAACTTTCCTTAACATACAAGTTAAAAATATGGCGGTTTATGTCCATGGGCCTCAAGCCGCCTCCGAGTCTTGGACCTTCAGTAAGCTTGCTTCATGAACCACCATCTTCAACATCTTCTTGGGCCTTCGCATTATGAACAGCCAGTGGTATGACCCGACCCCTCTTGGGCGGTTGTTACCCAATAGTTATATCCCCAACATTAGGCCCCAGGTTGACGTGAACTCGTTCATATCAATCTTCAACACTTGACTTAGAAAAAAAATCCTTCATCACCGGTCCTTTTAAATCTTATAACCCGCCATGATGTCAGCTCACAGAATTGTGCTAACCCGCTATGACGTCATCTCGTATTAATATCGTACGAGGCCCAAATCTCAATATACCTTCACTTTGAATGAACCTCCGGAAATCAAGGCATCTGTGCTATCACATAATCATTTTTCAGCCTACTCGATTCCCGTGCATGCCATCTATCCACTGCCTTATAAATAGTGATAGGGATCCTTTTCATCCCCCCTTGCCTCCTCGTCTTCGTCCTCTTCGTCGCGACGCCACACGTGCCTGAGTTCCGCCGCCGCCGTCGACCTTCATCCGCTGCACCAACTCCGGCCGCTGCATCACCCTGAATGAACGAGAGATCCGCGGTGCACCTCCGCTATCCATCAGCGTCTAGTAAGTTCAACTTTACCTCGACAAAGACCTTTCATTAGGGTTTTTACTTGTTCGTCGGTGTTCTTTGACGTTCTTTGTTTTCCATCTAGATCGAGTAGCCTTTGATCAGGATGTGGAACCAAACTTATGCGGTAACAACATAGCCCTTATTTTTAATATCTGAATACTTCCCCTTTGCAGAAGATCTCATCTGAGCATACATACTTTGCTGCTACCGCCACCTTAGGTTTAGATGTTTCTTCAATTTCTGAACTATTGTCGATCCAGAATTATAACATCAATCTATGAAAACTGTTTGTCCAACACATAGCAATCCTTCACTTATAGATCTGAAAACTGATCGCTGTGTGGGCAGCTTAACTGATAAACCATAACCCTCCAGGTACCATTAGTCCCCTCTTAAGACGCCAGTAGATTTCTTTGCATAACTCAACACGCTATCCTCCGGCTTAACACACTGCATGTTTATAGTTCTTACCTTTGAACCAATGATCGGCTTAACAACATAATCTTAAACCGGCAATATTTTCTTTTCAGACCATCAACAACAATGACTAAGACCTTCACTTCATGCAATTGGGTAGTATCCCGGGTTAGCAAGGAAGACATGAACAATTTTGTTCAGACTCGCATCTTAGCCAAGAAAGACGAGATCCACTAGAGGGTCCCAGGCACTGAAAATCCTCCTGGGCCCAAGGAAGGAGAAGTAATTGTTTTTACTGATCATATGATCCGGGGGTTTACCCCGCCCGGTTCAAAATTCTTCCTAGACGTGCTACACTTTTTCTAGCTTCATCCTCAAGATATTGGTCCCAGTTCTGTCTCCAACATCTGCAACTTCCAAGTCTTTTGCTAAGCTTACCTTCAACAAGAGCCCATTGTCAAACTATTCAGGGAATTCTATTACTTAAACTGGTAGACTGAATTCACCGACGGGCCCAGCTTGGAGCTAGGCGGAGTTTCAATTCAGGAGCAGAAAGAAGCCACCTTCCCATATGCCAAGCCGCCCAGTCATCCTAAGGACTGGAAACAGAGTTGGTTTTATTGCTAAGATACATCTCCAGAGGGTGAAAATCCCCTGCCGGGTCACCGTGAACACCGGCTCAGCAACACACATCGGCTCCCAGAGCGGATCAGCACAAAGGAACGGGCCAAATATGCACACATTTTCTCAAGGATCAGAGCCTTCATGGCTAACGACTTAACTGACATCGATCTGGTTCGCTGCTGGGTTGCCTAGAATTTTGCCTTTAAGCCGCCATCCCAGCTTAATGTGCGAGTATACCGGCGACTTGAAAGATCTGCAACACCACTGCGAGATCCAACTGACTGATAAAGAAATCAATGATGCAACCAAGGCTTTATTGAATGAAAGCTTGGCAGATTGCAGCAAAGCCGGACTTAATCCTTTCTGCACCCTCAACCAGCCGCCAGCTGTAAGTTTTGCACATAATTTTCAGTTGAATCATGTTTTCAGTAACACTATTCTCTTATAATCATCTGACTTCCACAGGCTAATTCTCCTTTCTGGAAGAAGAAGCTGCAGGACAAGCCAGCCAAGAAGACCCTGACAAAGTCCGAGGCTAACAAAAAGCCTGCCAAGAAGAAGACCGACCCCTCTGAGTTACTTAACTTGGATGAGGATGAGGATGATGATGAATCGGAGGTAGAACTTGATTTTCTTGGCTCACTTTTTGTACATCTCATTGACAACAACTATTATCAGGATGACGCGGAAGCCAGCCGTGCTGGTGATGAAGAGGTAATTGTTCTTTCCTCCGGCTCAGAGTCTCTGCCAAAACAAAAATCTCGACAAGCAAGTCGGAAAGTAGAGTTTTCTCATCTTTAGCTTATTTGGATCCCAACTTTCTTTTGAAGAAGCAGCATCATGAAGCTTGTCTCACAACCCAGAATAGGGGAGGCAGGATCCTTTCCTCCGTCTTACCAAACACTCTAGCTCCCCGCATGCGTCGTCCAGAGGTTTCAACAATTTCCGACTTAACTTATCCCAAGGCGTGTCTTTTCCATCAACCTCTTAATCATTCCGACTCAAACTACTAGGGAACATCTCATTCCTCCTCTGGCGACTCAACGGGAACTCACGTCCCAGTCTTCAAGACTGTGCCTAGGTAAGAATGTTAAACCTCTGCTTTCAATCATGTACTCAATTGTTGTGTTAACCTCGTCTTATGTTGCATTTACAGAGCTATGGCAAAGCCCAGCAAGATGTTGAAGGTGACAAAAACCACTGAGAACCCTTCTGAGCCGGAGAAGTAGTCAACAGAGACCTCCCTCCATGCCACTGAGGCCACAGCTGATGAGCCGCTACTGGAAGAACACAACATCAGCATAGATCATATGGATGTTGACCCAGCCACCACCAAGCCGCCAAGTGCCATCAAGCCTACTGAAGAAAAGGCTGATGATGTTATCATTACTGGGCTTGGTTATACAGCGCCAGGCAATCCCATTGTCTTGTCAAAGCACAACGCCAAGGAAGAAATATCTGCTGCTGACAAAGGCAAGTGGTCAGTGAATTTAGAGAGATATGCTCACTACAGCGCTCAAGAGATCCACTCTGGGTACTTGAACTGTCTGCACACAAGCCGTGACTTCGAGGCCGGCTTAGTGAATCTCATGAAGGAACGTTTTGAGGTAAACACTAGCCTTCTTCATATAAACGTACTTTATCAGCCGCCAAGTTTACTAGACATGATACAATTTAATGTAATGTAGACTTTAGATAGCCTTGTAGATCAAATCAAGTAGCCCCCAAGGGCCGGCTTAAACATTCAAGATAAGCCGGGACATCAAATAATAATGCTTCAACTTTGCACATGTAGCCCCCAAGGGCCGGCTTAAACTGTCAAGATAAGCCAAAACTTCAAATAGCAATGATTCAATTTTGCACTTGTAGCCCCCAAGGGCCGGATTTAACTGTTAAGATCAGTCGGGTCTCATTACCATAGTTGTCAATAAAATCCAAGTATATAGCCCACATGAATCGGCTATAGTCACAATACTGTAGCCGAGTCATCATGAAATTGTCTTTAAAAAGAATAATGTGCATTAGCCCCCAAGTGCCAAGTGAAATACTTGTATTGTTCTTGGGACTTTAAAGAAAATGATTATAATAGCATCTATCGTTTGCATACTGCAGGCTGAACTTAATGCGTAAGACTCCCGAGTCGCCGATCTTCAAAAGAATATTAAGTCTCAACAGTCTGAAACTTCCAAGGCCAAATCAAAACAGAAAACCGCCTTGCAAGAAATGGAGAAGTGTAAAAAGGACTTCAAGGCTGATAGAACAACACTACTAGGGAAAACCTTATACACAGAATGTTACCAGTAGCGCTTGTCAAAATGAGGCGCTACTGCTACTTTGCAGTAGCGCGTTCAGTAAACAGCGCTTCTGATTACAGATAGCGATGAGCGCTGTCCTCGCGAAAGCGCTATTACTACAATTGCCACACTGTTCGGCGTGGTAGGCATAGTAGTAGCGCCCTCGATGCGGGCGGTGCTACTACTATGGTATTTAGCAGCAGCGCTTTTGCTTCCCACGCCTGATTAAAGCTACTTCACCTTACCCCCCCCCGCCCGGCCTGATTCCCTCTCTCTGCTTCCTCCCCAATTCCCGACCCGCCTCGCCACCGCCGTCTCCCCGACCCGCCTGCTGCCGTCTCCACCGACCCGCCTCGCCGCGCCTCGGTGCCGCCGTCTCCCCGACCCGCCTGGCTGCCGTCTCCCCGACCCGCCTGCCTCTCCCTCGACCCGGCCGCCTCGCCGCCGTCTCCCCTACCCGCCGCCTCGCCCGCGCCTCGGTGCCGCCGTCTCCCGGCCCCATCTCTCTCCCGCCCTCTGTAAGCACTCTCCTTCCGATCCCTCTCTCCCCTTCTGATCCCTCTTCTCTGCTTAGTATGAACCCTAGGTATTTAGTGCTAGTTAGTATGAACCCTAGGCTATTTTTAGTGCTAGTTAGTTAATTACTTAGATGGTAATTAGGGCAGTAGTTCTTAGGTACTAATTAGTTAGTAAGAATTTGGTACTAATTAGGTACTAGAATATTTTTATTTATAGTATTATTTTTAGTAAGAACTAGTTGAATTAATAGAACTAGTTAGTAAGAACTTGTTTCTATTTTTTAGTTAAAAGCAATTTTTCCCGCCTCGGCGTGGGCGATGCCTATCCCGCATCCTCGTCGCCGAGTCGGCGGAGGACGACACCGCTTGACCAGATCGGCCATGTTGGGACCTGGCTCCGCCGGGTGGTACTGGAGGCGCTACCTCACCGGGGCGCAGGTTGGTGAGGAGCCACTGTCGTTGACCAACCTTGCTTGGTGGCGGTCGCGTGGGCGATGGCGATCCAGAGGCTCGAGGACTCATGGAGGTGGTGCGCCACCGTGTCGATGAGGAGGACGCGCCGTCTGTCGCTACTTGTTTGCGTTGGAGCACGTGCCGTTCTCCAATACTGGCAGGTTCTCGGGGATCTCACCGAGCTATGATCCCGTGATGGTGCCTTCTCTGTGGGTGTCCACCGCCTGCGCCGATACCGTCGTGTGCTAGAGTTTTAGTTGTATTAGTGATGTTATATGTATGACACTATTCGTGATGTATTAGTGACAATATTTTGAAATGCATGAGATGATCTACTTTTGCTTATTGAATGCATGCTAATTTGAGTCCTATAAGATATTTTGAAATGTATATCTTGTGTTGCTCAATATCCAAGTGGCGGTCATGTTTGCAAGTTACACCTCCGAGTGGCCTATGTTTTGCGGAGTGTTGATTTATTTCCGTTCGGCAAATTTCAGGTGCTCGATATGTCCTATTTTAGCAAAGGTCATGCCGGATTTTTCCGTGAATTTTGGCATGACTTGTGCTAGAATATATATGTAGGAAATATCGAGTGCCCCGTTTGTGTGTTCATATCTTGGTAGTTGTCTTGATCGATTTTCAATTAATGTTTTAACTATGAACATAGGAAATGTCGACGGCGAGAAGGATTTCGGTATTTGCAAATACTGCGAAGACGAGCGCGGCTTTGTCGCGACGGAATCTTCCTAGATGATGATAGGCGCTTGACATCAAGCTGGGCGTGAACTTGAAGTGGATACAATGAAGTCACAACGACAAGTCTTTTTCGTAATTAAGCATGACATCTGCTTTCATTTGCTTCAACTTATATTTTTTACTATTCTACTAGCGTATCCCCTGCCATGCAAGAGTTTTTGTATTGGATAAGATAGGTTTCAGTCATAGTATGGAGGAAAACAAAGTTTACTTGAAGACCAAGCATGGTTATATTTTCCATGCGAAGTTATACAATTCAGACGACTACACCTATTTTGGATGCAAAACATGGCGAGCACTATGCAAGACTTATGCATTTGAGCCTGGTATGGTTATCACCTTTGATATTCGTCCTAAGATGATATTGAAGGTAATACCGACATCCGGGTCAATGTGCAAATGCCTCGATTATACCATTATGTAAGTTTCTCAACCATATTTATGTCTTTGATATTGTTTATTCAAAATAATTGACAACTACTTTGTATTGTCGACTTATTTCCGCAAGCAAACATGTCCAGTAGCTTGGTAGACAGGACCAGATATCTTGTCACGGGGCTGAACTCAACTGCGAGGAGCTCACCATTATGTTTCATGGCTTGAGGATCTTGATCTTGTCAAGACAAATTTTCTTCGTGCATTTAGAAATCTTAGTATCAAAATGTGCGACCCATAGTGTTCATAATGAACTACGGTCACATCCATTTAGGAAGGATGGTAAGATTTTTACTTTTTATCCTCATTGCATCTTTTCCATACATTATTTTTGAAACTAAACTTCATTGCTAAGTATGTTACCATACGATGTTCTTCAACAGGACTCCCGATGAATGTTGTGCCTTATGGGATCGAGACTAAAGGTGTCATGAGTATTGTCAACTTACGGCCAAGATATCTTACAGCTTACTTTAGTGCATTCAAGATTAGCGACGGATGCTTAATAGTGCAAGACTCGACCAAATATGTGTTGGGGAGCGCAGAGAAGTACTAGGGAGCAGCAACGAGACGCCTTCCACGATTAGGAGACAGTGTTCATCTGCATGCTTCAACTTGATCAAGGAGGAGAGCTATACATGTTTTATGTTCTTTACCTAAGAGAGAGCAGCAGGAGTGAGTAGCAGGAGTGAGTAGCTGGCTAGAACTGAGTTTCGGATGATGATGTGCTACACTATTACTATGATGATAAAATAGCTAGTGTTCGTGGTAATGACTATGATGTTTATTATTAGCTAGTGTTAGTGGTGATTAAATAAATAATGTTGATGGTAATGACCATGATGATGATTACATATCTTGTGCTGGCGGATTAGATTCAAGTGGAGGCAACAAGTGGTGCACATCGAAAGTACTACTAATCCAAAGTAGATCAAGTTTGGATTAGTAGTATACTTTTGACATGCACCACATATTGCCTCCACTTGAACCTAATCCACCTTCATTTAATACACTGTTATGGACATAATGATGTACCAATATTTGTATGATGGCGCATAAATACACTAAAAATAAAAAAATTATAAAAAAACTACTAGTAGCGATGGGTGGGAAACACGCTGCAAGTAGATAACTTAGCAATAGCGCCAGACTAAACAAGCGCTGCAGCTTATTTGTACTAGCAATGGCGCTGATGATGGCACGCGTTCTTCGCTAAGCATTAGCTGTAGCGCCTTATTAGTAGCGCGGCCTACCGCGCTACTAGTAGGCACAAAACACACGCTACTGCTAGGGTTTTCCCTAGTAGTGCAAGCTGCAAGTCTGACAAAGAAGCTCTGTTGAAAAGAGCAGAAGATGCAGAGGCGGCCCTTAAGATGGTGGCTGAAGAGCTTTCCGGTTTAAAACATCAAATAAACACCATGACCGCCGCTATCTTTGGTAAGTAACATTGTTCCAGTCTATTACCATACATGTAGTTGAATAATTACTCATCCAGCTTATCAATTTGTTTGGTGATGCAGGCTCCAAAATCGCCCATCTTGGTGCAGACATGTGCATGAAGCCGAAAGCCGCCTATACTCTTATCGAGCAATTGTATAATGGCGTGCAACGAGCTATCTCTGCAGCTTCTCATCAAAAAGAACCACCAACTCTTATCAAAGACACGCTAGAAAAGCTGTCTGTATTGCCCCAAAGAGTGGAGGATCTGAAGCTATCAGCTGCTAGAGCCGGTGCCATCACTGCGCTAACCCGGGCCAAGGCGTGGCCAGCAGATCTAGACCCAGAAGATTTGACCAATGGCTGCCCAAGTGTAAAGGATGACGGGTCTCCCTTTAGTGCTGAGGATTTTGTGGCGATAGCAAGATAAGTGCGCCCTCTAGCAAGCACACTAGCTGAAGACATGGACCAATCTCATTACCAGGCGGCTTAAAATGTTGATAACAAGAAGGTGAAGGCGCCGGTTCACGACTCCCAGGAGCTTATTCCGCCAATCTGTAAGCACACCTTTGCTCCTGATATTGACCCGTCAACACTTATTGATGATGAAGCTGTATTCAAATCTTTGACTGGGATCAATTAATTGGGACACCTCTGACTTCCAGCCAACGGGTGAAGAGGAAGGAGATGAACCGGTGCTAGATGACCCGGAGTCCTCTACCCGCCAAGGTCAAGACAATTAATCCAAAGGCCGGCTTAGCATCTGCCAATTGAAATACTTTATCAAAACACTTATTCTTTTGGGTCGTCTGATGCCTTGTAATAGGATGGCTTGAAATCAATGATCTCCCATGCCATCGCGCATGTTGATTTGCATAACACTTATGAGCCGTTTGATCTTATTTGATGATCCACTGTTAATGCTCATAATCATTGTCAACTTTGCTGATCATGTTTTCATAAACCCTGCATACAAACAGGGAACAAGTGCCTTGGTGGTTTACCCCAAGGCGGGTCATAATGCCCCATATAAAAACCACTGGTGACTGCATTGTCCATAACCAGGGCCGGTTTATCAAAAACTCATATAATCATAACAAAAGAAATATCATACCTGTGATAGTTATGCGTATTGCCGGCTTATCATGCCACATGTCGTAAGGGTAACAGCCCGGACTCAGAGCGCAGCGCTCTGTGCAATTTATTCATACAGCCGGCTTAGAACGCCATAGACATCAAAGGGTAGTATCCCAAAAAATTTAGAGTACAGAACTCCAAACATATGATCATCATACACTGGCGATTAACGTCCAAAGCCGGGCCAGGTTAACAAAACACCAGGTATTTTCAAATATGAATCATAAAAATCAAGGCAACATGGCCCGAATCAACTTTCAACCATATATCAATATGGTATAAACAAAAATCACCAAATAAGATTCAAAGTCAATATAACCAGAAAAAAGGCATTCAAAGGCTGCAAAGCCTCAACGTCAAGTGCTATTCAAGGGCTGCACAACCACTGAGTTGCTCCTTAATTCAAACCTATAAGCCAGGCCTCACATGACCAATCACCGTTTTAACTTTGACAAGTTCAGGGTCTTTATAAGATTGACTGTCAAGAGTACAGCGAGTCATTCCAGGATTACCTGGTCGGAGTGGCAAGCATACATAGGCAGGATAACCCAGATTTTTCGTGAATACACCTGGTGTCCAAGCCTATTACGAGGGACAACAAAGCTCTGTTCATTTAACAAGAAGCCCCCGAGTAATATTTTGATCCATGCATACAAGTCGGACCAGTAGGATAGTCATACCTTTGCTCAATGAGCAGGAACCCCCAAGTAATTTGTAATCAAGGCGTACATGCCGCATCAAAAGGGTAGTCATAGCTATGCTCAATGAGCAGGAAGCCCCCAAGTGACCTTATGAAGTGACAATAAAGACTCAGATTCTCTGAAATGAAACGACAGAGGCCCTGAATCATTAGGGATGATGGCTTTATTATACTAATCATAATATATACATTGGTAAAAGTATGTACAACACAAGAGTCGGTGGCTCAGGTGTAATAAGGCCGAAGATGAGCAATATTCCACGGCCGGTGGGTCTCCTCCTCTGATGTGCGTGAGTCCTTGTGGTCTCGAACATCGATAAGGTAGTATGACCTGTTGTTCAGATTTTTGCTGACCATAAAAGGTCCCTCCCAAGGTGGGGATAACTTGTGCATGTCAGTTTGATCCTGGATGAGTCGGAGCACCAAATCTTCTTCTTCAAAGGTCCTGCTTTTAACGCAGCGGCTATGATAACAACGCAGATCTTGCTGGTAAATCACCGAACGAGCCGCAGCAAGGTCACGCTCTTCATCCAAAAGGTCAATAGCATCCTGACATCCTTTATCATTATCAGCTTCAACATAAGCTGCCACACGGGGCGAGTCATGATGTATGTCACTATGGAGAACCGCCTCTGCTTTGTAAACCATGAAGAAAGGCGTGTAACCCATAGATCTGTTGGGGTGGTATTGATACTCCAAAGCACTGAGGGCAATTCTTCCACCCAACAACCCAGCATCCTCTACAAAGGTACCATAAGCCGGGCTTTGATACCTCTCAAGATTTCTTGATTAACTCTTTCGGCTTGACCATTGGACTCGGGGTGAGCCATCGATGACACATCAAGCCGGATATGTTCTTGTTGACAGAATTCCTTAGACAGATTAGTACCATTATCTGTAATGATACAATGAGGGTATCCAAAATGAAAGATCACCTTCTTGATGAATTGAACCGCCATTGTTGCATCACATTTGCTAACCGGCTCAGCTTCAACCCACTTTGTAAACTTGTCAATAGCTACCAGGAGATGAGTCTTTTTGTCCTTGGACCTTTTAAAAGGCCCAACCATATCTAGGCCCCAGACTGCAAATGGCCAAGTAATCGAAATCATCCTTAAATCTTGAGCCGGCACCTGAGCTCATCTTGAAAAGTTCCGACAGCCATCACATTTACTGACCAGATCTTCCGCATCAGCATGAGCCGTCAGCCAATAAAACCCATGGCAAAAAGCTTTAGCAACAAGAGATTTAGAGCCGGCATGATGGCCGCAATCTCCTTCATGAATCACCCTTAGAATTTCGCGGCCCTCTTCAGGAGAAATGCATCGTTGAAACACCCCGGTGACACTGCATCTGTGTAGCTCACCATTGACAATAGTCATTGACTTAGACCTCCCGGTTATTTGCCTGGCTAAGGTTTCATCCTCAAGTAACTGGACCTGGGTCATATAAGCCAAATATAGAATAGTCCAATCCGGAATAACATGGAGAGCCGCCACCAACTATGCCTCCGGGTCAGGAAATGCAAGATCTTCCTCCGTAGGGAATTGGATTGATGGGTTATGCAAAACATCGAGGGAAACATTAGGGGGTACCGACTTATGCTGAGACCCCAGCCGTCTTCAAGCATCAGCAGCTTCATTTTTCCTGGAATCAACATGCTCCACTTGATAACCTTTGAAATGACCAGCAATAGTATCAACCTCTCGGCGATAAGCCTCCATGAATGGATCCTTTCGATCTCAAGTTCCTGACACTTACTAAGCCACCAAGTCTGAGTCGCCAAAACACCTCACCCGGCTTAGATTCCTCTCTTTCGCCATCAGAATACCATGGAGTAAGTTTTCATACTCAGCTGCATTGTTAGTACAAGGGAACATCAACCTTAAAACATAACAAAATTTATCCCCTCGCGAGGAAGTTAATATAACTCCACCCCCGAGCCTTCCAATTGCCTAGATCCATCAAAATGAATAGTCTAGTATGTGCTATCCGGCTTATCCTCAGGCATCTGCGGTTCTGTCCAATCATTGATGAAGTCCACAAGTGCTTGAGACTTTATAACCGTCCAAGGCATTTACTTCAAGCCATGGGGTCCAAGAATGCCCACTTAGCTACCCAACCTCTGGCTTCTCTGTTTTGAATAATATCCCCAAGGGAGCAGAGCTAACCATAGTGACGGGATGACCAAGGAAATACTGTTTCAACTTACGGCTAGCCATGAACACGCCATAAACTAATTTCTGCCAATGTGGGTATCTCTGCTTAGACTCAATGAGCACCTCAATGACATAATAAACCGGCCTTTGAACCGGATACTCCTTGCCTGACTCTTTCCTTTCAACCACAACTGCCGCACTGACGGCTCTATTGTTTGCAGCCATATATAAAAGCAAGGGCTCCTTCTCAATAGGAGCTGCAAGAACCGGCGGTTCAGCCTGTTGTCTCTTAAGCGCCTCAAATGCCTCATTATTAGAATCACTCCAGAGAATGTTATTTGTCTTCTTCATCATTTGATACAAAGGGATATCCTTCTCTGCTAGGCGGCTTATAAACCGGCTCAAAGCTGCAATATGACCGGCCAACCGCTGGACGTCATTGATACATGCTGGCTTAGCCAAAGAAGTGATAGCCTTGATTTTCTCCGGGTTAGCTTCAATGCCTCTCCCAGAAACCAGGAAACCCAATAGTTTGACTGCTGGCACGCCGAAGACACACTTGGCCAGGTTAAGCATCATTTTATAGACCCAGAGATTGTCAAAGGTCTTTTTCAAATCATCTATTAAAGTCTCTTTCTTCTTGGATTTCACAACAATATCATCACATAGGCGTGAACATTGTGTCCAATCTGGTCATGGAGGCAATTCTGAACACACCGTTGGTAAGTCGCCTGGGCACTCTTGAGCCCAAAGGGCATAGTCACATAGCAGAAGGCTCCAAAGGGACTGGTGACAGATGTCTTCTCCTGGTCCTTAACTGCCATCTTGATATGATAATAACCAGAATAAGCATCCAAAAAACTCAAACACTCACAACTTGTTGTAGCATCAATAATCTGATCAATACGAGGAAAAGCAAAAGGGTCAGCCGGACAGGCCTTATTAAGGTCTGTATAATCCACACACATACGGTGCCATTTTTCTTAAGCACCAGCACCAGGTTAGCTAACCACTCAGGATGAAACACCTCAATGAAGAATCCAGCAGCCAAGAACCGGGCCACTTCTTCACCAGTTGCCTTCCGCCTCTCTTCATTGAAACAACGAATAAACTGCTTGACCGGCTTCAACTTTGGATCAACATTAAGAGTGTGCTCAGTGAGTTCCTTCGATACACCTGGCATGTCAGAAGGTTTCCATGCAAAGATGTCCCGGTTCTCACGGATGAACTCGGTGAGTGCGCTTTCCTATTTCAGATCCATATTAGCACTGATGCTGAACTACTTGGACGAGTCGCCAAGAACAAAATCGACCAACTTAGTATCATCTGCCGACCTAAACTTCAACAGGGGGTCTTTCTCGATAGTTCGCTTGTTCAAAGGTGTCGTATCCGCTGGGTCAACATTATCTTTATAAAACTTTAACTCCTTGGTGGCACAAGCCAACTCAGCGTACGCAGCGTCACCCTCTTCACAATCCAGAGAAATCTTCCTATCACCGTGCTCCTTGATGGTGCCCTTATGACCCGACATTTTAAGCTGCAAATAAACATAACAAGGTCATGCCATGAGTTTGGCGTAAGCCGGCCGCCCGAACAAAGCATGATACGGGATTTTGATCTTGACCACCTCAAAGGTCAATTTATCAGCTCTGGAATCATGGTCATCTCCAGAGGCTACCTCCAGGGTTATCTTACCCACTGGATACGCCAACTTACCTGGCACCACCCCATGGAAAACAGTAGAAGATGTCTTAAGACTTTGTTAGTCAAATTCATATGACGAAAAGTATCATAGTAAAGGATATTGATACTACTGCCCCCATCCATGAGCACCTTTGTAAGCTTATATCCTTCTACCCGAGGAGCCACCACCAATGCCAACTGACCCGGATTGTCAACCTAGGGCGGGTGATTCTCACGGCTCCATACAATAGGCTGCTCAGACCACCTTAAATAACGAGGTACTGCCGACTCAACTGAATTCATAGCCCGTTTTTGGATTTTTTGACCTCTTTTGCACAGACTTGTGGTGAACACATGATATTGACCACTATTCAATTGCTTTGGGTTGCTTTGATATCCAGACTGCTGCTGTTGATTCCCTTGGCCAGATTGTTGATTAAAACCGCTGTGATTGCCTTGGCCCTGAAAACCTGAACTTGAACTGCCACATCCAAATCCAGGTCCATGAGAACCGGATCCTGAACCGCCATGCGAGCCATGATTATTCTGGAAAAAATTAGAGTTTTTATACTCCCTCATGATGAAGCAATCCTTCCACACATGATTGGCTGTCTTATCTTCGGTTTCGTGCTTTGGGCAAGGCTGATTCATCATGGCCTCATGGTTGAACTTCGGTCCTCCAAACCGGGGTGCTGGCGTTTTCTCCTTACGATGCTGGTTATTACTCTATGTATCGGTGTTAGCCACAAAGTCTAAACCGCCATTGGTCTTGCGTTTACCATTGCCACCTTGACTCGCCATGTTATGTTGTCCCTTTGCATTGCCACTCTTCGTCCCTTTTCCAGTTTTCTCCTCATCGGACTCAGGGTCTTTAGTGCTATCAGAGTTGGCATATTTGACGAGAGCCGCCATGAGCTCCCCCATATCATTGCAATTGAGCTTAAGCCGCCCTAACTTCTGCTTAAGGGGAAGAAAACAACAATTCTTCTCCAACATCAGGACTGCTGAACCAACATTGATACTGTACGATGAGTGTATAACAACTGAGGTCCGTGCACCCAATTGGTTGTTGACTCAGCTTCACCTTGGACGCAAGAGTCCAAATCCAGAATCGACATAGGCTGCTTGCATGTGTCCTTAAAATTTTGGAAGAAACGTGCTTTCAACTCTGCCCATGATCTAATGGAGTTAGCGGACAACCCTTTTAACCAAGTACGAGCCGGCCCATCCAACATCATGGTGAAGTACTTAGCACATGCAGCATCATTAACATCGAACATCTCCATAGCCATCTCATAGCTTTCAATCCAAGCCTTTGGGGGTTGATTCGCCATGTAGTTAGGCACCTTACTTGGGCCCTTGAAATTCTTAGGCAAGCACTCATTGCATAGAGCCGACACTAAACATGGCACACCCAAGATTCTAGAAGTCAGCCCTGTCTCCACAAATGCTGATGGATAAACCGGAGGTTGCAGTTGAGCCGCCAACTCAGCCTCACGTCACACCCAGCCCTGGTCCACCAAATCCTAAGCATCATTACCAGCACGCGGTGGGTCAGCCCTACGAGGCTGATTCCGATGCCACTCACCGCTCAATACAGCCAGTTGAAAGGATCAAGAAGAGGAGTCTTGAGGGGGGGTGATTAGACCCTCAACAAGTAAAGATAGCAGTTTTTAAGTTTTTCAAGTTGAGGTTGGAAATTTGCACAATTTCAAGCATTCACAATACAATTCAAGCAAGCAAGCAAATAGTACATGAGCAGCGGAAAGTAAAGCATGCAATTTGCAAGAAATTAAAGAGATGGGATTGGAGTGTGCAAACGCAATTGGAGACACAGAGATTTTTGGCATGGTTCCGATGGGTGGAGCTATCATACATCCACGTTGGTGGAGACTTCAACTCACGAAGGGTAACGGTTGCGCGAGTCCACGGAGCGCTCCACCCACGAAGGGTCCACGAATAAGCAACCTTGTCTACCCCACCATGGCCATCGCCCACGAAGGACTTGCCTCACTTGGGTAGATCTTCACGAAGTAGGTGATCTCCTTGCCCTTACAAACTTCTTGGTTCAACTCCACAATCTTGACGGAGGCTCCCAAGTGACACCTAACCAATCTAGGAGACACCACTCTCCAAAAGGTAATATATGGTGTGTTGATGATGAACTTGTTGCTCTTGTGCTTCAAATGATAGTCTCCCCAACACTCAACTCTCTCTCACAGATTTGGCTATGGTGGAAAGATGATTTGAGTGGAAAGCAACTTGGGGAAGGCTAGAGATCAAGATTCTTGTGGATGGAGTGGAATGTCTTGGTCTCAGCACATGAGTAGCTGGTTCTCTCTTAGAAAATGAGTAGTGGAAGTGTAGGCACGTTCTGATAGCTCTCTCCACGAATGAAGAATGGGTGGAGGGGTATATATAGCCTCCACACAAAAGCTAGCTGTTACACACAGATTCCCAAACTCGGTGAGACTGAATGGTAAAACTCGGTCAGACCGATTTAGGTCAAAATGTGAACTTAGAGTTTTTGGTGGGACCGACAAGGTCAACTCGGTGGGACCGATGTGCAAGGGTTAGGGTAAAACTCAACTCGGTTTGAATGATTACACAAACTCGGTGAGAACGATTTTGGTAATGAGCAAACAGAAGATTGTTCAAGCAAACTCGGTGGGACCGATTGCACAATCTCGGTGGGACCGAAATTGTTGCAATAGGCAATAGGAAGTTTGCAAAACCATCTCGCTGAAGCCGAGATCCCATCGGTGAGACCGAACTGGTTACGGTTTGGCAGTGGCTATGTCAAATGAACTCGGTGGCACCGGATAGATAAAATCCGTTGGGCCGAGTTTGACTCTTAGGTTTAGGACATATCTGGAAGTGAGAAAGTGGTTGAGGGTTTTGGAGCATATCACTAAGCACTTTGAGAAAGCAAGCCATTAATCAACACCTCATCCCGTTTTAATAGTATTGGCTTTCCTATGGACTCAATGTGATCTTGGATCACTAAAATGAAAATGTAGAGTCTTGAGCATTTGCCAATGTTTGTCCTTAGCATCTTGAAGGGGTTCCACATCCTCTTGTCCATGCCACTCCAATGTTGATCTTATCTAAAATATACTAGGTAGAAGTATTAGTCCAACAAGATATATGTTGACATTAATTACCAAAATTACCCAGGGAGCACTTGTGCTTTCAATCTCCCCCTTTTTGGTAATTCATGACAACATACATCAAAGCTTTACATAAGGATATTGAAAAAGCAAGTAAAGCTTCGTAAAGACATGCAACATGCATTAGCTCCCCTACATGTATGCAATCATGTGATGATAGACCATAAGACTATGAGAATGCATAAACATAACAGAGCAAGCAGTAATTTACATGTGTCTTGGCTATATGCATCATAGCAAATGGTGTAGATACTGGAAATATACCTTCATGTTCCTGAATCTCTCTTGCAAACAATATATACCACAACAAGAGATCTTCATGCACATGAGTGTGATGCATATACTTACCTTGTGGTCTTGAACTAGCTTTGGAAGAGATGTACCTGGGTAAACAAGGTTAGATAACACAAGAACATCTACTAGACAGAGCAAGAACAGGACATCACAAGAATGCCAAGATTGGGATGACATGTTGAGAGTGAGTACTGGGTACTCTATTTGGTGATAGACATGTCCCCAAGAATAAAGATATGCAATGAATTCGAGAGATTTTCTTCCCTTAGGTGTCTTTATCCCCCTGAATCTGACATTGGATAATGGGAGAAGATAAGGTAATAGAAAATCAGAGCAAACAAGAAAATCAGAGCAACATAATCACAACACATACTATCATGTCTTTCCCCTCTTGAAGACATGAGACAACTTTCCTATTAAGAATAAGAAGCTTCATAAGAAGCTTTAGGTGTGCATTCTCTCTTATGTGATAAGCTTTGATGTGCTCTCTCTCCCCCTTTGACATCAATTTCCAAGAAAGGACTTCTAGAGTATGAGTCAAGTAGGTTTGGTCCTTGAGTCACATTACAAAGCAACATGTAATAGGATGCTGGTAGAGGACAAGTATCATTGAGTGGAGCTAGAACAAATATACATGATACAAATGACATAATATTTTTTCTCAGCATTGAGATTGGTAGCACCGAGTTGTTACTTTTGGTGGCACCGAGATGGTTCGGTTCAGCCGAAGTAAACAAACCGGTGAGGCCGAGTTCAATCTAGAGAGAAAACACTTGTCACTTCAGCTCATATAGCAAATAAGATCTCACAAGGATTTGCAATAAATTGGATGCAGGGAATGAGAACACGATAGAGAAAGGAAAAAAAATAAATCTAGAATCACTACTGGAATCAGGAACTTTGACGTCAGCCGTTTCTTTGCCGTCTGCTAACTAATGGCAAAGACGGTCTTTGCCATCAACTTGATGACAACGGTCGACAAAGAAACAACTGACGGCAAAGAAATTGTTTGCCGTCCGCAATATCTTTGCCGTCAGCGAGCTGATGTCATAGAGCCTCTGTCGTCTGCTAGCAAACGACAAAGAGGCAGGGTGGACCGCTGGCACGAGCCACCTAACTACCACTTTCTTTGCCATCCGCTTGCAGACGACAAAGAAAAGTGGCCAAACTAATGTCCTTTAGCTAGGATCTCTGTCGTCTGCTAGCGGATGGCAAAGAGTCGTGCCCTATCTAACAAAACGCCCAGCCCTGCCCCTCTCTCCCCACGTCTCTCTCCCTCCCCATCCCAACCCCACGCCGCCGCCCCGCCTCGTCCCAACCCGTGTCGCCGCCTCGTTGCCCCGAGCGCCTTGCCACCCGGCTTCGCTCGCCTTGCGCCCACACACCGGCGTCGCGCCAGTTACTCGGCCCGGCCGACTTCGCCACTGACCAGCCTGCCAGTCGCCCGCCCCACAGCAGCCCCACCTCCATGCCCGCCCGCCGCCTGGACGCCCCCGGGACGCCCGCCGACCCACCTCGCCGCCCGGCCGCTCAGGCCTGCCGGCCCGCCTCGCCTCCCCGACCGCTCCAAGGTGTGATTTTTTTTCTTGTTTTTATATTGAGTTTAGTTAGGTTTATTATAATTTAGTTAGGTTTTGTTTAGTTTAGATAGTTTAATTTTGGTTTAGTTTAGTTTAATTTAGGTTAAGTTTTGGTTTAGTTTAGGTTTAGTTTAGTTAGTTTGGTTTAGTTTTAGTTTAGCTAGTTTAGTTTAGTTTAGGTTTAGTTTAGGTTAGTTAGTTTAGTTTGGGTTTAGATTAGTTTAGTTTAGGTTAAGTTTCTAGTTTATTTTGAACATGTGAAATTTGTTGTTATCGTTTTAGTGAAAGCATTTATTCCCGCGTCAACGTCAACGATGCCTATCCCGCATGCTCGTCGTCAACTAGGCGGAGGAGGCTTGCTCGATCAGAGGCGCCACGTCCGAGACTAGGCTCCGCCAGGCTGGTACTGGGAGGTTCTACCTTCCAGGGGCGCAGCTTGGTGAGGAGCCAGCCCGTCGTTGACCCAAACCTTGTTTGGTGGCGGTCGTGTGTGCCAGTGACGGTGCCGAGGCTTTCGGACACCGCGGAGGTGGTACGTCACCGTGTCAGGGAGGAGGACGAGCACGTCCGTCGCTACATTGTTGCGTTGGTAGGAAGGTTCGACAATACCTGGCAAGTTCCTCAGGGACCTCACTGGAGCTATGATCCTGTGATGGTTCCTTTTCTTTGGGTATCCACTGCCCACGCTGATACTAGTAGTTCGCTACGGTTCTAGTTGTATAAGCAATGATATGTGTTTGATACTATTCGAGATGTATTAGTGATAATATTCGACAATGTACGGAGGCAACAAATGATGTAGTTTTGCTTATTGAATGCATGCTAATTTAGTTTACCCGGGGACGAGCTGGTTAGGGGGTTCCTCGGTGTCGATGGTACACTAAATAGCAAGTATCGTCAGTGTGAGATACATGTGGCTGTCGGGCTCGAATACTACATCCACGTCCCACAAGTGGCCAAACATGTCCTGCACCCGCAGCAACAGTTCTCGGCGTCGATGGCGGTCCAACACCATCGCAAATTTGTCTGGCAGCCTCTGAGATGATGATTGAAAGCTAAGTGTTGAAACTTGAAACACCCAAACTGAATCAACTCGGTTTGGTTGTTTGAACTTTCAAAACTTGGCTTTAACCTCACTGCAAAGGCTGCCAGACAAATTTGCTAAGGTGTTCGACCGTCATTGGCCTCCAGAACTATTGTTGCGGGACGCCGGTCGCCGGGGTCACTTGTGGGAGGTGGATCTAGTGTTAAACGCCGTGCGCCTCATGTATCTTGCACCAATGATACTTGATATTTAGGGTTCTATCGACGCCGATGAACCCCTAACCCGCTTGTCCTTTTGTAAATATTTAGTTAGGTTGACGGGAAAATCAATATTGCTATGAAACTCTACTTTCAATTTAAATGTGCAGTTTTTTCGTCGCTGCGAGGGTTTAGTGTTCGACAAGCTCCGCCCCTGCTTTCATGGGTTAACACAAATGACATCTCCTTCCCCCCTTGATTTGCTCTGTTCCGGTCTTCGTGCCGATGAAACTTGGTAACTATAGGTGTCTTCAATCATCAGTATGCAGGACCACTATGCGGCTTCTGTTCAAAAGGGTTACATCTATAAATATGCATGCATTTGCATATTTATAACAATGATTCTTTCGAATTGTCCAATGTTATCCATGGACAGCCCGAGTATGTGTAGATTGGGTTTGTTTTCCCATATGCCCTGCTCTGGATTCGATGCAGAATTTTGTCAGTGCCTCCCTGTTGTTCTTCAGGTACACATTCTCTCTGCTTATTGCCAAGACGTGTATCAGGAGAACAGCGGGGAGGTGCTGCCAAAATTTTGCGTCGGATCCGGAGTAGAGCATGGGAAAACGAACCCAATCTACACGTACTCGGGTGGGATTAGGACTTATCTATACCTATTAGCGTATAGGTTGCATGGACGTAATAAAAGTGACAAACTCCATTAACTAATGAATATATACATGCTGAATAATTTATATATATATATATATATATATATATATATATTCTTATGTGTCCAGTAGCTAGGCAAGATGAGTGATCGTGCGTGGATGTACACCGGTCACACTAGTCAGAAAAACATGACAACTAAATGGTTAACAAAAACCAAGGGGTTTCCGAGAACCGCATTTGCAAATGGCTAGAGGACAACCTGGTGCCCCTGTGCAGGGTGCAACAATTGGCACAAGAGGACAGAGGATGAAATGGCAAGCACTTGTAGAAGAGGGGTTCTATGCCAGATTATATGATGTGGACATTTCATGGCGAGTCTAACCAACGTGCCAGAACTGAGGTGCTTCATCGTCGCACCGACGAGCATGGTACCGGGATGCAAGTCATGGTGCAAGACTTTGATGATGCTCAGGACTCGGACGATGAGATGGAGGAATCTGCAAAGGCCATCAATGAAATGTTGGAGTCTTCAAAACGTCCTCTCCATGAGCACACTGAGCTTTGTCAGCTGGATGCCATCTCACAAATAATGGCTCTAAATGCTCGATTCAACTTGGGCAGAGAATGCTACGACACGATGATGACAGTATTTGGACGTTTTCTACCCAAAGGCCATGTACTACCTGCAAACCTAAACCAGTCAGACAAAATCCTCCGTGCTCTTAAGATGCCCTATGAGAAGATACATGCCTATGAGAATGGATGTGCCTTATTTAGGCTTCAGTATGCGGACTTGAACTATTGTCCCATTTTCAAGTCATCTAGGTATGTTGTGGTAGACAGCGGTATGGGTGACAAGACGCAGACCAAAATCCTTGTTAATGTTCTTTGGTATATGCCAATCGTACCAAGACTTCAACGTATTTTCATGGTCAAAGAGAAGGCAAGACAGATGACATGTCACAAAACGGGCAAAAGAACCCAACTAGATGCAGATGGGAAGCTGATGATGGTGCACATAGCAGACGGTGAAGTGTGGAAGCGCTTCGATGCATTACATGACGACAAAGCAGCAGATCTATGGCATCCTCGAGTCGCCATCGGCACGGATGGGTTCAGTGTTTTTGGTATGATGGCAACCCAATACAGTTGTTGGTCTGTATTTGTCATTCCACTCAATCTCCCCCCGAACAGATTATGCAAAGAAAGAACATTTTCCTGACGTTGATAATTCCAGGGCCGAATTATCCGGGGAAGAATATGAATGTGTACAAGTAGCCGCTGAAGGACGAATTGCAAGAAGCCTGGGATAATGGGTTCAAGACATACGACGGCTTTAGCAAAAAGAACTTCATAATGCGTGAATGGTACATGTACTCGACACATGACTTGCTAGCATATGCACTATTCGTTGGCTATTGTGTGCATGGAAGGCTCCCGTGCCCCACATGCAAGGGAGCTCTCCAGTTTCGCTGGATTGAGGCCGGTCGCAAGTTTTCTTGCTTTGACATGCATAGACCGTTGCTGCCTCCTCACCATAAGTTAAGGAAAGACAAGCAGAACTTCATCAAAGGTAAGAGTTGTGAAAGACTCTGCACCACCTCCATTGACAGGCCAAGAGAACCTGGATCAGTTAAATGCTCTCCAGCCAGATACAGAGGGCCGATGGTATTTCAAGGGGTATAATTCGCAACACGCCTAGACTCACAAGACATACTTGTGGGATCTTCCTTACTTCAAAGACCTCCTTTGCCCACACAACATCGACGTGATGCACACTGAGAAGAATATCGCTGAGGCACTTTTTGGTACGTTGTTTGGCATAGATGGGAAGTCAAAGGATAATCCTAAGGCAAGAGTCGATCAAGATGCGCTATGTCATAGACCGTTACAAAACATGCAACCATCAAAAGGAAAGAAGAACTAGACAAAGCCAAAGGCATGGTTCAATCTTGGAAGGCCAGCTATGAGGGAAATTATCTTGTGGGTGAAAATGCAGTTGATGTTCCCCGATGGGTATGCAGCAAATCTAAAGAGGGGAGCGAGTCTTGATAAATTGAAGATATTTGGTCTCAAGAGTCATGATTGGCACATATGGATTGAGCGGGTAATGCCGGTGATGTTGCGTGGATTCATCCCTGAGGATGAATGGCTAGTACTGGCAGAGCTGACTTGTTTCTTCCGTGTTCTATGTGCTAAAGAACTATCGCCTCACCTGGTAGAAGAAATGGAAGAGTTGGTGTAACATCCCAAATTTTCAATTTGGAATATTATACATAGATCATCATTGCATATCATATTTTGTTGCATTGTTGGCTCGATCCTAGAAATTCTACGCAACTCAAGGACCCACGGAGAGAGTTGGGGATTTCGTTATTTTCATATTTGAGTTTTCTCAAATTTTGAAAATAGGATCATTTGATTTCTTTTATTTTATATTCACTTATTTCTACTACCAAAATTTCAGAGAGGGAATAAAATGACTTTCCCAAAATAAAGAAATAATGAAGATTTAATAAAACATCAAATACAATTTATTTTGGAGTTTTTCGCCTTTTATTTGAATTTAGGAAAAATGCGCGTTTTTCAAAATTGCATTTAGGCCCCAAATAAATGTTCATCTTGTCCGGCATGATTTTAGAAGCCGGGGAAAATTTATTTTGGGATTTTTGGAGTCCGTTTAGTATTTCTTTTTATTTTTCTTCTACGCGGATTTATTTAAAAAAACGCAAACCGCCTTTGGGCGTGCGAGCGGGACTCGCTTTCGGGTCACTTATAAATAGCGCCGCCGAGCCCCCGGCCCGTCGGCCGCCGCCACCCAGCCACTGCTTGCCGCCGCCCACGCCCGCTTGAAACCCTAACCCTAATCCGCCGCCGCCAGCCGGATCGTCGCCGCCGCTATGCCATCGCCGAACATTGCTGCGACCCGTCGTGCCGCCGCCGCCACCCACCGCCGAGGTTTGCTGCCGCCTCGTTTTGCGTGCCGCCGGTTTTTCTCAAAAACCGAACGATTTTCTTCATTTTTTTCGGTTTATTTTATAAGATCGGTTTTTTCGGTTCAGTTAAATAGCGAGTGTTCGCTCGTTCGTTCGTTTTAACGAACGTGTTCGTCAGATTAGTTTAGTTAACGAACGTTCGTTCGTTAACCCGTTCATCATTTTTTTTCTTGGATTTAATCCGCGATTTTTCTGATCGCGATTCCTGATCCGATTTTCATTTTAGTATAACTTTTCGCTCGTTTATCGGAATGAGGCGATTCAAGCGCCTGGAGTTTCGTCTCGAAACCATCTTTCCGAATAATCAACTTAAACAAGTTTTTGCTTCTGTAAAAATTGACTTAGATCCAGATTAGTAAAACGAAGTTGTTTCTTTCGCCGTTTGACTTTCGTTGCTTTGTTTGATTTGATTCTTTTTGCAAACCGGAGTTCTTAAGTTGAACCTTCTGGTTAGGTCTTTTATTTGAGTTTTACCTGTGCATTAGATGAGTACTTATTGTATGCTTGTTTGTTTGTCTGCGATAGAATACCGGTCGCCGCTGTTACTTGAGTCTCTAGGTTTCGCGGATCATCGGCAAAACAAGTAACACTTTGATCATACCTTTTCTACTACCGGTTTTATGCATGAGATCAGTCCTCAAACATTGCATGATTAGGATCTAATTAAATTGTGGGTTATGGGAAGTAGATGAGGTAGTACCTATTACCTGTGTTATTATCAAACCTTTGGGAGTTATTTCTACGTTTGCTTATTATGCCATGCTATGCTAGTAGACGTGGATTGAGTGAGTGAATTTCCATGACAGATGTGAGTTTGTGAATTAATGGTTTATTTAAGGTGGCAACTTAAACACACATCTGGGTGGATTGAGGCACCTGGTTTCTATGAGGACTTGCCTGTATTTCTTTGGACCGCCACCCAGGCTCAAAGGGATCATAAGATTATTCATGCTAGAAACTTCCGTGTGCAGCCACATGCTATTATGGGCTCTAGCATAGTTGACTAAGTCGTGCGAACTCTTACAGGGTAGACTAGCAGATGTAGGGGATGTAGGTTGATGCGGTCTACCCTCTCGTAAGGTGCAAGCATACGAAGACTATGTCTCGGTCATCCGTTTCTCAAGCACCATGTAGTGCGAGAAACCAAACGGAGGAGATCGAGTCATGTGGGGAAAAGTGCGCAAACCTCTGTAGAGTGTATAAACTAATCATGGTTAGCTGTGTCCCTGGTTATGGACATTTTGAGTATCTAGTACTTGGATATCATGTGAATCTCACCATGTTACTTCTAATTAATATTGTTGGTATGTTAATGAGTATTTTTAATTGGGATTGAGAATGCTGTCAACCATTCTCAATGTTTAACAACCACCATGATAGTTAACTAAATTTATTCCTGCGGTAGGGAAAAATTGGCTTTCATAAAAGCTGTAACCATAGATCTTTCCACCAGCCAAATATGCATGTAGTATAGCTTATTCCATCATATTTTCCTCTATGTGTTACATTGCGGCATATTCCATGTCTTTGACCCGTTTTAGGGCTGCAATGTTTCATGTTATGAGACTTTTCATCTGACGAGTAAGGTGCTTTTAGGTCGTGGTTCTATACTCGATGATGCCGTTGGAGTTGATGGACTCCTTATCTTCCAAGTCTTCATTGTTATCGTATTTAGATGGCCTTAAGCCATATTTATTTCAATAAGTTCTCTCTTGAGACATTCGATGTAATAAGTGTGTGATTGCTACTCTGTTATAAATCCTCCAAGTCTTGTGTGGTGTCGGCATTTCTTATCCGAGGATGACCTTGAGCACGAGAGATCGAATTGTTTGAGGTGCAGTGTGGCTACAAAGGTGGTATCGAGCACCACCGTTGTTGTGAGACATAGCCACTAAGCTAAAGCCCTAGATCACTACTCTTTCTTCTCATTTCTAACTCCTCATCTTTTCTATTCTTTAGGATGGCGGATGCAAGGATCAAGTTCACACAACGGATGAAAACTCACCTTTTGGATATCACTTGAAGAAGTCATTAGATACACGAACATAGGTGTACCAAGCTACAGGGACCTTCAACGCCACTTTACCGAAGAGGGCTGTTGGAGGATTCAAGTCTACATTCGGGAAGGACATTTGCACGATCCTGAGCCAATAAAGTTTACCTTTGATGCAACAACATGGAGCCTAGGAAAGAGCATGGTAGCTCACATCGCCATGGGGCCGAATTGGAGAAGTTTACCACAACAATCTCAAGAATACTATCTACCAGTTTGTGGGCGCCGAGATGAGCATTGGGAGATGATCACCACGGGAAGGACGGATCAATCGCAGCTTATATTAGGAGTTAAACCAACACACCCGGCGCGGAGAATCGGATGTCTTGAGATATGGAGGATCTGCGAAGGCTATGACCAAGATCAAGGAGCTAGAAGAAGAACTCAAGGCTACGTAAAGATTATATGGAAGAAATAAATCGCTCTAGTAAAATGAGCGGCGACCTTAAGGAAAGATTGGAGTATTCATGGGAGTATCGGCACCGGAGGAGAAGAGGATGAACCTACTTGTCCGGATAATTATATCATCATCGGCGACACCGGCTCGGATCGGCAGCGGCGATGATGACAATGTTGATGAAGCTGGAGCAGATATCATGGAATCTTCATCGGGCAGTTTTTCTAGTTGACCACCACAACAGTGGTAGAATTTTCCACCATTTAATTAGTTTTAGTCCAAGCACTTTTGTAACGATAGTTAGACCATTGTATGCCCTTGCTTGAATTGATTGGAGTGATATTGTGTGTTTTTGTCTCATGTGCATATGGGTAGTGTTATCTCACTAGACCTCATTCTATTCTTAACTCTCGTCTCCTCTTTAAACCCTCAGATGCCTCCGAGACGCGACCCCGAGTTTGTTTTCCCGCCAGAGATCACTCAGTTGATTCAGCAGTAGAATACCCTGATTCAAACATTGGTACAGAACCAAGGCAACAACAACAACAACAACCCACCACAACCACCTATTGACCATTTGGCTCATTTATTAAGGCTGAATCCGCCGGTGTTTTCCGAGCCGATAGTAGTAGATGATTGGCTCCGTAAGATAGGGGATTTGTGGATAAATATAAACTACCAACCCAAGCCCTTAGGTCACCCATGCTAGTAACCTCACTCGGACCAGAGTATATGGCTAGTATATGGTGTGATCGACTGCCATTAAGGATTGGACACCATGTATTCCCCTCGGACCTAATAGTTCTGGAATCGCAAGGTTTGGATGTGATATTAGGCGTGGATTGGTTATCGAAGTATGGAGGAAATATAGATTGCGCTAGTAAGTCGATTTTGCTTACCATCCCTGAAGGAAGAAGAATCAAGTATGTATCACGGCATGAGCCGAGAAGAGCACATGTAAATTCATTATCGGGGGTTGTGCGGGAGGAAGTACCGATGGTAAGGATTTCCCGATGTATTTCTAGAAGAGTTGCGGGGCATGCCACGGATAGAACATTGAGTTCCTAATTGAACTCTTGCCGGGCCTTGGGCGATATCCAAGATACCGTCTGAGGATGCCAGCCCAAGATTTGGAGAAATTAAAGCGATTAAGGAGTTATTGGACAAAGGTTTTATTAGCCCAAGTTCTTACCTTGGGGATCGCGATACTTCTAGTGGAGAAGAAGGATGGATGCGTTAAGGATGGTTGTGGATTATCGCGGATTAAATGAGTAACAATCAAGAACAAGTACCCACTACCAATGATCAATGATCATTTGATCGGTTGCAAGGAGACAAGGTGTTTTCAATATCGATTTGCGATCGAGTACCATCGGTTGAAGATTAGGGAGCAAGATATACGAAGGCGGCTTTTACCACGGTATGGGCTTTGTATGAGTACACAGTTATGTCATTTAGTCGACTAACGCTTGACCTATTTATGAACATGATGAACAAGGTGTTTATGGAGTTTTTTGGATAAGTTAAGTCGTGGTGTTCATTGATGATATTTTGGTTTACTCGAAGAATGAAGAGGAACATAAGCACACTTGCGTTTGGTACTCGAAAGCTTCGAAGAACATCGACTATCGCCAAGTTAACAAGTGTGAGTTTTGGTGAAGGAAGTTGGATTTCTCGGACATGTTATATCCGGAGAAGGTATAGCGATGAGCCCACTAAAGTTGCCCTTTGTGACAAGCTGGGAAGCACCAACAATAGTTGGAGAGATCAGGAGTTTCCTTGGACTCGCAGGATACTACCGGAGATTCATTGACAATTTCTCGAAGATTGCGAAGCCTATGACAGAATTGTTGAAGAAGGATACTAAGTTCATTTGGACTAAGGAGTGTGAGACTAGTTTCCAAGAGTTCAAGAAACATTTGGTTACATCACCAGTGTTAATTCTTCCAGATCAGACCAAGGATTATGAAGTGTATTGCGACGCTTCACGTCGAGGACTTGGAGCAGTGCTTATGTAGGAGGGAAGAGTTGTTTCGTATGCTTCACGACAGCTTAAGCCTCATGAGATTAATTATGCTACTCATGATTTGGAGTTAGCGGTACATGCCTTGCTGAAAACTTGGAGACACTTCCTCATTGGAAATCGTTGT